>OY759210.1:87690708-90090708 GCA_963662105.1 Meiosimyza platycephala
TGTTTGCTATCCAACAGCTTCTCGATTCTTTGACTACTACTTTTTACAATTTTTTTTAAAATATCTTAACTAACGCTTGAAGCTCTAAAGCTTTTTATATGTGAGTATTAATTCTGCAGCAAATTTTTTTTTCTATTTTCAGTCTGGAATTTCGCGCTTAGACTTTTTCCTTCCTTTGTACGCAATTCAGAGCGCTTCGATTTCATCTTATTTTTTCATATTATATTTTATATATCTACACATACATACATATATACATATTGTTTGAAATGTTATTGTAAGCATTTTTTTTTTCTTTAGAATAAGTTGAGTAATTGTGGAATTTTGTAATTAAGTGGGATTCACATATGATTATCGCATGCGAGTTTGCTGTTTGTTTTGCACTTGATTATTTTCTTAGAAAATGCAATTTAATGAGGGGACAGCACGAGGTGGTCATTGGAATTCTGCTTAACCGTTATTTCTAATGATGCTGCATTAGTTGGAAATTTTAATTATTTTAAAATAGAGTCGCAAGTAGGACACTTTAGCAATTATATAAAATATATTATTAAAATATGCGGCTCACTGGAACTGATTCATCACTAATTTAAGGTAATTTGTACAAAAATTTAGATTTTACAAACATACTGTTTTTTTTAAAAAACTCGTTATTATGATAGTGGTCAAAATAAATTTTATATTAAATTTGCTTAAAATAATAATATGTATAATAACGAAGAATCAAAAAAAAATATTGGAAAAGTTTACTTCATCTGCTTAGGTGCCGTCCATAAGTACGTGAGTCAAAATAGGAGGGGAGGGGGGGGTCATCCAAATTCTCACCAAGAGGGAGTAGGAGGTCAAGGAAAACCTCATGTTAACAATTTAATGCAGAGAATTTACATTATTATAGTAGATAACAGATTGTATCATATCAATTATTTAAAAATTATAATTTAAATCTTACGGGAGGGAGGGGAGCGGTTCTGACAGATTTCACCAAGGGGAGGGGGGGTCCGAATTTTAAAAAAACACCTCACGTAATTATGTCAGCAATAATTTCTTCAAATAAAATTCTTTTGTTTCATATATTTTTTTTTGTCTTAATGCGGCTCAGTTAGAACTTAACAATTAAAATTGTTCTTTTAATCTTAAATTAGATAAAGTGATAAGAAAATAATTATTTTATTTTTTTAACTTTGCTTTTCCAAGTTTACAATCAATTAGCTTAAATTAGCATATTAAAGATTTTATGGAATCTTTCAGTTATCTACATGTGGTTTTATTTCAGGTTTTGCTTAAGAGGTGCTTAAAAGATTTGGTTTTTTATCTTGCATCAAAGGCCAGACTTAAAGGTCATATGTTGTTTTGCGCAATTCATTGGAAAATTGTTTGCTAGCCTGAAGCTAAGGGCTCTTTTAGACTGAATATATTAAAATAATTTAACTGTGCATCTTATGTTAAAGAGATTAGCTAATGAGTTTTAGGACACAATCAGTGTTTAATTTATATAATTTTATAAGCTAATTAATTAAGTTCGCTGGATTCCTGTGGTGATTTATTAAAAAAATTCTAGTTCATAAGAAATTCATCAAATCGCGTTTTGCAAACAAACGACTCACTTGAAAGCTTTGAGCATTGATAAGCAATAATGCAAAGGATATTAATTTGATCACTACTGTTGGTGCTATTTTTTTGCTGACTCTGGTGAGGAGAATTTTCGTTAAAACCTTGAACAGGATAATGCTGTCATGATAAATAAAAAGCCGTTTTAAAACATATTTTAAGGCTGAAAGCGACGAATCAAATCTGAATCAAAAAAAGAAAAATCTGCTACTTGTATTATATAACGTTGACCTTACTAGAGTAAAAAATTGCATATAATACTTTAAGGCTGAAAAACTAAAAACTATACAAAATTTTATACTCATCATAATTTGCATAATTTTATGTATTTAACCCTCCGATGAGCGTACGGGTCTGGCCAGACTCAATCGGTTTTCTAATTGTTATATATTTTTTTCTAGGTATTTTTGTGTGATCCCTGTACATGACTTTTTCAAATAAGTTAAGGCGTACGCATTAGAACAGTTACCGATGCTTTTTCGATATATTGTATTTTAAACTTTTTCGTTAATGCTGCACATATGGGTCTGAGTAGACCCAACAATTTTTTTCATACGATATTGAACAAAAGATTGAGTAAGAGATTGTTTTGGATTATTACAATGATGACGATGTGGAGGAATTTTACAAAGAAGATTTGTTTTCTTTGATTGAATACAAAATTTCTTAATAATCATCCATCTATATGGGAATCTGATGATGATTTTTAAGAGATGCTCATTTTTGGCAAAGGCAAAGCTTTCGTAAATGACACCGCTGAAAGAAGTGTTGCGTTTATGAAGTACTACAACCATATTTTGCCAAATGATGGAGAAGAAAAACAGCTAATGCTACAAATCCTTAAAAGTATCTTTTTTGTGCAAAGGGCAAGTTAATATAAACAATGAACACTATAAAAATAAATATAATACAACAACCTAGTGAGATGAATTATTTTTCAAAATTTTCTTCATTTTTAAAAGGTTTGGACAAAATGTTGGAGGAAAAAAAATAATGAGACCTTGTCATACATTTGATTCCTCTAAGGGGCAGCTTCGGGGAGATATTAATGATTTTCGGTAGATTAAGGACCCCAGAGGGTTTGAGATTTGGGGGTAAGTATGTCCGGAAAAAGTTTAGGGAGGACCTGGTAATACATTTGACTCCTCTACGGGTCACTCCAGGATAGCTATGAATTGTTTTTCAAAATTTTCTTAATTTTTTGTGTTTTTTGTAGGGGGACCCCCAAAAGGGTGGCATATAGAGGGTAAGTAAATTTGGGAAATATAAGGGAAAATAAAATATAATAGAACCTGGTGATACATATGAACACTCTACGGGTCACTCCGGTGGAGCTATGAACTATTTTTCTAAATTTTTTAAATTTTTTGTATTTTTTGTAGGGGAACCCCCAAAATGATGGCAGATAGGAGTGTGTGGAGGTGTGTCAAGGGAAAGCTTAAAATAGCAAAAATAATGCAAGTTGGTCTAGCATTTTACCCCTCCAGAGGGATCTGAGAAAGGGGGATGTCAATTTCATAAGAATGTCAGCTTTGCAGCGGAGCCCCCCTAAGAGCTAGTGATAGGGGCTAAGTATGTTCGGGAAAAATGTTGAAGGAAAAAAAATAATGGGACCTTATCATACATTTGATCCCTCTAGGGGGCAGTATTAATGATTTTCGGTAGATTAAGGACCATTTTCTAGTTTTCAAAACAAGGGCGGGTTCATCAAATGTTTTCTGAAATCGCCCAAATTTTATGTGGTGCTTATTGGCACCAATACGAAACTTTTTGTGCACGGTGATGCGAAGTTTAGAGCAACTTTAATATTTTAAACCACCCTCGCTCCAGACGCTCCATATACCGCCTCATACATCACCGCTCTTCTGAGGGTTAAAAGTCAAACATTTGGTTGAAATTAAAGATAAAAATTTGTGTGCATAAATTGCACAAATTGATGGCTTTATTTAAACTTTAAAACATTAAATGATACATACATGCGTCCAGGTTTAACTTGTGTATATTGATCTTATGGACATATTTTGCATACTGCACAAAATTCAATTATTTTATAATTTAGAAATTTTATGCATTAGAATGTATGTATGAATGTGTGTGTGCATTATTGCTGCATACTTTTAAGCATTGTATATATTTGTTTACATAAATTTGCAACACAATGACTAGGCGTATTGTTATAGTTATATACATAAATTGATACGTATTACTTCAGGTATTGATTACATGATTTAATATATTTATTATTTGCATTTAAGTATTGACAGTTAGGCTTATTTAGCATTCAATTTAAGTTTGCATATTTTAAGGTGCATTCAAAATATATTAGGGACGATTTAGGTATGCAAATAAATTATTAATGTACGCAGAATTGTATAATATTATAGAATAAACTATTTATATATATATTTATGGCATACTTTTAGGTGTGTGTGTGTGAAGTAAACAGGCATCATTAAGTTCACTGCATATTCTTTTCATTTAATTTAAATGCTTAAAAATTGATTAATGCTTAGTTTTTCAAATACATTTATGTAAGAATTTCCCGCAGGCTGTTAATTAACATCATGAAAATCAAAAAAATTACCAAATCAAACACATAACTTGTAGCATAAAATAGTTGAAAAATTTAAAACCTGTAGGTAATTCAGAAAAATAAAAAACCTCACATGTGCGACTGTTGTCTATAATTGACTGTTTCCCTTAATTCAAGTTTTTTTTTTTCTATGAAATTCTTTGGAAAAACATATAACCAGTTTAGTTTTTCTGTTGGTCTTATAAATTTTTCACTAATTTGCTGTGGTTGTTTTTTTTTTTTCTCCACATTTTCCTGTGAATATGCGACCCATAGCCTTAAAACTTGATGCTTTTGAAATCAGACAAGCTTTTTTTTACTCTTTTTAGTTCTACATAATTCCGCTTAAGCTTAATTAAGCGCTCAATAGACAGCCAGCCAGTTTGAACAAAAAAAAAAAAAAATCAACAAAAAGACATATGGCGTTGACTACTATGCAAACATCATTAACATTTTTTGGTTTTTTCGTATAACCAAAAAAAAAAAGGTTGCCTTTTGTTTTATGCTACGCTTTACAGATTTTCATTTCATTTATTTTTTTATATAACATTATTAGTTACTAAGTATGTATATATGCATTGTTGTTGTAATGTTAATTTTGTTAAAGTTACCTTTTGTGACTTGAAATTTAACATGAGTTTTAGTAGGGTTTGCTCAATATTTACAAATATTTGTGAACTCAACACAAGTATGTCGCTTCTAATCCAATGTTGTCCCTTTGTAAACGAAAAAAAAATTACAATTTGTTTTCTTTTCGTTAACAATGTTGCATTTTTTTATTTAATTTTTTTTTGCTGTTGACTTTTGATTTTGTTTGCATAATTTTCAAAGCTTTCTTAGGTTAAATTGGCTTTTTGTTTTTCTTAATTTTCATATTGCGGTAATGGTACTTGTGCCGAATTGATTTTCGCGCACATGCTATCTTTTGTGGCTATCATTAGAAACGTAAATGAATTTTTTCATTTCATATTTTAATATAAAAATTACGATAAAATTTGAAGTCTCAACAAAAAATTTATTTTCACTCTCTTGTGGCAACTATCTTTTTTATTTTTAAAAATTTGAGAGTGGACACACCACGAACTTTATCATCATTTTAATGAATCTTCTGTAAATGACTTGCTATAATAAAGGAGAATACAACGGTAATGGCTTAACCATCCAACGGGTGAAGACGTACGAGGTGGTAAGTGGAGCGCATAGGTCTGGCCAGACCCATATATATTAGGGTAGTTTAAAATATTAAAGTTGCTTCAAACTTCTCCGGGCACAAAAAGTTTTCTATTGGTACCAATAAGAACCACGTAAAATTTGCTACATTTCAGAAAACATTTGATGGGCTCGCCACCGTTTTGATAACTAAAAAATGGTCCTTAATCTACCGAAAATAATTAATATCTCCCCGAAGCTTCCCCCTAGAGGGATAAAATTTAGGACAAAGTCCCATTATTTTTTCTCACTCAACATTTTTACGGAACATACTTACCCCCTATCACCACTCCTTAGGGTGGCTTCCCTGCAAAAATTACATTCTTGTGAAACTATGAAATTGACTCCCCCTCTTCTCAGACGCCTCTGGAGGGGTAAAATGTTAGATCAACTTCTATTATTTTTACCCTTTCAAACTTTTCTTTTGACTCACATACCCCCTATCTGCCACACTTTTGGGGGTCCCCATACAAAAATCACAAAAAATTTCGAAAATTTGGAAAAATAATTCATAGCTCCCCCGGAGTGACCCGTAGAGGGTTCATATGTATCAGCAAGTCGTATTATATTTTTTTCTCCAATATATTTTTCGAACCTAGTTACCCTCTATCTGCCACCCTTTTGGGGGTCCCGCTACAAAAAACACAAGGAATGGAGAAAACAATTCATAGCTTTCCTGGAATGATTCGTTGAGGAATCAAATGTATTACCAGATCTTCCCTACATTATATCCGGATATACTTACCACCTATCTCAACCCTTTTGGGGGAATCCCTTTGAAAAAATATAATTCATATCACTACGTCACATTTTTATTGCGTTCATTGTGCTCTCTCCACAAAAAGGATACTTTTTACGATTTGTAGCATTAGCTGTTTTTGTTCTCTATCATTTGACAAAATTTGGCTGTAGTCTTTCATAAACGCAACACCTCTGTCAGCGGTGTTATTTACGAAAGCTAAACCTTTGCAAAAAAGAGAGCACATTTTTGAAATCATCATCAGATTCCCTTATAGATGGATGATTATTGAGAAATTCTGTATTCAATCCAAAGAAAACAAATCTTCTCTGTACAGTTCCTCCACAACGTCATCATCGTAATAATCCAAAACAACCTCTTACTCAATATTTTTTTCAATATCGCATGATAAAATTTGTTGGGTCTGTTCAGACCCATGTGTACCTGACTGGGAAAAAAGTTTAGTATTAAGTTTTTTATTACAAATATATCGCAAACGTATCGTTTACTATTCTATTGCGTTCGCCTTAACTTATTTGAGGAAGTCATGGACGGGGATCACTCAGAAATAACTAGAAAAATAGATATACCAATTTGAAAACCGATTGGGCATGGCCAGACCCATACGCCCGTCGGAGGTTAAGGAAATCAAATAATTGGGCATTAGGTAGAAGGTGGTGAGTCCCAAGTATTGGAAGAAAAATTGTCTTATTTGAAAAAAATGTCTTTTTCATATTTTGATATACTAATTTTAGGGGCTTGAGCCCCAAGGCCCTTCACTGATTAATCGCCCGCCTATCAACAGCATGTGTAAACACTAAGTGTTTACCCAGTTGTTACAAACGTAACGCACAGCATTATATACAATTTGTATTCTTAATTAAGTTACAGTTCATATAGCAAGTAATAACTTCCTAATATTAGAAGAAAATAAAGTAGGAATACCTCCAATTCAATTTTATAAATAATGAAAATTGATAAATTGGATAAATAAATAAAAAATGGGGTTGCAAATGAGGATGAGACAATTGAATTAAAACTGACAAGAAGTACGAAGTGTAACTTAATCGTAGCAGAAGTTAATGTCAACTAAGGCAGAAGACAATCTTGGATGAAGTCAAAATAAATTTGAAGTGACAGGCTGTTTGAAAATAACGAATTTGGTCACCTAGTTACTAACAGTATAAATAGAACGCTGGATTTGCTCTTTATATTTAATAGACATTGTATAATTTTTTAATAAATGTCATTTCCTGTTAATTGTCAAGTATTAAAATGACATGACACAAATTAAGTTTCCTCAAATTTTATTTCAGCGCTTTAAAAAAATTGCTCATCAACAGACTGACACACAAAAATGTTATTGTAAATTTTAATTTCATTGTTTTTTTTTATTGTGAAAATATTATATAAAAATAATATCATTATTAAAATATCATAAATGTCAAAGTCATGTTAAAAAATTTCCTTTAATATAACATGATTTTCACTTTCACTATTTATAGGATTTTTCGCTGCAGTTTAGTTTGTGTAAAAATTTTATTTAAAAAAAAAATTCTATTGTGTTATTTAATACGATTTTTTATACACAGCTTGTATGTGGTATTATATCATAAAAATTGAAAAAGAAAAATTAAATTTAATGCAATATTCTTTGTTCCATTATGTTTTGTATTAGATTAATTTCATTTGTTACAATCGAATTTATGATATCAATTTTACCTTTTGTCATATATTCAACAAGGACACTAAGTAATTTTCAGTTTTTCAATTACAGGCATCAATTGATTGCATTACACAGTTTTTAAAAGAAAATGATTTAGGCTGACAAATGGTTAAAATTTTTTTTTTTTTGTAGTATGTTTGCAAACCCCAGTAAGGATTATTGCTATATTTGTAGAATGAAAAGAGAAAGTAGTATGTTTTTTCAACAAACAAGTTGTCAAAGAAAATTAAATATTGACGATAATAATTACGATATGTCCAAAGTAGAGAAAAAACGTAATAAAAAATGACCATACTAGATTCATTCATTGCTAAATGGATTCATCAGTGACCTTTGAAATAAGGGATATTCATTTTTTTCTGTTTTTATAGTCTACGCAAAAGAGAAAACATAAAAAGAATAAAAGAAATTCTCATACATCGACTCAATGGTCACTGATGATTCCATTTGACAACGTATGAATTTAGTATCAATAGCCGTTTTTGGTATGTTCATTTTTTTATAATTTCTTTTTTCTGTTATTTTATGTTTCAATACACCAAAATAATAAACTATGTGAATAATTAATGTAAAAATAAAAAATCCACAATACACAGCATGTCACATTTACTTTTACTAGAGAAAATTTCACTTAAGTTTAAGCTGCTAACTCATAACTACCGCTGATTAAGAAGAGTTATAAAAAAAAGCATTTAAATGAAAATGTTCTGTAACTACTTTTGAACGCTTTTGTTAATCTTAAGTGGAGTTAAAACCGTTGTAAGATTAGAGTAAAATCTTAAATAAAAACAACATAAAAATGAAAATAAACAATAGCTCATAATGCTACCTGCTAATGCTGTAAGAAAAGAAAACTTTCCCGCTGAATGCATAATTAAAACATTAAAAAATTACCACAAAATTAAACAGCATAAAACGAAACAAAACAAAACAAAACAAAAGAAAAGTTTAAAGTGAGTTTGGTAGCTTTTGTTAAACATAAAGCTTAATTGCTTTTCCCACATAAATTGAAGATAAGCTGTTAGAAGAAAAACAACCAAAATCTTTTAATTAAAATTGAAGAAAGCAACAGAACAAACAAAATAATTTACAGTATATACAACATATTACTATATGATAGTCATATTTTTAGAAGCAAAAAAAAGGGAACCTCAAACAACAACTTAAGATTTAGTCCCCAAAACTCTTCATATCAAAAATTTCAAAATATCATTTCTTGGCAGTATAATTCGACAAAAAAGAAAATTAT
Organism: Meiosimyza platycephala; assembly: GCA_963662105.1. Lineage (NCBI taxonomy): Eukaryota > Metazoa > Arthropoda > Insecta > Diptera > Lauxaniidae > Meiosimyza > Meiosimyza platycephala. The sequence goes on from OY759210.1 coordinate 87,699,812, forward strand.
TTAAGCCGCTTGAAAAATCATTTAAGTAACTAACAGTGTTATTAAGATAAAGTTCGAAAAAGATCCCAATTCAAAAATAAGTCCAGAACAAGGCGAACAATGACATTGAAACATTGTAGAAAGATTTCTGCAATGGAAATGAAAGATTTCCGATATGTAACTGAAGCTTTGTAAAATTGTATGTGAACGCTTTCTGAAAGGTTTACGAAACGTTACATGTCTTGTGGATACAACATTTTTTCTGTGAAATAATCCTAATACGTATGTTGAGCAGCAAGACGACAAAGTGAAACAAACGTGCCAGCGAGGATTGATATCTGTTACTATAATCTATATTCTCTGATTTAAAAAGTTGAAATGAGATTTTCATTGACTCCTCCTCCCCTTTAGTAATATTTGGTGAGATTTTTCTGGACCCCCTTCCCCCCTTACTTGACTCACGTAATTTATGGACGTACTTCTTACCGCATGCAAAATATAAATGTAAGCAAAGACACAAAACTATGATCTGTTCGAATGATTTGCAATCTATAAATAAATGTGGAGTTGGAGGATAACAAATAGATTATAAACAGTGAAACCTGGATAACTGGGATCTCTAAGGGACCAACATTTTTGTCTCCATTAATGTTCCCATTTATAAAGTTTCCCAAATAACGATAATCAGACCGATAAAAGGTGCATATTCAAATTCAAAATAACTTATAGAGGTTATTTCTAAACGGACCCAATTACAGAAGGAAAAGCTCATGTTATAGAGGTGAAAATGCACAAAAACTTCAAAAATCAAATCTCAGATATAGAGTTTAATAGTCCCAGTAATAGAGGTATTTTGAAGCAAAAGTGCTGGGGCCTTGAAGTGAGTCTCACTAGTAGAGGTTTCCCATATATCCAGGTACCGCTTAACCAGGTTTCACTGTATATAGAATTTTCCCGTTGGGATATTAAACACACTAGCACACGTATGAGTTAATAACAAGCTTACTTATACTTACTATATATGTATGAGTAAGCATCTTATTAGTCATAGACGGAGAAATTTCAATTAGAAAATTAGTTTTAATTAGTCGGTGTTACACAAACAACTTAAAGCAAAAAATTTAAATTGTTTTTTTGCGTATACAATATGTATATTGTGTTGTTTGTGTAAACTAATTGAATTTCTTCAGCTCCTTAAAGATCGAAATATGGACTCATTTCACTATACTATAAATCTGCATGAAGTTTTTTGTGCAACAGTGCATTTGCTTAGCTGCTGCAATTCATGCTCAGTTCCAGCTAAATATTTTTAATATGAAACAGCATGAATTTCAGAGCTTTTGATGCAAGAAATATTTTGTACTTCCCACATGCCATTTCTTTTTGCTTTGAAAAAAAAAAAAAAAAAAACAAAAAGTGCAATGACAAAGCTGTCAACCAACTGTGACAACTTAAGCATAGCGAACATTTACTATGAGGACAAAAAAAAAATAGAGTGGACAAAAAAAAAATTTCATAAAAATCACATTTATCACAAAAAAGCCCAGATACTTTTTGCAGGATATTCGCACAAAAATTACATGCGCTCAATTAAACAGTAACTTCCTGACAACAACACCAAAGGCAGCAGCAGCAGCACACTGGTAATTGCAATGCTGTGATTCTTCATCAAAGCATTTTTTTTTTTTTTTTTTGTTCACCATGCTGTCAAGTTGTCACTTTTCAGTCCGACAACTTGAGTTAATCTCTTGACGGGAGACAGAAAAAAAAGTCACTGCCAACAGAAATTTTCAGTGTAAAAAGACTGGAAAAAGCAAAGAAAAAAAAACAGTTTTGCAAATTAATCACACTTCAAAGTTTACAACATTTACATTTTGAACTTTTTATTTTTTTATTTTTTCAAAATTTTACTTCAAAGTCCTTTAAAATGTCATTATCTGCAACATTGAGCAGCCTGTAAGGGAAAAAATAACGAAATTCACACAGTAGTTGTAGTTATGTATTTAAAAAGTTGCACTTCCTTTTTTTTATGTGCACCGTTCAAGAATGCAGCAAAAAAGTGCTACACCTGAATAAAACATATCGATTACCTTGTAAGCAAAAATTTGAATTTTTTTTTTTTTTTTTGTTCGTCTTTTATTTTGTAGCTTGTCAGACAAATTGGCAAATTTTTGTTGATTATGTTGCTGCTGCTAAAAGTTATCATCGATCCTTTTGATTTTATTCTGCAGTTTTCATTTTACTAGCTGGTGCTGTTTGTTTTTTTGTGCTGCTGTTGCGGTTATTTTCAAGTTAAATAACAGGAATTGGTTAACGAAAGTTTTAGTGTATTGTGAATGTTGCAAACAATTTAATAAGTTGCTGTCAGTTCATGCCGACGTTGTAATACAACTTCAACTTCGCTTTTTTTTTTTGTGTAATTTTTCAACTTTCTCATGGGAACGATAGCAACAGGAAATTAATTAAGGCATTATTTGATATTTATGTTTAACGTGAAACTTACAAGGAGGTCGATGATTTTATGCGTTTATGTACTTTTTTTCACCATATTAGCTGCAACTCCTGCTGGAATAATTTCATTCGATGTTTGCTTACGATTCACCGAAATGTTATGATAATAACTTATTTAACCCACTCCTTTCATTTGCCCGATTCTCCAGAAGAGTTACACCAGAGGAGCTTAAGCTTCTTACGAAATCATAAAAACTTTTTGCAATAAATATCCCCCGATCCGGAGAGGTCTACACCTCATATGCAAGCGTCTGAATAAAGAGATTAGTTGAGCGTAAGCAAACTCAGCAGATCAGTTGCTGTTAAGACTTCAAGCGTAATGCTTAAAATTAATAACTTATGATTGACTTATAATTTCAACCCTTGAAATAAGAAATTCCATGGAGCGTAAACATAGCAAAACAAGCTCTGGATTATTCACCAGAGTAGATACAGCAGGGGAGATATGGACTAAAAACTTTTTTTTAATATTGTCTTATATTAGAATTTGCAGTCATCTCTTTTGAAATATGCCCACGTACGGAGTTTGATAATATCACAGTTCTTTCAATTTGGCCAAGGAGCTTTTTTCTTTTTTTGCTCAAACTTTTTATTTATCTATTACACCAACTCGCTTGCATTTAGTCTCCAATAAATATGTACGTGTATATATCTTAAGTAAAAAAAATTATGGAGGCTTGTACTTTTCTAAGCCATTGCTAAGAAATGTTGTTTTTTTTTAAATCAAAAGCTGTCTTGAGTTCTTAAAGGAGTTGCCAGTATTCATGGCTACAGGGGTGGTAAGCAGGGATTACGAATTTTATGATAGACATAAGTGCATAATCGTTATTCAGGATTTTAATTTTTTTCGATCAAAAATAATCGTTAATTTGGATTTTTATTTTTTCGATCAAAAATAGTCGTTACGTTAGATTTCTATTCTTTTCGATCAGAAATAATCGTTATTTTGAATTTCTATACTTTTCGATAAAACATAATCGTTATTTTGGATTAATATTTTTTTCGATCAAAAAAAATCGTTATATTGGATTTTTTTTTATCAAAAATAATCATTACACTAGATGTCTATTCTTTTCGATCGGAAATAATCGTTATTTTGGATTTCTATATTTTTCGATCAAAATTAGTCGTTATTTTGCATTTCTATTTTTTTCGATCAAAAATAGTCGTTATTTTCCATTTCTATTTTTTTCGATTAGAAATGATCGTTATTTTGGATTTCTATTTTTTTTCGATCAAAAATATTCGTTATTTTTAGTTAAAATTTTTTTCGATCACGAAACGCACGGCACGCTAGCTATACTGCGTAAAAATTGCCTTATGTTAAAATCTCTTAATAGCGATTATTTTTTGATCGAAAAAAATAAAAATTTAAAATAACAACTATTTTTGATCAAAAAAAAAATAGAAATCTAAAATAACGATTATCGAAAAAATAAAAATCCAATGTAACGATTATTTTTTATCGAAAAAAATAGAAATCTAAAATAACGATTATTTTGGATCGAAAAGAAGAATAGAAATTCGAAATAACAATTATTTATGATCGAAAAAAATAGAAATGCAAAATACCGATCATATATCTAGGCTTCTCGTCAAAAGAAATTCATCTGAATACTCAAACTCACATTTCGACTTTTCCGTCATTGTGATGTTTTTGACTTTAATTACAGAAAATAACGATTATTTACGGTCCCTGGTGGTAAGTCTTGCGCCTTCAGTCGAGGTGTTTTCGATGTAAGAGGAAGGTTCCTAGCCCATGTATTTAGAGACTGCGCTCGGGCCTCCTTCATATTTTTTTTTGACCCTTAAAATCACATTCTCCACAAACTCTTATGTAGGTTTGCTGTGACTATCTACTAAAGCCTAAAGGCCGAAGTCAGCCACGGAGCCGACGTTGGATATACTGAAGAACTTTTATAAAGGTTTACTGTGGCTAGCGAAGCCCACATTAGGATATACTATAGAATGTAAATGCGATTTTCAAGCTCGGCATTTGTGCTCGCCTTTTTTGAAAAATAAATTTTTTTTTTTAAATTTAACACTTACACCAACATTTCCTGCTGCGTTTAAGTATTTGAATGTAGATTTTTTATTTGTTTTTAATATAAATTTTCATTATGAACAATTAATTCTAGCCAAAATTTAAAAATACAAATAAAATTACGTTTTACATTTACACGCTTCACTGCCTGTTATTAGACAAATAAAATATGTGTGCTCAAATTAAATGTCGACATTTGAAAATAATGACTTTTTAGTAGTTATATACTTAAAGTTTTAAATTATTTTTGATTACTTACTGCCGCTAATTTTAGTTCGTTCGCATTTCAATGAAGAAGATGCTTTTAAATAGTGAGAATTACCTTGCTTTGTGTTTTTCATCACCGATTATTAAAAATCACCCACAATTTTAGCATTTAATAAGTTTATTTTTTGTATTGTACTGACGAATTGTGATTCACAGAAAATACATTAAATGAAATTTAAATGCAAATTAGTTGCTTAATAATGAAACAGAAATAAATTCATTGTGGTTGCGTTGCAACGTATTTGAAATATAAACGACAGTGGCGTAGTGAGAGAGATAATGGTAGGGATTAAATCTTACTTGAACGAAGTATTAATAAAATTTAATTAATACGTGATGGATTAATCAATTCAATTATCTTTAAGTTCATACCCAAAATCATGCTCATATGTGAGGATTCCATGTTTAAATGTTTACATACAACACTTTGTCAATACTGAACATAGAAAGAGCTGAGTCTGAGCCAAGAGGAAAAATTTGATAACAGAAGGTTCTTTTTTTTTGGCTCAACGATTTATTCATAAGCATTCACTGATTCGGGAATGTTCGGCTGAAAAAATCTGCCTACCCATTTCTTACATAAATTCTAGCTACGCCGCTGCTAAGCACTAACAGTATTTGTAGTATACGTAATGCTGGTAGCGCAATAATGAGCTCAGTTGTAGTTTTTCGAGAAATAAGTTATTTTCACATAAAATTTGCAAAGAGCCTTGTGACTACACTATTTCTGTTGCAATTAAAGCTCCTAAAGCTTTAATTATTCGAAACAGCTGATGTGAGAAAATGGCTTCAAATGAATAATTTATTAGTTATTTTATAATTAAAATTTGGTTCTCTAAGTGAGTAATGAATTTCATTTAGAAGATAATTTTAGAAGCCCGCATTAGATATACTATGTATAAAATGTAAATGCAAACTTTTTAATGAAATATCAGAAAATGGTTGCCATACACATATTGGACACAAATATTAGGGGAAGAGCATGTACCTTGGACTGATTGTACCTTCGTCCAACAGCGATATTTCATGTTTGCCAGCATATAGCTAAAAATTGTAACACTACAATTTTCTCTATTTATGTAACCGATTTCAGCAACGCTGCACAAGATCTATTTCAATTTACGTTCTTTCGTCAACTGAGGAAGACGAAATTTTCACGTGATTTGTAAATTTTGTACAAATTTTCAAGGTCGACTTACGAGCTGTGTAATTTTGTTGTGTTGGGGATCAATGACGAAATAACGGTAACCAGCGTTTCTCTTCAAGTTAATTATCTTAAAATCTTATTATCTCCTAGGGTAAAATTGTTTTTGAATATTTTCCGAATTTTGTGCTTGGCGTGTACCTTGGACCAATGCATGGAATGTACCCTGAACCGGTCCAAATTGCAAAGTTTTTCTGTGTCGTGAAATGTATTATGAATATAATTCAGAAAATATTCCTCGGAGCAAAAATGACGGTAAAGGTAAAGGTAAAGTAGGCAATTTAAAATGGTTTAAGGTGTAGATCTGCTGCTAAAAAGGACAAGATCGAAAAAGCAAATTTAATTCGCCATTTAGCTAAACTTTGAATATCTGGTAGCACTATATTGATATATCAGTCCAAAATAGATCATAAAAAACTATTTAGTACAGAGGAAAGAAAAATTTTTGTTAATTTAGTCTCGTGGTCCAAGGTACAATGCCTGATTGTACCTTAGATCACTTTGGCATTCTTAAAAAAAAAACGTATTTTACGTGGGTTTGGAAAAAAGACTGCGGCTTTTGAATTCATGCCATTATAGCTAAAATATCAGTTCACAATATAGAGGCGTCAAAAAAAAAAAAAAAACCAGCCGTAGTTTGGAGCCAGCAAAGGATTTGCTCAGAATTGATCCAAGGTAAACGCACTTCCCCTACATTGTTAATGCAAAACATTGCAATGGTCCTTAGAAAGCACTAATTGAAAATGCTTGAAGGTAATGTCAACATTTTCTTTGCTATTAGGAAATTTAATTTGAGGTTTGTGAAAAAAGCTTATAGCTTGACGTGATGGAACTATTTCAATCATGCTTACAGGCAAAATAAATATTTTTTTATTTAATTTTTTTTTTTTTAATATATCATTTAAATGATTCTTTCGTTCCAGTGCAAACCTTGATACAATATCAAGCTACGAAATTTTTTTTAAGATACCACACGCATCAACGATTTACAAAAAAAAAAAAGATACTTAGCTACCGACAGCAGTAATCGAGCGTAATTCCTATTAATCGCACAGCAAATAGTTATCAGTAATACTCGAAAATAGGCAGTAAATCCGCATTAAAGCCAGCTATTTAATATACCTGTTAGCTTACGCCAACTACGGTTGTGTTAAGTGCACTCCAGCATAAGTCAGCTATAACAAAAAAAAAAAATCTTTCTTAAAAAGAACACCAAAATTTTTTTGCTATCAGCTACCTGCACTTTAATGAGCTGCCAAATGCACCATCATCCCAGATTAAAAAAATAAAAATAACAATATACTATACCGCTTTATATTGGTTACATTCTTTAAATAAGGGTTTGTGAAAATACGTCCATTGATTTTTAATTAGCCATAAGTGTAAAAAAAAACCCACCCCTATAAATGTAATAATTAAAGGGTATATTGTTGTGAATGAGTGAATGAGCGCAAAGTAAAAATCTCAAGACAGTTGAAAATTTAGTGGAATAATGCAAGATCAGAACGTGAATTGTATAATAAGAAAAATAATGCTAAAGAGAATAAACAGGAAATTAATTGAAAATAAAATTTCAAAAAAAAAAACTTAAGCACGTTTGACACATTTAATACAATATATTTCCGTGAAAAATGCAATAGTGTGGTCTTAAAGACACTTCTTTGTACCCAACAGGAAAATGAAAATGCTTTTTTTTTTGATTTAAAGTAATAATGTAAAAGATCCAAAAATCCAAAATCTCTCAAAATCATACAGCAAATTGTTTTTGTGAATTGATTTTTAAGCGAAAGGACATACGCAAAAACCAAATAGCTTCTAAGCTGCTGATCATCTCATAAAAGACTTACTTCACTTTTTTTATACCTACACTTTTAGCTATTTTTTGAGAATTTTGAAAAAATGAACTTCTTACCTTCATATAACTTCTTTTAACTTCAAATGCAGTTAAAAAAAATGACCAGGACACGCTTGACTATAACTTCGTTCAACAAAATTTATCAAAACACGATCATCTTCAAGGATTCTGGATGGTTATTTTTATTTTATTTTAAAATAATTTCAATCATTGTAGGCATATTAACGAACTTAAACATTAAATAATATACCTACAAATTTGAAATTCAAAATTAGTTTTTTAAAGGAACTTATGTATTTTGACAAGGGATTAAATACGATAAGTTTAGCTGGAAACATTCCAAACTAAAAAAAAATTATTTTGTTTCCAAGTATAAATTCAATGAAAGCTTACCTAACTATGCAGATAAATAAATTCCATGAAATATTTTAAAATTGATATTTCATCAGCTAAGTGCCAAGCTTTCTGAAAATTGTTATATCATCTTAGATTTAAAATTAATCCTCACATTATAATTCGAGCAATTATTGCTTTAATACGCAGCGCATGATGGGCTTATTTTGATAATATGTTAGCTATACATTCTTCGTAAACTATATAATGCATTTATTCAATTAGGCAGAAGAATGCTATTATTTGAAATTTGTGGGCATCATACATAAAAGCACCTTGAATTTTAATAAATATTTTCGAAAAATTCTAAGAATTTTAGCAAGTCAAATTATTAATTCTGGGGTCAGCAATTTCGTCTTCAGACTCGCTTATCTCTGATATGGCGCTTTAATTTTCAAATTATATTTCAGTGTTGTTATATTCAGTTAATAAACTTTGATCGATTTTCGAAAATTCATCAAAATCAGCGAATCAGAATGAACGAAAAAGTTCAACTCCACTCAACATTTTAACATATGCGTAGGTACATGAGCATTATTAGGGGAACCACCAAATTTGTTGCTTTCAAAAGAAAGGAATAAGAATTTGTAAAAAAGGGAAATAGTCCAATTTAATAGAATTATTATATAATTCTGTCCGTCTAAAATAGATATTTTGAACAAAATTATATATAATATAGTGTCCGCATCCGGTTATTGGAGCGTCCGGCTATCGGAATTAATTTTATATGGAAAATTTAATGAAAAGTGAGTGTCGACGAAATTTGTGCGCCTATGGGAGCAATCCGGTTATGGGGGCTATCCGTAATGGCGAATTTCACTATATGTATGCATGTATATATAAATAAATAAAATACTTTACAATGCCAAGTTCTTTATCTGAGCATTACTTAGTCCAGAAAAAGTGTGTTAACTATCATGGTTTCGTATGCAATAATATAGTTATTTGAAAAATTAATGGTTTTTTAGAAGTGAATTCTTCTGGCCGTCATATACTATAAGTCATTTAAAATTTCAAAATAATGCAAAATATTGAAGTTTAACAACAAATTTCATTAACTTTCATAAATTGGCTATGTGACAGATTTGTGTACATAAATACTTCAGCATCTACCACTGTGCGATGTGAGGTAAATTATATAGCATTACATTATGAATGTAAAGTAATTAGTGCTGCTTTGAGTGCTTATTAGAGAATTTACTAAATAAGATATACATTTGATAGAAAATATAGAAAAGTAATAGCTAAACACAACAAGCAAAGAGCAGACACATGCACCTAATGCCTAATCTATAGGCGCCCGGAGCGTTACTTTGTAAATATTAATAATTTTAATAAGGTAATGCAAGGGAAAACATTTGAAGTAGAATATACAATTATATGAAACATTTATATAATTTTATATGCAAGTATTTAGTAATATATTTGTAACATACTTATGCGCATAATAAAATATTTAAGTTTCAAAATCTCGGAAAAAATCACAATATGATTTGATTTATTATTCAATCAGTAGCACAAAACGCAATCACAAAAAAATCCGTGCAATCACAACAAAAAAATCCATGTGCATAGTGACCAAAAAACCTCAAATCCTGTACACGTATTTAAAAAATGAATAAATTCAATATGTTAAGTCCTTAATAAAAAAATAAAATAAAATATTAAATAAACAAAAGCCAAAAATAAATTTAAGCAAATAGCGATAAACATGCAAATTGCGACAAAACAAAAACAACAGCAAAACAAAAAAAACAGTGCATAAAAAATCTGTTCCTAAATAAAAACAAACCCACAAACAATTGAATTATAAAGCACTGAATTTATTATATATCGCTTGAAAAGTTGTACGAAAAAAAATTTGATATATACAGTTTAGACATACAGTAGTGAGAATTAAATGGTCAACTAATATTGATTTTTATTGCTTTCTTAGCGAAATTATAATTCCGCTTAGTTATCAGTTACATAAAAAGTTCTTTAAACAAAAACATAAACTGTAGAGTTTTTGTAATTTAATTTAGTAAGAACCTAAGCTTTGCTTAAAAAGTATACAGAATTTATTGTTTAAAACAAAAAAAAAAAAGCAAAAAAGCTCATTAGATACCATGCGGAATTTGCGCGCATCACTCATCACTCATTAGGGGTTTTCACACGCAACGTTGTTATTCGTTATTCGTTAAAGTTCTACATGTATTTTGTTTTTGTAAATTTAACAAAATGCCGGCTTAACGAATAACACTTTAACGAGCTGGCAACCCCGACAAATTACTCGTTATTCGTTACAACTTATATTTACCTTCAATCAACGTTATTCGTTGAATCGTTTTTTCAATCAAATGTGTAATTATTTTAGATTTCTCACTTTTTTTAGGCATTTTACTCTTTTCGTGTGTTTCTGTGTCTTACTTGCAATATCAGCTGTGTTGAAAATATTTTAACGATTAACAACTGACGTAAAAAACGAGTCTTCACAGTTGGCAAGCTTTAACAAATTTAACGAATAACGAATAACAACGTTGCGTGTGAAAACCCCTATTGTGTCTACTACTGTTGTTTTTGTTACTCGAACTGTTTGGTGGCTTGCGGTTTAGTTGAACAAATTGTTTGCGTTAACCTTAACAAATGAAATTTCACTAAAAATGTTGCAGAAGACTTATGGCGAATTTTGTTTTTTTTTTTCAAAAACATAGGCATGTGAGTGATATAAGGTACTTAAAGAATGCCAACACGTGCTAGTTGATTTGACTAATTCTGGTCGAATTTCAACGGCTACGAGCGACAACAAAAACATCGAAAAATTTATGAAAAAAATTTTCGCTTTATTGCTAGAGAGTTAGGACAGAAGGTTGACATTTCATTTGACATGATTGTAAGTAATATTTAACAATTTTGTTCAAAATGTACATCGGAAACCGGCTCGTAGCCACCCAATTTTGGTTCAATCGTTTGCAATAAATCTTTCATAAACACTAATGCGAAGACAAATTCCAACGATGCCATCACGCGTTACAAAGCAACTGCTATTGCTACGTCATCACCATCGAATCGTTCGCCGATTATTTGAGGCAAAATATTCAGAATATGGATATAGTTTTCAAAGATGGATTTTGAAGAACGCAAATGGCCAACCCAACGAGTTGCTGCCATATGCCGGTGAAATGATGCCACTCGAGTAGAGGTTCCAACAGGGCAATGATCCAAAATCACTTCTTAAGCTTTTTAGGCTTGACTTCCGAGCAATAAATTGAATTTCTTAGTTGGCCTGCTCTGATCTGTACCCTATTGAGAATTTGTGGGAGATCGTTAACATGAAAATCAAGATTGAAATTTGCAAAACCACGGCAGATCTGTTTCAAACTTTGAAAATATCCTGGGAAAGGATATCGCAGGATATCATTAATAATGTAGTTTCCTCTATACCAAAGAGATGTACTTGTGTACTACTAATTTTAAAAACTTTTTATTTACCATAAAAAAGGAGGTGCTTTAGTTTTGTCCCTTAAGTTTTCTGGCTTAAAGTGTCCCTTTGATAATAACTTTTTATTTATGTGACACTGAATTTTTAAAATTTTTGTCTGTCAATAATAAAGGTATAAATATATATAATAAATTCACAACATGGTTCAAAAACATCGTTTTCACAAGAAATTTATGATTTGAAAAACATATACTAAGGGGTGCTCAATTTTTGGCCAATACTGTATAGTAAAATTTGTTTGCCCCCCCCCCCCCCAAGCAAAGTCGGGTAGGTACGGGCCTGATCGGAAAGCTGATGAATTACTCGAAGAAATGTGTTTTACAGCTACTATGGACCCCACTTTCATGAAACGCATAACTAGCGATGAAATATGGTGCGAAATTGAACCGAGCCGAAACTCAAAACACAACGTCAAAGTCGCTCAAAAATCAAAATTATTCGAACGGATTTTTTCAATTACCGCAGTGTAACTTCTTCTAGAAGTCGAAAGGATAAATGTAGCATATTATAAAGATGTTTTTTCATTTATTCTCCTCAGTATCAGCAGCCAATTGTACAATTTATGAGAAAAATATCAAAATTCAAAAAAAATAAATTTTTAGTAAAATCTTTCCTGCATTGATTAAAAGCCTTAACATTTATTTGTCGATCACTGTTTGATAGTGGCATAAAAAATACATTTGTGCAAAAGTGTCAGTAAAGCCTGCGAGTCATTGAACACAAACGTATGCTTCAATTTCAAATATAAAATGTACAAAAATAATAAAAAAACAACAAATTTTGAGTAGTGCATGTATAATATGTTTAAAGAAAATAAAACTAACACATGGAAAAATTTACGAACAACATGCAAATTTAATAAAATTGATTTTTATGAAAGCTATGTTTTCAAACACTTTAAAATATTTTTTGAAATTAGGCACAATTTTTTTTTAATATTATTGCAATTATAGGCTAAAATTAAAATTTATAGCTTACTTTTAGCAGTTGATTTTAAAAATAAATTTATTATAATTTAAGCTAGTGAAAAGCATTAACAAAATTCGTTCTTAAAAATCCATTATTTTTGAGAAAATTTCAGAAATTTTCAGAAATATAGCATTACTGGCCATATAGCTTGAAGAGCTGAACGTATTTGTAGAAACAATATGCTGTAACATTACTACTTAGATGACTTCAAATTACGGCAAATAATTGTAGCATTTTAAGCCCTATGTCTGGAACTGCTGAACAGATTTGAATGGTACCTACAAATGCCATGACCTTCCCAGATTTTTTATATTAAAGAATTTGATATTTGATTTATGTCACTGAAAGTAAGCTTTAGTCAAATCAGTACAGAGAAATCTACATATATATACTTGATTCAGCCAAAGCGTAGGTGGCCACACCAGATAAGCTACTAAAATAAATTTATTCTATTTCACAAAACGTAAATGAATTTTAATATAGATTAAAAATCAAGCATAAATCTCCGCATCAAACAAAGTTATTGATAATGAAATCTGTAATCCGCATTTAAATATGCAATAACTCAGAATACGTAGTACAACTGCCATATATGACACACCTTTATTTCAGCGTAAATGGTTATTTTTTCTATTTTTGTAACTCATAACTTGAGTATAACAATTATAACCATAAATTCCTTGAACGGTGTGCGATAAAACAATAAAAAAAAATCACAGTTAATTAGCATAAAATTGTCATGCTTTTGGCACACTTTAATATTAATGGCTCTAAAGTTAAGGCAAATAACTATATGGTGCGTTAATAAAAAACATCAATTGTGGAAGCAAAAATGTTGTGGCTTGACTACATGATTGATATTGCCATATTACGTGCAAAGGTGTTTTGAAAATTAACAAACAACTTCATTTTCTATTAACTGAACATATAGTTATTTATATACATTTCAATATAATTAGCTAATCAGTTAGTAACGGCGCATACCAAAAACAAGTCATTTTATATTTTTATTTTTACTTGGAAATATATTTCTGTCACCAGCATTTATTGATATGCCATCATCTTGTTGTATGGAATTTTTCTTATTAATTTACTTATGTGTTAATGTGACTAATCTGAGGTTAATTAAATACTAAAAATTTATTTAAATTCAAAAATTATCAGTGAAGTGATAAATACTTTAAATATTTGCGTCTTATATTTGATCAAAATTTAATTTTATTTGTGTGTATTACTTACTTGAAAGCGGATAGACAATTTTAATTTGTCATACGGAGACAAAATTTTATAAAACATCATAATAACTTCACGATTTCAAAAAATAAAATATAATAAACATAAGTCGTAGTTAGTTCAAAACATTTTTTTGTAATAGTACTTGATTAATCACATAAGTTTTATCACTTGCTATATAATAATTATCATAATATATAAATTAAAAATTGAGCAATTAATTAATATTTTCTTATGCTGTGTCTTATTCGCCAAGTTGCTAGCTATGTACGAATAAAACAACCAAGTCGCTAAGTTTCCAACTCGTTGTTATATGTATGAGTACTCGTTTGTTGTTTCTACTTTTTTCATTTCAAATTGTTTATTTTTGACGCCTGACGTTTTAGGAAACTTGCTATGTATGCTTAGCAACTATAGTTTTGCTCGTTGAGTTTTCGATTTTATTTTTGTTTTCCCATACAATTATCGTTGCTAGCTAAAGATAACTAGCAGAGGATGGCGAATAAAACCCAGCTTTAGAAATTTATACAAAATTGTTGCTGTGTTTTATTCGCCAAGTTGCCAGCTATGTACGAATAAAACAACCAAGTCGCTAAGTTTCCAACTCGTTGTTATATGTATGAGTACTCGTTTGTTGTTTCTACTTTTTTCATTTCAAATTGTTTATTTTTGACGCCTGACGTTTTAGGGAACTTGCTATATATGCTTAGCAACTATAGCTTTGCTCGTTGAGTTTTCGATTTTGTTTTTGTTTTCCCATACAATTATCGTTGCTAGCTAAAGATAACTAGCAGAGGATGGCGAATAAAACCCAGCTTGTATGTCAAAAAAAAGCAACTAAAAAAGTACTAAAAAATTTCAGCCTAGATATAAATAGAAAATTACTTGAAATTAAAGAGAAATTCCAAAATCATTAAAAAACGACCAAGCCATACAAATATTCCATTTGAAGAGATATCAGACGTTTTCACCAAGTGAAAACCGCTGTAAATTTGTGAATTCCTCTTCATAGCGAGATTTTTGCTCTTTATTAAGCAATAGAATTTAAAATGATCCAAAAGAGCATAAGTTATTGGGTGAAGGCAAATACATTCAGATCGAAATTACTCAAAAATAAAAATAGGTTTTAATCCAATAAAAAGAATTGTGTGTCTTAAGCTAGAAAATCACCAAAAAATGGCAGTTAAGATGTTATGTTGCCTTGAATATTTTTCTCAAATAGAAACACACGTTTTGGGCTTTATTTCAAGTGAAATATTGCTGCAAAATTTGATATAATTTTCATCTAAAATCTGTAAAATGTAATGTAATTCAAAATTGAATTGACTTTGTTCGGAGTTTCTTTTTTTCAGTTTTTGAGCCGTTTTTATTAGAAAAAAAATATATGTTTGCTTGACATATCAGCGAAATCGACTATGTTTTAGCGAGCTATAATCGTATATAGCCCATTTCACGTAAAACAAAAAAGTTTGCCCACCATTATATCCCAGATTTACATGATATTTTGTATGTTGGTTTCTCTGGATCTCTGGTTTTTGAGTCGGAAAGAGAGAGTACAGTACGACCCGATTTTCGAAATTTCAAAGCTTATAACTCCATCAATTTTTAACCGATTGGTAGTTAAATTAAAATATTGTTAGTATATGTAATTTTACGCACTTTTAAAATTCGAAACGAACTTTGTACATATCTATTGAGAAAAAAATTCAATATGTGAATTTCAGCTAGATAACTATTTCCCAATTAAATTTCGACTCAATTTTGTTCAATTTAGGTCCACAGTCGCTCAGACTTATATGCTTACAGTCTTCATCAATATTGTTAGTCTTGGTGTAATTCATGATCCATACATAAAAGTCAAGAACCATCAAAGTGTACTCCAAAGATTTTTCCAATATAGTCATCAACTGACACTTCCAAGGTCCTTTACTTCTATATACCGATCGTAGATCTTGCCAAGGCTTATATCGCTGAAGTTTGTTAGCGGCTACGCCATCGAGTTATATATTTTTGGAATTAATGAATTTTGTTTCAATTTCTATAAGGTACATTTAAATCTTCTTCAATTCTAATTAGATGTAAATGTGCATGTTGCCGAAGTAGATGGATTTACTGGTATGGTACTTAGTATCATTTAAAAAGTTTATTAATACCATCGTTTTAGAATAAAAAAGACCGTAACTATATGATTCGCATGATTCTGAAAGGTGGCACAACCTTTTGGTGACCAGATTTATTTCTAAGCAGGTCGCCCCTAACCTGGGATACATAACGCCTTTTGCTGCCGCTCACTATGAGTACAGATGCTAAAAGTTAATTTATTTTTTAGGCACCCCATGTGAAACAGATGCTGACCCAAGAAGCCGCCCACTCTGGATC
This sequence comes from Meiosimyza platycephala, assembly GCA_963662105.1. Lineage (NCBI taxonomy): Eukaryota > Metazoa > Arthropoda > Insecta > Diptera > Lauxaniidae > Meiosimyza > Meiosimyza platycephala. The sequence continues at coordinate 87,716,127 of OY759210.1, forward strand.
AAACGCTTCACGGATTTGTTAATTCTGACAGCTCTTTCCAAGGTGATGCTCTTGCCATGACGCAAGTGAGAATTTGAAAGAGACCTAATAGCATTTTGAAACTCTTTGAGGCTCTCCACTTGAAACCGCTGATAATCTGCTTTGGCCAGAATAGCAGCTGACGTGATGAACTTAAAATTGAACAGTTCAAAATTGGTTTTTAGGAAATGTATATTTTATCTATGTTAAATAGAATTTTTTGAAAAATCTTCTACAGTGAAATTAAAGCTTTTCTTACTTAAAAACTAGAGCAACTACTTTCAACTTAAACTTGTATAAAATAATTTAATTATGCAAACCATAAGCCGCATTTTCGAAAAAATGTAACACTTTCAAAAATTAGCATATAGAATATTATTACATTGAAATAAGGTCATAACTTATAAGCAAAACCAATAAATAAAATTGAGCGTAGCACAATTAATGGCCATTAACAGCAAGTTCAAAATATATCATATGACAAATATTTCATTCATGAAATGAAATACTATTGAGCAAACTCAATGAATTTTTAACTGAATGAATTTGATTCACATATTTTATTTATTGATATGACCATAAAGCCACGTCGTAAAGCAACTAACTGCTAACGTAGTAAAATTTTTATAAATTATGCTAATTTTTAATGTCGAATCTTTGTCAACTATGCAAATATGTGAATTAATAAATATCCAAAATAATAAGCGCTGACAAAAATTACTTAATATCAAAGGAAAAAATGTTAAGGTAAAATAAAATGAACTAAGCCACTTCAAAGTTACTAATGCCATATTGTTAGAAAATATTTACATAATAAATGGGAATTATTAAAAGAAAAAAAAAATATGTTGTGAATCATTTTATGTGCATATGAAAAAAATTTACATTTTTGTATTAAATATGTTAATTGTTTGATTTAAAAATAAATGTTTTTATTTTTTTAAAATAAAATCAAATTTTAGTTAAATCTTTTGGAATTTTTATCAATGTCAGCGAAAAAATTCACACGGCACAAAAATATTTTGCATAACAATTTGATAAACGCAAGTTTAATGAAAAAAAAAAACTTCTTAGTTATGACATAAAATATTTAAGCAAATTATTTTGGCATTTTGCCCAAAAATTTCAAATATGCCAAAAGGTTTTAACGGCCCCTTTCAATGTTAAAAGTTTTTTTCACTGGCAAATTGTGTATGTTTTTTTTCCTTCTTTTTGTGGTATAAAGTTTGAATTAGTTAAATTTTGTTACTTTGCTTTGAATTTTTTAAATATTTAAATAGGTAAAAATTTGAAAAATGACAAAGTTCATTTAATTGATGGTTTTTACTTTGTAAAAGTAGGATTAACCTTACTGTTGTTGTTCAGCTGTGGATTTATGTGTGACAAATAATTATGCTGGAAAAATTAATTTTGGCCTTAAAAGTTTCCACTTTTAAAGGGTATTAAAATGAAAATTGCCTTTGAGCATTTTAAATCTAAATAAAAAAATAGGTTTTTGAAATGGTTTTACGGTTTTATAACTTTAATTAATTCAAGCGAAATTTTATCGTTCTATAAACATATGTATATTTATTATGAAATTTAATTATTATCATTTCATTTAACATAACTGAATTACCATAAATAAATTTCTATTTCATTTGCTTGTATCAATGTCAATGCCATAAATTATTTGGCACATTTTTGACATCAAAATAACGTTGTGAAATTTACACTACTGCACATGATGCAAGTGTGTCATGTTAAAAATTGTATCTATGTACATCAAAACTTGATGGCAAAGAAATCATCACACTTTTAAAAATAAAACGAAATCTTACTGCCAAAGTTGTTCAATACTAAAGAGAATGTTAGTAGAAGTTGATACAGCAGCAACAACTGTCAATATGCTGCATGCTGTAAATGCTGAACTCAGAATGAAAATGCAGTCAGGCACAAATATCAGAGTAGTAAAGAAGCGCATACTTTTTTCTTATACGAAATATAAAAACAACAGATCAACTTTTACTAAATATATTTATTGTTTCCAATTAATAGAACCTCTTTTATTTTATGAAAGAACTCTTGATTGATTTCTTCATACTCAACACAAATGGAAATGGCTGGTTGGTTTTATTTAGTGAAATTTGAAGGCTTAAAAGCCAAAAAAGAAACACTATCAAATACTACTAGGATGAACTGAAAGTCTTACAGAATGCTATATGAAGTAATCAGGGCTTATAATACATCACTGTTTGCTATTTGAATAAATTAATATAGGTCTGTATTATCAAAGGATCATCATATAAACTTCCAAATGCAATAAACTTTGAGTGCTTGAACTTGTAGAACATTTTATTTGCGATTTATTTGCAAGTGCAGCACTCACTCTTCTGCTTGGGGTTTCGATTTGTTTTGATTTGATTTGTTGTTTTTGTGCACAAGAGCTCGATGGTCTTGCAACGTGGCGAGTGGCTTGATGATCGTTTCGAGTGCACTCATGCAGACTTCTAGTATTTAATGCAGTACAATAAAAAGCTGGAAACTGTCGGATTTCTGTTCTCAATGCCCTGCTTTTATAGTGTCGCATGATAACCAAACGCTGTTGTTGTTTAGTAACAAGTGTTTGTCCGTATGATGAGTTATACTCTTGTTGTTGTGCATTGTCAGTTTATTACTACTGAGTAGAATTAATTCCGTATATTAGAAGTTACTTTGTAATATCATTTGAAACGTTACGTTATCTCGCACCACACTCTCAGTCAGAATAGCATGATACTTTGGGATATTACCTAGCTCAGATATACACACAAAGTCTGCTACGGGAGCTGGTTACAGCAATATCAGTTTGGAAACAGAAAAAATTCAAAAATATTTTGTGATAAAAATAGACAGGAAAATCACACAAACAAAAAATATACGGCGATACCAAACCGTAATGATATAGCTCGAATAATGAAAAGAACTGGAGAAGAGCTGACTATTTTTTGTAATTGTTGTAAGGGAACGTCCATTAATTACGTGAGTCAAAATAGGGGGGGTGGGGGTCCGGCGAAATTTCACCAAATCTCACCAAGGGGAAGGAGGAAGTCAAGGAAAACGTCACGTCAACTATTTAATGCAGAGAATTTACATTATTATAGCAGATAATTATAAGGTAAATCTCACGGGAGGGAGAGGAAAGGATCCCGCCAGATCTCACCAAATCTCACCAAGGGGAGGGGGGTGCGAATTTAAAAAAAAAACACCTCACGTAATTAGTGGACGACCCCTAAGAGCACGAAGAGCTAGACGAGCTTCGAGGTGTGCATTCTTGGATTATCTAATCGTGGAAATATGTTGGAAAGATTTAAGTTACCTTGTGGTTCAGGATAATGGCATTATTAATTGCGCAATTAAATTTAGAAGAAAGACAGAATCCTACGACCTAGCGTGCTAAGGAGATAAAATTTAAAATCTTTCAAAATAAGATAAGGATAATAAATTGGATATACTTTCTAGTAAGCAGAGATGGAATTATCCTTTGTAAACAAAATTTAGCAAAATTTTAATTTTTGATAAAAATTCCAAATGACCTGAAAAAGAAAAGCTAATTACTTAGATATAAAATAGTTCTACCAAATTTATGTTAATCAGCTACTTAGCGGATCAAAGATTAACAGAGTTGAGCAACATTTAAGAGAATACATATATGATGGGAGTTATTATTGGAACTACTTAAATTAAGTAAATGCCACTCTGAGAAACATACTTTTCATAGTTGTTACCGAGATTCTCAAACATCATTCTTAGCATGGCACTAAAGGGGTTCCGAATTTAATGGACGTCCCCTAACGATAAAGACTTGTCACGAACCAAAAAGGTTAAGTTTTCAGCAAATATTTTTTACTAAATAAAATAAAATATTAATAAAATCATAGAATGAACTTCGCGACTTCTTACAGCTCTGTCAGCGATGGCGAAAAAAAATGGAAAGAAGACCAGCTGTTGCTGAAAAATATAGAACATCCATAGGAAGCAGCATGCATTCAAGCAAAACTAATATGATGTGAGTTAGACATCGGCCACAGATGATTGAATGATACACCTTGCTATGAAATTATTTCATTGTATTACATATTGATTACCATTTGATTGCAAATAATTTTGTATGCGTATGTGTATGTATGATATTATTGAATATACAGCTAAATTGCTGTCAAATTGATAGTTATGGTATATTTGAAAACATAATTGAAAAAAAATAATTAAGCTAAGTAGTAGTTTAAAATTACTCTTAGTATATCTTAGTGTGTAGTATGCTATTTTTAGTGCAAATGAAATATGTACAGTAAAATCGTGTCTTCAAAAGTATGAAAAGTACAATAAACTGATTATTATTATAAGTAATTTGCAGCACACAGCTAAAGTGCCATTGGTTATTTTTTTCAAAAATTTAATTATAAGTATTGACTTATGTTCGGAATAACTTTATAAATGTTAAAAATTGTGAAGAAAGCACACTTGCTTTTCAAAAAGTACATACCAGCTCTAAATCAAGTACATAAGCGCAAAGCTCTAATGCCATCACTGATCTACCTACCTGCATACATATGTGTGGAAGTATTTTAATTAAAAATATCGCGCTCAAATGCAGCATATCATTAGAAACATTATACGTATTGAGCGCATGTTGAGCTTTATAATAATGATAAATGAATAAATTGTGGATTTGATTACAGATGTTGATATGATATTTCAATTTTAAGCTGTTAATTTTTATTTTCTACTTTAAGATTATAGCTTAATAATTTGCTTAAGCATTATAAAGTGATTATGTTGTAATCAATATAAAAAATCATGCAGGTGGTCTAATACAATGAAACCACTCTGTGTACATAACTTGTCTTTAATAAAAGAGAAAACACATATTTGATAATCAAATTAAATAAAATAAGATATTTATTTACATTTCATTAAAATAAAAAACTATAGCAATTGATGTCTTAAGTTACAGTTAAAATTTTATCATCAGCATATTAGTAAATTTTAAATGAAAGCTAAATGCTACAATTCATAGTATATACTTCGAAGAAAGTAATGAGATCTTTATGTATTTCGTCTAAAAACTTTTTATAATAAAGAGCTGATTATACTTTTGTATGTATGAAAATGATATGCCATTGGTCGCTGAAGGGACATGAAAATGTAATTTTATTGTGAAGGAATTTTTGATCAGCATTGTATGGTATATCCAAATAATAAACACACGTAGTTTTATATCCCACTGTGCCGAAATTGATCATATATTTTAGAATGAATAAAAATTTCTTGGTTTTTTGTTTCTTGTTTTGTTTTATCACAAAATCATGGAACGTTAGAAGAACGTTAAAACATTTGATGACCCTTAGTTAGATTTTTAAATTGACAAATTGCGCTTTTTTTGTTGTTATCTTCTTATAAGAGAACAATATTTTGTTGTTTCATTGTTCGTTTATATGATATTTCATATTTTTGGCATTATTTTCAATAGATGTTTGGTTTTATGAAAAATCACATGTTTTAAATATTTAAATTCTTTAATTTTTGTCGTGAACTTAATGAAATTTTAAGTAGTTACGAAGTTACGATATATTAACTTAAATAGAATAGAAAAAGTTTTTGAGTCTGATTTTGCACCTACAACAATTGCGCACTAATTATTGCTTGTGATTCTATGGTATAATTTCTTGTTTTTCTAAAAGATTCCTCAGAAAATGTTCTTTGTTGTCAGCTGCTTAATCTCAATCAGCGTAATAGTTCAAATAATATAAGTCTATGTGCACTGCAGTACTTACTGTTTAAATAAGTAGTAATGGAGTAAAATTGATGCATCACTCTTATTTCAAGGTTGCAATTCAGCTCGAAAAATAAGGATGGTCAGTATTTAATTCTAGAAATGTGAACTAAAAAGCAAAACAAGAAACCATCTAAGGACCTTCACATGTGAACTTTCTTTTGCGTTCATACATTTAAGTGTTGAAATCTAATCCGGGATCAGCATAGGAAAAAACCACAATAGTAATGGTATTCATGTTCGAGCTAATTTGTTTAATCGATGTCTTTGGAGGTGTAACAACTACTTTTATGTTATATTTCAATGACAACTAACGAAAACAAATAGTAAATTTTACTCAGATAGTACACTGGCAACCGTTTCTTAACAATAGTAATATTTAGGCGCAAAAGTCCACAGATGGTCTTGGCTTAGGTTATTTTTCAACGTCGCAATGTTGTGTTCGTATCGATTATTTAGATTGGTGAGGAACTACAGTTTGTTGCAGGATCCAAACGACGATAATTGTGAAATAAAGATAGGTCAGCATGAGTGCACTCGAAACAACCATCAAGCCACTCGCCACGTTGCGAGTCCATTGAGCCCTTGTGCACAAAAACCACAACACAGCACTTGCAAATAATTCCGAAATAAATTGTTCTACGATTTCAAGCATTTGAAGTTCATTACATTCGGAAGTTTATATGATGATCGTTTGATGATACAGACCTCTATTAATTAATTCAAATAGCATCCAGCGGTGCAAACCTCTATTGTGAAAAGCATTACACGGTAAATAGCACTTTCGAAGCATTGCTAGTGACTTGAAAGAAGAGCGCCATACAAAAACACAATTTTCAATTGCCAGCAATGGGATTCGAACCGGAGTCACCTGTACAATAGGTAAACACGCTAATGACTGAGCTACTGTCTTTTCTAGGCAACAAATCTTTAATAAAACGAGTTCTGAACATGAACAATTTTAACGAAATCAACTAAAAATAGAGTATAGGTATTTTTAAAGTTTAAAAGTGCTAAAAATTGACATTCAATTGAAAATTGTGTTTCATTTTTGATTGAATTTTACACTTTAGGGGCCTTCACATTAGGCTGGGTTGACCTCGATACAAAAACAAAAGTTTTGTAACCACCCCCAATGTGAAAGTTTACCTGGAAAGTATGAAGCTCCTTAAAAACAGCCAAAGCGTTTTTTTTATAACTTCGACCGGTGATGTTCAATGCTTAAAAATTATATATGTATGTATTATTGTAAAGGGCTTATTTAGTACTAAATTTTTATTCAAATCTATTTGACGTCCAAAGTCATATTCGACAAGTAAGACCCAGTTTCTCTGATATTCAGGTCTTTCTTAATTGTGAAATTTATTCACTCTCCAACAGCATCAACGTCGAGATTATATCTTTAAATTTTTGTTCCAGTGAACTTCAAATACTAAGCACAAAATTTTACTTTCCATGAAATATCTAGTGACTTATTGTGAGGAATAAGTTTCTCGTGGCTTAACAAGTAGAAACTAGTTGTCTCTCAAAGAAATTTCTGGCAACACTTGTTTTGAGCATCGTCTTTTCCTTGCACTTGGAAGCTACAATTTAAGCGCGTTTATATGTATGATAGTCACACTTTTATGTGGTCATAGCTTAGCTAAGTATATACTGTCGTGCTAAGCTTAAGGGTGCTATCTCAAATTGAAGTAACTTCCAAATGATATACATATAACTTTATTTAATATAAACTGATACTTTTAGAGATATCTAGCTTACGACAATTAAAGCAAAGTAATAATTTTTGGATTTTCTACCACTTTTTTTAAAGCTCTCATAAAGCTTTATTAGAGGATATAGCTCTCTATTAGAGTTACCGACTACTGAGTTGAACTTAATTGTGAAAAATGCTTCAATAAACATTGCTGTATTCGTTACATCAACTAACAACAAAAAAATGGACTTACGGGCCTTAAGCCAAAGCGTCAGACCTTTACGAATAAAAAATACAATTTTTTGGTCCACCTTAATTAAATTTTTTGGTCCACCTTAATCCATATTTTCCACACTTTATTAAGACTACACAAGCTTAAGACATAAGAAAAAAAATTTTTTTACAATGTACTTACCTTTAAAATAAACTGCTAGAGAGTAAATAATCCAAATTACAAGGAAATGAATAGCGCAAATACGCAGTATGAACTTGACAGCTTCAATTGTGAACCGTCAGACAATGCAAAAATCCGGCACTCAATAAAAGTTATCACGATTTTTATATAACAATACAATTCGTTACAATGTTGTTGTTACTTCTGTACACAACTTATCGGCTACTGCATAGTGGCGGTATGCGAGCGTACAAGGTCGTTTGCGGTTTAAATCCGTTTGGAGCAAAAGAATACAATTGAAATTCCAATTACAATTGCAATCTGTTCTTTATGGAAAAACAAATCTTTTTTCAATATATTTTTTTTTTTTTTTCAATTCACTTCTGATATAACACGATTTTCCATGCACTTGATTTTTTAAGTTTTCAATGAGGTTAATCACATTCCATATGTACAAGAAAAATATTTTATTAATGCACTTAATCCGGTTTTAAAGCACTTGGGGGAAAATGCATAACATAAGATGCTACGATGTGGAGAAATGTAAAGATTGAGCGGTGTAAGAACAGCTGCACAGGTGCAAATTTAAATTTTTTATTTTGCTGCAATGCCGATATGCTTTGATTGATGACGATAGGGCTCTAAGTATTGAGGTTTTTTTTTTTTTTTTTGAGCGAAATGATAGCACAAATGATATGGGTGTCACTGTTATTTATTTGCAGAGAGAATATAAATTTGTTTTTTTTTGTTCGGAAATTTCAAAGTTAAGAAATGTAAATTTGAGGTTTTTTTTATGTATGAATTTTTAAAATTTTTCAAAAAATTCAATTTCGAAAGTGTTTTTCGTGTTTTTATTTTCAAAACTCACTTTTTTTTTTTTGGTTTTTAGTTTTGAATAAAACAAATTATTTTTTCATTCAATTACTTTTTCATTTTGAAAAAGTAGTGAAAATATTTTCGTTGTTTTTTTTTTAATTTTTCAATAGTAAAATTTTTTTTTAAATATTGTTAAGTTTTTGTATTATCTACTTCGTAGAGTCGCTTTCCAACAGAAGCTTAGTAACACACAAATTAAGAAAAAACACGAATCCAACACACCGAACCAAACAAGACGCACAACAAACATAAACTAAACGTTAGACCGCTTGAAAAGATCGTGTATATCAAACAGCACAAAATGCAGTTCGAGTAAGACACTCAATTATGGAAGAGTGTTAGCGTAACTCTCTCTCTCTCTCCACGCTCTATCAATTTAACTCAAATCAAATTCAAGCCGGCAAACAAGCAAAACACTGTGCCATAGTGCATGGAGTATCAATGGACTATTTATGAACTTTTCATAAAATAAAACGCGCTCTTCATCCGCTCTCTCAAATTTTGAAAAAAATCAAACCTGTTTCACTCAAATTCCACAACGAAAATACTACGGTAATAACAAAAAGTGGAGAAACATTTTACTTCATTTTTCATGTTTGTCACTCCAACATAAAAGTAGCAGCAAGCAACCTTTTGGACTTCGGCAGCAACAACAACAACAATAATTCTGACAATGCATTTTCTTGTTTGTTCATTGCAGCTCAATGACCGCTCAAGAGTGCGTGAGCGTTAGCGTTTCCTTTGAGGAGGTGTGCAATGCAACATTTCATTATGGGCAAACATTAGCAGCAGCATTTAGTGGGCGTCGACAGCAGCATTACAAACAAAAATAATAAAAAAAAGGTAAAAACTGTCAAACTTGTTTTTGACATTTGTTGTCATTTTTTACGTAGGTCTCTGCTTGAGAACAGGCAAGCACATGGTGGCGTTTTATGTAGAAACCTGTTTTTGAGTTTCGGTTTCTATAATTTTGACTTTTTTTTTATTTTTTTGTTGCTTTTTGGAGAGAATACCAACATATTGCGGGTTTTTAGTGTATATTATATATGTATATAACACTGTATAATATGCTTTGCTAATGACAGCAACATGTTGCTGCAACATTTGAAGCTCAGTCTGATTTATTTAGATGCTATCAATACATAATGCAGCGATAATGTTATGTAAAATAAAACAATAATTTTCAATTTAGATTCCAGGAGAATATAACTTTCAATAGAGACTTTTTTAGAGAAACAACATAATAATTTCCTTATTACAACTCCTTAAAATAATATTAAAAATAATGCAATACCAAAATTGTGCTTGGAAGTCATCAGAATATGATATCAGAAAATTAATATTCCTTTTGATATGGAATAGTAAAACGTTACTCCAATTCACTGGAATTGTAATTTTAGAAAAATCTTATTTTTTAAGTTTTGAATCATAAAATCATGAGCCGTACACCCTAAACGCAGTCTCAGGGTAGATGGAGGCCTGAAAAATAAAGAGGCTGTGTGGTTTTAGTGAATTGACACACTTTGAAGGTTATGACGATAACTTTAGGCTAGTGCATTTCAAGGTCAATGCAATTCATTTCCCACAACCTCCACGACGAAAAAAAAAAATACTTTCTATGATGTCCTTGTATTGAATCAATTTCGGAAGTTTAAAATTTTATGTGGTCTGTTACAGGAGCGTCGCAACCGGAGTGGAAGGGGGTCAGCTGCCCCACAGAAATTTGACAGAGGGGCAGTATATTCATTTTGACCTTCGACTCGGAAATAAGTTATATCATAATTCGATCAACAATTTTTAGGGCTCAGCAAATCTTTTTATTAATGTGATTATCTCACATCTTGAGTCTATCGAAATGTGATAAAATGAACATTTAAAAAAGAGTATATGAACTGAGCTTCTATCCATTAGTTTTTGAATGTAAGTTATAGTCACATGCAAGGCATAAAATTAGATCGACTCAGCAGATGTAAATCGAGCCGAAAAATATCGATATCAATAGTACCGACCGTTTCTAGTATCGACGATATTTGAAATAAGAGATAGTTAAGACAAGAGATACATAGGGACATACACATGATCAAGCTGCACTAATAATGATGATAATTCATTTTGACATTGATGCTTTAGAGTCATTAGAAAATATACTTCTTGATGCATATAAAGGAAATGTACCCACTGAAGAAATTTTCAGTCAAAACTGGGCATTTTCTCAGATGTTTTTGAACTGAGCAATCTCCGTCCTCAACTACAAATATTAAAAAACATGCTTGGCAACAAACCAACGTACTGCGCTGAAATCGCTGACCAATTTCAACTGACATAACGAAACACCTTCTAGATCAAGTTTATCGACTCGTTAATTTAATAATGATAGTGTCAGGTTCAGCAGCTTCTTGTGAAAGGTCATTTAGAGACTTATCTTTGTTTACAAATGACCTAAAAACGTCTTACCCAAACAACGCTCCTTCATGTTTATAAGGCAAAAAACTTGATGCTTAGATTTGTAAAGGGTAAGAGTTCATTTCGCGAAGAAATCGCAAAGCCATTTTTGGAAACATTTCAACAAAACTTACTGTATCTTTAATTAATGGAAATTGCAACGAATAAAAAAACATCTTCATACGAAATTCTCTTTATGTCCCTTTCTAAAGTATAGAGTAAATGAGAAGTGGCTTTTTAGCGCACTTGTCTTCTGTGTTGGGCACGTAAATATCGCTGTCTCCTGCATATGTGATTTAATGACATGTCTAGGTCTTGACAGGTTAAGGTCTAAAAAAATGACTCGCTGCCCCCCGTAGATGGGGTTTTATGAGAAGAGGCTTGATCTCTAATTCAACTCTTTGCTTAACATGGCCATATTCGCATGTAACACTTTGCTCATTTCGTAATCTTACATAAGTCTTATTGTAACTAATGCAGTCAAATTCCATGAAATTTTCAGATTTCTCGATTAAAGCTTACGCTTCCTTATGCTACAATCCACACAGATGCGGTTTTATTACTGAAGGTTATTATATGATAGAGGTTTTGATACCTTATGTAGGACCTTTTAGCACTGGCTCCAATAACATTTATTGCACTGAGAGAACATTTAACTCTATATGTGCTGAATATAGCATTATTAGTTGCTTAAATTGTAAGTACAGTGCAGTCGCGGTAACGTGAACTAATTAAACCGAAGGTTGTTCACGGTAGCGAAATTGTTCACGTTAGCGAATATGAAAATTTAAACCAAAATTTATGCAGCGCAGTCGCTGTAACGTATTTTGCATTAAATTTTTATTCTTCATATCAATTGTAACAAAAAAAAAACTTAAAAAAAAAAAACTTTTTCATAAACTATAGAAAATGAAAATAAAAATACATAAACAGTCTTTTGCGTATTGCATGGTTGAGCTATGTCTTGCTACAAGGTAGTCAATGCAAAAATTATTTTGTACACGTTACCGCGTTGTTCAAGTTAGACGGTGGTCACGTTACCGCGACTGCACTGTACATGAATTGGATGCTCTCTTTGCCAGATGTAAAATTAAATAAACATTAAGTTCATCAACCTGTTCGATTAGCCAAAGCTAATCAATGCCTTAGAAAATAATGCGTTACGAAAATATTTACACATTTGTAGCTAATTGTTGTTGAACGTCACACAAATGAACGACTGATTAAATCTAATTGTTGCAGCAACATCAAATATCAGTTAATTAACTTCAATACAACAACAGCAATTGCAGCAAAATCTCCACACTTGTACAAGTCAATGTACCATTCATTGTACACACTTGTACACTCATACACTTGTGCAAATAAAATAACAAAAAAAAAAAAGACAGACCCGATTACATACCAGCACACATACTACTTACATACATATGTACATTAAGTGCAATGTCACAACTGTCAAGTGTTGTGTATACAGTACCAGCATGGGTATGCGACATTAAATGTCATGCTATTCGTATGGTGACTAATGCAAGTGAAATAGGAAAGAGCGAGAGAGAGAGAGAGAGAGCGACAGAGCATCAGCAGTGTGTGATAAAGAATAAATTAATATCAGTTTGATTAAATGCATAAAAGCAACTAAACTTTTAATTACATTTCAGTATTCATAAGAAATGAGATACTCAATTCCACAAAAAAAACTCGAAGAAAATTAACATGAAAAAGCAATTGAATGTAAGAATCGACGTTGCAGATGCTATTTATAAAGAAATTATTAACATCGTTTGCGTTTGAATTTAATGACCAACTATTTGTCATTCATAAATCATTTAAGAGGATTTTACATTAATTACTTAAAACGTTTTTTAGTGATTTTGAAACCACAACTCCTCCAACTGCTTATACCAAATATAAGGTCTAGTAAGAAAATTTTGACCTTCTCCCCTAAACGTCTTGTGTAATTAATGCAGAGCACTCCTCAAGTTATTTAATTAAAAAATTTTGGGAGAATTTTGAAAAGTTTGTGAAAATTAATTTTGATCGATTTGAATTCTATGATTTAAAACTTGGTAGACTTAAAAGTCAATTTGCATAGCTATGGACTATGCTATGTATTTTTTTCAATCGAAAACTGTGCTGTAAGTGCGGATAACACCGAAAAAACTGCTGGCACCTACACTGAAAATGAATATTATTAGTTACACAACTTCCGGACAGCAGAATGATAAGATTAGAAACGTTGTCTGTTTCCTGTATTAGGCGAACCCTAAAATATTTAATATAGCAACCTAACTTTAGGGTTTAGGGTGATTCAATTGGAGATTAGAATTTCAATCTGATTTTTTCGCGGTCAAATATTAGAAGTTAATATGTGACATTTGATATTATTAAGTAATGTCATTTAATTCAACTGAAAAATGCATCTGCTTTGATAAATTCTTTCTTTAAAATGTAGAAAATTTAGCTAGCTCAACTTGTAAAATCCAAAAATTCAATAAAACTGAACCAGTTTTGAATGTGCAAGAACCAAAACCTTTAAATTTTTTTTCTTCAGAAGTTATATAAAGGAATTGACTTTGATACTGCCTAGAACATCAACTTTCCAACAACAGAAGATTGAAACTCAGGCACCGCTCTGAAAGGAAAGGGGCTAACCATCTTCACATATGAATCCAACATGGAGTTCGGCGCAGGAGCGAGTGTGTACTCGGATAATATTGCTATGGAGATGTCGTTTAGACTACCCAACTATTGCAGTGTTTTTCAAGCTGAAATCTATGACATAGATCAAGTCGCACAGGTGATACGGAACAGGGAGCTTACTCCCTCCATCATTACCATATGTGTGAACAGTCAGGTAGCGAACAAAGCATTAAACTCCAAAATCGTGAAGTCTTGGTGTGTAGAACACTGCAGGAAATCACTACGTTCAATCCGACAGCATGCTATAGAGCTCTGCTAGGTGCCCAGTCATAAGGGTATTTCCGGAAATGAGAAATTTGACGAATGTGCCAGAATAGGATCAGAACAACCGGAGAATCAACAAGTAGTAGACCTAATGATACCATTGGCGGAACTACACTATCGGATAAAGGGCATAATCAAGAAACAAACGAACATAAAGTGGAAACTAACCGCCAGAGATGAAGCAGATGATGAGACGGTTCAACAGCTGCTCTGCGAATGCCCCGGGCTAATGAGGAGACGAATCAAATATTTTGGTTGTGCGTTCTTTGTTGGTCTCAAGGAACTAGCTGAGTTGGAACTTACCAGCATCCTCAACATCACCAAGGCTTCTAGGTGGTTCGCTCTCATTCAATATGGCTTTTAAAGGAGAAGGAAGGAAACACTTTTATTTATATGTAGGGTATCACAATGGGCAAACTGCTTCCAAGTGCATCTTCTATGCAAGCAACCCTTTTAACCTAACCTAGCCATGTAAAGGAAAGGCTATATGTGTACCAATTTCTTCAAGTCAATTCCAAAGTCAAAGAACGAATTTCATGGCTAAGTTCTTGGTATATCACAGATCATAAGCAAAAAAGTAACAAAAAAACTTTACTAAAACCATTTGCCCGATATTTGGCGAAAAAGGAATGGAAAATTTTATCAAAAACCATTTAGTTACTTTTATAATGTCAATGCATCAAAATTATATCTAAATAAAAATATCAATTATATCGTATGACTTTCACCAACAATTGTTTTTGCCAAATCCTAAAAAATTTGATGGCCTCAGACCATCTCTAAGCTCGAATCGGGCACCCGATGTTGTCAAGATCCCATTTCTAATAAAACTATATCGCGAAAAAGGAAAGGAATCCACGTTGCGAAAATCACGAACTGAAGTCTGTCGGCAAACATTGGAGTGGAGTTCTCAGAGTAGTATAAATCTCGGCCGTGCGAATTCATATTGGAAACGATCGTTAGAACAGAAAATGCGTGAATCAGTGAAATCCTGGAAAGAATTGAAGGCACTCGCTATAAATTGTAAGGGTTTTTTGTAAGCCATAGGTTAGCATGGAAGCTGACAATTGTCATCATAAGTTAGGCTGCAGTTGTGTTCATTGTATACCCTGTTTATAACTTCGTTTTCAATCTACGCAACCATTTCGAAATTTTTATAAACTTCAAAATGGATTTTGGACACTATTCACGAGAGTCGAAGAACTGGAATCTGAATACCTTATAACGCCGATTTATCAATGCTGGGCACTTTTTGTACAGAAAGTAGCTGTAGAAGCATTTAGTTTAGCAATTACTCGATCAAAGCCAATGAGCCTAGTCAAAACTTTGTTCGACGAAAGAATATAAATTAAGAAGAGTCAACCAAAGTTTTTAACTGTAACTTGTGAAAAAAATTCGGCGAAAGTTTCCATTGGCAGGCAAACTTCCCAAGAAAACCTTTTTTTGGAAAATCAGTGGGGTTGTCCCGAACTTTATTAAAATTTTGTTCGGCAAATATATTTTTTTACTTAATATTCAAAAAACGCTACTTTCCTTACTTTGCACAAAAGTTACTAATGCAGTAATTCCTTTAAAACATGAAATTTATTGCAAGCATTATTTTTAATTTATACTGCAAATAATATATACCTTTCTCTGTGCGATTTTTCTTAAAACACTTTTTGAATTTTGATACTAGAAAACATACAACTCCCTACAAAAATCTTCGTTGCATAAAGTATTCACTCGTAGTATCTTAAAAGCGCCTACATTTTTTTATTTCAACTTTCCGTTCTATTTGCAAAACAACAGTAACTTGCACGTAAAAATAGTGCAGTTAAAAATTCCAGACACAAAAATAGTTTACCATTGTTACAACAACAACAACAATAAAAAGATTACTTTAAGCACACTGCTCAGCATCCATTGTTTGTTTGTACAATTACGTATCTATGTTTGTCTGTAAGTGAACAAACATATGACTAACTCACACTGTTATGCTGACGAACTACGAGCACTATAGCTGACTGTCTGGACCCCCACCTCCTATACTAACAAAAAAAAAAGAGCACCAATCTACCGGTAGCTTTCAGGAATGCAACAGAGTTTCAACTTCATGCATTTTTCAAATGCTGCTGTTGTTCCAGCAATGCGCTTAAGTGGATTTTCCACTTGGCGGATTGTATTGCGGCCGGCATTCGGCAACGTGTTTACGGCAAACAATTATGTAAGTCAACAGATGAACACTGCATTGGACCGAAGAAGTCTCAACTGAACAAGTGGAGAGTAGAAGCGCAATAGCATAAGAAAGAAAGAAAAAAAATGATAAACACTTGAATTTGAAATTAAATGAAAAAAAAAAAATCAAAACAATTCAAACAGCCGGCCGGCAACAGTTGGCATTTCTTTGAGATTCTCATATGCACACACTGACTGACTGGCTGCACGACTGTTGCATTCGTCAGATACATTACGTTATCTGCTGAGTACATAGATCTTTACATAACGCGCGCGGAAACTCGATATTATTCAATATTGAATTCAAATGCTACTGCATTATTTAGCATGAAAATGCACGATTCATTTACACTTAAAGAAAAAATGTATATGAATGTGAGAAATTTCAGCAGCAGCTCTAATCTCAAGGTTTTTAGGACTTAAAAAATAGCAACAAGCAAGTGCAAGTACTATCATAAGTTTTTCTTGGTGTACTGAAACTTTAGATAATCGTGCGATTTATCATATACATATATACTTGTAAGTATGTAAATATGTATGTAGGTAAATCATGTCCGTTCATAAGTAACATTGCTGTTCATACTAACTGGAGCATTTAAATGGAAGAATTGTATACGTTATAAATAAACAAACTTAAAAATGCATGACGAAGAATAGAAAAGGCAACAACACTATATCGAGTAGCATCTGAAAGAGCGTGCAACTGTTTATGTAATGGATGCAGCGGCAAGTTACAAATATTTACTGACCTGTGCCAGAGCTGTTTTTTTTTTGTATTTTTTTTTTTTGAAAATGCAAACAGTTAGAATTGTTAGCGAACTATTGAAACTTGAAGTTGATTGAAAGGCATAAATAAAAAATTGAACAATAACAGCAGAATCTTTGTTTATTTCATAGAATTTTTTATGGTATACAATTGATGGCAGTATTATATATCGTTAGGAAGGTCTATTTGACATTGTCATTGAAAATGTTGTTGCTGAAGCAGCAACAAATCAAGGTTATTTTTACTTGCAGTTATTTTGAGTCTTCTATGTATCACATGAGTTTCTTCAAATATCAAAGTTTTATAGTTACGTATGCAAATATTTTCAAATCTCTCAAAATTCGCGATGCTATTTATCTGAGAATATAAATAAATAATTAGCTAAATTAGAAGACACTTTTGTCTCACACTCATATTTATTGGAGTCCTTTTCTTGTATCTCTCAGCGGATTGTATCAACCTTTGTGAAGAATAACACATGGGTAATCCGGAGAATAAACATAGAGATAACGCCACCTCCTAATTTTTCTCCACCTTAAAGTGTAGCTCTGGCCTCCAAGTGACGTGAGTCAAAATTTGATAAAAATTTGGCGTTTATTTGCTTTGCTTGAATATTTTTTTTTTTTTTTCTTCAAAAAGCAATGCTAAATAAACACTCGAACTATTTTTCATTCATTGTTTATAAACAGACAAAAGGAGCTGCAGTACTGTACCAATATAACTATTAATCTATACGCGAAATTTTCATCAAATTTTTACACATATCAACTGGAAGCCACGGCTACAAAAAAAGATGGCGAAAAATTAGTGGGTGGTGCTATCTCTATGTTAGTCCCGAAAAATTATATCGATTTGAGAGTGATGGTGCCATTCCACTAAAATTCCCGTGACTTTTTGAATCATGTAGTAAGCTATTAATGATGCGATTAGTAAATTTGGAACGATAATATATAGGTTAGGCTGGGAAGCAGTGGCAGTTAGTTCAAGAAACGACTCACTTAAACCAAATGTTGATCTATTGTGATATCACCGAGTTTTGATCCAACCAACCATACCGTAATGAAACTAAGTAACTGGGCTATATGTACTTCCATGCCTAAGGTCATCTAAAAAAACGCAACAAGTATTTTGTGTCGTTTTCTAACAAGAAACAAAGAAAATGTTTAATGTTTTCTTCCTTCTCCACATCCCTACAACTTTTACAGAAGTCACAAACACCGAATACCTAATCTCTCCGCATGTCTAGGCATAAGAGAGTGTCTAATTTTAACTGCAACAACGATATTGATATAAATCGATACTTCTGACTTTCTTAAAACTCTTTGGTGCTGTTCAACTTTTAACGACTCTTTAGTTACATTTCAACTTTTCAGAACATTTCGCCTTTTGGACATTTTGATCCATTTTAACTTTTATAGAAATTTTCGAAACTTTTCGATACTACTTTTCATTGCATTTCAACGATTTTAATACTACTTAGCTTTCACTGATTTTTTCAATACTTTTTGATACATCTCCACTTTTCAATTTTTAAGACAAGATTAACAAAAATAAGCGGTATTTGTTGAGGGCAACAGTCTTCAGTATCTTTGTATATTTGACTTTCTGTCAATCAAAAAATAGTTAATATCTTAATTTCACGTTATTTTTAATGTTGAATCAAGTCGTACATTAAATCGACCGTTTTAATTATAAATCATTTTGAATATTCATTATTGATTATGTAAAGATTTTTTACAAATTAACAAAGAAATGAACAAAACACACAAATGATTCATCAAAGCAGTAAAAACAAAATATAAAATTGGATAAAATATCAAAAAGAAAGTGTTTAATTATTAATGTCTTTGTTATTATTATTGTTTTTAGGATTTTTTTTTTTGTTTTGATATATTTATTATGTTTATGTAAACTTTTAATTAAACGATTGTTAGCTAGTAACGTGACCTTATATATAGTGAACAAAAAAAGTTGAAAAAAATAACATCATAAACAGCAAATTACAGCTATGGAAAGCCGTCAAAACTTAAAATTAACTAAAAAAAATTAAAACCAAATGGCGGTAAAAAAAAACAACAACATAAAATTATGGAGCTATATATTTTCAGCTTACTCTTGTAGTTAACAACATATTCTGATAAATCGACAAAATTGTTATATCGACAATGAAAAAATTTTATATATACCTTACATATATATATAATGAGTACAACAAAATTAATAAGAGTTTAATGATGCTTTTTAGGCGGCACAAACAAATTAAAAATTAAAGACATTTCAATACTTCAAATTTGTTAGATCATCAACAGATTAAAAACAAATCCATCAACAATTTAACAAGAAAAAAAAAAAAATGGCAGTGAAAACTTTTGCGCAATCAATCAATCAAAATTAAAAGCGTAGCAACTTTTGTACTACTTAAGACTATATGTACCTACATAATATATATTAAATTATTGATAGTTATAAATTCAACTCTTGAACTCGTTTTTTTTTTTTGCTTTGCCAAATATGTATATGACAATAAATTATAACAGAGTTAAGACTAACACTGAAAAAAATTGTGCTCTCAGGACCAAAGGCAATCATTTCATCGATTAGTTTAATATAAGAGCGGCACACTACTAATATACGAATTCGCGCAATTAGCCAGATCGTATGAATACTTTATCTGAATCCTGACAACAATGAAGTTAAAGAACCAAATAATGTCACAACTCAAAATTCCATAATACCACAGGCAAACACTTCGTCGCCCTTTCTTTGAAGAAATAGCACTGGAAGCTTAAAAACTTGAGCTTAAAAAAGCGCTGGTTTTCAAGCATATCTCAGCCAAAGCATTAACAGTTGATGCAACCTCAATAGCACGATAACTTTTTCCTCTTTTCGATGTCATTTAGAAAGCTGAGAGACTTCCTGAAAAATGATTTTGGGGCTTGAAAACCAAATATGCCACAGCCACTTCTCCAGTTCCGCCTACTTTTGGTTCAATAAATTATAATCGTCATTGACATCCACATACAAAATTTTAGCAAAATAGCTTTTATAGTTAGCCTTAATTAAAATTAAAATTTAGGGCGTTGACACACCCACTGATACAATCAAGACTGATTTTGATCCAGAAATAGCTTTCTATAAACAAACCTCTTATACCAAATTTCAGTATGATTGCTCATACATTTCGATTGCTTTGCCACTTAAGATATTTTACTTGTATGGGAGCTGCCACGCCCAGTGGTGTCAATTCGCCCGCTTTAGATGCTGAAATACCTTATAGCAAGTAAACCACTTACATCCAATTTCATGCCAATTGCTGCAATAGTTCTCTTAAAATATCACTTCCAACTTTATGTTAATATGGGAGGTGCCACGCCCACTGATAATATCCCGTTGAAATTTATTTAATTTTATTGCTTATAATAATTGACATCTAAGCACCAAATTTAATAAAGATTACTCTCATTACACACTATCTATAGCATTAAACGTTTTTTGCTTATATCGGAGGTGCCACGCCCACCGGATCTATTGTGCCAAATTTTCGTAAGAAGATACCTTTTAGCAAGTACATATATCTGCCATACTAAATTTCATTACAACTACGTTGTTAGTCCTCTAACTGTAACGCTTATATATATTGTGGGCTGTGCCACGCCCTTTAACGAGTTTTTCCAGTATACTGACGAAGCATGTATTGATGACTGCTCTGAGTAGCAATATCCCTAAAATTTTTATAAAAATCGAATGTGCCTATTTTGAATTATACGAAATCAAAATGTTTAATTGTTAAAAATTGCCACGCCCACTTTTTCAATTAAACAAGATATATATGATCTGTATCCGTGTACCAAATTTCATCACAATATCTTGCACAGTTTACGAGTTAAGGCCTTATAAATGTTAAAATTTATGGTTGTGCCACACCCCTTTAAGAGCCCTTGCATATTTGAAACCTAGCCCAATCTTAATTTTGTTCACATCTTCACCAAATCACTAAGTTTCATCAAAATCGCAGCAACTTTTTTCAAAATGGGCTGAGGTATATTCACATAGAGTATGGGCGGTAGGCGTGGTCATGAACCGATTTTGCCCATTTTAATGTGCTAGCAGCTTGCAAGAAGGTTGGACATGTGTGCCAAATTTCATTGAATCAGCTTGCTTGATTTTCTCGTAAACGTGATTTCAACAGACAGGCAGACATACTGACAGACACACAGACAGACACACAGACAGACAGACATACAGACATACAGACACACAGACAGACACACAGCCAAATAGACAGACGGACACTAATAAATAATATATATAATTTTCTATACCTGCCACGCCCTCTTCTATGCGTTACAAACGGAATGACAAAGTGAATGCACCCTCTGTGTAGGGTATAAAAATGTTTCTTATCACACATACAAACATCACTAATGCACACTACGAGAGCTCTTAATTCCTAATCGTTCACAGCAACCATCTCTCACCGCGAATCAAATCAAATTCAAGGGTCAAGTAGATTAACAGAGTTGGACTTGTGAGGCCAGAACTGGCTTATGCAAAGGTTTTGACTGCTTTCATCAGCAAAGTATAATTTCAATATCTAAGTAATCCCATTCGATAGTACATGTATATATCACATTTGAAAGGTTGTTTTGTGTGGTAATTAACCATTAAAGCTCAGTGGCAGTGACATAAAAGCTTTGTAGTCCGCCTGAAACAAATAATACTAATTAAATCCTGAGAGCTGGTGCGTTACTAAGTATATACCAATGCCTCCATGTGTCGCCTTTTCTTGGCCATCACTATAAACTCACCTAATCTCGCTAGAGGCAGTTCATTGGTATGCTTTAAGTATTAATTTGATTATATTTATCTTTTACAACGGATTTCAGTTTTATTATTAACTGTTTCATTATTTCGATTTCACTGTTTCGGCTTAAATAATATAATTTTCCCGTTCTGCCACAATTTGCAGAAGATTTAAGAAATTGCTAAGTCTCGATATGGAGCGAAAATAAAAGCAATATATCTGAAAAATCAATCAGGTTTTGCTAAAAATAAATTAAATCCACCGCCTTTATTCAATTACGTAACGTTAAGTTCATGTCGTTAAGTACAAAACACACCATTATCCGCCCATATTCCTTACAATTTAATTATGTACGTCATCGGATTTAATTCCACCTACCAGCATTTTCATGTGAATTTTGTTTTTGTATTTGCGCACATGGTGTGCAAATGAAAGAGTCGCCTCCACGTTTATTATCTTTCTTTGTTGCTCTTTTTTTTACTGTCTTCGTAAAACACTGTCTGTGCGTCCTTTTGATAAGGTGCCCAGCACAGGTGTTGTATGGCCTGCTATCGCTGTTGCTACCCATTTAATACCTGCACTTGCCGCACAGACTTTCAACCTTCATAATTTATTGGTCATTGAGTTTGTGCTTTAATTTTTTTTTTTCTTTTCTTGTTGCTCAACTTTTTCTTATGGTATCTTCGAGTTTCTTTATTTTGTTTTTTAAAATAAGCGCTGAATTTTTTTGGTTCCCCTTTTCAATTTATAGTGTTGCCAGTATTTGGAATTTTTCATTGTATTGTATTCCGGGAAGACTTAACTTTACTTGTAGAACTTCCCGACTTATGTACATGCTTACTAAAAAAAAACCAAATTTTGAAGCTCTAGATTTGATCTAAATATGGTAGAGATCAAGTGAAGTTCATGACCCAGATTTATTTCATATGACGTAGGTCTAAAAAACAGCATTGATAAATCAAAAAGCTTATTATTTAGCTCAATATCCGATTCCCGTCCAAATTATACTGCAAAAAAGAAAATAGATTACAGGTTGCATTTTATGTTTCCCATTGTTTGGAGCATACAAAAATTTTTCCGGAATCGAATCAAAAACGGTCCTTTCATGAGACCAATGGTGCCTCGTTACATAATATTTTCTGTGAGCGTGAATGTACTAAAAGTTTCACCAGGTCACGAATGGCTCACATCTTGGCACCGCTGTGAATACTCAAAACGATGTCAGCCTGGAGATAAAGCAAAGACTCATTCGTGCTAATAGGTGTTACTATGGTGTCGTTAAGCAATTGAGTAGCAGAGACCTCTCTCGCCCGACAAAACTGACACTGTACAATACGCTCATCTTACGCGTGCTACTATACGGTGCAGAAGCATGGGTTGTGTCGCAGACTGATACAGCAGCGCTTGGGGTGCTTGAGAGTTTTAACTTCGCCACGAACTGTACAAGCTCTACGTTGATATTGACCTAATCAAGCGCATCACTAACTTATGCGCTGGCTAGAACATGATGTGCTTAAGGACGAAGCAGCTTCGGCGTAAAAGGTGGTTGATGTGGAAGCCACTGGGCGACATCGAAGATGAAGACCATTCCTCCGAAGGAAAAATCAAGCCGAGGAAACCCTATTCGCGCTTGGTGTGACTGATTAAAGAAGGCGCACGCGAAGCAGAGGCGCCTGGAGAGAGCTTTTGAGTCGGCCGTAAACCGGTAACGGGGTTGTTATGGCTACCCAAGCAAGTAATTAAGACAAAACACATTCATTGTCACACATTGTCATTCTCATATTTCTAGTGACCGCTATCAAAACATGTTGGAAATCATTTAATTAGATCAATTGGGCTTACAGAACATGTAAAATCGTAAATTTTTCCCGGCCGAATACTGCCAAAAAGTGGTGATCTCGACTAGTCTCTATGATCTCTTGATTCGACCACACATTTGTTCCTATGAGGGTAGTTGAAAGAAAAGGTGTACACCAATAAGCCAAGTACAATATCAATGCTCAATGACAAAACTTCGAAACAAAATTGCTGAAATAACAACAGAATGCACTCTGTATATATCTCACACTGAAATCTACCGAAAAGCACAGCTTTTAATTTCGAGGTGGTAGGAATTGTAGTCGTACTAAATCAGCGTGTAAAATATCGATTCATATCCGGGCAATTATACTTGCCATTCGTTTTCAAGAGTGAACCCCAGTGCCAGTATTGAGGTACACTTTCTTGGTATATAGGATAATAGCCCGTAGCTACCATATGGTCAAGAGGGGGTTTTGCCCACCCTACGTGTCTCGTTTGGTTGCAAATTTGTATTTTTTGAATGAGAAAAATAAAAAATCATGCAATTCGAATTGCCTTTGCCCCCCCCCCCCCCACGCAAAGTCGAGTTGGTACGGTGCTGGCTAATATACCGTCATATCCTATGGCTTAGTTTAGGTTAAAGTTTGCAAAGATCTTCAGTGTTCTGTTCTAAAAGCAAGTGATCGACATTGTCAAAGACTTCCTCCTAACAAATGACGGTGGCTGAATGCCAATAGATTAGCTTCCTCAGAAAAGTATGTTAACATTGAGTGATTCTTTAAGAGAGTTAAATGTACGCTGACGAATGACTCTTCATTTTTTAAGAGAATGACAAAAGAGTTTTACCATATTTCGATGGATATAAAATTTCTTGAGCTCACTAAGTTCAAGCAAAAACTTTTTCGCGCTTGATTGCAGCCAAGAGAGCGATTTCTAGCCTCAACACAAAACCTTTTGATAGCAGAATTTTAACCAACCGTGTTTCCTAGACAACTTGCAGTATAGTACTTGGTCTAGCAACAAATTATATACCTAAGTTTACTCACCTGGCAACACTTAAATATACGTTTAGTTTCACAACAAGCGCATATTTTCCAATTTTTGGGGAATTTCAAAGTAAAGCAGCAGGTTTTGTCTTACGTTTTATTTCACAGAATCAATCGCGCGTCGTTTGCGGTTTCATTATTAATTTGTTCAATTTGTGCCAAATTAGCATGGGCCAACAGCTTCGTAGAAGCATAGGTTAATGTGACCAGAGCACAATGCCACTGTGTTAAGCAGGTCTTTAATAATAATTGGTAGTAGCGGGAATGATATTTTACATCGAGAAACACAGATACAAAATCCAAAGCTTAGTCAGCGATATTGCGGGGAATTGATGAAATCAATTCTACTGTTGTGTTTTTCTTGGTTTTTTTTTTTTTTTGTAGCAAAACTTTATTATTAATAGCTGTCATTTAAATTTTTCGCTGTAAATTTGAGACGAGGTTTCAGTTTAATTTTGTTTTAGCGTTCTGTTCGTTATTTTTTATTTTTTGAAGGTGACGATTTAACGATATTCATTTAATTACTATATTAATTCTGATTTGATGGGGGTCGTAATTTTTATGCTGTTAACACTTGTAGTAACCGATATGGTACTTATCGTGTTAAGACAACTGCGTATACAAAGCGCAAAACAAAAAATTTAAATCTATGTATGTATTCTTCAAATTTCCGAAAAGACCTTGATACTCTTCACAAAAAATGCTGTAATTGGTATCTATGGATCAATTGTAGAAGCAAATTTTAAATACAAAGTCGGAAAAAAAATTATTAAGTTCGTTTGCCCACTTGGAGCGATAAAGTTTAGACGGACTGTTCAGTAAACTAGTTTACGAACACGAGTAAACCAGAGTTATTACTTTGTGATACCCTGAAACAGAAGCAGTCATCCCACACCGATTTGGATTCTTTAATTAGAAGAATAGAAGAAGATGGAGATTCCATATTTTAGTGTTGACAAAGTCAAGTTAATTATTGAAAAAGTAACCTAACCATCTAAGTCTACACCTGCAAGGATGAGGACCATTACAGAGAAGGTGCTCAACACTGCTGTCATTGCATGGAAGCCTAAATCGCATGGCATGTTTATCAAAAATCTAGTAGCCAGTAAGGCTATGTACCACCAAATTTATTTCCGGCCGCTCTAGAGCTTTGATCGCTTATAATCCAGCGTCGGCCAGATTTGATGGGCGACGATGCATATCACGTTTTTCTTCCAACAAGAGTTTACTAGCTCCTGGGATTTCTTTTAATATTTCAGTTATCGATAGGAAGTTTAAATATGAATATTGAACATTACTAGAGGCGTCCGTTTCTTTGAACTAATCGATGTGGAAGGTAGTTTTGAAACCAGATATGCAACTGTTTTGGGCCCATTCCAGGATGAATTTTATTTAAAACTTATCGATGTGAGAAAATCTTAAATGGATTATGGTCATCAATAGCAGTGGTCTCGGTACCGCGGAAGATAACATTTTGGACCTATGACATGAAAAAAAAATTTTTACATCGATCGGTAGATTAAGGTCAAAAACGAATTGAAAACATCACTAGGAGCCCGTACCCTAAAAAGGACCATTTTGAACCCATATCCCGGAAAATTTAATGATTCACTAGTCGATGTGGGGGCGACCCTGGCAGGGGCTGTCATGGGGCTAGTACAAACGTTATTTTACATAAATTGATTGGGAAACATTGACGGAACCGTTCACTGGATAACAATTTTTTTTTTTAATATACAGGGTGTCCCATTTTAACTTACACAGCTGAATAAGTCAAAAGTCAAGTTAGAGGTAAAAGTGACTTCTGAAGGTCATTTCAAGGTCGAATTCCCGCTTGGTGCAAAAAAGCTAGTAATCATTGGCTGGACCGCTGCACAATCTTGCTTCAACTGGCTGCAGCTTTTCTATGCCATGCGGGAATTCGACCTTGAAATGACCTTCAGGGGTCACTTTGACCTCTAGCATGAATACCTATACGAACGTAGAATTTTGTGCTCTTCCGGCATCAGAGGTAAAAAAATAGGGGTTTCCATTTGAAAAACTAAAGTTGACCTTTAAATAGCCTTGAAAATGTAGGTCAAGGTCATGGTTAAGGTCATGGCTGGATCAGCCCTTTGATACCCACCAACTTTTATGTGAAACATTTTTTGAGTGACTAGCAATTTTTTGACTTATTCAGCTGTTTAAGTTAAAATGGGACACCGAGTATATAGTATATGAGAATGGTTGAAATTGGACTTCGATCATCATTGGGGTAGGTCCGAATACTGAAATAGACTGTATTGAATCCATTATTTACCATTAACCATCGATGAATGACGTACTTTTTTTTTTAAATATTGGCCAAAACCCCTGCTGGGTTATAACCGCTCGCATTACAAGATACATGTATGACCCTTTTTCAACGATTTATGAAAATTTCTTAAATACGCACGAACCAAAAAGAAGTTGATACTGTACTCTCAAAACTAGTACGTTTGGTTTCGTTAGATATAGCAGGGAGCGGCAGCATACATCTCCATACCGTTAAATATTCACATGACTTGTGTTGTAAGCATTTTTTGCTTCCTGTTGTTTTGCTCATTAAGAACTTAAAAAATCTTTTCATTAGCATCCTTTTTGCTTTTGTTCATAATTGAATTTACATACATATTATAAAAAACAATGACATAAATAATTAGTTTTATTAAAAATCAAAATGAAAATGTCAAAAACAATTCACTGTAAAAACAGCAATATAAACGAAAGCGGCAACTTCACAAGCAACTCTCAAAAAAAATATCTCCATAAGGTCGCTTAGTGTGAAAGGAGACTAAGAAAGCATTTCACCTACATATATTCAATAAAAAAAAAATAAATTAAATAAAAAAGTGAAATCCGTTGTCTAGACACATAACGTTTGTTAACGTCGTCAGTTGGCACTGTGACATTTTAATTATGGACATTAATTTTCCTTACGATTTAAATAATCATTCAGAAAGAAATTTCCCCACAAATCGCATTTTGCAAATTAAAATGAAACCAATTACTAAAATCGATTTCCAGTTTTTACTTTCATTCCCACAGAGTTAGTTGCCTTTTATTCTATCTCTCTTTCTTATGGCGCGCTTTTTTTATATATTTAATTTTTTTTTTGTATAACTTTTTGTTGTTATTGCAAAATGCTTGTAAGCCTTTTAAGCCATAAAGTATTTGCTGTCAATTGTTTTCAACTTATCTTTCATTTTGTGGTCGAAATGTACAACTGTAAAACAAGAAAACTGTTAGTTGAAACAGTGGAGGGATACAAAAGCAACCGAAAACAAACAACCGATTTTTATGCTCGATTTCAATTTTCAAACTCATTAAATAAAAATTAAATGAATATTTAAACATTTAACGCTTAGTTATGGTCAATTGAATAGCAATCAACGGTTGAATGGTCTTTCAGTGTTCAACAGTTTTGTTGATGGGTGTAGTTGATTTGTAGTGCAATGAAAATAAGTCAAATATTTATTTCAGCTATTTAATAAAAATATTTTATTTGGAAATTTTCATGTACACCGAAAAAAAAGACCGTACTAAATTTGAAGAACTGCCTTCCTCCGATTTAGTGTAAAAATGTTCCTTAATCTAAGCTATTTTTCCTCATATTTATGAAAATATCGTTTCATTTAGTAATTGAGTACTTTGAAATGAGTTCATGTTTCATTAAAGCAAGTCAAAGCTCTTCCTCAAATATAGATTTTGTGTTTTTAGTAAAATTTTCCTTTGAAATAGTAAATTTTTCTTTGGGAAGAATTTTTGAGGACAACTTGCTCCTTATTTGAGTAAAAATTTCCTCAATCTAATGGAATGTTTTGTTTAAGGAAAATCCTACTCAGTTTTAGTTAGTTTCTTCAAAAAATTTACTATAACGTAGGAAAATTTTCCTTAATAAATGAGTGGCAACACTCGCTGCTTTACTCGCTGAAATTAATATCTATTCTTCTCGTAAGTATTCTGTTTTTGTCTATATATTTATAGTTCTTTACTTGTTTTTTAAATAAAAAAATAAAAAAATAAAAAAATTTAAAAAAAAAAAAAAATTATGTCCTCGCCGGGATTTGAACCGAAGCTTCCCTGATCAGACTATGGTTGTAACATGCGCAGTTTAACAACATCATTTTAGTATGTCCTAAAAATGCTGTCAGTGGCTGAGTTGGGTAAGAAGAGCATCTTTGAACAGTGGCATGGCGCAGAACACAGGTTCAATTCTCATATCGGGTGACAGGTAAAAAAAAAATTAAATTCTCCTTTGAAGTTTTAAAAACGTATTATACAATTAAAATAAAAATGACTGACAATAAGTAACCAACAAATAAGAAAATCAACCAAAATTTTTTTTGAAATCAACGAATTTATTTTAAGTAAATTTCTTTCATTTAAGGATATATTCATCCTTAGAAAAAGTAAAATTTTCCTCAGTTTTATAACCTTGTGCTCACATTGAGTAAACTTTTCCTTATTTCAAAGCAGCAACATTTACTTGCACTAAGGAATCCAACTTACTTATTTTGAGGAATCCATGGCTTTAGCTGGTATTGAAGGACATTTTTTCCTTACATTTAGGCATTTTTCCTAAAACGGAGTAAGTTTTTTTTTCGGTGTACGGTTTAGTTATAATGATGTTTTCTAGGCCGGGGTCGGTTTCGAGGGTCTTCTCTAGAGATATCGTTACAAAACATTTGTTTCACTTAGTTCATTATTTATTGAACTTGTTTTGCCCTTAACACTATTTTTACAATTTATTTCTTACCACTTATAAATAACTATGCAATATTTGACTGTCCCTATGTAATGGATATTTTGGCAATGAACGGAATTATCGTTATTATTGTTTATGCGGTTGTTAACATTCGGAAATCCGATTTGATTACTTGTATGTATGTCGCAAGGTTTAATCTGACGCAAAACAAATATTGGAGTGAAGTCCGTTTAAAGATCTTCAGCCAACAATATTAAGAGGTTTGTCGCATATTAAGGGTAACCAAGTCGTACAGCAGCAATTCACGGTCTTCTAAAAAAAATCTGTTTTTTTTCAACTCTTGCCAGAACTTGGTTTTTGCATAAAATTCCCAGTCAGGCCAGGTCCATATCGGTCACTTGGTAGCCCTGCATTTGTCACAAGGTTCGTTCTCACGCGGTATAAATATTGGTGTAAAGTCCTAGTAAAGGTCTCCTACCCACTGATATTGTGCAGAGACTTTTTGACACTTTTGTACTTCACCAGGTTTGATCCTATGCGGTATCAATAATTATCTCGAAACACGTTTTTTTGAGAAACGCCCTTTTCGCTTCTGAGGGCAGTATAGCTCATCAAAGTCGGAGGTGACATATTTTAAACAAAATCAACTGTGCGCCACTGAAATCTATGAATTTTGTAAAATATTATACATATATCTTTGCTCAAAATCTAAGTTCGGCTCGGTTAGCTTAGATGGGCAGGCCCGGATTTACCTTAGAGGCACACTAGGCCAATGCCTAGGGTGGTGAGAGTGGGAATACTTGGAATGTCGCCCACTAAAAAAATGTTGACAATGAAAATAAAAAACATAAAAAAAAGCTCCTCACTTTTGATATTAAAAAATTTTTTTTCCATATTCACCAGGCCTAAGGGCGGCAAATTTCTAAATCCGGGCCTGTAGATGGGCATGCTGGTAATCTTAATAACGGACATACATAGACCATAGTTGTAACTTCGTGATACTAGGAACAGCCTTTGCGGCAGTGCCTTCAGAGTTAATGCTTAAAAAGGGTAGCCACTAAAATCGGAAAGGATTTAAAGAATTATAAGTTGATCGTTAACTATATTTTTAGTTTCCTTTTTTGTAGGTGAAATGACTTGATCTTGAGCATTTCTATTCCTTTGATGTATTAATTATTAGACGAAATACCAGCAAAATGTTAACCCTAGTAAGGACAAAGATTTTTGTAGCTCATTCCGGCCAAATAGCCGTGTGACTAGGTATATTTGAAAATATGATAAATTTTGGGTATAGAGGAAATTTTTTAGGAAAATTGGGAATAGTTCAAAAGTTCTGAATTAAAAAGACATTTTTTGAAAAAAATTGGACCTATTCAAAAGAAATATCTGGCAACACTAACAGTTTGACAGCTTGAATTCAATTGGATGATAGTTAGTAAATATGAGTCTTTTTAAGCGTGCAAAGTGTCTAAGTGTTGAAGATTGTGCTAATAATGATAACGCTAGTACAGTAGCATTGCTAATGAGGTAAAATAAAAGCCATTGTCCCATGCCGTGGAGCTTGGAGGCGCCAAAAGGGTCCTCAGGATTCATTGAAAAGTGGAATTAATATTAAATATTCATTATTTACTGAATATTTAAAATAGTTTTTCCAAGGCATGAGCACCAGAGCATTCACGCCATATGACATTTTGAAGGAAATTTGACGTAGAATACGATGGTGACATTAAAAATTTGATACAGGGTGGGAGCAGTTGTTAAAAAGCGATTTAAACATTTAAATTGTTTATAAAAATATTAATTTGTTAATAATTTTAATTTAAGACACTATTTTTTTATTAAAGCACATTTTCTTAGCTTTACAATGAAAATAATTTCAATTTTCTAGCTTTAACAGAACCGGAGTTATGAATTTTTGAAAGTGAGTCTTCAAGCCAAAAATCGCGAAATTCTCAAAATTTAAATTCGCTCTATTTTGAAAAAAAGGTTTTTTTTTCAAAAAAATCCTCGAACACGTTTATCTTCTTTTTCGATATAGAACTCATAAAAAAATTTCAAACAAATCAAAAATGTGTCGGTCCATTTTTGTCAAAATTCCTGCGGTTTGTAAAAGAACATCCCAAATGGGTACTTCGGCCGAAATGAGATTAAAAATCTTCAACAGGTAACAATTTCAAGTATTTTGTGTTTTGTACACTTAAAATTCATTAGTTTAAGATGTCAAGGAAGATAGATAAAAAGAAATGATAAGAAATGCATTTTTTTGGTCGAAAAAGTTAAAATAGTCACCCTGGTGGTGAAAAAAAACAATCCGTGCTCCTACGAGAACTGACACAACGATGGAAGCTGTATAGCAGAGTGCCATTGAGTATTCATCTGATTCATCCTGTCCAATGTGGGACAATGCTTGAAAATGCTTATGCTCAGTGGATGATAGTTATCAAAAGGTATGGAGATGAAGCGCGCACTGTCAGGACGATGGTGGATATAATGCGAGAAACTTTTGGAAAGCGAATAATTTCAGAAAATTCTTAACTTATTTGACCACTGATTCTACCTGATTTGTGGAAAGAACGGGTTTGCGTATATAGCCCCGAACAATTTTATAACCTAAATAAATAATAAAAAATTAAGAAAAATGCATTTGTAAAAGTTATTTTAGTCTTATAGCACTTCAGAACTTCAGTGGCCAGCCTGCAGTAAATGAGAAAGTCAGAGCAACTTTCAGGTAGCTTAATAGTTGCTGATAGAAACTCGACCTCAAGAAGATTATATAATACGAAATATCTACCGATAATAGCTTTATCATAAGAACTTAAGTTGATACCAACACATTCAAGTTGCTACTTGTAATATACGAGCATTCAAAGCGACAAGCTTCCAGAAGCATTTAATAAATTTGATAAATCAAATTCAAGCATTTCAACTTATCCAAAATCTTTTTAAGAATAAATAGAAAAACTTCTAAAAACTTTTTCTATTTACCTGTATATTATCAAGCATCATTAAACCGAAGGATACCATTTAATACAAGCCAACATATCAAGAGCGTTTCAGCAGAAGCGAAACCGCTTAAACGAACAAGGGATAACGTTGCAGGCAAACCGACAAGAGTCGGATATTAAGATAGATTCAAGATACCGCACAAATTTAAGGCAACAACAACAGCATTGCAGCAACGTTGCTGTCTATCTGTCAAAAACGATACACGTAGGCAGCCTCCAGCAAAGCAAATAGAACGCAAACACATTTGACACCTTCAAACGTACACATAACTATGTATATGGCGGCGTCATTGATAGACAAGCAAATGAGGTGTCGGAAGAGAACACACTGTACGCAGTGTGAGGGTTAAATGTCATAAATTATTAAAATATTTTTCCATGGAAATGCAGAAGCTGAGACAATTTTCATCTTCCAACATTTTGCTCGATTGCGTGCGTTGCGTAAACAAACTAAAAACTTAGAGTAAATTTTTTAAAGTATAATTTATGGCGCCGGCACAGTTTTCATGTACGAGTACATCCAAGCAAAGGGTTATAGATTTTTCAACATACAGAGGCGGCAGCGGCGGCGGCGCTAATGACAGTAGCTGTCAACGAGAGACATGTCATTAAAATTGGGTCGCACCAATGAATCTTCCGTCAAGTGTCGTGTCGTGTGGTGTTGCGCTGCTGATGACGGAAGTACCTGCTTTCGACGGAACAAAATCGATGTTGCTACTCTATGAAACTATGATTTAATGAGCCTTGTCGCGTCTGAATTATGAAATATATTTTATTGTTAGGCGTAGCATCTGCAATTGAGCAGAACACATAGAATATTCGAGCAAATTGGGTAATGTAGTAGAGGTTGTGCAGAAAGAGTTTATTTTATTTTATTTTGTTTGATTTCTATAATGTCTCTGATAAAATTTCCACTACCGCAACTGAATATTGAATTTCTTTCTTATCATATCATATCTAACAAGTTGTAACACCAATTAAGTTGAGGTTCATAGCTCACAATCTGCAACCAATACTTCCGTCTGCTGCTGACCCAGTCCACTATATTTGAAAATTGTCATCGCAGTAGAAAAGTAGGTTTGCAGAAAATCTGAACTAAATATTGCACTCACTCCTATTGCCCGCAACGAAATCACCATAATTTATCTTGAGTTTGCTGTATCTTAACCACAACTGTACGTGCGTCACCATTATTTCGTGCCCATAATATAAATTGCGCGATATTATTTTATGTTTGCCATTGTTGTTATTATGGAAATATTTCAGGTGTTGCCAAAATTGCCAAATGGACTGTCATTGAATCAAGTGATGTTCGGTGGTTAAAAGAGAAAACATTTGAATCTCGGTTTACATTTGGCGCATAGCCTCTGCCTAGCCCACTTTTTAATGACAACATTTTCTACATAATTGGTTTTGCCATTGTTCATGATGAAGATTCTTATTAGAAATTAATAAAGTGGAAAATCAAAGGAAAATTGTTTTGTTTTTTACTATAAATAGAAAATTTTCCATTCACAGCGAGTGCTTGCAATGTTTTGCTTGATAATTAAATTGCCATTCAATCATTGTGGTGGCCGGTGAACTTTAAAGTTGTCTTCAGAGAAATAAAGCTGTTACCATGAGGTATTAACATATGTATATGTAGGTGGATCTTTTACGAATTTTAGATTATGTATCCAGATAACTGCAGAAACTGCAATAAAAGTATCAATAAACCCAAGGGAATATAAACCGCATATATTTCCAACGATTTCTAAATGACTTTGTAGTCAGTATTACTCAGAGTTCAGCGAAACTTCATTGAAATATACATTGCAACGCCAAATTTGATAAAGACATAGATTTCATCGTAACTGTTGTCCGTAATAAGCCCGAAAAGGATGTACGTCTTCAGAGAAGCTTTAGTAATAACCTATATGCAACATCTCTCCTAAGCTCATGCTACCTTTCCTTACCTTATTATATTTTACCTTACTTGTTCAACTGTAATGAGTATATGGTATTTATTATTTAGTGCAAAGCAATCGGAAAATACCCAACAGATACGTAAGCGGACTACAGCGGGTTTGTGTTTTTTTTTTTTTTTTTTTTTGTTTCACTAAAACGATCAATATTCAAGAGATGCCTTTTAAAATATCTGATCTAACTTCAGCTCAGAACTTTTCCTTCAAAAAAACATTTTCGAATTATTTTCTAAGCCCTTCGTCATTTTGTCGAACATTAGAGGACGTCCATTAATTACGTGAGGTATTTGTTTGAAAATTCAGACCCCCCGCTCCCTTGGTGAGATCTGGCGGGACCCCTCCCCTCCCTCCAGTGAGATTTAAATTATAATTTTTAATGTAAATTCTCTGCATTAAGAAGTGGACGTGAGATTTTCCTAGACCCCCTCCTTCTCTTGGTGAGATTTGGTGAGATTTTGCCGGGCCCCCTTCCCCCTATTTTGACTCACGTAATTAATAGACGTCCCCTTAGTCAGATATTTACCTGTATCGCTCTACCCATAGCTTCAAAAGCTTGTTTATGGTGGTAGTGCGCAGTCGCACTTTAGTCCATTTATAGTATTCGTCATTTTGACGAATGGTTAGCTTTTAGGTAAGTTTTTTTGCTACATTTTTTTAACGTTTCAACGTATTTATATGAATTTTTATTTCTTTATGTAATATCCTTAGCAACAGTTTTATGAGAATAAAAATTTATTGCTCTGATGTAGACTTCTCTCAATTCTAATCAAAAGATGATTTTATTTCTAAAATTTTAAATAAATGTAGTTTGTAATAAGACGATTTAACTTTAAAAAAAGGATACCACTCCACATTTAAAACAAAAAATGTATTTGTTCGTCAAAATGACGAATGGTTAGCTTCTAAGGAGTATTAAATAAGGTAAACTGTCTGGGATTAGTGATCAAATTTTTGATATATATTTTTCTAAAACGGTATCTCGACCATAACTTGACGGGTGTTGGTTATTAGGAGCTCCGACATTTCATATTTGACAGCACGATTCTTAGCGTAATCTCTCATTAATGAGTAAAGCTGCGTTAAATTGCATGATCTTGATGTATGTACAGTTGACGTCATCAATAATAATGTAGTCTAAAGTCTTCATCATTAAACGTTAAAGTCCGTGCTTCATCGGATCTCAAGAAGTAAAACCAATGTGCACCAAATAGTCACTTTTTCAGGGTGGCTCCTCCTGAACCCTTCGTCCCATATGAGAAAATTTTGTGCAATAACATAACCATAGAGTTAGAAATGTGACTCAGCAGAGACTTAATTTTATTTTCAAAATTCAGTATCAATTTCCTGCTCTAAAAAATGAATTTTTTTAAATATTTGACACCAAAAATGCCCTCAAATCTTAACAGCTCAGATGATTTGCAGGGCTGCTGACACAATAAACTCGAATTTGATTACCCGATATATGGCATGTATTGAATTCGTCAATAGAAAAAAAGAAGGAGGACATGTGTAAGTAGTTGACTTTACCGAGATATGAAAGTAAAAGCACAAAATGATTGATTAATCCACATTGTGAAAGTAAACGCTTACTGGTAGACTATTGTAAAATTTAATCGTGCGACTAAACAGGGAATTGCCTCTGTTATGCAATGTTCAGTCTTCCGAACATATTCGGAAACACTAGGCTACACTTGATTTCTAATGAAGAATTTGGATTAGAAGGGATACAACAATATTGTAAAGTGAGCCGTATCCATCATAACTTTCAAGTTGGCTCCGAAGGTACTCCAAGCAATGGTTATCCAAATTGGGATTCTGAGACAAAGATAAAGATGACTCAGAATATAAAGTGTATATAAATGATGCATTCACATCTCATGTTTCATGATACTCATCTTCCACGTATCTCCAGCTTCACTGTTTAATGCTATACTCAAGTAACGCCACAATCTAAATATTACTCTCTAAAAAACTTATCAATCAATTTAAAAAGATTGTAAAAATATTTTTGATATTTCTGGCGTTATTGCTTGCTTAAATTTGCTGTAATTGTGCTCATCGGAAATGAAACCAGAAGTAATAAACAAAGCCGTACAAATTTTTTATAGCATAAATCTAGCTATAAATATTTGTATTTGCATTAAAAACAATACAAAAGCTCTAATGAGTAAAAATTTTCCATAGTTTTTAAAGAGCCTTTAAAATAAAACTCAACAATCGTTGGGTTCAACTAAAGTCATAAATATTGCCATAATATTAATATTTTTTTTTTTTTCGCTCAAAGTGTCTTTTACAGAATTTAAGTAAAACAAATTAAAATGCAATAAAAATATGACAGAAATACCCTTGACGCAAAATGAAACCGCGGTTGCCGTTGGCATAACGTGAACTGAATATATAATTATAGCATTAAAATTTTGTATACAACATTGTTATGTTAGAATTTTTCATTATTTTACTGTGAAAAAAATTCAATATTCACCGCTGAAATCGAAGGTAGGTACCTACTGTTGTCAATGTAAGTGCTATGCAAATTGTCAAAACAAATAACATTCAATATTTGTCCTCATCCTGTTGCCAGTAAATGTTAAATGAAGCATTGCAGCATTTACTCGTATTTCAGCATTTTTTTGTGCAAAGAATTGATAAACAATTTTATGCTTGCCAATATATTTAAATCATAACTGAATGATTAAACGGTAGGATATTGTATGGTTTTTTTTTATTATTTTGGCTTCTGTTTTTTGATGCCAGTGCTATATCAGTTTTGGCTTCAGGCTGACACAACGGTAAGAACAAGTTTTCAGTATTTCGCGAAATTTTGAATTTATTATATTTTTTTTTTTTTCATTTTATATATGTATATTAAGTAGAATGTTTCAATTAAACTAGTCGACATAAATGTTGTTGCGATTTCGAAGGAATCGCTTTTTTCTGGCTTTCTACCGAACAATACTGCATCAGAAGCGAAATGAGCGTATCCCACAAAGACTCGTATTCGTGATTCTTATGGCATCGGATAGCTTTGCCAAATTTCGGTATCTCAGAAAATGCTTGTGTTGCACCAAGATAATGCGAGACCTCACACAAGTTTGGTAACGCACGAAAAGCTTTTATAGCTTGGATGGGATGTACTACCACCAAATTTTCAGATCTGGCACCTTTAGATTATTACTTGTTTGGGGCTCTACAAAACTTTTTAGATTGCAAATCCTTTACTTAGGATATTTAAAATTTCTTTGATCTGTTTTTTGCCAGCAATGATCAGAAGTTTTATGACGTTTGAAATAGGCTATTGCCAGAAGGATGAAAAATATTATTAAACAAAAATGGAGAATAAACTTCAAAAAAATATTTATGCACTTTAAGAAAATCATCTCTCATTTTCACCAATTAAACTAAATTAATTTCCAAACAACGAAATACAAATCATGCAAATAAGAAACTAATGTTCAGAGCAAAGAAACTTGTTGTAACACCACACATGAAAACCAAGTCGAACAGCGAAATAGATAACCAAACTCTTGAACAAAGAAATCTAAACGTCATGCAAACCAAAACTATCTTCTGCCTTTTGGATAATACAAGCTACCCATAAGATAGGCAAAAATATAGCCTCTGAAATTAACGTGGCCGAATAACTGCTCTTTTTTGATCTATTTTTACTACCGCGTATCCTGTTTATTGCTATGGAGTTGCCACACCCGCTTGTACAAATTCGTCTAAGTTTCATTACCATCTCCAAATTTTTTTCCAAATCTTATCCCAGTTATTATTATTATTTATGACGACTTAGGTTATTATTTTTATGGGTGATAGTCATGTCCGTGAACCAAATTCGTTCATTGCAATCCAAAAAACTTTTTTTGACATTATAGTCTGTGTACTGAGTTTCATTCAGACTAACTGACACTCGGTCAAACAGACAGACGGAACTGTCAGGTGAAGGATCTGATCAAGAAAATATTATCTTTATACTTGCCGCACTCCCTGCGATAAACGGAGCGCCTAAGTAAATATAGTCTGAGTGAAGGGTATAAAATAAGTTAGTAGAACAGACAAAACTCAAATAATATAATATGAACAGTGGGCGAACAAAACGGCACATGTCCATGGTCGGTCGTTTTGCATTTTTTGATGAAATCGTGTCCATCATACTAATCTTCAACTAATTTCAATCTCAGCCAGTTCAAAAAAGCAAAAGATATCTTACTTTTTTGATAGCAAAGTGAAAATGCTCTTACAAAAAAGCACATGTCCTTCGGATATTTATATTTTTTAGTTAGTCGTGAGTGGCACATATTTCATTTAAAAAAGTTTAAAGTGTAAAGGGTCGAACAAAAAGTCACATGTCCAGTTTGTCCCAGCAAAAGCGCACATCTCCATTCCCCCCCTCCCGTTTTCTCTTAAAGTATTCAGCATTTTTAAAATATTTTTGTTGAGGCTGAATGAGTAAAAATTGTTGCGCTAATTGATATAATCGTATTAAGTTAAGACATAAACAGTTTTTTGCGATTCCTGAACATTTTTAGCAACTGGACATGTGCCCTTTTGTTAGTACACTCCTCATATAATGTAATGAAAATTCTACACAAAAAATGAAGAGTTTCGTGGATACCTTATGCTCTCCGTGAGAAGATATAAAAACATAAGAGGAATAACAATTACGAAGCTTAGATTTCAAAAATTAGATAATGAACGTTTCTCGTTTAACACTGAACTGAACTGAACGGACACTGAACTGATAAACTAAATAAAAATGTTAAGTTATGAATTCTGCAAAACGTAATTATTTACACATATTATAAAAGCACAACACTGATATTAATTTATTTTAAAATCAATAAAAGTATCGTATCTTTTCACTTAATCAGTTTTATTTTATTTTGTTTGTTTTACAATTTTTTTTTTCTATTATAACAATTTTCGTTAATAAATTTTTTATGAAAAAAACACTACACCTGGCTTTGACTGCGTTACGAAAATTTGGCCATAAAATTGAATTGAATGTTAACATGGCTACAACATGAATTTCCGCCAGACATGGCTCAGCATATTTAATCTCATGTGTTAATCTTGAACGTGATTTTGATGAACGTTATTGCTCAGCATGGTATGGGGGTTTCTCGCTAAATCAACGTGTTTTATTTAAATTTTTGAATATCGTTTTTATGTTTAGCTTATTGATTGGTAGCTGAAGATGCGCTTGTTAAGCTGTTGTAATTGATTTATTGAAAAATTTTGGTTGTTAAGTAAATAAGTCAATTAAGTAGTTAATTGTTATGGAAATTATGTTGTTTAGTGATGAGCTAACTTAGTTAATTGGCTTAG
The DNA here is from genome assembly GCA_963662105.1 of Meiosimyza platycephala. Lineage (NCBI taxonomy): Eukaryota > Metazoa > Arthropoda > Insecta > Diptera > Lauxaniidae > Meiosimyza > Meiosimyza platycephala. The sequence goes on from OY759210.1 coordinate 87,755,973, forward strand.
TTGCTATCTTCGATATTGTAAGCATTTTAATATGAGAATCTTAAAATTAAAAAAAAATTCTGCAACTTTCTTATATTTAAGTTAGTAACACATACATACGTTCAAAAAACTTTTTCCTAGTTTATATTACTTATTTAAGTAGTATGTTATTAATGAATGCTACTATATATATATAGTATATTAAATAATTTTAACAATTTCATTACAGTTTAGCCTAGTTATGAACTGTAGAGTCATCTATGAAGAGAAAGCGATAGCTACTAACGAGCTATGAACACATTAAACTCAAAAAGCTTGTGATCCAACACTCCTCTGAACTACATACATATGTATGTACCAGGCATCCTTCAAGGGTAAGCTTTAGTCAGTGTACTTTTGTACTTGATCGTCTTCATGATACACGTCAACAGATCTGATAGAAGACACTGGATCATAAAAAGTTTTATTATTTAATTTTATTTTTTTTTAATATATAAAAACATTGTACGCATATATAACTTTTTCGCAGACAAAATCAAGCAAACAAAACATTCAAAACCCACAGAAGTAAAGTCAGCGAAAAAGATATATGTGCGTACAATGTTTTATATACATATATCCCATGATAATGCAGAATGCAATCACGTTTTGCAGAAATTATTTTGGAATGTTGCTTTTGTTATTTGCTTTAAAAATAGTACGGTAGAATGGCTTGGCAATGATGAAAAAAAATTGACATTTCGATTGTGGAAAAAAAAATCTCCTGACCTCAAATATTTTTTAGGGCGCATTAAACTCATGTTATATCTCTCCCATATTAATACAAATCCACCTAAAATTTTAAGCGTAAAAACATTTGGGGCTTTTGAGAAAATCAGCCTTGTGTTTTTTTTTCCTAAAAAGCGCTATAACTTCGCCAATTTTCAACAATTTCCAAAATCTCTTAAAGATTCTGACAGAGAATCAGAAGTTCTATTAGAATCAAAGGAAAATAATTAATTATTTTGATTTTAAAAAAATTGTCAGCGGTTTTTCAACTTTTGACACTAAAACTTTAAATGGACATAACGTCGTAACAAATGTTTTTTTAATCAAATCGGGTGAATATGTGTCCCTTTATATCTACTAAAAAATAACATATATATTTGGCAATCTATTCCGAGATTTGAAGTCAGTCCGACTGCATTGTTTGAAATGGATTTGGTCTAAATTTTTATCTATTTCTTTAAGTCCACATTAAAAAGTGCACTCGTTTTTGATCTTCAATAATTTATTGCTTATCATATACAAATAGAAATAATATCTATGTATTTCTTTGTTATTTGTATAGCACCAAATTTTTCATATGTTGTCACAACCCGTTGAGTAAACATCTCAAGTTTCGCTCCCCCATAAAACGTATGCTATATTCATATGGCACCATCACAATTTTCTGACAGTAAATAAACATTTAAAATAATTAGGGCCATTCTTAATAATTTGGCAATCAAAAGACATAAATAAAAATATTCCAAAATATCATATATCAGCGTTAAAGGGTGACAGAAGAAAATTTCATAATAACTGAACAGAAAATGTATGGTCAAAAATTTGTTGGTGATGACATTTGGATTTCTCGCAAATGTACTGAACTTAAGAGTTGGAAAGTACTTTTCGGAGATTGAGCTTACTTTTATCACAATTTTTTAAATGTTAAATATGTAAAATATCATATGTGAAGTATGTTCGAAGAAATCGGAATACAATGGCATCTATTTTTAAGGAAATGATTCTGCTGTGCCTCAGTATTAATTCTTTAAGTAGTTAAACTTAGAACCGTGTTTGGAGTACTGGTGGCCCTAAACGATTTTCAAAAGAGAAGTAATTTTATAAACGTGTACATTTAATTGCTTGAATACACGTATAAATAACAAATATACATATGTAAATATGTACAAATAAAATAACACTGTGGAACAAAATATTTTTTTGTTGCTTTCATCAAGTCAAATAAAAACCATTCAAAATTAGAGTAGCTGAAAGTAGCTTAAGGAACAAATACAGTTAAGCACACAATCGAAATTGATTGAAACAAATTATAAGCCAAATATTTTCTTATGTGCTCTTGAATTTTCAGAATGAATATGTAATCAAAAAGTCACGCTCGGATCTGCTTTCAGAAATACAGCCTTTGGAAGTTCTATAAATCTATATAAATCAGAAACGCCTGCATTGATTTCTAAATAATGTGTTATGTGAAAGGCAATATAATAAGCTACAATATTAATTCGAAAATTTTTGAAATCCGGCTCGTAGTTTTTGAGATATTACGACTTTTCTACAATTTGGACCTTTTTTTAAAAAATCGTTATTTTTCCAAAAAAAAAAATCGTCATTACTCTACAGTTTTATTAACATATTTATAAAGCTCAATTTATCCCCTTTAAAATGATATAACATTTTAACAAAACTTTTTGACATTAACCCTTTCTAACCGAAAAAATTGTGTTTTTATTAGGTATTTTGAGCTCTAAATTGCGGAAAATGCATCCAAATGGTCTGATTTGTTTGATTGAAGAGACGAACAAAACCTCAGCGCCAGATGCAATAAAACTCAGTATGTATACGAGATATATCGAAAAAACCACATGAATCTAGAGGTGCAAAATTCAAATGTTCATTTCTCGAAAATTTGAGCCAACTTTTTGTTTCCACAGTGTTATGATACTCTTTTCTATACCTTTGTATTTTAGCAAATTTGGGTATCCATGATAAAAAAAAAAGTACATTCATTCTCCAAAAAGTACATTCCAAGACTCAATTCAATACATTTCCACAAAACCCAAATGCCATCACTGATACATTGTAAGTAAGCATATTAAAATTTCAGAGTGATGTAAATTCTGAAGAAAAATAAAATGAAATAATGATGCAAATAAATTTGATGTAAGCAACATTGAATATTTCGAAATTTTCAAAGAAGTTTATTTGACATGATTTTTGTTTTTAATAACGCTGTATAGCTCAAAAAAAATAAAAAGAAAAATAAATAAAAAAAGTTCTGAAACTTGATTCTGGTAGAGAACCGAAAATAAAAACATAGACGAATATGTTTCAGCGTTTTGAAAGTTTACATCAAAACTTTTTTTTTACAGTGGGTCGTAATGCTCATATTTTTTGTCACAAATGATATCGAAAAATCAGAGCAAAGCTACATTTAAGATAAATCTTACACTCAAGATCCTACAATAACATTTTGCAGTGACTATTTTCTTACTGCATTTTAACCCATGAACTCCATCTTTCATGGATCATGGATAAGCGTCAAAAACTGGCGTTACTGCTCAAGAGTTTGTTGTTGTCTATTGAAAATGTTGTTGCTATGTATCTGTGCTTCTCTGGCGTCGTTTTCGTGTTGCAGCATTTTCATTAGTGCCGCAATCTATTGGTTGCTGCTGCAGTAGTATTGTTATTCATAAACCTACCCGCAGATATCTGTCAGAATTGAACGAATGTTTTTGTTCTATCATAGTTAGACACGTTTGATGTAAACGATAACCCTACAATGCAAAAAAATATGAATCCGGAAAGCTTGAGCAAGAGACATGAGGTGGTTTTTGTGTGCTGAATTTTCGTGGTACAGAGTACGACCTTAAACTTTTGGTGCTTCCCCATCATAAAAAAAAAACAAAGGCGCGTAAGGTTTTGCATCTGGGTTTATTATCTTTAACCCGTAGTTTTTTCTTGCGTTGGCTATCCCTAGTAAAATATTTGCAGAATATTTTCATGAAATATTTTAGTCCTTGTACAGCCATTTCGTGAGGTTTAATGTAAAATTTCTCAAAAAAAGGTCAAAAAGACACATTGGAGTAGAAGTTAATGGGTTCAAATATTTTCTAAGCATTTTGCAATAGTGTTCTAAGGACAAAATTTTATTTAAGCTTAGGCTTATAAAATATTTTTCCATGGGTTAAAATCCTCATATGTATTTTTCCAATCTTCAGGCTTGAGTATATGGTCCGCTCTTTAAAAATCAAAAAAAAAGTTTGGTATTCCGACAATATACTTAAACTGTTTTTTAAGCCGTGGAATGACACATAGTTTTAAATTGTTTTACCTACTACTATTGGTGAATTCTTGAGAGTTTAACACTTCTATACTAAACTTCTACGCAACATTAGAAACTATAAATCTTTATTCAATTTGAAATCAACACTACAGCATTAACCAATCAGAATGATGTTACATTTTTCGCATATTGTTATATTTATACAAATTTCTACAAATTCTTTACTAATTCTTTGCACTTTTAATAAAAAACGAAACAATCATTGTTCATCAAACTCATAACCCATGAAGCTTATGATGCCTTTATTGTAATTGATATATGATCGTCTGAAAAAAGGTAAGCAAACTTTGACGTGTTTGCTCAACATTACGAGCAGTTTTTTTTTTATGAAAGCATTAGTTAAAACTTTCCAACGAAAAATTTGAGTAAAAAATTTCATAACACTAAGTAAACTTCGACGTAAAAAAATGTTTTTAAATAAAAAACGATGTGGTAGTGAAAAATCTGACACTCAGCACATTGCAAGTGATTGATTACAATGTAACAATTGTGTGTGTGGTATGTGCGTATGTAATGTAAGTTAGACGTCTATGTTTTTTGGCAACTTTTTTTCATAAATTTACTAAAAACTGCAGATGAAACTTTTAATATAAAGCTTCCGGTGCTATATAACAAATATGGCAAAGTTTTAAAGTTATATAAATGTTGAAGAAAATTTGTTATAAAATTTTTGATATTTCAATGAAACCAAATGAAAGTTTTACTGAATGAGACTTATTATATTGCTATTTTACATTTTGCTAATCGAAATTCAAATATTTTGTTTTTGCTTTTGTTTAATGAAAATAATAAGTCCTATTTTACATTGAATAAGTCGCATATATTTCTTATTTTGGCCTCATCAGTTTAAAAGGTCATAGGTTCAAACCAATACAAAAAATTATATTAAATACTGTAAAATTAAAACAAGGATTTTCTTAAGACAACGAATATTTATTAGTTTTATTAGTGTACGATGCACGAATAAGTCTAGCACGAAAGAAGTTGATATAGAGCACAGTTGATATCAGATCAGTGTCCACTGTTATAGATGTCAAGAGATAATCGTATGGCTTCCAATCGCTTCGGGAGAATGTATGATAAGACTTTATCCGATCGTGATCAAGGGTTAACTTCAGAGCTCATACTTCGGTGTCTTTCTCATACCATCTATACGGCTACTTTCAAAACGTCTTTGGAAATGGGTTTCGGGTGGTGTCTAGTCAACACAACTAGATCTTCTTTTGCTACAGTAGAGATGGCAAGGATTTTCTCCGTAAGACGAAACTCAACTGTTTTGCTAGACAGAATGAGTTGAGTCTTATTTGGGTTTCGTAGAACTTGTAGATGAATTGGCTAATGAGGATTCAGCGGCCGCTTCAATGGATTCTGAGTATCACTTTCGCTATAACCACATTTTGGATTAGTGATTTAATAAGCAATGCTACTGATCTCATGAATATAGCAAAATGTTTCGTGAAAGTACTGTCCAGAAAAGTAGCGAAGTTTTTTCTTCAAAAGGCAAGAAAGGACCTACGAACAAAGGTGAGGTTTATCACTGGACAACATGGGTGTCATCACCGATTAAAGTTGCGGTTGTCCGGTTTTCGTTAGATGAAGGAAAAGTTTATTGAAGAGCGTAGTACTTGAAATGAGTTCTGCTCATTCCCCTCCTCTTCCGATGCTTCTGAAATTTTTTAATGAAATGAAGAAGTTCGAGGCAAAGTAAGCTCGACTCTATTTCTTTTAGTTTCCTTTCAATTTTCTTTTCTATTTCTTTTCACTGCCGCTTCTTCTATCGGGTCTTAGTACAATGGTCTTGAGACTAAGCAGGGACCGTAAATAATCGTTATTTTCTATAATTAAATTCAAAATAATCACAATGAAGAAAAAGTGGAAATGTGAGTTTGAGTGTATACTCATCATCTGTATACATAGATGAATTTCTTTTGACGAGAAGCCAAGATATATGACATGATTTTTAATTATGTGATTTTTATTTTAAAAATCCAAAATAATTGTTATATCGGATTTCTATATTTTTTGATCATAAATAATCGTTACTTTGAATTTTTATTCATTTCGATCAAACATAATCGTTATTTTGGATTTTTATTTTTTCGATCAAAAATAATCGTTATTTTTAATTTCTATTTTTTTCGATCAAAAATAATCGTTACATTAGAAATCCAAAATAACGATTATTTCTGATCGAAATGAATAGAAGTCTAAAATAACGATAATTTTTGATCAAAATAAATAGAAATTAAAAATTATGATTATTTTTGATCGAAAAATTAAAAATCCAAAATAACGATTATTTTTTGATCGATAAAAATACAAATCTAATATAACGATTATGCAGTGATTTCTATCAAAAAATTCATAATCGTTACGGTCCCTGAGACTAAGCGCTATGGAAGCTTTTCAGCCCACCCACAACTTCATAATTTTTCGATGCACGATGTGGTAACTGAAATTTTGGAGCTTCCAACTGACGCAACTATATATGATTTAACTTTTATATTGAGTTCATACCTTACACAAATCGGACATGTATTTCCTCTTGCTCTCATCGGTATAAAAAGTTACAAATATTTTATTAAAATTTTTGTTAAATGAAACTAATTTCCCAAAATGAAATTAACCACAGCACAATAATATTTTATTAAATTTTTCGCCTTTAATTCACCCTGTATAATATTATTGTTATCAGCAACTCTTGAAATAACAACAACACAAAAATTTATTGCTGACAATGATAACAATTCATCAGTCAGTCGCCAACTGAAAACCGTTAAGAACAAATAGAAAAAAGAAGTGAAAAGTCAGACCGTATGTTGACTTAGCTAAGTCAATAGTAAAGTATTCATATTGTTGACTATCTTTGCACTGAGGGTGCCTAAATACAACAAAGTAATCACTTGTTAACGATTTATTTACTAATGTATCGGATATTTACTTATGCCATATCGCTTGTACATATGAGCAGCGCTTACGCTGCAGATAAAGCAGTTCATACTGTGCATTTTATTTGCATGCAAGCAAAAATATTGAGATTTATTAAACTGCACATTTATTGTTTGCAATTAATTTTAATCAGTAGGATAACGAGTATTTTCAATAAGAAAATCAATTGAACATTGATTTATGTGTCCAATTCAATTGGTTTATTAAACGAATTTACATAAATTGATAAAAATATTTGATCAAAATATAGGAGTATGAACTTATATAAATCTTCATATTTCATAAAATTCTTAAGTGCCTTTGTGAAAATAAATAAAGTTTTCTAAGGCTTTAATAAAAAAAACACACGATTGTGCCAAGTCAATTTAAAATTGTTGAGAATTTCGCAATTTCATGTTAACTTTTTATAATAAGAACAACTTAACTTTTATTTCACTATCTTCAATTGATCTATCCTGTCATACTAACAACATTCCTGTGCATTGAACAACTCCACGGCTGTACGCAATGCAAACCGATATCCGGTTCATTGTCTGCTTCCGCTGAACATATCGAAGGTATGCCGATCGTTTCCTTAGTGACAGAAGTACTTTAATTTAAAGAGGAAAGAATCATTTAAATACTAGCAATTACAACAATTATTGTATCTCAGAAGCATTGTAGTTGATCATAATGTCTTTTTTTTGGAAATTGGTATGCATTTGTGTCTTTTTTTTTTTTTTGGTCTCGTTATAGTTTACTTGTATACTGAGAGTTTGTAAAGAAATTTTTTTTTTTTTTTTTGTTTGTATTACTTAAGAACAAATTTTGTCATGCTGCGTAGTAAATTGTTATAAAATTGTCAGTTAAAATGTTTACAATTATTGTTAGAAACATACGACATATCCAACTACTACTACTACTATCCTATAACCACAATAGGAACGTAGGATTAAGCGGGCAGGGGCAGTCAGAGGCCTGAAAAATAGAGCATTTTCAATAATTTTTTGGGTATTAATTTAATTTATTTAATAAAAGTGATAATATGGCATCATTACATTATGTCTCAACTTGACTTGACGAAAGTTAAAAAAAAAAAAAAATTAAAAAAATAAAAAAAAAGTTATAGCTGGCTGTTTTGGACCTTGTCCCATACAGAATGTCTTACAGTGACCATCACAAATCCTTGGAAAATCATCTAAAATCAATCGGATGGGAAAAATTAGTTATTTAAATAAAGAATTTAGTGCCTGATCAATGTTTTTCAAAAACTGTGTAAGTTTCATTGAAACCTCTCGAGTGCTTTTCGAGTTACAGTGGTCACCAGTTTTGAAAACATAGTTTTGAGAAAAACGCATTTAAAGTTTTACACTCCGTACTCTTTCTACCGAGAGCCCTTTGGTTATTGCCGAATAAGATATAATACTTTGAGAAAATGCAAAAAAAATCGATTTCTTTAAAATTCTGGCTGCCACTGCCCCCTTAAGTGATCGTTTTCTGATTTAATTCAAGGTATTTAGATGTATTTTGATTGCGATTCGTTCAACATTTTTCGACTTCTTTCCAAAATTTTCAACATCATATCAATTTTCAAATCCTAAAAAAATTTTTGACTTCTTCAAATAAATTTCGAAATTTTTCAGAGTTCATTTGACATATTTTTTGTTTTACATTCTACGAATTTCTCAACATTTTTCCATGTTTTTCGACCCTTTCAACATTATTGGAAATTATCAATTTTATGTAAAGGAAGGTGCGGCAAAGCGGTATGCCTAACGGGAAAACGAAGTTTTCACAAAAAAAGAAGAATTTTTTCGCTTAACTTAACATGTAAGTTATTAGTTCGATCTATATTGAATCTATTAAGGTCATTTTAACAGAAGATGTTTATTATTACGATGCAAAAAGAAAGTACGTTTATACCGCTTTGCTCCACGGGTGGGTTCATCATTTTGATGAATTTCGTGGATCTCGAAAACGGAAGGTCGAAATGTCGCTATAACCTGGCAGTTACAAGAGTAATACTCAAAAATAATTTCCTTATAATTACATTAGATGGCGTTATAATGCAAGGATAAATATACCCTTTGTACCGCTTTGCCCCGTGTACCGCTTTGCCCCGCCTTCCCTTATGTATAGCAGAGCAGATCGAAACTAAGATTCAGTCTGACAAAAAGGGACTTCAAGAGGCCCAAAGCTGCTTCACAGAGTTTTCTCTCATCGAATAAGAAACAATGATGCAGAAATTGCTTTTAAGACCCCGTGGAGCTGACATTTTAATGTTTTTCAATTATTTCAACATTTTTTCATGTTATTTCAACTTTAAAACATTTTTTAACTTTCTAAACATTTTCAACTTCAGAAATATTTTTTGGCATTTTTTATTTATTTTTCGTTTTAATTGTAATGAGAAACCAATTGTTTGCACCATTCACAGGTTTGATCTAAGACTCTGAAAATTTTTAAGAATTGATTTTAAGTCCAATGCTAAAACATAGGCCAATAAATATAAAATAACTTTACAAAATTTTCAAAATAAACACCCCAATCTATATGTATATTTAACGAGGTTGCGTCATCAAAGTCAACAATTAAATTCCAATCAGATGAGCACCGTGGTTTTTGTTGAACTCCAAAAATTGCAATCCTATTGTGAATACAGTACATTCACGAAAATTTGAAATACCATCACTGCCCATGTACACATTTCTCAATGAACAGATTTAGTAAGTAGGTACTCATGCTTAAGTACAACCTCTTAAAGGTATTCTTGCACTGCGTGATATCCGGAAGTTCACACTTTGTTCATGTCAACTTCAATGTATAGCAGCGGGACCTGTTTGAGAAAATTCATAAAAATTATAAAATCTGCCATTGACTTGAGTTTTATGAATGAAAATTTATTTTGTTGTTTTTCTTGGTCGCTTTTAACTTACTTTTCAATTGCTATTTATTATTTATTTTATTGTTTTCAAATGAGTTCATGCACCCATACTTAAAACACATGGGGGGCATTTTTAAATGACAAATTGCAACCACTTTAAGACTTTGCAGCTGTCAGTTTGGTGAAATTGACACCTGGAGTTTGCACTCTTTTCTTTGGTTGGTTGTCTATTTTAGAAGTATATATATTATCTTTTGATTAAATGAAAATGGTATTGATTGAAAAAATTTTTTTTAGGAAAATAATGTCCCATAAACTGTAAACTACAGCATACCATTTTTTAATTTTCCTGCTTAAAACTAAGTGACTATAGTACTTAGTCGTTTTTTGCAGCATACGTAACTTATCAAAAGACGCCATTCTGGTGCTGTCACTAAATTATGATAAGGTGTTTGGAATCTTCACAAGAAATTTTTAAAGAAGGCAGTATATTCTTTTCATAAAAATTTAAGCCAGCTCAAATAATTGGAGGTAGTTCCTAAAAAAATTATCTGAACTTTTAAAGTTCGTAGTAACTGAACTGAACTAAATAGAAAAAAAGTTGTATCGGAATTGTGTTTATAATTTTAAATGAATGAGATACAAAATATGCAGCACACTTTTGGCAGATATCCAACCTTTAAAATGAGCATATCTTCAAAATTGTTTACTAAACAAATAAAGACTAAAATAATGCAATGATTGAGCATGATACCTTAGTTAAATATATAGAAAATCGGAGTCCTACTGTATTGACAGTTTGGTGAGTGCACTGAATCATTTGTTGCCTTACTCTTCTAAACTGCTGCAAGTAAACATACCAGGGTTTTTGAATTGATCGTAGACTTTCCAAAAATTTCTTCCAATCTCATATAGATGATCTTGAGTAATTGGGCAAATGATCGAGTTGCTGGCATGTTGTGCAATGAATCTTTTTTTCACAAAAACGAATGAACATCTTCTAATTGCTCTCTGGATCATGTACTTGTATTAGATCTTAAAGAATTTTCGTTGAATTCGCGAACAACCATCTCATTCACAATCCCAAGACAATTCATAAATGCAATGCAAAAGAAGGCATTTTTCCAATTTCTATCAAAGCTAATCAGAATTTATAATGGATTTTTGTGGTTTCCTTTGTCAACTCCTTCATCAAAAAAATGTCAGCATGGTTTGCAGTACATATGAGCGAGGAAAAGGAAATCTTTAGTCCAAGTTGTTTTAGAAAAATGGCATTTTGTTGATTGACATCTGTTAGAGACATGATTAACATCAATAGGAAAGCTTTAGAATTCGCAGAAATTATGCGGATTTCTCACAATTTCGGAGGAGGAGTGGGGGGTTGGACGGACTCGAGTCCTATAGCTCTGTAAAAATATATGTTTGCAAATATAGCCATTACTACTTTTCATACTCTCCTCTTCCAGAGAGCGATAATGTATGGGTTCATATCATATCATTTCCTTAATTTATTACATATTTACAATAGACACACACATGTGAAATGCCACTTGCTTTATTAAGAGCAGAGCACGATTTTAACAATAGAATGAAAACTTACATAATGTCTTACAAATACTATGTCAAGAGCCACTAACGTATACTTTTCAATATTGGTATCTCCTTAAAGAAATTATCGTCACACTAAAACCCAAGGAACCCAAAATTCTGATCTACAGAAAGCCTACTGCAAACGTAAAGAATGCGCACTACTTTGTACGAATTGAAGCTCTATTTTTAGCTCTATTCTGACACCAACAAAAAAGTTATTTTCAATCTTAATGATGCAGTGAATTCTTGGTAAGCTAAAGCAACTAGACATGGAAAGCAGTTAGCCTTTGCCCTGATTTTCTCATTAAAGCCGCACTGCGAACTTTTAATGAAGTTAAACGGAAAGTGCCTTTAATTGTTGACTAACGAAATTATAATTTATATTTAGATGTTTTTTTTTCGGTTATTTTTCAACAGCTACAATGATTAATTACGCTCTGTCTCAAAATATCTCACATTATTTTTAGCATTTCACGTTTTTAAATTAAAGTATACTATTTACACTTTCATTTTTTATTTAAGTATGCAGCAATTTGCCTGTCAACATTTCTTTAACCTTCATTTGTGTGTTGTTTCTGCTTTCTTGATGATGTTAATCTTCTTATTTAAAACAGACTGTGAGAAATTCTGCCAAAAGTAACAACCTACGACACCTACAACATTTGGAAAGTCAAATATTTCTTCGTTTATTTTTTGTATTTTGGTTTCACTTTTATTATCGTTTTATAAGATAATCACAAACCAATGAGAGATTTACATGTTAACTGCTCGTATTAACTTAATAATAGGATTTTCTTAATTAAAGCTAATTATAATTATTTGGCATTTTGTATTTATGTTGCTTTAAATGTTGTGTAGAAAAAGAGAGAAAGTGTTAGTTGATTTTTACTTCAAGGTTTTTTTCAGTAATTTTTTCATGTTCATTGAATATGTAAGAGAAGAAACTGTAGTAAAATATTTCTCTTTAAGTTATATTTTTAGCCTAAAGCAAGTTTGAGTAATGCTATTTAGTATGATTAACCATCAAAAAAGTTTTCTCATTTTATTATATTTTATTTATGCTAAAAGTTGCATAGTATAGAATTGCCATTAATAAAGTTATTATCCATTAGAAAAAAATCATTTATTATTTATGTGTACGAAAATATCCCGAAAAAATAGTGGAGAAAAAAAAGGAAACCGAGCAGGATTCTCTGCCAATAAATCATTCACACCATTAATATTCACACACTGCATGGTTTATGGTTTATTTTTCCATAAAACTGAAATAGATATCCCTATATAAATTAAACACACCATCCATAGCTTAATCGAATGGTGATGCCGATGATGATGCCATAATCAACAGATGGAAATGTTTTCCGTTTTAGAATTTTGTCATCAAATTTTTGTGTTTGCATATTGTTACATTTTCATGTTGAAGTTTTAAAACTTTCAAGTCACAAAATTAACTGTTTACATATATACAATATAAAGCCAGAAAATTATCTACAAGCTATAAGGAAATTAGGGATCTTTCATGTATCTTAATATATAAAAATCTTGCGTCACGGTGTTTGTCCGAGGTAAACTCTGGAACTATTCAACCAATTTTTATGAACATTGGTTTATTTCTGTAATTTGGTCTAGCTTAGTATAACGAATAGTTTTTATTTCGATTAAAAGCATATTTAGGGTGGACCTGATACAACAATATTTTAAAAATAGCAATTTCACAAAGACCACTTAATCGATTCACATGGAATTTACAACACGTGTCTTTTATATTAAGAGTCATAGCTTAGGCTATAAAAATGTTGCTTAGGGTGCATTTTGAGGGTGGCCCTTATAAAAACATATTTTAAAATGGCAATTTCACAAAAATTGGTCAATCTATTCACATGGAATGTACACCACGTGTCTATAGCTTAGGCTATAAAACTTTTATTTAGAGTGGCCCTCTTACAAACATATTTTTAAACTATTATATTCACGAAGACTGGTCAATCGATTCACATGGAATTTACAACACGTGTCTTTTATTTTAAGAAGCATAACTTAAGCTATAAAACTTTTATGTAGGATGCATATTTAGAGTGGTCCTCATACAAAAATATTTTTAAAATAACATTATCCCAAAGACCAGTTAATCGATTCATTTCGAATTTGCACCACATGGCTGTTATATTTACAAGCACATACTTAGGGTGGCCCTCATACATTCTTATGTTCTATGAAAGGTTTTTGCAAAGTTTTGTTTAGAAAAATGAGCGATGCTCATACAGGATGAATGTGAATGGGACTTGATATACATTTACATTTCATCGCATGAGTTCATTCAACATCCGGAACACCTACCGAAAAGAGCAGGACAACGTCTGCCGGGACAGCTAGTATTATTATACATTTTTTATTCGCTGTTTTCCTAATTAGCGATTCACAGCCTGGCTTAATAGCTTTCACGCTGTTCAGCACATTAGAGTGTGAATCTTTTAGTTTTGGAAAATGATTCCCTCTTTTGCATAATTTACATACCTTAATAACACAGACCGACAGCATCTCACACCTTCTTTTTTTTCTATGTTATCTCAATTGCTTTTCAGGCCAAAAAGCCAAACATTCAAACTAACAAATACATAAACTCTATTTGAAAGAAGAAAACTTGTACTTAAAGAAGCCAGCCTTTAATTTTGACGCTACATAACCTCAAAAAAGAACAAAAAAGGTGTTTTTTGCACTTTTAGGTTAGGATATCTCGAAAAACATTTTTGAGGCCAGATTTGGATTCAGCGCCTCAAAAACCTTCGGAAATATATAGTCTGGTTTCTGGGTCTGAATGTTGGTTAAATTTTGTCGGCCTGTGTAATTTACATATTCTTTGACTATCGAGTTTACTTATGAACATTTTTCAACGCTTCTGAAAACAAAGCTTATTTGTCACACATTTACTAGAAAGCTTTATCAGAAACTTTATCTGATAGCTGAAAAAAGACTCTTAACAATATTAACCGCATTATATTGTGATCTAGAAAGTCTAAGCTCCTAAAAATATAAAAATTAAATTGTAATTAACGAAAGTCTAAACTCAGATCTATAAGAAAAGAAAAAAAACCTACAATCTGACTATAACCAATCAAGTTAATAGAAGCTCATCAATCTCTCACTCTCATAACATCAATAAGCTACTGTTCAATCAAAGTCTGCCTTAATTTAGAACATCAAATCAGCCACTATGGGCAAATCTTATAAATCTAAAGAAACAAGAAAGGTTAAGAAATTGATGTAGGTACAGCACAGACAGGCCTGTGCCTATGCCTACGAGTTGTATATGACATGTGTCCATTATTATAAATGCTGTTTTTATTGTTCGTCTGAGCTATAGCTGCAAGGTACCAAAGTACATCAACCACACATAATAATCAGCAATAACAAGAAAAACAAACATTTGATTATCAACATATAAAATACAAGTAGCTAGGGATAATGATGTTGTTGATTATGATGATGATGATGATGCTGTTGCTGTAGCTGATGATAGTATGATGATGGTACTGTATATATCTTGTATATCCCAATAAAGATGAGAGGCTTGTTCAATTAATAAACCAGCATTGATGCGAACATTGTGTGCTATCAAATATAATAACAATTTTACACTAGAGGGCGTTCAGACAACGTCGTTCAAATAATGGAGGAGGCATCGTATCGACTGTCTGGTACCTTAACAACTTCATATGCGGCATTATGTGTTAAGCTTGAATATAATAACTTCGAAACTATCGTAAGAATATATGGGCTATACCATACATGGAAGCAGTGAATTATGTGAAGTAGAAAAAATCACGGCTGCTAAACGGAAGTGGATTGTTGTTTGGTGAAATAAAATTAATTTATGAGTTGTTATGGTATAGTGTGTACGAGTATGCTGTATATGGACTGGCAGAGGGATTGTATTAAAGTAGCTTTATTTAGAGCGAATTTTGATTTTAGAACTAATTGAGATGTATGTAAATTTTAAGTTAAAGCAGCATACAATTAAAGAGGATTTAATATATACAGGATGTTTCTTTTATGTTATGAAATCATTTAAACTAATTGATTTAATTTTATTATTACATTTTGCAAATAAGATTTGTTTTAATGCAGCGTGCACATCATCTGTATTTGCATAAGCTTATGGAACCCACAGTGCCAATAAGAAATTATCTGATAGTAGTTTGTTTGCAATCGCTTACGAAACAGAAATATTCAACTTGTGCTCAAGAGGATAATTCAGAAACAGTAAGAAGTTAATGTTTGGTTCAACTCGTACTGCCTTTGAGGATTTTGGCCTCATTGAACTTCTTTCCATATAAAGTAATACTTCTAACAGAATTAAAGACAACTGACTACCAGCAACGGATCGATTATGTTATTACAAAAACCAGTGCTCAATTCCAATTCCATACACAATTTGATAATGACTATTGAGACCCATTTCCAAATAAATGGTTAATTAAAAAACAAAACAGCAAGTTATCGGCGTACTGTTTGGTGCGATGCTTCGCCTAAAGGGATCATTAACCTATGCCAGAATAAAGTCAGTTATGCTTCTTATTGAACGATGTTTGAACATTTCTTGAGGTCAGATATGTAAAACCAGCCAAGAGGGTAGAGCCAATTGGCTAATATGCTGTTTTGGAGCTCATGGATGGACACATACGGCCGGTTTTCTGCATACGCCTGTCAAGCCAAACAACCCCAACAGTTTTCAGTAATATTTAGGTCAGGAATACGCGCTGTCCATCCTACAAGATTCAAGTTGCTGTCCGGGAAAAACTATTTTACTATTTTTGCTAAATGAATCCTGCATTATCCAGATGAAATATAGTGGTATCACTGGTTAATTGCTGCCTACGTAGAACTACTTCATTTCCGATTAAGTTTAAGTTGTCCACGCTTTTCATTTTTGAAGGCACAAATTTAATGTCGGATTTTCCTAGGAATATCATGATAGTGTCAATATATAGGAAAGGAAAGGAAAGGAAAGGAAAGGAAAGGAAAGGAAAGGAAAGGAAAGGAAAGGAAAGGAAAGGAAAGGAAAGGAAAGGAAAGGAAAGGAAAGGAAAGGAAAGGAAAGGAAAGGAAAGGAAAGGAAAGGAAGAATATGACCCACCATTTGTGAGATAAAGTTCTGAAGTTGGCGACATATTTCTGGAAGTCTTTCCTAGTGGTTTTCTAAGTTGTCAGAACTCAGCGTGATGGTAGCGTCCTCATATTATCTGGGTAATTAAACTTAAATTGTGATTATGAGCTACGTGCTCTACTTCAACCACAAAAAATTTTATTCAAGCTCATATATCTTCAGGTCAACTCAAGGTTAACTTTAGTTTGACTGGTTTGGACGTTGTAATGCTAGATTTAAACGTTGTGTCTCTCTTCGATAAGATTCAGGTTGTTATTGCTAATCCAACCGAAGCAGCATTGGATTGCATTTTCATCTCCAGGCCTGAAATCGGGGCATTATTATCCATAAATTCCATGAAAATATTTCTAGTAGCTTGACCTGTGAGTTGCTTTGAATCAGCCCAAGTATTTCGATCACTCGTAGATCAGAACCGAATTCAGACTGCATTAAAGAGCGTATTGTTATGAACAAATTTTTGTCTATTTTATTAGTACAAACTAAATTGCACTTAAATTGATAAGTACAGAGCAAAAAATTTAGTATGATATAGTCATACTGCTGCATTAAAGATTCTCTGTGGATCAGTAAAATATCCATATTCATATGTTGAAAAGACACCTTAGGTATTTTATTTAGATATGACGTACATATGTGTATTGAAAAATGTGATTTTTTTTAGGTTCAATTCAAAAATATATTTGACTCAGCGCCAAAGCCTTACATGAAAATAGCTATCTACGTTTAGTTTTGCGATTCTTCAATATGCCGAGCATTCCACAAATTAAGACAACATATTTAAGTGAACGTAATACATATTTGTAGAATATAACTTCTATGTCAAAAACAAAAAGGCAACATGTCGCGTGTCGCAAGTCAAATCCAAGTGCCAAAATTAACCTGTTCCATAATCAAATTCAACGGAAGTGCTTTATTTCCATACTAAATGTAAGCTTTATGCCTTAAAAAACCTACGTAAAAACAACTGCAACATAAAAAATCTTAAAAGCATCCGTTAATAAAAAAAAATTTGTTTTCTTTATATCAATATCCGATAACAATTAATAGGTAATAAAATGCTGAAACCAAAAAAATAAATAAAAATTCAATTTAATATTCAACCATAAGCGTGTCATGGCGTTCGCGTGCATTTTTGCCCACAACTGTACAGAAAAATGGTGGGAGTTAACGCTAAATTAGGTTGCGGACTCTCGACTTAAAACTCAAGCTGAAAAAAAAAAAATATAAAAAATACATAAATAAACGAGATTAATAAAAACCAACAACCGTCAGTATATAAAAGAAAAATTAATTGGGCCGAACATCGAATTTAACACAAACGCAATTGTGGTTTGGTCAACCGCTAGTAATGTTGCCATATTTTTATTGGAGGCGTTGGATTTTCTACACTGAAGAAAACAAAAATAGTGACTGTGTATTTTTTAAGAGAAAATATTTTTGAATATTGAATTGTATTTAATGCAATATAACACTACTTACAGGGTTATGAAGAGTAAAGTAAATAGATTCCATAGTAAAGGACTCTAGCTCTGCTATCGACTATTTACCACGGTAACCCTATGTTATTTCCATATCAGTCTTTACAAAAGCCAATCAATACGTTGCAAAAACTCGTAGAACTATAATATTGAAATTGGCAACATCGGTAAATTGTGTTGGAGAAGATTAAATTAAAAGAAATGAAATGAACATTCAACTTAGCATCCTTTTTATCAAACCTTAAACCTAACTCGATGGATTGGAAACTTAAATAAGGTCATAAAGAAATTTTGAAAAACCATTATCACTAAAGGTAAGCTAAGATTTCAGTTTTTTCAATGCATTTTGATAGATTAGATCAAAGTATTAAGCTATTCCTGCTGGAGACGGATTTTGAGTATTTGGTGGCTCCGCGCCTTCTCGAATCACGTCCTGCATTTGGCTACGATAATATTAATAATACCTCATCTCAGATTAACCCTCCAATGAGCGAGGCGGTAAGTGCAGCGCGTGGGTCTGGCCATACCCAAATAAATATTAAAGTTGCTCCAAACTTCGCATCCTCGGGCACCAAAAGTTTTGTATTGGTACCAATAAGAACCACGTAAGATTTGGTCTATTTCAGAAAACATTTGATGGACCCGCCACCGTTTTGAAAACTAGAAAATGGTCCTTAATCTATCAAAAATCATTAATATCTCCCCGAAGCTTCCCACTAGAGGGATCAAGTGTATGACAAGGTCCCATTATTTTTTAACTTCCAATATTTTTCCCGAACATACTTACCCTCTATCACAACCCCTTAGGGGAGCTCCCCTGTAAAAGTGACATTCTTATAAAATTATGAAATTGACTTCCCACTTTCTTAGATGCCTCTGGAGGGGTAAAATGCTGGAGCAACTCGCATTATTTTGACTCTCCTAAACTTTTCCCTTGATACACCTACCCCCTATCTGCCACCCTTTTTGGGTCCCCTTGCAAAAAACACAAAAAAATTTGAAAATTTGAAAAAATAATTCATAGCTCCCCCGAAGTCATAGACGTGGATCACTTAGAAATACCTAGAAAAAAAGATATACCAATTTGAAAATCGATTGAGCGTGGCCATATCCATACGCTCATCGGAGGGTTAAAAAAAGACACTGGCAGAGGATATGGCACATCATTACACGATCAAGAAAGGCATTAAGAAAACTTGTCGAATAGCGCTTTGGTGAAACCCTCAGACCACAACAAGATCCTGCCTATCGTGGCGTCGAATAATAAAAAGTTGAATGTCAAGAATCGGAACCGAACTGGCCCAGCATAAGGTAACAATCAGTGGATCGTAAGAGTTTAAGAGTTACAAGTTGTTTAGGCTCTACGCGCCTAGGGAGTTATAGAATAATAGTGGTCGTTGTAGTAGTACTATTAGGCTATACCGCCTAACACACGAAAATCAAAAAAAAAGTTCATAAATCAAACAATGTATTATAATATCTTTTGAGTGTAGTTTCTTTTATGTATCTTCTGAACGTCCAACTACTATATTATACTAAACTGTTACATTTAGGTTGATGCGTTTGCGTCTATATATAAAAGTTGCCAATTGAAAAAAAAAAAAAAAAGACGAACTTCATTTGCCGCCTCTACGTCTTTGTTCATCATTATAAATTGCTCAGCCGGAAAAAATGCTAAATCCATAAAACATTTTTTAAAAAAGAAAATGAAAATAAGTGAATTGTAAAGCAGTACAAAATAGAAAATTATTTTTAAAATTCCAAATATCCTTCGCCACTTTCGAAAAAATACGCTTTTTATTGAAAATTTTAAGATAACATTGATTGTTCAAATCTGAGGGATCATTTTTTGCCCAATATGTATAACTATTTTTTTACAAAACTGCAGTATTCAGTGGTAACTTTATAATGGTGAAAAATGGGTCGAAACTTGTCGTATTGAGATTTTTAGGGCATGAACTCGATGTGCTTTTATTTCCTCTGCAACATTCGTTAATTTTTCTACTTCTAAATTACTTTCCGAGTTATTGAACGACATTTTTTTTTCGGCCTCTCACAAGCAGCCCCACCACTATCAAAGCAGCTGACGCTTGAATCATTATATTACAAGCCGAAAGGAATAATTTAAAATCGGATTCCAATGGGATGAAATGATATGTCAATGCTACCTCCCATGCTAAAATGCAGAGTAGAACAATCGACCTACCCCATCAAGAAAAAATCATAATTTCAATTGGTTGTAGTTGAAGAAAAAAGTAGTAGTTAAATCGCATTTAAAGTAGCCTATTTTCTTATAGGGTGTGCATTTAAAACAACTGCGTGGTGGCTTGCTGGTGAGTTTGAAATAAATGCGTTGGACGCTTGGCCTGCGGTCACGGCATTAGTAAGTGGTAGAGACCATTCATTAAACTGTTGGAGCGCGTTGATTAATTTTAATTTTTATTGACGAAGTTTTCATTTGCAATTTTATTGTGAATTTCTACAATTAATGAGCAACACTTCAAAATTTAATATTCTCATTGAAGGTTTATTTTTTGATAATATGTGTACTTGTATAATATAGCGTAGCTTAAGATATAAACTGTACCTTAGCTAGAAGGAAATCAATTAAAATAATTATAAGTTGAAGCAGTACCGTGCGCGGTGGAAAACTCGTCCTTTGGTTAATGTAGTGAAACAGTAATGCTGTACCGTCATCGCAAAATAGACGCATGAAAACACATATGATAGTACACAGCATACGGTACAGCTACCAGATTCTCGCTGTAGCTCAAGAATGCACAGCTCGAAGTATGTTGAGCTCTTCCAGTCCTTACAGCAACAACAAAAAAATATAGCTAAGGGGACGTCCAATAATTACGTGAGGTGTTTTTTTTTTAAATTTCGAACCCCCCCTCCCCCCTTGACGAGATTTGGTGAGATCTGGCGGGACGCCTCCCTTCTCTCCCGTGAGATTTAAATTATAATTTTTTCAATGTAAACTCTATGCATTAAAAAGTTGACGTGAGGTTTACCTTGACCCCCTGCCACCCTTGGTAAGATTTGGTGAGATTTTTCTGGACCTCCTCCCCCCTATTTTAACTCACGTAATTAATGGACGCATCCTAACCTCCAGCTCTGTCCTTTATTCGAGCTAAATCATTTCAGTTCTCAATCATAATATGCTTTTTGTTGGTGTAATTTTGTCTTCAATACGTATTTTCGTACAGCTCTTTCCATTACTCGAGGTAAATAATTTGGATTTGCCATCACTGTATGCTTTTTGTTGGTATGATTTTTGCTGTCAAGTCACTTGCTCTTCTTCGACATTTGCTTTTTGTTTCTTTTGTTTGTATGCAATTAGTTTGCCGCAAATAAGGCGATGTCCATTAATTACGTGAGTCAAAATAGGGGGGAGGGTTTCCGACAAAATCTTACCAAATCTCACCAAGCGCAAGGAGGTGGTCAAGGAAAATCTCACATCAAATTTTTAATGCAGAGAATTTACATTATTTTAGCAGATAACAGATTGTATCATATCAATTGTTTAAAAATTATAATTTAAATCTCACGGGAGGGGGGGAGGTGTCCCGCCAGATCTCACCAAATCTCACCAAGGGGAGAAGGGGTCAGAATTTTCAAAAAAAACACCTCATGTAATTAATAGATGTCTCCTAATTTAAAAAATTTTCCTCAATACTAGCTTTTTTTGCAAAATAATTTTGATTTTTTTGCCCCAAATGATGTTTTTGTCACCAGCTCCCAAAGCAAATTATATTTGCATCTCTGCTCTAGCTCAAAGGTTTTTGTGTAAATTTTCTTTTCCCATAACATAACGCTTCCACAAAACTAATCCAACTTTTCCCCGATTCTCATATTTCCTGTTCGAGCAATCGATTCCACACCCTCAGGTTACTAATCCAGTGCTTGCTGGCAAACTTTATCGGTGGTTTCTGCAACGTATTTTCAGTCCATTTCTATTTCTGCCGTTTGATTTTAATAGAAATCAGATCTTTACAGTATCTGGTGACCAATTTGATATTGGAAATGGCCATAGGCAACCAAATTTTATCAGAATATGTAGCATTGATAGCAGCTGTTGATTAACTAAGATCCACAGCCATATAGAAGAACTGGCTTCACGTTTGGCACAAAGTTTACTACCAGCCATTACAAAACTGACCGAAGGTAACTTTTGCATTGTTGATTCATGCATAGTTGTCTTTATTTGTTTCGCCATCAAGTGTTATGAAGCTGCCCAAAAAAAACCATGCTGGACTTTTTCTATGCTGGATTAGCCTATCGTGAAGCTTTTGCTGGCAGCTTACTGATAGTGGTAAGTAGGTAGTGATTTTGATAAGCGAAAAGCCACTAATACGAAAAGTTAAAGTGAATGTTAGTAGAGATAACAGGAAGAAATGATTAACTACTACATTTACAGTCCGCTTTAATTAGATTCTGAAAAGGATGGAAACATCCAACACTTTAAGTCTTCCGGAAAAGCTTTTGAAGTATTCACACGAAGCTTATACGTTGTAGTGTATTAGATATTTATATATTAAGCCGCGATTTTGGCGGCTGTTCATAATATGATGGCAATATGACCAAAAATTTTAAACTAACATAGCTTCAAAAGCATTAACAGTAAAGTACCAATTGTTATCACTTACGTGCATTTTCAACAATCTCAATATCATATCATATGGGAAATCGTGTTTTTTAACATTAATTTATAATTTTGTTTACTAACTTCAACTTATACTAATTAGTAGCGCATTCTATAGCATATACATATATTTTCAGCAAAAACTTTCAGTTTGCATCCGTTTTCTAATCTCTTGTGGCACATATTAACACGTTCAATATTTTGTAATCTGTTAACATTTTTCTCTCTACAGTTCTATGCACTTCTGAAACGGAAGCCTTTTCACGGTAAATTCTTAGCGCTTCCCCTTAAGCATAAATTACAATAACATCCGCTATACTATGTAGTAGTAGTTGATGATGATGATGATGGTTCTCAGCATGTCCAATTTGTTTATAACGAAAGCAAAACAAACAAAAAAAAAAAGCTGGAAAAAATAACAACAACAAAACGGAAATTATGATGAATTAAATTATACAAGATATTCATGCGCTGACTTTGGACACTGGCGGATTCTTTAATGTCTTCCGTTTAGAAAAAAAAAAGCGAATGATTTGACGACCATAACACTAGTCGAGTGGAAGATCTAGACATGTGCCCATAAATACTAGTAGCAGCTTAAAGTACTAAGATGTTTTTCCTGCTAAATTGGTAGCAGCAATGATGGCATTTATAATTTTTTCATACTTTTGTAATAGCAATTAATAAAGCACTAAAATTTATTGTATTGCTATTTATTTGTACATAGAGTTGCCAGATGTAAGCAATGAAGTGGTTGTGTGTGCCACTTGAGGGTCAACTGTTGTAGAAAGTTTTTTAGTAAAAGAACTTGAGTGAACTGATTGGATATAGTTTGTGCGCAGTCATTAGTAAAGCCAATATAGATAACTGCCTGAACTATTTCAGCCTGCTGTGCTCAATTCTTAGTTGGTGAGATCTTTTCTGCTTATTATCACCTGACTAATAAAATGATAGTTTGATGTTGGTTTTCATATCGAGCCTAGCGTACATTTGTTAATGAAAGATCCTCTCAACCAAAGCTCTTAATGTATATGAGACAACTCTGTATTTAAATGTCATGGTGCACCTTCTCTCACTTATAACTTTATGAGAATTTATCATTCAACATGGGTTTTGAATGCATGCGTTAGATCCTATGGTCAGCAATCCGGTGTATTACAATGGATGTATATCTTCTGCAGCAACAATACGATGGATTCTTTAAAGCAACAGTGTATATATACATTGATCCTGTATGAGATATCACTGCAAGAATTTCCTAATTACACAGTGTTCTTAGAAATTTGTCTACTTTCAAACTTATGCGTTATGTAGCTCTTGTTCGGATAGCCGTAAAAGTAATTGAAAAGGGAAGACTTGTGATTTAAGACGGAGGTCCTATCATTAGAATTATATTAAAAAATAAAATCCAACGTGTTCGCCCTATCTCCTTACGAAATCACGAACTAACACTTGATAACTTATGAATCATCCGGTCTGCTGCTCTTACTCTCCGAAAGGATACAGAAACATTCAAGTAGAGTACATAGCAACTTCCATACGAAATTCTCAACAGCTCTCACTGCAGAGAATGCCTTAACTTTTACTTTCTCAAATTTTTGCCTTCAATCAACCTATAGAGCACCTGCATTCAGAGGAGATGATATGCTGTGATACTTCTGCTCTTAATCGGTCTTTTCAAGGTGACAAACAGACAAAGTTGTCATTTGAATCAAATGCCATAGCTTCCTTTCTCTGTATCTGATCTTAATAGTAGAAAGATGGCACAACAGGAGAGGATAGGGAGGGGTGGAGGGTTTGGTATTGTTTCCAAAATAAAAGTAGTCCCATACAAAAAAAAATTCCAGCTTAGACTAAGCATTTAAAAAGACTAGAGTTCACCCAATGGTTGAAATTCAACCATCTTTTTGATTTTTAATATTAAAAAACTGATATAAGAAAGAGCTATGTTTTTTCCCAGGAAGGGCGTGGCACACTGCCCACTTAAAAAAAGTATATTTTACTCAACAATCAATCTATCTCTATACCAAATTTCATCAAAATCGATGGAGCGACTCAACCGAGACAGCGTTTTTTCACATTCAGGGCGGTGCCACACCTCCTTAAAGAAATCAAAGTTTTTGATAACCCTTTTTAGAGTTCAATCCATCTATCTATCCATTTATCTCCAAACCAAATTTCATTAAAATCGGTCCATTAGTTTAGCCGTGGAAAGGTTTTTCCCGTTTAGGGGCGTGGCACCGCCTACTATTGAAAAAATAAGCATACATGTCCCCGCTTTTCATTACAACCATTCCAAAAAAAAAAAAAAAAAGCGATTATGTTGTGTAATGGCTGAGAAAAAGTGGTGTAACCGATAACCAACCAAGGAAGCTTAAAGAAGATCATAAGGAGTTCCAACACCTGTTGAGAGCTGAGTTCCAGAAGAGTCATTACCACAATTGCCATCTATCAACTTAACATATTTGGAATATTAAAAATTTAGGAAGCATAAGCTTACATCGATTGTTTCCTTTTATAATGAATATTGGTTGGCTTTATGATACGGACTAGATGACTATATCGTGGTATAACAATGCGCTGTCACTCTACATTTTTTTTTGTTTTCAAGCTCTGAGGATTCTATGTCAATATTCTCAGTATTAACTACCCTCTCATTTTACAAAAAATACCCTTTAAATATTCTAAAATTTTTTAAATCAGTTAAGCTGGCAACCTTTACAAACCCACATGTACGTCTACACATGTAACGGGCAAGACCTTCAATTCGAACAACCCAACTGTTTTTGACAGTCAAGTTTTTAGCTACCACGCAATTCTTGAAAATTTTCTCAAGCTCAAATATTAAACTTAAGCTTCTAGTTGCGCTACGCTCAGCCACAAGTCGTTTTTTTTTATTTATTTTTTTTTATTTTCTTTTAAATCTTGTAAAACTTGTGCTACTTCTGCTTTGTTACAACATATGGTAATATGTTAGTTATTTGTTGTTGTCTTTCAACTTTAATTCTTAGTAATTCCGCAGCAAAGCATAGTATCTTTTGAGCGTTGGTTGATATTTTTTTCTTTTTTTCTTTTGGCTTCTTCATATTCTTTTACTGCCCTCTTAAGTTTTGTACAATGCCACATACCACGAGTATTTCAAGGCTTCTTCTTTTAAAGTTTTCTGTGAACTTGTTTGCAAATTGTATGTACATATAGTAATCGGTACTGAATAAAATAAAAGTTTTTTTCATCTTTGCGCAATTTGTTGTTTCTTTTTTCCTTCAGAATATTTTTTTTAATTCTATCTCACATTTATCTAATTCTTCTTGTTTTTCTTATCGGTTTTATCTATCAGAAAACTCTCACCATTGGTTAAATTGTTTTTTGACATCCGTTCGCGCAAATTTTAATTTGAAATTAATTTATAAAGTGAAATTAACTTTTTATTTTTATTTATGTACTGATTGTGGATTTTGTTAAGAACTTGGAATTGAGTTTTAAGATTCACGAAGATGATTTTGAGCTGAAATAAGGCCATGTTGTCTATATACGTTAGTAGTTTTTGACCACATTTTGGAAACTTTTCGGATTCTAGTGAGCATAAAAGAGCGTGTTACACCTTTTACTTTCATAAAATATTTTTTTTTATTTACAACATATTGGAAGTTTTTTGAAAATGCATCCTGAACAGTGTTGCCAAGTTTTTCTCAAAGAAAAGTTTTGGTTTTTATAATTTTATGAAAAAAAAAATTTTTGGGAAGGCTGTTAATTCAATAATTTTAACTTGGCAACCCTGATCCGGAATCAGAAGCTACAGTCGTTTATAAGACTTATGCAATAAACGCTTTAATCGAAGTTATGCATTATTTGTATTGGTGCCACGCCCAAATATCGAAATTCATTCAAAATTTGTCTAGAGCTAGCCCACACATTACTGGTATTTTAGTGTGAGATTTGGCCATGCTTCTTATAATACATACCAGTTTCAGTATAGCGTTATAAAATGTTTGCTTCTATAGAAAGCGCCACGCCTACTTATTAAATTGTTTCGGGTGCTAGCTCAAATTTCGAGTATTTACGTGAAATTTTTTTCCATGGCCTTAAATATTTCTCTCATTATAGCAATATAATTTGTTTGCTTGTATAAGTGGTGCCACGCCTTCTTGGCAAAATTCTTCCAGTTTTGTCCAGAGCTTATTCCTATAATATCTGTGTCAAATTTGGTTTCATTTCCACGAAAATAGCTTTGCTTAATATTTGCTTGTATGGGAGGTGCCATGCCCACTTTTTAAGATTTTACTATTCATTGACTTTACTCAAATAATTTGTAGTATAACGTTTTGAATATAACGTTTGAAATGTTTTCTTTGTATAGGCGATGGATGTATTCGTGAACCATTTTTGTCGATTTTCAATTCCAAGGATTTTGTTTGAAAGTGTAGCCTGCGTATCAAATTACATCCAATTGTCTTGCTTAATTTTCCTGTAATCGTGATTTCCACAGACAGACAAACGAACAAACGACAAACGAGCTAAATGAGCTTAAGCGATGACGCTGATCAAGCATATAAAGGTTGATTTCTTAAGAGTTTTCGGATTTGATTAAAAAAAAAAAAACACATAAAATTTAGAGGAACGTATGAAATCTTTTTTTTGTGTTGATAGAACGATCTATATAATTCAATTTTTAAAAATAATTTCAAGTAAATGTTGACCGCGGCTACACTTCAAATTATTCATACGCTGGGTCCAATCTTGGCATACTCTCTCCAACATATCGGCCGGTATCTCACGAATAAATTCTTCAATATTGGCTTCCAGTGCGTCAACCGTTTGTCCCTATAGACATGAGCCTTAACATAGCCCCACAAAAAATAGTCCAAAGCCGTTAAATCGTACGATCTAGGCGGCCAATGGACCGGCCCAAAACGTGAAATAAACTGTTCACCGAACTCGCCTCTCAATTGGGCCATTGTTTTGCATGCTGTGTGGCATGTGGCATTCAATAATCTGCAAAAGTTGTTTGTTTGTAAGTCGATTCATGGTTAAGTTATTGACCAAACTGAACATGTTTGACAGTTGACATGTTACAGAAAAACAGCTGAGCAGCCAAAAACAGTGTTGCCAAAAAGAAAGTTGCTAAAATATATAATTTATATAATTTTCCATATCTGCCATGGACTAATCTTAACATTTTAAATGGAATGGTGAAATTAATATACCCTGAGTCAGCGCCGGGCTGACTCTGCGGAGCAAGTGGTATATAAAAAAAAAATATATAATTTTTATTCCTAAAGATTCTGTTGAAATGCAATGTTTTCATATTAATGAGCCAAAAAATAAAGATCATTCTTCTCATGTTAGTGACTCTTGAGCTCGGAGCCCGGTTCATAGTCCTATCAAAACCTCTAGCAAATACCTAAAGCCAGAGTATAAAAATATTGTATTGTCGATCAAAAACTGATAGTCCTTAATTTTGTCTAAAGAAACTATTTACTGCTATTACTCTTAACATATAACTCCGTTAGGAGCGTATTGCCTGAAATAAAAATTTCTATATTTTTTTGATCTCTGGCACATTGTTGTATGCTGTGATAATTCCATTTTTTACATATCACCTTCTTTCATTCGAAAACACGATATTCTGGGTCTTTCATACAAATCTCTGCGAGTTCCACCAAAGCACTGATGCAAAAGTTTCTCTAGCAATTTTGTGTGCGACTTCGCTAAGCAAAAACAACTTCTGCAACATAAGTTATAAATTAAAATGACACTTTCTTCGAAAAAAATTTTGTAGGTGACGTATAACTTTTTAACAAAATTACAATAAGAATGAGAGTTGCTTTCACTCTTTGATTTTCATTCACTGCTTTTCTGTTGCATTTTCCGTAGAATTTTTAATCAAATGAATTTTTCTTAAGTGCGCCAACTTTTCATAGTTCCCATGTTAAAACCGGATGTAAATTATTTTCTCTCAGTCTTAATAATTTATATTATTTCTCTACATTTCTTTATTTAATTAAATAATGAAACTCCTATAAAAATTGTAATATAAGTTCTTTGTCATGGATATATTTATTTTT
The DNA here is from genome assembly GCA_963662105.1 of Meiosimyza platycephala. Classification (NCBI taxonomy): domain Eukaryota; kingdom Metazoa; phylum Arthropoda; class Insecta; order Diptera; family Lauxaniidae; genus Meiosimyza; species Meiosimyza platycephala. The sequence goes on from OY759210.1 coordinate 87,784,814, forward strand.
TTGTATTTTGACAACATAACAAATATAATTATGAACATAATTAGTTGAAAATGAAACCAGGTAGCGTTGCACGGTTTGTTGCAGCTTTTATTGTTTTTTGTTTTCAACTTAACAATATAACAATATAATAACAAAAGCTACATGAACAAACAAACAATGGCTTGTTGTTAAGCTCATGAAAATATTAAAATTGAAAAGTTTTGGTAAAAAAAATATAACGCTCTAAAAATTCAAGATTATTTTCAAAAAATGTTGAAAATTTAAAAATTTATTTACTTGAGGAAAATCACTCGCACAGCTGTTGGCATGCTCTTGTATCAGACATCATGAAAAGTTGGCATGACATTTGCCTCAATAGTCGCCTCTGTCCTTTGTTCGATTTCAATATTGTCATTTTTGTTTATCACACATTTTTAATGATATGTGAAATTCATTTTTAATTCCTCTTTTCTTTTGATACAAAAAAAAAAAAGTGCTCGAGCTTTGACATTTTGCTATATTTTTTTTTTTTTTTTAATTTATAATTTGATTTATGTGAGAAGCTTTTGCAAGAAAATCATGCTGTGCGATGCTATGCTATACTGCATTGTTGAAAAAGTGAAACTGTGACAATGATGTGTGACAGAAAAAAAAAAGTGAAAAAATAAAATATCACTGTTATGCACGCAGTTTGTTAGTAACGTGTAAAAATGCTTGTCATTAGGCATAAACAATGATGTTTAATTTATTGTGTGATCTGATTTTCTCTAATTAATTCATTGTTTATTTTTTTCACTTTAATTATTTTGTCATTAAACCACTGTAATTATGTATTGCGAAATACATATAATTAATTTGATTGTTATATCAATATGCTTGTTGTTCATATTGATTTTATTATTTTTTATTAAAAAAAATAAACCCCCTATAAATCTAAAATATTTAGTATTAATTTAAATAATACAAAAATTTTCAACAAAACTATCTCATAGTATCCAAAATTATTTTCAGCTAATTAAAGTGTTTTCATTAATGACAATTAAAGTTCATAATAAACGAATTTACATTATTTTGTTTTTAAAATGTTTAAAGTACAAAATCAGTGAGCCAAGTGGATTTCTTGTTTAATTTTATGATACAAGACTTTAAAAACATTATCATTAACTAAAGATTTTCAGTGAGGTCATGCTTGGTGAAGCTTGAAAATATATAGTATATATGGTAAAATGATGTACGTACATTATGGTGTTCTACAACAAAAATACAAATGTATGACCAAGCCACACAAAATGTGTCCAAGTGGTGAAAAATTAAACAGAAAAATATTTGAGCAGAGCGACTATACGCTGTAGAAAATTTTGTTATTTATTCCGGTTTTTCTTTATTTACTGAAAAAGTATGACATTACTTTAAAAAAAAAAAATTAAATCAAAAGTTTTAAAGAGAACAAAACATTTTAGGTCAGAAATCCTTATCCATATGGCAATATTAAACTGAGTTTTAATACTTTAAACTTGTTATACATACGATAATTTTAAAAAATTCATTGTAAGAAATTCCTCATAACTTACAAGATGTCAGAGTATTGACATTTATAATCGAAATATATTTCATTCCCTTGCAATGTCGATTCTATCACAGGAATAAAAATATATAATTCGAAAACTCCAAGGGATTGGAATTTGGAATCAATTTTAAATTTTATATTAAAAAGATTTATTCTTTTGTCAATTCTATTACAGCAATCAAATGTAGGAATTAAAAAATTTTGCATTTAAAGGAATTTGTAATATGATATATAATTCATTAACCCTTCGATAGGCGTATGGGTCTGGCAAGGCCCAATCGGTTTTCAAATTGGTATATCTTTTTTTCTAGGTATTTCTGAATTATCCGCGGCCATGACTTCCTCAAATAAGTTAAGGCAAACGCAATAAAACATTTATAATAAAAAAATTAGTTTTAAACTTTTTTCCCAGTCAAGTGCACATGGGTCTGAGCAGACCCAACAAATTTTATCATACGAGTTAGAGCTTGTTTTGGATTATTGCGATGATGACGATGTGAAGGAACTTTACACAAAAGATTTGTTTTCTTTGGATTGAATACAGAATTTCTCAATAATAATCAATCTATATGGGAATCTGATAATGATTTCAAAAATGTAAAAGGTTTAGCTTTCGTAAATAACACCGCTGACAGAGGTGTTGCGTTTATGAAAGACTACAACCAAATTTTGTCAAATGATAAAGAACAAAAACAGCTAATGCTACAAATCGTAAAAAGTATCCTTTTTGTGAAAAGAGCACGATGAACACAATAAAAATGGGCATAACACAACCTAGTGATATGAATTATTTTTTTCAAAATTTTATTCATTTTTGCAAGGAATCCCCCCAAAAAGGTTGAGATAGAGGGTAAGTATGTCCGGAAAAAATGTAGAGAGGACCTGGTAATACATTTGACCACTCAACGGGTCACTCCAGGAAATCTATGAATTGTTTTCGAAATTTTCTCCATTTTTTGTGTTTTTTGTAGGGGGACCCCCAAAAGGGTGGCAAATAGAAGGTAAGTATGTTCGGAAAATATATTGGAGAAGAAAATATAATAGGACCTGGTGATACATATGAACCCTCTACGGGTCACTCCGGGGGAGCTATGAATTATTTTTCCAAATTTTCGAAATTTTTTGTGTTTTTTGTATGGGAACCCCCAAAAGGGTGCCAGATAGGGGGTAGGTGTATTATGAGAAAAATTTGAGAGAGTAGAAATAATAGAAGTTGGTCTATAATTTTAATCCTCCAGAGGCTTCTGAGAAGAGGGGGAGTCAATTTCATAATTTCACAAAAATGTCATTTTTGCAAGGAAGCCCCCCTAAGGGGTGGTGATAGGGGGTAAGTATGTTCGCAAAAAATATTGGGGGAGAAAAAATAATGGAACCTTGTCATAAATTTGATCGCTCTAGGGGGAAGCTTCGGGGAGATATTAATGATTTTCGGTAGATTAAGGACCATTTTCTAGTTTTTAAAACGGTGGCGGGTCCATCAAATGTTTTCTGAAATGGACCAAATTTAACGTAGTTTTTATTTATGATGCGAAGTTTGGAACAACTTTAATATTTCAAACTACCCTAATATATATGGGTCTGGACTGATCCATGCGCTCCACTTACCGAGAAACCAGGAGAAACTGAAAATGAAGTAGGACCGCGCACTTGAAAGCCCGTCTTCTCGACACTTCTTTTTACCAAAAAAAAAATTGCTTCTACCAATCGATGCAAAGACCTTGTGAATAGATTTTTGACGTCATTTTGACGTTATATGGTTTCGGTACCTCAAAGATCTCATTATTTACGCTTTTACAGTGGTGTACCATGGATGTGGCTATTCCACCATTTTTGAAGAGTTTACGCAGCTCTAAGATAGGAAGGTCCAAATGGCATCAAGCCAGCTATTTTATTGCGAAAATTTCGCTGATTTCGCACAGTTCATACTTGCCATTTGTCTATTGCATTAAAGTGATGATTGTGACAGTTCAAAATCAAACCTCAAATTTGAAAACGAATCAAAATATGTCACATAAAATGAGATATGTAAACACAAAAGTTTTCATTTGAATCCATAATATAGTCCTTAGAAACCAGATTTTTCTTGAGAGAACTAAATATTTATACGTGCATTTTTTAAAGCAGACAAGAAAACTTGCTAACATTAAACTTTTCTTGAATTAAGATAAGTCTCCCTTTCAGTGCATTGTAGAGTTAACACTTTTCGCAACGTAATTAATTCTAATGGCCCCTTCTTAGTATCATGTCAGTGGTAAAGTTTTATAAAAGGCGGCAAACCAAAGGTTGGCCTTCTACTAGGCAATATTTACATAATGTACATGTATTTATTGAAAAAAGGACTCCACAATAACATCAATTAAAGAGCCAAAGAGAAATCACTTTTAAAGAATATGCTGCTTTATTATGCTATACAATGTTTGCGGTCAAGGATCCTTCGTCTTATGAAGCATGGCCATAGCGGGCTGACGTACAAAAACTTTATGACATACATTTATAATATATTAACATACAGGACTTTCATGAGATATCACCAAATTTCTTTAAAGCTCTTTAAAAAGTTTTCATATATATTACACTTATTTAAACTATAGAGACACCAAAATAAAATTTACAGAACTTTGCAGTGTAACAAACAGCCTAACATGCCTGTCTTCCCTAGCATTTTGCTAATTTCATTTCAACTCTTTGACAGACTGACAATTTAAACAACCGCAGCAAAAACTTACCTAAGGAGTTTAAGCGTATCTGCTAAAAAAAATAAAAAATAAAGTACACAAAGATCAACGAGATATCAACAGCTTTACAACTGAACAGACGGCATAAGACAAAGATAATACGTTGGAGTTGAAATGGATCCATCAGCTGTTAACTGCAATATACTGGGGGTCAATGGACATTTACTTTCGTATAGTTTGACTGCAAATCATGTAATGGGTGAGTGATTTTGCTGTTGTTGTTATTGTTTTTACAGTGGGTGTAGATAGTTGTTACAACAATACATAATAACAACAACATGAGAAAATCTTTAAAGTAACAACTGCCACACTAAAATCATGTTGGAGTAGAAGACGCTCCCCATTTATTTTTTCTTCTTTTAGTTAAAGTAATGATGGAAGACAAATGAAGTCATGACATTAAAAAAAAAAAAAAAGTAGCAATTGAAGTTGAAGAGGAAACAGCACACCTTTCAAAGAGCTGCAAAAAATATATTTGGATCTACTTTGAGTAGGGGGAACTTTGAATTTAACTTTTTCCTTCAACTTCTTCTTGCAATTGTAGTTCATTATAATTTAGAAATTTAATGGAGGGAATTGCAACATGCAAACAGACCGTGTAATGAACAATCTAGTGTTTATTTTTAAAAAATGTTTTCTCAGAAATTAAAGAACGCTCAAGTAACAAAATATCGTATGTATTGCTATATGTAGGGCTTAATTGTGCGGCGTAAATTAAGAACCTATTAAGAAAACCCCAAACAGAGTTAAAAATATAAATAAATTAAAAATTGTTGACTCAACTAATTAAATTGTGTCAAAGAGATCAACTGAATCAACAACACAAATGGCTCTCGTATGTTTAAATAAGTTATTTTTAAGATATGAACTTGCCATTGTGATAGCTGAAATAAGTAAATATTTGTTTTTTTATTAAAAAAATTATGTATGTATGAATTGCGATTTGGACCCAGACACTTCAACGGCCACTTTCACGCTAGGCGCTAAACATTTTTTCTATCATCCTTTCCCCAACTCACTTATTTATAGCAATCAATACCACGATGATTTCGGACGTCTGCGTTTTCTGTTACCCTGAGGATTTCCGCAACGTGTGCTGAATACATTTGCAACATTTGATTTGAACAGAAATCATATTTTGGTGATATCTAGTGAGCAATTCGACATTAGAAATTGTTCTGGATCACCAAATCTTCCGAATTCACCGAAGACAATTGTTGCTGAGCGAAGGTAACTTTCGCTATATTTGTTCTAGCAAGGAAGTCTTCATTGGTATCATTAAGAGTTACGTCGCTGCCTAAATATTCAACCGATCGCTGAAAGATTTAGTACATACATACATATATATGTTTCTAATGGTATGTGGAAGGCTCTAAGCATAGTTTGGTCTGGGAAAAATGAGCGATCACGCCGCCCTTATATAGCAGAAGAATCCCTGGTAGAAATCAAAACATTAAAGCTGTTGCTCGCCCAATTATTGGCCAGTTATTGGGCATTTTGAATGCTTGAAAAAAATATCCAAAAAATGTTCTACTTTTATACCCATTATGGCCATGCGTAGTTATTCATGAACAGTTTTTGACCAATTATTGAACATTTAAAATGCTTCAAGGAAAAAGCCGAAAAAATGCCCGAAAACTGTTGAAAAAATTCATACTGTTTTTTTAAACTTTCACCTTAATGATCATAAATAAAAATTACAAATAAAATGAAAAAATGAATTTTTCGAGCATTTTCTAGGCATTTATTGGCCATTTTTTATAATGACATATTTAATGGGCATTTTCCCGGCATTTACTGGGCATTAAATGGCCATTTCCTAATTTCTTTTTACCGGCCATTAAATGCTCGAAAAAGGTTAGGCAAACCGTTTCATAAATGCCACAAAACTAGCAAGTTTTAATGGCCATTACTTGGCCAGTGGACATTTTTAATGCCCAGTTTTTGGCTAATAAATACTTATGATTTCTACCAGGGATCAAATTCATCATATTTTATCAACTAAGTGATGCAGATAAATGAGGCTGGTGCATGCATAAAAGACGAGAAATATAACCAAATTTAACTCATGGCGCCACGGATGAACAACGTTCGCCAGGCCTAGTATATTATAGAATCGTAGTTCATTTAAAAGTTATTAAAAAAAACATCAACCTGGAACACATAAAGAAACCTGTATTTAAATACTTTCTTTTTCATTATAACAAAAATTAACACTTGCATAATATATATACTAATGTTTTATATAAAAATTTTTAAATTCATTTATCAAATATCATATTTTCCACAGGAGCAGATAATAAATTTGTGTATAATTTAAGTTCAATTAAATTTAAATCATTCTCCACTCACAGATAATTGTGCATGTAGTGTTAACAATAACTTCATTATGTTAATTATTAAATGACACTACTTTACGTAATTTTTCGAAACGATAAATAATACTACGCTATATGTGAAGTAAAGTAAAACTGAAATCCAATTTATTTTTGATATGTGGTCAAGAATGATTTATTCTTTCAAAGAAATATTCAAAGAAATATTTGCAAAAATCAACAATATTTTGATAAACTAATTTTTACAAATACTACTGAGCCATTTTGTTTCAATTTCTTTGACTTCAAATTGAACTTTTTGTCTACGATATCTCAAAAACTGTAACTTGAGTGGCACTACGTTGCTTACGACTCTTACTTTCTTTAATGTTTTGATGTCCAGGATATATTTTTGGGTCTTTCTTTCCATATCAGGAGGGGATTTGAGACACTTTCGTTGCTTAAGACTTGATATATGTAATTCTAACTACGCTCTTCTTTGTCCATTCCGGTATATCTGTAATGGCTACAATACCCTTTGTTATCTTATTACAACCTTGGACTCTTACAATGTTATAAAGCAAAAAATATTTATTTATCTTAATTCTTGAAATTGTTTATTTTCCTTTGTTTTTGCTGCACATCCTCTGATTGGAAATTGCTCTTTCGTTTAAAGAAATAGTGCAGTCCCGCTCACCGATCCGTACGATAGACGGATGTACCTCACATGCACGTTTTCGCCTCACGAACGCAGAGCAGTTCGGCCTGTTCGTAGTCGAATGCGCCTCTTGTGCGGTTAGGCGGGTAAGTGGGACCATAAAAAAAAAAAAAAAAAATAATTATAATGCTTCATAACTGATGTATAAAGACCAAAATATATTCCAATAGGTTGAGAGCTGAGGTTGTATATACATACATAAGTGTAATCAGTGTATTCAGTGCAAGGTGATACTTGCAAGTCAATTGTGATATACATACATATATAATTCTGTCATTCCCAAAAATGTCAACATTTTTCTACAGCCGCCTCTTGATTTAAAAAAAATTTTTATGTAATTCATACTGGATTTAAAAATGGACTTTAAATAAATGTTATACATATATAATAGAAAAATCTCTAAAATAAAATTTATTCTCAAAAATTACTAATGACGTTAAGAAGTTTAATAAATCTTAAGTTCCAAAATAAGTCAACAGATTGTTGCACTCTATAATCAATAACATCAATACATGTCATTAGATAAAGTTGCTGCTTAACTTTCAAAAACTTCTTACTTTAAATTTCTTTCAGCGTAATATTTTACTAAGCAAAGTATATCCGAATAGTTTGAAACAAAACTTTTTCAGAATTTGTAAACTAGTGTGAAAACTATTGAGGTTTAAAAAGTAAAATATGCAAATAATTGTGCATAATTAATACAATTATAGTATGTTATGCATAATTAAATTGGCATCAATTATATTTATACAGAGGCATATCATATCAGGATAAATATGAAAATATGAATGTTTATTGAAATCGAAATAATGCAACATATGCACAAGTGTTGCAATCGACACTTCAGAAAGAAAAAAACAAGGTACTGCAGTGAGTTTTGTATAAATATAATATAATTTAAAAGCAAACACAGGAATAAAACAATTTAGGCAATAGTTTTTATATAAATAAAACAAAAATAAAATAAAAACAAAATAAAAAGAAATAAAAAAAAAATTAAATGAAAAAATGAAATAAAATTTAATAAAACAAAAGCGAGTGTGGTATTGATGCTGAAAAAAAAACCTTCTACGGTTTCGGAAAGCTATAGATTTAGCTACCTTCATATAGTTAAAAGGTTCATGAGACCATCGAGACATATTGCATTAAGGTACAGCTGCAACGCTATGTTTTTTCTAAACGGATTTATTACTTTATTTTGAATTATTCGATACAGATTCTCTACTGTGATATCACAAAATTTTATTGTATTTATTAACTTTATTTCATCTTCATGTTTGTATTTAAAACTCAGCTTTCTTCAAACTAGCAGAACGTGCAGTTTCTTAGAATTTATTATCAGAATAGTATTTATTGTTAACTTTAAATGATATTTTTAATTTATTTTTACCATGTTGTAATTTGACATGATAATAAATATAACAATACAAAATAATTTTTCATGTACATACGATAGTTGATTTATTATAAATTACTTTACTCGAATGGGACAATCCTATTGTTTTTCAAATAAAAATAAAATATATACATATGTACATAAAAAAAGATGGCAACACTATGCTTCATAATTATTACCATAAATATTGAATATCCTACCAACACCACTAGAAAATATAAAACATGGCAAGTACATTGATGTAAAGGGTTAATAAACAGCTGCACTAAACTAAAAAAATTTACATTTTGTTTTTATTTATGAAATGATTCATATAATACTTATATCTGGATTTTTTTCTTTTCTTTTAAAGAGTTGCACTCAAAAAATCATTTGTAATATTGTATAGCTGCTGGGTTACTTGTTATCAGTTTGGTTTTTATTAGATAAAATAATGAACTTTACATTAATGCATTTGAAAATTAATGATTATGGACGAGGAAAACACTCTTACTTCAAGCTATTTGTGTTAATTTATTGCATTTGCCTACCATTAGTTTTAATAATTCAAATGTTTTTCCACTTAAGATTGCAAGAATTTATGTTTTCTTTACGTGAAATTGTATCATTAGAAAGAAATCAGTTCAATTATAAGTTGAGGTTGTTTCTGGTTAGCTTAAGTATTGGGAAATGTTGAGGATTTTAGCTAATATCCTATTGCCCATTTCTGGCATTGTCCAAAATAAATGTTAGGTTAGGTTAGGTTAGGTTAGAGTGGTGGCTTAGCAAACTAGCTGAAGCCTTAAGTAGCACTGATTGTGCCATTTTAATACCACATTACGTGACCCGGCGATATGATGGATGTAAAAATAGCTATATCCAGTTAGCATTATTAAGGTAGTAGAGCAGAGATTCGATTTCAATTTCAGCAAATTCGCTGAGGTCATTGAAAAAAGGTTTGCCAAGACATCTTAGCCTGATTCTTGCTTAAGCTGGACAGCTGCAAAGAAAGTGCTCAAGTCTCGCTTGCGTTCAAGCAGCTGCGGCAGGAAGAATTGAAATGTATATCTAACCATTCAGCGTGCTAGCCGACTGCCCAGTGCCCAGTGCAGATCGCGGTGGTTCTTGCGATGTCAGACCGGGTCCTAGATAGTAAGTAGGTAGTTCTAAGTTTATTGTAAGCGGGCCAGATTGATCTGGCTGTTTTACAGGTGTGTAAAGACTTCCTGTGGTTTCCGGCTACAGATAGAAAATGCTAGAAAATCCTCTTCTTAACTAACCCGAGCGTAGCGAAAACATGTTTCGAAGCAGTTTCATTATGAGAGGAACCACGCCTTGCTAGTTCATCGGCCCTTTCATTTCTCTCAATGTTCCTGTGACCTGGAACCCATATGATAGTTATGTCAAATCGATGTCCTAGCCTGACAAGTAATTTTTTCCATTTTTCTACTACCTTCGATTTTATATGTGCCGAGCTCAAAGCTTTTATTGCGGCTTGGCTATCTGAGAGAATTTCTTCTTTTCTGAACTAATACAGCCCACTTGTCTGCAGGCTGTAAAAATGGTAATGTAAACTTTTGTTAATTCCTTCAAGAATAAGATAAACGGCTTCCCGAAGCACTATAATCTATTTCTTTCCAATGCAGGGCAAGAGCAAAGAAGGTGTTTCGTAATTTCCTCTTCGTCAGGTTCATGAAAATTTCTACACCAGTCGTTAAATACTATATGTAACTTAGAGACATGATGCCCAATAAGGCAATGGTCAGTTACAGTCCTGTTCAATAATAAGCTGCATTGACTCTGAGTTAAGAATAGCTAAATATTTTGTATCCAAATTATGGAAACGGGGCCAAAAATGTTTTTTAATAGGTACTGGTAGTGGATGAGCAATTTCACCTTTTTTTCGCTATTGAGAGAAACTCTCTATCTTTTATTAGATAATAATATTGAATGGGTACTGAGGCTTTCATGAGTTCTGTCCATCTGCTTTGCTAGTAGATCTGACTTTCCATTTCCAATAAAAGCCTGCTCCAACTCCCAAATTGATTTTGGAACCATCTGTATAGATGATTATTGCGTTCGTTGGATTAAACTAGTGACTTTTTAATTTTATTTGAATTTCTTGACCACTCAAAACTCATTCCAGTTCAAGCATTTCAAAAGGTTATTGACCTTTTAGCGGTTGTTTCTTTCGGTGGAAGTGCCTCATTCTTATTTATCATGTTTTCGTTTCTTGTGAAATTTAAACCATAACAAATTCTTAACCTAAGAAAATTCCACATTCTGATCTCAATATGAAGTTGACAATTTGTTATTGATCTTCCGACTTGACTTTGATCTTGCAGCGAATACTTAACTCTTGCAAGCAAACCATTTTTTACTCAATATCTTTTCTCTACATATGGTACATAGTTACATATACCAAAGAGAAAATGTCAACCAACATAATTAATTTCTACAAGACATACCAATGACATGAATTCTTAATAAAATACCTTCAATAACAAGAGAGATAAATAAAGAAGAAGAAGAAGAAAAGATCTACCTACTAAATTTAGTGATCAATACATAAAGAGCCTTTTCTTTTAATTCAAGATCATTAATGATTAGCACTCATCATACAAAAAAAAAAAAGTTGGAATATTTTTCTTCTTCGATTTTTTGCTCTTTCAATTCTTATAAGAATTTCCCTTTGGCCTTAATTATGAGCGGAAGTTTTTATTGGAATGGTATGTCGGTTGAAAAAATTGTGATTGGTCTCTTCGTAGTTGCTGCAGGTTCTTTAATGGCTTTTCTTGAGGAAACGCGCATTTAAAGACAAGCCATCGTCAGTGTTACCAACTTTGCTGTTGCTTTGATCTGACATTTTTGTTGTTTTATTGACACCTGCATTTAGTTCAAGTTATTTACTTAAATTGATCTTACGTTTTTATTACGTGTTATAAGGTCACTAAGGCACTAAAGCTTACAGTTGCAATTGTTGAAAATTTAATTTAATTTTTCAAATTAATTTGTGTATTGTATTCGTAAATTAGATGGTGGTCATTGCATTATCAAAACCAATGATTTCATGTCACTGTCTGCTAGATTTAAATCTTTTATTCCTTTTTATGTAAAGCAGACATTTTTTTTGTTCGTTTGTTTCTGGAACCTTTTGCTATAAATTCAACTTAAATAAAAAAGAAATCCCCAACGTCATTAAAAAAAAAATAAAAATAAAAAAACAATGCAAAGGAAAACCACAGGAATTTAATTTTCAATCGCTATGGAAAAACAAACTTCATTAATCAAGAAAGTTATACACAAGCGCCGAGCACCATAACAAATCACTATACCCATTTCAATGAAAGCGAAAGGTGAGCTTAACTAATAAAGATAAAAAGAAAAAGAAAAATCAACCCGCAACAAATAAAAAAAAATGCCTGGGAAATTTTTATAGATACCATTGTAACAAGCGAACACTATGTGACGAGCTTAGATGATCATAACCTAGTGACGCGTTTCGATAAAGCCAACTATGTACAGTGTTTTTTTTTTTTTTTTTGATAAACAACCGCAACAAAAATATAAAACAAAGCGTCATGGTAGCAGTACCATATGACACTAGGGTGGCCCTGAAAGTTGAAAAGTAATGAATTAATTTTGTGAAAAGTACTGACCATCAATTCAACCAATCTACTTATCTGATTTCAAAAAAGGAATTTAGATCATTTATCATAAAGTCAAAAAATGTCTAGATCTCACTACCCTTGCCTCAGCTGATTACTACTAATGTCCTATTTCTCACCTCAGCTACGGAGGGTCTGAACTATTTCTATCTACGGTTAATAGTTTAATACTAAGCTATGTGGTAAATGGACTCAGGCTGTGGCAGATAATGTAGGCGAATTCAGCATAGTAGAATTGTATCACTTTACTTACATGGACAGTGTAATAACAGCTGATCGTGCTACCAATAAGTACATCCATTTCAGGATCAACAAAACGAAAGGTACCTTCACTCAGCTTCGTAACATCTAATGCAATCTTTGCTTCAGTCAATGACAACGTTGCTCAAAGTCTTTGAATCAAAAGTGAAGACAGCTTTTGTAAGGCTGTGAAACTTGACTTACCAACAGCGCTCTGCTATATAATTTACAAGTGTTTACCAACAATTTTCTTTGCAGAATTCTGTGGAGCTAAGCCGAGATCTCTGGATTGGGCACACCAAGAATCACCAACTATAGTTTGCCAGCAAGCATTGAAAGGGAACGCTCAGAGTAGCAAAAAACGCGGCCGTCCTAAATCTTTGTGTAAACGATCGCTAAAATATGAAATACGAGAATCGAGAAAATGTTGGAAAGAATGAAAGACATTTGCTACAGATAGTGCACAATGGAAGAGTTTTTTAGAAAATATTTTTCTTAGTTTGTAAACATAATCCACCCTAAGCACTTACTGTCAGCTGTGAAGCCAATTTTGACCACATTATAGTGTGCAAAGCGTCATGACATCGACACCGGATCTTTTAAAATGAAATAAAACAACAACAAAAATGAACAATGAAATGCTGAAATAGAAATATTTTTGAAAAGAGGAAGCAATCAACTAAGCAAAGGCCTTTTCAGTTTTATTTTTTCATCAATTTATCTACCAATGAATGAAAGATACAAATGGTATTCATATCATAGTATGTAGTACCATGAAGAAGGTGGCGCTATTTTGATTTTGTGAGCTGGTGTCTCTTAAAAACGATCGCCGATCACCACCTGATCAAGTGTGTGTGTGTTTTTTTTTTCACCAATCTTAAGCTACTCAATGAATGAATGTGGTTGGTATGAATGGAATTTTAATTCATTGAAGATCACGTTGTATGAGAAAATTTGATATTTGTGGAGGTTGTTTTTGTATTATGATAGAGTATCAATTTACATGTTAACATATTGTAAGTTCAATCATGTGAGTGGATGAATTAAGCTGAGTATCAGAAATAAAGTTGTAACGATGAAAGATAATCGGTTTAAGACGGACTTAATATGATTTCATACTGATCAGACAAAAAATTTTCATTCAAGCTTCATTTGAAATTATAGAAGACAGAAGCAAACGGGCAAGCATTCGGCTTGGATATAATTAATAGCTCTATTTTTTATGTAAATCGCAAAAAAACTCAGGAAGGCTAACAGTTTATGTTCAGCAAACAGTTGGTCATGTAGACTGATATCTTTATTTCTTGAATTATATTCCGATCCTTTAGAATATACATAACTCTTTAACGTTCACCTGTCTATTTTCTGCAAGGCCGAGCTCTTTGAGATATATCCGGGGCATAAGAATGGGTTCAATTCACTAGACTATAGATTATAGACCATAGACCATATACTATAAGCAGAATATCAAATACCATAGATCATAGACCGTAAACCATAGATCATAACCTATAGACCATAGATACTTCCTCATAAATTATAGATCATAGACCATAGACCATATATCATAAACCATATATCATAGATCATAGTCCATAGACCATATATTATAAGTCATAAATCATAGATCATAAATCATAGTTCATAGATCATAGATGATAGACCATTGATCACATTTATCATGTATCATAGATCATGGACCAAAAATCATATTTCATAGATTAGAACCCATATAACATTGACTATACATCATAGAACATAAGTCATATGCCTTATACCATAGAACATAGGCCATAGACCCATTGATCATAGATCAAGACCATAGATCACAGACCATTGATCAAATACCATAGAACCTAAATCATAGATCATATGTAATAGATCAAAGGCCATAGATCATATATTATAGATCATAGACTATAGATCATAGATCAACCTTAGTGCAATAGACCATAGACCATAGACCCAAAGCTCATAGATTATAGACCAAAGATCATAGAACATATTCCATAGATCATAGATCATATATTATAGATCATAGACTATAGATCACAGATCAACCTTAGACAATAGACCATAGGCCATAGACCCAAAGCACTTAGATCATAGACCAAACATCATAGATCATATTCCATAGGCCATAGACCATAAATCATAGGCGATATACCATAATCGTAAATTATAGACCATAGACTATATAGACTTTGGAGAATAGAACATAGACCATGTGGACTTAAGACCACTGACCATATTTGGCAAAAACTCCATTGCCAACATAGCTTGAAATTCGATTTGTAATCGCCTACGAATTTTGAAGTCAACTCGAGCCACTGCAAATATTCCTCAATAACCAAAAAGAGCATTGGGGAGAACGTACCATCTCATACGACTGTCTCTGGCTTAAGAAATATATTGAATTTAATTAAAATTTTGTTATGCATATCTTTTCCAATCAACTTAGCGAATTTTTGTTATGCTTCACTGTAACCGATTCACTACGGTTGTAAGCACTGTACGTCTCTTTTACTTCTTGCATATCTATGTGTAGCTTCCCATCAGCAAAGCTCTTTATATCTTAAAGTATCGATTACCAACATTCCTCGTTATATTATAATATCATACCACTATGACATTCACATTGAAACTCTTACAGCAGAAGCTCTTGTTACGTGTACTTCAGCTTGTACTTACAGTCTGTTTATATTAAAGCTAAAGAAAATATCGAAAATTTGCTATCATGATGGCTTTTTTCTTAAACTCCGAACAATGACAGACATTGAGACCGTAAATTGAGTGACAGCATGAGAATGGCACTTAAGATTGACAGTAATGACAAATTGAATTTATTTGCATGCGATAAGACTTTATTAGGACAGTATTTTTTACTCACTATTGGTTTGGAGAAAATTATATAGATTTTTCTATTCTTAAAGCTGGATTTATTTTACAAAACTTTTTCATAGCTCTATTTCATTTTCTAATCGCTTACGCGTGTTCGCATTCATTCATTCACCATAATTTAAAATAAATGTTCATCAATCAATCATTACGAATAACATGACTTTGACATTGAATTGTTACACTTTTTTTTAATTGTTTTTGTAATGGTAATTTAGTTTTTCTTATTGTCGTTGTATTGAGTAATTTTCCAATTTCCTTATTTCGTACAAATATTTTATAGTTTTTTTTTTTTCATTTTTTATGTATACTACATATTTTGACTTTATCACTGAACTTTTTTTTTATTAAATTTCTTCATTTAACTGCCTTGATAATTTTTCTTAAACTTTACAGTCATTAAATAACTTCTAAGCTTTATTGTTCTCTTGCGAATTTATGAACTTTAAGCATATCGAGGGAGTCGCTAGGATTATATTTTTTGAAATTTTTTTGCTGTTGCTCTCTTAAGTAGAGAATATACAATGCTGTGAGCACTTGCACGTTTTCAGCATTCATGCATTTGAAGTACCAAATTTACTACATATATTCCTATGGTATATGTAAACAAGTTATGCGCAAAACAAAGCCTTAAAAAACTTTTTCAGCTTTTGTAAAAAAAAATATCATCAGCAGCATTATTTCAAGCTGAAATAACATCTTTAATGATAATTCATATTAAAATTATAATCTGAATTTTTACACTCTTATATGGAAAATATCATTAATTTTTTATCAAGAGCCATGGCATTAACTTTACATTTTCCACTACTGAATTTCAACCACAACGCTACTTTTAATGTCGAACATATCCAATTAACTACGCATAATTTAACAACTGTTGCAGCTGTTTTTCTTTTTTTGTTTTCATTTTTTATGACAAAAATTTTAATGTTTG
The DNA here is from genome assembly GCA_963662105.1 of Meiosimyza platycephala. Classification (NCBI taxonomy): domain Eukaryota; kingdom Metazoa; phylum Arthropoda; class Insecta; order Diptera; family Lauxaniidae; genus Meiosimyza; species Meiosimyza platycephala. Next base: position 87,801,246 of record OY759210.1, read on the forward strand.
ATTTATATGGCGACTTTTTTCCAATAATTAACGTTGATTAAAATTTTGCCACGAATAATCGAACCGATTTTTTTTTTTTTTTTTTTTGCCTTTTCTCCGCATAACAATGCACATACATACATATGTATTGTGTGGAATATTGAAGAAAAATAACAATATTTTCGTGAAAAAAAAAATTGCATTGAACTTTTTGACATTTTAATTAAGATTCAGTATGCATTTTAAATTCCGTAGAAAAATATCAAGCTGACATTTATGTTTTGCGGTATCAAAAATTTATTTTCAATTGCCAGAATTTAACAGATTTTTAATGAAATTAATTTTTTATATGATTATAATTTTCAATATACTCAGCTACTAAATGTTCTCAGGAACTAGAAATATTTGTATAACAAATATTTATTTCGTAATCTTCTTTCAATTTCCGACACATTAAGTAACTTGTCAACTTTTTAAATATTCAAACTTATCAATACCAAGAAAGTCTCCAGCGGATATTGGCGTTTATTGAACTTTGAATTCTATACTTGTCTTTCAGTTAGCAAATATTTTTGTTCATTATTTATTTTATTCTCCTCATTCTCAAATTCAGTTTTTGCCTGTTTATTGGTGTAAATTTTTATTTAATTTGTTGTCGATTGAATGAAGTACCTACGGTTATCAGGTGATACGTAAATTTACATTCAAACAGGCTAACTTCCGTTTATAAAAAATTATTTATATTCTCATGAAGGAAAATCATTAAAAAATTATATTAAGTGTGGAATCTTAAACATATGAATTGCTTCTAACTTAATTTATTTCTTTTAAATCTTGGCGCCAATGCATACAGCCTATTCGTGTATAAAATAAAGATCATTAGTAGCAACGAGTTCCAAAAAAAAAAAACTTTGTTTGAATAATTCAAACAGATTTAATTCAATGATAATAACTTAGATTATGGTCACCGATTTTATGTACAGCAAGGGCACTCTTTCAAAAATTTATGATTTGGTTAAGTTCTTCAAAAACTCACGAAAAAAATATATGATAAGTTAGGAGCCCATGCCAAATTTAGCTTACCACGTGTCTTTGAGGCTGAGCCATATCCATTTCTGAGGAAGATAATGAACTCCATCTGAACATTAACAGAATGAAAGGCAGAAAATAAAGATTGGAGCATAGCCAACAAATAAGTTTTCGCTCATTATCTCGGAAAGTAAGCTATAAATATTTTTCTACTTAAGACCAATGTTGTAGATGTAGATGGAAACACATCGATTTCATTCCTGAAAAATTTTCGTATCACAAGATTTGAGTTATTTTTCATAGTTTTAAAATTACTAATCACCATCTCCATTTTGTATTGAAAGTTTTAAGTTTTCGACTTATGAAGGACTTTGACAACAAAGTAACTTCGCTAAAGTTCAAATGAAATCACGTGTCCATAAATTCCTCTATCATTTCATAGAATTGGTTTATTGTACATATAAGTAGGCTTTTACATTGATTTCTAAGAAACAATGATGTACATTATCGGCATATTCTTAAAGTTGGTATCTTATTTTTCTTCGAGATATAAAGGTAATTCGTTTCATATAATCGAGTTGTAAAGCTTGTAAAATCAAACATTACTATGTTCGAGATGCAGAGGTCAAATTTATTTTTTCGAGTTATAAAGGGAAAATATGTACTGAATTTACTTGTAGGAACTCACTAATTATTTCGACTTATAGAGCGGTTAAGTTCCGAGCATAGGAGGTTTTGGGGCTTAAAGGGAAGGAAACACAACATTTTTTCGATTTTTCGACTTATCGAGGTTCGACTTAAAGAGGTTCCACTGTATATATGACCAATCTCATTTCGAAAACGGCTGCAGTGATTTTGATGAAACTTGTAGATTTGGCGCACAAAATATAGATTGGGTAGATTTCAAGTTTTTAAAGTCTCTCAAAGGGGCGTGGCACCACTCTAAATTTTCATTTTTACTTTTATCGCATCTCGCAAGCCGTGCAATTTATTGTGATGAAATTTGGTAAACGGATGCGAACCATCTATATCAGCGGTGGGCATGGAAATCTAGCAAAAGGGCGCAACAACAAAATCAAGCAACAAAAAACGAAATTTTAAAGCTTTTTTGCTTTTATTTCCAAATTCGCCAACAGCACAAAAAAAACCACATTGCACTACAAACTGAAACCATTGCTACAAACGTCGAGACACAATGCGGCACCGTCGCTAAAGACTTTGTGTGTTGTTTTTGTTTTCATGTGAACTCAAGTCAACGCTGTGCGTCGATAGCGTTGAAATTCTGCGAATTGTTTTTTCGTTGCTTGTGCGATGAATAACGGTTCGGGCCATGAGGGTGTAAAGGTCCACTACGTGCCCATTGCTGATATACCAAACTTAAACTATCAATTAGAGATAAAGTTTAACCGCAGAAAATAACCATGAAAATTTCAACGCTAGCTCCCGCACTATATGTATATAAATGTGACCAATCTTATTTCGAAAACGGCTGCAGCAATTTTAATTAAACTTGGAGATTTGGTGCAAAAAATATAGATTGGGTAGAATTCAAGTTTTTAAAGTCTCTCAAAGGGGCGTGGCCCCACTCTAAATTTTCATTTTTATTTCTATCGGATCATATCTCGCAAGTGTGCAATTTATTGTGATGAAATTTGGTAAACGGAGCTTAATCTCCATCAACTGATGGAAAAAAAAAAATTAAGTTGAAACACCCTAAAAATTTTTTTTTACTCCAATCGATAAGTAATTATCGACAATGGCTTAAGGACATGCCGTAGGGTGGCTCCGGACCTTGGAAAGCACCAAAAGGGTCGAAAATGGTACTTTCCAAAGGCCGGAGCCACCCTAAGTGATGTCCAAAATTATTTTTTCAAACTTACCCAATCGATTGGGTCAAAAAAAATTTTCGAAAATAGGTCAAAAACAGTTCTTTCCAGGGTCCGGAGGTACTCCAAGTGATGTTCAAAATCCATTTTCGACCTTTCCCTATCGATTGGAGCAAAACAAATTTTTTTCGAAAATGGGTCAAAGACGATTCTTCTCAGGGTCCGGAGATATTCCAAGTGATGTCCAAAATCCATTTTCGAGTAGCTCACGCAACACTCATATACTCATACGAAAGGAAACAAAATGAAACGGCATTCACTAGAAGTGATTGTGAAACACACTCGTAATCACAGACTTCGCCATGAGAGTAAATGGTGGCTTGTTTCACAAAATTTTCTGTGAGCGTGAATCTTTGTGAATCAACTGCAAGTTTCAACAGATTTTTGAATGCCAAAAATGATGAGTGGCTCACTGCAGTTCCCTGGTTGTAGGACTAAATATGGCATATCTTGATATTGTGATAAAATTTAGCATGCAGATATCGATCATGGAAGGTGGAATTGGAAAAGAGGGCTAGGTATTTTCGATTTTTTTGTTTTTTTTTTTTATTTTTTGACTTTTCAAATTTTTAATCTTTTTCAATCTTTATTTAACATTTTCCATATTTTTTTGAATTTCTTGAAGTGCTTAATTTTTTATCAATTTTCTTAAATCCATACATGTCTTTAGTTTCCTGTTCTTTTGCAAATATTTGTTATCGTTCATTAGCTTTTAGCATTCAATTTTCACATGCACACGTTATAATTCAGAAACTCAATGGCTTGTTTTATTATATCGTTATGTGAGACACTGCATCAACTGACATAAATATGGAGTTGGCTCATTTCAATGGTGACCATTGGTGGATGAATGCATAAAGAAAGCATGAAATGAAGTGTGATAAAATGTGCTAATGCCACAGACAGTGATATCCTTTCACATGAAATTGAACATGTGGTCAAATTTTTATCGAATTTTCTTTTAATGAAATCATTTATCAAGCTACTAAGTACTAAGACTTGACGAGATATGCACGTAATATGGGAAAAAACATAGTATAATGCTATAAGATTAAAGAAAATATGTAAAAGATGTTGATATATCTACATATATAGGATTAAGAGTTTAGTTGGAACTTCCTAGCATAGTAATTTTGCTTAGGAAACATTTGCAATTATTGAACATATTTTCATCCAAAGTGTTATATTTATTGCAAAACTATTTTTTGAAACTAAAAACTAAGTTTCCGAAAACCTTCAAATACATATATTATAGTAAAATATTTTACAAAAGTCAAACAGCAAATAACATAAAGCATAAAGTGCAAAAATGATTTACCGCCAACTGCCTGGCAAGAATCATTAACAGTCAGTGGTGATGAGTTGTTGTTGCTGTTGCTGTTTCTGTTGCTCAAAGTAATTGTGACAAGTAACAATGCTAATCAAGCTTTGTCAAGTTAGAGCAACATCAGCAGCAACAACAAGTAGGAATCTCTTAAAATACTTGAAATTCCAAGAGAAAACAATGAATAGATGATGAAAAGAAGCTGGAAGATAAAGTAAGTAACACCAACACCTCAATGACAAAGTCATGCCTGGGAGAATAACATCATGGAAAAGATTTTAAAACAAAAAAAAACCCTGTGAAGTTAAAGGCAGATAACAACGATGTGAACTAAATAAATCACAAATGCACGCAATGACAGACAATATGGCAGACAGACAAGCAGAGAAATGCATGGACAGCTAGATAAATGGGTTATATCTATGTACATATTCTCATGAAAGCGTGCACATAGTACAATGATGCGATTCATGGATTAGTGTAGAGTGACCCTGTAGGGAGTGATTCTATAGTTGTGCCCATGATGAAGTTAAGTATGCCATTATCTCTACTTCAATGATAATGCGAAAAGACTCAGAGGCATATATCACTTCCTACAATAAACTTCATATTGGAAAGTGGAGAATAGTAAAAATGGGCTTTAGGTGGAACGAACCACATCATTAATATCACAACACACCGTAGCGCAGGACATTGGATCTGTAATGTTCGAATCTGCTTGGTGGCTTTAGTACCTTTAGCAGACAAGAAACCTGAAGAAGCCTCATCAATTTTGTCACCAGGACCTGATGGCAAAACGTGTGTATTACGTTAGCTTTCAGTGATGGAAAGATATCATTGTTACATCACCGATGCAACTGGAAAAGTTGCAGTCTTGATCGAAGACCGAATAGACGAGGCCTTAATGTATATAGAAACGTCTTTAGAATTCTTTTATTATATTTTTATTAAAAAGTTGCTTAACTAAATGACCCATTTTGTATGTTCCAGCTGGGATAAGGTAAAGCAGCAAATACGCGTAGGGATCGTTCATCGTAATGGAATGCAACTGCTAACGATTGCAATGATGAGGATAATGATGTTAATGATGGTGTTGTCAGTAATGAGAATAAGACCAACATGAAAGCAACATACGAAAACAAGCGTAACAGCACGTGAAGACAAATGGAGGAACTTGATGAAATGACTGGACAGACAAACAGACCTACCAAATGGATGAGAAACCAACAAACAAAGATTAAGTCAATTGCAATGCAAGAAAGATGTATGTATGAATATATGCAATGAATGCAATGCGCGGTGATATTCGAATACATGATAATAATTCAACGTTTGCTGCTGTTAAATCTGCATAACAAAAGTATATACTGACAATAATGAGAACACTAGTCGACATAAAATTAACAAAACTGATTATGTAGGCTAGAACAACAAGAAAATGCAAAAACTATTTTACCTAATGTAACCATCTTGGAACATACATATGTCTTAATAACCAGTGGCGTAGTCAAAGGAAGGGGGATTTGACAAAGTGTGTGTGTTTGTAATTGGCAAATTGCATCGCTTTGAGCTGAAAAATCTAATATCCTCATTTCAAAACTTTGGACACGCTGGTACTGCACGCCTATCATTAATCACTCCATGCGTGAGTCTTCTATCGTATTTGGTTCCAAAGTGAATGTCTGTCGTATCTACCATAAGAAGAACTTCTTCTTCTTTGTTCATCAGTGTTATAAGAATGACGACGATGACTCTCACTTTGGAAAATCAAAACCAAAGCCAAGCAAATCAGAAGAAAACAACAGCCACAATGCAAAGTGAAATTGCAATACCAAGCGAAAGCCTTATGTGGCTTCTCCTGATTTAACGATTAACTGCTGAGCTTTCTATGATGGCTGTTGGCAAATTTGTATTGTGAATTGTGTGTCTAAGGGTGTCTGTGGTTTTGTTTCCAAACTACAAAGGACTTAATCATTGCCAATGCAATAGTACAGGTGGCAATCAATTACGTTGAAATGCAATAAGAAATGTCGCAACACTATGCAGTAGGATTCGAAAAACAGAATGCAGTGATTGTAATCCCGAGCAATCAGGAGATTTTTGTTTAGATTTTATTTTTTTATAAATCAAAACTTTCAACAGTTCAAATCTGTGATCACAATAGTTATGATATACATAGTTAGGCTTAAATAAATTATCAATAATCAGATGGGATTAACAAATTCTGCAGACAGTAATGCAAAAAGATTGATCACCTAAGGGAGCATCTTTTTGAAAATCAGACAGAAATAGCCGCCCATTGAAGCAGGAAATAGACATTGTTTGAGATAGAATCTATCATTGAAGAAGATTGATAGAAATTTCGATTGAAAGTTAAAGTGCGACAGAACATTTTCTTTATCGGTTTGATTGTCAAAAAGATTGATTGTCTAACAGCAACAAGAAACAAGGCACAGTAAATCATTTTTCAGGGATTTTAATTCTAATTTTATCTAATTTTAACCACAGCTTTCTCAATTTTTTTTTAAAAGGAACATAGAAAGCAGGTTGCCAAAGTTACATGATCTCACGAGTTTCTACGGATGAGACTTGAGCTTAGGAGAAAAAATATTGGGATGGGAAAAATGGCCCACTCATACCAAGAACAGACCTGCAAAACTTTTTTGAAATCGGTCAATATCTTCTGTTCGTGCTTTGAGGGTCAATTTTTGAAATTTTAGGTAAAAACACAGAAAGTAGGGCGTTTTAAGGGTCACTTGAAAAGTCATCATAAAGAACCACAAACTCCAAATCGAGACCGAAAAGTAGTCCTTGATCAAACGCCAACCATATATAGGACGTGTCTATTATGACACGACGTTTGAGCTAGGACCACTTTTCGGTCTCGATTTGAAGTTTGTGGTTCTTTATGATGACTTTTCATTGCTAAGCGATCCATAAAACGCATTAGTAACGCAGCCGGGCTCATTTCTGTGTTTTACTTAAAATTTCAAAAATGGACGCTCAAAACACGAACAGAAGATATCGACCGATTTCATAAAAATTTTGCAGAAATGTTCTTGGTATGAGTGGGACACTTTTCCCGGGTAGAAGTTTGCGATTCGAGAAAAAATTGTGAAAATGACCCATCCTAATAAATATGCAAACCAATCAACAGTCTTCGTAATAGCACCTCAAAAACGAAAGCCTAAAAAACCATGTCAAAGTCACTCGAAAATCAAAGTAATGCTGAGGGAGAGAAGTACAAAATATTGAAAATTATTAATGTGCAGGGTTACCAAATGGAAGAGATTGACCCAGACAATCGCGGAAATGGTTTTCAAAGTCAGGGCCTTGCAGGATTTGAAAAATATTCGAAAATTGGACGATTTCTGTGAATTGCACTTGAAATTTTATGAATTCGTTTTTGAATGTTGCTGACAAAAACAAAGAAACACTTTTTCCCAGAAAAAAAATTTTTTTTTTTAATAATTAAATGAATTTATGGGAAAATATTTGTTTTTTAGAAGTTTGGAAATTAAGTCTTCTCAACCCTGTTAAGCCGTCACGAAGAATTCCCGCCGATATCGGCTAGATTTGTGTACAACTCATGAATTTCGTACCCCGATAAATCAAGAGTTTTTAGCCAAAGAGTACGTCCATTAATTACGTGAGGTGTTTTGTGGAAAATTCGGACCCACCCCCTCCCTTTGGTGAGATCTGCCGGGACCCTTCCCCTCCCTCTCATGAGACTTAAATTGTTAATGTAAATTCTATGCATTAAGAAGATTGCCTGAGGTTTTCCTTGACCACCTCCTCAACCTTTGTGAGACTTGGTGAGATTTTCCCTGAACCCCACCCCCCTATTTTGACTCACGTAAATAATGGACGTTTCGAAAGGACGTAAAACTTTGACGGGACGTGTTATTCCGTAGGAACTGAACTTCAAACTGTCACAACTTACTCGTCGTAACAGCTGTTTGATTTGCACGCTAATGTAACGTTTTGGGTTAAATGTCAGATCAATGTGACAGATTGATATTACCTTATTATTTTGTCATGAGCTTACCTTTTAGTACCTTTTATCATATTTTCTAACCATTTTATTTAAAAATAATGACAGAAGTGTCGAAACGAAGGCAAGCGTACGATTCGCCACGCGTATTATAACTACCTACTTTAATAATTTAATTCCAACAAAACTATAAACTAAAACTAGTCTGGTTAGTTATGGTATGTTGAAATATCTTCTATACTTTTATTTTTTGTTATGAATAAGATAACACCTACTACTTAACTATAATTATTTTTTTGTATTTGCATAAGCGTAGGAACATATGGTTGCGCGCGCTTTTCCATTCATTCACAAATAAAAAAAAAACCGCAGCAGCACGCGTCGATATTTGACATTTGTCTGTTACATTTATCGAGTTTACGATAAACATTTGAAGCCCACTTTTTGTCTGTTTTTTATCTTCGATTTGTATTCAATTCGTTTTGTAATTTTATTGATTTGAACTCGTAGACTCTTCAACAACAACAATAATAAAAACCAACAACAATACTAAATGACAATCAATTGTTACAAACATGTTTCTTTATTTAACGATTCTTTTTTGACAGTTGGTGCCTGATCGATTATCTGTAATTTAACTTTGCAAGCCAAGATGTTGCCAGCCTGCTGTATACTGTAGCTGGTGCTGAAAAAAAATCATTTTATCAGACAAATGTAGGCTTTAGATTTTTAGAAAAAAAAAAAATACTTCTTCTTTCAACTTTAACTAAATTTTGTTGCTGTTCTTCTCTGCTCCTAATAGTAGACGCCACTTCAGATTATTGTTCCAAGTTGCATCTATCTACCATAAATGGCTTGTGCGACAAATATGGTGCTTTATAGATTTCGCTTGCTAATGAAGTTATATACACGCACGACACAGCACTACCTACGACTGCAATAAAGGCTATGTGTCAAATTGAAAACATATGTTGCGAATATGGCGTCATTTATAATGACAGTAGCTTATAGTTTTATGCTACTGCTTGTTGTATTTGATGACGAAAATCAAATTTCGCAATGCAGCGGAAGTTTGTTCAAGTTGTGTGACACAATGCGGCCAGGGCAAATAAATAATGAAAGATAGATACTATATCACAGACTGAACGCAAAAATTATGTAACAAAAATGACTTAGACATTTTCATGTGCAAAAAAGAATTACATGAGGTACAGTGTGAAAACCATTTAGAAAAAACCGCGCGCAAAAACGACTTAAGTGCGACTTTTTTGCCGAATTAAAAACTCATTATTCGATCAATTGACAATTTTTTATGATAAGGTAATGGAAATATGAATTTTTTGAACATACTTTTTTTTCACAAAAAATTTGTGAAAATTGGCGGAAATCTGATTTTGAAGGCATATCTTAGGGGTTGGAGTGTTCTCAGCGTGTTCTTCAAAAAATTTAATCGAAGGAAAGTTGTTGAAAATGATTTTCAAATTCACCTGAGGCGTGTTATGAAATAGAACTTCGAAAAAAATATTGCACCAATCAATGGGAAAAAGTTGAAAATCAATTTCGAATGTTGGGGGTGTTTTGGACTCATTGTTCGGAAAAAAATTACTCAAAAATTAATCAATGGAATAGATTGAAAATTAATTTTGGAATTGACTTTTTGAAAAAAAGTAAACTGACTTCCAAATACAGTCTCATTCTTTTCCCATCGGTTGGTGCAGTAAATTTTTTTTTTTTTTTTTCCAAAAATAGGTTGAAAACATCTCTTAGAGTAGACGAATACTTTCTGGTGACTTTCAAAATTTATTTTCTACCATTTTCCAATGATCGATACAGAAATTCAATGTAAAACATAGCTTTTGTAAAATTGGTGACTACCCCTACTGACTTCCAAAATACATTTTTGATATGATCTCTTCAACAACAGGAGAACAACCCCATTTTTCCATCGATATGTACAGTTAGAATTTTTTCGGAAATTTAGTCAATAAAACTTTATTTCAGAAATAGGTACAGTAAATCTCTTAAGGAAACCACTAGTATCTGCCAAAATTAATTTTTGACCTTTTTAGAAACCCTTTTTTGGTGACTTCCAATCCATGTTCGAAATTTTCAATAAAAAATTTGTTTCAAAATAAATCCAAAACATTCACTTAATACCAAAATGTTATGAATAGGGAGTTTAACGAAAAAGTGCCTTCATAATTACTCAACCAAGGGTGGCTTAACAAATTTTTCAATGAGTCTATAATTCATACTTTATGGTGCTTACCTCTTTAAAGGTTTTTATTCATTCTTCAAATGTCGATGTTTTTTCTGAACCCTAGATGTTCTGCGTTTATATCATATCAAGAAGAAGAAAAATTTTGCTCGAAAGGGGTCAATGTACTGATAATTTTTAAATCTTGCAGTAACGCAAGTATTTCGACATGCAGTGGTAATCTCAACTTTCAATATTTTTACTTGTCAACAAATTAAATTCTTTTAATTATGTATATTTATATAGGGAAAATAAATAAAAGTTTTAATCTATTTACAATTTCATGTTGTTAAAAATTTTTATCATTTAATTGACCCAATTTATTTGTTGACAACAAACAAAAAATATTAAATACCTGCGGCAAATTTTACATTTGAATATAATTTACATTGTTTCCTGGTGCCGCATATAATAAATCAGATCAATTTATGCTTTAAATTTTTTTTTTCAGATAACACATTTCGTTATTTAACATCTAACACAAGTCACAACAATAAAAAGTATAAATCACAAATCATGCTGCGCATGCGCATAATGAACTCACCCGCGTTTAGTTCCAATAAGAGCAGAACAACAATAGGAACAAAAGCATTTCAAACAATATACGTAATATCGAATAATACCCAACGGGAAAAAGCTGGAGAAATTTATATTGGAATGACGCACATTGATTAATTAAAGGCTATAAAAATCAGTGTAATCAAGTCGTTAAGTTTGTGGTCTGTTTACTTAACCATAACAATTTAACAAAATAAAAAATATATAATAGCCGGATTCGAACCTGTGACCCTTTGCTTTGAAAGCTACAGTTTTACCAACTGATTTTTGCATTAACTAAATATGAGTGCGAGAAAAAATATAATATGTTGCTTTCCAAAAAAATGTAAAAACTGTTATGGAAGTGAATCACAAATAAAGTTATATGTTGATTGAATCGATTCCATTTCCTCGTTGGGTCAGTAAAATATATTTAACAACAAAAAGTACTTAACCCAGTGCCGGTAACTGACCGGCAATTGTCGTCAATCGTTTGCTCAATTAAATTCAATTGAAGCTTACGTTAACACAGAGATTGAACGAAAAGCAGCAGCAAAATGTGACTCGTTTTGTGTGGTTTAACGCGAATTATATTCAGAGTGGAACAATGGCCGTTCAGTTTATAATTTCATGCAGCTGTATAAAATTACAGCCAGGGATATAGCTAATAAGGTGTTACATTATTTTCAAATAAAGGTCTTATAAAGCGTGTAGGGTCTTTACAAGCTAAACTGTCATCATACATAGCTATTAAAAGCGAAATCATATCCTCAGACCTCAACTATTTTAAGGACCGAGTCAATCGTGGTCAATTACTAACCCTGGATAATATTCTTTATGTGATCTTACAGACCAATAACTGTTCACAAGGGTTTAAATTTTCTTATTGGTTACAATCCACCGAGTAGAACCTCATTAAAATTGGCGTTTTCAATGAAACTGAGTTATCAGAGAGCAGATAAGGAAAGTGAAGCAACATTTGGCTTAGTTTCGTCCCGAAGCAAAAATTATTTTTATGTCGCCTAACCAATCTTCAAGCAGAAATTTTTTACTAAATCTAATATGATCTACTATATGTATAGTATACTATATACAGCGTTCTTTATGTCTATTATGGTTGTCACCGTTAGAATTACGAATGACTGGAATTGAAAAATCAACCAATAACAAATAAAGTGGCTGAGAGCGTCTTAGATATTCAGATTGTAGGTTTAAGAAAACAGACTCCAACCTCTAACTACAAAACCCTTACGCTGTATAATATATACTTTACAGACGAGTACATACGCAGTGGATTTAGACCCTAAGTATTTCTACCTCATCATAATATATTGGTTACTCTATTATAAATTACACATACCTACCTATATTGTATGTAGATTTCAATAATTTGTTGAACGTTAGCAATATTTAGTTGAAATTAATTGTTGTTGTTTTCATTGATAAGCTATGGCTATGATTTTATTACCAATTGATATATGAAATATCTATTTGTGTGGAATGTTGATTATTTTAAAAGTGTGCTACTAAATGTGGTCTCAAACTGAATTGCATGGAAAAATATTTAAATATTTAAATATTGTGAAAGTGAAAGTCGGCCCGCCTCAACATGTGGGATTTTCGACATATTTTGTCCATAGTATAGCCAATTATATTTGAGGTTATTTTATGCGCTTTTATCCATCCAGAGGAACGTAAAATGTATGCTATTTGAATTAGAAATAGAAGAATACTTAAGTTAATTTAATAGAATTTTTCACCAAGGTTCAGTCTGTCTATATTTAGAAATGAGTTAGTAAGCAACATGTTGCTAAACATTAGTTTATTAAAAAATGTTTTTAACATTTGAACAAAGGGAGCATATAGTAAATACTATCTTTGTTGCCACCATAGCAAATTCCGTGGAAACATCAGATCCAGTTTTTATATGGTAAATTACATACATTTTTTGAGTGAAGTTTCGAGTGGAATCTGATGTTTTCACCGGATGAACATTTTTATTGAAATTGCAAAGTTTCTTGAATTTATCATCTCTGAAAACAAACTTTTCAAACTACAAAAATTAACTCATCTACAACTACAACTACACGGCAAATTGAACTCAATTCTCTTTTAATTTTGCCTCCATTTCACTCACAATGTGTGATGCGATGAAGCCCACTGCAATTATAGTTAAACATTACTGAATGTACGTCACGCCATCTGTTGTTTACATTTCGTAGGTGTTTATATGCATGTCTAACTGTCTGTCTATCTGATGGTCGTGAGTTTGTTTTTTTTTTTGTCGGTTGCACCATATAACATGGGCGCGAAAATGATTTTGTATGGTATATCTTGTTTTGGATTTGTTAGAGTTTCCAGTTTAACGAAATTTATTCTAAATTTTAATAGTTTTTCTGACGTCAAACTTTCTGGTACGGGTTTCAACTCATATACTAGCTTATTTGAATGATATTTTTAGTACTATAGTTCATATCTCACGAGCAAGCTCATAAATCCTTCATGACAGGGATATGTGATGTGTCCATATACTACAAACTACTCATAACTGTGGGCAAATGCAAAGCTTAAAGAACTTAAATAATACCGACGTGTTTATATCGTTTGAAAGAACTTTTTAAGCCTTTTATGCTTTTTAGTACGAAACTGATTCTGTGCGTTTTAAAGTCATAGTCATGTGCTTTGTGAGTTCTGGATAAGGCCATTTTACTTTATTGAACTAAGAGTGTTGGTATTCGACTACTTCTGAAAGCTTTTTGTTTGTCATTTTGAAAATACAGTCGTGTCTGGATATAGTGAACACCTTGATATAGTGAACATCAAAATTTTAACATTTACGCGAAAAAGCGGTCCAAAAGTAAATATCTGAACGCATGAAGCAAACATCTATTCGCGAATTCTTTCAATAAACATGTGTTCATTTTTATTTTCCAAAAAATTTATTCTAATGCTCTGCAAAAATTAGTTCACTATATCCAGACACGACTGTATGCAACTACTGCAAGCTTAAAATTATAGCATAGTTTGTGCTCAATAAGGCTTTCACACTGGCATCAAAAAAGCGCGTTTTTAATTTATCTCGTTTCTTATCGCGTTTTAAGACTAGCTATGAGATGTATGCCATATTGTTGTTGTTTACTTTGTACATTTTTTACTTTTGATTCCCTTGAATCAAAGAGCTGTTTCTGTTTGGTGATGAAGTTTTCACGTAATGACGAAAAATTTATCCAAGTTAAATTTTCACTGTATAGTATTTGTGGAAGAAAATGTTGTTATGGTTGCCATTTGATTGGCATGAAATGCGAGCCGTTTTTGACTCAAAAGCTAGCTAAATGATAGACTGGCTTTTCAATGCCAGTGGGAAAGCATTTTAAGCTCAAACAGGGAATAGATTGTAGTCTACATATACTTCAAATGTTCCAGCGAGAGGTATGATCTATTAGACACAATTTTTTCCTGAGAGTTGTGTATGGGATCGATTACTTCTCTAAGCTAGTAAGTCTCTTTTGCTTTCAATTTTACTGAAGCGCGTTCGCTGACATAATGTAGTTTTCTAGCTTGGGCGAATGAAAACTTCTAGAAAGTACAAATATTTTAAGCGATCAACCAAAAAAATTTAACTTTTTTTTAAAGAGCGACAACTCTGGTTGTTACTACTTCTACTTTTGCTATTGCAATTGCTTACGCAGAAGTAATTTATTTTGTATTTGATTTCAGTTTTTATTTAGTTCTTTCTTTTTATACTTTAACATTACTTACTATTTATTTTTGTTTAATTTATGTTCTATTTTGGCACAACAGTGAGCCGTCAGATTGCAGGTTTTTCCTGCTATTGCGTGTGTTGCAAGCGCATCTGAAAAAATGTTGATGTTGCTGGTATTAATGCTGCTGCTGCGTTTATTTTTTGTATGGTGCAACATGTGTGTGCGTTGTGTTTATTTTAAATTCTTCTGATTTTTGTAATGATTTTGACCCTGAAGTTGAAGAGTTGTTCTTTTTTCGTGGTATTAATTATACAGTAATGACGTAGTTTTGTGGCATTTGTAAGAAAATTGAAAGTTCTCCAATTATTTAGAAATTTTTATTTTCACTCAAAATAGAATAATGAGTACCAGGTACCGATGCTGTAACCTTACTTAGATAAATAAATGTGTTTGGAAATGTGTTCAAAATACTACGTAGACTATTATTTTCTAAACTTCATCATAATATATGGCATTTGATATTAAAGAAATGGTGTTTCGATAACTTGCGTACAGTATTTACAAATCAATATTTTGTTAGTAGAGGGTTTAAGTAGCTTATACTAAAGAAGACTTTCAACTGAGTAGCATATCATTAGTGCTGAAAAATTTTTAAAATTAACCTTTCTCAAGGCTTCGGAA
The DNA here is from genome assembly GCA_963662105.1 of Meiosimyza platycephala. Taxonomy (NCBI): domain Eukaryota; kingdom Metazoa; phylum Arthropoda; class Insecta; order Diptera; family Lauxaniidae; genus Meiosimyza; species Meiosimyza platycephala. The sequence continues at coordinate 87,816,637 of OY759210.1, forward strand.
TCGAACTTTTTTAACATTTTTCGAATCACGCTCTATGAAAATCGATTTTTTTTCTTGAGTCAGTTTTATATTTATCGTTGTTACATACATGCATCCACAATAGCAGCTGTAGTGTGGAGATGATTTATAGATTTATAGTGGATGGAAAAGATCCGAAGTTGGCAACATTCCAGTGTCTTGACAAAGCTGTTGATAACCGGTCAATTAATTTTCTGCAGTTTATGCATAATTTTGTGGTCAAACCTGAAATATAACGTGAATGTTGGTAGCAAGTCTCATGAACTTTTACTCATAGTAGGTAAATGTTGCTCAGCTTACAATATAACTATAAATACCACGAACTCAAAAAACATTTTAGAAGAAAATGGCGAGAAACGCGGACGGAAACGCGGACCTTTCTCAGCCATCATCATCTCACAAAATGATCTTTTGTCTTAGCTTATGAATTCTCTCTCAAAATATCCGGCCTATTACACAGCTCAACAAAATTAACTTTTTTTTTTTGTTGCCCTGGATGTCTCTGTGGATTTCTATAGTTTCAGGTACCCAGTTTACGAACATATTCATGAAAGTACTGAATTGGCTCTAGTTATTAAGATACTGATGTATTTATCTATTGTATATATACAGTTGTGGACAAAACAATAGGGTCAGCAATAACTTAGAAATATATATCAAAATTTTTGGCAACCCTTGTACGATACGTATATGAAACAAAGTTGGGTTAGTTACACTCTGTATAACTCAAGAACGGCTGGACCGGATTTGTCTCCGCCCCGAGAATGATATTGGCAATTTTTATTTAGAGTGCTTAAAAAAATAAAAATTATGTTCCTTCCTTAGGGTTCAATCTATCTCCAAACCAAAAATATTTTTCTATGAGGACAACCCTAAATATGCACCCCAAATAAAATAGTCTAAGTTATGCCACTTTATATTCGGTGTAAATCGATCACGTGGTCTTTATGAAAATGCTACTTTAAAAATATTTTTCTATATGGGCCACCCTAAAAATGAAGCCTAAATAAAATTTGTATATCCTATGCTATTTTTGGGGCGAAGACAAATCCAACAAATCAAAGATTAATTTTAAATAAAGTTTTGTATAAGGGCCACCCTAAATATTTACTCACTGTGAGAGATTCATTTCCTCACTTTGGATAGTTGTATTGCTATTACTTGCATTTTATTTTATTCCATAATGCGCCGGTTAAAATTTTCGGACATAGCTCTTTTTTATATTTTTTATCCAATTAATGTTGACATAATTAAAAATAGCTAAAAAGTGTTGTAACCCGCACAAGTTAAGTTAATTTTTTGTATAAAGTTTAATCAGAGATTAAAGATAAGACATAATGTTTACATACTAAATTTTAAAACAAATTAAACAAAAAAGTCTTAAGCAAAACTTTTCATTTCAACTAAAAACAGTATAAAAGCAGGCGTTAATATATCAGTCTCCACAATTGTCGACTGTAGAACTTTAAGATTCTCATTTAATAAAACAATAAAATGTTCAAGTTCCTTGCTTTATTACTGCTGCTGGTTACTACAGCGCTTGCCATGCCACACGATGAGCATTTCGGACCATGGGATTTTGTGAGCGAAGAAAAGCCTTCACCAGTAATTTGGCCCAGTATATCAAAAGTACCAGTGATGATGCCACGTCATCATCACCCTGATCATTACGGTGGTCATGATGATACTCCGGTGCAAGAAGTAGTACATGTACATCATATACCGGTGAAAATTCCGCTTTATGCTGGAATTATTATGCAAGATCAGCATTACAGGCAAAGTTTGTATAGCGGTAAGTTACAGCAGATCAACGGGACTACAATTCTTCTGTATTCCTTTATTTTTTATTTTCAGATACCTGTGGTGCAACAGAAGGACGTGGTCTGAAAAATTTACTGAGTCAAGCTAAAGAACTTCTGCCTTTACCACAAATAAAAGAAATCATCACTAACAGCATTGCCAATGATGAACAGGTTCAAGCACTTGTTGCTCTGCTACATTCTGACACATTCCGCGCTAAAGTTAAAGATATCTTGCAAACACGTGATTTCCGCGTAGTTGTTGATTATATCTGTAAAGTGCTTAACTTCGAAGTTAAAGATATATGGCGCTTCTTAAGATCTTTTCTCGGATTGAGCAGTGGACAATACGACATGACAGCAGACTTTCAGGGACGTGCTGGTATAAAAGGTTTATTGCAAGACATACGCGCAGCTCTACCACGTCAGGAATTGAAAGACTTATATCAGAAACTAATTGCAACTGATGAATATTTGAGCCGAGCTATACAGCAGTTGAAGAGTAGTGATTTCCGTCAACTTTTACGCAATTTGCGCAACGTACCGCAATATTTGGAAGTACGTGATCAGCTGCTTAATGTTGGTGTTCCGCTGCAGGAATTGAAGGATCTAATCGATGCTGCTTTGGGATGGGGTGGCGATGAACTCGATATCAACAGCGAGGAACTGAAGATTTAAAACTTATTCTTCTTTAGAAATATTATTCGTAATATTAAAATATTTTTTAAATTTATTTTTTTGTTTTTCAATTTTTATTAGCTTTAAAGCTTTGTGTCTTTGATTTAATACATACGCAAAGTATATTAGAGTTCCTTTTATGAAAGAAATACCAAATATTAAATACTTAAACTTTGATATCCATTAGTCGTCTTTCGTCATGCTTTGTCCCCAATCTTAAATTTATTTCAATTTCGCAATTATCCTCACATCATTTATATCGTCATCGTTAACGGTTACCGGGGACATATGTAGTTCGCATTTACAGTGGGGAAATTATTCGGACATAATCCACATTTTCGGTATAAGAGTTATGTCCGCAAATTTTTCGGACATAGTCCTAATGGGGGGACGATATTATCTTTTACTATTTATTATTGTTGTTGATCCATAAATGTTAATCAATAAAGAAATCAAAATCACTTCAATAATAGTTTTGATTTACTATTACTAAAGTTGGCCCCGCTATACAAATAACAAAATAAAATTTAATTGTCAAATTACATTAAATTTAAAGAAAATCAAATAAAAATAATAAAAGTATTTTCAATAATTTCCAACGTTATTTCTTTATATTAATTTCGAAAAAAATTCTCATGTACATAAGCACCATTTAATGTGTAAAAGAAAAGTTTCAAGAAATCTTTTAAAGAAAATTTAAATATTTTGAAATTCATTGAATTATAATTATTAAGGGATGCACATTTTCCCTACAAGTTTAGTAAATAACAATTTATTTAAGACCGTTAAAAATTCATCAGAAAACGCACCTTTTTATAATCAACATAATGGACAAAAAAAAAGTGGCATTAAGCTTTTTTTTAATGTAATGAAATGTAACTACGCCACGTTTTAGATTTTAGGGTTGTTCTTATTATTTTACTTTGGTTAAACATTGTCGCATAGAATTTATGTAATTTACAGAATAAACTTTGGGGGAAACAACCTCCAACAATGGAAATTTTTAGGTGCAGCACTGAAAGAGCATACACCGCACCCGTTTTGCTGAATGGGAAATATCATTGCAAATGCATTTTCAACCCTAAAACATATTTTATTTTAGCATAGGAAATTAATTTTCTTACTTAATAGAGTGTTGCATGTCGTGGAAAAAAAGTTTTATTTAGTAACAAGCATTGAACGCGCCTTTCGAAACTGTTGGGTCAAGTGTCCTTTATTAAAACTGTCTGGCATTCACAAAGAATGCGCCCCACGTCTGAGTTATGGGCTGAACATTTTTTAAGTCTCTTCATTAAATCTTTACGGTAATTGATGTCTGTTTCTTTATATCCTACATACGGAGTAAATTTTCGTTGCGTTTCTAATGCTTGAAATTGGGCGTGGTAGGTAAAGTAAGCATATGCACCCTTTATCAGCGTCACCCAGCCATGTTCTTCTGTCTGTTTGTCTGTCTGTCGAACTCACAATCACAGAAAAACTTAGTGAGATAACTTGATGAAATTTAGTTAACTGGTTACATCTTCAAGCATATAGCTCGTGTGTTTGAATTGAACTAGGCAAAATCGATTAATGGACTTGCCTATCGCTTCTTCAAACAATCCATTGCAAACGCTTATCTGAGAAAGTTATTTAAATCAGTGGTGGCCACGGAAATCTAGCAAAAGGGCACAACAACAACATCAAGCAACAACAAAATAAATTTTAAAGTTTTTTTGCTTTCATTTCTAAATTCGTCAACAGCACAAAAAAAAAACCAAATTTCACTATAAACAAAAACAATTGCTACATTCGTCGAAACACAATGCAGCGCCATTGCTAACGCCTGTGTGTGTTGTTTTTGTTTTCATTAGAACTCAACTCAACGCTGTGCGCCGATAGCATTGAAATTCTGCGAACTTTTGGTTGCTTGTTTGTGCGTCGAATAACGGAATGGGCCATGAGGGCTGAAAGTGCCTGTACTTACCCATCGCTGATTTAAATTAATGCAACCAAATATACAACAAATACAAGGACAAGCTCTAAATCAAAAATGGGCAGATTCAGGCAGCTCAAAATCTATAAAATTGTATTTCGAGCATTCTGGTTACATGAGAGATTAATCAAGGCAGTGGCGTCAGTTCAAGAAAAACTTGGGGGGGGAGGGGGTGAGAACTATAATTCCACCAATGGTTTCATTGAATTGATGTATTAATAATAACTAGTATCAGATCCTTGGGGGTGGGCAATACCCTCCCCAGCCCTACCGAATTGATGCCACTGAATCTAGGTATGTATAAGCTATTGATCAGTTAGACTTTTTAGTGTCCAAAGAAATAACAGACAATTGTTCGACTACTTTGATGTTTATTCCGAACTTACGATAAAAGCGGCTATATCCAGAAAAGTTGATTAATTTGGCTCGTAATTCGGCTACTTTTCGTAGGATATATTTAAGACAATCAGTCGAATGATTTTAAACTTTTGAACTATTTTTACATCACTTTACAGCTCATAGGTCTCTCGGGTGAGTGCAGTTCTCCATACATCGTTCTCGCTTTTATGATCAAATATACGACGCAAAATTATTTTCATATCATCAGGCCCGAATTTAGAAATTTGCCGCCCCTAGGCAGTTGCAAAAATGGCCGCCCCTTCCCCTCAAAACTTCTTTAATGGAGGAATAAGTTTGATACGAAAAGTTTTTCTATCAATAAAATGCAATAAAATATTTGCTCTGAGCTTTCTTACAGTCAGTAGCATCAGTGCCGGATATCCGCCTAAGCGGGAAATTAAATTCCCAAGAATAAAACAATTTTTCAAATTTTTCGCCAATATTTGCCGCCCTAGGCACATGCCTACTCTGCGTGCATGGTAAATCCGGGCCTAGCTATCATAGAATCCTTGGATATTCTGCTCGTAGTACAACACTCGGTTTCATACTAAAGAATTAATGCTATGTACATCACTATTTCTATTTTTCGAGAGAGAAGTTTCGGTATGTACCGAAACTATTTTGTTACAAGACAACATAGACAAGTTTGTTTTATCCTCGTTGAACGCGAGGACTTGTGCTGTCATATTTGAAATCTCTCCAAATTTTTAGCACAGAGATCGTTGAGATACAGCAATGCTGTCCATATCATCTGCAATCTCTATAGCAGCTTAACAGATTTTTCAAATCCATACCTCTTCCAGCATGTGGTATTAGAAAATTAAATGGCAATAATTCATCTTGACGAAATCAGCGCTGTGGGGCATAGCTGAATTTACTTTGCTGGGATTCCAAATAGCGTCATGGCCCTACGAAAATTTAGTCTTTTGGCACTAACTTATGTGGCTTCAAAGTCAATGAAGCAATAATGAGTATCCTTTTGAAAACCTTTGGATTTTTTTCTGTGAAGTTATATTGATACAATAAAATCAGTGTCGTGTCGGACAATATCATATATGCTTTATTGAATTGGCATGCCCCAAGAAAAATTACCTGAAAAAGGATGATTTTTCGTGGATAGGACAAATACATATTTTCTAGCCATTAGGGAAGCATTCGCCTATACAAATTTGACTATTGATTCCACGTATCAAGAGCCGCATTTCCGCCGGCAGGTTTTGAGGGAGTGGCAGTTTCGTTAGAGAAAAGTGAGCAAGTGAAAATGAAAGGTCACTTATATTGATGATTCCGATGCATCGCATATATGAGGCGGCAATAATAGGGGCGGCCAAAACGTAATGTGGCCCTCTTTCATATATCTACGCTACTTAAGCATTCATTTTAATCGTAAAGTGATTTGAAGACGTACCGGATCAAGACTAATTAGAAATTAATGCATATAATGAAAGCACGAACCAAAATATGTACTCTGTGTAAGATATAAAAGATATTCCGACATTTTAGAATGAACCTAATCGCGTGCAAATTTTGTCCTGCTAAAAATTATTTTAAGAAATTTTCTTTATTTATTTTCTGACATTCAAGGTAAACTGTCAACCATTAGGTACGAAATTTTAATACATCTTCGTGTCTATCAAAATTTGTTGTCCATTAAAATTTTGTATTTTTTTTAAAACGCTATTTTGTTGTTTTTACCAATGCTTGCGACATGTCGCATGCAACTTTGGTAGGTACTATTATTTTGCCTTTGCTATTAAAAACTTCTCTTCTTACTTTTTCGCTCTAATTGATAGGATTTTATTAATGAAATTGGATATTTCGACACGTGCGCACGTTGCGCATCGACAGGAATAGCAACGATCTGAATAAACACGACAAAAAACTTTTTGTTTACTCAACGTTCCAAATTACGGCATTTAAAATCGAAATAGGGCACAGCTGGCACTATGTGATTGTTTGAGCTGAAGTTATGATAAATGGATATGCGCTTTAATGAAATTTCTAAAAAAAAGTTCATATTTTCAATGAATTGAAATTGGTCTTAAAACCTCTGTTAAGCAGATAAATTGTGTAGAGTGGAAGGACTGCATGATAAAAGACAAAAATAATTTCTACAAATGTTTTCTAACTTATGATTTTAGTCTTTGGAAATATCATATTCCAGCTCACAAAGTTTCAGATTATACAAATGCCAAACTTCAGCTCAAATTTTCTCCTTAAGTTCTGAAATTATACAGTACCAATTTTTCATTCAATTCTTCCATAAAATTAATTACAACTATTAGGGTGTTGCATTAATAAAATTAAAGGATTCTAAATTCAAAATTCTAAAAAATCAAATCTGACACCCGTAAGTAAAAATATCAGTCAAAAACCCTCGAAAAAAAGTAATTTCAGTTATTCAGCTTTTAATTTTACTCGTGAGTTCAGTGTATTTTACGTAGTCCCATTATTTCAAGTAGATCTACAACAAAAAGTTTCGAAATCTGGCAACACTGCCCACATCCAGAAGAAAACAAATGCAAAATCCACCGAAAGCGCCGCACTAGTTGTAGGCGTCGTCAAAGAAAAAGGTCTGCTATTATTGATTAACTCATTCAATAAAAAAGAATTGATGTTGGTGTCAGCACCTACCCCCATTGTCCGCAATGAAATGCTAATATTTTGTGGTCAAATACAAAACAAGATAAATGAAGTGGGCTAACTTAAGGTCAGTCTGTTCTGCTCCCACTTACGCCTTCTAAATTTTTTCTTAATTTTCTGAAACTAAATTTAAATTATTTTCATTGCATGATTAATTTGCATAATTAAAACTTTATTATTTCAATTTAATGGCAAATTGTTGCCTCTGGTTGCTTTTAACTTGGCCTTTGTACGAAACAAAATTTATTCTTTTTCGTCTTTTAAGGCATAATATTTGTATTTAACGGTTACGGCGTGTAGACCTGGAAGATGGAAGTTGATTATACATATACCACGTGGCAGATTGCATTGGAAAAAAGTTTTACTTATTACCTTAATCATACTTTTGAGTTTTAATAAATGTGCTTAATTGTGAAAGTACGTGGTTAAGTTTTTATTTTTTATGATATCTTTAAAAGAAGTTTTAATATTTTAGGGTTTTAAATTTTCGCTTTCTTTTAAGTGGTTGATAATCTTATGAAAATTTTCATTCAATTTTTTTAATTGAAGTTTAATAAAAGTTTATTACCCTTACTTTAATGACGTACGAATAAGAACTTTGTTAGTGTTTTTTTGAAAACGAAGAAAAAGTTGAATGAATTATTTTCTTTGTATTATACTTTCTTTAGAAGGAAGGTAACGTACATTTTTTTATAAACTTCCTTCGTAAAGGCGCTGAGCTGTTGGAATTTGTACTGTGCATTGAGATACTTTGAGTTTTTTTTTTTAATTTTTAAATCCTATCTGGCCTTGCCTACACTTATGTATCGTTATACTTTAATTTTGTAGTTTTAATTTTTTAGAAAAATTATTCTCTAAATAATTTACCAATTGAAAATTCAATGAGAAAATGGCAACTTTTCATTTTATTTCACTTGCTTTATTTCTTAGAAATTTATTGGATAATCTTGAGCTAGTCTAAGGAACTTTGTGTAATTCAAAGGATGTTCAAGATAGACCTCCCTGGCATAGCAAGTTTTTAATCACAATAAAGCAGGATATGGAATTTTAGAGTGTCGCAGCTCTGAACCGGACTACCCTGTATGTATGTGTTTAAAAATAATGTATTAAATTTGCTTGTACTTTTTTAACAAAGTTTTAATCAAAATTGTGCTTTTAGCATTTTGCACGGTATACGTAGGCAGTAGCGTAAGTAGTAAGAGATCATTAGGTATTTTAATTTTATTAGCCTGATCTTGCTTCATGTCACTACAGTAAAGCGGCTCTTAAGTGGTACCAGTAAATTAACATTTCTTTCGTTCCTAGAGAAGTGAACCCACCCAATTGCCCTGAACTCCTGCCAATCGAGAGGTATTGGATTCTAGTGAAGAGAACCCAACAAAAGGGACATGCAAGGATTAAACTCATTTTATGCGCAGGTGTTCCAGAGAAAGTAAAAAATTTTACGCTTCAAAATTAATATTTTTTTTTACTATTATTTTCTGCATTTAAATTAAATGTTATCTTTTTGAAAATTGAATCTGTGGTTTTGAGAAATATTTATTTTTCAATGCACTAATTTCTATGAAGCACTCCTTAATTAATGTATAGCTTGTTCATAAATCCGACTGTTATATAAAGCAAAGTGTCTCTTTACGTTCAGCTTAACTCAATCTTAAGGACATACAAACTTTCAAGGTGTAGGTCCATATTATCAAGCGTAAATATAATACAAAGTGTACTGTATGTGAAATGATTTAGAAAAACTTCTCTAATCTAAGCTTTATGAACTATGTACATATGTTCAGTCGAGAATTATCCCATTTTGTAAAAGCTACAATACTGGATATCCACTGAAAAATATTTTTAATAGTTCAGACCTTGCTTAGCAATTTATCTTATAGCCAACATATTTCTCTACTATAGGCAAAAACCTTTTTCTACATAACAAACTATTAATGTTTTTGCTGAGTTTCGCTGCATTTAAGTTTTTGTCTCCAATGACGCTAAACTTTTTTTTCGCCTGAAATGGTAAAAACATTAAAAGTTGTAACTTTTCGTAGAAAAACCTGGCATAATAGAAAAACACAAAGCAAAACCGAAAAAAATAAATAACAAGAAATAGTCAGAACTAACGAAAATTGTCAAGGGGAAACTACATATAAAAGCTACTTCCGATGATTCAATGAATATTTTCATGCATGCGCCACATTTACATGTTATCAGCCATGCTAGGAAATAAAAAAAAAAAAACAAAAACAATTGAAGACAAAAATGGGAAATGATTGTCTCCTGTTTGTTAGTAAAAAAAAAATTCCAGAGAACATAAAAATGTTGAAACTACATTTCCTTATAATTTTTGGTTTACACGTGTCACCATGACACAGTAGGATATTTTTAGCAATGTTGAATTCAACTTAAGTCCTGTCAAAAGAACTTTTTTCGGCCAATCTTGAGCTTAAACCTTGTGGCCATTAATTCACTATGTGGTAATACTCGTGCTAGGCTACAGCTGCTATTCGCACTAAGTAATCACTGTGATTTGCTTATTTAATTTGTTTGTTATTTATGAAGTCACTCACTTACTGGAATAAACAACAAGGCTTAGAGATATTTGGCACAAAAATAAATTAAGTTATTTCATTGTAATTTGCCAATAACTATGTAAGTGATATATGGCAGCAATTCTGCTGATTGTCCATCTGTCCGTGGGATGTCATGTATATTTTTAACCTTAAATTCGACAACTCAAATTGTGAATGCTTTTGTAATTAAATTATTTGGAGTTGCTGCGACAATGGATTTTTTGTAGAATATTAGTCAACTTTTCTTTTGCTGAAGAGCCTTGAAGATAGTCTTCAGAAGCTTTAATAGTCAAATGATTTCTGTAACTTTCATATTTATCCAATTTAACTCAAATTACTAAACGTACCCTTTGTTGGATATGGCAACATATACTTAAATATATCTCAGTGTAGCCTATTGAAGTTTATGCTTGTATGGGAAGTGCCACGCCCTTCTTTCTAAATTCGCCAACTTTTTGTCTAATATTTCATCATTCCTACAATTTGTCTGAAATTTTTTAACATTACCTTAAATAATTCTCTCAGTATAGCATTTTGAAGTTTTCGCATGCTTGGGAAGTTTCACACCCTCTCGCCGAAATTCGCCAACTTTTTTTCCAGAGCTAGTCTATGTTTTTCCTAGTATTTTTAAAAAATTTTTTTACACTACATCAAATAACTCTCTTAATCAATTTCATTTAATTTGGTTGGTTTCCCGTAATCGTGATTTCCACAAATAAATCGGCTCAGGTGGTGATGCTGATAAATAATATATACACGTTTTCTTGCCTGCCACGCCGTCTTTTATGCATTTCAAATGGAATGACAAAGTGAATAAATCCCCTATGTTGGGTATAAAAAGTTCAGCAGAGATTATACTGACCAGCCTCGAATTGATGGCACTCAATTTAAGAGGAACTTTTAACGTTTTTTCAAAGAAGAGCCTCCCAGTGGGTTAATATGCCAAGCCAAACAACCCCAGCAGTTTTCAATAATATTTAGGTCAGGAAAACTGGCTAGCTGTCTTAGAAGATTCAAGTTGATGTCCCGGAAAAACTATTTTACTATTTTTGCTGTATAAACAGCCGCATTATCCTGCTGAAATATCATGGTAGCTCTGGTTAATTGCTGCCTACGTAGAACTATTTTATTTCCGATTAAGTTTGAGTAGCCCACGCTTTTCATTTTTAGGGCAAAAACTTTATTTCGGTATTTCCCTGGAATCCGATTCCAGCTCATATTATGATAGTGCCAATATATGTGCTGCAATCGGAAGACCCGAACACCATGGGGAAACCCAGCCATGCTATGTTTTGAAAATTATTTATTAAGGTCCATAGGATGTCACTTTATTGAGCTGTGCAATTTATTTGTTTATTTGAAAATATTTTGTCGTACATTAACATGACCTGCCCGAAATGAAGATTATTTATGGCATTATATGGAAACATCTTGCTTACTTGAATAAATAACCCATAAAAAAACAACATTTGCAAAGGGTCGCAGAAATAAAAACGCGAAAAGTCAGCTGCTCAAGCTGGACCATCAGATGAAACCAAAGATTAATGAAAAAATATTTATACAAATACATACGATTTCACAAGGAGATCAACACGCTGATCGAGCTACATATGTATTCGTATACAATTAAACAGAAGCTAAGAACAAAAGACATTCAACATTTTCTGTGCCAGCAGGATAACACGCGTGCGCACTTCCGCAGTTGCGACTGGTGTTTTGGTACCCAAGGCAAAGCATGTGCGTAAAAAGAGTAATTTTTTTTTTTTTGTTAAAATCTCAAAAGAGCACATGTTGTATGTATATGAAGCAAAACTGGAACACCTGTGTGCTGAACTTTTTAAAACAATTTTTAATGAAAGGATATAAAATATCCTTAGGTACTCAAGTGTATTAAGTTTAGCATGTACGAAAAAAAAAAACAAAATAACACATTGTAAACGGATCATGTTTATCTGAAAAGAGTTTTAGCAGCATAGACTGAAGCGGAAATTAATAAATAAAAATATCCTTGAAAAAGGATCAAAAGTTTTAAAAAACAAGGCACGTGCCCTAAATTATTTCTTACTATTTTTACTTGTAGTTTTTTTTTTCAACAAGCGGAAGCCAAAAAGTTATACGACTACAACAGTAGACACAGTATAAAAAGTTAGTAAGTTATTTAGCAGCGATTTTCAAACTTTGATATTGACTAAAGTTTTTGTATTTTGTAACCAAAACTATGCTTTATTAAGCAAAATTGCAAATATCCTCAGAACAACACAAAAAATATCCATATACATAGTAAGAAACCACAAATGTTATGACAATTAAACACGCAACAAGCGACAAAATAATCGTTGCCAACTTTGAGAATTGGCAACAAAGTTGAAATTGCGGTTGGTAATGCATGTGACAAAAAAAAGTTCATTCGCACAAGCAATACAATCTGAATGGAAAAAATAAATCCGAGAAAATTGTCTCTTCGTGCTTATTCCACAAGAAAGGGGCTGCTGTAAGGATGTTAATTAAGCCCAAAATAATTGGTATGGAAAACAACAATTGATCCCTGAAATGCAGGGAAAACTTAGGAACCATATGAATGAAATTATTATTGGGAAAACTATTTAAATTGGTATGCAGCAGCTATAGCCAACAACGAGGTGATAAACTGGAAAGAGGCCCACATAGCTATACATTAAAAAATTTAAATTTAAATAAAAAGCTAAATTTTTTACTAAAAAATAAAAAATATAATAAAAATAAATGAAGTATAAAATTATAAAAAATACAAAAAAACAAAGGTCCTACTTTTTCGTTTACCACCGAACATCCATACAACCTCTTGTCATCTTGGGTACCCCTTGAGTTTTGGGTATGGGCCCTATACCAAAATCCCCACAAAATACTGTAATCAAGTGCTGGTTGGGGGCCCTTTTAGGCCTAGGGCTATATACCCACTTAGCTTTATCTCAATCCACCGCTGGCCAGAACCTTGACAGAAAAGGGAATGGACTTAGTCGAGAAGGCATGGCATCTCTCATACAACAAAACACGCTATTTCTAGAGTGTTTAAAATTTAAATAAAGTTATATACATATGTATGTTCTTAGGAAAGTGTCACGCCTACTAACTAAGCCAAACCCTCTTATCAACTACTCCACAAATTGCTCAGTAAAAGGAAGGAGTTGGCATGCCTGCAAGTTACTACCTGCAAGTTACTGCTTAAAGAATATATGGTAAAAATGCTAACAAAAGATGAACTCAAGGCTCAACTTGCAATATAGCTAGGCAAATCAGGCCGAAATGGGACGCTAAATGTTCTTCAAAACTGATATCCCACACTAGACATAGTTTTTAACAATGAATTTATCTTACATTCTTTCAATGTTCATTCTATTAGCCCACTCGTAGTAATATGTATGTGTAAAATTGTTGACCCATCTTTGAACGCACATACGATTTCAGTCAAAAAACTTCTCTCATTAGTGCAAGAGAATGCAGGAATAGCCATTAACATTTTGACGAATCGAACAAATTCTTATACGATAAATGTTGCTGTAAAAAATCTACGAAACCTCCGAAACTTTTCAATTTAGTTTCATTTCTGCTCGCTAAATCAAAAAACCTGTTTCGATCACCAAGCAAATTATCTTTTTTGAAATGATTTGTACAAAAATTGATAATTTTATCAACATCAGAGATCAGAAAAACTTTGCTAAATCAGCGGATTCTCAGCAAGGAAAAAGCTTGGTCGTAACTTCATTATAAATTTTTCTATACAAATCATATGGAGTCTGAAATATATGATTTTCTAGTATTGAATTGGCATTCACGCGTGTGGAGTTCTAAACACACACAACAGGTCTGCCGGCTCCCATGAATGCAAAGATTTTTTTGCATATATCCTGGGCGGAGGTTTGAGAGTTAATTACTATTCTTGTTTAAAGGGTTTTTGTGTAATAAATTAATATTAATTTTATATGTAGCACAAAAAGAAACATTTTACTTTGTACTTATAGCAAAGCACTTACCGGTTGGGGCCACCTATCCATATATTTTATCAGCCAATTGAAAAAGCGCTTGAGCCAGCATCTCCAATACACTAACACTATTAGACGATTTGTAATGGATTCTATTTATAAAAAATAAACCAACACAAAATTTCACAGAAATAGATTACACTTTTAACACTTTTTGCTTTTGAAAATTAAATTAAATTAAAGAATTTCAATTTTGAAATCTAACCGAATTCCAACTTTGCACTGCACCTTGGCATTCGCGGCGCTGCCGAAGGTGCCGCTTGCGGATTTGCATTTTCCCGCAATTTCATTTAAATATTTAATAGTATTTAACATATAAAACTCATTAAGATGTAAGCTGCACTATATTTCTTAAATTTCGTTAGTATTATTTAACGCAAAAAATAAATTAAATAATCACTAAAGAAATTAACACGCATTTTGTACAATAAATCAACACAAACGATTGACAGTTGAGCAGCGTTGCCATCTACTTTATCGGAACTACGATAGTAAACTTTTCGTAATAAAACAAAAATGCAGCTGTCAAAAAATTTTGATTTTCTATGAAAAACGGAGAATGCATTCGATAAATTTTTATAGCTTATCACAAAATTTTGCTAAAGCGCTGGGTTAATTTCATCAATTTTTCCCGCCACTTTGGACTTAACATGTAATAATTACTTTTTCAGTCCCCTGGCCTCACGAAATTTAATGTGTCTTACTTATTCACATTTGGTGAGATATTTCTGGAAGATATATGGGTTCAACAATATGGACAAAAGAAATGCAATTTTGCAAGTCATTTTTGTAAAATTTGTGACCCTTACAAAAAGTCAGTTGTTGCAGTCAGAACTAACCATTGCCTCATCGGCAGACATGCGGAAAGATTAGGTGTTAGGTCTTTTACTTCTATAGAAGTTGTGGAGATGCGAAGGAGGAGGAAAGCATTAAACATTTTCTCTGCACCTACCCTGCACTTTCTGGAAAACGCCACATAATACTTCGTTCGTTTTTATTTGATGACCTGAATGACCTTAGACATGCTATTTAGTTTTATTACGAAATCTGGCTGGTTCAATGAGAGGGTATAGTCAGACACCCTGTGGTATCACAATGAATCATATTTGATCTAAGCGAGTCAGTTCTTAAGCGACTGCCTCTCCTACCTAGCAACTTTTGCGTCATATTTTTTGTACATTTTTATGGAATAGCTACTCCCAAACTGAAATAGTAGAATCCAATATGCCTACCGAAGGGGTGGCACAAAATAATTAAAACATTTGAGCATCGAAATTGTGTTGTATATATTTATTTGTACAAGACAACGTGTACCAAAATGTTTGTGATGTGCAGGATTCCAAGGACATTTATATTAATGACTTAATGAGAAATAATTGAACGCACACGAGCACTAGGACACATGCCAAAGAAATCAGCATGTGTGACTGCTAGAAAACCTTTTAATAGTAGAGTGAGTATTAAGAAAGCGTGCAAAAAATCATTGAATTGCTGATTAAAGTTAAAGGGGTGTAACAATAAAACTTGAAAATGTTAGCATTTAGCAAATAAAAAAAAGTAGTTTTTGTGAGAAAAATTATCACATTATTTGATTATTGACGATTATGCGAAAGTAATATATAATATCGGCCAAATATTCTATGGTACATTTTCAGCCGTTGCTTATATTTTCGATGACAGTTCTGCATAAGCTTGTCTAGCTCACCAAAATCTCTCTATATCTAAAATTATCGCTGGCTTAATGTCATAGATTTTACTTTTGAGATAATGTCAAAACGCACTATCTATTCGTGACTAAAATTGCAAAAGGCTCAACATGATGAATGCCAAAAATAATGTCAAAAACTGTTTCATTTACAATTATCATATTATAACCTTATTGATACACCCTATATTACAAACACAAGATATATGAGGTAGCAATATTAATTCTTTCGAACTTTTATATTATGTAACTTAAATCTATGCAATTAAATCTTTTCCGACACAAGGAAAAGGATGTTGTGATGCGGAAATATGATATGGTATTATAAAAGCTTTAATGGAACTTCCTAATCATTGTATCGAGTTTGAGTAAAAAGCATACATACATAGTATAAGATCTATTTTTAAAAACAAAATATTAAGTATTCTATATCCATTTCAGATAAGTAAGAACTTTAAACCAATATTTTGGAAAGAAAGTTAAATATAGATAGCATTACCTTTTTAAGAAACCAATTCCGCTGGTAGTTCACTCGAAAATTATGTCTTAAATCAGAAGATGTATAAGTTCAAAGTTGTATATGAATAAAAAAAATACATTGAATTATATATCTGTATGGAAATTTAAGCTCTGTCTGAAAACTACAAAATCTACATAAATTTAGATTAGCAGCAAATGTACTGTACCGCTTCTCAAACTGTCACGTATCTTAGTGCGGGTGCAAACCAGGTTCATCAATTGGTTTTCTGCATGTGCCAACCAATCCAACCACATCTCTCAAGTCCATGCCAGTGAACCACAGAACATTCATTAAATCTTTTGACTGTTCTTTTGTTATTGTTTCGATTTGATGGTATCAGCTTTATAGTTATTGTTTTTGTGAGAAAAATTAAGTTACATAAATGACTACAGAAGCAACACTAAATCACCTACTTGTTTCATGAGTAACCACTTGGTTTTAATATATGTAATCCCATTTTTTAAGCTTCTCAATTGTTTATCAATCGTGAACATAAGCTATACAATCTGTCGTACGACACATTGCACTCTTTCCAATACACTGTTCAACAAGTTGATTCAATTTGTTGTAAAAATTTAATTTTGTGTATCATTTTGTAGCTTAGCAGAATACAGACGATTGACGGAAGCACCGCTTGAGTGAAAAACCATTGAACGGAAAAACCGTTGTAAAATCCGTTCGAGTAAATTTAATTGTGACGTACGACGGCAAATTCAGTTTACAAGAAAGTCATGTTTGTATTGAAATATTTTTGATTGTGACAGAGTAAACCCTTTTTTTTTGGTGAGAAAGTACTTTTTTATTTAATTTAATTCATTTATTCTTCTTTTTTATTTAAAATCACTTTTCAAAAAATTTAAATTGACACTACAAACTTAAATTCTTAAATTGTCACAAGTTGATTGGAAATGCAATACTGATGTGTGAAAAAATTAAAATAAAATCTAAGTCCACTCTCAGCGGTAGCGGTGTTTACGTCGTACGCCGCAATTATGTTCTATTTCATTCAGTCAAGTGTGTTGTAATTTTGACAGCGGCTCAGTGCTGGCGGTATTTCCGTCAGCCGTACGTACTCTGTTTGGCTTATTAGTTTTCCGGTATTAAGAGAATCGCTACAGCAAAGACATAAACCAAAAGGTGACAGAAATACAAACGGTATGAAAAAAAGCCTTATGATAATCTTTTACATTTTAGCGATCAGCTGTTTAATTTCTTTTTTATAACATCCTTTGTTTACAAAATTTCACGAAGAACAACAACAAAGATATAAACAAAGAAGAAAACAATAAAACGCACTACGCAATAAACTACAGCAATAAAACAAAATACAAAATGGCAATTGCGCAGCTGCTGGAAAAGCAAATGTCATAGCAAAGCAATTGACAGCGAACTTCAATTTTATCAGTTTCGCGAGAAACGTCAAATAACGCAGTCTACAGCAGTTGATTTTAGCAAGTGAAACAAAGAAAAAAAAAGCAATTTTCTGCAGTGAAAAAATAATGCATAATTTTGAAATAAAATTTTGCACAGATCAAAATATTTTAAAATGAACAAATTTATTGTGAAAACTTGCAGAACACATTGCTCATACATAATGCAATAAAAGTGAGTGTGTAAAAGTGCAAATAAATGGGAAATTTTTGAAAATGAAAATTTTATGAAATTTTCAGGGCAAAAAATTTTTTTGTGTATCGAATGAATTGCTGGTGAAGAAGCATAGTGGTAGTGGTGTTAGCAGAGTGGGTGTCTCACAACCACCGCACGTTAGATTCCGACTATATCTACTCATGTACATAGCGTCGGTGTGACGGTCGAAGTTTGCAACTGCCTATGGGGTGGTGGTGCTCCGCTGACGGTCGCATTCACCGAATGTGGTGGGAAAATATGTAAAGCAGGAGAGACAAAAAAAAAACAAAAATCAATAAAAGCACACAAATGTCGTAAAAGTAGGAACGTAATTGTGGCAGCCAGTTCCTGCAGCAGGATATGAAAACATAATCAAAAAACTAAAAGAAAATATTAAAACATGGTTATGTGGCAAAAGTTAATACGTCACAGGATAACGACACGACATCGACTTTGACGCTGATGTCGTCGTTGCGGATTGTATGTCAAATGTGATATTTACAAGGATTTCTATTATGTATTTGTATTCCTATTGTTGGTATTATTTAAATTAAAAAGGGTTCCATTGAAATCAATGAAAGAGTTCCATGTAAAAGGCTTTAATTGAATTTTTCTTTTTCTTTTACACCATGGCTCATAATTATCGGGTAAATAGACATTCATTTCATTGTCATCAGTAAGGTGGATGAAGCTTTTAAAATTAAATTAAAAACTTAATCTTTTTCAGTTCCATAAGGGAAAATTAAATTGCAATAAATGGACGTTCTAAACGTTTTTGTACATACATACATATATGTATGCCAGATTTCACCCAAGCAGCATATAAGCTATGATAGCTTATATTTTATGAATAGTTATACATATATTCAAAAAAGCATAATTCGCACACCTAAGCTTTGTCCAAGTTATGCTGCTACTATCACTTTTATCATTTTATCCTATAACTCGATTTGGAACGTAAGGCCTAATACACAAATTTTATAACTATTTCGATCACAAATAACCGTTTTATGATGTGCTAAATCGGTTCGACTATGACCTATTATTCTGTTCAACAATGTTTTAGGTCTTCCGCTGTATCTGTCTCCCAGCCAAGTTCCACCAAAGTGTTAATCGATAAGTTTTCCCAGCGTAACCATTTCTTGATCGTATAGTTCTTCCATTGCCAACGTCATTTCATAATTTTTGTTTAAATAGAAGCATGTAACTATAATTGGTAGCCAAATGAACACAAAGGTTTGTACACGTCGCGCCAGTGTGCTTAGTCAAGAACATTTATTAGCTCTAAAACTTAACTAACATGACCTATTATTATGTTTTATGTTAAAACAGTTTTATTTTAAAAGTTAAATCTACAATATATATTCTATAATATTCACTTATTCACTGTCTAAACAAAATATCTTAAAAATTCCATATATCATCTTACATTTCATAAGCGCTGTCATTTACCTTTTGACCCAATGACCTGTCTTGAACTAAAAAAAATCACTAATAGCTCACTAGCCTCAAACGTGTTTTTATTTCATTAGTTACTTGTAAACAAAAATTTTAATTGTTCAACATAGAAATCTATAGCAAAGACGAATTCAGTTTTTTGTCTGTAATTAATTTCTACACATAACTAATTTTCTATCTTAACTACTAGTTTTCGCAAAGAACAATAAAGAAACTAAATTCTGCGAATTTCACTAACTAAGTAATTAAACTTTCAGTTAAACGACAACAATGTAAAAAACGCAACAATTGAAAACATTATACTTTTTAATAACAAATAATGCAAATTTGTTTAATCTTTTAATTTATTCTATGTTGTGTTATTGTTAATTGTTTGTTTACATATTTGCAAATTAGTTAGTAATTTTTTGTTAAGAGTTTGCGTTAAAGACATTTCACAACGATTTTGCATTATCTCTAATACAAATACCCATACATTTTATAATACAATATTTTTGTAAATTTTATTGCTAGTTATAGTTATTGCATTCTATTATACATACTTAAAATTGTTGTTTTTTGGTAAATTAGTCACCAACTGGCTGCTTCCTTATTAAACTTAAATACGCACATACATATATAACTCAGAGAAAGATTGTTTAAACTGTTTCCGTCTCTCACTTTTCGGCGCGCTACACTCCGTTTTCATTAATAAAGAGTCTTGTTTTTGTTTTTTTCCCAATAAATAAGCACATGTATAACTAAGTTTATTTTAAGCAAATGCTTTGGATCATTCCAAATCCATTAAAATTGCAAGTAAGCTTAATTTTCCTAATTACAGAATCCAATAACTACTTAGTGTTTTACAACAGAGAATTATTCTGAAAAAAAAAAAAATTGTTTTGAACATATTTCTGAATAAAGATATAGTCTAGCATATGCTAGCTTTTATAGCCTTAGCATCACAAGTGTATGTTATGCGATCTGCTTACAAGGACCTTATATTACCATGTAAAATTTTCCGAAAGGTGAACAATGTTCAATATTTCGACAATGATCGATCGGTTTAGAAATTTTGTTTTATTTCAAAACTCTTACTCAGGGGTGTGCTAGCTTCGATTTGAAACGATAAAGTAAATCAAGTTTTATATGTTTGAAAGCTTTAAACCCGATTTTTAAAATACCTTGTTTGAACTTCGAATGTCGTTAGTGTTTTATCGAAGAAGAGATAATTTTAATATATCTATATATTGTCCTATATATGCTTCGTGTGCTTTTGGTATTTTTTTTTAATCAAAATAAACCCATAGAAAAACTTTAAGCAAGTCAGAGAGATCGATTAAAATTTTTCCTAATGGCTATTTCAATCCATATGGAATGAGTCTTATGTGTATTGTATCTGTTTATTTGTAACTATAAAAACAAATACATGCGTTTGCAATCCCCTACGCTACCTACCTAAGTGTAGGTGTTTCGTCTGTTCACTTTGGTTTAGTTTACTTCAGCTGTTTGGAATCATCTGTTAAGTCAACAATTTATTTATTTTATGATATACTTATTTATTTATAACAAAATGTTAATTGAATGATTTGAATCTAATTTTTATACTCTGTATGATGTAGGTTGTTTCCCCTTGGTTTACTTATTGTATATTTTGGTGAATCATTTATCACTTTGTTGGTTTATCTGATTACGAATTTATTATTACTTTGATAAGAATAGATTTGTTACTTATCATAGCCATATTGCATTTAATGCTTTTAATTATTGTGTTTGAATCAAAAAGCTAAAGATAAACTTTTATTTCTTAATACTTAAGAAAATATAATAATAATACTAAATACATTAAAGAAATATACTTAATACCAAGAAAATATAATAATAGTCTTAGTACACCTATATATTTTTAAAAGACTACTGTACTTAGATAAAAATTATTTAGTTTCTTAGTTTTGGAAAAAAACGTAATATTTTTGTCAAAACAATCTTGACCAATAAATTAGCAAACTTTACTACTTCTGAAGTAAAATTTTATTAACTATAGTTACAGAAAACTTTTTGTCAATAAACCGATTTGTTTTTTCTGCTCTATTCTATTTAAGGCTTACTTTTAATGGAGCTAAATTTATTTTTCGAACACTTTTAATGGTCACGTGGCTGACCACGATGCACCGCAGCCGGCGATTTGAGTTTTGATGTACGCTTAGGTTTTCAGTAACTAATACATATGACACACAAGAGTCCAGTATGACCTGCCACGGTTGTATATTTTTTCAAGAGTTTAAGATAGAATAGCAGCGTCTCTAGGTCTGCGCACCGAAAATCCTAATAAAATATAATTCAAGTATTTTCTGTTTAGCTATTTGGAGTATTCTTTCATTATTTTTGCATATTACCCTTTTTAATTTTTATTACGTGCTAAAAAATTGCATTTTAAGAAATTGGAATCTATAATTTGTATGACTTCATCGATTGTTTTAATTACAATTCGTTATTTTTAACTGTGTTCACAGTTGTTTCTTTACTCCCATGTACAATTATATATATAGTATATAAAATACACTCTTTGCGGCATACAGTTGTTCGTTCGTTCCGTTTTTTTGGCCTGCGGTTCTTGACTGTTGCATTTAAATAAGCCAAATTTCGATAAAAACGTTAATTAATTTTTTTTATATTTTATTTACTTCGTTGCCGTGTTAATAGACGATAAGCAATAAACTCTTGCTGCGCACGTTTCATGTTTGTCTCGTTCATTTTTTAATACCAGCGCGGCACACAGTGGGTTCAACAGTGCCAAAAATTCTTATTAATTCATACAATGTAGATAATAGAATGGAATTTGGTGTAAATAAATGAAATATGCTAACGGACACTTTAATCGCGCATTAAAATCTGAGGCTAACTGTCTCGAGATTTTCATTTAATTGCTTAGCATGTTTTGCTCTAACTTTTAAATGGTAAATATAATTATTAAATAAATATTGCCACGCTCACTATTGATTTAGCCAAATTATCAAAATTTTGGTCAAATTTTCAAGTTTAATTCAAAATATTATTTAGCCAAGTTAACTATAGAGATAAAAGATCGAAAATAATTTATTTAAAATGACCTAAAATTTTATTTCCTTACATCAGAAGAACTATTTTATGGATTGAAAAATTGTAGCGCAACAATAGTTTGACTTGCATATGCCGATTTTATTTATGGTAAATCATTAACTTTTCACAGGCCTTCCATAAAAATGACCAGCAAAATCGAAGACCTCAAGCTTAACTCCTTTTGTTATGGTATATAATTCCCCATATACATACATATATTATTTTAAACTTGCCACGCCACTTCTATATGTTAAAAATTTAATGTCAAAACTAATATAACTATGTACCCTGTATGTAGGGTATATAAACAACAGCACTAACATTGATATTTCTATTCAATCTTAGCAAATTTAGCACCTTAGTAAGTTTATGTATAAAAACTTGAATAGTTACATATATGTATTACGTATATGTACGTAACTTCCATAGCACAAAAAATCGTTTTAAGTATTATTTTTTTGCAACGTAATACTTAGCTATATATGTAAATGCATGCATATTGTTTTAATGAAATTATAAAAAAATGATCTACGTTTAAAGTAAATAGAATTACATACGTGCCTGCAAGTTTATCGGATAAATAAATTTTAACCATATATTTATTAAAATTTCTGAAGCTGATGGTTTCATAACAATGTGATAGTTATGGTATTAAAACTGTTTTTCGGAAAAAACCTCTTTGAGACACTTTAAAATAGTTATTTGTTTTTCACACTGTGCAGGCAAAAAAAAGGAGTGAAAACGCAACTTGCAAGACAGAGTGCAGAGGCAATGCATTACTAGAATATATATAGTTTAAGTTAATGATACAATAATATTTCTTTTTCTGATTAAGTAATCCAAGAAATTGGAGTGTCTTAACCCAATGTGCGACATATCATTTTTCCAGACATTCAAAGAATACATAAACACTTTACTGTTTCTGGATGACCAAAAAAGTACGTGTTTTTATTTTTAAATAAGAGAGTGAAACGATATAGCCAATGACTTACTCGCGCAGTATTTGTTAACTTAAATATATGGCGTTGCTATTTTAAGGCTTCAAAATATTTTCGCTGCATTTACAATTTAATTTTTTTTTTTTATATTAAAATTGTTGTGTTTATATATATTGTGTCATTTTGAGCATAAAAATAAATACTTTTAGTACATACATTTCTGTATTCTTAATGTAAATATTTCACTAACTATAACAGTAATGCAAAATGCAATGTGTCTATTTTGGTTTTGTAATTTGATGCTTCTTAATTGATTACGTTTTATAAAAAGAATGATATCGTATTAAGATCAATATTTAAAATCCTAAGATGGTACTAATGAATATTTATCTTGTTAGAGTGAAAAAATGTGCTCAGAGCTTGCAATGTCTTCGAATATATAAGAATCGGTTGTTCAAGGTTCAGTTAAAGATTTTTGCTAGCAGAGCGTATACATGCATATAAGCTTTCTGTACTATTTTCCTTCTTGTAAACTCTATCAAGCTTACCATTTTTACCCATTGTGTTTAAATCTTTACCCTTTCCATGATCAGAACGAATACTTTCATTATGATTATGAGTCTTGTTATTGATGTCCACAGAAACCCATAGTTAATTGGATTCTAAAAAAATTGAGTCTATCTCTATAGTTAGTGTTCTTTTGAAATTTGAATTATCATTTGCGAAATTATAAAAAACTTCGACATTTTTTTACTCTGTTCAGTAGGTGTAGTAACTTACGGCTTTGAGCCAAGTTCAGCATGAGTTTGTAATTGGTTGTGTGAGAATTTAAAGTGTAGGTGCAATATTTTTAGTAAATAAAAATTTCAAGTGATTTATATTAATATAGCTATAAGCATACATATAGGTACATACGTATTATGTTCATTAGGGTATGTCATTTCAAAGTTTTGGAGATGGATTTTATTTTTTTATTTTTTTGCCTATATTTTAGCTTGAGGAATAAAAATAGTTGTCTCAATATTTGATTTTCCTATTACAAACCTGTAAACGGCGCAGACAGAGTTTATGTCCGATTTCGTTGAAATTTCACCAAAAAAGAATGTTGGCTTTTCGTAGTTACAAGTTTCATTTTTATGACCTTTTTATATCAATGTCTTAAAATTCCTCAGGTACTATATTTAATCTGAGATTAAAAAGTATTTTAAATATTAATTCATAAGCTAATGTTGATAACGTGCTCAAAAGTATCGCATGTAAAAATATTTTGTTTGAATGTTTTAAAGCGCTCAAGTTTGCTTCTAAAACTGACTTATACATGCGTATGTATTTTTTAGAACTATGTTTTTTCTTACCTTATCTGGCTTAGAATACCGAATTCTACCTAAAACTTAACTTTGTACATAACTGAATTTGCTCAAAAAAAGAGCCGCAAAATCTTTTATATCTTCCAAAACGTGCTATCTGCATTAAAATTTTGCAAGAATTACTTCAGTTCGAAGCAAACCGCCTATTTACAAATTTGGAATAAAAATAAGAGGTGTATAAAACACCTGTCGTGTACAAAATATTATTTTGTTTTTTATTTTTAACTTATGTTCTTTGAGGAAGCTTTTGTTAATTTCTAAAAGATAGTGTGTAAAAATTTTGTAAATGATAATGTAAAAAACAAACACCTCGTTACTAAAAAAACTCCCCCTTTAAATTTTTCGGTTGTACAATAAAATGAAATAACATTTTATTTCCTGCTGCAGGAAACTTCGCCTTTAAGCTTTCCTTTTATAAAACCACAATGTGCAATTTAATATTCAGTTTATATAAAAACAAAAAAATTATATCATAATACGTAAAACATGTTTGATTTCAATGAAGTCACCGGCACAGTTTTATCAATTTGCTTTTACTTACTGGTACAATATGTTCCCCTAAACGCAAAGCAAACATTAGAATGGGGATTAACGCAGTTTTTGCGGTTTATCGTCATATTAAAGTAAATACATATGAGCATATCGATTCATACTTTTGCAGCTTTAAGTTGTAAGTTATTTCAAATTGGCACAAATAAACGAATTCGAAAAAAAAATTTTCATGTAGTTATTAGAGCTCTTAAATGGATTTCCTAAGGAGTACATTTCGTTTATGTACACATTTTTTGCAATGTATTCGTAATTCATCAATTTTATAAAAATATTTTTATTTCATTTACAACTATGAAATCATCGATTATCAAACCTATGTACATAATCTCATTTGCGCTGATATCTGAAATGTTTAATTTAAAATAAAGCCTTTAGTACTAACATTTATTTTTCAGAGGGTATCGAAGTAAGAAAAAAAAGCAAAAAGTGATAAAAAAATTTCCTAACAAATAGCGTCAGCAATTAACATAAGTTCGATAATAAAAATAATAGCAGATGTGCATATTTGGTTGTTGAAACAATTGGCATTTTTTTTAAAAATTTCCTGTTTTTTTATTAACAGTATAGAAATCATTAACTAATAATATTTTTTCTATTCTTGCAGTTTTTAGTTGTAATCTATATGAGATTATATGAAAAATTGCAACAAATAATAAAATACCAAAAAAAGACATGAACGTGATGCGTAAATTGCGCGGTAGCAACGTCAACGGTGCTGGTAACACCGCAGGATCACCCAGCTCGAACTCCAATTCAACATCAAATGGTGCTCCACCCACACCTGGAGCTATCACCACTAATAATGATGCAATAGACTCACAAACACAAATTGCTCTAATGCATCTGACAAAGCTTTTCAATGAGTACACGCATCCCAAAGATCCGCTGAGTGAACAAGAACGTGACCATAAGCTTTACAATATGTTGCCACTCTTTTGCAAGGTTTGTCATAGCGTATAATTATGTTTTCTTTTTAAATACTTTTATTTTTGATAATCAAACTCTATTTAGGTCTTCAGCACCTGCCCTGCCACTGATATGAGCGAAAAGTTCTGGGGTGTAGTTGCCTTTTGTCGGCAAGTATCGCGCCTTCTGGTTACCGAAATAAGCAGACGCGCCTCAAATCAAAGCACAGAAGCAGCTTCTATAGCAATAGTAAAATTTCTAGAAATTGAAACTACAGAAGAGTCTAGTAGTGGCTGGATGCTACTGTCAACATTAAATTTACTAGCCAATGGCGATGTTTCATTGATACAAGTATTTTCATGCGATTTGTTTTCTTTCGTGTTAAATAAAATTAACATTTCTTTTTAATCGTCCAGGCCATGACGACTGCTGCAGTACCTTCAACTCTTGTCAAGTGTCTCTATTTATTTTTTGATCTTCCCGAAGTGGAAGATGATCCACCGGATATAGAGTCTCAACCAGCGAGTGATTTCAATGCTATCGAACGACGTACGCTTATGCAAAAAATTTTTGTTCAATTGCTGGACAAACTTTGTTCATATCCATATCCTCCTGAGGAGTTGGCACGTATGGATGATCTAACATTGCTCTTTTCGGCAATTACATCACCTTGCACACCGCAAAATATTGTATGGCGTAAAAGTGCAGCAGAGATTTTGACTACATTATCGCGGTATGGCTTAAAAGATGTTGTGGTCAGCTATATACATTGTAAGTACATATTTTGGGCAAATTAATGATTCTATTCTAATACGTATTAAAATGATTTGTTTATCCTAATTGATCATATTCTTTTTATCAAACTTTAGCCAAAGGTTGCATGGCCTTGTGCGTTGACAATATGCAGAGATTATCATTTGCCAATCCACTGGAAATTGTGGAAATGTTTGTTACCGTATTTTGCTTTCTCAAGGATTCTAGTCAAGTGACACAAATACTATTAGATGATTTCAAAGCATCGCAAGGCTATGTATTCCTAAGTGAATTTTTGCTCAGGTAAGTGCCACTTAGTTTGCATTTTAGTTTTATCCATGATAGCTAATTTTTTATTCCTTTGTATTTCAGATTTGACACCTCACGCTCGCACTCCATCGAAGTACAAGCAGCCATACGAAATCTTGTACTCATGATCTCCTCGCTTTGTATGTGTGGTTTCAATGAATTACGTCCGCCACAAAATCAAGTAAATGCGCTATTCAAAATGCAAAATTTCCAAATGCCACAGGCAAGCTCACGTGAAACATGTGTGCGTAATATTTACGCTTTTCAAGTGCTACAGAATGTATTTCTCAAATCAACATCGCCAACGCTTTGCTGCACAATCTTAGACGCTATTTCACGTGTCTATCATTCGGAAAATGCAAATTATTTTATACTCGACTCTGAGAATACGCTTAGTCAATTTACGGAGCGCATACATTTAAAAGGGCCACAAATACAAGAAAAGTTTTTTGATCTCTTGGAATTCATTGTATTCCAGCTAAATTTTGTACCATGCAAGGAGCTGATAAGTCTTTCATTGTTACTTAAAAGTAATCATTTGACTAGCTGCAGCATACTCTGCCTGAAGACGCTGCTAAATATACTGCGCCATAATGGGGTGTTTAAAGATGTCTATCGGGAAGTTGGCATATTGGAGGTTTTTGTCACCTGTTTGCATCGATATGCTGATCATGTACGTAAGATAACACAAGGTGATGAAAATGTTGAATTGTTGGTACCTGAGTCAGGTGAAGATCTACCTGATACGCTTGGTAAACATGTACTGGAAGCACTGACAGTTTTACTAAGCGGTAGTAATGCAAATGCAAATGTTTTTCGTGAATGCGGTGGTGCAAAATGCACTCATGATTTGGTCAAATTCAAACATTGTCGTCCACAATCTCTGGGCATAATACGCGAATTAATACTCTCCGCAGCTGGTGATGATGATATGCTATTTATTCTCTCTGTAATGCATTCTGTTCCACCATATCAAGTAGAATTCAAAATACAAATTTTAAATATGCTATTGGGTTGTCTCAAAGATTCGCATCGTACACGTACTGTGTTCCGCAAAGTTGGAGGTTTTGTTTATCTAACAAGTGTTTTTGTTTCGTTGGATGGCAAATTGAATGATACGACCGATGGCAAAATTATCGAGATAGATACAAAAGATCCGACCAATATTACGCAGGATGATCTGATTTTACTGCTGCAAATTGTCTGTCAAACTTTAGCGACTGCAATGCGATTTGAGCCAGCAAATGCTAAATTTTTTCATCAGGAAATATGCACTCCCTCGCTATGTGATACATTACGTTTGCTTGGTTGCTTTGGTACCGCCACTGAATTGCAAGACTTTAGAGGTGAATTTAATGGTGACTTGAGCACTCAAAAATATTATCATGAAGTTTTTTCTGGTGATATATTGAATTACAGGTAAGAGTGTTTATTTTTCTTGATATCCTGAGACAAACTTCTTTCTCTTTCCAGTTTCAGTAAGAGCATTCCACGTTCTTTATCCTACGTGTGCGTTATCTATCGGCTGCTATACAGCATTGCTCTAGATAATTTCGAATCGCCAAATTTTAATGGTGTCAACTCGTTATTTAATGATCAACACTCAACGCGTTCACCTAGCAAAGAACTCGCCAACGTTGCTGCAGCAGCTGCGCATCCTAATCAATTAAATCTCACACAGCCTGTACCAGAGCCGCGTATTGTACATCCAGGTGTTGTTCTATGCATGCTGCAATTGCTGCCCAGCGTGTCGCATGAAATAGAACCAATGCTGGCGCTAAATTTGCAGGTTTATCTATCTGAAATTATTAAATCGTTGGTTCGCAGTGAACGAAATCAGCAAATAATGTGCGATTTTGGACTTGCAGAGCAGTTATTAAAAATTGCACGGCGTTCATTGGCCGAAGAGTCGAATCCACTACATGTAGCTATGCAATATATATTAGAACGTTTAGCTGCACAGGCGTTACAGCCGACAGAATTGCGTGAATTTTTACGTCTGGGAGAGCCGCTTTCTTGTGCTGACATAGATATGCATAAACCATATCGCATGGGTGGTCCAGTACCATTGACGCGTATCAAGACTTTAGTTTCAATGACAACGCCACGGGACTTCCGCGCACATGGCTCAAGCACTTTGCCACCATTTGTTGAGATGGATATGTCCGCAGAGGGTTTTGGTTGCTTATACCTACCCTCATTGGCACCGCAAGCAGCTGCTACATCGGGTGGTACTATTGATGCGAATACTATAGGTGGCATTGGTTCGGGTGATCGTATTTTTCCACCACAAACAGGACTTTCATACTCAACATGGTTTTGTGTGGAAAAATTCTCTGATCCAAAAACGGATCCCCATTGTGTACGGTTATTGACCTTAGTGCGTACCACAAATAATCCACGTGAAGACCCATTGGTTTGTCTTTCCATATTGTTATCTGCTCGTGACAAAGCAATTGTGGTATCTACGCAGGAGACACTTGTAAAGCCAAGTAAAAGTAAGTATTAAAAATATACACTAAGGAAGCGTTAAATTAAACATTGCCAGCTGCAATTTCACATTGCAAAACTTATTAATTTTTCTCAAAAGCTCTAGGTGATTGGGAACCAGAAGGATCTGATGATAGCAGTGCACGTATTTGGTGTCCTGATTTATTGCACGAGGGTCAGTGGCATAATCTTGTAGTGGTTCTGAACCGTGCTGTGCTCAAAAATTCCAGTTTGACGTTGTACTTAGATGGCATTGTGAGTTGGAGTAGTTTCACTTTATTGACCTTTGTACCTTAAATTTTGAATTTTTCTTTTTAACTTTCAGCCTATGCATACACAAAAGTTGCATTACATATCACAAAATCCTGGTGCTGGTTCTGCAAATCTTGCTGTTGCTAGTCAAATATATGGCTATATTGGCACGCCGCCAATTTGGCGTCGTTATTCACGTCTTTGCTGGAAGCAAGGTGTTTGTCATTTGCTCGAGGATGTACTAACGCAACAAACTGTGCAGACGATTTACAGCTTGGGACCACATTATATGGGTTCGTTGCAGGCACCACAATTGGGCAAACAAAGTGAGCCTTTACCTCCCTTAGTACCAGAAGACCGCGTATTGCTCGGATTAAACGCAAAAGCAGTGTCGCAATTAACTTTGGTAAAGATACGTAAAGTTTACAGCCGCGCTGACAATAAATCGATTGCAAAGCAATTAGGCATGAATTCACATGAGAATGCCACGCCAATTAAGTATGTGCTATTTATATTTGTTGTAGAAGCTCGTTGCTGAACTTAAATTTATTTTTTAGAATTCTACACAATTCTGCTGGCCATCTAGCTGGTGCTGGACGTTCTCTTGGTGGCGTTGTTGTGGGTTATTTGGGTGTACGCGTCTTTAGTCCGCATCCTGTCTCAGCAATGATTGACACCGTTGGCGGTTGCAATGTTCTTCTCGGTATAATTGCAATGGCCCAAGATGTTGAATCACTGTATGCAGGTGTTAAGGCATTAACTTGTGTAGTACGCAGCAATCGGGCAGCTCAAAGTGAAATGGATCGCAAACGCTCTTATCAAACGCTTGGCATGTTTTTCAAAAAGAAACGCAATCTATTGAATTCTCATATTTTGCATCTTACATTTGGTCTTGTTGGCACTGTAAATAGTGGGCAGGAAATGGCTGCTATACCCAACATTACTGCATTTCAAGACTTACTGTGTGATTTAGAAATATGGCATGGAGCTCCAAATGGTTTGTTGCGGTCACTGCTAGAACATTTGCTCGAACTAGCTGTAGAATCAACAGAGAAAAAACAGAATGTAAAAATTATGCGTGATTTACAATTGCTAAATAAATTGCTGCATATAATCACCGATATTAATGATCATTCTACACGTGAAATACTCTTCAATTTACTTGAAACACTCTTAGGCGGCCAGCCACGTCATTCAGATTTGCTGCTATTTGGTCAATATATTGCTGCAAAATTACCAAAACCAGATCAGTTGGAGAAGGCAATCATATTACCTTCAATGAAGCGTGATGCGCATGGTTCAAATGCCAATTCTGAGCAGGATGCAATAGCTCAGAATATATACTTGCGAAATCGTTGCTTATCGTTATTGCATGGTTTGCTGTTCACACCACGTAATACTGTAAACTACATTATTTGTGATGACATTTCCAAGACGCTGGGCATGGATTGGTTATTACTCTTTATGCATCCACATGTACATTTTACAACAGTCATTATTGTTGTGCGAATTTTGGTTGTCGTTTGCGCCAATGACAGTTTTTTGGTACGTTTTCGTGATGCGACACATAATGGTGGCTACCTACGTTTCACCGAAATGGTTTCACAACGTAAAATGTTGGGTATTGGTGCACAACAATTGAGTACAGGAAGCGCAGCACAAAACGGTGGTACATCTGCAGTACTTGTTTCCACTGCAGCAAATGCTTTGCAACATTTACCATCGCAGATTGCTGGGGAAGTACGCACAGGCGCTTTACATATACCAGGTAATAAGCTTAATATTTGAGTAAGTGTACAATATTTGAGTTATCAACATAAATTTATATATCCCAGATGTTTTTGTAAAACACCAAAAAGCATTTGATATATGGGAACGACAAGTTCCAGAACCTGAAATAATGTTATATGACAATTAACTTAACTCATATGTTGCTAAAAAAAGAAGTGACTGCTTCTGCTGGTGTCATTATGCGATGTAAGATAGACGCGAGTACCAATGTCTTTTTGTAAATTGGTTGAAGCTTTAAAATAATAAATAATTTTCTTTAGTAGCTACTTCAAATTCTTATCAAAAAATGATCATTAATCTTTTATTTTTTTGCAACAAATTTAGGTTTCCAAATGCTTGAATGGCTACTGCAGCATCACCTCGATGTGCCAGAATTGTACTTCCTAATCACTGCTCTCATCATGGGCCAACCGGTGAAAGTGCTTGCAAGCGAACATACAAAATTTGATTTAGATCGCGTTTGGTCATTTCTTTGGGGTGCACCTGTAACACAAGCCACACCAAACGCTGTCGCATCTAAGATTAATGTGTGTCCCGAGGCTGTATGTGTACTATTGGGTATGGTGCGCGCTATTGTACACTCTTCAGATAACATACCATGGCTGACCAGTCATCCAGAGACTATTATACAGTTGCTTTTTAGTTTCTATCAAAATCTACCAGATTTCATGCCTGTTTTAATGTCTGGTGATGTTATCACATCCATGGTGGGTGTACTCTTCCCTCCAATAAAGTCAACTGAAACTGAACCCAATAGCGGTAACTCCACACCAACAGATAACTCTTCCATTGCTGTTGCCGTTGCCTCTTTTGTTTTAAATGAAAATAGTTTTTCAGAAAAGCCACCAAACATGCTTACGCAGCATCCGGTACGCAAATGTATAATAGATTTTTTGCGCGTTATCGTTGTTGATTCATTGAGTTTGAATATGCATGGAAAAACAACCCCAGTTATTGATCTTGTGCTAGACGCTTCACCAGAGAGCGCTGATATTTCACTACAAATTGAATATCAAACAGAGATTATTACAGCACTGATGGATCATCTGCTGGCCGCAGATGTTTTGGTAGGTGAACAGGCAGCATTACCAATTGTACCGCTGCTAACAAGTCACACACAACATATAGCACCGAATGTATTTTATTTTACGGCACGCGTTGTGGACAAATTATGGCAGGGTTGCTTAACACGTAATCCACATGATATTTTTGATTTTGTCATTAAATTGATAGCACAAGCAAAGCGACGCACATCTGCTTCATTGACGCTTGAGCAATTACATCATTCGTTTAATCGTACCATACTATTTTTGCTATCACGTCCAACAGAGTCGATTGCTGAGCAAATGAGCGTACTAGAAGCTTTACATAAAATCATAACACATCGTTTGCTCATATTTGGTGCTGGTAATCATGAGCTAGAGTTTATCGGTTGTCTCACATATTGTCTGCTGCAGCTCACCGCTGATATGAAGATTATATTGGAGCCAGCGACAAGCCGAAATACCACTTGGCATGTAAATCCACAAACGGATGTTATGGAACCAAAGGATGAAGATTTGAATCAATTGCAGGTGATTTTGAAAACTTTTTAATAGTTGTCACAGTAAATAACAAAAATATTTAATTTCAGGGACGAAATCTTATCGTTGGCGCTGCTTTTCGCGTATGGGAGGAATTATATGTCTGTAAAAAGCCAGCTATTGAAGAGGTTTTCAAAATTTCGCTTACACCACCACCAAACAACTCAAAAGCACCAGACTTGCAAACGACACGCGAGCAAGTTATGGAACTTGCATCTAAACTATGGTTTAATTACGTTGATGCTGAACGTAAAGCTTCCTATCGTATCCCTTGGGAGTTCCACAATCAAATACAATCGAAAATACAAAAAGTTACAGGTGGCTTGACACGTTTAGCTAGTCGTACGAAAGTTAAGAAAGAAGAATTAATGGTACGCATACGTTCAACAATGAGTCGCGAATTGGCATTAGAATGTTCCGCAGTGCATGTACAATTAATACGGTAGGTGCAAATAATAATGTCGTTACATCAGACATTAATATATGTTTGTTTATTTTTTATATATTTGCAACACTATAGAGACCTGTGGGACTTACGTTGTAAGCAGTATACTCAGATGTTGCAGCATACACAACGTTATGTCTATCAAGATTGGGTTCAATCAGAGACTGAGCTAACACGCGAACGTGGTCTATGGGGTTCAGAAGGTAGTTCCTCGCTTGATAAATGGATTTTGGATACTACAGAGGGACCGCATCGTATGCGTAAAAAAACTATGCGCAATGAGCTTTTCTATTTGCATTACCCATACAGACCGGAACTTGAGTTACCAGATAATGTAAATTTGAGGTTCTTCTTTATTGTCACAATATATTTAATTAATTTTCGTCTTTTCCTCCAGCGTCAATTAAAATACAAAGTCGCTACTAGCTTTGACAGCAAAATCTATTTTACACATTGTCAACAGCCACCACGTATACTATGTGAGACTGATTCCATGCAACAGCATCAATCACTGCAACAACAACATTCCTTGGAGGCCAATACACAACAGAAGCATCAAAATGTGTCACCACATTTACAACATTCATCACAAAGTGAACCTGGTGGTAGTACAAATTCACCACCTCGCACACCCATAGATCTAAATAAATTGTCGCATCAGCATACAACACAGACACAAGAATCTGTAGATGGCAGCGCCACACAAGAAGAACTCGACGAGGAGGAAGAGGATATGGCAATGATGTCAGACAATGAAACTTTCTTGCGTTTACTTGAAGAACAAGAAAAAATCTCATTTATGTTTCGTTGTGCACGTATTCAAGGATTGGATACAACTGAAGGCTTATTACTTTTTGGCAAAGAACATTGTTATATTGTCGATGGTTTCACATTGCTCAAAAATCGTGAAATACGCGATATTGATACATTACCACCAGGTGCATATGACCCGATTATACCAAATTCTGGTGGATCTACACGTTCGCAGAAAATGCGTCAATGCTCTAAATTTTCATATGAAGAGATACGTGAGGTACACAAGCGGCGGTATTTGCTACAGCCAATTGCCCTTGAAGTGTTCTCGGAAGATGGACGCAATTATTTGCTGAGTTTTCCTCGTAAAGTCAGAAATAAGGTAAGGCTACAGAGTAATATATTTTAATCTGCTCTTTGTCAAGTGTTTGCTAGGCTCGTCAAACGCTGGTACACTGAACTTGAATTGAATAGCTCTCAGTATAGCGATTTCAATCACTATTTCATTTGTGCTTATCAATACTGTCCTGTGTAAAGGCTTTCATTTTAAAGGTTTTGCTTAGCAGGACGTCAAGACCTTCTTACTTTAATCTAAATTTAAACAAAAATAGTTTTCAAGGATTGAGATAAAAATAATGTTTTGATCATAAACTAAAATATGCCACTGATTTTTCACTGTGTAATAATTTATTTTCTTCTAAGGTTTATCAACGTTTTATGGCGCATGCTACTGCGATTAACGACAATGCACAACAATCTGTAGCAGGACAAAAACGTACTGCAAGTGTTGAACAAACTTCGGGCATTTTTAGTAGTCTGATTGGTGAGACTTCCGTAACGCAACGTTGGGTGGTAAGTGTTGTGTACAGTTAAAGTTGAACAAACTTCATGTAATTTGAACTTAATTTGTTTTTTAGCGCGGTGAAATTTCAAACTTCCAATACCTGATGCATTTAAATACTCTCGCTGGACGCTCTTACAATGATCTCATGCAATATCCAGTATTCCCATGGATACTTGCAGATTATGACTCTGAAGAGCTTGATTTAGCCAATCCAAAAACATTCCGTGATTTCTCAAAGCCTATGGGTGCACAATCTGAAGATCGTTTAGAACAATTCTCTAAACGTTTTAAGGTAAAATTGTTAATTTACTTCAAAAAGAATCCTAAAGTTTTATGATTTCTTCGCTTTTAGGAATGGGACGATCCCCATGGTGAGACACCACCCTATCACTATGGCACACATTACAGCTCTGCAATGATTGTTTGCTCGTATTTGGTGCGCTTAGAACCCTTCACACAACCTTTTCTGCGTCTGCAAGGTGGTCACTTTGATTTAGCTGATCGCATGTTTCACAGTTTAAAGGAAGCATGGCTATCAGCATCAAAATTAAATATGGCTGATGTTAAAGAGTTAATACCTGAATTTTTTTACCTCCCGGAATTCATTTCGAATTCCAATAATTTCGATTTAGGTAAGTTAAAAACGCTTTGGCGTATGCAAAATGCAATATATTTCTTCAATTTCAGGTACAAAGCAAAATGGTGAAACCCTTAGTCATGTTGTACTTCCACCATGGGCAAAACAGGATCCCAAAGAGTTTATAAGGATACATCGAAGTGCCTTAGAGTGTGATCACGTTAGTCAGAATTTACATTTGGTAATTTTCAAAATTTATATTCATTGAATTTGTATTATGATAATATTTTATTATTTATTTCATTCAACAGTGGATCGATTTAATTTTTGGCTGTAAGCAGCAGGGACCTGCTGCCGTTGAAGCTGTCAATGTTTTTCATCATCTCTTCTATGAGGGCAATGTAGATATTTACAAGTAATAAAAATTATTTATTTTATGCTGAATTTATTTTAATGTTAAAAATAATTAATTTATAGTATTGATGACCCTCTTAAGAAAAACGCTACCATTGGCTTCATAAATAATTTTGGTCAGATACCAAAACAACTTTTTAAAAAGGCACATCCAGCCAAGAAAATGACAAATTCCAGACATTCCACTCTAATTGACCCAGGTGCACTGATACAAGGCAACACCACAGTATTGCAATCAGATCGTTTGTTTTTTCATAATTTGGATAATTTAAAGCCCAGTTTACAACCTATAAAAGAGCTCAAGGGTCCTGTTGGACAAATAATACAACCGGATAAGACTGTTTTTGCTGTGGAGCAAAATAAGGTATTTTTTCTGATTTTTAAACAAAAATTTACAGGCGTTTGAAGTATGAATTCTAAGATGTTCTAAACAGTATCGAACTTTAGATATCGTATCTGATGTTCACATTAAATTTTACTCATTTTGCATATAAAATCTTTATTAAAGCAATTGTGATGCAACTAAGGACCAATGTGCTAACTTATTAATGTTATACTTTGGCTAGTTTACAGTTACTTTGAATTTAATTAATAGTCGCTCAATAAAAAATGTCTTGTCTGAACCTATTTACTTTTTTCTCCCTAGGTTATGATGCCACCCACCTATGCAAAATATATCGCCTGGGGGTTTGCCGATCACTCATTACGTATTGGCCTATATGATTCGGATCGTGCTTCATTTGTTTCTGAGGCTGCTGCACAAAACTCAGGCGAAATACTCACTTGCGCTTGTCCCAATGATAAAATGATTGTAACCGCAGGCACCAGCTCAGTAGTAACGATTTGGAAATTTGATGCAAATCGCAAAAGTCTTACAGTCCGCAACTCATTACATGGACATACTGATGCAGTTACATGTTTGGCAGCTAGTGCCGCTTATAATGTTATCGTTTCGGGTTCACGTGATGGTACAGCAATTGTATGGGATATGTCACGCTTTACATTTGTGCGTCAATTACGTGGTCATGTTGGTGTAATAGCTGCTGTTGCTATTAATGATTTAACTGGGGATATTGCAACGTGTTCGGCAACATGGCTGCATGTTTGGTCCATCAATGGCGATGCTTTAGCAACTGTGAATACGAGCGTAGGTAGCGCTGATCGAATGCAGCAAATATTGTGTGTTTCCTTTTCGCAGATACGTGAATGGGATCAACAAAATGTTGTCATCACTGGTTCAACTGATGGTGTTGTTAGGGTGAGTTTTTGCTTTCAAAAGTTTGAACAGTAAATTTTAAAAAAAAGTTTTTTTTAAGATGTGGTCGTTGGAGTACACACAGGTGCCACTTGAACGTAAACTTAAGCGTTGTGCTGAAATAAGTTCACAGGAGAAGCCGGAAAGTACATCTAATACAAAATCAACAAAATGTGCTTCAACTACTTCGAAGTCTGATAATAAGAATTTGGATTTGTTTAAGCAAATTAAAAATATGGCTTCAGATGAGAAAACTGGTAAGTAAAAAGTACAAAGCAAAATGGTGAAACCCTTAGTCATGTTGTACTTCCACCATGGGCAGAACAGGATCCCAAAGAGTTTATAAGGATGAAGTTTTGTAATTATTTGCAAAACTGCTTGGCTGTTTTTTAAATAATTTTTAATTGTATTTTATTTCACATAAGAAATTCCAAAATCAGCCTCCGAGAGCAGCATTTCTGAAGCCTCTGAACATAGCAACAAATCTAATGAATCGGATAAACTACTAAAAGAAGTGCAAAACAATGAACGTCGGAAGAGTTCATTATCGTGCACAAAATCACTTCATGAAATGAAATCAGCTACAGTAGAACAAGTTGAAAATAAACATCAGAAAGCAGACGAAGGTAAAAGTTATATTATTTACATAAACAATATAAGTACTTACAATTTTATTATAATTTAGAAAGTGCAAGTGATGAACAACGCTCAATACGACCCAGTAAATCGGATACAAGTTTAACCGATAGTTTTGTTGTGGTGGACAATGAACGTCTCAAGGGCGAGAATACATTGCGTAAAGGTAGTTTTATTTACAAATGAATTATATTTCATAAATAGAATTTATATTATTTTTCCATAAGGTTTCAAATGGCAACGTCAATTAATGTTTCGTTCCAAACTCACTATGCACACCGCCTATGATCGCAAGGATAATGCAGAGCCGGCGAGCATAACTGCTTTAACGGTGTCAAAGGATCATAAAATATTATATGTTGGTAAGTTTGAAGAAGAACAAACAATATTTAGATATGGATTTTTCTCGATCATGATTAAAAAAAAAATAAAATTAAAATTTTTTGAACTTTTTTTATTTCGATCGAAAATATTAAAAGTTTTTGATTTTTATACGAATATTTTGATATGAGTCAGTGCCTAAACTAGAAAGAAACTAAGATAAATAATTTTACTATCAGGTGATGCTCGTGGCCGAATTTTCTCATGGTGTGTTACAGAACAACCTGGTCGCGGTGTAGCTGACCATTGGCTTAAGGATGAAGGTGCTGATCAGTGTGTAAAATGTCACGTGAAGTAAGATTGTATTCTTATAAAAAAAAAAAAGTTCCCTAACAATCTTAATGCATTTGTTTTTATATATAGATTTAATCTTTACGAGCGTAAGCATCATTGCCGCAATTGCGGATTAGTATTCTGTAATAAATGCAGCCGCTTCGAATCTGAAATCTCACGTTTACGCATTTTAAAACCAGTACGAGTATGTCAAGGTTGCTACAGTCAATTGCGCTCTAATTCTGTTGAGAATTAATTGTGCGCCAAAGTTGTTGCAGATTTTAATTAAATTAGGTTGGAAAAATGTTTTATTTATTTTAGTTTAATTTATTATGTTTTATTGTATATTTATTTAGTAAATGAAGGCTGTTTAAATGTTTCTTTTTAATATTAAGAAATTTTATAATTTTTTATTTTTTATACGTACCTACATATTTTTAGTTAATTAACCTATACGTATGACAATTTTTCTAATAATGCATACAGTGTACATTTTTTTTGATAAAGATATATTATATTCACATATTTTTAAAGAAGATTACTCGTATTTATTGTTGCAATATTTTATCTTTTGTAAGCTTATAAACTAATTATGTTTTATCTCTATATACTTACATAAAGAAAATGTTGCATGAAACAATAATAGCAAGTTTTTGCATTAGTTTTTAAGCGTAAAAGCAAAAATAATTATTATGTATGTATTGTATGTGTAGTTGAAGAAAAGTATATTGTAGTGAAACCTGTATGTCTGTGCTAATAATGTAGCATATATGTAATAATAAACATCCATATAAATGTAAGACATAAAAACTTTGAGAAAAGTGTTGCAAAAGATAATACATACATTTAAAAAAAAAATATTGAACAAAATTAAATTGATAAAAAGATTTTAACAAACACAAATGTCAGTAAAAAAAAGTATTATTTAATAGAAAATCTAAATTTAATTTAATGGAAGCACTTAAATAGTATTAGCAATTTAACTTTTATAAATTAATTACAAAATTGGAAACTGGCAAGCATGACAGCATTAGCAACCTCTTAGTATTTGTAGCAAAATGTTTAAGCTTTAAATAAAATTTATACTTTAAATTTAAAATTTGATATTATATTTGGTTCTTAAATTTTGGGCTTGCTTTATTATAATTAAATAGTAAATTTAAGAGAAGTTATATTCCAAACTATCTGTACGGTTTAATGTTTTTATTTTTTATATCTTTTTTAATACAAACATCTTTTGGTTTAACAAAAAACATGCATTTTTTTGGTAATACCTCTATTTCAAATTACAGCATTAGATTCTTTAAAAAAATATATATATATATAATAGTATGTATATGTTAAGTTAATTTCGGTTTCAACATTTTATGTTGATAAAAATAATTTCCAGAGCATAAAATAGAATGGTTGTGAAAAACCAGCAAGCACATGTCCTAAACCTGCGGTGATTAGAAAATTTCAACTCGAAGCAAAACTACTTGTTTCTAGTATTCATTCACATTGGTTCAAGTATACTAGAACCAAAACATAAAACAGTGGAGCAACCACAAGTTCATGAAAAATTCTTTTACTTAGATGTTGAAGTTTCAAGTTTAAACATACAGTGTGTTAAAAAATAAATCAACAAGGTTACTCATACGACATGGTAGATAAGTTATGGA
The DNA here is from genome assembly GCA_963662105.1 of Meiosimyza platycephala. Classification (NCBI taxonomy): domain Eukaryota; kingdom Metazoa; phylum Arthropoda; class Insecta; order Diptera; family Lauxaniidae; genus Meiosimyza; species Meiosimyza platycephala. Next base: position 87,857,296 of record OY759210.1, read on the forward strand.
AATAATATGTATTTTCTATTCCGCAAGAAGAATTGTAGTGATTGAGTTGTCGGGACGCCATTATTGGTTAAATTATTGACTTGTTCATTTCCGTTAAACTGTTGAATGCGGCAAGTGTTTCTTGTACAAATTTTGACTAATAGGTAATAAGCTGAGCGCCTTAGGCTGCGATGCAGCTTCTCTGATAGGCTCTAATAAGTATCAAGTGTTGTTCGTATTATACACCTCCATTTGGCAAATGTTAGTATATACCATATATCAAGTAGTTTTAAATATTTGGTAATATGAACTGCGTTTGGATTAATAACGCCCCTGGCGAGTTTATGGTGACGCTTTTTTCCTTAAAATCATAAAAAATTAAATTTTTGGAGACGAAGTAAAATTTATTTTGGAAAAGTTTATTGCCCTTTTTTGAAGTCATTTGGTCAGTAATATTAATAATAATTAATAAAATCATAAAAAGTCTGGGAAAAACTTTATGACATATTTTTTTTTGTATTGCTCAAAGCATGTAACAAAAGTCATCTGATTCTCGGCTTTTTCAAAAATTTTTCGATTACTACCGGGACCCCGGCTTTGACATGAAATTTCAGGCATAGCCGGGTGAAAACCAGCTATTTGGCAGCCCTGGTTCCGTACGCCTAATTGCCGTTTTTCAGGCGTGAAACTCGCTATAACCAGGTATTTGATTTTGGCACGTTTTCGTTTATGACCTGTCTGTTTTGTAACTTATGCCAAACTCACTGTCTTCCGGCTATGTAGCGGAGCCAATAGAGCCCACCACTGCTCTATTGTATAGTTAGATGACTTATAATAGATGGTTGATCTTAACAAATGAGAAGGAATTTAGTGTTTGTTAAACTACATTTTATTTTATATTACTCTCTACCAAATTCTAACTACATATTTAGTTTTTGAGTTTTTCAAATTCAATGTAACATCGCTTCAAAGTAACACCTTTATAATTTTAATGCCCACTGCACAGAAATGCAATAAATAATAATAATAAAAAAATGTAGTAGAAATAGTAGCAGCAAAATGCCTTTTTGATTACCTTAAATATGCAACAAACACATTTGCACGCTGAATAAAAAAGATACGTTACTTTAAAAACAAAAATGAAAATGAAAATATGTATTATGCAATTGTAAAATAAATACGCAAATATGACAAATAATAAATTATAAAAAGAAATATAAACTTTAATTTAGCGAAGAAATTATTAAGCAAAAAAGTAGCAACTGATTAATTGCAAAACTGTAGACGATAGTGAAATTTCATGCACAGTGTCCCTCACGTCACACAAAATATTAAGTTTTTAAAACTTTTTTTTTACTGTAAATTTCTCGCAAATATTTGAAGAGTTGGCTATTCTCTTCAAAAAAAATGATGACAATGAAATAAGAAAAATTAAAGTCAAATAACTTATAACAAATGTGGTATTTGCATGGAATCACCTATAATATAAAAATGTTTTCAAAAGTATTAATAAAACCAAAAAAATTAAGTGCACATTAAGCAAAATATTAATTGGTGCAAAAATTGTAGCAGATTTAGTAGTAAAATTTGAAGAACTAAAAAAAAAATACCAGTTAGCGTTAAGAAAATATTTAAAACCATGTTAAAAAGAAACTAATATATTCAATGTAAAGTTAAAGTTCAATTTAAAAAAAAAATGCAAATAACAATAATTTTTAACAAAAAAAAAAACAAAATATTTTCAAACAATTTTACACCTCAACACAGTTTTAAACAAATCAATCAATACACTTATATATAATACACACACACACTCACGTGCAAACATTCTATGTCATGATACCCTGTATTAAAAATACCAAACAATGTTACCAAGAAATCGCATTACTTTTTAAAACTTTTATAGTGTTTTTAGTTCTTAAAATAAAATTTTTTTTTTGCAATACGTAAATTGATTAAAAAATCCCATAAATATAATAAGACCACATAAAACCTATAACTCAAAGATAAAAACATTTACATAAAATAGTGCAGATACATATAAACATAAATATTAATATGAAAATAATAAAACTCTATATCAAGCAAAATTATTTATTAAAATAAAGGAAACGTTTAATTAAAACATAAAGTGTATACTCAATTTAACAATTTTTAAACTGCTTGGTTTTTCGAAAGTGAAAAATTTTTTGTATCGTAAAAGCAATATAAAAGAGCCTATCCCCTATAAATAACAAGCTTCAGACATATATATATATGATATATATATACCGAATTAGTGGTATTTGCTAGGAAATAGTATAAATAAAAATAAGTTTAATGAGGAGGATCCTTATTTAAAATACTATATTAATCGTGAAAATAGTGAAGAAGAGACATAAAAAATGTATTATCATTTAAAAAATTTAATATAAAAAATAAGTCTATGAACAAACTTATGAACTTTCAAAATACAAATTCATGTTAAAACTTAATATAGGTCTGAGGGAGGTGCCTCTATGGTGTAACCGATTTCAACCATATTCTATATACATCTAGCACTCTGACCAAGTTTCGTTAAGATCAGTCAACTTTTTTATGTACCTCCCCATACAAAATCATGTAAAAAAGAATATAGGCCCAAGGGATGTACCCCTAGGAACTGACCGATTTCAACTATTTTTGAAATTTTTCTTAAACTAAACAAGAATACCAAATTTCAAATTATCATAGGAGCACTCCTTCTATTTTTGTCACACTTTTGTGTGGGTTCAGTCTACTGTGCGACGGAGGGTTAATATAGGGGCATTTCAGGCTAAGCGGACAAATAAAACAAAAAGAGGTCGTGAAATTTGCTTATATTCCAGTTAGTTAAACATCTATTAGACATATGTAAGTGTGAACAACAATTTTGTTTTTGTGTGCGACTTAATTGCTGAGTTATGGGCTTCTGAAGAATTGGCGAAGTTTAAGGACCGTAATTTTTTGAACGCTGTAATTGGAATCAAGGAATTTATAAATAAATATATATAATATTGCCTTAACTAGTAAAAAGAATGTCCTTTTTAATTTTTAGTCAAATTCGAATTTTAAATTTTCTTGTGTAGGTATAGAAAACCGGAAATAAAAATTTCAAATTAAATATTCAGTAACATCGGCATAATATTTTTTAAATATTTTATTTTTTAAAAAGAGCCTCATATTCGATTTATGTTCCACAAAAACCATTTTATCGTGATCGTTGTTAGTTTAGGAGATGTATAAATTAAAATACTTAGGAATGTGCCAGGTCCCATACAAAGTGCGGTGCGTATGCACTTCAATTCATATACATACATATATCGTAAACTAATTAAGATCATATTTTAAAATTTTTAGCATATTAAAGTTAAAATAAAAAATTAAAAATATGTCGAAAATATTTAAATTCTGAGATGAAATGTTCACTTCCGGTTTCCACAAGAAAAAAAAAATTAAATTTCAAATCTGATTTCATAATTGAAAAGAGCAGTAAATTTCCTATGGATGTCACAATGTTTAATATTTTATTGAAAGTTTGTAAGGTTCGAAAAACTGCATCCGAAAAATGCAATCTTCATATAATGTCAATTTTTAGAAGTCCATAGTTTGACAGCAAAGCCTCAAATAAAAAAAATTAAGAGCTTACACCTTCTAGAAGTACAATCAAGCCGAATATGAGCAAATTTCCAAATCTCATTTTTTCTTCATTGTCCGCTTCACATCAAATGCCCCTAATAGCTCAAGGGCCGGCTATAGAAAATTCGAGTGTATAAGATTACACGATGGGATATACAGGAAAGATAATAATGTATTTAGGTGAAACTAACCTACAAGGGTTGCTTTGCCAAAGGCTGTCCCGATGGCCGAAAAAGTGTTTTTTTGAAAATTCGGAACCCCCCTCCCCTTGGTGAAATCTGGCGGGACACCCCCACCCCCTCCCATGAGAATTAAATTATAATTTTTAATGTAAAATCTATGCATTAAAACGTTGACTTGAGGTTTTCCTTGACCTCCTCCCTCCCTTGGTGAGATTTTGCCGGATCCCCTCCATCCTATTTTAGCTTACTTAATTAATGGACGTCCCCTAACATCAAACTGAATTCTCTCGCATCGCGATTTATTTGAAATCTATCCGTTTTAATTCGTAATTGCGCACTATTGTGACTGAATTGTCAGGGCTGTTCAATTTTCCCATTTATGTTAAAAATTCATAATCAAACAGCTGTTAATCAAAGATTAACATCCAGATAACTAAGCAACTATAAAATTAAATCTCAAAGCGATGCAAGTTTTTTTTGTGTCTTAAAGAGTAGTTTTATTTAATTTAGAATATTTATTTAATTTAGATTATTTTGCACAGCCTAATTTTTCTCTTACTCTCTGAAGTTTTTTGACTTAGGATGTAACCATAAACTTTTCTAAAAACGTGTAGAAACACAGCTAAAGTGTCTTACCAACTTTTAAGTTGATAGTTTGCAAAAAATTAATTTATATTGCACATAAAAATAAACTAACATAATTAAATTATTATTCAAAGTGAAAATACAGTGTAAAAATGGTGATAAAATAATGAGCACAACAAAATGAGAAATAATTCATAGATTTGGCTAACAAGCTTAGGCGATCTTGCACTACAGTGGATTGTGCTGCCTTAGATGAACCAGAAGTGACAGCAAGAGTCTCATTAGTTTTCTTGCAGCCCATAACACAATCATCCCCTTCACATATATCACAAAGAGAAGTCATGATCTCATAGTATACTGTTGCACTACGTTCTTTATTGTAATAATCATAAACAACAACCGGAACCGGCTTCTGCATTGCGATCTCATGTAATGTGGTTGCTTTGACTGAAATACAACTTTGATGGTAAGCTTCTAACCTACGTAAATAGATGATAGCAATTGTATCCGATTTTTTTGTCTCTGTGTACAAAATAGTCATAAAATCACGTAATTCTTTAAGTTTTTCACTGCCAATAGTATAACCAGTTGGTAATTCCACTTCAGCGACCATCACATTTGTTTGATTTTCTCTAATATCAAGATCAGATGGAATATACTGTGTACATATATCGATAATAAGTTGCTTTCTTGGTGTATTTTTCCTTACGTTTACATTTAAATCAAAACTTTTCTTCGATTTCATAATCGTATTGTAACTGTATGATAGTTGCACCAGAGAAGAGCCATTACCTTTTGCAGTAAACGTAACTTTACGCGTGTTCTTAAGTAGCTACAAAGTAAAAATTAATAAGATTTAAGGTATACACTATGCAGCTTAAATTAAATTACCTCATGCGTGTTCAGCACCATTAAATTATCAGGTATAATAGTTATAATTCCTTTATTTTCAATACTTTCACAAATATAATCGATATTCATTGTACAGGTACGTGTGAAACCAGTTTTTTCAGCAAATTTAATTAAAGCTTGTAAGCCAACTACAGTGTCCTGCGTCGAAGTAAATCCTCCATTGCTATTACGCTGCGTTAATAGCCATTGTACAATAGGCAATACATCGTCCGTTGGTTCTTTCTCTAGCATCGCTTGTAAAATGTACGAAGTGATTTCTATATCGCTGCTCTTGAAGACATTTGACCTTTTTCTGTTTTGTTTTTTTGAATCAGTGGACCACCAAGTAAAACCGTTTTCATTTTTAGCAAGCAATTTTATTTTAGCCATTACTTCGTTGGCTAAGTTGTGATTTACTTTTTGTAACACCAATGCGGTTATAGATAGCGAATATATATCATCCGTTTCATCAAGGCTTCTAATCAAAAATGTTATTCCTTTTTTGATGTGTGTTTCATATTTAGAAAAATTTTGCTAGAATGTAGCGATTAATAAGATGTTCAAAAATAAGTATGAAATTGCTGTTAAATTTTGCTAAATTGAACTATTGCATATATATGTACGTGCAAAAGACTTTTGTATACTTAACAATTTATAGGCAGTTTTCAGTCAATGCATCAGAATTTGAAAACTTCTTATATGAAAGTGCAAGAAACGATTTTTGGAGTTAACTGTTTCATGAATCATTAATCCTTTAAGGAAGGATATCTGAAGTAAGTGAAATAATCCGACAACACACAATTGCTAAGCACACAAATATCTGTCAGAAATACTCTCCATTTATAAGATAAAAGGGTTAATTTCTTTTAATCTTCTGATAATCTTACCTTGTTTTCCAAAATTGCTAACAGCACAAAAGCTGAGAGACTAGCATCATTGAGTTGCGGATATTCCAAAAGTTGACCAAACTCAGCAAAGTTACCATTTGTCGTCTGTTTTTCGACTAAAAACTCCAAGGACTTTGCGATGATTTCTTTATCGACTTCAATAAACTCAGAAGCCTGTTGAAAATATCGTACTACATAAGCAGTAAGCCAAGTACTGCCGGCTATTTCTGATTCTCCATCAGAACTATATAATCCATCTGATCTACCATAGGCACTATACGATCCATCTTCTTGCCGAAAGTTAAGTTCACGTTGAAACCCAATTTTCAACATATTTCGACATGTTTTTGTTAAATTCGGCATTTTGTAATCAACAGTCTATCATTAAAAGATTCTACAATCGTAAAGAGTTAAATAATATAAAATTTCTTACCTGTAGATATTTTAAAGCTAATATGCTTGGTACAAAATTAATCATATTCTGTTCACCGTAACCGAATGGCATGCGCACTAAGTTTTCAATGTATTTTATAGACAGTTCTATTACATCACCGATCACTGAGAACTCTATATGCTCAGAATTAGGCACTACGTTGGCAGGAATATCTACTTTTATAGTCTCTCTCTGCTCCTGTTTATCGCTGAGGTTGATAAAGATAGCGCGATTCTTATGTACCTTAACACCCTCTGGTTCCACTTTAAGTTTCTTGTGTACGCTATCACCAGCCAGATCAGTGATAGCAGTTACTTTTATTGTCATTATGCCAACAGCTTGCGGTCTTATCATAAAAGAAACACTTTCAGTGCTATTTGATGGTACAGAAATCCGTTTATTTTTCACTTGCTGAACTGAACGCACATCAATTTCATTAATAGCTTCCACGAACTCAAACTCATTATCAGAGTTATCCAGCGTCACTTCGGTGTGTACTGTTTTATTAAAGTAGTTGTAAATGAGCACAGGTATAGAGATGACTTCACCTTTAAACGAGTTTAATTTAGTTATTACCTATCCATCCATATATCGGTTGAACAAATTTATAAATTGCTACGAAGGACCTAACAGAAGTTAAGTTGGTGGTATTTTTTTAAAAATATAATGCCGATAGACGACGATTTGTAATAATCTTACGATATTATTACGAATTGTCTAGATATGTATTTGAAATAAATAAGCTTGAAGTGAAAGCGTAATGTCTGAACTTTAATTTGAGCTATAGATTATCTTCAGTAGTAATGGGAAAATAATAAATGCAAATAATGTCGAAATTATGAAAGTCCAAAAAGACAATTTATGGAAAGTTTTTAAAGGTGGTTCTATCGAAATAAGAAATTTACTAAACTTAATAGAAATTGTGTGGATAAGATAAGAAATGATGAATATTGAAGATAAAAAATATGACGTTTCTTCAACCAACTTAGTGAATCTTTGTTAATCCCTTCGTATATATGTATATGTATATGTATATGTATATGGTATACCTTGCTTTACTGAGTATGGTAAATTAAGTGTTATAAATAATGGTTTGAATACTTTTATCAAAGTTGGATTCTTTGTAAGTGCGAACCCGGTTTTATGGTTCATAGAAAAGCCGGTAATGACCCAGGAAGTTATAGTATCTGGAATGTTTTTGACAAAACTTAAATGTGTCTGATTTGTTCTGAAATCGAAATTAGAAAAATTTAATTAGCTAATTATAAACCTTCATATACAAAATTGATTTATATAAAAATAATTAGTAAGGCAAATTAAAAATTAAAATATAATACGCGTCTGGTAAGCGTATCCATACATCATTCGAGAGTAAAATTTGAAATGACTTATGGTGTCTACAAAAAATGAGGTATACAGAAGTTTTTTTTTATTATTTGGACTGCAGCATGCAAATATTCTCAAATTGAACTCCATGAGAAAGTTGTAAACGACTTTCGAGAACCCATAACATAAAAAGGACTCCTCAAATCAAAAAATATATTAAAATAATTTACGATGATTAGAAATCTTTGTTAGATTTCTAACCCTCTAGAAGAAAAGTTAATATCAAACAAAAAATGATGAGCATAATAGGATCATACCAGTGTGAAATCTGTTTTCAAAAGCGCTATAAAAAACAAGATATTTGAAAAAGGGTCCGTTGTACTAAAATTTTGTCCAGAATTTCTAACCGTAACGTATACGATTTAATTTGTTCATGCAAAAGTTAAGTTTATTTTATGTATGTACTTACATATTGAAACTTTCAAATATCCAAGTTTCTGGAAATCGTTCTCTTGCTACTGGTTCCTGTCCGCTTGGACCGGCCATTCCCCAAATTTTATCAGTTGCTTTAAGAAAGTAAAAAAAAAAAGAATTAGCGTATATAATACTAATATTAAAAATATTTTTATTTTTCGTTGTGAATAATTTATGGACATTTTGAGACATCAGTCTTACTTGGCTTAAAACCAGGGTCAGCTCTGACCTTGTTTTCGCCGGAGTGTAGTACTGGTTTGATGCTGTTTCTCTCAGAAGTGGAGTCAATTCATAATACATATTATATAAATCAAATACTACGGTTTATTTTCTAAATTTTTGCATACACATACTTGGTCGAGCAGATTTTGCTTTCGAGAATGCGGTGATGCCCAGGCAACTTTGAGGCTATTGCGTACTACCAATTTTCAATTCATTCATTCTAAAATAATCCACCGAAATTTATCCATTTGAGTTACCTGGCCATAAACCGTGTTTGTCCAGAGCACATTTAACACAATTTGTCTCTATCAAGCTTGATGTTAAAATCACCCGTTATTAGCCTGAGATTTTGATACTACTATTATTTTAAGGGTAGTTACTTTAACACTGACAACCAGGGTTGCCAAGTGACTAGGACCGTCCAAGCCCGGAATTACATTTCACAGCCGGGGACTGGTAGAAATTAAAAAATTTCTGAAATTATCGGGATTTAGACAATTTTTGTGACATTGACTTCAAATTTTTGTTTAACGAGCAAAAAAAACATCAAAAATTGTGCTTTTTGCCATTTGAGGAAAAACATTTTTTTTTCTGAAGGCCGAGAATCGTTTCTGTGCGACTTCGTAACTCTGTGGACAACTCTTATTTGCTTGAAGTATGTTTGAAAATATTAAACAAAAAAAACTGAGCCTGATGTACGCCAATTTTTGATTTGACGCCCTTAGACTTCTTTTATTTTGAGATACCGTGAAAGATCGAAAGTTACACGAACAATCCAAAAACAATTCAAGGCCTTAAGTTGAATATTGGCCGAGCCATTCATAAGTAGAGCCAGAAACAACGTCGTAGAGAATTAAGCTTGTATTATTATTATATTTATTTATTATTTTAGTTTTAAATAGGACTTCCTTTCGCCCACACCTACATCTACCATATATTGCAATGGAAAAAACTTTAGCACTTACAAGACCACGGAAAATGAGCATTTGTCATTGATACTAATCCAGATATTTTTCCTGGATAGCGACCAGATCCAGATATTTTTGGGGTTTTGGTTTTATAACTGTATAAATCTGCAAATACTCTGCCTTTATCTAAGTCATATTGAAATAGTCCATACTGCCAAACGCTTTGGTCAATACCTAGAAGTCCAACATATGAATCGGGGTCTGTTGTTATATGAAATTCAATATCACTTCCCGGACTTGTTTCTTCAGTTGCAGTTATATCCAGCTGTAAAGAAAAACATTTTTTTTAAAGTACAACATGATACCTAAGTATTACACATAAATAAACTAACAGTGTTCTCGAAATCGTTTAATTCGGTTTTGAATTGTATGTTTTGTTCTTCAAAGCGTAGATTATTGTTAAAGATGTACTGTACAAAAATACTGGCCTCGGGCATCATTTCCAGTGTTGGTATAATTTTGATTCTGTACGATTGGCTGTTATTCAGCCCTTCTATGCGTTTTACTTTGATGATATTACCACGGGCTACTATTATATAAACAAAAAAGTTTATTGGTTCCGTCCATTTTACCTCGACGAACATTTCTTTTTTCAATTGTGGCCTAAAAATTTTTGAAAACATAAAGTTTTGTAAACAAATATACATACATATATAATACGTCTTACATAATTTTAACAATTTGTATAGAAAATTCTTTGAACTTACGTTATGTTCAACTGAAATCTTTCGGGTAGTTCCGTTCCGTTCGCTCTGATGTGCGCAATTTGATTTAAATAGTGTTTAATACCAAAATAGTTGCAAAAAATACTTAGTGGATGTCCTAAATCTGGTAGCACAAATTTAAAAGTTGCAAAGCCACTTATATTAAACATGCTATAGAATATTAGTCCATCGATGTTTAATTTTATGGGACGTTTATCATCTTTTATTGGAGTACCATCAAATTTGCGTCCAATTACAGTGTATGTAATACGTTTGCCAGGATGATATGTTTTGGGTGGGTCGAGTGCATTTATAACGATATTGCGTTTATGCAGTGTAAAATGAGATTCCGGAGCATTTTGCTTACTACCAGTTAATTCATCTTCGACGAAAGCGTTAACTTCATATACAAATGGAAAATCAGATGTCCTGAATATTAGTTCTGGTCTTGGTAATTCTTTCCAAATATTAAATTCAACCTCTCCTTTTCCATCAATAGGAAACGTTGTCTGGAAAGAAAGAAAGAAAAAAAAAAAAAATTATAAAAAAGTTTTATATGCATATAGGCGGAGGCATTTTGGTGAAATTAACCAACCAGAGTTGCCTTGCCAAAGCCCTTTCCGATGCTCGCAAATGACCGAATTTTGCTTAATTTTGTGCCAAATGATAGAACTCGAAGAAGCTTAAATATGATATATCAGGTTGCATCGGAACATCTGTATTTGATATGAAATAATCAACTATTTTGATAAAAAAAATCGTCAGAAAATTTAAAAGGAAACACTGAAGCTTACGACCAAAAACATTTCTGAATTTCTCCGGCCAGATAAGGTTTTAAGAACCGCCATATCTGACAGGAAAACCATACTGCTTATATATCTATGTGAATTCAATCAAAAAAACTAATCGATTTTTCAACACTTGAGCATTTGTCGGAAATCTTCGGCTTTTTCAGCATTTATCGCTTCTTCCAACATTTTTTGAATGTATCAACATTTTTCAATGCTTTCAACAATTTTTTGAATATATCAACATTTTCCAACATCAATGCCTTTCACAACATTAATCATCATTCTCGTAATTGTTTAATATTTTTTGAACTCGTTAATACTTTACAACTTGTCAAACTTTTTTAAATTTTTTCAATATTTTTTGTGCTATCCGACTTTTTCAACATATTTCGACACGGCTCTTCGATTTTGCCTATTCTTTACAATTCTACTCCATACTTTTTGACACTGCTTCATACTTTTCTATACAAACATCACGCCGCGAGTGCTTGAGCCGCTTTTTTCTGGGCCGCGTTAGTAAAGTTATAAGTCTATAAGCCAAGCACTTACCTGACAATACCCACACATCCAGACTTACTTGTATCGTTTCTCCTCCTGGAAAAAGATCAATGTCTTTGTAATTTGATAAATAAAACTTTACTGAGACGGTAGCTTTGCCTTTAACTGGTTTCCCAAATGTATATCTAAATACATATAACAGTTAATTAATATTTTTTTAAACAGAGTTTTAAAATGTTTATGTCAAAACTTACTGTGCTTCTACAGTTATCCTGATGACTTCATCTGTTACGCTAACGTCCTCAGGCAGATCAATAAGTACTTTGAAATTCGGCAAGTCATATTTGATTACACCAAAGGATTTTTCTTTAAGTCTATTTTCTCCATCGTATACTTCAATGTGAAACCAATCACGTAAAGGATTTTCAGAAAGTTGAAAGTTACCAGTGAAGACACCATGTGTCAGACTAATATTTTTCCATTGTTGTATTATATTGGAACCGCCATCCTATTTATGATACTTTATGTTCAAGTTTATTTAAAATTAATTTACAAATACATACTCACCTTAATTGCAATCTTCATAGGTTTCTTTAACTGCTCTGGCTGCGTTTTTTGATTCAAAAACAAAACACGAAATTGCACCAAATCTCCCGGTTTGTAAATAGGCTTATCTGTTAGAATGTACACCAATGGATTGTAATAATCAAAAACGAGATTTGTTGAGTTCTCAATTGCGATACCAGCAAGACCTTTGACAAATAATTTATAATTATCCATTTCAAGTTCTGGTATCTGAAACTCAATATTTTTTGTTGACATTGGCAGCATATTGATAATTTTTGATATTTTATATGAAGAGCCGTATAGTCCAACTTTAATTTTACAAGGGCCTTCAATATCATGAACAGTGACTGCTACATTGTAATTAAAGAATGGGCGTAATGTTCCCGGTGCTACGACAGTATAGATTCTGTAATTTGGAAAAAAAATGTATGTGTGTGGATATCATTGAGTAATTTATTTTCATTTTAATTTACATGAGAGTATACTACGTAAATCATTTCTGTATTAAGAAACCCTTGGAAAAATACCCTTGTCGATGTTAGAGTAAGGAAAAGCGCCGTCATTGCCACCAACTCGCAGTTTTTTGTGGTTTCGCTTCGGCTCAAGTTAATTTATATATAAAACAATATCGAAATAGCTAAAAAGTTGGTCGTTTAAGAGTGCAGGATGGCTGCCTAAAGCAAAATTTCTTCTACAAAGTAAAAAGTCTCAGCTATACTAATCCTCAGAGTTCAATCATATCTAAATAGCAAAATATCAAGTCCTTATTTTTAGCAGCCAGAGAACATCCCTGGATTAGTGACGCAACCTGTGATGTCGTAGAAAGATCAAAAGCGATTTATGTTGCGCAAATTGCCAACGTAATTCTGCCGAAAATCAATCAAGAATCCTTTGAAGTTCCAAGTTTCAGTTAATTATAATCATAGTTGTGTACAATCGATCATAAATTTACTAAATATGTAAATTACAAAATTAAAATGCAATATGTTTTGTATCGCTGTGAAATAAAATATCACTTTATAAAAATATCACATTAAAATCAACCCGAGAATTTTTTATTTCATAATAAAACATAATTATAAAAAAAACAAATTATTAGTGATCTATAACCTTTAAGATGCTTATTAGTTGTTCTGATTCTGTTATATCCATTAATTTACTAATCTCCTTTGTAGAGAAATGATGTTCGGTGAAAGGCGCTTTTAATAGCAAAAACAACAAATTAACAATATTTTAGCATCGTTATTATTATAATGATGCTATGGGGCTTTCAATACTGATTAAGCAAAAGAATTCAATCTATTTGTGCAATCCATTTCAGTACTTACCCTCCACCATGCACAAATATCACAATATTAAAAGAGCAACAAATAAAATTTAAAATTTTCAACATATTGAATTGTTATTATAAAATATTGAAGTCCGATCGCACCGACGTTAACGTTACAAATGATTGAATTTAATTAATATACGAGTACGTATTTATTTATATAGTAGATATGGGATGGAAAATATTTTATTCCTCAATAAGCGTAGCCGCAGACATAATATATTCAAAAATAAATATTTTAAAATTTAATGATGTTTTGAGTTTATCACCAATTGCACTTAAACTATAGATATTGAAGGGAGACAACCTCCTATTATTTGTTCTTCGACATATATGTTAAAATTACACCCTACACCGTTTTACTTTTGTCCTTCCTGCTGGAGCACACGGTGAGGATTATTTTCTAATTATTTTATTTAGTATATAATGCAATAACTATCAACTTATATCGGACGTTGAATATCTGCATAACCATCAAATTTCCATAAATTAATAAATAATTTGAAATAAAATAAAAAATCGAAGAATAAGCACAAAAACCGAAATTTTCAGATTTTCTGAATTCTTGTGTAGTGGGCGTGCCAGTAGACCTGCAGTTGGAAGGAACAATAGCATGCTTAAAAAATATAAAATAAGACAAGTTTCAACGATTTATGTTTAGAAGATATGAAACTACAAGAAAAAAAAAAGCATGGAGCTATGTCCAATACGATTTTGCTTGTTAGTATTTTAAGTTTTAGAAATTCGTCAGAGTGATGCAAGTTTATCAATTCGGCACCGTGGTCAAGAATATGACATTTTGAGAAGCGCTCTACAGCGTATTCTCTTTGCATCTTTATACTTACAAAACTCAATTGACTCAAGAACTGCTGCCTATTGACCACGGACAGCGTATAGAGTTTGTTAATTAAATTATGAAACAACAACAAATGTATGCTAATTTTTCGAACAGAATCATTGTCAGCGATGAGGCTCATTTTCATCTTGATGGCTTCGTTAATTGTAAAAAATTTTCGCATTTGGGGTTCAGAAAATCTACGAGTGATCGTTGAAAAACAAATAAAACCTCCACTGTCTGCAGCGGATTTGGGACTGGAGGCATCATCGGACCATTTTTCTTCGAAAATGTGACTGTTCAGGCAATAAAATTTAATGGTGCTCTCAATCGCGACATGATAATTTAGTTTTTTGTTCCTAGATTTTTTGTTACAAGATATAAATGTAAGCGACAAGTTGTTTCAATATGACAGTGTCACATGTACATATACATCTCGAGAAGCAATTCATTTACTACGTGAGTTCTTTCCTAATCGTGTCATTCCCCAGAAACACCTACCGCACCTACAAATAAAATATTTAAAATTTTATATTGAGAGAAATATTTCTACTTAGTTTAACCAAATCTATCCCAGATTTTAAGAATAACTCGGACAAGTTCTGTGAAAGAAGTTGTTGAACTTCGACAAAGGGGCGTGTCATCTATCAAGCAAAAAAAAAAATTCAAAACGCTTTAATCGGATAATTCTGTGGCAGAAAAGAATAACTGCTTAAGTCGACTTAAGCACGAAGGGAATTGAGGAAAATTTTTCATTAGATATTAGTGAAACTCGCTTTCCATTTTTTGGCAATGTCATGACCCAAACAAATACTAACAACGTGCGTTAAAAAAAAGAGCAATTGCATCCAGAACTAATCTAAAATTGGCCTTAGCTCCCTTCTTACTCAAGTCAACTCAAGCAGTTTACACAGAATTATTTAACGCAATGTAACCAAATTTCACACAAACAGTAAGAATGATTCGTAAAAGATCTGGACAAGAACTAGGCGAATGTCTATAAGTGGGTGTGACTGTGTAGGGTATGTAAGTTTTTGCTTTACTTAAGATAACACCTTTACTAGCTTTTTTTTATTTTTTCATAAAAGCTAAAATTGAACAAAATCTGCTCTATAGTCTAAGTGGGTCTAACGTAAAAACCGATATTGTGTGAAATGATAAGTCCGCTATGACGTATTTTTCATTGGGGCATTCCATTATTTTATTGTTTGAAATAGTTGACGGATTTTTATTACCATTCTATTAATGTTCTTCGACACATGTGTATATATGGTATATTTTGACTTTTCAATTGTTTTCAATTATTTAAGTATTTTTCTATCACCTGCAGGTGACTTATGTACTTTCACACGTATGTATTATTGTTTCAATTTATTTATTAATTCTTTTTTTTGCCACAGTGATCTGTAGATTGAGAATAATGATATTTTTGGAATCATTCACATTGTTTATTGATATTTACATTTTGTTGTTGTTGGAATTATACATTACTAGGTGGTCACTTAATGGCGGAATTATGGAAAGAAGAAATCTATCGTTACCCTGTTGTAATTCTTATTTCCTTCGATTACTGTGCATTATAAATTTTAATATTGCCTTATATAGTACACAGGGCCACGTTAAGTTTTTTTGGCTAATCTCTCTTATTTTCATAAATTTAAAGAACGATAACTCTTTTAGTTACAACACTGCATCTAAAAGTACAGTGATGCTGATACTTATACCTACATTAGGGTGTATATTTTGAAAATTTTGTAGATGGTCTTATTTATTTTTTGCTTATGTTTTAGCATTGCGTTTAAAAATAATGTACACAAAATTTGAGGTCAAACCTGTAAACGGCGGCGCGAACAGAGTTTGTGCCTGATTTCATTGAAATTTTACGAAAAAATCGACTTACTAAAACGTAGAAAAAGTCTGCCTTAGGTGTCAAGATATAGCGTTTTAGGTACTTTTTTTGTATGGAAGGTGCCACCCACTATTGTCAAAGCACGCTCACATTTTTCGTGTGGCTGATAATGCGTACAAAATACACCCGAAGGGGTTCTTTTTTCTTTCAGTTTTTCGGGGTCTCATAATTTTCTTTATTGTAAAATCGGGTTTGAAGAAAATTCTCCCAAAATTTCAGCTTCCTAGATTAAACTTGTGAACGACGCAAACACTTTCTTTCCAATTATAATTCATATGGAACTTGAAAAAAATCTGCAATTGAAGGGCCCAGGCACCCAGACCCATAGGCACTTTCTGATCAGACAAAAATATCGTGTACAGCGCAAAAAAATGAGGTAAAAGTTTTTCAAAATAAACACCCTAATGTACTACCTATATGCTTGTAAGTTAGCAGCAATTATACTATACTTAACCGAATTCAGATTTTTAAATTTTTTCAATAAATACCTTTTAACTGAAAACCCTTAGCAGATACAGGGTTATCCAACAAGAAGCTTAATTTGAGTCATTCAACGAGAGATAGCATTTGAAAACAATAGAAAAACGCAATACTTTTTTAAAAAGTGGCAGTATTTTTATTTTAATCTAAACTTTAAAGCACAAAATCTAAGTTTTGAAATGGAATACAATGTCTGGCAATTTTTCGCCTCAGCTCTGCCTACAAGTGGGCGTTTATTGATAAAGTCTTTCATCATATTTTCGCATAGTTGTAGCTATATTTCGCGAATTAACTGTTGGTGTAGTGTTGGCATAGACTGTGCCTTTGACATAGCCATAAAGAAAAAAGTTTAATGGTGGTAAACCGTACGATCTCGGCGGCCAATTGTAGTCACCATTTCGAGAAATCATTCATTTTGCCTAAAAAGAAACTATATTTTTTTAAAAGATGTTTTGCATAACACAAGAAACCATATTAGTTTTTTAAAATTGACACATCTAAAATAAATGGAAGACTACAAAGTAAATAGCAAAAACCCTCAAATCAAGAAATAATAAACCAAATAAAGAAGGAAATAATAGAAAAATAAAGAAACATGCGGCTACTTTGCATATGACTGCATGTTAGTGTCTTGAATATTTACCCACAGTCCAATAAAAAATAATAAAAAATAGTCCAATTGATACCAAGGTGCATAATACCAAAAAAAGGATGCTTTTGTCCTTTCCGTTCTGTGTGAAAGTAAACTTGGCCAAAACATAAGCCGCAATCACTAACTCACATCATCAACCATCATTCATACGTAAATACTTGATGAGTCGCACGTACTGTTAGCTAATCCTTTGCTCAGTAAGGATAACAAGAAAATGATAGCTTTCGGCTATTCGTCACATCATCAAGAAAATCGTCTTAAGAAATTTTTGTTGGGTTTTTTTATTGGAAGTTTTGTTTGAATTTATTCCTTTGTAACAATGGCAAAAAGGATTCCATCTTCTTCTTATGAGAAATTTTCTACGGTCTATGGCATTCAATTTGATATTGTTGTTGCTTCTGCTTTATAATCCTTTTGCATTATTTTATTTTATTTCTATGCAATTCTTTTTATTTTACTTTTGTTACATTTTTATTTTTTGATGAGCGTATGTTAGATTTCTGACCAAATACAGAAAAGGAAGGATATAAAAAGGACACTTTCTGTTTGTTTTTGACAATTTCTTAATTTTCCGCAAGTAATCATAAAATATTGACGATGTGAATTATTGCACTTGTCTAGTGGACGGTGGATAGGGCTAAAACTCTTTCAAATCAGTGATGTTTAATGCCTATAAAATTTGTTTTAAAGCATTTAAAAAAAATTGCGTAAATTGCTTTTTGGACTTTTGGGACGCTGTGAGGTTATGCAATGTCAAAAAATGTCTCATTTTGCTAGGATTTTTGGAATGCAAATGTAGCCCCATGCGATCAATTTGCACGAATGCCACTGTGTAGATCTGTATGTAGTCATGTGTAATAATTTCAATTAACGATATGGCCGAAAAATAAAAATAAATAAAATTATGGAGGCTAGTCTCAACCTAAGAGAAAGAAAAAAAAACTTTACACAAAAATCAGCGATGCAAAAGTAAAGTGGTGCTCGATTTGGAGTGGAATGCTTCGTGTACACAGCAAAAATAAAAAAAAAAAAAATAAAAAAATAGTATAAATTAATTTGCTCGGTATTAATTTTATTTAGATACTATATCCTTAATACTCCTAATAAGCACCTTTAGTGCTCAAAAACGTCTGCCTTCGAAAAAACCGGCAGTTGGTAGCGTCTGCCTTCTTTATATTTGTTTTTTATAAGTATGGGAACCAGTCAGCCAATAGCAGACGCGATAAAATCATTTAGTACTCAATTTTTTTACATGTTTGTAACATTGCAATTTTTAAATGCGGCAATAACTCTATAATAATCCCAATCTGCCTGACGATAAAATCACTTAAGTTTGTACATAAATATTTTGAAAAAATTTTAAACGCAGCAACAAAAACGTCTGCCTCTTACATTTAACTGTTTTGTGTATAAAACAATTTTTTAATATGAAAGGCAGACGCGATAAAATTATTTATGGTACCATTTTTTACAGTTTCAAATGGATGCCAATTAATAACGCAGGGGCAACGCAATAGCAAAGATTGTTCGTGCTATTTATATAACTTAGAACTTCATGATTTTCAGTCTCTGCCGCATGATAAAATCATATAAAAATTTAGGCCAGCGGCTTCCTAGCTGTAAAATTTAGTGGCAATGTACGCGAATGTGCGCTGTCAAACAACAGTCAAACGCGCACTCGCAAAAAAGTATAATTAACGTCTACATTCTACGCGATTACATGCCGATTTGAGTGGCCACTGCTTCATGCGAATGCATGAATTTTAATTTGATGAGCTGTCAAATGCAGCTAACCGCGTACGTTAGCCCTCCACTATTAATGCTATTATTATTTTTATTCGAAAGCTTGTACTTGCTGAAAAAATTGTTGTTATTCTTGTTCATTACCTTATGAGCTTTTTAAAAAAAATCAAACGCATTGAAAAAAAATTTCGAGATATAAAGCGGTGAGAATAATTTTTTGCCAGTGTGTTGTGTTTTTCTTTAAGAATTCTATTTATAGTTCTACTAGCTTTCTAGTATAAAAAATAAAAAAAAAAAATAAAGTTTTTAACAAAAACAAAACCGGACAATTCACTTTATTATACCAGCGAATGGCAGTACAGTTCGTTATTCGACGCACAAACAAGCAACCAAAAGTTCGCAGAATTTCAGCGCTATCGACGCACAGCGTTGAGTTAAGCTCTAATGAAAACAAAAACAACAACACACACAGGCGTTAGCGACGGCGCTGCATTGTGTTTCGACGAATGTAGCAATTGTTTTTGTTTAAAGTGCAATATGGTTTTTTTTGTGCTGTTGACGAATTTAGAAATGAAAGAAAAAAAACTTTAAAATTTAGTTTATTGTTGCTTGATGTTGTTGTTGTGCCCTTTAGCTAGATTTCCGTGCCCACCACTGCTGCCGATGTTAACTAGTTGAAATAATTGTTATTCATAATTGTTTGTTTTTATATCGCAGCTACAATTTGCTTGGTTATTTTCTGCAGTAAAAGTTTTCCTAAAAAAAAAATAAATAAGACGGCCACTTTTAAGAAGTGAATACACAAACCAGAAAAGTTTCCAACGACGAAAATAAAACGTCAAAAAAATGCGTACCCACTAGTGGTGACGAATAACGGAATTCATAAAATAAAAATATTAAATTCAAAACACATTTAAACAAAATAAATTAAAATGGTATTTGCTATATTATTCTTTCTAAGCTTGCTTCTGGTAATGTTTGCCATGATCATTTTCATATTTTTAACACAATGAATGCAGTTGAATATTGGACATCTGTCTGCGTCAAAACATGGAACTGAATCGAATCCACAATTGCAGCAACAACTCGAACAAGCCCGTGCAGATATAGAAATCTTAAAAAGGAACTACTTTGCATTGCAAATAATATTTGAGTTATATCGTATATATTTTACGTAATTATTGTAATACATAATTTATGCTCATTCTTAGCTATTATGAATCTAGTAAAAAGCTCATTAAATAATAAAAAAATTAAAAAATTGTTGTTGTTAATTTATTATTTATTTTTTTTTATATTTTCATAACTTTTAATACTCCATCAACATATTCAATCAGATCATGTGAAAATATATGTACATACATCTTTGGTCACAATCGATAACCGCCTAAGTCGACTTAAGAAAGAATTGATTTATGTATGCTACCATACTCTACTAACAAAACTTTATATTTAGATGAAACCACTATTTCTTTAGCAATATTTTTTAAAAAGATATTAATAAAAACATATAAATTTAAGTCGTATTGAAGTCTCATTACATTTACAATAAGCGCCAAAATATACTTAAGAAAATAATTTCCTAAAATTGTTATATTTAAATAGCCTATAATGATCTAAGCGGTTCTTGCACATTTTTTCCTAAATTAATTATCATAAACAAAAGAATTAATTTAAGAGCCAAAGTATTGATAACTGATTATTGCAAATTGAGAATGTTTAAACACAAGTTCTGTCTCTACAAAAGCTATTAATGCATTTTTACTGGAACGATTTCAAGAGAGCTACATATGTCAAAGTAATCTTTTCAATTTCGTATAAACACTTATATTACTTTTTATTAAATATCTTCTTAACAAATGAAACTTTCAGTATCGTTTTTTGACCTAAGCATTGCGCGTGTCAGAATCTTTAATTTTGCATTAAATTTTTTCTAATACACTTTTTAACTTTTTTCAGAAACGCTTCTGTATATAAAAAGTGATTCTTCTCGAAAGCATGATTTTCAACTTAGGCTGTTATTGCTTGTGACCACAGATATTTTGTGCATCAAGTCACATAATCCAAGCATGATTATGATCAAATACAAAGTATTCCATCTAAGCTCACGTTAACCTTCTAACAATCTAATGTTATTGACTTCGCAATTCTAAATAACAGTTGCCATGCGATAAAAGGGAGCTGCAGTTTTTTTACTTTATCAAATTTTTCGCTTGGCTTATGCCCAGAATTTTTCTTTTAAAAATTGAAAACCCTCAGCTATAGTTTTATTTTAAAACAAACTTAAATTAGATGAATTAGCCTATTTTTTTTTTTAATATAGGGAGTTATTTCAAGGTAATTAATTAGAATATCGCTAAAATTGGAATTCCAATTGTTTAAATTTTCCCCAAATTGCTTAATATTTTCGAAAAAATTAGATAAATTTCTCGAGTTTGCATAAGAGACATTAAACATCTGTTCGCATAGATGTCTTTAATATGTTATGGCCTTTGCATTGTGCCATATTTCGATTGATTGAAAACATTTGCAAATGCATTTTCGCAACATATTAGAATATTTCATCACATTCCTAACCTCTTTTTAAGACCATCCGGTTTATTTCCAGTACCCGTATACGTATCATTGTTCGGCCAAAGTTTTAAATATTAAATTTTAAATTGACTTAAAGTTTTTTATTTACTATAGAACCAAAGTTTGGTTACATTCTATTGCAAAACCCTCTATGTATAATATTCTAAATTTTTTGTTACAATGGAAGGTGTCACGCCCACTAGTAATGGTATTGTTAAGTTAAGCTTCAGCATCAGCTTCAATTAGAGGTGTTTGTATAACTCCATTCACTTTCTGTTAGAACAATGTCTATGGTACTATTAATTTATGTATGCACAAAATTTAATTACATTTTAATGGAAAGTACTACAGAAATATTTTAAAGTTAAGATTTCTAAGGGAAGTGCCACGTCACTATGTCTAATTCACTTACTTTTCGCATGACTGATGCTCTTGTGATTTTATACTTTTTTGAAAAATTACGATTCATTCCGTTGGAAAGGATAGCTTACAGTTTTTGCTTCTATGGAAGATGTCATGAAAAATATCTTAAAAATATGGAAAATATTGAAAAAAAAGTCGAAAGATGTTGAAAAAGACGGAAAATTTCGAAAAATATTTAAAATGTGTTAATGCCAATAAATGTTGAAAATGTCGATTAAATATGTTGTTTTTCTGAGGAAATAAGAGGACTCGTATCCCCCCAATTTGAATGAAAAGCATTTCTACGAAGATATGCGCATTTCCATTTTAATTTTCTCTTTTGTTTCTAAAAGAACTTCTCACTTTCTATCAGAAACTTTAAAAAATTGAAAATGGTTGAAAATTGACATTTTTATGGAAATAAACTAGGGTGATTTTCTCAAAAACCCCACATTTTTTTTTAATAAAAATTTTAAGGCGTATTTGTACCAATTTGAGGAAATAATAACATGAATTTGATGTGGGCCAATAGAGATTTTTTTTTACTGCTACGTATCTGCTGGTAAACAAATAAATAATATTAAGTGAACAAAATAGAAATGAAAAATGCTTAGCTCCATTGTACCAAACAACTTTCCAGCTTCCGTTGCAATCAATTTCCTACCATGAAGGCGACTAACCACCGACACCAACATCAACTTAACACGCAAACCAAACAATTGCCAAAACTCAAGCTATGCACACGCGATATGTAACTAAACACGTGGTCCAGATCACATGAAGGTATTAGCGCGTAACACTCGATGCATGATTAACCTAAAAACCCACCACTGCCGTACTACATGCGCCCAGCTACCAGGCCAAAGGCGATATAGATGAACACTTGAGCACAGCAAAGGACCAGTGCTCTCTGCTTAGCGACTATTGCACGAAAGAGGGCGTAGTGGTAACAGCAGTTAATCTGATGCTACTACATATACATTTTTTAATGAAAGCTACAAAGGTCATTTTCGTAATATTCAAGAGGTCGCCTGCGCTGTATACAGCCAAACAAAGAAGGAAAAAACAGCACTTTTCTCAACTTGCGCGCTAATTTGGTTGTACTGCCATGGATTACATGCAGGCTTTTACGACATCAACATGTACAATGATGATGGCTTCAATGCCATTTGGCCATCAAGCCAAATGTTTCGCATGCTTTTTGAATGAAAGTATGACATTGGAAAGATGAATGCTTTAAGAATAGGACACGGAAACTTGAAGTGCACTTTCTGCCACTGACAATACTATTATTTTTTCTATCCCAAATACTAATTGGCAGAATTTTCCAAATTATAGTTTTGGAGGTATTAGGGCCGAAAGAAGCGATATTTTGCTTCGTAGTGCTGCAAACTTAAAAA
This sequence comes from Meiosimyza platycephala, assembly GCA_963662105.1. Classification (NCBI taxonomy): domain Eukaryota; kingdom Metazoa; phylum Arthropoda; class Insecta; order Diptera; family Lauxaniidae; genus Meiosimyza; species Meiosimyza platycephala. The sequence goes on from OY759210.1 coordinate 87,880,764, forward strand.
ATTAAGATAATTTTCAATATAAATCCTTCCGCGTTTCTCCGCGTCCATATAAGATACTATAATTTTATGTTTATAAATAAGAGCGCATTTTTAAACTTTAATATATGAATGTTTTAGGTTAATAAACAAAGTGAACAGCAAATTAAATTTTTTTGTAAACTAACTGGTCCGGCAAACGCTGTCTTACCTTTTCCGGTATCATCGCGACGACTTTAATTTAGTTAAAGTCCTTGTATAAAAAAGTGTGAATAGATAGGTCATTGGCGCGAATGAATGATACGCAAGGCAATGATCATTTTGTTCGAATGAAGATAAATGAACTGCACTGAGAAAAAATATTTAAATAGTAATCAAATATTTATTTGAGTCAAACAAATTATATTTGGAATTGCATCATTTTATGTTTGACTCAATCAAATATTTAATTGCTCTATATCCAAATATAATTTGTTAAACTCAAACAAATCGTTTCTCAGTGTGCTTCATGTTTAAAATTGAACACTCAAACTTATAGTAAAGTCTTAACATTGAATTTTGAATATAAAATCCTTGATTTATATAAAATCAAAAAATGTAGATATCTTGGTTTTGAAATAAGATAATGATATTCGGTTCACGGCATTCTTTTAAGTAAATAAAAATTACATTAAAAATATTATACAACGGGATCGGTGGTAAATTAATATGGGCCGATTTTGCAACTTGGAAGCAGAAAATCGGTATTTTTTATTTTTTTCCGGTCAATTTTAAATTTTTTTATAAGAAAAAAAGAAGAAGAAGAAAAACTAATCACGGATTCAAGTTCCTCGATCGATAATAGCTGTCTAGAACAAAAAAAAAATTTGAATCAGCTTGATATGTATGTATATGTATATGTTAATGTCGAATCGAAGAATTTCAGGTCTATTAATTTAGAAAAATGCAGTTAACTTGGCTTTGAAAGAAGATATTGATATGCAGTTTACGGTAATAAAGGTACATTAAAAATAATATACCACTAGATCGGCGGTAAAATATTATATCAAGATTTTGCAACTTGAAAGTAGAAAATCGGCATTTTTTAATTTTTGTCCGGGCAATTTCCAATTTTTTTATACGAAAAAAAGAAGAAGAAGAAGAAAAATCGATCACGAATTCGAATTTCTCGATCGATAATAATTCGAAAAGAATACCCACTTTGTTGCAAAATTTGATAACCTCTTTAGCTTGCACCATTTTTTAAATCAATATTTTCGAAAATGGGTAGGCAACTTAAAACAGGCGGCGGCAATCCAGTTTTCAAAATTGATGAAAATCCTTATGGGTTGTTTTGTCCAGACATATAGGGCTATAGTAATCCACTGACACATCGTGCAAAAATCAAAAAGTTTTTTTTCTGAACCGCTCTAATGGTTGGGCGTGGCAATGCCAATTTCTTTTCAAACCAAACTATGTTAAGAACAGACTATAAAAACATTTAAAAAAAATTTAAAAAACCGCAGTGAGGTAACATAAAAAAGTTCGGTTTTTTCTCATATGGGAGGCGTGGCACTACCCCTTTTTTTTTATTCAAACGATGAATTTGAATTTTTTCATATAGAGGGCGTGTCATTGCCAACTTTTTTTCCAAATCAAAGTATAATATAGATTCCTTTCAATGTCTTGATGGTATAAATATGGTTGCTGTTGATTTTTCTGTTATTAAATTATAATTATATATATAGAATAATGTTTGTTTTTGGCGGATGCAACCGAGTAATTTCGTGCTTTTTCATTACTATACGAATATGTTTTGCCAACTTTTTCAGTGTTTTCTCTACTATTCCATACTTTCGATACAATTCGATGCTTTCCGACCTACATATTTCATCCTATTCGACTTATGTAAATCGATTTTTTTTTTCTCAATTTCGATACAACCCCATACTTTTCAATCAGTTTTGTTGATATATAGTATATATTGGGCATTCGACGCCAAATCAGACACCATCTTGCTTGTGAATATCTGATTTTTTAAGATTTTTTTTTGTCTTCATATTTTTTTTAAATTTTTTTATCAATCTATTTACGAGGTATACATTTTTGTAAACTGACGTTTTTTAACGAAAAAAATTTAATTTGTATTGTTTTAAAATTTTTGTTTTTAAATGTATGTATGTACTTTTCATCAAAAACAGCGACATAAATGAAAACTGGATCAAAACCGATTTAGTGCTTTTCATACCTACATAGCTCGAAGCTTTAGTGGAACGGGGAGACTTTATACTAAACCATGTAACTAGTGATTATTTAGTCAACATGTACTTTTTACAGAAAAAAATAATGCATTTGAATTTTCATAATTTTTAATGAACAATTTTGATTAGATACAGTATATGAGATTACATATTATTTTCTTTTCTGATATAAATTCAGTAGCGACCTTTTTTAATGGGTTCTAATATTATTCTCAAAAGAAATACAACGCTGATATTTTACAAAGCTTATTTAACTAAATTTATTAATTGTTAAATATACAGAATATATACATACAAATGTAAACTACATACATTAATAGCGTGTTAGTATTGTTTATACACTGCTTCTTTTATAATATAACACTCCAATATGAATATCATAATCTTTTTCAGCTAAACTTTAAACAAAATGACATAAAGCATGCACTATATATGGCGGTTTTATCCACATTTCTCATACAATAAAAAAAAAAAAATATAACTATGTTACATAATAAATTTGCACTAAATAACTATAGGAAGCACCTGCAGCAAAGTTATTTTTTCATTACAACTAACTTCATACTCGCATAAAAGAAAAATGAACACGAAAAAAATTCTAAGCAAGTTACTATACAGCTCTCATACCACCGCAGCATACCATCCATCCAGCCAAATCCACCACGATGCATAGTCTCAATTTTTATAGCGAGATTGCTGCAAAATAACCCAAGGGTAGCCATTTTTAAAAGGTGCAAAAAAAGGCAAGTGAATGAGGTAGTGATATGAGCAAAAAAAAAACCCCCCACTTTAGAAGAAAAAACAAAAAGTTGGCATCAAATCTAAAAATCGAAATTTCAAATTAAAAGTAAATATTAGGATGAGCAGTTTGTTGGTTTGGCCATGGATGAGGTTAGGTCAAAATGATTTTGACTAGTCGCAGTTGCAATAAGGTATGTTTGCAGAGAGAGAGAGAGAGAGACCGAGACAGAACGAAAGAGCAGCGTTTATAAAATTAAAAAATGTCAAATTTTTGTGAACATATGCTTGATATTCTAAAACTTTTCTATAATAATATTTATCTTTTTTCGCACATTTATTTTTCCACCTGTGCCGGTTCCATAGAATACATATCACGCAACAGTCGTGCAATTGGTACATTACCAATTGTTTCTTTAAAAAAGAGCGCCTCAATCGTTGAAGCACGTATGGTACGTAGTGACGGCAACAAAAGTAATAAACGTCCAAAACGTGTTGCCTGCCGTACATAACGTAAGCGTACATGATCTGAGAGTATACATTGTGCTTGATCTTGTAACATTTCTACAGGTTGTACATCGCAAAGTCCTGCAGTTTCTGGTGCAAAGAGCGCTATAGCTTTCATGCAACCCACCTCACTGCCATCGGGTGTTATCTGACGAAAACGACACAGTATTTCTTGTATGGTCTTCATTTCAGTTTGTGTTGCTTCGTCTTGTAGTACGCGTTCTTTAATCATTGGTGATTCTAGTATTGGTGTCAGATCAAGCGGTATTGTCCACTGTGCCAGATTGAGTAGAAAGAGCTCTTTCCAAGATTCCTGAAATTAAATTAAAAAAAATCGAAATATTACATTCATAATATTATAAATATCTTGTGCGGTTTCTGTGTCAATAAGCCTCAAATGACTCGTGCCCTTAAAGTCAACATAACTTGTGCCTTCGCTCATATTCAGCCTTATCTGTTCGCCAGAGTAATTGAAAATTGGACCTTCAGATGCGCACCATTAAATTAAATTTTCATCTCGTCCTATTTAAAATAATTTGTATTTCCAGCAGGGAAATTCTCAGAGACTCAACAACAGGGGCGCCGAAAGACCTGTTGCCTGTTTTTAGAACTCTACACGCATGAGACTTCCCCATGTGGAATTCAACATGGGAATTTTTCGCACATTTTTTCATCGTACACTCATCCGCGTAGATTCTGTTCTGAATTTGGGGTTCCTATACCCCTATCCCCCCGCGACTCAACGAATTCCACACCCGCTTTTAGAAAGTTGTGGGTGTATGTATTTTCCAAACAAGGTGCCTTTTGTTAAACAGTTTTTTTTTCGCGATACGTAGTCGATATCGAAAAAAGTCTATTGAAGTCGGACAATATCGGATAGCAACGGCTGATTTTTTTGCTATTTGTTTTTCAGTGTAAATTATTTGACACCTCACGCGTGATTCGTAACATGTGTCAACGCCAAAAATGCTCAGTATGGTTTGCTATTTCACCATGAATAGACTAAAAAATGAACAGCGCTTGGAAATGATCGAATTTTATTATCAAAATTCGTGCTGTGTGAGAAGTGTCCATATTATGGTCGTCATAATCGACCCAGATTTTGGCTCAATGGGTACGTCAACAAACAGAATTGCCGAATTTGGCCTGAAGAGCAGCCTGAAGCAGTTCAAGAACTGCCAATGCACCCTGAAAAATGCAATGTTTGGTGCGGTTTATGGGGCGGCTGCATCATTGGATCACACGTTTTCAAAAATAATGAAAATCGCAACGTTACAGTCAAGGTACCGTGCGATGATTACCGAATTTTTTTTTGCCCAAAATGGAAGTTTTGAAATTGGTTGACATGTGGTTTCAATAAAACGGTGCCACACGGCACGCGATAATATGGACCTATTGAGAGGCGAGTTTGGTAAGCAATTAATCTCATTTTTTGGAGCAGACCGCCAAGATCATGCGATTTGACCACACTATACTATTTCTTGTGAGGCTACGTAAAGTCTCTCGTGTGCAGGGACAACCACAATTGCAGCCCTGGAAGACAACGTTAAAGTTGCTATTGGTGAGATACCGGCCGAAATGCTGAAAAAAGTATTCCAAAATTGGAGCTTACGAATGAACCACCTCAAGCGCAGCCGCGGGCAACATTTACATGAAATAATCTTTAAAAAGTAAATGTAAGCAATTGATGTAACGCTCCAAATAAATATTTCATTCACTATTCCAAATTTTCTGTTTGATTTTCAATTTTCAAAAACCAAACGCTTAAAAAATCATCTGTTACATATAAAAAAAAGAAAATCGAAGGAGTCGTCAAAAATGGGAAGGTACCGAAAATGTACCAAAAAGTATCGAAAAATAACAAAAATTGAAATGATAAATTCGAACAAAAAATCACAAAAATTCGTTATGGATTCCACGTATATATATGGGTCATTCTTTTTCGTTTTAACATTCAAAATTTAGATTTCACAAAATCAATTTTTTTTCGATACTTTATCTAAAAACATTCGATACGTGTTTTTGGAAAAAGTTATTGCGGACTTATTTTCGAAAATAAGATTTTTTGAAAATCATAAAATCGGACGCTTGTATTTCAAAATGTACACGTCAGAGAGAAAAACCGTGTAGGCATAAATGTTAACATTTTACGTCTATTTTCTAATTATTTTATTGAAAATTTTCTTCTCTTAAGTTATAAGCAAAAATTTTGCAATTTAAAAATTAAAATCGAAAATTTTCGTAAAACGACTTGTTTAATTTTATTGATTTTTTTTAGAGAGAAACTAAAATCTTATCAATCATTTTGCAATTTAGTTTAGAGTGGGCAGAGCCTTGGTTCTCTAGATATGAATGCTTCAATATCGCCAAGCGCAAAAATTAACTAACATAGTTTTCATAGATTAAGCTCTAAGTACTACATACAAACTCACCTGCAGCAATAAATGTTGATCGTTTTTGGACAGCGTCTGAAATGGCATCAAACACTTAACCCAACGTACAGCCATAAAAAGTAAACGAGCCGTAGTCTCCTGCAACATCTCCCATGACAATAAACGCGAATCCATGCCAATCAATTGTTGCGGTAGTGCAGGAAAGAGTATGGAATTGTGTACCTGATATTGAATGATTTCCTGACATTTGTCGGGACTTAATAGCAGCTCAAGAAAACCATTTTGACGTGCGGCATATAAAGCACCAGCGGCGGCAGTACTTTGAGAACCAACCACATTTGAGCCCAAAATGGAGCTGGGACTGTGTGGACTACTGTTGTTGTTGTTGTTATTATTATTATTATTAATACTTATTAAGTTGTTATTGTTGTTGAAATTATTGTTTTTACTGCCTGCATTGTTGTAGTTGTTATTATTGCAATTATCATTGATTGGTGATGCTGGTTGCGTTGCTGTTGTATTGGGTGATGGCACCGGTGATGCGGTTTGTGAGAGCGGTGGCGTTGCTGATGGCGTCTCTGTTTCCACATTAACGCGTGAACTTTCACTACCCTCTGATCTACTTCCTCCAATACTTGATATTGATTGTATTGAGTTCGATGGTGATGGGGAAGAGTAGTTGCGTGCATTACCCATGACCACGCTACCACCCAATGATTGTTGCGCATAAAAATCAAGACTAGTTGAGGAACTGCCACCTCCTGCGCTGCCACCAGACGAACCACCACTATTTGTCAGATCGAAAGTGGGTACGTTAAGATGTGCAACACCGTTGCTGCTCCGATTCGATGAGGCTGATGGTGCGCCAACTGCTCCAACAATCGTTGTGGCTGTTCCGGTTGCTGAGATAGCGGGTAGTTTACTAGCCGCCTCTGCAATAAGATTATGATGCATTTGCGGTAATAGATGTGATGGAAATGGCAAATGCGGATGTGGTGGTCCTACTGCAGTGCCACCATTTTGTAATGCATTATGATGCGCTACTGCCAATGGATGGGCTGGATGATGAAATGCCGTCGGGTGGCCGTGTGCTCCGTGAAAGCCTTGCGATGGATGTGTTGAAATGTGTGAGGTGTAGTTGAAGGAGGCCGAGACGTTAGTAACAAGTGAAACGGGCAAATGGGTTTGATGATGATGCGGGTGATGTGGTGGCAACCCGTTGGGATGATGATGATGCGGATGCATATGATGATGTAGCTGTGGGTGTAATTTTGGTTTGCGTGGTCCACGCTCATGTTGAACGGCTGCAAGTACAAACAGATAAGATTGCAATAAATTTAAAGAATCTTAGAGAAAAAAAAGTTACATTAAGTTCGGTAGTATCCGAGCATGCCAATTAAATTTTGTTAAGGCCCTGATTTTGACCTAATTTTTGTTTTAAAATTTCAGCCCTATGAGCAACATTTTCAGAAAAACAAGATTATAAATGTTTATTTTTATATGTATATTTTATGTTTAAAAAAAAGTTTTCGGCAGCATAATGCTTTACTTAAAGACAAACGAAACAAAAAACTTTAAATTTTCAAATGTCTTGTCGTGTGCACCCGCTTTTCTACATCTGATGATATGCAAAAATTTGTCGCATTAAAATCAAAAAATTAACTTTCTATTTATTTAACTACTTAAAAACAGATTATCGCAATTATACACTCAACTGATTTTCATGCAAATCAACTGCTACGAGGGTTTCAAAATCAGCATAAAAGTTTCAATTTCCAACAAATACAAGAAAAAGTCCCAAAAAAAAAAATAAAACGAAAAACAAAAATGGTGGTGGCTTGAGTAAAAATAAATCAGCCACATAAGAAGCAAAAATTTATGTAGTACTATTAGAGCAATAGATGCAGCCTCAAAGGATGTAGCTTTTGTTCAGATGGCTTAAAGAAAAATGCTTACGGAAGTTCAGTATAAAGATGAACAAATTTGTTTAAAGTAGCGGATAAGATTTTCTATAATTGTTTTCGAGATATGCTAAACGTCAATTGGCTTTACGAAATTTCAACTATCTTAATCTTTTTTTATATGTAAATATAACTATGTATGTAACATAATATAACTATGAGCATCTCCTGAGCTTCATCAAGTCGGTAAATCCCTTTTTTCAAAATAAACTTTTTCCTTAAGCATAGGTGTATACCTATGGTCACGTATATAGCACAAAACACTTAAATGTTCGTTTTTTTTTTACAAATGGCAACTCATTTCGTAATTGTTTATAACATTTTTTTTGTTGTAATATCTAGTATACATAACGCTTTAAAGTTTTCCGCTATACTGTTATGCGTGCGTTCTGTTTCAATTTAACGTTACGCAGTGGTGGACATGTAAATAGCACAATCTTTGAAAAATCAACATTTCTAATATATTATCGCTTCGTTTGGATTTGTTTATTTAGATTTAATGAAATTGAACATAATACAATATTACTTTTGTAAGAGTGGGTTGCGGAAAAGACTGCATACCGCAAAGAAGAACCTTATTTACAATTACTTAGGCCAAAACTAGCAAAACTGTTGCTGGAATAACTACCCTTATGAGATGTTCCTGAAAAATTGAATATAATGCTCTTAAATTAGCTAAATACACTTAACACAAAAAAAATGAAGCGAATAATACCAAGAGAAATGATTATTTCTGTAAAACGAGCCATGGTGCGCAAGAGTTAGGCAAATCTTTTCAAGTCTGCAAAACAAATTATGTGTGAAATCAGTAAGAATTTGGTCTAAGGTTATCAAGAAAGCTTCCCTACAAGGAAGCACAACTTTTTAATCGCCTAAGTCAAAACAAACATCTCCTGTGAAAACGGCACATCAATTTAATAAAAAGAAAGCTAATAAAAGGAAATACCCAAATTTTTTGAACATGCGAAACGAAAATAAATAGAATGGGTCCTAATGGCGAAAGCTCCGTTCATCGTCCTAAGAGCTAATCCTTGAATCCTAGATAAACAAAGAAGACTACAAAGCATGATGAAGGATGTATATATGTATAATGTTTTGGAGTACATTTTTCTGGCATAGAGTAGATCCAATTGTTCGCGTAAATGGATAAATATCAGTAGGTAGTTATACTGAAGAAAAAAATGTAGCCTTGCGCATATGATTTTATGCCACGTAGTGCACTACGTTGAACCTTCATGCACGCTAATGACGCCAAGCACATGGCGTAGGTTACAAAAGAATGGCCTAGGAAGAAGAGGTTAGCTTAACCAGCGCAAACCCTGACCTCAGTCTAATCAAAAACATATCAAATGATATGAAAGTCTGTGTCTCAAATAAAATTTTAAAAATTGTGATAATGTATGAACAGGATTACAGAAGGCTTGTTACTACGTACCAAAGGAAAGGAAAGAAAAGGGTATGAAGCTGCTATCAAGGACACAGTTCAAAATAGTGAAGCTTTACGTTCTTTTCTACATAAATTATTTTCTGAAGCTAGAAGTTTTCTTAGTTTTTAGTCAACAGATGCTCGAGTTGTGCTATTTGTGTGTCCTAGTCATATTAGAGGCGAGTTTATGTTGAAACCTTGCTAAATATTAATTTTTTATATCAATTTATATTGCTACAATTTTATTTATGAAAAAAATATATGTGTTTTGGTAAAATTCTGCTATTTGCATGACCACGGCTGCAATGTACATTAGATTGAAATAAAAGTTCAACTTTTTTGGATAGTCTGAAAAGATTTAAAGGTTTTTGGGCTGCTGAATTCAAATTCAGAATTTGCTTTTCGGTTTTCTTTTTAGAATAAGCCAATTAACGTAATTCTATTTTGATTTTTACTAAAATATTTTGTTTGTTTTTCAATGTATTCAATGTATTGGATTAATACTCTAGTCTAATTAATAAAATTTATTTTTTTATACTCAAAACCATTATTAAATTATCCTCGAAAAAAAAAACAATATCGAAAGGTTACTACAGGAAAAGTTAGAATGACAAATCGCCCTAGATCGGACAATTTTGATTATAAATGAAGTTCAACATAACTTGCAGAGCATTTAGCGATCAGAAAACGAAGTCGAAGGAGAGCTGTGTTTACTCAAACATAACCAAAATCAGCTGACAAAGTTAGGCTTACCAATTACAAAATCATGCTGAAAATCACCTTACTTTTGGAAGAATTGAAAATAGTATGACCTCGACCTCCTTATAGCACTTTCGAAAACTTTTGCGAGAAGTTTAAATATCATCACTGATATGAAATGAATATAACTCAATCAAATTGTAGTTTTTGAAAAGGGCACAGAACGTATGGCATGAGTTCGCAAAAGAAAATCGTTACATACATATATCAACCAAATCACTTAGTAAATAAAAATTATTTGGACAAATTACAAGTGCATTCAAAGTGGGTATTATAGTCCATTTACTAAATGACTACGTACTACGACTATAAATGGCGCTACCGTTCCTGTTTCAGTCACTAAAAAAAAGAAAGAAAAAAATTCGCATAAAAAGAAATAAATTTTAAATAAACACGAAAATACAATAAATTCCAACAAAAAAGAAAATTGATGTTTCAAAAATAACAAAAGACTGAAAAAGACAGCACATTCGAAAAAGAAAAGAAAAAGCACAATGCACACAGAAAAGAAAAAAAAAAACCAAACACAATAAGCCGATAGGCCGAATAGTCGCTTCAAAAACGCAAACACAAGAGACTGTTTTATGCGACCATGTGAATAATGATGATGAGACTGAGTACTCCTCCCCATCCTAAAATATTCATGGGAAAATATGACAAGAAAAACACATTTTTTCATGGATTTTTGAACAGAGGCCAATATTATAAATGGAGGTTTATATGGCTCGTGTAAATGTTTTACAAAAAGCTTTTGATGAAGACAGCAGCGATCAAATGATTGAAGATGCTTTTGGTGTAAAATTAAGCGACGAGTCGACAAATTATGTTACCATTTTTGAAATTTTGTTTGCGAAAGCGATTTAAATGCGTTCTAAAAATGTTTTTTTTTGTATATTTCTAGCAAAGTGGCGCGGTGGTGTGTAAGATGTAAGGTTGAACATTTTGAAATAAAACATACATACAAACATAAGTCGTGTCAAATGATGCTTAAAAAATAAACTTTTGACAGCAAGCGATTATGACTTGGGGAAATATATATACGTCTGATACTAACATTAGAGTAGTTCAAATAAATCTAACACATTTTCTTAGCTCTTTCCAAATTAAAAGTTAGTTTATGCTGAAAATGTAATATTTCTAAAATATTTACTAATATGCTCAACCCTTACAGGTAGTCCAAGACCAATTTCATCAACTAACTTAATTCAAAAATATGACTTTTTCGTTTAAGTAGAAACATATATGTAGGTAATTTTTCCCCATATTAATGAATTGTTCATTATACTTGGTATTAACCAAATAAAAAGGGATTTCTACCCTGCTAATGCAGTCCCATGGTGGAAGGCCTGGAGGTCTGAAAAGAGTTCGTGGGTTTTAGTGAAGTGACACACTCTGAAGCTATGACTGTAGCTTTGCACCGAAAAAAAAGACCGTACTAAATTTGAAGAACTGCCTTCCTCCGATTTAGTGTAAAAATTTTCCTTAATCTAAGTTATTTTTCCTCATATTGATGAAAATATCGTCTCATTTAGTAATTGAGTCCTTTGAAATGAGTTCATGTTTCATTAAAGCAAGTCAACGCTTTTCCTCAAATATAGAGTTTGTGGTTTTAGTAAAACTTTCCTTTGAAATAGTAAATTTTTCTTTGGGAAGAATTTTTGAGGACAACTTGTTCCTCATTTGAGTAAAAACTTCCTCAATCTAATGGAATGTTTTGTTTAAGGAAAATCGTACTCAGTTTTAGTTAGTTTCTTCAAAAAATTTACTATAACGTAGGAAAATTTTCCTTAATAAATGAGTGGCAACACTCGCTGAAATTAATATCTATTCTTCTCGTAAGTATTCTGTTTTATAGTTCTCTACTTGTTTTTTAAATAAAAAAATAAAAAAATTAAAAAAAAAAAATTAAAAAAAAAAAATTATGTCGTCGCCGGGATTGAACCGAAGCTATCCTGATCAGACAATGGTTGTTACACGCGAAGTTTAACAACATCATTTTAGTATGTCTTAAAAATGCTGTCGGTGGCTGAGTTGGGTAAGATGAGCATCTTTGAACAGTGGCATGGCGCGAACACAGGTTCAATTCTCTGATCGGGGATGACAGGTAAACGTATTACAATTAAAATAAGAATGACTGACAATTAGTAACCAACAAATAAGAAAATAGAGGAAATAAAAAATTAACAAATTTTTTTTGAAATCAACGAATTTATTTTAAGTAAATTTCTTTCATTTAAGGATACCATCATCCTTAGAAAAAATAAAATTTTCCTCAGTTTTATAACCTTGTCCTCACATTGAGTAAACTTTTCCTTATTTCAAAGCAGCAACATTTACTTGTACTAAGGAATCCAACTTACTTATTTTGAGGAACCCATGGCTTTAGCTCGTATTGAAGGACATTTTTTCCTTACATTTAGGCATTTTTCCTTAAACGGAGTAAGTTTTTTTTCGGTGTAGGTTAGTGAATTGCATGGACATTGCAGTGCATTTACCACAACCTCCCCCACGAAAAAAGAAAACCCTCATGAAAAAAGTTAACGATTTCATTTATATTATTTACTGTCAAAGCTGAATTTTGTTGAATCAAAGTGAAAAAAATATTTTTATTTTGATCTGTACCATCAATTAAAATATTTAAAAAAATAAAATAAATGCCTTGCAGCAGAATCCAAATCCGTCCCCCATGATCACAAGCGCATTACATTTCAACCGCACCACATCTGTTCATATTATTTTTTTCGATTTCAATTTCAAACTGCAAATTTTTAAATGTTTCCTTTTAAAGTTATCGTAAAAAATGTTATTTTTACAGTTTTCAACTTTAAAATGAAATTTGAATTTTTTTTTTCTTTCTTCCTCTTACATTTTTATCAATAAAATCAATATGAAATTGAATTCTGCTTGATAATTATCTATTTTTAATAACTAAATATGTACATATAAGCCAAAAGTAAAATGGTTAAATATCCTTGGCAATTTTTCCCTGAGTCTAAACTTATGAAAAAAGTGTTCTTCAAAGTGCATTAAAACAATACGTTCTCTAAAAATAATTGATTACCTTAGTGTGAAATAAAGATTCGATTTTGAATGAAATGCCAAGGTACTATAAATTTACTTCATGAAATACAACTGAATCTCTTAAAAAATCGAAAAATTTGAAAATCGTGGAGTGATTAAACACTTTTATAAAAAAGGTTTATCTGGGGAAAAAATTCTTAAAAATATGGCAAACGTATTGAGAGAGAAAGCGCCTTCACACACAGCAGTAAAAAGATGAGTAGCTGATTTCAAATGTGATCATACCAACATTGCAGATGAAGAACGCGAAAGTCGTCCAATAAGCGTTACTTCTCAAGAAATGGTTTACCAAACACAGGATATGATATTGAAAGACCGCCGATTAACTGGGGATGAATTAGCTGAAACCATATGATTTTCACACGGTTCAGTACTTTAGATCTTGGATAATGTTTTGGATATGAGAAAGTTAATAGTAAGATGGGTGCCGCATAACTTTGGAACAACATCTTATTCAAGTGAAATTTGATTTTACTCATCGGATTGTAATTAAATATGTATGAGACTTAGGTTTAGAACTATGAATCTGAATAGCGCCAACAAACATCTGAGTGGACTGAGCCCAGTGGTTCCGCTTCGAAGCAAGGGGTCAATATCTTTTAAAAAGGATACGGTATAATTTTTTTTGAAATGCCAAAGGATCTTTGTTGATCGACTACTTCCAATAACTGGAGAATATTATTGAAAACTTTTGAACCAGCGGGATGTGAAAATTCGTGAAGAGAGGCCATATAAGTATGCTTTAATCGGCACGAAAATTACCGATTTGAAGTACAAATTATTCTAAGATCAACCCTATTCACCAGATCTAGTTTTCTCTGACTTCGACCTACTGTCACACCTCAAGAGATTTCTGCGTGGCAGAAGTTTTTCATCGTAAGAATTGCAGTTGTAGAGGAACATTTTGAAGGCGTTCCGAAAAAACCACTTCTGGGATGGAATTAGTAGCGTACGGAGGTGGGGCGCGAGGGGGCGGCAAAATGGTCGTGAAATGTATCTCAATTTGCTAAGGTTTTTGAAAGTCAAATATGAGCACCTATTTTTTTTTAGTGAATGAAATTAAATAAATGTATTGTTTATTGTTTATCAATCAATCAATGTAGCAATGTAGTAAATTTGAATTTTGCTAGAGTTTTTATATGGGAAAAGTGAGGACCGTTTTTTTTTTTGGTTAGGTAAATAACATTTATGTTAAAAATCACGAAATTTTTTTCTAGTAGGGGAGAAATATAATTTCTTTTCCCCGGTTGCCCGATATGCACGGTACGCCTCTGGATGGAATACATGAATTCACGAATCGTAGGCAAAAGTGTATTGAAGTTTAGGGAAATTATAGTGAAGAATCAAACATATGTATGTATGTCCAAACAGAACTCATAGTCTTGACTTTTGTAGGCTAAAGATATCTAATAGATGAATATTGAAAATATCGACAAATCGATTATATTAAATTTATATATTTCGGACATTAAAAGATTTGTTTCGCTTTATATATTTGGTAATTAATAACAAGTAAATGCTTTTGCATAACAAGAAATATTTGTTTGAACTGAAGCCGAAATATAATTTGGTAATTATTACCCAATATGAGATTGATGCAATAATAACGCCTAGTTATTTTTGTAAATATGTATTTTGAAAATATGTAATTTATAATCTATTCCCGTCAAGTCTTGGGGCGTAATGGGGTCTTCCTCAATAGTTTTGAAAAATAAGCGCAATATACGAATTGTTTTTTTTTTGTAGAAATCGATGAAAAATTTTCTAAAGCGGGGAAGCATTCGCTTTTTCATTTTCTTGTCTTGCTCCAGCTGAAGTGCAAAGTTGTCTAATTGCTTAGATTGCACGAGTTTATTACGTACACATCCCATGCGCTGAACTTCAAATATTCTCCCTTCCGAATGAATGCTATTTCCGAGAATGAGACTATACTGAATGATCATTTTGAACCACCTACCCGGCAAAACGAATCACATCAAGTGCTTTTTCACACAATTTTCCATTTCTTTTTTTTTTTTTGATTCATTTATTTTTCCCTTTTTGTAGCTATTATTTCATAAGCCGCTAACGTGTTTTCTTTCAATTTCACTTTTCATTTGTTATGTTTCTTTTATTCCCCTCTAAATAAGCACCTTTATTGCTTTTGTTTATTTGTTTGCTTCAATTTTTATTTATATTTTTCTTAAATTGATTTTTTGTCGGTTGTAATTTTTGTAATTATCTTCTTTTATACAACGAACGCCCCCACCCTCATGGTCTGATTGCAATGTATCTTGTTCTCTTTTTTTTTCTTTTGCTTAGCTCAATATCTGGGATTCTGTGGCTGGCTGTTTATATCAATCAGCACCATTGATTGTGTGAATTAGCAGCTGTTTTCAGGGAACCATCCGACTTTTGTTTGAACCAACCCAATGTTCTTTCATTAATTTTTTTTTTTTTTTGATACTGTAATTTCTTGTTTTTTTTTCAAATGTTGCTTTGCTCTTCTTTATCTTACTGGCATTCTGACATTTTTGCCAATTTGTTTTGACATCTGTCCGTAATGTTTTAGGGGGCGTTAGTGCGGGGATGTTGTTGTTATACAAGTTGCGTGCGCCAGCAAGAAGCGAACTTCTTTGGTAGACACGCAGCTCTCCCATCAGCTTGTGTTTTCTTAACCGTACTTAATTAATTGATTAGCTTCACTAAATCGGTCAATATGGTTTTTGTTGTTGTATTCGAGAAAAAAGTGTGATGGAAAAAAAAAATGGGAAACTCATTTACAAAGAATGAGTTGCTAATTAGATTTCTAGCCCGAGTAATTTCTGGCTTTTTATTCAGAAATATTTCTTAAGTGTTTACCAGATGACAAAGAGAAAAAGTAAGGGCGTTGGGGAAATTTTTTTAGAGATCCTCACTTCTCAATATATAAATCTAGGGCTTGTTCAGACAAAGAAACTCAAGTCGAGAAAGTATGATAGTATAGGGTTAATATTCCTTAAGGACCGATATATCTCCTAAGATAGAGGATCACTAAGCCAGTTATTTAAAATTGCTATAGAAATTGTTATATTTAAGAATTGGTATATTTAATACCTCGAGAACCATTTGAGCATCAGGCTCTAGGGCTAAGCAAATTTTCCCTTACACGAAGAAATGTTTGAAAGATGACTATAAGCCATTTTAATTTAATAAAACCAAAATATTAAAATGCTTAGTTTTCATGTATGTTAATTTACTAAATGTCACATATTTTATTTCTCTGTTCATCGACTTGCTAATAACAAGCCTATATTTTGTATAAATCCCTCTTGGCGTTTGTCCTTTGAAACTTAGCAATAATCTCTTTATTTTTAACCGGAAAATCGGATTAACTTGGTTTCATGCACTCAAAACAACATACAATTACTTGTGTGTACGACGGCTGAATACTTTCTTAAGCAGATTGCATGCATAAAGGAGGCAGAAAATTAGTCACGTGATAAGTCTATAATAGAAAAGCAGCAGAAAGGATGTTTTCTTTATATGTGAGCGAGCGTAAAGGAAACCCTTTAGCAATAAAGCTACAGAAATCACTTAATGAAAAGCGCGAAACGTGAGAGCAGCAACACATGTGAAGAAGCACTTGTATAGATTTAAAGCGCATAAAAGTTTTCATTGCATATTTATAGGCGGGAAAGAAGATAGCTTTACATTCGTTGAAATGGGTTGGCTGCTTGAATGACTTTTATTTGCTTTTAATTACAAGTGTGCATGTGTGGGTCGTATAACAAACGTACGTATGTATTTATGTATGTCTGTACATGTGTGTATTTGTGTTAACGATATTCACTAGTCATGCGTATGAAAAAAGGGGTGACATTTTGATCCTTTACTAATCGCATGTGTTGTTATGTGCATATACAAGTTGGTATGTATGTATGAATGTGCGAGTGTGTATGAAATATCAATTTCTAACAGTTGACAAATTCTCACCTTTGTGACATTAATCGTTTGTTTATTTGTTGTTTATGTTCTTGTCGTAGTATGTAACTGTTTATAATCTGTGAAATGAGAACTGTCACTTCTGTTGTAAGCGATTTGTCATTATGTCAAATTGTTGAATTTAGTGTGTGCCAAAAACATTGGGTATGTAAAATAAGAAATCGTCTTAGATGATGATCGTCAAGATGATTCGAGCTAATTTTTTTTTTTTATTTCAAATTTTGGTAATGGAAGTATTAAGTTTTAATTTTTTTAGAAATCGTTAGGTATTGTTTCGAAAACATTTGATTTTATAAAATATATGTAAATATTTTTGTAAAAAAGTATTGAAGCTGTTAAATGAATCAAATTATTTATTTATCAAAATTTATTTTGTCGCCTTCAAAGTAGTCCACAGTAGACTGCTTCAAATTCAACTTGAACTATTTTTCCATTTATTTTTCGTAGATTGAGGTATAACCTTCAGCTCCTTCAGCGAATTTACTTTTATAGCATCAACCGACTCAAAGCATCTTACTCGAAATGGTAATTTTTCAGTAACAGAAAAAATCAGACAGGATCATACGAGGTGAACATGGTGCTGGGTTGATGACATTTGTGGAGTTTTTGACTAAAAACTCTAGCGTACTGATAGGCTTACGCGATGGTCCATTGTCTTGTTGCAAAAATTAAGAGTTGTTCTTCCACAAATTTAGCCGTTTTCGGCAGACTTTGGCTTGCAAGCGCTTCATGACTCCTAAATAATATAAGATAGTTTTCACGTCAAGCGAATCACTTACCTATACAAAAATTGATTTGACCGATCAAGACGTACGAGATCTTAAAATGTTCGGCTAGCAAAAGGCTTTTAAAAGCAAAGTGGTGATTTTTGAAATTCAAAATGCCTGATCCAACATGGCGGCCGGAAGCCGGAGAACAATCGAGTGTCCAGCGAAAAAGGCTTGTAAAAATAAAAATCTCCAACCGATCGGATCGTTTCGTGGCTCAAATTTTAGCTGATGGATACCCCTTGGCGTGGTAGGTCTAACATGGCGAATCCAATATGGGTATCAAAAATATGGTGGCCGAATTTTGAAAATCAAACGATTTGCACAAAAGTTGGTATACAGTGGATTTGACCGTCATTGATTACAAATCCAAAGTCAGATTTGCCAAACTCTAAATGACGGTTCCTTGATGGTGGACGAAGTTTTCGAAAACTTGTACCAAATTTGTTATACTGCAGTTTTTGGGATCGCCAATTGCCAATCTGGGGTAAGATTTAAAAAATTCTCGAATTCAAGATGGTGGATCGAACATGGCGGACATGTTTTTTTAAAAATCAACCGATTTGTGCCAAATTTGGTATACGGGGGTTTTGAGGGTTACTGATCACAAATTCGATTTTTAGGAATCTAGATGGTGAATCCAATACGGCGTAAACTCAATAGCCCAATCCACTATAGTGAATCCACCATATTGGATTTAAAAAAATTCCACCTTGGGTTCGGATAGTTGAGTCCAAACAAGAGTGTCTAGATTGGGAGCTTTTTGTCTGAAATTGGTATTAGCGAGGAAATTTGATTTGACTGAGGTTATCAATGTTTTTGCTTCGGCCAAAGCAAAAAACCATTATTGCACCAATATAAATTTTTGATTGATTAATTAAAATTCCATATGAATGATAACGATTTTTTAAATTTTTCTAATTTTTGGGAGGAAAGGGGGATGAGAGTACTTGGTTACCACTGGCCTAGGATTTTCTCGATGTTCGTACGAGTTCAACGAGAAAGAAAAGTTTCACTGAATTTAACAATTTTATTTATTTATTTTTTATTGATTCAATTGAGAATAATTTTATTTGGACCCGAATGCTCAGGTACTAAGCAGTGTCTGATAAATTGAGATAATGAATATGGTGCTAGTTGTGGGCCTATATGAACTAATTTATTGTGTGTCATAGTAGTAGCATTGTATGCTTATATCGGAAGTAACCATTTTTCGCACTCGAATGCAGAACTGAGAAACATTTTTAGAAATTCAATGTTCTCTAATTCAACTATTCATTCTACAAAAAAGTCTTGGATGAAATTTATAGAGAATTTTGTACAACAGAATTTTTTATTATACAATATTTATTTATTTTTTTTTTTGGTGTTTGACACACAAAAGTTATTGAGCAATAAAATCAATCAATAAAATAAAAAAATCAATAAAATAACAACTTGAGCTTTGTATTTCATAAAAACGTTGGAGCCTTATGATTTAAATACCATTCGTTCGAGAAAACACTCTGCCAAAGGAAGATCTAAAATTTATTGAGATTTATTTTCATTTTGAGAGTTATGCTCTTTTCGAAATCAATGACTTAATTAAAAAAATGTTTAAATCAGTTTCATATATTCTTGTGTAACCAAATTGACACTGTCATTATGTCCCTTACGAGTACTGACTGTGAGCGTATCTATTTGTAAGACAATAAGTTTGTTTATCTTCCTAAAATTTGGCACGAACTTGCATGCACTAAAACGTCTAAGTTTAACTTTGTCTACAAAAGGTAAATATAAACTTTTAACATCTTAGCATCTTGTTTCATAAAGTCTTAAGATACTGGCAATGCGACAACACAAATACATTTACAAAGCATGTACACAGATACATATACATTTACTACAAGCAAAGTTGTGTATATAAATATATATAGATATAAAATTATATAGTTATAAAGGCAATGGCAAAGTGTTAGACAAGCCAATAAAGCCAATACCAAAATAACACTGAATAGAAACCTACACAAAAATACTCTGTGTATAACATATACTATATATACATACTACGACTATGACAGCACCGTAAGGAGCCCAAAAGAACATAAATTCAACGATGCGTATATTTAATGAAGGACTTTTCTTTGGCAAAGTAGCTTGTTTCGTTCGTTGTTGTTGTTGTTGTTGTTCAAATGTCATAATGCTTTTTGTCTTAAACCTATTAAATACTCTATGTATCATATAATGTGCTCATTAGGGTGGCCATTAATAAGAGCTATGTTTCTTTTTTTTAATTACTTAAAGGATGCTTAACTACTAGTACTTCACGTAGAGCGAAAATGTTATCTAAGGATATTTTGGAAAATTTTCTTTAATTTCTGTCATGGAACATTGCTCCCAATTCACCACAATTCAAAATAACAATACAATTAAGGTTCACTCTTGTTGCATAATTTATTTTGTACATAGCCAGGATATTTATTCAAAGCCTTTTTATATAGCATCTTTTGTCTGTGCTTAATATTTTGTAGGCTTTGCTTCTTGTGGCCTTGTCTTTTGTTGTTTTTGTTGTTCTATTTTGTGGCCAGGTCAACAGCAGTAGCTCGGTTTATGCTTAAGCTAAGGATGTTAGCGAATTGCGACTTTTTGAACATGGAATTTATTAATAAATTAAAATATTTTATTGTTTACAAGTTAAATCGGTTGACAACAACAAAAGCCAAAATATTTAGTCATTTTTGTAGGAGCTCCATTTCTTTGTCATTCATTAAATTTTTAGTGAATTTGAATGTAAAATTTTCAAAATTATGGAATTGTTTAATTTCAAATAATCTGATTTAGATAATTTTTTTATTAAAAAAATTACCAAATCTGAGATGACATGACTTTATGTGAACTGAAATGAGATAAGATATGTAGGTGATTACAAATTGCATCTATTGAAAAACAGCGGACAATTTTGTTTTATTGTGTCTGAGTAGCAGGAATTTAATCCAATGACTTTATACATTAAAATTAAAAAAAAAAACCAACATTTACTTCATGTGATTGACCTTAGGCGCACATATTCGTACGTGTCTCTGTGCTTATTTATGTAGATACAGACGTTGTGAAAATTAAACTGCAATGTCATGTTGAAGGGTTGATTTTTAAAAAAAAATTTAATCCGCTTGTATGTCAATTTTCCCAACAACAACAACATTGCCATGTGAGCTTTTGTCAATGAATATTTTTTTTTTTATTTTTGTCAACAGCGCATTGTCAATTTATTATCAATGCATGATAAGGATGAAAACTTGCATTGGAAATTGCAGTGAAATTGGCTTGACATTACAGCCTATGAAAAGAATATACATACGCATGTGAGTATGTGTGTGAATTAACGACTGTACCACTACAAGTGACAAAGTGTCAGTGTCAACATTAAAAGCCGACTTAAATGACTCAAACTCATACGCATACAGTCACTCACTAGCGTACACAGCTACACATGACACGTAGTTGTTGCTATCATGTCACATTCATGAGGAAGTTGGCTTTATTTGGGGTAGGGGACTAACATGATAGCGTGGGATGTAAAGGCTTAATTGTGAAAGGTCACACATGTGTTAAGTATAGATTTTATGCGTGTTTTTTTTTTTTTTTTTGAATGTCTGTGGGAGTGTCCGAAATTATAAATTTTCTAAATTATTTTTTATTTATTTTCACATTTCCGGAAAGAAATGTGTATTCACAGCAATGACAATTTGCTGAATCAACATTTAATATAAACAAAATATTTTCTGCGGTACGAATTGATATAAAACAAGGATTTTGTGTACATAGTACATTTTCGGAATTTAGCAAAGAATTCAAAACCCAAAAGAGATAATTTTGTTGAAGTCCTTTTTAGATGAGTGGCTGAAAAAATTAGTCCGAGGGTGAAACTTAGTGGAAATGCTTGAAGGTATAGTTTGGTGCGGCTACCACGATATACAGGGTGGTCCAGATCCCATGAGTCAATCGAAAAAATTAGAGTGACGGGATCATAGTGAGTAAAAAATTGTGTGGGAAGGAGGGTGGGTCTATCACACCATATGAGTTACATTCCTTTAGATTTGTATTTACTAGCAAAGATTATCATATAATCTGAAAAATATGAGAGTTACATAATAACCTAATGAAACTCACCCATTTTATAGCTACAGCTTTATTACTTAGAAAGTTAAAAGATAATCTTTGTTTGTAAGTAATATTCTAAAGGAGCTTTGTTGAATACTCTGTGACTCATAGTGATAGACATATCGTCGCCCGAATTCTCTTTTGCTCTATTCGCCTAAAGGTGTATTCCGAGAAAATCGAAAAAGAAACTTTGAGCATTAAAAAAAAAAAATCGGTCCAAGAAAGTACTATCGAAAATTTAATTAAACAGTATATTGATAAATTGGGTAGCCCTGTGTTAAATTTCAAAAATGGGACCAAAGTGTTTTTGGAGATATATCATACAATACAAATCAATGACAAACTTATTTTCCCATGTAGTATATGGAGCACACCTGCATTTAGAAACTATTGCAATTTTGCAAATAATAACTGCTTAGTTTTTAACTAAATATACCTATA
Source organism: Meiosimyza platycephala (assembly GCA_963662105.1). Taxonomy (NCBI): domain Eukaryota; kingdom Metazoa; phylum Arthropoda; class Insecta; order Diptera; family Lauxaniidae; genus Meiosimyza; species Meiosimyza platycephala. Next base: position 87,903,156 of record OY759210.1, read on the forward strand.
TGGAAATGTTAAGTATTTCAGCAAATTAATAAGAAATAAAAAAATGAAACAATGTGGCTTATTGAGAAAATAGGATACTCCATATCACAGAAACTAAAAAAGAAGGATGTATTGCCACAACAGCATTAGAAAGATAATGTTTCAAAACCTATAGAACAAGTCTTATGTCTAAATGTCAAATAGTGGCGTATGGAGCAAAAGAAAACTCGAGCGACGATATTCCATTCAATTTTTTTTACTCACAATGAACCAGGGAATCTAATTTTTCGGCTTGGCACTTGGGATCCTTATCAGTCTATGTAGTGAATGGAAATGCCCATTTGAGGAAGTCATAATTTTAATAAAATCAAAAACTATGCCTTGAATCGGAATATACAGTCTGTCAAGTAATTGTTGGTAAAATAAATTTTTCAATACAAATTTCACTTTAATATTGAATTAAAAAAAGAAATACATATTTTTTTTGTAAAATTTTTTTTTTATTCAATTCTTTTGCTAATACTGCATTAGAAAACAACAAAAAAATTATTTAATAAAAACAAAAGTTTATGGAGCATAAATAAAAACAATAGCCATTTGATGGTGTCAAATAATTCTTGGCAAAATGCAAGAAACATGTAAAGAAACTAAAAAACTTATAAGAAAAAGGTCAATACTTGCTGTTTCCACCACGAACATCAATAACGGCTTGTAGCCTTCTTGGAATAGATGCAATAAGTAAATCATGTCCTTTTGATATCTTTTTGTCACTCCTCCTTAATAACTTTTATTAGAGATCTTTTTTTTTTTTGTTAGAGCCCGTTTTGGAACTTTTTTTTTGAGTGTACCCGTTCATTTTCAATTGGGTTCATGATATTGGGGCCTCGGGCTGATATACTCTTTACTGCAATTATATAGCACTCAGGGTCTGCACAAGAATGATTTGGGCTTAGGAACATTGTCCTGATACGATTTGTGTCTTAAATTTTCGGCCTTTTGAGTGTCAGTGAAGCCCGAATTCTGAGCATTTTTTTTCAATTCTTTTTGAAGAGTGTTAAGACAAAGCTCCTTCGTCATGATATCGGTAAAAACTCTCAATTCACGTCTTCCCATAATACGAGTTTGTATCCCCATACCATAACGGGCAACTTTCCACGCTTTACCGTGGGTATTATACTCTTCTAAAGCAAATCTGTGTTCTGTCTCCGTCAAACTTTATTAGGACCCCCGTGATAATATAACGTGAACGTCTGTCTAATACCCCATTGACCCTGCAGTAGAAGACTGTAATACCCACTGTAAAGTGTGCAAAGTAGCCTATGTAATACAATAACTATTGAAACTTTCCAAACTTTAAAGTATTGTAGTAGTTCAGAGGAGTCTTAAACAAATGAGGTATTTTTACCTTAAATAAATATTTTTTTCAAAATTTGTTTAATTGTGTGCCCTTAGTGCTTTTGAAAAATACACATTTATATATCTATATAAATGCATATTACATTTTGCTTATACACATGTAGATTTAAAATTGCCTCGAAACTTTTTCCAGTACATACATAATTGCAACTATAGGTTTGCTTTGTTGCATAATTTTCCAGCGCTGATTGATTGTTAATTTTCATGTCATCATGATACAACGATCATAATAACTTAATTTTTGGAAATTAAATCTATTGTTGTACCTACATATGACTACTGTATATGCTGATGACGATAATGATTTCAATATTTAAAAGTGGATGCTTGCTATTGTCATTATTGACATCATTATAGCTGTTAATAGTGTTAATTATGACGATGGCTGCAGCTCTTGTTGTCTCGTCACTGTTGCTGCTGTTGTGCCTGAAGTCTTTATGTCACAATATTATGTTGACACAAAATAGCTTCCAGCTACATTAATAAATCATTCAGAATGCACTTTAGGACTTTGTTTATTTCAATAACATTATGTACATGGATTGTTAATGTGTGCATGTTTTAAATTGAATGGTTGTGTTTATAAAGTAAAATGGTAAAATGTTAGCCAGATGTGTAGCTTAGAAAGTTTTTTTCAAAATGAAATAACAAATTTTTTAATTTGTTTACTTCGAAAATTCTCGAGAAATTTTGACTTTAGGCAAAGTTTAAAATCTGAAAATTTGGTGGAGTAGGACCATTTCTAATGTCAACTCCAAAAGAATTTTAAGCACCGCCATCGTGCTCAATATCCTCGAAAACGGGGGGTGGTGACAAATATTTAACAGATGGAAGGCGTGGATTATGTAATTCCTCCATTTCGGGGCAGTTTTTGTTCATTTTGGAGGTGCGGCCAACTCCAAAAGAATTTTAAGCATCGCCATCGCGTTCAGCAACCGCGAAAACGGGTGGGGGAGATGAAGTGTTGGCTGCTTAAAATATTTGTATTTTTTGAGGTTTTTTCCAACTCACAGAATCTACTATATTTTAAGTTATATAGTTTTATATTTATATATGTATTATATAATGTAAATGACTAAATAATCCGTAGATTGAAAAAAAAAGAAATATATAAAATCATCATTTAAACTTTATTTCTCGTATTTATTTGATTTATTGAAAATTCAAGTAAATGAAAACCCTTTAAAATCAACCTCTAAGTTCATATCAAAATATATGCAACCGCCAATTTGACACCAAAGTGGATTTAACAGATTTTTTTGTAAACCCAACCCAACAAAATATTGCTAACGTCAGAGAAAGCAAAAAAGTTTTTGTGGAAGACGTTGAAAAATCTAAAACTTCAATTAAGAGAAAAACACCAAACTCATCAAAATTTTAACTGCGGGTTAAGCAAGTGAAAAATCTTGGTGGTGTCTACGACAAGAACAACCAAAACAAAAACAACAGCAATAACAAAAACAATAAGTCCTTAAAGCACTTGCGGCAATTCAAGGCAAAATACTCGTAGAAGGCAAAGTCGTAATGAAAGAAAATTGGTAGAGGAAGATACAGCGATGAGTTAAAAAATTACTTTAGCAAACAAGAGCGCACTTTGGGAATGGCGAAAAACTTTCCACAAATATAAAAAAAAAAAATAAAATACGCGAATTTTAACCCTTCATTGAAGTGCTGTGGTTTGGGCGGATACAGCATTTTAAAAGTGAAGAAAGCAAAAAATAAAAAAGAATCTTAACTTGATTTTTTACTTACACTTTGGCAAAGTAATTTTTCTCATTCTTTTTACTTTTTATTTATTTAATTTTATTTTTCACTTTTAACACGGCAAAGTATCTATGCAACACTTCTTTTTTATAATTTTAATTTTGAACTTAAACTTTAGACGCCATTTTTCATGCGCCATATTTTTGATTTTTTCTTTTTTTTTGCTGATGGTAGAAAAAAGAACAGTACCCATGAAAAAGTCGTGTTGCAAAAGGAGAAGCGGTTGTTGGAATTTTTTATTTTGTATAAAAAATGCTGGTTGTAAATGCAGCCACAGCATAAATTTGATAACGTAATTCAGCGAATCGAAAGTTAAGTTTTTTGCATATAACTAAGTAACCAAAATTTTAGTTTTATATGGAGAGGTCTGAATAGGAAGATTGATGTTGTTTTCAAATCCTGAATCCTCCTCTTTCAACTTTTTCCACCTGCATCGCTATCCTCTACTACTATGAAGACTCACAGTAATCGACTTCAATGACAACCACAGTCGGTTAGTGAAATGGCGAAAGTCATCCAAGCATTATGAAAGTACAAAGCCAAATTACAACTGAACTACTTAAAACATGCCCGTTAAGGATGAATATTTTATGAAGTGTTAGTTCCAAAAATATTTGCCGTCCTCCAGAAGAAAAGTTGCATACGATGAAATTAATGAGTAGAAAAAAAAGGTGAAACAAACTGAACCGAAATGGTATCAAAAGCCTCTTGGGGTGTATCCTAAATCTAGCTCAAATGCTCATTGGCATAAACCAAAGTTCTTCATCTCTCACTTTTCCGAGTCTTATACGTAATGCATTGGCTTAGCTACATCAGGTATATGAAAGGCATCGGTATAGCCTTAGTCCAGTCATTTAAGGCGATAAAGGATAACAAGCTGTCAACTTTCAAATTTGACTTAAGAAATTTGTAGTATGCCAAATTAGTAGTTTTATCCTACCGCTAACAAATTGTCTAAAAATTGACGTTCGTTAGAAAAAAATTAAAGTATCTTGTCTTATAATCGGGATCAATTAGAATGTGTCTACTTAGCGTCAGACTCGATAACGAAAAAATATATATTTCTTTAAATATCACACAAACTTTCTTTTGTAGGTCATAGTTTTGAGTTACAACGCTCTAAAATTTGAAAAAAAAATTTTTTTTCTAAATATTTCAATAATGGTTATCATATGGCTAAGAAACCTCAGAGTAATGAAAATCAGCATAAACACCTTGAAGTGCATATACCACAGGTAGATAAAAGGCTGGAATGGTCTGTTGTCCTACATATTCCCTCCTCAGACTGATTTATAATGGATACTTTTTTTGTAGTGTCCAAAGTTCCGATAGGGATAGCTGCCAAACAAACTCAGTTCACACAAAAATCGAACTGACTGAATCCGCTTTGTGAGAGGGTCAATGGGGTATTAGAGAGGCGTAATTTTCTGCGGTATGACTTAAACCATATAATATTATCACGATGGTTCTAATAAAGCTTGACGGAGCCCAAACACAGCCCGGCAGTAAAAGAGTATAATACCCACAGTGAAGTGTGGAAAGTTGCTCGTTATGGTATAGGGTTACATACTCGTATCATGAGAAGGCGTGGGTGAATTGAGAGATTTTACCGATATTATGACGAAGGAGTAATACTTAAACACTCTTTAAAACGAATTGAAAAGAAGTGCTCAGAATTTCGGCATCACTGACACTCAAAAGACCGAAAATTTAAGATACAAATCGTATCAGGACAATGATCCCAAATCACTCGTATGCAGATCCTGGGTGCTGTATAATTGCCGTAAAGTGATAAGCATATCAGCCCAAGGCCCCGATATGATGAGCCCAATTGAAATTTAATGGACGCACTTAAAAAAAAAGTTCCAAAACGGGCTCCAACAAATAAAAACGCTCAAATAAGAGTTATTAAAGAGGAGTGAACAAAAAGATACCGGAAGAACATGATTTACAAAAACTTATTGCGCCTATTCCAAGAAAGCTACAAGCCGTAATTGGTGTTCGTGGTGGAAATAGCAATTATTGAACTTTTTCTTTTTAGTTTTTTAGTTTATTCACATGTTCCTTGCATTTTGCCAACAATTATTTGACACCATGAAATGGCAATTGTTTTCATTTATGTTCCATAAACTTTGTTTTTGTTTTTAACAATTAATTTTTTTGTTATTTTCTAATGAGGAATGTGTAGAAGATTTGAATAAAAGTAAATTTTTTCAAAAATTATATGTATTTCTTATTTTAATTCAATATAAAAGTGAAAATTTTATTGCATAATTTATTTTGCCAACAATTACTTGACAGACTGTATATTGAATGTAAACAGCTTAGAGGCAGTTTATTTATGTAAAGCCTGTTTTAATTTTTTGGTTTTTAAATACCATTCAAATAATACCCATTGTTTTTAGATCACCTTAGGGATTTTTAAAATATACATGTATCCAGAATAGTGATGTGTCAACTCGTAAGTATTCCAAACCGAGTTCAACGAGTTGAAAATCCATCCAAACCGAGTTGAACCGAGTTGACAGTCAGACTGAGAACTCGATTTGACTCCCGAGCAATTCAATCAAAAAGACTAGAAGGTTTTTATGTTGAATCAGTTATTAAAACAGCCCCCTTCCCTCCCTAGACTATTGTCTTCACTCGATACCCGAGTTTTATATGTTTCACCAACCCTTGTCTGCAGGCCCGGATTTAGAAACTTGCCGCCCATAGGCCATTCACAAATTGCCGCCCTTCTTCACTGGTGAACATGGAAAAATAGTTTTCTAATATCAAAAATGAGATCCTTTTTTTTTTTTTTGACTTGCTTGTCAACATTTTTTAGGTAATTTAGGGAGCGACATTCCAAGTATTCGCAATTTTTTCCCGCTGTGTAAAAAAATTTGCCGCCCCTAAAATCTTGCCGGCCCAGGCACTAGCCTAGTGTGCCTCTAAGGTAAATCCGGGCCTGCTTGTCTGAGTTGCCGAACAAGTGTTACGACAGAATAATCGAACCAATAGGATCAGTTCATTGATTTTCTTTTGAGCACATTTCATTATAATATCCATAAAAGAATGTTAAGCACCCTACGTTACGATGGTATTGGACAACATTCGCATCCTTTATTAATTTTATCGCATATCGTTGATCTCGATCTGGCAACTCCAAAGTAGTTTCTTTAAGTTTCGGCCCATCTAGCGTATTGTACTCAAGTTAAACTACATAACGAAACTCAATTTTCCAATTTATAATGAATTCCGTAACATAAGTGCCAAAGTGTTACACCAACAATGACTTCACAGGATAAGAGCGCAAGTAATTTGTCATGCGGATGTAAGACAGCTACATACATCATACAAGCAAGTCAATATCTAGAGAGAGTACCCTTAGACTGCTGTGCTTTATAAATACGGCGAAAACTGTGTTATGGCTTGAAGGCTCATACAGGAGATTCAATTCAAAATTGGCAACTCAAATAATTTTTTTTTTAAAAATTGCATGCAAAATGGCGCTGCCAAACCTCTTCATAAATTATAATATAACTCAAATCAAATCTTTTATAGCATAAATATCAATCGAGAATGTAATGAAAACCAAGAAATTTTGCTCAACCTAGCTCACTATCAAGCAATGATTACAACCCTATACCACACGAATACATACATACATCATTTCAATTTTCGAACGTTTTCAAGGATCTCGCATAGCTTTAAAGCTTTTAAGCCAATATTAAATGTTGCATAAAAATACAAAAGCGATTAAGTCCGGCAACAAAAAGTAACAAATAAAAAAAACGAGAGGAAAAAAAATCAACATTTTCCATGTGAAGTCGTGAGAAACCGAACACATTTGGTACAATGCGGTCTATGCCACCCTTGAAAAATTACACAGATCTTCTTCTTCTTCCTGTTTTCATATATCGAAAAAAGTAAAATGCTGAGAAATACATAAGTACAACACTAGAGAGCAACAGCACAATCAACGAAAATGATAAAAGCCGCAGTAACTGACAACGGAAACGACGTAATAGAGGATTACATGCTTTATCCTTAAAAGTAACGATTGAACCCCCCCAACAAACATAAATGCAACAACAACAGCAACAGCGATATTGGCAACAATGGCAATATAATATTGACAATAAAATGATTATCCTGTCAAATTGTTGTGTTTTTTTAATGATCCATAAAACCGACGATTTACAAAAAAAAAAGGAGGAGGTGGCATTAAAAATGAGAAAAAACTTAAACTTTAATGGGGTGACCAGAAGAATACTAAAACTTTTTAAGCAGCAAAAAAAAATACCATGTTCCTCCCACACATGAGGACATTTTTAACAGCTATCTTCACAAAGCCAAGGAGCGATGTGCAGCACATATAAGCATGTCCTTTTTGGGGCTTTTCTTGGCTTCCTAGAAGACAAATACAAAAAAAAAAAAACAACATAAAATGGCATTCAAAAATTTGGGGAAAGCGAAAAACTGTGTTTTTGTCTATTGTTGTTATTTGTATAGCAATGGTATTTTTCATGTTGTCGAATGTGTAAATTTTGCCACATATCCTTGAACAGGACAAACAACATAAGAACAACAAAAACTGGCAAAAGAATAACATAACAATTCTTTTTGTTTGTTGGTTGTGCTTTTGTTGTCTGGTTATCTAAGTAAATAAACATGGTATCGCATTGTAGCATATAAATAGTAGTAGGGGATTTTTCTATATATAATAAAAATTAGTTTGTTTTTGATACTATTAAAATTTATGACGTTTTATTTTAAAGAGAAAGTTCAATGTATTTAAATTGTTTGTTCAAATTTTTAATTTTATATTTCATAAAAATTGTCTTATGAAATGCATTTTAACGTTACTCTTTTCATAATCAAGTGAATTTAAATTTGAACTTACCATCTTTATTCATTGCAGATTGAAAACACTTTGATAGACGACAGGCACGACACTGATTACGATGCGTTTTATCGACGGGACAACGTCCTTTGAGTTCACCTGTGGCCTTACATGTGTAAATGCGGTTACGATGTATGCTGCGCTTAAAGAAGCCCGAACAGCCTGCAGATTTGAAATGGTAAGGATTTTGGAAAAAAAAAAATAAATTTAATTGTATGCTTACCATCGCAACTGTAAATTCCATAATGTTTACCAGAACTACGATCACCGCACACTTTACAGGGTATGTCCAGCAGGCGGTCACCTTTATGATAAAAAAAATTGATTTGAATAAAGTCAGTGTTTAAATTTGTTTTTAAAATATTAATATAAATAATTAGTTTAGGGAGCCCAGCCAAAGGGAAATTCGCTTTTGCATATACTAAATTTGAATCAGCGAAACGTTGTAATTCAGTTTCACCAGTTACGCTCTCTATTATCCATGTCGTATACATCTATGGACTAAAAATTAAAAAAGGCGGTGGGTTCGCTACTCTAGGAACGAAAGTAATGTTATTTTGCTGGTACCTCTCAAGAGCCGCTTTACTGTAGTGACATGAAGCAAGTTCAGGTCAGAAAAAGGAAGATACATACCTTATGATCTCTTACATATTGTCGAAACCTCTTTTGAAGCATTCCAAGATGTAGATTTCGATGTTGATTGTGCCTGTTGTCACGAAACTTTGGTTTCTTTTAACACAATTGCAAAAAATTGCCCGCCAAACAAGAAATTTTCTGAGAAATTTTTTATTTTTTTATATTTTTAATTTTTTGGGACATATCCCTTAGCGTTGGCAATATCGAATTCTTGGCCAGGAAGCTGAAAAATATCGGAAAGGACGTATGTTTCGTCATCCATAATGCAACATTCGAATTTGGAGACAAAATCTTTACTCAGTTTTTGAGCGCGTATTTTTGGTTCGTAATTTTTTTCAGCATTCCGATCCGGCATTTTCTAAACATTAAAGGTCTTCCGCCTGTCCTCTCCTTTCACTCTTTGCATAAATGATTCGGAAGAATCTGATAGCTGAGCGGTTTTTCTTCCTAAAAGGTTGGGGCTTTTCTTCAGCATCGTTACGACCTTCTTTGCGTTATTACGGTCACCACAACCTTTTTTCCAGCGCGTTCCCTACTTTTGATTCATGCTAACGTTTGCTTTAAAATTTTCCATTACCCAAGATACCGAATTTATGCTTACTTTGCAATCCTTTTGAAAGTATATTACGGGTTATTTTAAAAAATTTTTGTATTTTGTATTTTTTCTATTTAACTGCTGATGTGTTCGTAAAATAATAGATGAGTAATGCAAAGGGATATGTAATAGTAATAGACATGATTTCCTAAGCTAACCTGATCAAAATAATTTAAATTGTTTTTTATGAAAGAAGTTATGAGCAAAAACGTGTTCACTAATTTCTAAAGACGCACTCCTTAAATACTGTGTCTTCTTCTGCAGCTGTTATCCTGAAACAGCAAAACGCTGATCGACCACTGGTACATTTCTATAGCCTATCTATTGCCAGCTTCTTTCCATAATTTCTGTTTGGGCGACCAAATCAGCAATATTCACCTCAAGCGGGAGTTTGCATTCACCTAAGGGGCTGTTCATATATTACATAACGCTGTTTTTTCAAAATTTTTAGAACCCCGGCCCACTCTTGTGTCTTAACCTGTCATTGGATGCCCGAAATCAAACTGTCACAGATCCCCAACTAATTCCTAAGGGCCTTGTTTAATATATCAACAGTCCCTAATGGATTTTTTTTCAAGAATATCTTCCAAAAAATATGCACAATTGCACCTCCATATACTGCATCATGCTATCAAACAAAAATTTAATCACCACCATTCTCACTATACTGCCTAATGGTCAAATACTTATTTATTTTTACGGATATGGACGCTGGTTGTCTAAAAATAGCTAACGTGAACACTTTGCGCCCGGATCGAATAACTAATATGCCGTTCTTACAAAAACAATTCTTTCCAGCAAAAGCTTTTACGTCTCGAAGGAAATAAGGATAATTTTTTTGAAATAAGGATAGCTTTAATGAGAATAAAATGAGATGTAACAAAATTTTTCAAAACAAATTGCCGTTTAAAGTGAATTAGAATATTGAGTTTCCACCATTCTTAGTCCGCCATCTTGAATTCAAATTTCTGACCTTGGAATCGTATTCAGTGACCCCGGAAACACCCCGCATACCACATTTGGTGCCAATCGGTTGATTTTTAAACAATGCGTCCGCCATACTGAATACGACATTTTGAATTTTAAAACCCTTGTGTAACAAATTTTGTACAAATCGGTTGATTTTTGAAAAATACGTCAAGCTTTACGAGCTTTTTTTGCTGGACACTCGGTTTTTCTCTGGCTTCCGGCCGCCATATTGGAACTGCCATATTGGATTTCTCAAAGGCGCATACGGAATCTGAAAGTAGATGTCCTAAGCTTCAAAATGAGCCCTCTGGCGATTTTTTTGCGCATTCCAAATTTCGGACACAGCATTGATTCGGTTGACATGGATCGTCCCATATATTTTTTTGATTAGTGTCGCCCCCTGAATCGTTATAATTTAATTTTAAAATTAAAATATGTTGTTTAAAATAGGCTTCTCGGGAATTTTTTGCCTTGGTTTCAATTGCTCAATTTCGAAACCAAGAAGAATTTGAAGTTGCTTCTTCCACAAGAATGAAGCTTTCAGCAATTACAACAACATGGCATTATTAATTTAGTTTTTCAAGATATTAAGATATTCGACTTTACTTCTATCTCCCTCATATGTATTGTTGTATTCTTGTTTTGCATAAAAAGCATTTCACAAAAGAAGACAGCTAATTATCCTGAATTATTTCATTATTTATTTACTTTCAAGAAAAACAACTAAAATGAGAAATCCATTATTTTTTTTTCGTTAAGAATGACCCAACAAAAACATTGCCAGAAAATGCTTCACAAAAAAAGGTTAGACACGCATGTATTGAAGAAAAAAAGTAACTCAGACTCGAAGGATGAATGAAAAATCGGATTTAAATGAAATTAGCTGGGATTAAACCTAAAATGAGTTTTTGTTATTTTTTCAACACCCCTACATGTTGATTTTGTAAGCATTCATACGCACATATTGGTACACATATAAACATCAAAAAAGGATATTGTTTTTGTGTGCCAAAAAAAATTTGAATTGTTGTCCTTTTGACTATTGCGTAAGCATGCAACAAAAGTTTGAAATTTAGAATGGAAAAGGTTACCACCATAGAGTTGATCTGTCCAGTCTTGAAGTGTGTCCTCTAAGCACTCACATCCACTCACCTCATTGCTCTATCTCTTTATTTCCTTTTGTTACAAACCTAATCCTAGATGCCTTCATAGGCACGAAATTTTGTTCAGTATATAAAACCCTATAATCACTTGACACTTGTCAAAATAATGAAGAAAAAAAAAACAGTAGTAACAAAATTATGGGGTTGTCCGATTTATCGGACATATTGTGGTGTGTGTTCGCTTCAGATGTGGTACCTTCTTTTAAATACTGGCACGCGTCGTCAATTTACTCTTTCACACGCACCCTATTTATTTTGGCTTCACACTCAACTCTACACTATACTCAATGAGTCGTAAAGGTGTCAACCCTAATTCTTTTGGGGTGCTTTTGTCACAAAGTCCTTCCTCTGTGTTTTTTTTTCTCTACACAATAAGCAGTCAATTTCCAAGTGTTTACTTTTGAACTTATGCATTAAAGAGTTTTCATTTGTTAAATTTTTTTTTTTAAATTTCAAAAGTTATGATTTTAAAATTTTTCAATTGTTGTGGTTGTTTTGTTAAGATTTCGTTAGCATATTGTTATTTTTTAAATTTCACTTAAATTAAGTTTCTCACAATAAGTTTTTAGTTTGGACAAATACTCATCGGAAAATGGTTCTATAACATAGTAACTGAACGTGAGAAAAAAAATATTTTTAAATGTATATTGCGAACTTGAAAAAAAAAATCACTGGCTTAAGGTCAACAAATAATATATATTAAAATTTTTTTTACTACAAATGATATGTTGAAAATATGTGTGGCGCCATAATGTGCAAATTACTTAGAGACAACAGAAAATTTATCCGACCAGGCTTCGATTATTTTGATGATCAAGCCAAAAATACCTATTAATAAATTACACACAGATTAGACCCTTGTCATTCCTCTTATAATGCGATTGCGATAAGTATCGCCGACTAAATGAACTGTCATTCTCATCAGGTCCGGATTTAGAAATCTGACGCCCTTAGGCCAGTCAGAAATTGCCGCCCTCTTAACTAGTAAAGATAGGAAAAAAATTTTTTAATATCAAAAGTGAGGACCCTGACACATAAGGTGTCAAAAAATCAGTTTTTTTATTAAATTTGACGATTTTGTATACATGGTGCCTTGAGATTCTTGAGAATTTCAGATGGTATCCTATATCTTGATTGAAGGAGTTACTTGGAGCATTGCAATTAAATTTAACACAAATGCTAGGAGCGATGGGTGGGAAAACAGCGTACAGATTACGATAAGCCTTTTATGAGTAGTGATTTTTCAAAAGAGCTTATTTCCACTTATGACCCCTTGAACAAACCTAAGAATGCTATCGCCTCTATCATGCTAAAATGTATCCTATAGTTGAAAATCTATTACAAAGAAGACATTTTTCCCAATCGCAACTTATAATTGAAAATCGCAGTTTTATACAAAACGACACATTTCCCTTTAATTTTCATTTGCACAAAAAGACGTATTTCCTATAGTCACTGAAGGGTATACGTATGTCGTTGGAGATCCCAAATACTGATTCAGTTACCATACAACTGACTATGAACAAAAAGAAAGATATAGAAATCTTATTAAAAAAACAAAGTTTAGTTATGACTGGAGAAATTTAAAAGATGATCGAAATATAGGAAGGGAAGAGGAGTCACCTAGCGATGATTACGATGATTACACAGGCCGACAAAATTAAAAAAGTCCAAAACCAGAGACCAGACCAGATCCGGTTAGAATATATCGAAAACCTGACGTATAGGAGAAATTATGAGCTCGGATTCGGATTCAACGTATCAAAGTCCTTCCGGTATGATAAGCTTGGTCTCTGGTTTAAAAATTTGTCGGCCTGTGTTATCTGTAGTATAATAATAAAATTTTACACCAAAAGGGCACATTTCCAAATGTCAATGCCATTAAATTAGGTTTTTATTTTTATATGTACCAATGATTTTCCTTATTTTATGACAACTATTAAACATTTCGACAAATGAAATGTTTTAGTATGACAGCTACTTCAGGAATATTAAAGTTTTCAAAATCTTTGATTAGTGGGCCCCATAGGAAACAGAAATATTTTTGAATAGTTAAGTTATAGCTTTCGAGCTACTGATGCTATTTTGTCAAGTGAAGTGTAATATTTTTTTATTTTTTGCCTCGTTTTAAAGCACTACACTTTTTTTGGATATCACTAAAATGTATCTCATTTATGGGGCTATGCCCAGTTAGATTGACGTAAAAAGGCGATTTTTTAAGAAGTTTACTTGAAAAGGCGTTTATATTTATTTGAAATAATCTTTTTACAATTCATTAAGTTAATATTCTAAGTAAGTAGTTTATATTCATATTTTTTTCATAAAAATATTGATCTATGCTGCAGCCGATATCCGAGAGCATCTCCCAAAAAGGTGTTTTGCGGTGATTACCATATCTGTGAACTAATTTTGTGAAATTGAAAAATATTGAAGATATAGTTAATGTATAGTAAAATCCATCTCTTAATCGTCGAAATAAGCTATATATTAAATTTAAACAAAATGGCGACTTTTCAATAAAAAAATGTTCATTTTCGACACAAAACTTTGATCTTAATATGTTTATAAAATTATTTATATTGATCGGATCTACAAAAATACTAAAGAATATTATTTTGAAGCTTGTGCTATAATTTGAGTCTGATTGGCTAGGTTGTTTTCAAAAACATAGTTTTGAAAAAAATGCATCTAAAGTTTCAAAACAGGCTTATGGGTATACTAAAATTTTCTTTACAAATATGCCTGTAATTTCGATAATACTTGTCGGATCATCATAAAATATTTTTTAGATATACTCAAGAATATGTTTTTCATGAAAATACAAAAAAAGAAAATCGATGTTGTTAAAATTCTAACTGTGCATAACTCCTTAAAATAAAGGTAGAGAATATAACTTGATTATACGATTTCATTTGATTAAGCGGGTGATTCATTTAGAGGTACTTTTTCAGTAGGGGTTTTATGAGATTAAGCTTGAGCCGTATCAAACTTTCATGGTATTTTTGTTCAGTATTGTTTGACATTTTATCTTTGACATTTGACTAAGCCCTGCACAGCGTCTACAAATTAATTAGCTAAATTACGAAAATCAGCGTTCTTCGAGGAATGTGCTTCGTGCGCTTAAATCAACTTATGGTCCACATAACCGGCTTATCGAACGCACAATTCGCTACACCATCTAAATATTTGGAACGTAATTTTCATTACTAGATAATACACAAACAAATAAACTCCATCCAGCGCGTAAAGAAGAAAATATAGCGGCGGTAGTGTTGAATCGGTTCGTCGCCGTTCTCAAAAGCTTGGCTTCTCGTATGCATTACTTTAACTAATTTTACATGGCTTAAAAGCATACAAACTTAAACTCGTGCCAACATTACTCGCGTCATTCGCCTAATACCACTCGAAATGCTCGAACGCGCCATCAAAAATTGGAACTTCAGAATGGACTATGTAAGCCGCAATTACTGCCAACATTTGAAAGAAGTTATCTTTAAAATATAAATTTAAAGAATGTTTCTTTTGTATGATAAAGAAGATTTCCCGATAAATTGGTTTTCTTAAAATTTTTTTATTTTTCAAAAATGTACCTCTAAATGACTCACCTTATACTCTTGCATTTTATTTATTTTTAAATCAAAAGATATTATTAATGCGAACAAAAATGTTTTTTTTTTTAAACTCAAGGGGTAACCCTTGTTATTATTTTATAAACAGAGAATACTATCGAAAGTAATCTCTTTAAAATTTCATGACCCTTATATTCTTACCCTTTTTGTAAATTGAGGGTAATACAACTCGGCTGCAGAGAGCTGCAAAAAGCGAATTTAATTATTCTGCAGGTATATAGGATATAACAAATCAAAACACATTGATGGCTTTTGGTCTTTTCTTTTTCGAGAAAATCAGTAAAAACTGACGAAAAAAATAGTATTTGCTAACAATATATACAATGTATATTATACATATTTATTTTCAATTATTATTTAAGGGGCCAACCTACTTTTCCAGCTTGACAAAGAAGCTATTTTTCAGAATTTATTATTCCACCCCCAGTAATAGATATGAGTATGATTATAATTCTTTTCAGGATCAATAAAAACAGTCTTGAAATACGCAAAACAAATTTTTAAAGGGCTTACGTGCGAAAACAAGTTTTCGAAAAAACAGCTGTTAAAGATAAACAATTCGTTTTGTCTATCCGAAAAAGTGGAAAATGATTTTTTGACACCTAAGCCCCCTTCTTACACCCTTGTCACATATGTATGTATATACAAAATAGCGCCAACTGTAATGAATATGTTGTTAAACTTTTATAAGAATAGGCTCAGTAGTTTCGAAGAAAAGACTAGTACCGTATGAAAAGTGATTTCGAGAGAAACGCTTTTAAAGTTTTTTTTTTATTGAGCCGGAGAGCCCGAAAGCGCGCTTAAATAAAGTTGATAAAATATGCTCAGAGAGCTCAGATCTTGTTTAAATTTTAACGCAATTTTTTTTGGAAGTGGTCGACTTTTGAATTCCGTAAAAATAAATCGAGGTGACAAACTAGGTTGGCCCCTTAACACTACAAGATTGTCTGGCATGTTTGGATTGTTTCTAAAAATATTTTAAATAATATAACCATCTCAAAAACATTTTTTAAAATTTTTAATAAATATATTAAAATATGACAGTATCACACTTATCTAGAAATTTCTTACTTCATTGGTAATTTATTGAAGGTCTATAAATTTAAAACCTTGTGCTGAACACTTGCATAAGAAAATAAAATTCTTCTTAGATAATCTACTTTTCCGTCGGCTTTACTAACCTGTACCCATTTTCCGCTGATGGAAATATTTGAATCCTAATGTATCCAGATTGAAAATTTTAAATCTTTTGTTGTCGATGAATAAAATAATTTATCGATGCTTTTTCCACAAAATTTACAGCAGTGTGCTTTTTTTATTTATTTGTAAATGTAAACCAACACTTTCGATAAATTTTTTTTTTTAATAATTTTTTTTTTTAAATTTTAAAATGTGAAATGTTAAACTGATTTTTGTACTTCTACTTCTCACAAAATCACTTTTTTAACTTCGCACATTAGAAATCACTTTTCCGCTTTTCAACGAAATTTTTGCATTTTGCAACAATTCACGCGACGATGTTACCGTTACGATCTGTGAACTACAACAGAGGCCACCAATTATAAGCGTAAAGCTTCAAGAGTCCTTTTTTGTGCAGTCAATTTGGCAACCAACAGAAGAAAATACAAATACAACAACAACAAGCATACACACACACATACACAGACATATACACAAAAAGTGAACTAGAGAAAAAAATATGAAAAAAATACGAGCAAAAGCCAACCCACTCCCACCAATAGTTTTACCCACTCAGTTATAGACAGCAGTAGCAACTTCAGGACTTTAACACCAACACTACCAGCTTTATCACCACCACAACCATTGCCAGCATCATCACTATCACTACGTGATACTCAATAGTTGCATTGATATCAGGATGAAAGGTCCCTTTTCGCAACAAATACTTAAAAGGCAAAAGAAAAAAATTCGACACAAAATGCGAAAAGCTACGAATGTTGCATTTTATGTGCTGCTTTTCATCCCTTTTTTTTGTGTGGCATGAACTCAAAACTTCACTATCGACCGACCGACCGACCGCACGCTACTCTACTTCACTTGTGAACCGGAAAACGCCCTTTTTTCCTCCAATGCGATTACAACGAATCGAGACTTACTGCCATCACCAACGCCATAGTCGATATTGTTGTCAGGGTGTATTGAAAATTTTTATGATTATGTCAAAATATATGCAAATATTGCTGAAGGAATTTTTGAAATATTAATGACTTTTACACTTTTTCAAGGTTAAGTCTCATAATCTAGCAAACCCCGGACCAACGACTTAAGTCAAAAATTAAAGATTTTGCGAAATCGTGGTTTCCAGTCATAATTCAAAAAACATAATATATGTATAATACTTTGTGCCTTTTTTCCAAAACACACTATATTTGCCTGCTACATAAAATAAAAACCATTTTTTAGTTAGATTAAAGGTCATAGAGTTTTTCCGCTGGTGTTAATCTAAAGGCTCTTTCATGTTTTGTAAGGTTTTTATTACGAAATACGATTTGGAAATGAACTAAGTATTGAAAAATTTGAAAACATCGAAAAACTTCATAAGTATCGAAGGAGCGAAAACTATTGAAGAGTATGGAACAGCTCGCAGAGTAACAAAAAGTTTGAAGAGCATCGGAAAATATCAAAAACGTCGTTAGAAGTCAAATAGCAAAATTTATAAAATATCAAAAACATCAAAAAGTTGACATTAACTAGTCAAAAATTATCGAAATAAGCGATGTAAATTAAAGTGTATCGATTTAATATCGAAAAACATCTAGGGGTTCAAGCAGTAAGGAAAACATCGAAAGGGTAACCGTCGTACAAAATTTCATCAGGAATCATTAGTTAAATTCAAATATATTGGCATATCACTTATGCCTACAGGGTTATAGATGTGTGATCAAATATTATAACGTCCTATACTAACGACATTTCAGGTTCTTTCAATAAAGAAAGGACTTTGGATAATGTAGTGTGATTAAATAAAATATTTCCTTTCTTTGATTACAATGCTTTTACCAAATTTTTAAGTTTTTGGTTCACCCTTATCTCCAATACGTTGTTGATAGCGTTGACGTTAAGATTGTTGTCCTCCATCTCATACACGGTATCATACCGCGGCATTGCAGCGCGTTTCTACCATTTACTGACATATCCTGTGGCTTTTTACAATTCACCACAAAATGTCAAGAATGACAAAAGCTATGTACAAGCGTTCGTTCGTTCGTAACGTAACGTAACAGAGTTACCACTTTAAGAGCATCACATAGTCACTGATTGCGAGTCAGTGATACTGATGCTTCTTCTTATTCTTCATCTTTTACATCCTTTTCGACCTATTCTAAAAGCACGCGCATGTAGTAGGTTGCCTTCGTTGGAAGCTATTTGCTATGGTATATGGCCATTATCGTTTACTTGCCTGAGTGTAAGTGTGTATATTTGTGTTAGTTAATGTTATATACATACATGTGTGTAAGTTTGAGTTAGTTAAGTGGTGTTTCAATTTGATATGGCCGCTTTGTAGTTTGAATTCATTTTTTTAAGCTCTTTCCACCTTTATTCTACTGCTATTTACAGGGGTTGGCATGTGGGTCTGTTTATTAACTTGGAAGTCAGTTACGGTAGCGCTTAAATTTTGTATGTTGCTAAGATATTATTTTAGGTGGTATTAATGTTGTTTTCGATATTTGGTATACCGCTGCTGTGTCTCAAGTACTATGGAGCAAATTGATATTACCGTTTTTATTTACCTACAGGTTAATAGTTTACCGCTATTAATATGAAACTGTGTTTCAAAAAAAAAAAACTATGTATATTAAATTATTTTCTAGCGTATGCCTCTGATAAATTGCGTTAAGAGCATAGTTTAGATAATGAAAATATAAAAGTTTTGGATAACAAAACTTGCACGGTATTAATTTTGTATAGATATGTATATCCTTAATAGCATGCACCTTTATATCAATAATACGTCTGCTTTCGAAAAAATGGCGCTGGAATCGTCTGCCTTTGAAAAAGCAGCGCTGGAATCGTCTGCTTTCTCTAGATTTATGCTTTTTATAAGTAAAGCAACCAATCAGCCAAGAGGGAGACGCTATAAAATGACTCAATGTACTCAATTTTTTTACATTTTTATAATATGTACTTTTAAATGCGGCAATTACTAAATGACAGAGGTTGTTTCTCTCGTTTCTTAAGACATAATCTTTATAATAATCTCAATCTGCCTGACGATAAAATTCGTTAATTTTGTATAAATCATAAAATTTTGAAAAAAATTTAAGTACTCTTAAACGCAGCAACCAAAACGTCTGCCACTTGCATTTATCTGTTTTTGTATGTGAACACATTTTTAAATATAAAAGGCAGACGTGATAAAATTATTTATGGCACATTTTTTTTTTTTTTTGCAGTTTCAAAGAGCTTTCTATTAATAACGCAGAGGCAACGCAATGGCAGATATTGTTCGTATTATTTATATTACTTAAAACTTCATGATTTTCAACCTCTGGCGTACAATTAAATCATATAGAAACTTAGGCCATCAGCTTTTTAGCTATTAGACCCATTTCTTGTAAAAAATACAATGGCAAGCCTATAAAGGTAAAGTAGCTTTATTTCTATCAAATTAAAATCAATCTGAATCTAAAATAATTTTAGAGTTTTTTCATACCATCCGCCCACTGTGAATACATTTACATTTGTAGGGTATCAATGTAACAAAACAGGTTTTTCAATTTATACCATTTTTTTTTCATTCTTAACTAAAAAGTGGAACTAACCATCTAATTAATTTTTTTGTTGTAAAATATTCATTGTAAACTCATTTTGAGGGCGTGGTGAAATTTCGCGGTATACGTAAAAAAGATACTTAAGGATTTTTTTTTTTTTGTATAAAGAATACTTTTCACTAAGCTTACCCTGATAAAGTGCCAAAATGCCAGAAAAAAAAGGCAGTAACATAAAGTGATATCAGTGGTGTAGTAGCGATAAAGGTAGTGGTGGTGGCATCGTGGTATATGATAGGGGTTGATTTACTGACTCTCGTCTAAATTGAAGTGACTTTTGTGACTGCTGTATTGGTTACACATACAAGCAGCAGCAGCATTTACTACACTAACAGCAGCAGCAGCATCAGCGACAGATATGTGTGTTTGTGTTTATGTTTAAGAGGGGTGGAGTTTTGTAAAGTGCTTGCACAATAGCTACTACTATATACAGAATGGGTCGATGTGAGTAAATAAAGGAGTACTAAATTAGAAAACGTATTATGACATTGACTGTTTGACCAACTGGTAAAAGCTTAGAAGCAGATTCAAGTAAATACATTAAAATTATTGGGATGGGTCGCAGAAGTTGACATATTTTTTTGGTAATGTTTTGATATTGAGCATTTATTCAGCATTTTGACATATTTCAGGAAACTTTTTGACCAAATCCATTTCAAACCATGCAGTCGGAGTGACTTCAAATTGCGGAATTGGTTGCCGATTAAATATGTTGTTTTTCAAAGTAATTAAGGGTACCATCCCACAATTTGAGTGAAAATAATTTTTTACGAAGTTATGCCCATTTAAAGTTTTAGTGTCAGAGCTTGAAAAACCGCTGAAAATTGGTTCAAAATAATCGCATTTTCATCGAAATCAAAATAATTCATTTATGTCTTTTGATTCTAATAGAACTTCTGATTTTCTATCAGAATCTTTAAGAAATTTTGAAAATTGTTGAAAATTGGCGGAGCTATAGCGCTTTTTATGAAAAAAATTTGTATTAATATGAGAGAGAAATGACATGAGTTTAATGCTTGTTAAAACACATTAGAGGTCAGGAGATTTTTTCCCCAAAATCAAAATGTCAATTTTTTCTTCATCATTGCGAAGCCACTACTCTACGGTACCATTTTCAAAATAAATAACAAAAGCAACATTCCAAATTACTTTCTACTAATCCTGCTTGCTTTCTGCATACTTTTTTTTACCGTTATTTTCGTAATAACATTTTATCATAGGAAATATATAAAAACATTTTACGCACATATAGATTTTTCGCTGACAAAGTCAAGTAAACAAAATATTCAAAACCCACAGAAGCTGTACCGCTAAAAGTAAGCTTTTGGGATCATTTTTTATGCGCTTCTTTTCGAATAGCTACTTTTTTGGAGATACAAAGCATCCTGATCCCTGATCAGAGATCCAGTTGACCTTAAATATTGTATGCCATCTAATAAGCTAGTTTACCATATCACTGAATGTCAGATTCTTCAAATTTTTTTCTAGATTTTTGCCATTGTTGTCACTATTGTCACTTCTGTCAAAACTATAATTGCTGTAATTTAATATACTGTCATGCTGTTTTTGTTGCTGTCATTGTCAAATGGTCATTCAATTTTCATATTTTTTTTCCTGGAATACACCTATCAATAATTAATTAAGCCTCCCTCATTGAAGAAAAAATCGACGAGTTTTTGTAACAAAAACGTTCGCTTATAACTGATAAAAAATTTGAAGTTTTATTTTACACACCTGCCTTTTTCTATTCAATTGTCACTCTTACATCAATTCACTTTCACACCTGCATATACTACTTTTCTCACACAGTTACAATACGACGCACTACAATTTTCCCGTTCCATTGATTTGAATAGATATAGTTACTAGAGAAAAAAAAGTGACTATATAACCTCTTATGTGACGGCATAATACAATCCTGCGGTTATATTAACCAGTCAGGATGCAAAGTCAGTTAGCGTACAAATCTCAACCAACTCCCATTCACAAAGCCGAGTACATGAAACCCACTCCAGTTAAAATCACCCATACCAACCAAACATACACACGCACAAACACTTTACAGACGTAACACAAATTTGTGACATCAAAAAGTCGTTTTTTTCGAACTTAATACTCAAGTACACTTCACTTACACAGACATGAAATACACAGGCATGCAATATATAATGTTATTGTGTTAGTGTTATCAACTCCGCCTATTTATACGACCAAAAGAGACACCATTTTTCGACCAGTTTTAACTGAGACTGCGCATAAAAGTTTTGCTCACTCTGCCAACAAGAGCATAACATCATTTTTTTTTTTTTTTTGGAAGGACCAAAGCATCCTTGCGTTCATAATATAGCACCAATGTAAATGCATAAAAGAAAAAGCTAAAAGCTATAATTTTTCTTTTACTCTTTTACTTTGTTGGCTCTTTGTTCGCTGCAACTGACATCTCACACAAATTGATTTCAATTTGGTAACGTGACTCAAAGGCAGCCGCTGTAGCCGCAAATTCAGAGTACGGTTTCAAAGGCAGAGAAGAAGCAGTATATGTGTTCTATCCTAGTAGCACAAAATATTTTATTTAAAAAATTAAATAGTTTTCTCAAAAATTACAGTTAAGAATTGGAACGATTAGATCTAGTCATTACATTTTGCATATGATATCACGAAGGAAAACTTTTTATTTATTTATTTTAAAAATTTGTATTACATTAGACATAGACTTTTTAGTCGAGTTTTTTTGTCGGCTTAAAAATTAGTGGACTTTAAAAGTATTTTTGGCTACAAAGTCCACTTAGAGAAAAAAAAAAAAAATAAAAAAAAATTTATATACAATATAATATGTTATGCTATTCATCATTTTCCATGGAAAAGAATTGCAAATATGAAAAAAAAATTCTTTTAGGCCCTAAAACTTGTGAAAAATAATTTAAATTATAATTTTGTTTTATGGACTTTTGAGGTATTTTTGACTACAAAGCTCACAAAAAAACAATAAATAAAAACACTTTTATATTTGTTGTGTCATTCACCGTTTTTCTTAAGAAAAAATGAAAAAAATATATAAAAAAGTTTTTGGGCATAAAACCTAATGAAAAATAATTTTTATATATTTTTGTTTTCTGGGTTTTAAAATTAAATTTTGACTACAAAGCCCACAAAAAAAAGCAATATAAAAAAATTTAATTTTTTAATGTCTTAATCACAATTTTTCCTGGAACGTATTTTTATTAATATTATCGGTAAAAGTATTTACCTTAAAATGGCCATAAAACGAGTTAATGAGCAGGCACGATTTTACGGATCATGTTTTTGGAATCTCCTGACACTAGATAATAATTGTGCATTGTCAGATTTGGTTGACAATTTTATCGATCTTGATCTTGCTTGAAGCGCACCGTGGGTATAGCCCATTAGGTCAAATTGTCGCCACTGATAAAAATTATGTTTTCGGTAAAAATTTTGATTTCGATCTTTCACCAGTTCAACTCATTTCGCAATACATTCAAACTTAACAAATTATTCATAAGAAAGAAAGAAAGGAACACAATTTGTTAAAGTTGGGAACTTCAACCCAAATATCTAATTTGGATTATTGAACCTGTAGATAGACTAATCTAGTTTTACCAGTAGGTTTAGCATATATGTAGCTCTGGGAAAGAAAATTGTTAAAAAAGAACTAGCAAAGGAATATTGGAAACTCTTTACATTACAGAGACACATATGTAGATCCACCCTTACTTCTCACCGGAATGTATTACTGCCCATGCCACTTTTCTATAGGGTGGTGCGGTTACGGCTGGCCATCTGAAAAAATTAAATTCCTTGGTTCATTTTGACTTAAAAATTGTATGGGATGAGGGATCTATTTTGAACATCCTATAAGTTACAGGGTCCTTAAAAAAAATCCTTGAGAGAAGTACTTTCATACTCATATCTTCCAATGCAATAAAATGTGTGAGTTTCATTGACTACCCAGCTTAAGCTTTAATAAAAACTTTCAACTAAGTATCATCTCCGATCGTGCTTTTCTTTAAGAGAGGAAGTTGATCTATTTTACACCAATAGTTCAAATATGGCGAATAAAGTAAAGGGTGTTGAACTTACACCTTTGTTTTAGGCAACCAAACTAATGTAGTGTCTAGCTATGGTCGTTGCTATTATAAAAGTGTCGGCGTGGCTAAGGGGCCGTTCAAGTATTACGTAACGCAATTTTTGAAGATATTTGCCCCCCCCCCCTCTCCTTAAACGTTACGGTATCACCAAAGTGACCATGTTTATCACTAAGGTGTAATGGTATTAGTTCGAGAAAAGCTGGTATTTTCACAGACAGTTAGGCCTCTATGAGATCCCTTAGCACTGTCCCTTACATGGCACATTACTGCTTTAACCACCCGACAAAAAACGGATAAATATTGAAAATAAATACTAGTCAAACGTTTACAAGTTGTATTGAAAAGTTTAATGGAGCATATGTATATTTTTTTCAAAAAATTTGCCTCAGACACCAAACCTCTCAGATTTGAAATAAAATCTAAAGGGAAGATTCAAGCTCAGCGACTTCAAATTACCCTATGTTAACATCAGTTGAGGTTCCTCCAACTTCATTGCTCACAGTGAAATTCTTTTATTGATTTGATTTTATCCCACATTTCTATGCCCCAAGCTGCTTGAGTAATTGTCTTAAATTTTTTTTTTGTTTGTCCATTAACGCTTTTTTCTTTTATTTGGTTAGGCGTGAATATTACACAAATTTTTTTTAACCAAATAACGAGAAGAAATCATAAATATGCTTAAACTCAACAAAAAAAAAGGACATCTTGTCAAAACATAAATGCATTATGAACTATTACGGACAAAATTTCAACAAAATACATAGCGTGAAAAAAATGTAAACTGCACAAATCCTTGCAATTTGCTAAGAAGACTAAAAGGAATTAAAATCCTTAAGAAAATAAAAGTACATGTGCCAAAATAAAAATGGACTGTTAAAATAAAGGGAGAAATATAACGACAGCAAAAAGTTTTCGAAGCGCAATTTTTTATTTTTAATTTGCATTTTAAGATAAACATCATTTTTTTTTGGGACAAGCAAATGGAATAAAAAGAAATAAAAAAAATGGAATGGAAATGGAAAAAATTATTCAGATACGTTTATATGGCATCCGTCTGTCTCTGTGCGTTTGGTGAGTGTTTGACTAAAACGCTCATTCATATTCAAAACGGCGAGTTCCAATTTTAAATTCAAACTGACAACGGCTAAAAAGTTTACGTGCTCATGCAAAAATTAACAATGGCGAAAAAAAAACGAATGAAGAGATTTGAGTTGGTGGAAAAACGCCTAATCCATCAACAACATTAATATGTTCGAAGACTTGATGATATTTTTAAATGTTATGACAAATTAAGAGAACTATTAAAATTCATTACATTTTCATGAATTATCGCTCATTTTCTATGTTTACTTATCGACTTCGATTTGAATTAAATTATATAGCACAAAGATATGATAGTTGGTCATTAAGTAACTGCAGCCTCTGAAGGCCTATTGCAACATTTTCATTTATTACAAGTACTCCCTAAGCTTCTTATAGGAGACTTTCACTGAATTTAAAAACAAGGGCTGAAGTCATAGATCTCGTTTTTCTAGCTTTCACACTGGTGTCACAACGTTATTGCTGACTCGTTTTGGTATCTTGTCAGCTACTCCCATACCTGCGCGGGAAGCTCTTTTGCTAGTTGCAGATATCTTCTTTTCATATTTTCTTTTAAATAAAACACACAAAATCCTCTAATAACTTTTACTTAAACTAAAGCGATTTAAAAAAAGAGATTTTTTTCGAAGTATTTTGTGTGTGACATGGTAATTTTAATCAATAGGTCGAGTATTTTGCACAACATTTTTTATTTTTATTGGAGCCAATCTGAGGGAGGCGTAAAGAAAATTGAAAATAAATACTTCCCCAATTGATAACAATTCAAAAGTTTGTTGGTATCAAATCACCCAAAAACGGCTGTGAACGATTTTGAAGAAACGAGGTTAAGTCAGTTAAGACAAGGCAATAAAGATCTGATTTTTATCAAAAATTTTCGAACAAAAATTAAATTTCTTTAGAGCTTTTGTGAATATTTCCTAAGATGAACAAAACCGAATAAGCTAAATGGTTTCATTGCAACGATAGAATTCTTAAGAAAAATATAGTTGGTACTAAAATTTGATGAAGACATTGACATAATGTGGTAACAATTTTGCTTTGATTAATTGGCAGGCGATCATATCCGGAATGTAAAATATTTTTGAAGTGAAACTTCTTTAGTGGGGGTCATTTGAAAAATTTGTAACGCAACGCAAAATTTGAAACGCAAATGATGAATGAATGAAACGCTTTTTTTTAAGTAGGATTTAGAATAGCTACAGGAATAAATTATATATCAAACTAAAGTGCTGAAACTATCAGCTTTGAGATCGAGTAATCAAAAACTGAAATAAAAGCGTGGAAAGATTTTCTATATTTTCAATTTTGTCAAGCAATCAACTACCAAAGCCTTGCTATAGCGAGGAGAATTACGTTGATTGCTTTCTATTACTATGTTTATGCGATAGCTTAGTTCGTTTTACCGATTACCGATCGGAAATCGTGCAAGAGTCGACACACTTCGTGCGTTCAAAGAGCTTTGAATTTTAGTTTTATACAGATGTTCTGAATAATGGCATGGCCTACTCCAAAGAATACCATATTCTTTGCTCAATCAAATGCTGTCGCATAAGCGTATTAATATAACGCCATAACTCGAAAACCGTGCAAGATATTTTGATGAAATTTAGTACACGGATACAGATCATATATTTCTTTAATTATGTTTAAAGTTGGCGGAATTGGAAAAGTGGGCATGTCACTTTAAAAATTGAATTGAATTTTAATTTCGTATATGTAATTATAAATTGGCAGATACGGTTTTCATAAAAATTTTAGGGATGATACCACTGAGAGCAGTCATCAATAAAAACTTCGTCAGTATACTGGAAAAACTCGTTGAAGGGTATGGCATAGCTCACAATATTTATAAACGTTATAATTAGAGAACTAACTAAGTAATCGTTATGAAATTTAGTATGCCAGATATACTTCCTAAAAGGTATCTTTTTGCGAAAATTTAGCACACTAGTTCAGGTGGGCGTGGGACTTCCCATATAAGCAAAAAACGTTTAATGCTATAGTGTGAGAGTAATCTTCATAAAGTTTGGTGTATGGATGTCAATTATTATAAGTTATAAAATTAAATGGATTTCGACGGGATCGCATCAGTAGGCATGGCACCTCCTATATTAATACAAAGTTGAAAGCGATATTTTAAGAAAACTATTGCAGCAATTGGCATGAAATTTGATGTAAGTAGTTTACTTGCTATAAAGTATGTCTTCATCAAAAGCGGGCGAAATAGCACCACTAGGCGTGGCACCTCCCGTACAAGTAAAATACCTTAAATCGCATATCTATCGAAAAATCTATGGATAAAAATCGGACTGCATTGTACCAATGGATGTGTAAGCGCCCAAAATTTTAAGACTAATTACGGCATATATCGCAAACTACACAAGCTATTGTGGTAAAATTTTGTATGCGTAACTCAATCACGAATATAATATAATCCCAAAGTAAGCGGCACTGGAGAAGTAGGAGTGGCATATTTCGTCTTTTTCATTTTTATTCTATTTTTTTCAACATTTTCTTAATTTTTTCGACTTTTTCATCAATTATTCAACATTGTCCATATATTTTCGACTTTTTCCATTTCTTTCAACTTTTTCCATCCATATTTTCCAGATTTCTTGAGTTTTTTTAAACTGTTTCAACATTTTTCAACCTTTTAGAACCTTTTTACATTATTATTGTCTTATTAAACCTTTTCAACCTTTTCAACGTATTTATAATATTTAAATATTAAATACTTTCCATGCAGTGTAGCGCATGTGAGTTTCGGCCTGGCCGAAGATAACACTTTTACTAGTTTTTTTTTATATCCTTTGTTGACCTTTATCAGATAAAGTTTATTGCTATGCTTATGATAATAGTTAAAATTCTAAACTCTAAATAAAATACAAATATTTAAATTCATATCTCAAGTAATTTCCCTACAGATTTTTATATCGCGTGATGTCAATATTTTTTTACGGCTTACACTCAAAGACATTTTCCCAAGCATAAATAACATACTTAGATATCCCAAAATGACAAATAATAGCGTGTTGTTGATATAATATGTCTCGTTTTAAGTGCATTAAGGACATAAACAAATTGAAGAAGACATCATTTACTACAAATAATTCTCTTTGGCTGTTTAGTCGTATTCCTTCTGATAAGCTGGTGTTGTCGCGTTCTTCACTGCAAACACGAGATGTTGAGTTATCATTTGTCAAGCTTTTGTTAGGTATATCAAAGTATGCGAATAGATTTCTGGTGGAAAAAAGTAAAGATATGCAAAGACAAGAAAAAGTGGAAAGTAAAAAAAAGCAGAAGAAAAACCACCTGGTATGTACTTAATCATTGCAATAAGTATATAAGATTTGTTGTATTAAAAACAAAGTGCTTTAAAAATTAAACAACTCAACATGGGTGTTTAAATAAAACTAGTGAGGGTGTTATCTTTAGCATTGCCAAAAATTAAATATACCACACTGGTATATGTTGAACTCAAAGTGCGCTTCCTTTTTTGTCTGCTAATGGCCTGAAGAGTTTCTGGTATTAGACGATTTAAATTCTCTAATTTTATTATCTACAAATATACAAAAGACTCTCTTCTTAAAATTAATTTCTGTAAGTACAACTATTTTCGTAATGTTCATAAATAAATCCAGAACTTAAAACTAATCGATGGCAGTAAATTTACATTTAAAAAAATGGAGTTCCGTTCCAGCTTTCGATGTTGTGTTTCGTTTGTTCTATTTAAAGCATGCTGGTCCAAATTTGAAACCAAAAGCTTGTCCTGATTTTCCAAAATCTTGTGGTAAGAAATCAATAAGCGGCAGGTAGTTGAGACGTTTGGTGTTTACAACAAAAACGGTAGAGCCCGCAGTATTTGTACCCTAGAAAGAAAACAATGCTGGTTAATATCTTACCTATTCGGTCGAAAACTCTACGAGACTTATCGAAAGAGTTTCTTTCATGAGCTTACCTGACATTCATCTTTTAATATCTCTGGTATTAGTTGCGATCCCTCATGCGAAATTTCCATTTCATTTTCTCCCATCAATTTGATTGCCTGACTATAGCTGTTTTGCCATTTA
Organism: Meiosimyza platycephala; assembly: GCA_963662105.1. Taxonomy (NCBI): domain Eukaryota; kingdom Metazoa; phylum Arthropoda; class Insecta; order Diptera; family Lauxaniidae; genus Meiosimyza; species Meiosimyza platycephala. Next base: position 87,932,262 of record OY759210.1, read on the forward strand.
TTAAACCAGGCAACTGAATTCACGCAAGAATATGTAAAATTTTGATAGCCCTCATGGGATAACAATCGCAGGAAAGTCAGCTGCACTGATCCCACTCCATCATAGGTCACTTTAGATGCTCCGTTTAAGCCGGAGAACCATACGTTTGTATTATCCGTTTTACGCCATGGTACTATCGGCATTTCTGCAGTATGTACATCAGGATAAATGCAAGTCTCTCCTTGCGCCGTCATATTGCAGTACACATAGATTGCATCATCTGGCATACCTGCATTGGGATCGATCCAATACCAACCATCTTCAAATTGTGGATGCGCATAGTGTAGATCGCGACACGTACGCACTGGATGTTTCTGAGTGCCCGTCGGCTTTCGCATACGATCCATCTCTTGTCGCATACGATAAATAGCGCTATACATGTCTACGTATTTGGCAGCGTTGTCATCGTTCGCGCTCTGCTTTTTCTTTTTCGTGCGTCGTTGTTTTCGTTGTTGTTGTTGTTGCTCTCGGTCGTTCGCATTCGGCTGTGGAGTATTAAATACTCCCATTAACTCGTTTATGTCATCATCATCATTATCTTCAGTGGTAGGTAAAAAGTCGTCGAACGCATCTGTATCACGCTTACGCCGTGTCTCCAATGCTTTTGTAGTTCCGAACTGTTGCATTTGGAATAGTAAATCAGGCGGTATTAATGGTGCTTCGGCCGGTGCTCCAGGTGGTCCCGGTGGACCTTCTGGACCCGTATCACCCTTATTTCCTGAAGTTCCTTCAACACCTTTTGGTCCTGGTGGACCATCTGTACCAGGCGTGCCTTGTGGTCCTTCATTTCCTTTTAAGCCAATTAAACCCATAGGTCCTATTTCACCTTTACGTCCCTCTGGGCCTTGGGGTCCACGTAAGCCACGATCACCTTTCTCACCTTGCTCACCTTTAAGACCTGTCATTCCCAATTCACCACGATGTCCTTTTTGACCACGTCTTCCACGATAGCCCTTTGGACCTACAGGTCCAGTTTCTCCAATTTTGCCTTCTGGCCCGAGTTGTCCTTCTGGCCCTGGTAATCCCATTTCACCTACTTCTCCTGGTGGACCACGACTACCTGTTGGCCCTTGTAGACCTTGTTCTCCCTGTGGACCGGTTATACCGAGTGGTCCAGGTACACCATTATCTCCTTTGTCACCTTTGTCCCCAACAGAACCAGGACTTCCCTGCAATCCGGCTGGACCTTCTGGACCTTGCTTACCCGGGGGTCCAGCTTCTCCTACTCTACCCTCTGGTCCTTGGTCACCTGGCGGTCCCATTTCGCCTGGTCTTCCGTCTTCGCCTTCGGGTCCAATGTCGCCCTTTGTACCGATTGGTCCTGGTTCACCGCGATTACCTGGATAGCCTCTAGGACCAACGGCACCTTTTGGTCCTTCTGGCCCCTGCTCACCAGGCCTGCCTGAAGGCCCCGCTACACCAGATTTGCCTTCTTCTCCTTTTGGTCCAATTGGTCCTCGCTCGCCTTGTTTCCCCGTTGGGCCAGCTGGGCCTGGTGGACCCTGGGGACCATCAGATCCTGTCAAACCTTGCATACCAGGAAGACCTGGTTTTCCATGTTGACCAATAGCTCCTAAAAATGTTAAAATTATTTATAGATAAGAAATCAGCACTATTATTTATGTATATCGGTCATTCTTTTATTAAACGCACACTTTGTATTTTTTGACGTTTATGAACATTTTTTGAAACCAAATGTCTAAAAAACTATAGGAGATAGGATGAAAAACAATTTTAATCATTTTTGTTTAGAAATATCATAATTTTATAAAAAAAATTAAAAAAATTTAAATGAATTTGTTTTAACATTAATTTTATTCATTAAAAATATTTTTCTCAAAATATTTTCAATACAACACCTTTTGTTTTTTTGATTTTTTTATGTTATTCCTCAATAATCGTAAGAATGCATGTGCTTTCATATCGAAATTTCCGCTATAACTTCGGAAACTACGATTTTTTTACTGATGACGAGCATCATGTTTTTTCAAAATTAAATTCCAAATAAAATTTTTATTTTGTTTTTTTTTGTTATGTTATTTTCAATCAATCCTAAGAATAAATCTGCATTCAAATCAAAATTCTCTCCATAGCTTTGGAAAATATGAGTTTTTTTATGAAGGCGCACATCAGACTAATTGTATGAATTTCATTATATTTTCCAAAGTTATGTCGGGAATTTCGTTTTGAATGCAGATACATTCTTAGGATTGATTGCAAATAACATTACAAAAAACAAAAACAAAAAATAAAACAAAAAAAAAAAATTTATGTTGAATTTCATGTTGCAAAAACTTGGTGCGTGTCATCAAAAAAAAATTCGTTGTTTCCAAAGTTATGGCGGGAATTAAGATATGAAAGCCCATGCATTCTTAGGATTGATTGAGGAATTACATATAAAAAAATTAAAAAAAACTAAAGGTGTTATATTGAAAATATTTTGAGAAAATATTTTTACTTAAAAAAATTAGAGTTTGAACAAATTTATTTAATTTTTTTTATAAAGCTAGAGTATTTCTTAACAAAAATTATTAAAGATTTTTTATCCTATCTCCTGTAGTTTCTGAGATATTTTGTTTCAAAAAATGCTCAAAAACGTCAATAACGACAAAGTGTGCGTTTATTAAAAGAATGACCGATATGTTCTTTTAAATCCAACATATTTAACTTTGCGTAATAAATATTTTTTATAATTAGTTGGTAACCCTCATTTATTAACAACTAGTTCTAATGATGCCATAAAAGTGGAAATAAGTTAGTCATGTGACAACAGTGAACTAGTGAGTTTTACTCTTAATATTCATGCAATAAGCACAAAAATTAACATGTAAAAAAGCAAAAGTTGAATACAGTGAACTCCTGTTTAAGTCAGTCTATTGCATGCAACGTATAGTACAGGCTTGTGTTGTAACAACTTGATTCAAACAAAATTGTACATTAGAAAAAACCTACCTTTCGGTCCTCTCCTTCCTGGCTCTCCAGGTGGTCCAATAGGACCTATTGGTCCCATGATTCCATCATCTCCTCTTTCGCCTTTTGAACCTGCTGGACCAGGAAATCCTTGAACGCCTATCTTTCCAGGTGGTCCTGCTGGCCCAAACTTTCCATCTTCACCTTTAATACCTTGCCGGCCTGTATCGCCAGGAGGACCTTTATCTCCAGGAACACCAGGAGGTCCAGACTCTCCACGTGGTCCTTGTGGACCCGATGATCCTACGGGACCCTATTATTAGTTATAAAAAACTTCTGGTAAATATAGGTTTGAGCTAAAATCAATTTTACTAACAATTTCTCCTTGACTGCCTTTTAAACCTTTTTCGCCTGGTGATCCCAATTCTCCTTTATCTCCATCTTCGCCAGGTATACCAGATGGTCCCGGAGGTCCTGGTAACCCTCTAAGCCCCATAATTCCATCTCTTCCAACGGGACCTATAGGCCCTTTTTCTCCCACTTCACCTTTTGCTCCGGGGGCACCAACATTACCAATTGGGCCAGGATGCCCTGGGGAACCCTGCGTACCAATATGTCCTGGCTCGCCGGGTTGACCTTTATCGCCTGGAATTCCTGATACTCCCAAAATTCCCTGCTCACCCTTTAATCCTGGAAAACCTGGTTGACCTTGATGTCCACGTTCACCTGGAAAGCCGGGAAGTCCCGTAGGACCTTGTGGACCAGAATTGCCAAGTGGACCCATCGGTCCAGGAAGACCTTCTTTTCCAGCTTCTCCTGGCATGCCTGCTTCACCAGGTGTACCAGGCGCACCAGGTATACCAGGTTCACCTACGGGACCCAACTCCCCAGGTGCTCCACGGGGACCAATAACACCAGCTTCACCTGACGGGCCAGGTTTTCCTGGCTCACCCTAAAACAAAAAAAAAATTGTTAAACTATTTTGGTTTGAGTGCTCTGGCAAAGTAGAGCTTTTCTAACATACTGGCTGTCCGCGCTCTCCTGGAGGACCTGCCACTCCATGCTTGCCATCAACTCCTGGTGGTCCCGGCATACCTACAACACCTCTTGACCCTTCTGGACCTTGAGATCCCATTTCACCTTGTGGGCCTGGTGCTCCCGGTTGCCCTGTATCACCTTTAGAGCCTGGGCTTCCATCGTTTCCGCGTCGTCCTCTTGATCCACGAAATCCTCTCGGACCACTTTCACCTCTTTCTCCTTGTTGACCCTGTAGACCGCGTTCGCCTTTAATACCTGCGGGTCCCGTAGCGCCAGTTGCACCTTTATCACCCTTATCACCCGAAGTTCCTGGATAGCCTTGAAAGCCTTGCGGCCCTTGCTTGCCCTTTTCTCCCGTCAGACCTTGTGGACCTGTTTCACCGCGCGGCCCCTCAAATCCTTTCGAACCTTCTGGACCCTCTGGACCAGGACTTCCAGGCGAACCAGGAGTGCCACGCTCTCCGGATGAGCCCATATCACCTTTTTCTCCATCCAAACCCCGTTCTCCGTTATCGCCTTTATCACCCGTTGGCCCGCGTATCCCATCGTCCCCTTTAGAGCCACGAGGACCTGGAAATCCAATGGGACCCTGAACACCTTGCATGCCTTGATCGCCTTTTGCTCCAGTAGTACCCGGTACGCCAGCTAAGCCTGGAGATCCATCTGCACCGGGTAGACCTGGAAGTCCAGGTTTGCCACTTGGCCCAGGAATGCCGGATGGACCTAGATGTCCAGGAGGGCCAGGTGCACCTGTTAAGCCAGTGGGACCTTGTTGACCAGGTGAACCAGGCTGTCCAGTAAGGCCAAGACTACCTTTTGGACCCTGTGGACCTTCATTTCCTTGAATGCCCGGATTTCCTATAGGACCGGGAGATCCTCTAGAGCCCGGAAAACCACGGGGACCCTGCAAAAAATTGTTACAAATTTTTGTTTTAATCTGGAGTTCTATATTAAAAATTCACCAATTCTCCTGGTAAGCCTGGCAAACCTGGTGGTCCCTCTTCACCGGGATGTCCTTCGACACCTTGTTGACCTTTTTCACCAGTAAGACCAGACAACCCACGATGACCTTTCTCACCCGGAATACCAATTGGCCCCATTGGTCCGATTTCTCCTTTAGGTCCCTGAGCACCAACACTACCGCGCTCTCCATCTCTGCCCGAACGTCCTCTGCGTCCTTCACGCCCTGGAGGACCTGCAGGGCCTCTTAATCCACGTGAACCCTGACGAAGGAAAATATTCTGAAGGTTAGGTAAAATTTCTTACATAATATTCAAAAAGGAAGAACAAATAAAATTACCTGTTCACCAACATCACCAGGTTCACCTTTAATTCCCTGCAGTCCGGTAGGACCTGGTGGACCCGTTACGCCAGTTAAGCCCATAGGACCTGGTGCTCCACGTAAAGACATCTTTAAAAATTTGAATAAGTTTAACTATGCTAGAAATTAATATAAAACTATTACCATGTGTTGTGCTATCAATTGCCTTAGAGCTTCTGCCTGTGAGTCGGGACCCTTTTCATTTCCACTTTGGGTAGCCTGTAAAAAACAGCAAATTAAAAAAAAATCAAGAAGTTTTAAATGTTTCAAGTACCGGCACTATAAAGACGTTTCCAGAAGGTCCTTCTATTCCTGGTACACCATCTAAACCGTCTCTTCCCGGTTCGCCTTTGGGCCCTTTGTCACCAGGCTGTCCAGGAGCACCTGTATAGCCCCTAGGACCGGGATAACATGGCACAGAGTCAAAATTACTTGTTGGATATGTTGAGTTCTTCTTTGAAATTGAAACATCTCCACTGACATCAAGACCATGATTTATTCTCTTAACACCTTTTATTCCTTTCTTCCTTTTGCGATGTTTTCTTGTTGTATTTTCTATACCTGTAGGGTAAACTTCAACTAGATCATGGTAGTCAGATTCATTGGAGTTCAAAATATCTTCTGAATTCGCCGTGTCTGTAATTTGAGGTGCTGTACTGCTCTCGTATTCACCAGTTATCACATTTCCATCTGATTCGCTAATATTGTCACTAATACCAATACCAAATCCGTTACCAGCTTCACCACCAATTCCAAAGCTGTGACCAATATTATCTTCACCCTCTACCTTAGATTTATCTTTTCCAAGATCATCGTCGATTTTTATTCTGTAGCTGTCTTCTTCCCCAATATGTTTTTCACTTTCATTTTCGCGCTCTCTATTTTCCTCATAATATTCTCCGCTTTCCTCATAATCTTCTGTTTCGTACCCGCTACCTGTATGGCCATCACTTCTTCTTCCTCCTTGACCTCCATAGCCACCACCACCACCTCCTCCTTGGCCTCCACTTCCTCCTCCATTACCACCAGCTCCTCCTCCATAGCCACCACCTCTTCCTCCTTGGCCTCCACTTCCTCCTCCATTACCACCACCTCCATTACCACCAGCCCCTCCTCCATAACTGCCACCTCCTCCTCCATGGCCTCCACTTCCTCCTCCATTACCACCAGCTCCCCCTCCATTACCACCAACCCCTCCTCCATAACCGCCTTCACCACCTCTTCCACCTTGCCCTCCAATTGCGTAACTCCCACCACCCCCATTACCGCCTGCACCTCCTTGTCCTCCACTGTTCGAAGACCACGACCATGTTGTGCCACCATTTCCATCATAGTCATAATTTGTTTCACTGTTTCCTTCTGCTGTGCCACCTCCTGTATTATACAAACAAGGAGTTGCATATTTTGTACAGACTTCATATCCGGAATTCGGAGAATCTGTTATAGCCAAGAGTTGTATATCGCCGGTGAAAAAGCCGACATCGCTAGTCATTTGTACGCCAGTTAAAATCAAACCATTTGTTGCAATCGAACGACTTGGTGAACGTTCTAGACGACGTGTCACTTGTTTAGTACAATCGACTACCAAGGTAGCTGATTTTCCCTTTACGCTAACACCAATACGATGCCATTTATCGTCGTTGATACCAATACCGAAATTAACATCATTTCGCTGATTAAAACCTGCATCAATCTGTTCGTATGCCATACTTATTTCTCGTCCAATACTCAATGAGAGCACTTCTTCGCTTTCATCAGAATAGATTGTAAAAATTGGCGCCTTTGACTGATTAGTTCGATTACTACGTAGCGCAAGAATAATTGAGAAATCTTCAGGAAATCCATTTGGAAAAATATTTGATGTCTGTACGGTTAAAATGGCATCTTTGTTAATGCTATAGGCTGGGGACCGGTGGATTTGATAGGGATTTTTTTCATCACCGCACATACCAGTAGTTTCGGTTATACCCTGTGGAAGTTCTGGTAGACCAAATTCCTTAATAAGATCAAACATGCCATCTAGAATTATACAAAAAAAAAAAATGTATATTATATGCTATTTATTAAAGATAAACAGTTCTGGTCTATATGAAAATGCATATTCTACTAATAAACTGATATTCACATCATTCGTTAATAAAACATTTTTAGTGAAATAACAATTGGAAAACTTTTCTATATGGCTTTTTCAATACGGCTAATACTATAAAAACTCTCAACAATCAAATGGGAAAATAGCCTTAATATATTTTCTGATTATAAAATATTTACTGATAGAGAAAGTTCAACAAACTGACGCTACTATGCTACCTTATTTGTGGCAATACACAATAATTCTAATCAAGCAATGACGTCATGCAAAAGACACATAATAATTGTAGAAACCATTGACACATTTTCCTAGTTAAATCAGCAAATCAGTAATAAAAGTTATTACGTGACACTGTACAATGAAAATATCATGAAAATGAACGAATAAAAAAAATCTAAGATTGTAAAATGAATGAATAAATATGGTATGTTTGAGAACATTTGGAAAAATCAATTGGTCAGTCAAATTTTTACTCCTCTGTGTGATATTAAGCTTCCAAGCAGATCTCCGCTCACTGCATTATTTACAGCTGACACAAGCTTGGAGCATATTAAAACGTATGTTTGCATGCTCCGTACACAGAATTGTGTAAGAATTTTCAATAATTTGGGAATAAAAATCGTCAAAAATTTCAGTTCCTAGGAAACGGAATCAACTTTTTGGAAGTTAAAAATTTTGTAATTAAAAAATTATTATTTATTTTTATTTAATATAATTAGTAAAGTAATAAATTACAAATACTAAAAAGGAAGAGTACTAGCTGCCAGGGCTTTCGACTCTATTTAAAATCTAATTCATGATATTTATAAAAGGACGTAAAAAAATTAAGAAATTATAATTCCATCTCAAGCAACTGTCATAAGAAAATTGGTTCTCTAATGAATTCAAAAAATCAGCTCTTTTTTTAAAACAAATGTTCGCACAAATCCATACAAATGGTCGATAATGAATTTGTGAAGTGAAGACATTTTTATTTAAGAAAAAACAGAGTGTTCCTACCTTATAAAGATATATGTATATGGTATGCGAGTATATACAATGTATGCACGTATACATGTCTATCAATTGCTGACTTGAATTGTAGTGTCTGATATTGCCAGACTATCTCCTGATCTACATACATATGTATTAAAAGCGAAATCAATAGAGTCATTATAACCTTAATGACAGCAACAGCATCACAACATCTGTGTACTCGTAAATAATCTGGAGCGCAGGCGCACGCGCTTAGTTTAAAATAAAAAAAAGACATTACATTCAAAAAGCAAAATATTTAAATAAAAATGTCAAATGTAATAATTCTAATTGATGACTTTGCGCGTTATTTTTCCTAAGATTTTTCTTCTTACATTAAATTTTTCTAATGTTTCTCTTCGATTTTGCTTATGCTGCACTAAAGCAATAAAAAATGTTGTGCCATTAAAAGTGTCGCATTTTGTGCTTGCGCCAATGTGTTTTTATAATTGAGTTCAAATATGGCCGGCAAATGCACATTGAGCGAGCGCCACTGCATCATCAAAAGTTTAATGAAGATTTTATTTCCTAAAGAATTTTTTGCGTATCTACGCCTGAATGAATGCGATTCATTTGAGTTGTAATTGGAGTTTTATTGAAAATTGGGTTAAGTGATTTTTATTTCTTCATTTTGGAAATGATAGATATTTGTTATTAAGTTTAAACCAAAATCGTAAGTATAAAATGCTTTGTCTACTAACAATAAGTTTAAGCCATAATAAATACGAGTAATAGAGGTTACACATTTAAATCGTGCTTATACTTTTTAATTTTCGTTAAAGTTTCTAAAGATGGCCCATTAGATATGTACATAGAATGAAAGGATTTTTGCGAACAGATCGTAATTTCATACTATATTTTTTACTGAGCTTCTTGTTCAGTACTGTAAGTGCAAAAAAACATAAAAAGATTACAGCGCAAAATACATTAAAAAGACAGAAAATGGCAACTAGCTGCTTATGATAATTTCAACCACTGCTAAGTTTTGTTAGCCGACGTTCAAGAATTTACAAGCATATTAGTTTTACTTTTTACATTAACAAGTTAAGAATCATAGCAAAATATAAACATACTGCCCCAAAATTCAAATTGTTCTCCTTTTATTGCTACTCGAACTGTTTTGATAAAAGTAAAAAAAGATGAAAAATTGAAATTACTGCTAGAAGCTTACTATTACTTCCCCCACCTCCATATCAAAATTTGTAGCAAATTTGCGGACAAATCAGAAACATACTAAATCACAATATTCTTTAGCGATTGTTTATTTTTGGCTACTGACAATTTTTACATAGTAGATTATACTATCGACAACGTTTTTTTACTAATTTTGGGTCGCTGAACACCAATATCCTAACCAAAGGACACCGCATATAGTGTATAGGTTATAGGGTATCAAAAATCAATGAATCTCATAAATTATGTTTGATACTTCACAATTTTTGAAATGGAGAATTAAGAATTTAATATGTGACTAATTCATGTGAATTTCAATAGAATTTTGCTCGAGAACCTGAGATATCGAGATCTACCTGGTATTTTAAAATATCTGTGATTTTACGTAAAAAACTGTAAAAAGTGATTTACTCAGTTCAGTTTTCGAGATAAGTTTATACCATTAAAACATCTGCAGAGATAAAAAATATGAAGGTCTGATAGACCAAGGTCAGACTATATGATGGATATATCGGAGCTTCTATGCCAATTTCTTTTATCGGAGAATGTATGGAAATTTGAACAATAAAATTTTCGTATGTCAAAACATTTTTTACCCAAGCATCGAGCTTTTTTTGGTACCTATACCAGAAGCCCAAATCTGGCTGAGTTAAAAATCGATCGTTGCAATATTCACAATAACGTCTACTATAGCAAAAAAATATAAAATTTGTCTCGTCGTTAATCATGCAGAATACCAAAAGTTCTGAAATATCTGTTCTCCAATTTTATTTAATCAGAATCGGTCTTCAGAGTCCGGAGCAAATTTTACTATGAAATTTATACTAGTATATTATGAATACCTGCAGTGTTAACTTTAAATTTTTTTTTTACAGTCCTGTGAGACTTCTACCGGCGTTGTCAGAAGTAATATACAAAAATCAACAGATATACACAAAACTGATACAGCACAACAAGCCAGGCCATAGTTTCAGTCCGTGCTAAAGAGCCTCTTCATTGACCGAGAACTGATGAAGTGATAATCAAAGCAAAAAAACAAAGCAGCGCTGCCAATATTTTCTATCTACACAGCTTTGTTCTATTCTTCATTTTATTAGCTCGAGGTAACTAATTAAGTTCCAAAGTAAGAACTAAAGCTAAAGCCTAACTTGCTATATCTCGAAAATATTTGTGTGATTTTTGTTTTTGTAACAAAACACTGTACTTAACAATAAGCTCATTTATGCAACTAATTTATTGGAGTTTTTTGACTACAAAATACCTACTCAATATCAACAAATAAAAAAACAACCATCTTAATTAACCTTATAGCTATTTTAATATTTAAATTATAAGTTTACTTACTTTCGACCTCCGCAGCAAGTGTATATCCAAAAATTGAAGTCAACAGTAAAATTTTTAACATTTGATTTATGCAGTTTGATTTGAATATTTTCCAAAAATATATATCATATATTCGTATTTTCGTCATTGTTGGGAAACCAAATTTTTAATGCAACTGCTTCACTTAGTTGTGAATACAGAGCATTAAATTCACTATAAACTTTTTATATATTTTGTTTAACTACTTCTTTTTATTGTTTTATTTTAATTGTGACATAATTTTTTCTAAAAACAAACAAAAAAATTGATAAGAATTCAAATATGACCCATATTAATTTAATGTTTAGGAATTCCCTGACGTCAAAAAAACAATTAAGCTGATAAGACATTATAACTATTACACAATACACTGTTTGTTGACCTAGGTCTGAATAACAAAAAAACGTGTACGTCAAAACTGAAAACAAATTTCGTCAACTCTCAATTTCTCTCATTAGTTAAGAGGGATAACAGCTTGCAACAAAGCTACAAACTTTAAACTACAAAACTACTCGAACTATCAATAAATTTCACTTTTCATTCATTTTTAAATAAACCGGCCGGCAAATTTTAGTTTTTTTCAACTGATCTTATCATATCAAATCATATCAGCTGCTTGACAGCAGCTCACTGTCATTTACACACTCACGCACAAAGCTCTCTCCTGAGGCCTATTAATTGAGCGTTTTCATTTTGTCAGTTTTATAATTAGACTGGCACACACTATTTTGACTGATAACATTTTGAACTCTTTATAGTTTAGTGGCAACTTTATCAATTTTCACTTATGAAATTTTGACAAATATGTTAAGAAATTTACCAATTTTATGATAATTTCTAGAACGGAAGTTAAAAAATATGAAAAAATTCTGTATTTTTTTAACGAAATTGTGAAATTCTTCTTGATTTTGCGTTAAATTTAATGAATAAAATAAGTTACAATGTTGCTTGAGGCAATTTTTCTTTAATTTAACACTTTATTTCATAGGAACTATAAAAAAAAAATGATTTTCTCTTTTAAAAATGGGTCAATATATTTTTGATGCTATAGCGCTTAAGCATTAGAGTAAAAATTTATTTCTGTTTTCACAAAAGCTTATTGCCGTTTATAAAAGTAGCACTTCCGGTTGTTTTTTCCCAATGATTTCTTACTCCTACATATTAAATTTAATTTTGTATATATTTTTCAACACTTTTTTTGCAACTTTCACTGATTTTTCTATTATTTTTTATCCAACTATATATTATGTTAAATATCTGAATTTGTACCACACTACTTTTTTCCAAAATTTTCCAACTAACTACAACGACCGCCGAACGAGAACTGATCTTTCAATACTTTGAGATGCTGTGACAAAGCTATTTATTCGATTTAAAGTTTGACTTTATTTTAAAGTTTTGTAGTGTGGTGAGTTTATTCTAATCGTAGGACAATTGAATACGCATAGAACATCTTGAGTATAAAAAATCATTTAGATATTATATGTAGTATCAATTTGCAAACTTTTTTTACCGAGAAAAGTGTGGGTTAACTGTGGAGTCTTTTAGCAAACTTATCACTGTGATGTTTTTCTATTTTTAATTTGTTTGAACCAGAAAGATGTGCTTAAGTTCCAAGGGTTAACTGTGAAGTCCTTTAGTAAACTTCTCACTGTGACTTAATTCTATTTTCAAGTTTCTTAGATATTTTATTTTTAACAATTTTTAGCAGCACATAAGTTGTGGAAAAATATTGAATTTTTTTTTGTTCAGGATATAAGTCAAAAATTAAAAAAAAAACAACAAAAAGAAAATAAATATTCCTCATTGGTGGTATAGTATTTTGTCTTCATCATGATCAGTTGACTAAGGTTTTGTTTTATAGGTTGTTTTTTTTTTTCACTTAATCAGGTGCCTTGTAAAGATAACCAACGAGACTCTGTAGAGGCGATCCAAAATTGAAGCATAATTGACACATCGATAAAGTTATTGCAAATTAATAGGTCTTTTTGAAAATTGGTCGTCTTCATTAGGATGTTTCACTTTTTTTTCAAAGGTTGTCCAAATTCAAACCTTAAACCGAAATTCGATTTATTATAAAAAAAAAGTATTTCATGAATTTTTTCAGATTTTTTTGAGGGTGTTTCATTTTTTTTAAAGGTTCTTCAAATTCAAACCTTAAACCGAAATTCGATTTATTATAAAAAAAAAGTAATTCATGCATTTTTTCAGATTTTTTTGAAGTCATTTACCACTCGCCAATCGCCATTTTAATAAAAAAACTCGCATAATACATTTTTTCCTTTATAATTTTTTTTTACGACTTCTAAACTAAATTTTTTCTTGTCTAAATATTAAAAAATAATAATATCTTTGGGTTAGGTATCGAAAAAAAGGTTTTTACCTATCTTCTAAATGTGAAAATTGGAAGAAATGGACAAAAAATTGCCTAATTTTTGCATTTTTCGCTTTTTTACTTAAAATTATTATGCAATTTTTTGTCCATTTCTTCCAATTTTCACACTAAGAAGATAGGCAAAAACTTTTTTTCGATACCTATCCCAAAGATATTATTATTTTTTAATATTTAGACAAGAAAAAATTAAAAGGAAAAAATGTATTATGCGAGTTTTTTTATTAAAATGGCGATTGGCGAGTGGTAAATGACTTCAAAAAAATCTGAAAAAATGCATGAATTACTTTTTTTTTTATAATAAATCGAATTTCGGTTTAAGGTTTGAGTTTGAAGAACCTTTAAAAAAAATGAAACACCCTAGTCTTCATATTATAAAGTTTTGCAGGAAACTCAAATAAACTATCCGATAATATTCATGAAGAATATTCGTTTTATAAAGGTTTTCTAAATAAAATAACCGAAATTAAAACATACACTAATATCAGCCGGCTTCAATTCTTGTACGAGCTGTATTTTATAGACCTTCAGGCCAAGATCACGGCTCAAGATACGCCACAATAATCCATAAGAGATGTTCAAATTCTGAGATCGGCGGCGAATCGATTGTTCATGGAAATATTATCAAAATTACGGCCTGTATGCACTCTGGTTGAATAATGAATGTCCAATAGTGTAAAATTGGTTCGAAATTTGGTGATGGTGATGGTGGAACATTCTCTAACTGATGACTGATTTTGGTGGTAAGTTTCCACAATTAATAAACGTTGTTCAAGTAAGTCTATTCATGATTGTGTCGTATTGAATACTGAACACAAACGCCATATGCACAAGCCATTTGACACATGACAGCTGTCAAAACAACATAGTTTGAAAAGTGATCTCGTATTGGATCACCCTTTAGTAATAGTATTCATCCAAACGTGAAGATGCCTCGAAAACTGTTTAAATTGAGAACATTTTCAAACCTCGAAAAAGATTTTTATGCAGCGAAGTTTACTCACTCCTCGAAAAGTTTCGAGACACAAATTTGATGAGCAGTCAGCATCGAAAAGTTGAAAAGTGCATCAGTGCTGGCGGTTATCGGAGCAATTCGCTGACAATTTCTTTTGAAATTTGCACATAAATTTAACTTTAGGAGTTTTAAATATATTAAAAGCGTGATTGTCAGAGTTTTTGTGCTATTCCTATTTTTGTTTTAATATTTATGTACTTAATTCTACATATTTTTGATACATTTTTTCTTTTTGGTGAGATACATTTTTTTTTTCATCCGTTTGTACGTTTGCATAGATAGTGGTGTTCCCGTAAACAAGAACGAAGACTTTCGAACTCCACATGTTTTTCGAGTTTTCGTTTTTGGAGAAATACCCTTACCTTACCCTCCAACTGAAGTTTTTTAGAATGCTGTTGTATTATTATCCATTTTTTGTCGATTTAACTTATAGTCCGGGAGGTAGCGTAGCCTTTTTTCTGATCAATTCATCCTGCTTAATTTTTTTTTGTAACTTATAATTTAAATATGGTTTACTATAATCAAAATAAGCGCCAGTCGCCAGAAACATGGCATGGGGCTGGTTAAGAGAGAAATGAATAAATAGTAGGTTTAGTTAAAAATTTTTGAGAATCGTGTTATCTATATATTAATACGTGAACATCGAAACTTGTGGTACACTTTTATAGTAGTTATTATAAAGAGAGGGAAATGAAACTTATATCATTGGAAAGGTACTGTTTTGTAGATGTGCACAAACAAAATAATTCGTAATATGTGCCGTTAAGGCAGGTAAAATAAAGAAAACATACGCGCATGATTCCCTTATACAAAACGCTTTAACCAACGCATTTTGATCGCATTCAAGGCTGTGGTAGATGCAAGGAGAGGTGAGGTGAAATGAGGTCCATGGACAAAGACGTTTTGTCGGCAAAATTCTTCCAAAGTTAAAACTTGGCGTGTACGGACCAGTTTCGACCACAATACGATACTAGTATACATAAATCGCCAGAAAGTAAATTCTTTCCTAACTATTTTTGTCTATTAGGCTTTTTCAACGAAAATTATTGGGAAAAACATCAATTTGTTTTTTTTATTGATTCAAGAGTTAATTTTAAGTTCACTCTCTAAATACCACAAAAAATTTGCTGTCAACTTCAACAGTTTGTCCGTTTGTTTGTAAAAAAACCATCGCAATGATTTCAATTGATAGATTGATCTTTGTTATATACAAACTGTAGTAAAAGGAGATTTAAAAAAAAATATCCGCTCCAGCCTGAGGTTTGTGCGGACAAGCTATAGAAAGCGCGCATTTCGTTTCCGATTCGCATAGTTTTCGAATCTCATTACAAAGTAATGTCCTCCGAATTCTTAAGGCTAAAACCAATATTGCCAAATATACTACATTATGCAAATTCGGTAAATTTTCCATTTTTCTTTTTGGAAAATTTTCCTGACAAAAAAAAAATCTAAAATTTTCTTCATGGCATAAAATGTTTAGTTATTATTTATGGGAATAGAGATGTAATATATACAAACAAAAGCTGAGATTGCGTTGGTATATTATTTATTTATATTTTTTACTTTTTTTTTTTACTTGTCTAAGCTGCTTATTTAAATCGTTCGTCTGAAGTTATCAACCAAAATATCATTGGTGATAGTTTACATTAATTTTCTAAAATCTTTATAAACTCTTATGGTGTAAGACTTGTGACTTCAAATAGTTGAAAATATAATTGATAAGGAAATTTGTAGAAAAATTTCCTACATATGCACAAGTTTCTTCAATACTTTAAAAAAGTCGTATTTTAAGCACTAATTCCATTTCATCAGAACCCATGAATGTGATTAATCAAATCAACAGCCACATCTTGGCGGTGTTTCATAGCAATGCGCCTTACATGGACATGGCCAAACACATGGGCCTCCTTCTCGCTTTAAATAACGGCATGGGCAAATGCACGGTGGACAGCCTTTAAGGTAAAGTAAAAATATTTTATATTTACTTGAATGTTTTTCTACTTATCATCTAATTTTTTTTCACTTACATGGTCCACAAGATCCACAGGGTCCACAAGGTCCGCATGGTCCACAGGGTCCGCAAGGTCCACATGGGCTGCAAGGTCCACAGGGGCCGCAAGGTCCACAGGGACCGCAAGGTCCACAGGGGCTGCAAGGTCCACAGGGGCTGCAAGGTCCACAAGAGCCGCAAGGGTCACAAGGTCCGCATGGACTACACGGAGAGCAACAGGGTGCGCAAGTGCATGGTGGACAATTTGAAGGGAAAAAGATTGACATTGCCGGTTATTCAAATCAGAGAAGGTGATGAATGCTTATTTAAACTTTTTTAAAGCAATTAAACGATTTTTTTTACTAAAAATTTACATGCAGCTTTAGACAAAAAATTTTTAAATTGACTAAAAAAATAATTTTTAAAACTTTAGCAAAATTCAAATGAAAATTTCAATATCATCCCAAAAAGTAAAAAACAAGTGGTATAAGAACTAAGTATACAGCATTATTTTGTTTGGTTGTCTTTTTTCAGATAAAAGGTCGAAAGGCCAAAAAATAATTGGTAAGACTAAAGGTTTGCCAATAAGATTAATATGCGAGGGTGCGCCCAGAAGAAGTGTGTTGCGTCAAAATTTTCTCATGCACACTGACGTAATGTTATGCGAACTTGCAATTTTCATGTGCGTTTATAAGTGATGTTGGCTGCAAAACTCTAGCAGATGTCGGAGGTTCTGTCCCGGAATAAAATTTTCACTCTGTGTATTGGCATGAAGAGCAAGTGTTTATTGACAGCATATACATTTTGCGCACTTTAAATAGCCGCCACGGAAAACTCCCCCAGACGAAGAAGTAACTTCTTAGTAGTACTTTACTTTCTGGCACTGACTCAAACATTTTCACTTTTAAGGTAAATTAAAATTAAAGAAGTCTTCATTTCGTTATTTCATAGAATCCTCTGAGCTTTTGTTTCTTTGTCCCTTGCCTTCTTTCTTTACATATACCCTAGGTACACTTAATGCATATTATATTTGTCCTTCCATTTGTAACGCATAGAAAAGGGCGCATCTGGTATAGAAAATAAATATATATTCTTGATAAGCGTCATCACCTGTGGAAATCACGATCGTTGAATAAAATACGGCACACAGGCTACACCTTCAAGTAAGATTCTTGGGATTGAAAATGTGCGAAATCGGTTCACGGATACGCCTACAGTCAAAACAAGTAAAACACACAAAAATAGTAAGAAAGCTGGGGACAAAAAGGTGACGAATTTCAACTAGAGGGTGTGGTGCACCCTATGCAATGTTCGTCAATCAATCTTTTCCTATTAAACGATTTATTGAAAAAATAAAACTTTCCACAATATTCTCTTTGGCTGGATGGTATCGGTTTATTCCTGAAGTTTGTTTTCATTCCTTTTCAATTCATCAATTGATAAAATAAATATTAATTTATTCGAACAACAAGAAATCCTTCCAGAGTTGGGAAAAGAGTGTCAAAAGTCTTTGAAAATATTTTGCTTTTGCAGCGTCCATTGCACTTCGTTAAGAATAAATTTTCCGCACATGCCCATGACGATCAATAATAAAATTTAATAATAAAATTTGATAAATCTGTGCGTGCCCTCACTCTACTCTTCTATACCTTTTCCCAGAGTTTTAAAAATTTTTCATATATTCATTGTATAAAAAATTAAACTTGAAAATAGTTTTCAAATTTTTTTCATTCAACTTCTAAATTTTAAGCTCCAAGCTGCATCTAAATTTTTAGTGAAAAATTTTAAAATTTCTTAAAAACCTTAAAGTAATTAAACGTTTCAAATAAAACCATCACAATTGTCCCGATTTATGAATATACTAATGGTTTCTTTCTTTGCAGAAAATTCAGAAAAGTCTCAAAAATGTGTGACCCTTGCTGCGCTCCATGCTGCTCTCCCTGCGGTCCGTGCGGACCTTGCGGACCCTGTGGACCTCCCTGTGGACCTTGCGGACCATGCGGACCTTGTGGTCCATGCAGTCCCTGCGATCCCTGTTGCTCACCATTCGAGGTAAGTTACCATTTATCGTATAAAATTCTTATCGTCAAAGGAAAACTGTAGCAAATAGAATTTCATATTTCCTTCCCCCTCTCTTCATGACGCGCAATCATCGATCACCAATACGAGTAGTGCTCACCTAAATGCTATACAGGCGCTCATTTAGATGCTCTTCCACAATGTGCACCACGCATACCGCCACCGTGCCCGAAATGCATAACCGTACAGCAACCGCCGCGACTCATTTGCAGAAAGCGAGTGGTTTTCAATGAAAAAGTTGTACCGGAGCCGATGGTTGTGAATCGATGCAGACAAATTACTATACCAAAAGTTGTGGATACAACACGTGTCATAAGAGTGCCAAAGTTAACATGGGTCTCACAGATGGTGCGCGAGCCTAGGGTCATATACTATCCGTCTATGATACCTGATCCGTATGTGGTTTGCTATCCGAAGAAAATTTGTGAACCCCGAGAAGTCTGTCAGACAATTTTGTGCCAACCGAAACCGCAAACTGTTGATATACCACCACCAAGAGAATACTGCTGCTACCCGAATGGACCGATTAATTACAAGCCAAGTGCAGGCTGTCCACCGTGTCCAATTGGACCTTGCTCGCCATGTGGACCATGCGGGCCGTTACCATGCTTTTCAACAAATCAATATCCATTATGTGAACCTTGCGGCCCGTGCGGTCCTTGTGGACCAAGATGTGGGCCTTGTGGGCCCTGTGGTCCTTGTGGGCCTTGTGGGCCCTGTGGACCTTGTGGGCCATGTGGACCTTGTGGGCCTGGACCTTGCGGGCCTTGTGGACCTTGCGGGCCCTGTGGACCCTGCGGACCTTGTGGACCTTGCGGACCTTGTGGACCCTGCGGACCTTGTGGTCCTTGTGGCCCGTGTGCTCCTTGTGGACCTTGCGGTATGACAATGCCTTCTGGACCTTTTGTACCATCACCTGGTGGGCCCTGTGGTCCATTTGGATGTGGACCTTGTGGTCCATGTGGGCCAAATGGTCCTTGCGGACCTTGTGGCCCTTGCAATCCATGTGCACCGGGCTGTCCATATGAGGCACCCGAATGTGGGCCATGCTATCCATGTGCTCCCACACCGTGGAATACGCATTGTGGACCATGTGGACCCTGTGGTCCTATGGTACCATGTGCACCTTGCGGACCTGGTTGTTCACCCTGCTGTTAAATTATGTTTATTAGTGTTATTATCAAGGTGAGTTTCATTTTGGATACGCCTTGATTAGCCGAAAAATGAGTCGCATCAAGGTGAGTTCCAGTGTGAAGCCCACCTTGAAATGACCTACGTTTTTCTGTTGATATGTTATAAGCAAATAGCAGTTCTATCAGAAAGATTTTTTCGGAATTTATTCCTTGAGATTGAACTTGTTTTTGGAACTATTCAAGGAGAGAGGTTACGAAAAAAACTTTCTTCAGAATAGGACTGTGAATGGTGCTAATCAATTATAATAATGTTATTTTTTTTCTTTCTTTTACAGCCTAAGTCCTGTCGTAGTCGTGAATTACGCTGTGGAATTATGTACACAACGTGTGATTGTATCAAACGCAACGGCTTACAGGACAAATGCCCGCGATCAATGTGTCAGGGCAGGTCAGCATGCATGTGCTTTCCTACACCCAATTGCTGTCCGGCGTCATACCCACTGCGATACGCCAATATGACCATGGGTGTAAACCTTAAACGTAGTCGTTGTTCCGGTGGCGGTGGTGGCGGAGGCTGCTGCCCATCTGCTTCGTGCAATCCATGTGGTAATAATGATCCATGTTGTGGTCCTTCAAATCCGCCATGTGGTGCACCTTGCCCTGTACCATGTTCGCCAAATCCGGCGTGTTGCCCTCCAATGGCTGAATCTGGTATACCAGATCCACGCGTATGGAACAGTTGTAATACGCCCCAATCGTATCCATGTGAGTAACAAACTACATTTTTTTTAAAAAAAATTCTTCAATTGATGTCCTTTGTTTCGAATTGACTGATGTTTTTAGTTCTTTTACGTCGAATGTCAATTATATCAAAATGCGGAAAATTTTATGAACATTCTGAAATTCGAAACCAAGGACACTTTGTTTGAGTTTTCTCTGGACTTGATTTTAACAATATTAAAAAAATTGTTATTTAATTTTCAGGTGGTTTCTAACAAAAATCAGATGGATGCACCGTCTAATGCGTTAAATGATGATATCAACACAAATAAACTTCCATTATCTATAGGATTTCGGAGGACAATCTAAGAAGACGTTGATAAAATGCGGAAAATAAGGCTTCCTCATACAAACAAAAAAAATTATATAATTAAGATAAAAATTACTCTATGTTTGATTGAAATGATTGAATCTAAATGTCCAGAAATGAATTAATTAAGAGTGAACTAAAAAAAAGTAACTGTAACCTAACGAACGCAAAAAATTTTTTTGTTTTTTCTCTTTTTTATTAATAAAGGCTTGGTGATGACTTTTTTATTAAAAAATAGAAAGTTATGATTTTCTAATTGAAAACTAATTGATGTTTTTATGTTAGAATACACTCGCTATTGCCTCAGATACTCTGGTTTTTACTGGCTGAGATTTTTTCATCTTTGAGAGTAAGCGTTTGGTAACAACTTCAGCCATAATATCGCACCAAACAATGAATTTTTGTGCATCTCAACTCTTCCATGAAGATTGCCAAATTATTAAATTTTTTTAAATCGGTCGATTAAGTTCCGAATCATGTTATCAAAAGAATACAATTTGACATTAAAATGTTATTTACTTAATTAACTAATTTTGCTTATAAAAAAAATAAAATTCTAAATTTTTCTTAATATATATATATTTAAGTTTAAAAACATCTTAGTTTACAAATTTGTAATATGATCGTTATCATCCATTAAATTATCTTTAACAAGTCTTAAATATGTGCCACCATCCGGGCATAATACAAAAGCTTTTGTCTCGAATTTCATTTCGGTTAGAGTCTTCGAACAAGTTTCAATTCGGTAATTTTTTAAGATATGTATAAGACCAGTTTTGACTTGTAAGAGCCCCAAAATATAGCCAATACAACCACGTGGACCACTACCAAATGGTAGATACGCCATAGAAACATGTTTCTTACGTTCTTCGGATGAAAAACGTTCAGGATTGAATTTATCGGGTTCAGGCCAGTACTAAAAGTAGAATTATAGATTAATAAAAAATTGCAAAATTTTTCTTAATTAATTGTTAATATTGATATGCACATACTTTAGCATCACGATGCAAACCTAATACTGATATATAGACAGGCAAACCATTTGGTACATGCAGCGGTCCAAATGGTTCGAGTGAGTAACCATTCGGCGCTGTGCAAACACGATCTAAAAACGAAGTGGCCGGATACAGACGCAAGATTTCGTCCACAACCATGCGTAAGTACGACATCTCATTTATAGTTTCATATGATATATCACCATTATCTTTTCTCAGTGCTTCTCGTATTTCGTTGCGTAAACGTTGCTGAAGTTCTGGATGTCGGGCCAATTCATAAAGTGAAAATGTAATTGTAGATGATGAAGTATCAAAACCAGCTAAAAGCAAAAATGCTGCTTGTGCTACAAAAAAGTCTGGATTGTTCACAATACTTTGTTTGTTTTCAACACCTTCACCTCGTTTGATTGAAATAAATATATCGATAAGATCATTGCGTCGCAGGCCGCTACGTTCACGTTCATCAATAACAAAATTAATGGATCGACGCATAAATTGTTCATATTCTGGAGAAAAGAGATGTGTGCCTACACGTTGCACCAATTGCGGGAAGAAGAACATTGTGAAGAGATGCAGTATACGCAGCGGTCGTGGTTCATTTACTTCAATGCACATCTGACGAAATTCGGCCTTTGGATTTTGCAGGCTATTAGACTGTACACCAAATGCAAGCGATGAAATGAGGTCAGTTGTAAATAGCGCACATGTCTCCTTAGCCTCAACGATGGTAGAATTGGTGGCAGTATCAAAAGGCAACGCAGCTAAATACTGTTCGAGCTTAGCACCGATCTGGAAAATATATTAATAAAATAGTAAAATTATTAGGCTAAGTAATTGATTGTGGATTTTATTCTGATATCTAAGTTCCAACTATCCTTAATCGGAAAATGACAAACAAATGTATCATATTGTGCGTTATTTGAATCAGATAGTTTTTGAACAGTTCCTTAAGGTGACGATGATCAATAAAAATTTTGCTATGTTTCAGAAATTTGAATGTGATAACCGTTTTATAATATTGAGTAATAAATATGCCATTTCAGTTCCTTTACCGCTATAAAAGTACAACTGAAGTCTGTACACTGAACTAAATCTGTGTTTCGAATAGATTCTTGGTCCTGACGCCTTCAACTTGATGAACAAAATGTTCTCACTTTCATGAAATCTGATTGTTTTATATAAAAATTTCAATTTAATTTTATGAATTAACATTGTTTATATCCGTAGAAGAATCAATCTACTGATTAGCTACGAACTTTAATCTACAAAAATATATACCACCTACCTGTTGCATCAGTGGAAACATCTGTCGTACTTTGCCATGTGCAAAAAGTGGCGTAAAAATCAAATGAATCTCTTTCCATATTTCATATTTGGCAAAGAATAAGTTCATTGAACCCATAACATCGCCAACTGGATCTGCTGTCTCATAACGACTGGAGAAACTGTTAAAGTCCGTATTTAAAATGCGTTTTATTAGCTCGGGTTCACGCAACAACAGAGCATGGTTATGCAATACATGTATGCCGACGAAAGGTTCATTCACGGCTTTCGGATGATTGTAGAGTTGCTTGAATTGATCACCAAAACAACAGCGATACAGCAATAAGTCCAGCACATTGCCCACTAAAGGCGTAGTCGGAATGAATGCTATACCAAGTCGTTTCCAATAGCCAAAGTGACTACGGTTCCATAGGTATATTAGGAATAATAATGTTACTATTATAATCAGGAATATGGAAAACATTCTATTGCTTCCGTTATATAAACTTCACTGAAAAAAGAAAATATGTACGTATGCAGCTTAACACGCCTTTGAACTTTAAATGTAAAAATGCACTTCATATTTTTTAATAATTCGAAAATTTTGATAATTTACAATATGTAACTCTATTATCGTAATTCTTTAACAATATTCAGCTGATTACTTACAACTCGCTAATCAGTAACATATGTATAGGTATGTATGTGCAGATAACAGTGTTATGCTATAAACTGCTGTAAGTTACTCGTTGCTATAGCTTAAAGCTGTGTTTAATGTCAACTGTATTAAAAAAGCTTTTAGCGAAAATATTTCTTAAGAAGCTCATGTAAAAATGAACCAAATTTTTCATATGAAGTCGTTTATTTCAAAATACGAACTGATCAATTTATAATGAAATTACTACAAATTCTTTATAAAGAGTGGTTTGGAAAGAACACTTCTGCTGCTTCGTGTAGCGCGCTAAGGTTTCCGAAGCAATATGGATAATGCTCTATACTCGACACCTTTCCAATCGAACTCTCAAATTCTCCAACGGACTAAATTTGTCCTACACTCAGTTTTGAGAAAAATTTTTAGGTGAAGTTTCCGGAGCGAGTCCAGTGAAAAGAGGGCACTCTTAACTTATATTTTCATACCACCATATTCACCGATGAGTCTAAGATGGACTCTGGAGCAGGCGCAGGAGTCTGCTTAAAAGACTCTGAAATCGTTCCATTTACCTGACTCAGCTAGCGTTGTCCATGCTGAAGTTTTTGACATTCTTGAAGCCTGCAGATTAGTGGGCAGTATTAATTCAGAAAAGAAGATAGCAATTATCTCCGATAGCCAAGCCGCTATCAAAGCGTTGAGCGCGGCACATATAAAATCGAAGCTAGTAAAACAATGCAGGAAATAAGGCTAGGACGCCAATTTGACCTTGCTCTCATATTTGTTTCAGGCCACAGGAACATTGAGTGAAATGAAAAAGCTGTTGAATAAGCAAGGCAAAGCATAATTTAAATATGACAGAATGTCGATTGTAGCCAAAAACAGAATTTTTTCACTTTGGGATGCATATATCTAAAAAAACCTAACGTCTCTAGCACGTTAGTTCTAAAAACACATTCGGAGCATGCGTTTTTCGATTCTTTCCTTCCAATGCTTCATAGTTCGCTGTGTGCGATGGAATTTGAAAAGTAGAAAAATAGTGCAAAAAAAATATATCAAAGCTGCAACTTAATATCTCAGAATTATTGTAGATAATAGTAATTCGATGGATGGAGAAATTTTGCGAGAGTTGGATTCAGCATTGAAAAATCCATAACAAATTAAAACTACTTATCATTTACACTGTCAATAACTAAGAACTTACTGCCATTAAATTACATTTCGACACTTATGAGCTATATATTAAAATTCAGACGCGATGGGAAAATATTGTCTTCAGACTCTGTTTTTGCAGCATTCCAGATTAATTATAACAGAAAGTACCAGAGAATTTAAAATTTAATTTTTTTTTTCAACTGGCGGAAAAACTCAAAGTCCTTAAGGTATTCTATTCCGAAATTGCCAATGGAAATCAAAATGCATGCTGATATGATCAGACTGCACTTATCCTTTGGAATTGTGTGTGCGAAATCTTAATAGCGCCCACGTCATGATTTCATAGGAATAAAGCTTATAAATTTATTTTTTTATTAAACCATTTAAATTTATTTCTTTCAATTAAAATTAAAATAATAAAGTCGAAAACTAAAATTTCAAATCACATTTTATTTTACAATACACAAAAATATCGCTAATTACAAATAATTATGTTATAAATAAAAAATAAATTTTGTTTACACAAACAAATAAATGTGTTTAGCTTTAAATTATTTAAATAACCAAAATTTTATTAAAATAATTTGCAGTTGATATAAAAAATGGTTGTTGCGCTCATGCAAATATTGTTGGTTTCATATAAGACATTTAGGAAGTTATATAGTTTTTATACGGATTTCTTGGTATTGATTTTTATATAATAAATATTGTAATAATACAGAAAATATGCATTGCAATTGTGGTATGTTTGTGTGTTTATTGAGTTAGTAGCTGACATGACATTTATTTATGTGGTATGTAACAAATAAATGAATGTAAAATCAATTTTTTGATTCAAATCATTTTTCATGTCCAATTTCTTGTGTTACATATTTTTTTGCTTGCATAAAATTTTTTATTTTATTATTAATTACAGTAAAATAAAATAATTAATTTAATATTTTTGTATATATAATTTGTTTTATGTATAAATATAAAACAACGACTACAACTATTTAATTTTTTTTTTATTTTTTAACTATTTTAATAATTGTATTATAAATTTAAGCATAAAGTTATTTGCATACTTCGAAGCAGCAAAATAAACTTCAAAGCAAAGCTTCTTTTGCTGAACATGTGGCGTTTTTTTTTAAAGAATTATGTATTTTAAAAATTTACAACAATCTTCGCATTTAAGATATTTATAGCGAATTTTTTATATGAAAAATTTTACGAATTATTTTAAACATTTCAGCATAATTTTGCATTTTTAGCGTCTAAGCAAATCTTTTAAAAGAACAAACCATTTTGTATCAAACGTTAAGTGAACAAGTTAACACTTTTTTCAAAGCTTGAAGTGTTATGTTTTTAAATTTGAGCTTGATGTGCCTTTTACTTACATCATTTAAGATTTGCTAAATGCTCAAAAAAAAAAACATTTTCTAATGTGAAAAAACAATTAAGAGTTGTTTCTTATGCCACTGAAAATTTGGAAAATGTGTGACTAATGTGTGAATAATGCCATTTCTTAAGAGATAATGAAATATGGAAGGTATCATTCGATAAAACGGCAAATTCTATATGGTATCTCAGAGGAAATGTAGCAATATTCTTTAATATTCTAATTTTTGAAAATAACTTTCATTTTTAATCTCTACTTTAGAAATTAGATTAGACGACGCAGTTACAATGAAAACATGTTTTGACCACAATTTACAAAAATGATAAAAAATATAATTCCAACATAAAATAGGTAGATTAAAGCCATTTGTTAAGGTAGTAAGTTGATTTATAAAAATAGTCCTCTAAAATGGTATACATCTTGCAGTAATAAATGTGCTCTACCCCAATTACACGCATTGTTAAATAGTGGTACAAAATATATGGAGCTCTCAGAGGAATAGGAAGTAATCCATTACTTTTCTTGGATTGCTAAAAGATTACACTAAGGGTCAGTGCCTTCCCAACTAAGATGTTTTAATCGAAGATGCAGATTGATAGAAAATAAAAAACCATCGTGAAAGTTGCACACAAAATAAGATTCAAAAATTTTTTAAATGAAGTAAAATTTTGTTTTTTCTACAGTTTTAGTTTAGATATCAATCTTTATAAAACAAAAAATAAATTTTCATATGTTTATACAAAACTATGGATAGATCATTATTTCATGATGAAAAATAATTTTCAAAGCAAAGATTTTGTTCAGAAAAAATAAAATGTGGATGTGAATGAAATAAAATATATGAAAGAAATAGAGTATACATTTTTTTTTTTTATAGAAAAACTACATAGATATTTATATTTCTGTGACAAATCATCATCGTTCTTTCTTTTTTTTTTTTAATTTTACATTTTCACAGAAATAAAATGAGCGACCGAATACATGAAATATATTTTTATGTTGTTGATAGAAATATTGCTGCTAAAAAATTCTTTTTTTAAAATTATATATTTTCATGCGTCTACCCAATTTAATTTTTGAGAAAATATCAGAAATGCAGCATTTTATAGATTTTTTTAAAGGCTCTATATCTTAAGGAAAGTAACAGAAAAAAACAGTAAAATACATTTGTTTTATAATTTATAGACAAGTTCTTTGGTAAAGTACTAATACTTTATAGAATTCGCAAATTGTTTACAAACTATTAATAAAGATTATAAAACCTATTGGTCAAATGAAGTGCTATTACCAATTAAAAAAACGATTTCCACTGTTTACTTTTAAAAAAGATTATACAAAGACTTCTTAGATTTGCTTAAACATTTAACAAAAAATAATAATTTTTCAAAGCAAAATTTTGCTAAAACTGTTGCCAAAAATTTTGAGAAGCAAATTTAAAAATGCTAAAAACTTGCATTAATTTTATTTTGTTGAACCAGAAACGAATTTGTTTTATTTTTACTTAAAGTACTACAATTTTTTATTTATAATTTTAAGTAATAATTTATATTAAAAATAGCTGGCAATAATTATTCATTAAACATTTCTTTTTTAGCAATATTTTAATTTAAACTTATTATTTAAATACATTAATTTCAATATCTGTTTTATGTATATTTCTTTTTCTTTTAGTAATAAAATCAAAGTTAAGATTTTACTTCTTTTTGCTATACTAAAATTATAGTTTTCACTTATTGTTTTAGTGTAGTAGTTTATGCTGTTGTTCTTTTAATAGTAGTAGTAGCAGCAGCGGTAGTATATACTTATTGTTTATTTTTATATTATATATAGGATTTTGGCTCAGAAATTATTAGGTTTTTTTTTTCATTTTGTTTACTACTACTATCTTGGATTTTGCATAACAACCTGCTTAAAAGCGCCTGCATTGACACGTGACTTCACTTCATGGCTACCAAGCGAGGCGGTACCATCACGCGCTATATACAACTGAAGTCCAGATGCTATATGAAAAAATAAAAAAATAAAAATAGAACGTTAAAAATATTTTCAAAAATAGTGTGGTAAAATAGAATTAAAAGCGGCCATTAATAATAACGACATTTTATTGTAGCAAAACTTTATTTAGACAACAAGTTGCTTATGGCAACTAAGATCGCAGCTTCGAAATAGGATATTTTATTTAATATGTTGTATGTGTAGCATTTTTTGCATACAATAAAAATAATATAATATATATTGATGGTCGCTATTATTTTTTTTTTTAATAAAACTTACTCTCCGCTGATTCCTCAAGCTGATCCAATTTCGTATCTTTTAAAATCTCATCGATTAACGAATTAGGATTAACGCGCGTTTCTTCCACACGATCTGAAACACGCGGCGCACCATCATCTAGTGCGCCTTTTTTGCGTTTCTCTGCGGCGGTTTTCATTCGGTCAAGAGATCCTGTTTCACTTATAACTAACGAACCGGAACTGGGGTTCCTAAGGCAAAGGCGCACGTAGCACGTTAGATGTAGGAGAAATATGCAATAATTATTTGTTGAGAGCACAGCATCATTTGTTGATATTTAAATGAAAAAAAAGAATAAGAAAATTTTAAAATAAAATTAATTTAGCATTTTGTAATTTAACAACAGTATATATTTTATTTCAAAAAACAATAAAATGAACTGACTATACAAAAAAAAAAAAAAAAAAAAAAATGGTGCGCCTTAGTGAAATGGTGAACAAGACCTACGAAAAAATGTGTATGAATGCTGGTTGTAAGTAGCCACAAATATTAGGATTAGTTTGAGCAAGACAGATTCAAAATGCGATATGGTGTTGAAATAACTTAGTGCAAAGATGGAAGTTTTTTTAGAAACAAAATACAATAAAGTTTATGATAGTTAATACATAGCATATTTAATTGAAAGGGGTAAAGATTAGATGCTTAAAAATTTTTACAAATTAGAAACAGTAAGAGAATAATATTACAATTTTAAATGTTAATATTTAGCAATATACAAACGTATCGTCGGTTGACGGGTAAAACTCAGTTAGTGACATTTATTCTCATGATGAGTTAATAGAAGTTTAAGGATTTTTGTCTTCAATAATTATTGAAAATGTGTGTACATTTTTACAACTTTACATACTTAGTTAGTTTTATCTGCCAAACTTTTATTCAAAAATTTTAGTAAATTAAAAATTTCATCTAGTGAGTAAGAAAGTGAGTTGTTAACAACAGAGATTGTCATTAATCATGCAATTACTAACTTGTTATTGAAATAAATTACACCAAATTGGTTTTACTTGTTAACCGACGATATATGTATGATAGAAAAAAAAACCTTTCACACAAATTTCAAGGTTATTTTACAATAGAAATAGTTGTTTTACAATAGGTATAATAAAAAAAAAAGTTATTAACATTTGCAAAATTATTATTAGAAAAATATTTAATTACATATAATATAAACATTCAAAAAATGAATAATCAACAAAAACAATATATATATTTTTCTTTTGTATCTTAAATGTTTAAGTTTCTATGTTATTTGGAAAAAATATCAATGATTGCAAATTTTTTTAGCAATACTAGAGAAATAAATGTTACAGCAACCAGAAAATTGAAATTTAAACCTATACGTTTGTACTGTAGACAACATCAGCGTTATCAGTAAAACGACCTATTCTCGAAATCAATTTTAGACAGTTTTTGATTTTTAACATTTTCGAAAACAGGACATTTGTGTGAATATTTTCCATCAAAATTGGCACAAAAATCAGAAAAATAAAGGGATGAGAATTTTAAACATTAACATACATACATACATATGTAAATGGAAACATCATGGGTTAATATTGATGGCAGAGTTCAAGACTCATCGAAATTGGTTACAAAAAATTACGAAATTATAGCAAATTGAACCAGGTATGCAGGTATCAACTTTGTGGTGAAACAACATTAAAGGTGCATCGAAACGGAACGCACTTTTCAAAAAATCAGTCGCTCGTAGAATTCAAATCGCGAATACTAATAATTCAGGAAAAATGCCTACAAATATGGCAAGTTCGAATAGTCTTTCTACATCTATACTGTTTGTATATAAAATTGCTTATATGTAAGTGGTTTGTAACGCTTTGGCGCAAAATATACTGAACCGATTTTAATAATTTATTTTATAAAACAACATATTTATGGTAAAGAAGCTTATTGCATACTTATTTTTTTTATAGTTAAATGTTATTTTATTTAGTATTAAGTTATTGCAAAACCTCACATAAAAATTGTTGTTTTATTTGTCTCCATTGCACGTTCTACCACCTAACTGTCTTACCTAATCTTTTTCATTTATAGCAATAACAAATACAAGAGACACTTGCTGAAGATTAAAAATCATTACCAAAGTTATAAATCAAAATAGCATTAAATATTTATAAGAAATAAATGGAAAAAAAAAATTTAATTCAGCACAACTTCTACTATGTCAATTAATTCAGAAAACAGTTTTAAATCATTTAATAGCACACAATAGCATTCATCTACGGGTACAAAATTAAAAAAAAAAACAGAAAAATATTCAAATATCATTCCAAAAAGTAGTAAAAAAAAACAAGAATCACGCTTAAATCTTGAATTGTAAACGAACATCGTAACGCTGGGTCTACGTATAAGTTGTGTGGTTGCGAGCGGCGATAGTGAAGCACCGCTAGCACTAGAACAGATGACAATGCCGCCACAACTAGTACCGCTAACGCCATTGCTACTACTGTTGCCACTAGCACCAGCCGCCGCCGCCATAGGAGGTGTGCCTAGCGATTCACTAACTGCAGCTGAAGTTGAAAGCGTTAAAGAAACTGCCGAAGGATTTGAACGATTGCTGCAAGCATCCGTCGTTGGACTAGCGGCTAAAGAATTAAGAGCATCGCCAGATGAAGAGCCACCACCACCGCCGCCGCCATGTCCAGGGCTGCCAGGACTTCCACTGTTGCTGCCACCAATAATAATGACACCATTATCAGTTGAAGCTGTTGCTGCAGTTGTTGCCGTTGAAGAACCTACTATTTGATGCGTATGAGTTTGATGAACTGCTGTTGCTGTTGTGGTATTTGCACTAACCCAGCCATCGACAACATCGCCGCCATTGACGCCACTGCTAGCACAATGAAATGTTATAACTGCAGCACCACTGCTACTATTGCTGCTTCCGCCGGACGAGGATGTGCTAGAATGAATACTGCCTAAGGTGCCACAAGAAGCACTCGGATTTGGTGAGGTTGATGATGTTGTTGCGATGGAGGAAATTTGTCGATTGCTACCGTCAAGTAGGCGACGTGGTACTCCAGAGATGCTTCTGTGCATTTTTTGTTTGTTTTTTTGTTTACAAGTGTAACACGAATGAGGCGTGGCACATAAAAGCATAAATGTTGTAGCAGCGAGAGAAAAAGATAAATGAAGGATAAAGTTGCAAATGAAGATACATTTATTTTAAAGCTTTCTTTTTGAAGTTGTTTTTATAATTAAAAATAAATACAAAAAAAAGAAAACATTTATTTATAAAAAGCTTACATTTCAGAGCTTTAATGTATACAAACTTCTTTATTATAAAAAAACATAAATTAATTTATGTTGCAACGTGTTAATGTTTGTTTATGTAGTTATATCAAAAATTATATGAAATAATAATAAAAACATAAAATATTGAATAAGACTTTTACAAAAAATAACAGTTATAATAAAATAACGAAAGCTTCATATGGGATAAGAACACGATATAAATTACTTGATCCTTGTGTAGTGACAAAATTCACTGAGAGCATTAAATATCTTAAAAAATATTTAGAAGCTTCTTATAAAAAAGCATAATATCGCTAGACTTTCACTAAAATATAGTGAAATATGAGCTTTCAAATTGGTGGAAGTCAGTGACAGTGAGCATAAAGCACGAGTGAATAATTTTTATGCTTTTACAGCAGTGTGTAGATAAGCTCTCTGTCGATGTTGTATACTAATATGTGCAGGTTTGCGTTGATTTCTTAAAGAATATATTTAAAAACTATACCCAAAAATTTAAAAAATGTGAAAAAGAACAAAGGACATTTTAAAATGTTTTTCGTAACAGTAGAACTTAAAACATTCAAAAGTTGACGGCATGATTCACAAAACAAGGTTACGGAGTTCAACTTGGGTTGAGTTAATTCGAAAATGCAGTTTTCTCAATCAGGTAAATTATATAAATACAGTGGAACCTCTTTAAGTCTAATTTGAAGG
Source organism: Meiosimyza platycephala (assembly GCA_963662105.1). Classification (NCBI taxonomy): domain Eukaryota; kingdom Metazoa; phylum Arthropoda; class Insecta; order Diptera; family Lauxaniidae; genus Meiosimyza; species Meiosimyza platycephala. Next base: position 87,964,611 of record OY759210.1, read on the forward strand.
GAGACGCTAAAATATTCGACTTATAGAGTTTTCGACTTATGGAGGACTTCGACTTAAGCGAATTTTGTCAGGAAATGTTCGACTTGTAGAGGTTAAGATTTATTCCAACTAATTTTGAGTTAGAGAGGAGTAGTAAATAAATATAAATACTTATAGAGGTATTCAACATTTTTATTTTATAAGTCGAATTTTTTGGCGTCTCCCTTCAAGTTCGACTTACAAAAAAAAAACCGGTTTTAAAAAACTCAACAAAATAAATTTTTATTTAAGAAAAGGCTAAAAACGATTAAAAAATAAAACCAATAATTTAAATTTTATTTTTTAATCGTTTTTAGCCTTTTCTTAAATAAATATTAAATTTAACGATTTTATTCTTAAATAAAAATAAATCTTTGATTCGTCCCAAGATTTACCGAATAACTTATTTTTGTTACATAAAAGAACTTCATTTTTAAAAACTTATAAAAATAAATAACCGGGTATTTTTTTTTTCTCAGGCACAGCTTCAATTATTTGTTTTTCTGAGATTTGTAAATTTTATGTTTTTTTTTTATTTCTTGGCTGTCATTAAAATGATTTGCATCAACGGAAATAAAGAATTTTCTTTCTTGAGCCATTTTTGTTTTTGAAAACCGGATGTTTAAGTATCTCGAAAACTAGACTTGATTGGGGAAAATGGTGAACATTTTCATAATTAGGGGGAAAAAACAAAGAAAGTAAACTTAGAACTCGGTTATTTTTTTTTTGTGGTGCAGTATAGTTTAGATGCCTTAGTACAATATTTATATATCTCAAACGGAAGTTATAATCATTTTATCATATGCAAGATGAATAAGAGGGGTAAAAGAAAAACTAAAAATCGCTTGTAATAAGAGATAATATGGTCTAAAAATAGCAAACAATTATTCAAATATATTTTGAAATCAAAATGGAAAGATAACCCCAATACAGAAAAAATTTTGCAATAGCACGAAAAAAGTTTTTGGTGAGAGATATGTAAAATTTTTCGATTTAAACTTGATAGCTCTTTAAAATTTTTTTTTTCATTTTTACTTTTATTTTTGAGCAGTTTTTTTAATTTTCGGCATACTCGTTTAGAAAGCGAAATAAAAGAATTAGAGCCACTTTTCATATGAAGTACCTACAAGGTATATTTTTTTATGAATTTTTTTTAAAGATGATGCGGAAAAATTGAATGAAAATTTAAAATTGAAGACAACTAGGCGCATTGATATTGAAATATGTTGGCTCAAATTTTTGGGGCGATTATTATTTTTTTTTAATATTGGGAGTTTTATTCTTTTGGACGCATTTGACTAGACCCGTAGAAAATTTTATATGACCAGAGTCAGCTTTAACCTTATGTCTGTTAACTTAGTAAAATAATATTCGTTCAGAAAAGAATATGAAGACAGACATAATAATATAAATACATATTTTTGATATATAGACATTTTCAAGCAACACTTGTATTTCACTAAAAAATTATGCAATTTTGCTTAGTGTACACACACAATTGCTACCAAAAGTAAATTATGGAACTTTTGTTTTCAACAAACAAAAAAAAAGAAACCAAAAAAATGAGGTCCCAGTCACCCAAGTTTCAAAACTTTTTACTGCAAGAACAAAAACATGCTGCATGCAACAATTGCAATTTGTTGACATAACAGCCGTCACAACAACAGCAACAACTGTTGCAATAATAAATTATATATAATTTTTTTGTAATTGTTGATGTCACCATACTGGATGGACAATAGCAGTAAAAGCAAAATTAGATTTTAAATCAAGTCCCACATGGATATAAATCACAAGCTACCAAAGAAGCAGCTTTGCTTTGAAAATAAATCACACGAGCGAAACGACGTAGTTGGAAATGACAGATTTATGGAAGTGATGGCCTTTAAAACTTTTAAAAGCATAAAAGGTTTAACATTTCCAATGGGAATTATGCATAGAATTTGCATGAGAATTTTTTTTTCATATATGGTATGCAATGCAGTGCACATTGGAAGAATTTTATGGAGACCCTATGTTCCTTGAGGAGACAGAAGACACAGAAGAAAAACTCAGTTGCTAATTATTGTTATAGTTTTTTTTAGAGTTAAGAAAGTATTTTAGAAAATGTGAAAAGCAGCAACATAGAAGTGGAAAGTATTTGAATTTACAAAATATTTTCCTCACAGCTTTTAATATATTTATTCACAAATAAAAGATGGTTGGAAACATATTATATATGCCTGATTGAAAATATATAATTTTAAGATGTTATTTTTGATAGAATAACAAAACTAGTTACAATATTTTTGACCAAAATCGACAAAATTCCAATAAAATAATTATACAATAAAGAATTATTTAAGATATAATTATCGCTGTTCTTGATTCAAAAATATAATAAAAACTGATACTAAAATAATCAGTCTTGGTCTAAAAAAATGTATGATCTTAAATTCTTCGGCAAAGCTTAAAATTCTAAAAAATTCAGAAGAAAGTTCTCGAAGCAAAATATAATAAATTAAAGCTTCATACGTTTGCATGAATAATACTTTCTAATATTAAATTTTGAAAATAAATTTCTTTTTGACAATTCATTTCTATTTGTTATTAAAAAATATGACACTTTCATGGCAATTAAAGGAGATATACATAAGTTTTTACTGACAACAAATCCAATAAAGCCGTAACATTTAAATAAATATTTTTAAAATTAATGACAAAATGCCAAAATTTATACTCATACAAATTAAACAAATTCATAAAATGACAGAAAATTACAAAATTAAAACTTAAATATTAATAATAATAATCCACAACCAACCGAAAAATGTTACTTTTATTAGTGAAAGCCATTAGTACTTTGTCAAATAAAAGCTAATAAAAAAAAATTAAAATTAAAGCTCTAAATTAATTTTTATACGACTTTTACTGAACAGCAAGTAGCAGCGTCTAGTTCAGTGAAACTGTGTAGCAAAAATTTTTCTTTCACTTTTTTATCATTCAAGTGGAACGCGACAAAATTGAAAAAAAATAATCACTAAGCTGTATCACAGAACCAGAAACGACCCCCAGTAAAACATTTCAGAGATTATACGTTTTTCAGCAACTAGAGCCTGTTAAATTTTTAAAAAATTGACGTAACTAATAAATCCTGATGTTATTTTTTTTCCAATTAACTTTTTTTTTATGTGTAGTTGACAAAAATTTTATATATTTAGCGGCCTCTAATTAAATCGAAATTTTATTGTAGCGTACACAAAAACTATTAAGACAGCTGACTTCAAAGTTACATCGGAACTGAACTATCAAAGTGCAAAATCTTTTAATAGTCATGGTCAACTTGACGTATGAGTTTTGATAAAAAATTATTTCAAAATATTTTCTTCATTAGTTTAAAATAAAAAATCTTTAATTAAGGAAAAATTATAACAGTCCAAAAAAACCTAAAACTTTACTGGCCTTCTTAAGCCAATTTAAAATACCTATGTTAGTTAAAAAAAAGTTATTTTTCTAAAATCCTGCACCTAAATCTATCGAAACTAATAATTCTAAACTGCATGTGAAAGAGAGAGAGAGAGAGAAAGAGCGCATTACAGACAAACAAAGAGCGAGTGAGTAGTGAGAAGAGTAAATAGTGATCGAACGATATAAACGCAGTACGTAAATGCTGTGTGAATGAGGATTTGAGCTACAAACCTCGTTAATTCATAAGCAGCATTTGTCGAATTTGGACGAACGAAAATTGAATCCAACGGTTGTTGACCCAACATAAATTGTGGTTGCTGCTCCGAAAGCTGCTCATAACCAGAATACTGTATGTAACCGAGCGATTGACGCATTGGCGTCGAACTCTTCATAGCACTACGTCGATAAGCGCGTTCAAAAGGAGTACGTGACATAAACGACGCCGAATTAGACGTTGAAGCAGCATCTGTAAATAATTTACTTAAACGGTCTTGTGAGTAAAGTTCCATAAGAGAGCCATGAGAGTGTTGCAAATGTCGCGAGGGTGAGAATTTCGGTGCACTGACACCACCACCACCACCACCACTACCATCTACTGCATCATAATGAAGAGATCGATTGTTTGTGGATATTTCTGTACCAATTTGTTGTTGTTTTCGCTCTGTTGTTGGTGTAAGAAATGGATCTGGTTCTATGCGATCACTAACCAAATCGGGTATAGTACCCATGGATCGTATTTTTTGTATCGGATAATGATGTTGAGCAGCGGCGATACTTGATGCAGTAATCTGATAATGCAACGGATGATAGAGATGTCCAACAGTTGTCGGTTGAGGCTGTGGGGTTGCTTCATCATTACCAATAAATTTGGCGTTACCAATTTTATTCTTTTTATACAATTTTCTCGAATTATTCGAACTAGTGGAATTTTTACGCGATTGTTCAAAGTTAAAGCGCGTTTTTTCATCCAATGACTGTTGACGTATACGTTGGAATTCATCACGTAGCTGCTTTTCAGTATAATCGTCGAAGCAGAGATTACTTAATGACTTCATTTTTGGTATTTGCGCACGTTCAGCAAGCATTTTTAGCCTTCGCGGTGAATTACGGTCCAATATTTGTGATGCTTTATGAAATTCCATCTCAAGTATGGAAAGATTTTCCATCGATTTAATTTTGGCAACCCTTGGGGTATGGAAATTTTCATCGAGTCCTGAATCATCAGCGGTTTCTGAATCACTGCCGCCACTTTCATAGAAAGGTGAATCATGACCATCACTTCGACTGTTGCTTGCAACACTGACAAACGTGGGTGATGGTGTATTAAAGTATTTACTACTCGAGGAAGAACCAGAACGTGCAGAAAGTGGTGCCGGCGAGGGCATCTCATTAAGTGGTGTTCGGAATTCTTCGATGATGTGCTGATAATCATTTAACGTTGAGTTGGGAGTATGAAAAATCAATTCATATTCATCACTTTCTACAAGACTATTACTATTACTGCTGCCGCTGCTGGTGGTGGTGGTGGTGTTGATGTGATTACCATAAAGTTGTAGCTGCTGCTGCTGCTGCTGTTGTTGTTGCAGTAGTAGTGTTGGTATATTCAAACGCATCATATTACTGGCTCTCTGATTTAGTCTATTGAGTAGAGAAACGGATTTGCTAAATCTGTTGAATTGTGTTGTTGATGGGGGTATTGAAATTTTTGTTGTTTTATGGTATGGATTTTAGCAAAAGCGTTGCAGCAGTTAATTTTACCATTGATTTTTTTCAGTTTTTGTGCATTTGTTTTAGAGTTGTTAAAAATTAAGGTTAGATATTGAAAAAAAAAAAACAAAAAACAAAACAATTAGCAAAACAAAAAAAAACTTAAAACAAAAACATATAAAATACATATAATACTCAGTATATTTGCAAGAGTGAAACGCTAGTGATGCATAAAAGAAAACTTATGTTTCATTCTCACATAAATACCAAACTTTAATAACTTCAAATGTTTAGTATAAAAATACATAGCTAAAGTTAATAATAATGGTATGAAGAAAAGTTCGTTATTTAAAAAAGTTTGGAAAAACTAACGAATTTAGTCGTATTAAACCTTTCACAGTGTATCACTACTACCCCTTAGTAAGCGTTAAAATTTTGCCACGTAAAAAATTAAAAAAATATTCGAGTTAGTTAATGAAATAAAACCACGGTATTGAAATGCGAGTAAAATTTGAGTATATCGCTTTGTGCAACATATAGGGTACCCCCTTAGGTAAGTTAATCGTGATTGTGCTGAACAAGGCACGTGACATTTTTGCGTCTATTTTAAAGATGCACTTTAGACAACGCATAAGGTTGCTTGTTCAACGCAAATGCGATTAAGGTACCTTATTCAACGTTAATGATATTAAGGTACCTTAGCGATCGAAAATATGAAAAAGGTAACTTATTTGTTGGACAACGATTTAGATTCAGTTTCACTTTTTGGCCCTATGACATAGATTGAGGGAGTGCTAAGACTCAAAAGAATAGTAAAAGAATTATAAATTAGAAAGTAGTATTTTTCGAATTTGTCACTCACATTTCATTTCTTTAAATATGAAGATAATAAATTTGACATTTGGCAAATGGCAGCCACAGAACAAAAAGCAGCACAAGTTACGCATAAGAATGTATATTATTGATTGAATGTTCGGACCCAATGCTATTAAAATCACAATATGTATTACAAAAAAAAATTAAACGTCACTCAGCTACATTCTGCTAGAGCTTAAAGTATTAAGTTCAATTCGAAATTAAAGTATAAATTTACAATTTCTCGCATTTGAGTTAGTTGAGTACAACTTTTGCTTTATTTTTTATTTAATTATTAAATTATTTTATGAATAAAACGTGAGTGACAAATAAGAAGTACCTTTATATTGATTTTTTTCTCAATGAAAAATGTTCTTAATGAAACTAGTTAATTAAGAAATGTAAAATAAGTTCTGAGTCGAAATGAGTTTATCTAAAACTAAAGTTGTATGCGTCATTGTCATAAGTCAATAGCATGCCATACATATACAACAAGAATTTAACTATCATTTCCATATAATGCAACCGTTGAATTGTCCCATTGTGTTAGAACTACATATGAGATATTTTGGCCTGATAGCGCAAAAAGATGTTAAAACATATGGATATTTCATAGATCATGAAAATGAGTAAAACAAAATTTTTTGATATTCTCTAGTTTAAATACATGGAAATAATAGACCAAAGTTTGGATTAAGTATCAAAAAAATGTACAAGAATATGATATTGAAGTGATGGTTAAGGGAAAATCTTTCTTTAAATAGAACTCGGATATAAGCCAAAAGTTGCATTTTTGACGACTAATTAAGAATACTTCAAAATCTTGACATAATACAGCAAAACTTACGGCCGGATTATGATTTAGAAATAGAAAAATCTATATTTTATATAAAAGACAAATAATTCAAGTTTCATTATATGTATTGTGCTGTCAGCTTAAAGAGATTTTAGTCAGCTTAAATATTCGAAATAAGATGACTTAAGAAATACCTTAAAAAATCAATGTTTTATGTTTTTAAATAGTAATAAAACAAAATAAAGAAAGTTTTGTTTAGCTATACAGATCGAAATAAGTACTCACAGCACACACAGATTTTGTTATAAACACGAAGTTTCAATTTGAAGTCTTGTAAAAATTGCAAGTTAGACCCGTCTCTATTAGCACAACGAAACATGTGAAAGACCTCTCAGTTATCATTGTCAAAATTAAGATTCTAATTGATTTTATGATTATTTACATTTACTACGACACAGTTTTCAGTAAAACTTCTAATGACTAAATTTTTATAAAATTTCGTTTGATATCACTAGCTTGTAAATAATAACGCTATAAAGGTATTCCTACAGAATAACTTATGTAACTTTCTTCAAGCCCTAGGTTAGCTATTAACTTCAGTTTTTAAAACTAAGGCGATCCTGTATCAAACTCGTATATTAGAAATGTTCGTCAAGAAGCAACCCTTATCACTAAAATTTTTTACTAACTCAAATACTAAGTTTTTTCAAATGAAGAATATGCTCCTTTGGGCACACCTCCGTTAAAGATGAAATATTTTATTTATTAATTTTGAATTTCAATAACAAATTTTTAATTTTTCATAGAACACAAAAAAAAAAATATTGATTTTAAAAAACACTATGTAAAATGATTTCAATATCTTAAGATTCAAAACATGATTAAAAATTTATTCAGTAGTTATCCTTGAAGTTTTTATTTAATAAAAAATACAACTTTTTCTATATATTCTTTCCCAATAAAATTTCTGACAGTGGAAAAATTAGCATAAAATTATTATTATTACTTAAAATCGATTAAGTCATTGAAAAAGCAAATAGACAATATGTTGCCATGAAAGAAAAACGCAAATCTATCTTCAGAATATTTTATATACCATACGTCGAAAAAAAGAACAAACAATAAGAAAATAATATTTATTTTTTGACACGCGCATGAATGAAAACAAATTTTCATTAGAAGAAACAGCAGCGTGCGTAAAAAACAAAAAAACAAATAGATTTCAAGGGAAAGTTTAAGGTCAAAAGACCACCATTGCCAGCATGCAGCCATACGGTATGACTCGAAAAATTTCTGCTCTTATTATTGTTGCGGTTGGTGCAAGTGCACTCAAAACCAACAAACATACAAATTCTTGGCTACAATTCAAAAATAAAATATTTAAAATTTTTTTAATATTTTCTTGTTGATATAAATTTTATTTACATTAAAAAAGTCAAAGAGATGAAAAGAGTCCGTCATCTTGGCGCCTTAATTTTGGCTGCCACGGTAAACACAATTTGTTGCACTCTCTATTAAAAATATATGTGGTACGTACATATATTGAGAAGCGTGAGCTCATCACTGTCAGGGTTTCAACAATAAATTTCTTCTTTCATTGTCATTTATACAGAGTGTTATTTTTAAGAATATATACATACAAAGATTATAATTGAATGCACACATTTAAATTGTTAGAAATTAGGTTCAAGTATATGAATAATTTATGTAAGAAAACATATTAGGACATAAAGTAGTTGAAATAAAAATAAACAAGCCTATATTTTCAAATACACTGAGCTAGACTTGAGAAATAAGCATTTAAAATTGGACTATATGTATTCGAGTGCTCCTCAATATAAGCGCGAAAAAAGTGTTTGCTTGTACGGCGGAAAAGGAATCAGCGATGTTAACTTAATACAACTAATTTATAATAAAGTAATGTATGTACATATAGTAAAATTTGTGGACCCCTTTAAGCAAATCAGACTCGTTAAAAACTTTTCTGGCGGTATTTTTAAAATCTAAGTAAACTAATCTGGAACTGGTGGCCGGTCAAAGTGTTCCAAAGAGGATTTTTAGAAATTAACTTGAAATGACAGTTTTAAATCCAAAAATATTGAAATTCAAAGTTAGTCAAAAATTCCTGCTCTATTTAAATACCTCAATGCGATAAGATTTGACCGAGTTACGTTATGCTTAAATTCATTTTAAAGAAATTATAATGTAATATTTTACATAACTAATACACGGAAATGATTTTTGTAAGCGCTCTGGCCAAACAATTAAACGAATATAATGAAGTTTCAATCGCATTACTACTAAATTGTTTAATGATGACTTATACCGTCTTTAGAATTTTGAATTATTCAATAAAAATTATTTAAAAAAACTTTGTTATTTAAAAATTGAGCTAGAATTAGCATTAACAAAGGTTGAAGGTTTATTCAACGACTATAATTTCAAAAACAAATAAAATGTTAAATTAAAAATTTCGTGAAATCTTTTTTGTCTTGTAATATTAGAATGAAAACAAGTTTAAAACATTTTTCAATAAAATTTCGTTTACATCGCTTGGAACTCTTAAAAAAAACATCAAAAAAAAAAAAAAAGATTTAAATTTAAATTTTTCTAGTATTTTCTTTGGTTGACATTTTTTCTATTAAGTTTGATTTTCAAAATAAATTTGACAGTTTTGAGTTTGGATTTAAGAAAACATTATAACTATTTGAATTTAGCAAAACGGTCAAACAGAAAATAAATAAAAAATTAGAAAAATCTAATCAAAACTAAATTTTTTAAATTCATGTTTCTAAGCTATTTCGTCAAAAATGACAATTAAATTCGTTATTTTCAATTCAAAGGAACACCGTATTGAGATGATTAAAATGGGTATTCAAGAAAAATTTGTTGCCATAATCTTTCATAAATACTCTAAAATAATTAGTGTCTTTAGAAAATACAAATGTAACAGAATTAGAACAAATTAATATCAGATTCGAGTTCAGTAATGAAGATCATATAAATACATATATTGAACAAATTCGTAATTTTTTAAATTTATTTGTTTTAAAAAGTGCCCAAGACGAGATTTAAAAATTTACTGATGCTCGTTTTGACCATTTTTTTCTTCTTCTTTAAATGAAGCTACTGGTGATTTTTTGCTGTGCAAAGAATTTTAACACTAAACAATATGACATAAATAAATAACTAAACCACAGAAAAAACTTTTAAAAACCTACTTACTAAATTGAAGTAATACTATATATGTTCAAAATCAGATATTTTTGCGAATACAGTAAAAATCGTATAACTTAAACTTGGGAATTTGTTTAAACATTTAAGAAATTCACAAAAAAAATGTTGAGATATTTACAACTGTTAGTCGATGTTAGAAAGAGATAAAATTAAGATATTAATTCGAAAATTAGGCATTTTACAATGAAAATTAGTAGAACATATAAGATTTTTCAAAATGTGAAAAGAGAATAATAAAAATTAGAATATTGATAGTTATAGTAGTAGTAGTTGATGCGTGGTAGTGTACACTGTTAATAAATGTCATAATTGCTGTTTTGTTTTTTGTTGTTGTATTTGTAATTATTATTACAACTATTAGCAAATACAGGATAAATAATATAAAAAATAATAATAATAAAAGGTTTCTTCTCAGTTTTTGCAAAATTATATAAAAAAATTTAATTTTGCTAAAAAATTTAAGATTATAATTCTTTTATTTTTTCTTTTTTAAATAAAATTTAAACAAATATTAAACAAAAACTTACCTTGCATGTCCTGAATCGCCTTCGGAACTTTGCCTTGAATGTTGACTGTGTGAAAAACTACTGTAACCCGAACCCTTCGACATCTATGGAAGATGAAAAAATTTCAGTTTTATTTTAAATTTTTATTGAAGAAATATTTATGAAATTATTATGGTTTCTATCTCGATGCTAATGAACCATTGATATGAAGTATTTAACTCACTTGACTAGTATTACTGGAATTTCTTGAATGACCCATTTCCATAATGGATGATGTGCCAACTGCAACTCCGCCACTACCTCCCGTTGTGCCACAGTTATTGCTGCCAATTATTAGAACACCACCAGTACTGCTATTACCACCACCACCGCTTCCTCCTGTACCACCGATACCAACGCATGGCAACATTTGTTGCGCATTCGTTAGTGTCGATGATGCGCTAGTTATAAGCGTTGATGGTGGATAATTCGAAGCTGCTGTTTGCTGTTGATTCATAGCATCTGCTGTTAATGTGGCAGCTGATTCGGATGATTCTGAAAGTCCTGAATCGGTGACAATCGATGCTATTAACAGCTGTGCATCTAAGTCTTGATAAAACAACAAATCGGATTTTTTCTTTGTCAGAGAACCGAAACCCGATGAGGTTTGTGAATTAGAAATACCATCATCACGAACGGTGGACACTGGACGTGCCGTCGCCAAAGCGTTGCCGCCGCCGCCGACTCCTCCGCCTATCACAAGATTAGAACCGCTGTTGGTGGGCATTAGTGCGGAGGAACCACCACCAACGAGAACAGGAATAGCAGCACTGCTACTGTTATTGTTGACTATGAGTCCACCACCGCTGCTGCCGCCACCACCACCGATTTGCGGTACTGCTGTTGTTGCTGTGGGTGTTTGTAAGCCTACACCAGTTGAAGAATTTGCATTTGCGCCAATCACAGTGGCCAAGTCATCTTGAGAAGGTTTTTGTTTATTCTTCAAATTTGGTGTTGGACTAAAACGAAAGGAATAAAAATATTGAACTAAAACTTTTAAAAGGACTGACGAAATTGTCACACAAACAGATAAACTTTGTAACTACTTCCTTCTTTTTCTGTGGCATATTTCAAAGAAATTTCAAATCAAAGTTATCACTTACGCCTTAAACAGTATATCACCGCTAACCATATGCATCTTAATCGATACTCTCAACATGGAGTTGTCCAAACGATGACGCGAATCATAACCTTCCAGTAAAAAACGTCTTGAGGTCAAACCGGCGCCAGCGAATTCGGCAAGATTTAAATCTATGAATCCGAGTTTATAATAACTACGTCCACCCTTCATCTCCTTGCGTATAGAAATACGTAAATGGCATGGATCCAAAACACCAGTTGATGCATTTGCGGACATTTTGCAAGGAAATTCGAAACTGCGATTCCATTCTACACGATGATTGCGTACTTCCTCGCTGAAAAAAAAAAAAAAAAAAATTATAGTAAAAAATAGTAAGTAAGTAAAGTAAGCATAGTAAAAAATTATAGTAAAAGATAATATCTACATTCAACTTACCGACTGCTGTACTCCTGAAACGAACCACCATCCAATAGACGTATTTTTGCAAATAGCACCTCATTAACCAGCGCTACCTCAACCAAATCTTGCAATTGTACCTCAACATTGAACTTATATTTCTTCTTTTTCATCATAAATGCCATACCAGGGGCGCTGGGCCCAAGTAAGGTCATACAGTGTTGCCAAGTAGCGTTGTTAAAAGCAAATAACTAGCTTACGTTGTATAGTAAAAACAAATAAAATAAAATAGTTCTGGTGGTTGTAGGTGTTGGTATGAAGAGATTTTGACAACATAAAAATAAGTGTTGCTAATCCGTAAACGACAACAACATATACGTTAAAATTGCGTTTTTACAATAAAATTCTAGAGTAAAAATGATGTGGATTTTATAGGAAGATTGCACAACTTTTGGAATTCCTTTGAAATTTACTTGGTAATGGAGGTTTTTCTTTACGTTTTAACTAAGTAATTTATTTGGGCTTTGTATCTGTGTGTGTGTGTGTGTGTGTGGTTAATGTAAATCTGTTGCTGATTTAAATTGATAGCAGCTACATTATTGTCGTTGTTGTTGTTGTTCTTTTATTGTTAACATCATCATCACTATCGAGAAATCGGCAAAAGCTGCTGAAGTTTGAACAAAGCTAAATTTTTTAATGCTGCAAGAGAAGAAAAAATATGGAATAGATTAGCGTCATTTATTTAAATAACATATAATTAAAAAACTTATACTAAAATAAAAAAAAATCATCATAATTGATATATTACGATGATATCTGACGCAAAGTTTTGAAGATTAACAAAATAAAGTCAATAAAAATCGAAAAACAGTTTATAGCATTCAAATAATATCCGAATAGCAGAATAGACTATTGAACCAATCTATTGTACTATTAAAATTTTTCATAAGTATTAGCTACCAATAGCTTTAGCCGAATCAGAATATTTGCTACTACCTACCAGTAAAGTTGTTTACTTATACAAAAATATATTTGAATATATTAAGCTATAGTTACCTTACTTAAAAGTTTTCAAAGGACCAATGATAGCGAAGATAAACATAATAGCCTACTTTTAGGTAAAAACTAAGTTTTTTTTTATATATAGAAATGACTAAAAAATAAAAACCTAACAAATAAGTTGTTGTCCTTTAGCAGCTTAATTAAAATTGAAATTTATTCACAGTTGAAACATAAAAATTACAACGCATTTTTCGACGAATGAAATTAAGTAAACAATTTAACCAACACAACATTTTCATACTAAAGTTTTGTTATTCCAAATTAATCATTGCATGTTAGGTCAAAAATATAGGAACAAAGGTAATATGTTATTATTGTAGGCAGGCAGCATTTAAGGTGTAGCTACACGGCGCGTGTTGTTAAAAACGCACGTTGTTGGCCTGGTAAAATGATTGATGGAAAATGTTAATACTCTCTGAGTTTTTCAACTGCGTAAAAAAGTTGTGCGCTTTTCACACTAACTATGTGGTGGTATATTATTAGGAATTGCAAATCAATATATAGAACTTGTTATGAAAATTACTTTATCAATAGAAATAAACAAATTTCAGTATTTACTTAATTTTGTTTTTATTTTTTTTTTTTGTGTAGTTTAGTGTTATTACCGAAAATATTTTACCACTTAAGATTCCATCAAATAACAAATTGTGTTTACAAAACTGTTAAGTATTTCATCAGGATACATTCATGTGCATATAAAACTGCTAAATGGAAAAGTTATGTGTCGAGATCTCATACTTAAATTTAGTTCATTGTATGCTGAAATTCAGCTGATGTTAAGCCAAAGTGGAGCAAAAGTTTAGGTGAAGTGAGACTGAAGTATTGATGAATTTCTAGAATATAGCTGTGGTATGGTGGGAAGTGTCTAAGGCTAAATCCTATATATAGTAATATTCAACAAAGTTCGAAGGTTAGTTTTTATAAGTGTCAGTCGAGCGCTTTAATCAATACCAAAAGCAGAAAAAGAGTTGGTTTTTTATTTGCCGCCGCTTAATCCTCATATTTATAGCCTTGCACCGCAAAGAGCTTTTAGTCAAATTATGGAAACATAATACTTAAGGACATGCGTCTATTCTGGAATAATATAGTTAACACAGTCTCCTGGTTGCTATCGACTATATAACTCATTTGCATGATTTTAGAAGAATTTTTACAATTTCCATCCCTGATAGGAAAAATCTAACATTGTTTTAGAAGTAGATAAAACACGACTTTACAGTAATGGATTGAAAATAGATGTAACAGTGGTATCTTCTCGGAAATGCTAATATTAAATAGTCACACAGATCTTCTGATCCTGATCCCTATAAAGGCAGAATGATCAAAAATGGCCATTTCCAGAATTATTTACATAGGTATATAGTTTCGGATTCTTGAAGTTCAGATTCTGCAAGTCAGAAATCATGATAAAATATGATATTGATGAATTTCCAAGGCGTAATATAAAAAATAGCGGTGTATAGATTTTGCCTATATAGATAGGATTTCCAAATTTTTTACAGGCTTTTGACAGCTGCCAAGTGTCAAAAACAATCTGAAATTCAATTTTCACAGTTTTTCATTTAAGTCTTTAGTATTAAGGAATTTTGAGCCCAAATTGGTTGAATTAGAAACGAGGATTCGAATTTTGAACTAAAAGTCTCGTAAGTGCTACACTGTGCGGAGGCGCTTACGTGGCACTGTATCATAAATTGGAGATGCCTCACAGACTTTGAAAAAGTTGCGGAAATGAAGAAGTGACAGATTTAGTAAGGCATTTTTTATGTAAGTGTCTATGAACTCAAGAATGTTGTGTCTGATGTTATGGTTATCGCCTGAGCGATACAATAAATGTGCTCCTCACTGTTATTTAACAATTTATAAGAAGATCTTGCTGCTTTGATGTTGTTTTAGATACTCAATGTACCAAGGTATTATAATTACGGTGACCATCCATCTCGTATTTTCCGGGACAGTTCTGTATTTTAATATGCTGTCCAGGTTTTTTTTTAAAGAAATACGGGACGTACAAATGTCCCGTGTTTAATTTTTAGTTGCGTATTTGTCCCGTATTTGCATATTAATTTTTTCTTTAAATAATGTTTAAACATTTTATTATAAACTATAAAGAGAGCAATTGAAATTTAGTAACAAAGACAAAAAAAATACTTCATCAAATCATATTCGATTCATATAAACAGCATATCGTTAGAAAGGAAACAAAATAACCTTGTGCACAGTGTTCAACTGATTTAGGTTATGGTAAAATTAATGGAGATATGGGCGAATAAATGAAAAAGTGAAATGAAACGGGGTTTGGAATCTACGTCCCAAAATTCATAGAAAAAAGTCTATGAAAAACCAGATCTCGAGATGAGGTCCAAATTTGTAAACTAGTGCGATTTTCATTTTTTTTTTTCGTCCCGGGTTTGGCTCGTAAAAATATGGTCACCGTAATTATAATGGGTCAAAAACTTTTGGGGATATTTTGTGCTATTAGCAGCAAGCAACCTTAATAACCTAACCTACCTTTCCAATCATATATATTTTATCTTAATGAATGAAAAGTTTTGCAAATGGTTCAATGGTTTAATTCGGTCAAACCTAAACTTAACATCATAAGTCTTATATAACTAAAAAAATCATTAAAAATACAAAAAAAAAATACAAATTTCTTTAGAAATCATTGAAAACACGACAGAGTTACAAACAAAAATTGACTTGATTAGCTAAATATCGTGGTTGTCGCCATAACTGATTATTTTGTAATTATTTTTAAATTACCTTAGATGAATTAAATTTAGAAAATAAAAATTATTACACTAAAATTACGACAAAAGAAAATATACAAAAATGTAAAAATTTTGTTGCTTTACGATCGCCTAATGAACGCGCAGCAAGTGACGCGATCAAAGTGATAAAATAAAATTACGACCGAGTGCAAAAATAACGTGCCGCCTGTGGTTAGGCTGGGGGTATGCAAAAACATGGGTAGCGCAGCCGCGGATATCATGGTGAGGCAGCATTATAATTTTTATGTTTTTGTTGACAGCAATGCTGCCAGGTTTTTTGATTTTTTTCCCCCCAATTTGACTGCAATTTATGATGTGAATGCAGAGAAACACGCAGTATCACCTGTGCGGCCGCCGCCGTTCGCCTTTATTTATTATTTTTGTATTTATTTTCACAAATTTTTAGCTGTCACTTTGGCGCATATTCGGCATGCAATTTTTTGCTGTTGTTGATGTTTTTTCATTGTTTTGCTGTTTTTGTTTTTTTTTTTTTTTTGTATCAATGTTGGTTTTCGTCATTGTTAGTGTGTGGAAAATTTGAAAAAAAATAAGTGAAAATCATTTGAAAATGTGAAAAAAAATGTAGAGACAAGGTAAAGGTCAAGTTGTTGTATTTCAACTTTGATCATATTGCATTGTACTTTCATTGTGCACTGAAAAAAATATACTGCATATAAAATGTTTGCAAAAATTATATTCGCTTATTTTATTAATGCGTATTTTGGTCATTTTCTTTTGGAAGCAAGTTAAGTTTTTGTGTTGTTTATCAAAGGGGTCTTTGGATGGGAAAGCGAAGGTTTTTGAAATATTTATATGATGCAACTCAAAAATTACATGATAGAAATCGTTTTTGGCACAAACAAAAAAAAATCTCTGTTAAGGATTTAGAGTCCAGCGAATACGGTTTTAGACAACGCAAATGTGTAGCATCTTGGGGTAACGTCCATGGAGATTCGAACAAAACGCTTGCAAAAAAAGTGTAATATGAAATGAGTTACAAAAACAAAGATAAGAAACAGAAAAAAGTATTTTTGCTTCGCTGCATAAAGGGAAGCATATCATTAAAAGTCACTTATGATTCTGCTTAGCAACAAATGAAACTATTTCGTATGACTAGCTTTAACCTTTAAATTTTTTTCTTTGATTTATATTGGTTTAATGTATTTTTTTTGGTGTTGACACACACTGTACTGAACAGTAAGCTCAGTAAAATTATTCTGTGGTGAAACGGAAAAACTGTTTAAGTCGACTTAAGCATGAAGAGAGTTAAGGCAAAATGTTAGTATTTGTTTAGGTTTTTATGGAAATTTAAAATTTAAAAAAATTTAAAAAAAAAAAACGAGTCCGAAACGGCTTCATATATAAAGCCCGTTCCTAGTTCGAGACGAATCCGAAAATGTATAAAAAGCTATTCGTGTTTCTGAGAGAAGTTTCATACGACAACGGAACTGTTTCGGATCAAATATACGAAGAAGCGAGTTCATCTCGAATTCGAAATGGATTCGTATGGAACACTCGAAAACAAGTCAGTCCTATTTGTTTCAGTTGTCGATTACCATTCTCATACTTAGGGGACGTCCATTAATTACGTGAGTCAAAATAGGGGGGGACGTGGTCCGGCAAAATCTCACCAAGGGGGAAGAGGGGGTCAAGGAAAACCTCACGTCAACTTCGTAATGCATAGAATTTACATTAAAAATTATAATTTAAATCTAACGGGAGGGGTCCCGCCAGATCTCACCAAGGGAGGGGGGTCCGAATTTTCAAAAAAGCCCCTCACGTAATTAATGAACGTCTCCTTAAAACGGAAAATTTTTGTTTGTCACTGCCCTTGCAGCTGAGAGAATTCAGTGCAACCTACTTTAATGCCATTTCTGAGTATACAGAAGTTTTAGGGTAGTTCTAACCCATGCTGTCAAAAAGTGTCCAGTCTCCATTAGTAATATGTAGTAACTGCTTTATCTAATTTCTTTGTATAAGCGGAGAAATAGGATACGAAAAGCTTGGAAATTGAGAAGCAAGCAGCTAGATAGAGCTGATGCAATCTTACGATGATTTCATAAGTTACTACTATTTTTCACTTTATTAGGTGGGTTGATTTATTAATTACTTAACAAGCTTTCTTGCTCATCAATTGGCCAAGTTTCTTTATAAGTTAAAAGATTAATTAAATTGCGCAATAAAATAAAAAGATTTCTTTGGCGATAACTATTCCTTTTAACAGAAGATTAATAACATGAAGTCATCCTTTATTACACGAATCACTGAAACCTAAAATTGTTTAGTTATATAGAGAAAAAAAATAAAGCAGAAAATCTTTTGCCTGCTGCTAATCAAAAAGCGCAAGGCAAACACGTGATCCTCGTTAGTCATTGAAAACTAAAAGGGAAACGGAAATTAGTTACCGCTTGTGTAAATGCCACAATTTCTTAACAGTTTCATGTTAAAATAGCTGGCAGCGGCTTTTAAGGTTTCATACATGCGAAGGGAGTGTATATCTACCTACCATCGCAAAAATATTATTGACACTCTATTTTCTCCAAATGTACACCACATACTTTTATGCGGTCTATTTTATTTAATGCTTAAGGCAAAGTTCATGTTAGCCTTTGTTGTAGTTGTTATTTTTATAGTAGTTGTTGCATTTTATTTTACTTACTTAACTAACTGGGTCAATTGGCAAAGGCGGCAGGATGGAGGGTTGGTTTTCCTGTTGTTGATGGCATTGGATAAAGCAGTTGAATGAATGAATATCTTTTAATTTATTTATTTAAAATGTTTTTAATGTGGCATTTTATTGACTCATATTATATAAAACTGATTAAGGTCTGTTATTTTTGTTGGATATATAGAAACTAAGTTCTTCTCTAAAGAACTGATTTAAAGGATTTCAAGCAAATGTTGGGTGCGTCTGAAAATGGGTCATACGAAACTTTTTTTTTTTAAACAAAAATACCTAACAAAAAAGAAATAAAGATAAATTGAGAGTATGTTGGCTTCAATATTTTCAATAAACTTTATGGCATAGAGAGAGAAAAAACAACACAAAAACGATAAAAGCAGCGCAAAACCTAACCTTTTATTTGAAAACCAATGATGGCGGGTGTGAAGCTAAGTATTAGTCAACTGATTTATGAATGACATAATCGAAGAAAATGTGTGCAAAATCAATGTTTTTACTATACATAGTTTCAAATAGCAAAAGAAATATTAATAAAAATTTTCTTTTTTATAATGGCGAATGCATTGTATTTTTTGGTATAAATAAGAATTTTAACTTTTTCGCTTGTGAAAGGAGAATGTAAAAACTATATAAGAACTTTCATAGTTAATTTTATAATTTATAAAATGGTATGTTTTGTTTAGATGGACCTCGTTGGAAATGTTACCTTTTGAAAGAAATTTTCTGTTTCATGTATTTTTGAAGGAATTAGTTGAATGGAAATATTTGCTTTCAATGACCTTTTGATGAAAATGCTTTGGATTCTGCGTTTCGGTGTTTTTTTGTAGGAAGTCAGGGAAATTTTTGTTTCAACCAAGTTACAATTTGGTAATTATTACTAAATATATGAGTGACTTAGTGAAATAATCCAATTATTATTAGGTAATTATTACCAAACATATGATAAATCTAATAATATTATTCGATTCGATGTTATGAGTTGCATGTTAACTTATATCAAATATTTATTTCGCTAATATTGTATAAACAGCTCGCCGGCTTCTCAACAAATAATTTGACTTTATTTTCATTCAATTTATATATGATATAATTGAAAATATTGCCAGCGAATTTTATTAAATAGTTAAATTTTATAAATTGACTGATTTATTAATTTTGATGAAGTTTTTCTAATGTACAAATTACTCCAACCAAATAATACTCAATGTCAACTGAAATATTAAAAAAAAAAACGTGCCATGCAAAACTAAATCAAATTAAGTCAAAAGATCAAATATGCAAATTTTTATTAATGAAACCACGATGCAGAAAAAAATGTCAAAAGTGTTGATTTACAAATAGAAAAAACCCATAAAAAATTAACCTCTATCATAACTTAATTTATATTTGTGCCAATTGGAAAGGAAGCAACAAAAAAAAAAAAAAAAAAAAATATGCGAAGAGTTTATGGAATAAAAATTTACATTAATTTTGCAAATAAATTCACAATAGCTGCCTGGCATGATAGACGCCGACGCCGACGCCAACACCAACACCGCATCGCAGTGGCGCTTAAAATATGCGAGAAATATTTTCACAACAATTTTTATAACAAAAGCTTGAAAATTGAGAGCAAATATTGAAATATTTGAAACTGACAATATTATCGGAATTATTAAATAAATAATGAAATATTGCCACAAATCAAATGTTGCTAATCAAAGTTGTTGTAGCTTATATTGTATTCAAAAACAGCACATAAAATAGATTTGAAATTAATCTACACAAAATAAAATCTATAAAGATGAAAAACTTAAAGTTGAATGTTAGAGTTTATAAAATTTATTAGGTGCATTTTTCATCATACTTAAAAACAGAGTTTTTTACATAACTAAAACAAAAAAATATAATCTGTTAAAATAATGCCGCCAAGAAGTCTTACCTAAATCTAAATCGACTTTGTCCGTAAACCTCGTTTCCCACCTTACAGGTTCCCATATTTTTAAATCGATTTCTATTACCACATATGTATATTCCGTTCTTTTGTTTTATACATCACTGTCTTCATGTCGGTACATTCCTCTTTCTTGATTAAAGCTCTCTAGTTTTTGTATTGACGTTAATTCAGTCACGTGGTGCTCTAGTCTTGAGCTTCGTCGCAGTCTAGTGGAAAGTTGTGTTGTTATATTGGAGTTGCTATTTCTTTGAAAAGCATTCGAGATAAGATAACTTGAAGACTTTGCTTTAATGGGAGGCACCACGCCCACTTCTTCACACACATCTACTTTTTGTCTATAGAATTTCGTTCATATTTTGTAGAAAGTTTCATTACATTTTATTGGAAAACTGTCTTGAAGAATTTATTTCTGTAGAAGGTACACACCACAACTGCTTGTCTAATCATATTTACTATATGTTGTGGGAGGTGTCACGCCCATTTGTAATCAAATTCTGTCATAATCGATATTGAAATTTTATGAGTTTCTCATATTTCGAATATATCTGGGAAAAAAAGAGTTTAGCTTGGACGTTCATCTATACTCAGTCAAGAAAAAAGCCTTTTAACAATGCTTCTTTAGTGAATATTATTACCATTGTATGAGAATTGAATTAATTTGAGCTCAGTCAGAAAAAAAAAATTGGCTTTGTCAAACATTAACTGCGACCGGCTTTGACTCTTTACTACTCTACAAACACTTAGCTTCAGTTATAGTTTCTTCGACTGTGAATAACTTAATTCAACTTTAACTGCTTGTGACTGACTTTGACTATGACTTTGCTTATGACGACTTTGGCTGTGACTGGTTATAAATGTGAGCGAATTTTGCTGTAAATGACTTTGACTGTTAATTAATTGGCTGTTACTGATTTTGACAACGATACTTTGGATTGTGTATAGCTTCATCAGACTTTGACTAAATAACCTCCATTGTGACTGACATTCATTGTGAATATATAAGATTCCGATAGACTTCTTTGTGTATGCTTGACTTACTTAAACTGTAACTGAATTTGTTAGTTATTCCTGATCATCATTGAGACTAACATTCACAGTGAATGAATGTGAATGTGACTGGTTTTAACTGTGACTGTTTCGGCTTACTTCGACTGTGACTAAATTCAATTATAACTGACTTTAATGGTGATTGACTGATAGTGATTTTGATTTTTCTCTGACTTTGATTGTAACTGATTTAAACTTGAAATGACTTTGACTATGAACAAAGTAGCAACTGACTTCAACTCTGACTGATTTAAATTTGAAGTGACTTCGGTTGCAAAAAACCGGAAGTTTCTCTACGCTCAAAACATTTCCAATACGCTTGATTATCCAAAATTTTGAAGTTAATGATAAGATAATTTCATAACATTACAGTGCCTAGATTTATGAAAAATTTATTACCAACACTTATTAGTCTATAATATCCACACTTTCGTGGTCAATTTTCAACATATAATTTTTTAAGAGTGAGGTTGCCTTTATGGTAAATAAAAAAGAATTAAAAAAAAAACCATGAATTCTATCTAACTTTTGTCACATGTTATTTTTTAAAACATAAGCATTCTTATAATAACTCAGAAACCATGAAAGTATCTAAATGTTGTTACAGGCTCTTTTTCAATTGTGGTTTCATTTTAAGATGACGCTATTGCCGCTATCAATTCAGTTTCGCATCTCTTAATAAGCATCCCATTACGTTACCAACAGAAAAACAGACAACAACAAGCATGCTCCACATGTTGTACAGATGTTGCAGTAAATTCGCATGATATTTATTTCTTATGCGAGATTTTTTATTGTTTTCTTGGAATTTTGTATTGACAGTAAACATATTGCTCGAAAGGCAAAAGAAACTAAAACATTGCACACCATCTCTGGGTTAATGGGGCGTTAAAAGAACAAACTTCACTTTGATAAAATTTAATGATGTCTCAAGTGTGTGGCTTTTGTAATATATTTTTTTTTCTTCTGTAATTTTTGGGTTTTGATTTAATGAAATGTGACAGAATGTGCTAAGAAAACAAGTGGTTTTAGGAAATTAAGAAAATGAAAATTTCAATGAAATACTTAAGTATGGCATTGAAATTATAAATGAAAAACATGCATTAATGGAATGGTATACATTTGGATCAAAAGATTTCAAAACATTTGAAAGATAAAGAAATTTTTAGTACTTTGAAATCAAACATACATTTACTTAATTTTTATAAGCAACAAACGAAAGCGTGGAACAAATTGAGTAAAAATCAAATTTTTAGAAAATTTTTTTAATAATTCTAATGTTTTTATAACATTAGGCATCTTAAACATATTAATTTACTTCACTATACATATAAAAGTCATGTGCGTGTGTGTATGTTATCTATAGACCTGGAAACTAGTGAACCGACTGAGCTCAAATTTACAGGCTATATTTAATTTGATGTCGGAAAGTTGTATAATATAGTTTGAATTTTTTTGGACAATGGGGCGTGGCAAATTCCATATAAGAAAAATAATTAAAACGCTATATCTTGACACCTATGGTAGCAGCCGTTTAGAAACTTAGTGCTAGGATGCTTATTGTCGATGCTTAGCATCCTACAAAATATGGACGGAATAAGAAAGCGGGACGTGGCACTTCTTATAAAAAAACAAACTTTAAACCCTAAACCTTTCAAAGCTGTGAAAGAGTTCATTCATTTTCAATTGAAATCCATTGAATTCACTGCCAAAAATGCACCACTCAGAGTGGAGCTATTTAAAAATGAGCTACTTTTTAAATAACAGCACCCTAGAAAAAACAAAACATAAAAAATTTGAAACACCCTAATGTATACATTTACTATACATATGTATATAAAAGTGAATGTATGTATATAAACTCATTGAATAAATTGTGCACACATTGCATTTCTTTCGTTTAAGCCTGAGTAACACCGGGCAATTTAGCTCGTAACATATAGTCTAACTGTGTTTGTTTAATTGAAAATAACACCGTTGTACCAAAGTGACTGACCAAAGGTCGCATTTTTTTAAAAATATGAAAAAATACGGATATTCTCGAAAACGGTGCTACTTTTACTAAACAGGATAGTACTTTTATGACCCGCCTTGGGGTCGCCCATCTGCTGTTAGGAGGTTATCCATTATTTATTGGACACCTTGTATATATGTATGTATGGAAAATATATAGATTTTGGTATTAAATCAGAGTGACTTCAACGACTTCAAAGTGATTTGAGGTGACTTCAATGCAATCACAATTCTTCCAATCATTAAAAGTGAAAATGATTGCACTCTTTCACAGCTCTGATAGCTTGGCACTTACAGTCATAAGACTTGATATATGGCTGTTTATTGTTTGTGTCAAGTTACTACCAAAACATTAAAGGAGATTAGATAATAGGGTGTGGCATCTTCCATACAACAAAAACACTTTAATTGCTATTCTTTGGTTCAAATATCAAGTTGTAAAATCTGGCACTTGGACCCAATTGTCTGCAGTAAAAACTGCGCAAATGTAGATGGGATTGTACGACACGAAGTGCGCGGAGAGTTTGCTATATATAGATTAACTCCTAAAAATCGTTTCAGAGAGATAGAGCAAAAGAAATATTATGGGACAACTAGACATGTTATTAATATTGAGCTTGTAAAGCTTTGGCCAAGCTCTTTCTCAGATCAAGTATTGAATAAATATGAGACATGTATTCAACACTTATGAGAACTGACCAAAATATCTAACATCGATGCAAAAGAAAGTCTTTCACACTATTCCCACTCTTCGTTTATAATTGCCTAAGACTTACGTAACTTGAAACTTAAGTCAAAAGCTGACTCACGCAAACTTGAATAATTATTTTTGGAACAAAACAATATTATGGTGCACTCTAAAACAGCAGTATATGCAATTAAATAAATGAAAATTCATATTTATTTTGTAATGAAATATCAACATTGGCATTGACATTGGTAAGCAGTTGTCAGACCAATGGACTGACTGAATTGAGTGTCAGTTTCTCGGATCTAATTATATTGAGTACCATATTCGAATGTTTGTCTCATATGATGACGTAGTTAGTTTTGCTACTGCTGTTATTATAACTTAATTGAATATGCAAATTAAAATTTTATATGCGTAATAAAAATTCAAAGCACATTGAATTTTGATTGCAATGAATGAAATGAAATGAAAATTGAGGAGCACACAAAATGTATTCAATTGACAGTTGAGACGGTTGGCTGGACTGACTGCCACCCAAACCAGTCTCAACAAATGAATGAATGTATAAATAAATAAATAAATAAATAATGCAAAATTTGTAAGTTCAGTACACAACTTGTTCCGTTTCACTTTCTTGACCTTTTCTAGCTGATAGCGATAGCACAATCAGTGAATGTTTCAAACGAAG
The DNA here is from genome assembly GCA_963662105.1 of Meiosimyza platycephala. Taxonomy (NCBI): domain Eukaryota; kingdom Metazoa; phylum Arthropoda; class Insecta; order Diptera; family Lauxaniidae; genus Meiosimyza; species Meiosimyza platycephala. The sequence continues at coordinate 87,989,584 of OY759210.1, forward strand.
GACAGGGAATTATGAGCAACGACTATGAAATCGCGCATGTGATTTTTTATGTTGATTAATTGTAATTTAATTGTTATGCTAATCATTCTAGTTAATTTGATGGCAATTTGTTTAATGTAGGCAAACAAGTTGCATACAAAATTACTTTTCAACTTTATGCTATGTATTAGTCATACACAGAAAATAAATAAGCCCCTTGAAATGCTAATTCCCAATTTTCGCACGGAAATATTTCTTACTTCGAAGTCATCTTCTTTTGGCAAGAGAGGGGAGTGCGCACGTGTACAGATTTTATCGCACTTGGAAGTTTTCTTTTGTTCTTTTTTTTTTCATAAATATTTTGACATTTTATTTTTTCGTCGTCGAAATTTGCTTGTTCGGATTAAAATGGAATACGTAAAGAATCAATTAGTAATGAAGAGAATTTATAAAAAAATAATATTAATTTTTTTTAAGAAAAACTGTTTTTTTAGCAATTAACGTTGAGATTTAAGCACAAAGAATGAAAAACAAAGTGACAGCATTTAATGAAACAATGATGGAGTTTGAACAGAATATGACTCGAACTTGACTTGAATTTGATTTCCCTTTGATTTGAGATTGATTTATATTCGATTAAATTTAAATTCGAATACGACTTGATATTTATTTGATTTAAATTGAATTTGATTTCACATTGATTACAATTTGTTTTTGAAATTTAAGCTGAATTCCAATTGAACCAGATTAACGAATCACTAGGCTTTTGTAAACCTAAGCCTGAGTGTGGATGAAGTTTTAATTCATCAAAGATATAAATTGAAATGAGAATAAAGTTTTTGAGCGTACATAACTCAAATAAATTAGCACCGAATTATATTCCACACGTCACTCAGTCAAACGACATGACCAGAAATTCGAAAGTTCCTAACGACTTAATAAAAGAAAAGTATAACCTTTGCAACTTGAAGGGATGAAAGTCTGTAAAAAGTATAAACCTAAAGATACGCATTTTCTTGCCTTAATTAACGTACGCTTGGTTGGTCAAGGTCAACGTTTTCAGCAAATGCTTACAAGGATAAGACACATACAATAAACCCGTAACTGCAATACTTGAAGCAGAATGAAATAAGAGCATAAAGAATTAAGGTACAACAACACTTTAAAGAAGAAAGTTTCTGTTTAACTGCTTCAAAATAGCTACAGGTAAACAATTGTTTTAAAAGCTTTGTATTTGGCATACACAACGATTTGTTATCAGTATCTACAAGTTAATAGCATGCTGGTGGTAGTAAAAAAGAAAAGCAAAAAATCATTGACAACAAGGGTTTTTTGTAGACATTAGTACATATGTACAGGAATAATTACCCAATGGGAAAGAAAGCACTTCAAAAATACTTCTTATGCGCTTTAACACAGCCTGATGATGGGAAAACACCTCAATGGATGTTGTCTATCTGGAAGCACGTCTCATAAGTTTTTAAGGATTTCAACAAAAATATAATAAAATATCATGTATCTTACATAAAATGAGATTTTTATTTACTTTTGGTAACAGCTCTATTAATGGTATGGGTCAAATTTGTATAGACCTAATTGAATAGCTATTTTTTGTTAAACGGAAATTTGTTGTGAATATTTTGGTCAAATTTAGATTAAACTTTGATGATTCAAATTCGAATTATTTATAAATTGATTACAAGCAGCTATGGGTGAAAGTTTTGACCATTGTAATATCATATACTTACTTATGGCGGTTTTCTAGAATTTTTAATTGTTTTCAACTAATTACGTAAAGCACTACTATTTTAATGAACAGCAGAATTTTGGTGCAAATATGTAAATGGATCACAAACAAGACAACACAAAACAAAACTAATGGGATTTTTTTGCTTTTCTGTTCTTTTTATTCAGTCCTACGAAAATTTTACTAAGGAGTTCAATTTGTAAGGCAAAATATTTTAGAAAAGGGATTTAAAGGTCATGTCCAGCAACACTACTATTTTCATGAACACAACTGTACATTAAACACGCCGATTTGTCAGCGCTGGGCATTCACAAAGATAATGAAAGGCAGACTCTTCGACGTCAGGATCTTTACAGCTGCTACGAAGAATCGCCTATGTCAGAAAGGCCCAGTCTTGAGGCATGCTTGCTTATAAAATAGTGTCCTGTAATAACACCGACAAAGGTTCTCAATGAGATCACTTTTCGCATTCTATTAGCATCATAATAAGGCGAGGGGGGACGGGGGAGGCCTTAAAATGTTTCTTTAGAATAGTACTTAAAAACAAAGATTATATCTTAACTTCTAAGTCAGACATAGCCACAAGAGCTGAGTAAGGGAATAGTGACAAGAAATAGTGACAAAAAAAAAAGCACGAGTAACGGTAAATTCCACAATATTTTTAATATTTATTGTTATTTGCTTGTGTTTAGTATTTTTTAATTTAAATGGAATCATCAGCTCATCATATTTGTGAAGAAGCTGGAAAATTAAATTTTTGTTCGACTTGACCATCTGTGGTAGCTAAAGCAATAAAATGAAAGAGAGCTGCAATAAGTAATTAACTCACATATTTCTTCGTAAATTTTAAAATAAAAAAAAAAAAATTTAAAAATTTTTTGGTTTTTAGTTTTTTATTGTTTTTTTTAAGTTTTTTTAAATTTTTTTTCAGTTTTTTTCCGTATTTTTTTTTGAATTGTTTTTGTATATTTTATTAAAATTTTTTTTTAATTTATGTTTTTTTTTATTTTTCAATTTTTTTTATTTATTTTTCATTTTTAAAAAATTTTTATCTTAAACTTTTTTTTAATTTGTTTAAATTTTTTTTTAATTTTTTTTTTAATTTGTTTTAATTTTTAGAGTTTTTTTCAACTTTTGTTTTAAATTTTTTTAAATTATTTGTTTATTTTTTTTTATTTTTTTGTAATTTTTTAAAATTTTTTGCAAAAAGGCGTAATAAAATGTGATTTTGTTATTCATTCATTTAATTGTATTTACAAGTTTACTAAGCAAAGGTTTGACCTAGATGGTACACTTTTCCAGGATAAATTTATCTCAATTTATTTCAATTTATGTCAATGATTTTTTCTTTTTTTTTTAAAAAAAAAATTTATTTGACTAATTTTTTTTTCTTGACTGCAAATTGACGCAATTAAAGTTATAAGGTACAAATTTATGAGTTTGACTTGAAAGCCTGCGAATTGAAAGCGTTTTTTTTAGAAATTTATTTTATCTATAATTTTTTTTTTTTAACCCAGATAGCGCCATAAATTTTTTATTTCTAAAGTTGAATTTTATTACAAAACTTAGTTCAAGATCGCTTTCTAAACATTTTTTATTAAATAACTTTTTTTTGTATACGCTATAATTTTCCCAATCTAATCTGATTCAATCTGATCTAATTCGAATAGAAATTCATGTGCATAACGGCACATTTCTCTCTTAAAAGGACAGTTGCGCTATCTGGGTTAATATCGAAAAATCGATCATCCGAGTTTAACTTTGCGTTTAATTAGACACAATTAATTACAACAACTCGAATTTTCATGTATAGTATTTGTCTAATTACGGTTAAGACTTTGTTGTGTGCAGATAAGCATGAATTTTTAAGTGATTTGATTTGTGTCTATTCTAATGGTGTGCAAATACTTCAAAATCTACTCAAACATTTGGTTTCTTCGTTGTAACCTCAAAAAAGAATTTTAGTTTTCCTAGCAATAAACTCACCTTACCTACATACTTATGTACACCCACAGCCCATAAGTTAAAAATTTACGCTTAACATGGCAAATTTAACAAGGGCACATTCAAAAAGTGAAAGATTGTAAACCAAAAGGAAAATTGAAAATTAAAAGGTTTAATGAGCGAAAAGGAATTTTATTTTGTGTTGCATTAAAATCTCAAAGTATTTGTGCTGGTTTTTGTTTTTTAAGCACATGTCGAATTTATATGTTTCTTATCTTTTAAAACTCTTTTAAATCTAAAAATAAAGTAATTTTTATAAAACTGAAATTCGGCGTTTGTGATAAGAATTCATAGTAAAAAAGTGCAAAACTTTTTAAAAAAAAAGGAAAATTGAGATTGTCTTGAATAAAGCTGTAGCCACAAGGAATAACAGCTAAAGTCACTCTGTGATTACAAGGCAAAAAGTCTTGTCATCACAGATTTTACTTGTGATGACAAAGATAAGAGGGAATTTTTTACTTTACAAGTTTACAATATGGCATACGGTGCGTATGAGAAACATTTTATTAAATTTTTTCAAAAGAATCTAATTTCTAGCTCAATAAAATGTTAAATTTTAATTAAAAAATAATTTAAAAGCAGCTGCAGTATTCAACTTTTTACAAAGAAATATTATATAAAAATTAGTTCGATAGTTTATGACATGACCATCGACGAATAAGCAAATATTCATTTGCTTTGTTTGAAAGAGAAAAAAACTCAAAAGTAAAATATTTCGCAATCAAATTCAGTTGTTAAAGGTTAACATAGCACAGCGCTAATTGGCCGCCAAGTACAAGTATAATTTCAATCAATGCCTTAAATTGTGTGATTAATGCAAATAATTTATCATTTCGAGAAAATTTAATGAATTTATTATCATACCTTCAAGCACTACTGACAAACTATCACACATATTTCTTTTAAAATTAAATTTCTTCTTATTGTTGTAATTGTTTACACGTGTTGAAAAAAAAATAGAAAAAAAACATCGTCATTCCACCTAAACAGTGCAACATTTGATTTATTACTTATCAGAGTAGTAAAAGTGTTTTTGCCATTCTCTTTGTTATGTTTGTTTGCTCAACGTCAACTTATTGTGTTCGAACTAAATCATTGTGCTAATTAATTGACAAATTTGTTCAAAGTGCGCACGTCACAGTGTGAATAATGCAAAAAAAAAACCCATTTAAGATATTAAAAAGGTTTTTATTTACAATTCAGAGCGAGATGTGTTTGAGGTGCATACGTGCAACGTTTAAGAGTAATTTTTATAAATTAAATTCTATGAGAATGTTTCAAACACATCACCGCCACACAGTGCCCAAATAACCGGTGAAAACCCATGTTTGGGACAATACTACCCAACATATTATATTAAGGTTTCTTCGAGTTCTATCATTTGGCATACATTTCGAGCTGTAATCTAGTACAGTTTTGATTAAAATGACAAAATTGTCTAATTGTTCGGGTATTTTCGAGCATCGAGACAGGATTTGGCAAGTCAACCCTGGTTGGTTAGTTTCACTAAAATGTGTTACTATCATTCCCGTAAATCTTATCCTGTAATCCTGTGTTTATAGATTTTTAAAATATTTATTAACTCTCAACAAATTTCAATAGATGTTACTATGCCCATAATTGAAAGTTAAAGTATTGTTTATTGGTTTATTAGTATAGAATTCAGGTATTTTTGATTGTGTGAATACCAACGGCAACCAATGTAACGATGTGGCAAAAAGATAAAATATCGATTCATTTATGAAACGATTTTTTAAAATATCGATTTTTTTCGCTAATCGGCTTCTACCCAAATTGATATGAATGTAAAACGTAAACGACAAAACAATATCTCTTTCGCCAAATAATTGATTTAGTGATTATTACCAAATATATGATATGCTTAGTACAATTATCCAAACATAATTAGGTAATTATTACCAAATATATGATTAATACAATATTATTCGCTTCGGTGAAAGGTGTGACAAGTTCACTTATATCAAATATTAATTCTTTCTAACTATATGAAATTATTTGCAAACTATTATCAAATCTTAATGAATACAAATAAATCGTTTTTTCTGTGTATACATAAAAATGAGTGTATATTCTATATTAGGGATGGCCAACTGAGGTGCCCAAAAGTCGACAGCGCGCTGACGTTTACAACAAAAATTTTACGCTAGGATGTGTATAAATGTGTGTTTCCTACACAAAAAAAAAAAACAAGAATATAAATGTGTTTTGTCTTTTCCACGTAAAGAAAACATTACCCAGTAGAAATTCGTGCATCACTGATGTAAATAAATAAATAAACTGCGAAAGCATCACATTACTTACTACTCAAAAAATTATTAAACTCAAAATTCATCAATATAAACAAAAAGTACTTTTCCGAGAATTAAAACTATTTTTCCATGAATATGAGTTTCTTTTACAACCATGATGAACACAAGAGCAGTTTTTTTAGTCTCTTATTGTTTTTACAAGTCAATAATACATGTGTAAAAAATTGCCTTTCGCAGAAATAATGTCTTTGACCAGAAATTTTCACAACTGGCATTGCGCAACTCATTTGCGCACATTGTTTTGTTTTTGCATGTTTGATTCCGACTGGGTCTCTTGCATATTGATTTTTCAAACGAACCAGCGCATAGAAATTAGCAACTGCACGGCGGGACTGGCACGTTTCATAGCTCGTGACCGCGGGAGGGTAAATGACCAACCCTATTCTACATAGTCGACTCAGTAGAGATTTTTACTTTATAAATGATGGAACAAAGTTAATTCATATATAGATTAGTGCAAGTCAATTTGTATAGAAATAAATTTTGCTGGTCCGGCTCAGTGATAATCGTAAATGTTTGGATGCTTTTAAGAAACTTTAACAAAGATATGAACCATCTCTTATTATTTTCCTTCTTTTCTCACTAAAGTCACATTGTCACTTTCTTTGTTTAAAATGTTTATTAGAGGAATAACTTAATTACTTGTAAGGTAATATATATGTATATAAGTAAAAAAGGAAAAAACCACTCATAAATATTAGCACAGCACATTTTCTTTAAAAGGTATTCTCCCTTTTCACTAGAACTAATAAATGCACATACATATGTACATTGAACTCCCATAACGTATTCCCTAACAGATGCCTTGAACAGCTTTCTGTCATGTTCTAATTTATGGCAACTCATTAAATTAGAATATGTCACACGTTTATAGCGCGTATGTAAAAGGAAAAAATAAAATAAAATTAAAATTAAAAGAAAAATATATTAAAAATTACATGTCAACGTGTACGTAAATGGCATTAAGTTATAATAGGCTATTTGAGAGGGTAGGTATGAGACTAAAAGACCATAACTGGAAGCTTGATGACATGCTCTAATTCTCAGAAGCGACAGGATAATGTTGCAAATGTTTGTTTGATATGGTTTTTCAGTATTTCAAATGACATGCGGCACATAGTTAATTTGACATGATGGCAACTTACCATTTTAACTGAATGATGTTTGAGTTTCCTAGAAGAAAAAGAAAAGTGGTCGTTAGTTTGAGGAAAATTCATAAAATATGATATATAAAAAGTGTCATATGTCTGTAAAATAAAGAAAGTTTTGTAACAGCAATATAAAGTATAAAGGCACAGACTAACGTACTATAAATTGTCAGTATGATTATCAAAATAAAATAAGATGGCGTACGAAAGATGCGTAATGCTTTTATCATCATGTGGCGCATAATTTGTTAATTGTCTCAGGGCAAAAAAAAAAAGTTGTCCGATAGAGCTGAAAATTGCGCTAATTTTTCCTATTAGATAGAACTTCTCACACCAAAAAATAATTCATTTGGATATATATAAATATAGGGGTATAATTTTTGGACTTTTCTTGCAGCCTTATTTTCAAACGTTTGTAACTTTTTTCCGGATGTATAAAAAAATTTCACCTCAATATGAACAAACGACCGACGAGTTACCAAATGCGCCAAAATTCACTTTCTATGACTATTTTTCTTCTATTTCCAGTGCATATATTTTATTATTTTGAATTTTGGTTACCGTTTGTGCTATTTTTTTGGTTGAAAAAATTTAAAATTTAATCGGCAAACTCGAAAAAAAAAAAAATACAATCAATAAAAATGTTGTTGCTTAGAAGATGATAAAGCGTTTTTTCCACTTTTAAGTTATGATATCTCAAAAATCTGACGTGATAGAACAATTCTGAGCACAGATTTGGATTCGGTACACTAAATTTCTACGGATATACTAAAATGCGTTTGTTATATAAAATTTGGTATACCTGTGTTATTTATAGTAAAATTTAATTACAGTCAAATTCTTTATTTTTATATGTACAGTAAAAATACTAAATTAAATTCATTGGAAATTAAATTTTCTTAAGAATTTTATTCTATCTAAAATGTTTATAAATAATTGCAATGACTGCAGCTATTAAAGTAATCAAGTGAAAATGACGTCATATGTAAGTAATATTAATTGAACTCGAGACGATGCCATTAGCAAGAAATAAAATAGAAATTTTATTTGTTTTTATCAATTAAGAAATAAAATAAATAAATATGAATAAGGGAGAAATGAAATGAAATCATCAGTGACCTTTGAGCGGATGAGCGAGAATTTCTTTGCCTGACATGTTTTCTTTTTTGCATAGATTTGTAAAGAACCCAAAGAGAGCATAAAGCGAGACAAAACAAACCCAAAATTATTTTTTCTGTTACGTATTTCTGTTTTTGTAACACATTTTGTTCGGATACACAAACAAAATAGAAAAGCTTTATTTTTGTGGTTTGAAACTAAGCAGTAAAATAGCAGTGTATTGTACGTTTTAGTGAGCAATTGCATTGACCTTTTAAGGTTTGACTGTATAGAATCGATCACCAAAAATTTCAAAAGCTGATTTATTTTCATAAATTTTTCATTAAAATTCTTAGAAAATTTGAGGTTTACTTTAAAAATCCTTTTTATGAGTTTGATAATTCAAAAAACAAGCGATATGAAACTTAAATATTTTCAACTATGTATATCAGCAGTCATACGATATCAAAGTAACTGAGGGCATTCCACCCAACCCATATAAAACTTTTCACTTCGAGTCACAGGTGACAGACACACAACATCATTATTTTGCTGTTGCTGCTGACATATTTATACTTCATCGCTTTATCGCTCACTAAAGATGTTTCATGTTTGATATGTTGTTCCAATTAAATAAAATGGAACGTACATAGATTCTAAAACTCTTGTCGAACATACACATAATTTGATTTGCTATCTGGTGTTGACTCAGTCGTGATACGTCCGTTCATTCTACTATAAAAAAAAAAAATGTGGAAACCATAACATTTACCAACAAATCATCATCAACATAAACTTGCTTGCTTGCAGCATCAGTTTCTATAAAACAGCAAATGAAATGAAATCATAAGTAAAATGATAAGAGTCTAAATACTAAATACTAATACTAAAATTTTCATAGAAATTCATAAGTAAAGGGTGGCCAAATGAAAATGATATAACTTAATATTTAAATTATTTTTTCTATACCAAATGAAAAATATCTATGTAACTCCTACACAATTTTATTCAGAGCGTCAAACACTTTATAGTTCTAAATGTGTTTATGTGAACTATTGCTTAATTAATATCTGCTCGACAGACAAACTGAGTGTTTACGATTGAGTACCAACATCCCATTACTGGTTTTCGCTATGTTTTGTGATGTAATAGTCAATATTTTATTTTTTATCAAAGCTGCACTTATAGTAAATTGAATAACTTGAAAATATTTAAATTTTGAACAAAGTAATGTGATCTACGCAAATTTGGCAAAATTAATTTCAGAGTGTAAAAGTTATCAAAGGACTGTCAAATTTGGCTTCGCAACAATATAGCGGAAATAAATAGTACACTTTTATAGTGGCGCCCGCTAAACAAGAAAAGAAAATTCGCTAGAATACTTGAGATAAATTTTTAAAATTTTCCCATGATGCCAAAAATGGCTTAACTTCTGCTTGTAAAATTACCCTTATGGCAAAGACTATAATGCTCTTTACATTATAAATTTTTATCTTCAATGCACACTTGGAAAATCTGTAAGGATTACACAAAAAAAAGCATTTACTTCGACTTTTTCATTTTCTTCGTCACTAGCACAAATTCAACAGTTTTGCAATAATTTATAGCCTACTTTTGCGCTGCATCCTACACAAATATTTTATGTGTCATCGTTAGCGTCGGCATGTTAAATAGTTTTTTTAGTTTTTGAACTTCAAGCTCCTACGCTACATAGCATACGACGGAATTTCCTGCATTACAGCTGACGACATGCATTTCAGTGAAATCCTTCCTTTTTGTGTGCTATATATTTTAGTTGCGTCAAATGCAACGCCCACAACACAAATGCAATACGACAACGGCGGCCTCGGTTTCTTTCCTTTGGCTGCTTGTTGAGCTTTCTGTGTTTGTGTTGTTTTTTTTTATTTATTTTTGCATTGTTGTTGCATTTCTCCTTTTTTCTTATACAGTATGTATGTATGCGTGTACAAATATTGTGTTGGTGTTCGTTCAAAAATTTATGCAATTATTTTGAAGTATGTACTTTGTGTGTTTGTAAAAGTTGTATTTTGCATTTTGAAGTGTTTGAAAAGTTATAGTAAACTATTATGAATAGTTGAAAAATAAATTATTAGTTCAATGCAAGGCTTTCTTAAGGGAGGAGCAAGGCAGTTGAATTGAAAGTGGGCAATTTTTTGGAAACTCCAAAAAGCAAGTTGATGGATAAAACTACTTCCATATTTTGTAATTACATCAACAAACAAATGTTCAGGTGGTGCCGATGGTGCGGTCGCACCAGGCGCAAGATTTGGGGGGGGGGAAATATATCTCATTTTGCTAAGGTTTTTTGAAAGTCAAAAATGAGGACCCTGTTTTTAGTGAATGAAAGTAAATCTATGTAGGAGACTTAAATGTATAGATGGACATTTTTGAAGTTTGAGGAAAATATGTCTAATTTTGCTAGAGTTTTTGAAAGTGAAAAATGAGTACCTTTTATTTTTTTCAAAGTTTTTTATTGGTACATTGGGGGCAGCATTCTAAGTGTTTGTACCAGGTGCCAAAAATCCACGCAAAAAGTACCAGATCGTTTTGATCAAAACCAGTTTGTGGCTGAACCCAGATTCCAAAATTTATATGAAGACTATGTACCTGACCAAATTTGACTGTTGTGTTATGGACAACGAAACATAAGTATGAACGTTTAGGCAGATTTCAAACAGCTACCTCTGCGCGAATTTTCTACTTCTACAAAGAAGGTACAGAGCAGTATATGGTTTGACAGGCCATATGCATCTGTGGGCTGAAAAAAAAAACTTTTGTTACACTTTTTACAATAAATTCCAAATGTTTGCTGCCATTTATTCGAGCACATGTGCGCACTGTGACGTCTTGGCCCCCTTGAGAGGGGAATTTAAATTAAAAATTATAATTTAAATCTCACGGGAGGGAGCGGAGGGGTCCCCCCAGACCTCACCAAATCTCACCAAGAGGATGGGAGGTCCAAATATTCAAAAAAACACCTCACGTAATTAATGGACGTCCCTTTACTCAAAAGCAACCATGCAGTGGTACAATAGCAAAAACAACATTTTAATACCAAAAACAGCGAATCTATTTAAATTCCCAGAACTTCAACCATTTGAGAGGTATAGGGCTCTAATAAAAAGAGGTCTTCGAAAGAGTTAAAAGACTGCAAAAAAATTACAAGATTTCAGAACTAAATGGAAAAGATTGTACGATGCTGTCAACCAAAAAACTGTACAAAACTTAATGCAGGGACTTGAAATAAAGTTTTATGGAAATACAAAATATTTGTAAATAATTTTTAGGTAATTTATTTTTTGTATATTATTAATAAAAAAAATACTTAAAAAAAAATTAATTAGATATTTTTTTGTTACTGGGAAACAAAGAGCCATTTTTCTAGAACAGTCCTTAGCACAGACATAAATAGCGCTTGTAACGACACCACCTAAGGAAAATTGAGTAAAATGAGGAAAATTATGAGTTTAAATGCAAATGGACGCAATAGCTCTATGTAAATACTAGTCGTAGCGCCTGTTTCTATTGCTGAATATCTGATGTCATAATCAGAAATCAACTAAACTAAACAGTCTTAGACTAAACAGAATTGGAATACGAGTATTGAGCAACAAGACATCATAAAATACACAAATATTTATTTTTAAGAAGAAAACTTTCAATAAACCTTGAAAATAATATACACATTAACATATTTTAAATATTTGACAAAATGACAGCTTAATTATTAAAATATTGACAGCCAAAATAAATAGGTCAAGATCATAAAAACAATTTGAGCTAAATAAACAGTACAAAAATTATTTGGCAAGCATATATCAAAACGAAAGTGGACATTAAAAAAATCAACAAAGTATAAACAAGTAAATTTAGAAATAAAAAATTAAAAAAAAAAAATGAAATACAAAAAAACAATCTCCCAACCACTATTTTAGAAGACAGATAACACTTTTTTATGACGCCAAAGCGCGCTCAGTTTTACTACCGAAATTGCAGTCTAAATGTTAAAATTATGCAAATGTGGCGCGGCACATTCCTTAATTTAAAATAAAAAAAAATAAAAAATAAAAAATAAAAAACAAATTTGTAAGTGCAAATTTCGTAATGCTCTTAAAAATGGGGTTGCTTATTTAGTTGTTCTGTTTTTATTTAAACTCTTAAGTGCACATCGTTTAATTTATAGGCTATAAAAAGAATGAAAAATATATGCAAAAAAAAAAACGCTAAATAAAAGACCCAGCAAATAAAAGTTGCAAGTAAATTTTTGCGAAAAACGATTTTTAATGTGTAGTTTTTGTATTTACATTTAAATTAACATTGTTGTTGTATGTATGTATTATTTTAGGGAAGTATGTGGCAGCGGGCTGTTGACTTGCTTAAAATCATCTATGTATGTATGTACTTAGTTGTGTACTGTGGGACAGTCTTACTTGGCTAGTCGCCAGGTGACACACAGTCTCAGTTGTTGGCCAACAAACCAAAAGGGATTTGTTATTTTGCTTTTTTTTTTTGTTGTTTTTTCGTTACTTTTGCCAAATTTAAATTTGAATTTTTTTCTTTTCTATGGAAATAAGAAAAACATGAATAAATTACTGAATACAGCTATGAGTGAGTATTTATGATTAAAGGTTAAACAGTGAAATCAGTTTTTGAAAGTAATTTACTACTTTAACTCTTTTACCTCTGAGTTTTTTCTCAAAATTGTTTGGGTTTGTTTCAAAACTGCTAGCAAATTACTAAACAAGATATACAAAAAAAATATATTTGGCATACTTGAAATGTCCTTAATCCTTACCTTTGTCCCTTTGCATATAATGTCCCAATGATGGGACATAATCTCCCAATAAAGAGGTATAAATAAAATTTTATTTTGTCAGTTTCAAAATTCATTTATTTTATTCATGATAAGATGCAAAACATGGGATAACGAATTGAGTTATTGAGTTATTTTTCAACTCTGTAAGGATGTACATCGCTATATTGGGACAAATAAATCCCACTTAGAAAGTTTATTGGGACTATATATACCAATTCAATGAATTTTGCTGGGATGTTTGATCACAGTAGGTGCGAAAGGGTTAAGCAGCCATTTTATATTTCTTTAACTTAAAATTGTTTATATGCCATATGTACGAAGCCCTTTTGTTCAATCCAACCCAGTTAAAGTCTAAAGTTTAGTTGTGTCATCAAACGCTCACGCACAAAGTTTGTTTACTATTGCTATATTGCGAATAGTTTCTTTACATAGTGCAGTATCAAAGTTTTTGCTTATTTGGGAGTTGCCAATCTCAACCTAGTTTTCTTCAATATTTGCATATGTGTCCCCAAAAGTTCACATACTGAGTTTGGTAGAAGTTTCTTGAATAGTTTTCTAAGCATAGTGTTTTAAAGTTTACTTTGTGTGGGAGGTGCTAAGTCCACCTTGTCAATACAACAAACTGCTTATTCAATTCATGCATGTACACTCAAGAAAACTGGCATTGCAAATTTGGAAATTTTATTTTCATTTCATTTAAAGCCGCAAGTTTTGAAATTGAAAATAGTAAAATCAACCTTTTTTCCCGTTTATTTTTAACACAAAAAACTTTAAATTCATTTTGTATACGAAAAGTATTGAAAATAACATTTTTCAATTTTACTTCATTCATAAAAAAATTCAAATTGCATTTTGATGTCACTTTAAATCATAAATGAAATCACTTAAAATCACTTGTGGCTTCTTTTGCATTTAAATCAAAAATGTTTCTCTTCAATTTAAACATTTACGGCCTTGGCACTAAATCCTAAGTGTTTATGATTGAATCCAACATAATTTCAAATACTTTGCAAGTTCAAAATGCAATTTAAAGTTTTGTACGATTGAAGTAAAGTTGAAAAATTTTATTTTCAATTCTTTTCGTATACAAAATGAATTTAAAGTACTTAGCCTTTTTTAAATAAGTGAATTTAAAGTCGTTTGTGTTAAAAATAAAGTTTAAAAATGTTAATTTTACTATTTTCAACTTTAAAATTTGCATTTTCTAGTCAAAATTAAAATTTACAAATAGGCAATACCATTTTTCACGATTGATCGCAGCACGATTATTTTTTTAAGGACTTGAATTAACTGAATACACTGAAGGAAAAGAAAAATAATTTTTTTAAACAGACGGCTGGTTAATTTATATTTAGTTGATTTTTTTTTTCAATGTTTTTAACAAGGAAATTTATAAATTTAACAGGAAATAACTACAACATTGAGTTGAGTTTGAGTTTTTTTTATAGAAATGTGTCTAAATTTGATGTTGTATATATACAATTCTGAAAGCAAAACAGTAATACCGAATCATAAAACATTATTTAGATTTAATTGTAATGCAAATGTTGCATATTTTTCGGCGTATGTAATGAATGAAATCTAGGGGCCTCTTTATGTATCACGGTTCGTCTCGTTTCGTCTCTAATTTCCAAGCCTAAAAGTATGCTAGTACAATTCTTCTTATATTTGTTATTAACTAGTCATTAAGCACAGACTAGACTTTTTTATTTTTATTTATGTAAAATACAATCGCATATTTTCAGGCATGAAAATTAGAGACGAAACGAAACGAATCGTGATACATAGAGGCGCTAAATAATGTTTTATGATTCGTTATTACTTTTTTGCTTTCAGAATTGTATATATACGATATCACATGTAGATACATAGTATAGATATATGAATTTTGCCGGGCTGGCTCCCTGGCGCGTTAGTCTGATTAAGAAATTTAGGGCGAATATGGGAATATGGGAAATTAAAGTTGGTCCAAGTGGGTGCTATCAATCGATGATGGGTCCTAGTAATGGTCAAAAACGGGATCAATAAATAAAATGCGTTACCTCGGGCTCAATTGAGTTTAACCATATATTGTATAGCTTGAATTATCTAGATTCATTTTTGTTATCTTCAATCAGATTTCTGGTTGAAATAACAATATTTTAACTTGGCGCCATAGCATTACGTCTCCTAGTTGAATTAACCAGGTACTAGTTAATTTTTTTCTCAGTATACCCTTTTTTGTTATTTCCAATCAATTGCCGGAAACCAATATTTTTACTAAGCGGCCAAAATAGAACATTTTCCGTTTGAATGAATCAGCTTTCGTTTTTGCCAGTGTAGATTTAAAGTTAACGATTTCTTTCTTTATTTTTATAATATGGTCTGTCTGCAGTGATAGGAACTAAATCTTCTTATATACAAATGATTTGGTGTGGATTAGTCACGCAAAGGCTCGAGAATGGCTCGACCGATTTGAATAAATTTCTTTTGTTGGGTTTGTAATTGTTCAGACAAGGTTTATAGCAAAAAAAAGTTTGAAAGAAAAATCGGAAAAGTTCCAAAAAATCGAAATAGTATTTTGCGAGTAAATTAATTTTAAGGAGAACAATGTCTGCCGATCTAGGACGAGGACAGTGATAGGAATGGTGATGGGGATAGAGGTGAGGATGGGGATAGGTATGTGGATAGAGATGTGGATAGGAATGGGGATATGGTAAGGGTTGGCGTTACGATGGGGTTAGTGGTGGAGATAGGACTTGGGATAGGATTGCGTGTGAGGCTGGAGTTAGGGACATAGACACGGAGGGCAGGACAATGTCTGCTGGGTACACTAGTTTTGTATAAAAGTTTATTCTCCATACTAAGATCTATTTTATATATTATTACCAATTTTCTATACTCTCTGCACTTAGACCTAAATGCTATACTTTAATCTCTTTTTATACTATAAGACCTGCTGAGTCCTTTTTTTGCTAAACGTTATGCAGACTAGGCTTAAAAAACAATACACGAAAAACATTCCATTAAGTAATTAGTACACAAATAATGAGCCACATTTAATATTTAAGTAACACTCAACTTTATAGAAAGATAAAAATTGCGGAAATACTAGCACGCTTTGAGTTAAGACTGATGTTTACAATATACATTCCATGCAAATGATAATTTCAAATCATATAAAACATTGATAACATTTTTTTAAAAAAAAATAGGTAGGTATTTACTTTATCTTGAACTATTAAGTGCACATTTAATTTTGCTTTTTTTTAATATCTGTGCTATATTTTATATAGAAATATCGATTTCACAATTTATGTCGCCGCACGTGCTAATATACAACATAAAAATTTGCTTCATCATATTAAGCCATAAATAAATACCCATAGCAATATTATCGCAGAAACAACACACCCAACAAAGTTTATTGTATTTTTTTTTTTTTTTTGTTTATCTATACAGATTTTATTTTTGAGACACCTACAATTTTATTTAATCGCACTATTATCAGCAACAGCAGGCTGGCTAGCTGCCCTTTAAAAACTTTGTAAAAAAATGTTAAAAAATTACGCGCACATAATGCGGCAAGCTCACTCAACCAACGAACTTGAACTTAACCAACAACATCAACATCATCAGTACAGTACATTAAGAATTTTCATTATCATTAACAATGTAAATGTTATCGCGCACAAAATGCCATACCAGTGATAACCCATTTGAAGCAAAAAAGTACCTACAACCCACACAAACTAACGTGTGTGCGCGAGCTTAGCTGAGCTGGCAAGTGTTAACGTGTTAACATTTAAACAAAGGCTATTGTCTGTGCTGCGCTTATCAGCAAAATAGGCAACAAAAAAAAACAAAAGCATAAAAATATTAAATAAAATAATTACCACCATTAAAACTTTGTTGGTTGGGGCTTAATAAAATTTCCAACGAAATCAGTAGAAAAATAAACAAAAGCTCAATACGGCATTATCAATCGATCACAGAGGGTTTATCAATCATTTGCGATATGTAACTCATTTATTGACTTTTAAAGTTTCCGTTATAAAAATTTTGCAAATTTTTTTATCTTGTCAAGATAGCGATTTTTATGTAAAATTGATAAATTTTTGGAAAAAATACGATATTTTTATTAAGTACTAAAACAATTGATCAAATATTGACTGTTTTGTGTTTTTTTTATCTGGCATAAAACGATATTCTAGATATTGAAATAAAATCGGGTTATAAGTAGACCCATACAGTGGTTATGGCAATATGATTAATGGTTTTTCAGTTTTATTTACGTTTCATTTAAATTAAATGTTAATTTGTACGTTTTACAACTTTTTAAAATGACTAAAAAAAATAATATAAAAAAAAAATAATATAAAAAAAAATAATATAAAAAAGTTTAGAACTTTGAAAACTTCGACTTAAGCCTTAAACACATTTGCGACGGACGACGGGAAATCCGTCAATAGGTATTGAACAGCTGAGCCGTTGACGTCGTAAAATCCATTCGAGTAAACCGAATTACGACGGACGCCGGAAAGTTCAGCTGTCATTTTGTGTTTACAAGGAAATTACTTTTATATTGAATTACTTTTGATTGTGACGAAAGGAAATCTTTATTCCTTTAGTTAATTGGCTACATACTTTTTCTATTATTATTCGTTGTAATTCATTTCATTTACATACACTCATTCTTATTTATTTAAGAATTATTTTTCATAGAATTCAAGCTGTCATTTCAAAATTAAATTATAAAGTTAACACAAGCCGATCAGAAATGCTACAAAGCTCTGTCATCGGCCGAATGATAAAATTGAATTAAATTTATGAAGACGGGTGCCCGTCTGTTGAACTCTAAAAAAGGTTATTAAAAAATTTAAGCTAATTAAGGGGGGGGGGGAACGTTATCACGGCTGAGCTGCTACACCGATTTTGATGAAATTTAGTATGGAGATCGATTGGATACTGGATAAATATCTTTTAATTTAAGTGGGCGGTGCCACGCCCCTAACAAAAAACAAACATTTTCAGTGCTAAACTCATGTACTGATTTTGATGAAATTTGGTAAAGATATAGATTGAACCCTGAGAAAAGATATTTGCTTTGAAATGGACGTTGCGGAAAATATTTTTTCAAAGCTTAACCAACGGACCGATTTTATATAGATTTAATATTGAGAAAAGGATGTGTTAAGTGGATGGCGCCACGCCCCTAACAGGAAAATATGTTTGGCTAAACTAATTTGAATTTGATTTCAATGAAATTCGGTATGGAGATATGTATATTAAACTCTAAGTAAGGGATAGAGATAGGGATAGCGCAACATAAAACGATAATTTGTTAATTGTTACCAAATCTCGATTTATATAAATAAATCATATTGTCTGTGTACCTTGAAGTTCTAGATCCGAAAAGTTGGTGCTTATTCCACGGCAACGCACCTGGTTACAATGCCATTTTGATACGCCAACTTATAGCGAAAACTCATGTCTGATTTAGAAACGTGTGACTTATTGCTATACCCGAAACTGATATTGGTGCTAAACGTTTGAGAACGTAGATAACATCAAAGCAGCGCCGACGGCGACTGGTTGAGGACATGTGCAACTTTTTTTAATCACTTTTAAGTCGCTGTCAACAGTGCGTCGATGCGGAATGAAGAGTTTTTAAAAATATTGATTTGTTTTGGTTTCATGAGAAAAATTTATGTGGAAAATTGTTGCACTGTGTATAATCCAATTAAGTGATAAAAATAAATTTTTTTTATAATTTCCAAGTAATGCATACCGTTTATAGGTTTTGCTTATCTAAAGTAAACATTTCTGTACATTGTATTCGCCAAATAATTGTTATACAATTGCTACAAAAATATTATCTTTGTTTATTTAACACTTTAAAAAAAAAAAGAAATAAAATTTTTATTTCAAAATAAAAAAAAACAAAAATATTCATTCAAAGATATATCATTAGGCGATAAAAGACTTGAATGTTTTTCTTTAAATTTTATTTTTACTTTCATTATTTGAACAAAAATCTCATGTTGTTTCAGCTTGTAAGGTTTCAAAAATTGTTGTTCAAATACAGTCGTCATTATTTTTTTTTCTTACTCAGGAACAGCTCCTCTCTAAACACACTACTGGCTGACATCATTTTTAGCTGCTCACAACATCAGCATCATTGCGATCTTCAATGATCTTTCAATATGAATATTTTCTTAAATTGTAAACAATTTAATTTCGTTTAAACTGTGCAAAATACAGCAATAAGTAAACAAAGAAAAGAAAAGAAAATCTACAGTAAACTTGTCTGATAGGAATGCGGAAAATTTGCCATTTTTGTCGGACGCCAAAAAGAATTTAGTCTAAATGCGGTCAATTCACTACAGCAAGATCACTTTAATCAACAAATCGCAATATTGTATTTTCATGTTTTTTTAATTGTAAATTTCTTTGATTAAAAGTAAAAAAATAAAAACATTTCAAATGAAAATATAGTGTCTCAAATAAATATTTGTTAACATAAGTACATAAATTATTTTGTTAGATATTTGGTAATGATTGAAACTTTCTAAAAAAAAAACTCAACATTCAAAATAAGGAGCGGCATAAATCAATCAATTTTGATTTCATGCAGGTGTTTTTGATCTCCACAATTATACATTTAATATGTATATTTTTTTTTTTTTTAATTTAAGACAAATTTTTCGAGTAAATTAACAAAAATAAATAACTATTTTTGGAGGATAATTTTTATTTTTATAAGAACTTCAAAAACCAAACGATCAAAATCTTATCTTTTATAGGCAGAAAAGTGATGTTTTTTTTTTTGTCCACTACTACATTGGGGAAATTTACCGATACATACTATCCGTATGACGTAAAATAATGCCGAATTTTGCTGACTTTTTATGGAATCTATTAAGTCACATTTTACTGTTTTGTCACTGATCTGTACACCGAAAAAAAAACTTACTCCGTTTAAGGAAAAATGCCTAAATGTAAGGAAAAAATGTCCTTCAATACGAGCTAAAGCCATGGGTTTCTCAAAATAAGTAAGTTGGATTCCTTACTACAAGTAAATGTTGCTGCTTTGAAATAAGGAAAAGTTTACTCAATGGGAGGACAAGGTTATAAAACTGAGGAAAATTTTACTTTTTCTAAGGATGAAGGTATCCTTAAATGAAAGAAATTTACTTAACTTACTTAAATTTACTATCCGTATGACGTAAAATAATGCCGAATTTTGCTGACTTTTTATGGAATCTATTAAGTCACATTTTACTGTTTTGTCACTGATCTGTACACCGAAAAAAAAACTTACTCCGTTTAAGGAAAAATGCCTAAATGTAAGGAAAAAATGTCCTTCAATACGAGCTAAAGCCATGGGTTTCTCAAAATAAGTAAGTTGGATTCCTTACTACAAGTAAATGTTGCTGCTTTGAAATAAGGA
This sequence comes from Meiosimyza platycephala, assembly GCA_963662105.1. NCBI lineage: Eukaryota > Metazoa > Arthropoda > Insecta > Diptera > Lauxaniidae > Meiosimyza > Meiosimyza platycephala. The sequence continues at coordinate 88,010,159 of OY759210.1, forward strand.
AAAGTTTACTCAATGGGAGGACAAGGTTATAAAACTGAGGAAAATTTTACTTTTTCTAAGGATGAAGGTATCCTTAAATGAAAGAAATTTACTTAAAATAAATTCGTTGATTTCAAAAAAAAATTGTTAATTTTCTATTTCCTCTATTTTCTTATTTGTTGGTGTTGGTTACTTATTGTCAGTCATTCTTATTTTAATTGTAATACGTTTTTAAAACTTCAAAGAAGAACTTAAACTTTTTTTTATGTCACTCGATCAGAGAATTGAACCTGTGTTCTGCGCCATGCCACTGTTCAAAGATGCTCATCTTACCCAACTCAGCCACCGACAGCATTTTTAAGACATACTAAAATGATCTTGTTAAACTGCGCATGTAACAACCATTGTCTGATCAGGAAAGCTTCGGTTCAAATCCCGGCGACGACAAAAAATTTTTTTTTTAATGGTTTTTATTTTTTTATTTAAAAAACAAGTAGAGAACTATAAATATATAGGCAAAAACAGAATACTTACGAGAAGAATAGATATTAATTTCAGCGAGTAAAGCAGAGAGTGTTGCACTCATTTATTAAGGAAAATTTTCCTACGTTAAAGTAAATATTTTGAAGAAACTAACTAGAACTGAGAACGACTTTCCTTAAAAATGTTTTAAAAACATTCCATTAGATTGAGAAAATTTATACTCAAATAAGGAACAAGTTGTCCTCAAAAATTCTTCCCAAAGAAAAATTTACTATTTCAAAGGAAAGTTTTACTAAAACCACAAACTCTATATTTGAGGAAGAGCGTTGGCTTGCTTTAATGAAACATGAACTCATTTCAAAGGACTCAATTACTAAATGAGACGATATTTTTATCAATATGAGGAAAAATAACTTAGATTAAAGAAAATTTTTCCACTAAATCGGAGGAAGGCAGTTCTTCAAATTTAGTACGGTCTTTTTTTTCGGTGTAGGCAATTCTGTTGCCACAAGGAATAACAGCTAAACTCGATATTTGATAATAAGGCGAAAGAGTATAAGTCATATTAATATACACATTACTTATGTTGTTTCGCCTTTACATCAAATATCGAGTTTAGGTGTTATTACTTGTGGCCACAGAATTGGTCATGTTTATTTTCCCATAGTCGAAGTAACTAAAATAAAATTTTCTATCAAAAATACAAATATTTATAATTTTTTATATCCAAAGTAAGGGAGAATTAATTACATTTGTTATATGAAAGCATCAATTCTTATTGCTACTAAGTCCAAACGTACTGATTTCTTGATTTAAGTAGCTATAACAATATAAAGCTGCATAAGAGTATACTTTCAAATATAGTTCATGGGTTGAAAAATGGGCGAAGCCGCTTCACAGAGACGCCTATCGCCTATGCAAATATAACTTTTAAAACGCTATATTGAAAGAGTTATTTGATGTAGTTAGTGTAACAAAATTTCTTTCAAATACAAGAAATAACTCAGACAAGCTTTGGAATTGGCGAATTTTGACAAAAGTGGGCGTGGGACCCTCCTATAGAAACATAAACGTTAATATGCTATATTGAAAGAATTATTTAAGGCAATGAAACCAAATTTCACACAAACACAAGGAATAATCCGGATAAGCTCCGAACAAAAAAAAAGTGCGAAATTTAGATATAAAGGCGTGGCATCTGCAATACAAGCAGTAACTCAAAATGATATACTGAGAGAAACATTTAAGGTAATGTGACGTGAAATTTCTAATGCCCCAAAAAGAGTCACATAAGTCTGGGGGCGTTCAAGTATTACGTAACGCATTTAGGGGGCGAGGGAGGGTTCGAACAATGCGTTACGGTGCGATTTAGAAATCTGTTGTTTTATTTCTTACTACCGCAAACGCGACTAAAACAATAACAAAGGTATTTTAGCAACTTTACGGTACTTTGAATTTTAGGAAAACATGATCACTTGGGTATTACGTACCGTTTAAAGAGAGAGGGGGGGGGCGGTCAAAAATCTTCAGAAATTGCGTTACGTAATACTTGAATGGCCCCTTTTATGAATTTTAAGGTACTTTCAATGCAGTGTAGGATATGTAAGCTTCGGCCTAGCCAATGATAACACTTACTACTAGCTTAAATTGCATATATGTACCTATATTTGATTATTCCTGCTGAAAGTAAAGGAGCATTTCTGTAAATATTTTGTTTAAATATTGTCAGCATATTTTGTATCAATTCTTAGAATGTAATCAACGAAAGAAAATACGTTAAAGTGGATAACGTAACAAAACCAAGGAATTTCATTACGTTTGCATTAAGCATCCCACGCATTATGCTGGCTTGGAGCAGATGTCACTAAGCTGTTCATATGCATTGTAAAAATAAATTAAGTATTAAAAATAAAATGAAAACTTGAGGAGTTAGGAGCTACAATAGGGTTGCTTTTGCTCACAAGCAGAAAGTCCTTGAATGAAAAAATAAAAATAACAACAGCAAAAAAATACACAAAGGGTTACAATGTCACAGTAAAATTGCATTGCATGCTTTAAGCAATACACATGCATTTCAATTGCAGTTAAAATTTCTTTAGTTTATAACTTTGTTGGTTGATTTTGTCACTAATACATACATAACTAAATATATATATAAAGCAAAAAAAAAGCATGACATATTCAGAGGTTGACTTTAAAATTAATAATTAAATACAATTGACGTGTGTAGTACATTTTTTTTTTATAATTTTAATAGTGCAAAGTTTAAAAGTTAAATGAGAACGTAATAAATCGATTAAAATAAAACTCTTTTTTATTGCCTTGAAATTGTACATTAAACCAAGTTGTGTCGTATTGCAATAAAATTGTACTTTCAAAAATTCTTACCACAATAATTTAATTTTCAAAGGTACATATTTTAAATGTAAGGTATTTTAATTGAGAACTCAAACTCTAAATAGAACTGCATGAAATATCTTACAAATATTGTGGGTGAATTGAGTCAACACAAAATTTTATTCATGCCAACAGTAAAACTCACAAAATGCTTGCTTTTTATATGTAAAATTTAATTCAGTTTGTATAACATTTTATAATTTTCAAAATGTTTATGGGAGCGCTAATGCAGAAATAATGTCTGTTCGGCAGACATACTGCATATTTGCGGTAAAGTAAATAGCCACCCACATGTCGTAATGGCATGTCATGATGTTTTGAAATGCTTTTCCACAATAATGTGTCATTTGCCTCCCTCATTATGCTACTAAAATTCTACACAATAATTTGAGATTCTGTTTATACTAGTAAATTGGGTGAAATTCAACATATTTTATGTAAAATTTCTTCACACAGCTTTACTACCAATTGATGCAATACATAGCTCACTTAAAGGAATGCTTACCCACTGAAACAATCCAGTAAAATTTAATTTATTTAAAAGCTTAGAGTTGCCGACATCTCTACACCAAATTTTATTAGTATTACTCCCATAGTACACTAAATTTAGCACTGAATATTTTTTGCGTGTATGGGAGGAGCCACGCCCACTTATACGCCCAATTTTGGTAACGAGATATTTTATAGCATGAAGATTATTAAACTTTAAAACGATTACGTTGTTAGTTCTCTTATAATTAACGTTTATAAATATACTGGGCGGTGCCACGCCCTTAAATTAATTTTTTCAGCATAGCGACTTAGCTTGTATTGATGACTGCTTTCAGTGGTATCATCTCTAAAGTTTTTCTGAAAATCGTAGTGAATACAATTTTTCGATTGCTGAAAACTGGCACGCCCACTTTATTAGAATTCTGTAGTATGCATTCGACTACCAAAGCTCATCACAATATCTTAAATGTTTTACAAAATATGATGTTATAAATATTAAAATTTAAGATTTGCCACGCCTCTCTAACAGTTTTGAAGTTTCGCTCAAATCGTTTGATTTGCTCAAGAGCAATAATGTTTTGTATAGAAAGTTATCGAAAATTTTATTGTACTTCGTGAAAAAAATCTTAATTGGTCCAAATATTTTATGGTATTAGAGTATACTTTTTCTTATGCTGACTCTGAATTCTGCCGCTATGTACAAATTTCATACTACATACTGTGAATTTCATAACAAATTCAAATTAACGCCTGCTGCTGTTTTTATGCCAAGTTAACATAGCACAAACGTTAAATGGCAAGCAGTAAACAATTAAAAACAAATTCGAAAATATAAAACACCAAAATGTGAATCACACCGCAATGTTTTTTCTTCAACGCTGTATATCTAATGTTGATATTTATAACTCAATAAATGCGAATCGTACTCATACTCGACTGTAACGTTTGGATTTTTGTGCTTTTTAGTCACATGGCCAAAAATAACTTGCAGTCTTTTTTTGAAAATTATTTTTTTTTTTGTATTGCCATTATTGTCATTATCATTGTTGTTAATGTAAATATTACTGTGGTTGTTGCCTCGCTTGTTGCATATACGAATAATAATTTGATAATAAAAATTGAATGTCGTTACTTTCTCATCTTCCTCTTCTCACAACTACAGCAGTTTTGCTTTTTAAACACGTTAGGAAAAATAAAGAAAAAATTTCTTTGTTTTAAAGATTTTGTTTTTACTCTTTCCAATGATTAATTTTACTTTATTAAGGAAAATATTACTAAAAACGACTACTCTGGGAAGAGCTTTCACACGTTTTAACGCAAAATGTAAGAAGGACTTAATGACTTAGTGCAAATAAATATCATTATTATGAGGAAAAATTATTAATATTAAGGAAAATTTCTATACTTAAACATTGAAAGTAATTTATTTGTTTAAATTAAGTTAGTTTTAGTGCAGAAACACTGGGAACTGTTTTCTTAGACACGTCATTACTTTAAAAAAAATACGGTTTTTCTATGTGTAAAAAGTGTTCCCTCTGTTTTTATCATTACAGTTTAAATATTACTTAGCGATGATCGAACTTACACCATGTTCTGGTACTTCACGGTAACAAAACTGTTTCAAGATATTTTGTTTCTGTTTCGGCTCATCAAAAAATGGCGTCTAGCACTATTTCACTTCTGACCAGGACTGAAACTCTTTAAAAACGACGGAAAAAATATAACTTTTCTACAGAAATTTTCAAGTGAGTGCATGCTAATTTAACTTTTATGTATGGTATGTAGGTGGTGAAACAGTTTCGCTTTTATCTTGAAACAAAGTGAGGGCATAATAATTTGAACTAAAGTGTGAAAAATGGTTATGAAACGGTTTTGCCGCAAAGATTTGCTAGCCTGCTGCAGCTTTATTCAAACGATTTTGTATAACAGCATGCTCAGAAGCTCAATTTTTTAAGAAAATATGTCAATATGATGTTTCAAACTGTAGACCAATAGCGAAGTTATCAGCTATCGCATGGTTTTATCGGTGGCAAATCTACAGTTGCTAAGCTTCTTGACTTCATTTATTTTGCATAAAGCTCTTCAGATTCGGGTGGGCCAGAAAGACATTCCATAAACAGCCACACAAATTGATTTTCTTTCAAAAAAAAAAAACAAGAATTTATTTTAAATGTTTTCACTTACATATAATCTACTTTCTTTTATCGTTCCCATAAAATATTTCGGAGACGGTCCTCCACATTTAACAAGACTTCAGCTGATACGCAATTGTTTATTTAAGCAATAGGCGATGTCACATATACTATCAAAAACTCTCATCTGCTTTCTTGAAAACAGTGTTGTAAAGAGAGTTTATGATACTTTTCAGCTGCTCCTATCACACTCATAAACATCATTATGACACACTACGAGAACTTTAAGTAGCGCATCTTCCACAACACTAAACTCCCAATGCAATATTATATCTAATTATGATGAATAATGTGCTAAACTTGACTCTAACTGGAAATCATAGCTTCGATAGGACTATTGAGATTATATTGAAGAGTTAGCTTATGCCGAAGATAGCATCCTGCTGCCATAGAGATCGTCCGATATGCAAGTCAACCTTAAACGAATGAGCAGCCATTGTTGGACTGCGTATTAAAACTGCTTAAACTGAAGCAATATCAACAAGAAGGCTTCCACAATGCTTTAAAATATTCGGAAACTATTGAAGCACCAACATATTCTTCTGCTTATATGATGACAGCATTCTCACTGCTAAAGGCGGTGTTTCACAATAAGAGTAGTTTCTTTACACGAACTCATTAAATATAGAAACTAAAGAACATTTAAACAAGGTCCCTCACAAGCACACGGAACCTTGGCAAATTCCTGCTTGAGATGGATATTGCGAATTTAGTGATTCCGCACTATCTCAAATCAGGAACTTTATTTACTATCGACCATACTTCTATCTTTACTGGTATTATGAAAAGAACTGACGATGGATACGCCATATGGTTAGGTAAGACGCTAGGAAAACGTGTCAACGAACGCATCGATTGACCCCGCAAGAAGTGAAATGCGCAGGAAGGTCCAGAACATTGAGGCGCCGAAATAATAGTGTTTTGTTGATAGAAAATTACTATAAAATGTTGGTTTTTAGGTACATAATGGTTTTATAATGTCTGGAGGTATCAGCAGAAAGCCAGAAGCTGTCAATTTCTAATTCTGTCGATTTCTATTCAAGTCAAACGGCGAAAATGAAAATGGCTTGCGAAAACCAGCAACTGAAGTCTGCCGGTAAGCATTGTAGTGGAACCCTCAAGATAGCTAAAATATTGTGGTAGTCCTAAGTCATCGTGAATACGTTCGCTATAGCAGCATATACGTGAATAAGGGAAATGTTGAGGAGAATTGAAAACACTCGCAACTGATCTTGCACCTTAAAAGAGTTTTGTGGAGGCTCTATGCGCCGTGAGCAGATAAATTTCAGAAGAGATAGAATAGTAGTGCTCTATATGCATCAGCTTGCAACGGAGTTTCTCATAGAAGTAGCTAGAAGGCCAATAACATTAATAGCTAAACTTAAGTAGTTTGAATTACAGCAATAATGCCTCAGATAGACTTCATGAAACCATGGCGATAGCACAACTTTCTTACTAAATAAAGTTTCCTAGTCCTTTAATTATGAATTTATCCAAATAGAAAATAGCTGTACAAATAACATATATTTTAATTGTTATTATTAAGATTTTAATTAGATACAGCTCAAGAGCATTTCCTACAGGGTTCAACTGAGAACGTATTAGTAGCTGTTAAGTGTGTTCGTGATTATGTGAACATTTTATTGGCAGCGCATTCAAATTAATTTTCATGTCACGTACTTTTTTAGTTGCTCTAAAGCAAAAAATAATAAAAAAAGATCAACGCTTTTAGCAGCAGGACCACAAACATGTTTCGGAAAAAAGACCAAGAAATTAAGAACGTTAGTAATTTGTCTTAATGTATTAAATATGTAAATATTTGTAAATAAACACATATGTATGTATGGTACTATACTTTAATTGAAAAATTATAATGTTTTACTTTCCATTTTTTAATTTTAATTGCAATTTGTGCTACTTACAACAACAAAATTTTAAGATTTTGGATTTAGCATCAACGACGGAAATTGTGACACAAGAGATTTTCAGATTTCGGGTATAATGTAGGCCATTGAATGTGGGTGTCTGTCTTGTCTTTATGTTGAAATTTGAAACAGGAGGTAGTCGAGTTAACATTTACATATGGGTTAAAATACACAACATATACATATGTGCAGATGCTCGTATGTACCCCAATGTTTATGGCCCGTTTGAGCTACTGCTGCTGCTGCTCACATGCGACTTATGTCAGAGGAAATTACTTTTAGTTTCGTTTCTCATTAAAAACGAGAGTAACTTCAATATTTTGCGTTAAAAGGAAGTCATCGAGTTTATTTTTGGCTTCTTTAAATTAATCAAAATTTCAGAATTAGTTTTTCGCATTGAGATTTTAGTTAAAAATTAAAAATACAATTTGTTCATATGGAATCCATAACCAAAATTTTGTTTCATGATGTAATGGTTTGTATGTTGATTGAAATGCAAAATGTCAAGGTTTGGTTTTTATAAAACCGCATTAATAATTTGTAATAAAGAGCAAAATAGAACGTTGCTTTTGCTAGTTTGAGTCGCATGCGATGAACTGTGATTTTTTTTTCCACATGCAACACGTGAGTGTCTCAATTAAAAATCAGATAATATAAACAATATTTTTTATTAATTTTAGTATCATTAAAAATATTTAACTGACGCGATTTTAGTAAAGTCTTATTTTGAAAATTAATGTCTAATTAAAAACTATTACGAGAAATTTTTTTATAATTTTATGACAGCCGTATAAGCTCTTAAAAACAATTAAGCGAACGTAAAATAATCATCATTAAAAATATATATTGCACATGTGGGTTTGCAAATGAAGTACAGCACTTACTCAAGGCTATTTAATTGGCTGGCTAAAAGTTATCTTTGAGAGTGCGCAAAGACTAAATCGGGTCTCCAAATAAAATTTCGAGCATTTTGCTGTTCGCATCAGTTAGAAAATGCAAAAAGAAATATTTGTAACACATAGAAGGGGGCGTGGCAGGCATAGAAAATCATATATATTCTTGATCATCGTAATGACTTGATTTTATTAAGCCATGTCCAGCTGTCTCTCTGTAGTTGTAGCTATCTCTGGAAATAACAATTACGTAAAAACTAAGCCAGATAAAGGGACGCCCATTAATTACATGAAATGTTTTTTGAAAATTCAGACCCCCCCCCCCCTCCCCTTGGTGAGATCTGGCGGAACCCACTCCCGTGAGAGTTAAATTATAATTTTTAAATAATTGATATGATACAATCTGTTATCTGCTATAATAATGTAAATTCTCTGCATTAAAAAGTTGACGTGAGGTTTTCCTTGACCCCCTGCTCCCCTTGGTGAGATTTTGTCGGATTCCCACTCCCCCTTTTTTGACTCACGTAATAAATGAACGTCCCCTAAGTGAATAAAATTCAGTAAGCCTTCCAGCAAGGTTTTTGGGATTGAAAATGAACGAAATCGGTTCAAGGACACGCCTACCGCCCTAACAAATAAAACATTCAAACGCTATATTGAGAGTTAGTTGATGTCGCGTAAACAAATTTCTTACAAATAGTTATTAAAAATAACTTGAATAAGCTCTGGAAAAAACAGATTACCGAATTGCAACAAGTGGGGGTGGTACCTACCATACCAGAAAAAATTTTTAAATGCTTCTTTATTACCTTAAAAATTAATGAAACCAAATTTCACACAAAAAGTAGAAATAATCCCAAAATGCTATGGACCAGAAATAAGCATATTTCTACAAGTGGGCGTGACATCCTTGATAGAAACAATAATTTTAAAACACTATACTGAGATCATTTTTAAAAGTAGTGGAACCAAATTTCACACAAAAACGAGAAATAATGCCTACGGCATACTATTAGACATAAAAATTGGCAAATTTCTAAAAGGGGGCGTGGCACCTCCAACAAAAGCTGCACAGTGAACTGCATACATATTTAAGCAAATTTCGTAAAAATTCAATGTGGGCCACCTTCAGTCAAACTAACCAACACAACACATAGTTTGATGGAAGAAATAATTTTTTTTATAAAAATTTAGGACAATTTTTATGTAAACGCGAAGTATTTAGGGTATATATTTTTGATGAAGCCCTTACTTGTTTATCTCATACTTGCTGATAGCTGCTTCGATAACTGTGAAGACTGCTACATTCTAGCACCACAGTTTTGTATGACAAAAAGTTCAGCGTGATTCATTTCTACATTTAAGTGTATGATATCTAAGAGTTCAATAAATGAACTATAAACCCTTAAAGTTTCATCTCATTTGTTGTTATATTTACGATTTTATGGGCAGATTAATGGATAAGTAATAAAAATGTATTCAGTTTTGGGCACCACCATACATTCAATGTGTGGTTAGTAGATTAAGATTAAATAATTTTCTGATCATTAAAATTTGTGCTAAGTAAATGGGGAGTTAAAAATAACAAAGAAACTTATGCCATTCAAAGGTTAAACTGATAAAATAGTGAAATCGAGTAAATACAAAAACAAATTAAAGCTGTCATACATATTGTGGGGCATGGAGTTCGAAACATAAATTTTGACAACATGTGATGTTCAACAAATTTGTTGGAAATGGCAGATAAGGATACCAATTGAATGCTGTGACACAGATATAAATTTAGATAAATGAAATTAATTTATCTGGGCTGTGAATGGTACATTCACTGGCTGTTTGGTTTCCGCGTGCAAAATAACACAGTGGAAAAAATTTGAAGTTTTTTGTGATTTAATTTTTAATAAATTTCAAGCTATTTTTTGAGAGTTTTGAAAAAATTAACATCTCAATCTCTTGTGACCCTTAAAATGCAGATAAAAATATAGGACCTGCTGGACTATAACTCTATTCGGCGAAATTGATCAGAACAACGACCACTTTCAGTATTATATCGTGGTTTCTATTGCACAAACACTATTGGACTGTGTAATTTGAGCAGCTTATAGCTAACATATATTTTAATATTAAAAGAATTTTAATTTCATTTTTAGCTGACGAAAACAAAAAAAGGGTGCATTAAAAAAAATGTTCGCCGTTTTTACACAATTTTTTTATTATTACTGTTAAAATCAAAGCATGAAGCATTTAAAATAATTGAAAAATATTTCATGGCAGATATTGATTTATCAATTTCAAAGCTTACGCATTTTCGAAGCTACCAAAAAATAGATAAACAAGTGAATGTGTTATACAACTTGGAAAAAAAATTGTTTTACTGATAGAACTAACTAACACTTTAGTCATCATAGTGAATCATTTTATATTAATTTTTTTTGTTAGCAACAGTTAACACAATGTCAAATAGAGGGTAAAAAAAAAAACGATTTTAAATTAATAACACGCTTAAAAAATTAATTAGCGATACTACAAAGTGGTGGAAAATATTAAAAGTTACTAGGCGTAAAAAAATTTCATTAAAATAAATGGCTCTTCATCAATCTGTTGATTTTTGACTATAGATTAAGAACTTCTGGGATAAGGAAAAATTAGTATACCCGGTCTTAATTCCAAAATAAAAGGCCTTTATAAACCAAATAAAACTGTACTCTTTCATACAGTATAGAACAACACAATTAAAATTGTATACAATGAAGATAATGTCTTACTTACTTTCTACGCGGACAAAGTCGGCGTTGTAAAATCTTTTCACATAATTAACAGTAAAGCTTTATACAAATAGCAATAAAATATTTAGAAAGATGCACGAGTAAATAAGCCCACATGAGTGTATCGCGGTTAAAGGCCTTCAACGACCTTGCCAAGATGCGGTTGGGTTGCGTTGGGCGCTGTGAGAGATGAATAACCCGTTAAACAACCATGTAAAAAAGGTTAAATTTAATTAGAAAGAGAAAGAGAGAGAGAGAGATACAGACACGTTAACTGAAAAAGAGCACAACTTAGTTAAACATTGAGGCAAACAAGACAAAATGATTCATTAAAATGAAAACAAAATGAAAAATTTACTGCATTTAACAAAACAGTGTAATTTTTTTTTTTTTTTTTTTTTAAAATCTTTTTATTTTGTTTTTATTATTATTTTTATTATGTGTGCTGTAGCCACAACGAGCTATACTTACACATATATATTTGTATATACAAATGTTTGTACAATAGCCAAGTATAGGCGTCAAAATTATATGGAATTATGTGGTTTTACCTAAAATGAGAAGAAAGGAAAAATAGCAAAGTTTTAATTAATTATATCAAATGAAATTTCATATTAAGTATATAATAAGAAAAATATATTTTTTATTTAATTAAATAAATAATATCATTTAGAAAAAAAAAATGTATGTAAACATGTAAGTTATATGTTTGATCTCTGTTGAATCTGTTAAAGTAATTAGGCTCATTATTTTCTCAAAAGAAGTTTTTTATTATTGCGATGCAAAAAAAAGTAATTTTTTACTGCTTTGCTCGTCGGGTGGGGTAAAGCGGTATACGAAGTGCAATACACAAAAAATGATAATTATATATGTATTTGTTTTAAAAATTTTCTAAGAATAAAAATCATGTTTTTTTGTGTGATGAATGGTCGTCCAAAAGTAGCAGGACTTTTCTGAACCGCTTTACTCCAACCACTCTGCCTCCATGACCTATGTAAACATACAGACTCGCGAAAAAAAAATTTATCAACATAAATAAAACATTGTCAACCGAAATGAATGTCACTAATGTACCATATACTACGACGTGATACTTTTCTTTTTTTTTCAAATGATTCTTATGAAATGAATTTACATAAGTCGAATATCCTCGAATCTTACATCGACCGCACTCATTTTGATGAACCTTGTGGTTCTCGAAAACGGAAAGTCGAAATGTCGCTATAACCTGGCAGTTAAAAGAGCACACAAATTCCTTTTGATTACATTAGATGGCGTTGTAATGAAACGATAAATACACTCTTTGTACTACTTTGTCCCGTATATCACTTTTCCCTGATTTCCCCTATACATAATATAAGGGCAGGTTATTTAATTTTGTTTCTTAGTTCACTTTTTTCACTGATTGCTCCATTTTGTTTATCTTTTTTTTCACTACAGCTGTCAAGATCAAATGGAAGATACCAGGGTTGTATAGTGATTTTTTGGCGAAAAAAATAGTATCCCTGCTGGAAGGGAAACTTTCATTCTCAAAATATTTACGTTTGCAAATGCTCTCTCTCTCGAGAAGGGAATAAATTTTCAATAGTTAGTGAATTTTTCAATAGATGCAATAAAATGTCTTATTATTACTAACTTTATATGGAACGAGTACGTTAAGGCCCTACTTTAATATCTTCAAAAATGCTTTCGTCAGTTAAAATACCAAAATTGAAAGAACCGTATATTGAAAAATTTTGAACAATCATCTTTTCGTCATTTGATTTAGATTCAGATAGTAATTGGAAAATATGCTCTAAAGATGCTTTAAATTGTTTAACAATTTAGCACTGACCTACAGAAAATCAAAAAAAGGCGAACAGTGAGTTTTTTACGAGGAACCTTTACATTTCGTAAAATTAACCATTTGGTGTGGTCGGTGGCACGGTGGAATCATCGGTGCGTATTTTTTTCGCAAATGAGAAAGAAGTTGTCATTACGGTCTGACACACCAATAAAAATAAAACAATTGAATGATACTTCTTTTCCATGGGTTCAAAACTAAAGTAAACTCTAGCAGTTCAATTCATTTGCAAAACTCAGAAAAGACAAAACTTTTGAATAGAAAAAGCTCCAATAATATAAAATTAATAGAGCAAAAACAAACACATTGAGCAATCGGCAGACGCACATAATGCTTTTATTCATGATAACACGGGTAATAATACATGTTTGTAATGATAAAAAAAAACAAACTACAAATAAATATTGCGAAAAATATTAACTAGTTACACATTAATCTAGTTGCCACACAAAAATATATCATACTATGTATTTTGTACTAAAAATAGCAACTGACGCAATTTTTTAACATTTGGCAGAAAAATTAAAGTCTACAATGATAATAGAGCCTGACTAAGACAAAGTACCAATTAAACATTGGTAGGTAGTAATTATTATTGCTTAGAAGCAAATAATTTTCGAAATAAAGAAAAATAAGAAAAACCAAAGGCCACAAAATCACAAAAAGAAAGACATTAATTAGCTAAAGACTTCAAAACATTTCCATTAACACAACCATTTTTAAACGTTCAAATCTACGTAATTTGTGTGTTTAGAAAGTAATTAGTTAGTAAGCAATTATCTTAAATAAAAAAATAAAAACATGATGGAAAAATCTAAAAAGTTTAAAAATACATTTAGCAAATGGTTTTAACAAAAAAAAAATACCATTAAATTAATATATTTTTTTTTAATTAATTTCAGCTACTGTTGTGCAAGTAGTTCGAATATTTTATAGTCGTCAATCATATAGCGAATAAATTAAAACTGATAAATGAAATCTCATCAAAATTTTATTCAGAAGAAATCAAAATCCTATACAAGCCCCACTCTAAGACCAACTGGTACAAATTAACTTAAATCGTAGCCTCTCAGAGATAATCAGTTATAATCAAACTCAGCATTAAGAAACTAAATAAATCAACGTTGGGCAAAATACGAAAAATGAGCCAATTATAGCTCTGTACAACAAACGCGTCAGCTTTCTTAAGAAAAATCAGCAAAACAAGAACCGCAAGCACATTTTTATTGTTGTGGTTGTGGGATTTGTATTGTTGTTGTATCATTCACAAAAAAAAAAAAAATAGTAAGGGAATAAGCAAACAACAATGCGCACACTGGCGACAGCTTTTCTTGTTACGTTTGATCAGTGTACTTTTATTTTTACACTCATATTGTTCTTGCTTGATTCTTGGAATTGGCTTTTGGTTTATTGCAGATTTTTTTTATTTTTGCTATCGTGATCGAGTTTATGATGAGTTGTTTCTGTTGTTGTAATTGTTGCTTTTGTTGTAAGTGGCTATTGCTTCCAAAATTTTGCTCATCTAGGAACTAAAGCATTCTATGAGATGTCTTACAACGAAGGGATCTGAGATAACTAAGACAATGGATAAGTATTTAATAAAATCAAATTAACATTGGATTGAAGCAACTATTTCGATAGCTTCAATGCCATCAAGAACGCTACAAAAGCAGCATAAATACAGTCGTGGACTAATTGTTTTACGATAACTTTGCAAGTCTGACGACTTTCATACTTTAAATAGTCAAGAAACTTTTGAACCGCATGTCGGAACTTAATTTTCGGAAAATAGAAACATCCCCAATTAGTAGAGAGAAGTTTCCAAGGGCACTGAATACCAGCAACACTTTAGCTACATATTACAGTCCAAATAAATTTTCGTCTTTTTTCCTTAAAGCATTTCATCATTTTACTAACGAGAGTTTTTACAGTAGGTATTATACCAACAGATACCTTTCAAGAATTCCTGGAAAAGTTTCTTTTACATAGGGGAGTTGACATTACTTAAGCATATTCTAAGTGAATGCCAGAATGAACTTTAAAAATATCGTCACCGATTATTGGGGCAAAATTGATTGATAACCTCAGTGATGTAGTGAATGCGCTGCTTACTACATAGTATGGCAAAATTTATAAGAAAATTAGAGAGATTTCCTAATGTAAAGTTGTTGAGAATTTAGCATGCTAATGAAGGTATCACAAAACAGTCTTGAGCTTAGCCTATATTCGCCAAAGTTTTTTGATATATTTTGTTTAACACTTTAAAAGAAAATGAATAAAACTCATTTTGTTATTATATTTGTAGCATCTTTCAAAAAAGTAAAACAAATCTTTCTTAAATTTGTCTCTTTAATAACTTTAATGCCATTAGCGGTAGTAAAGTTTAAAAACAAAATTGTTTAGGCTGAATGCACAACCATTACATACCATCATCACCACCCACTATTTAAATACCCTGGGGGTGCATAAGATAAATTTTCAATTCGGTTGCTTTCTAAAAAAAAAGAGTTGGCCTTTTGATACTTTCAACTTTTTTTTATTTACTAATTCCAAAGTAATTTGCTTGAATATTTAAAACTGATTGCAAGGAAATGAAGGTTATTTGTAAAATAAATGGCCTCTTTTGAAATTCAAGGGATATTTTATTATTATGGCGGCGACAATGGCAGCAGCAAGAAGAAAATGCCAAATGATGATACTCGTAATAAACCTGATTTTCTTTTACTTTTGTTTTATACGAAAATAACTAGAGTTTTTATAGCAATGAACTTGGTGGTTTCACTTTTTTCTTTGCCAACTTTTATTGTTGAATCACTTTTTAATTGAAAGCGATGCTTAAGTTTGATAACATTTTTGGGATTTGGCGCACGCATGTTGATAATTTCTGTAATTAGTTAGTTCTCGTAAATTTTTAAAGAAATTTAATTTACTGCGAAGTATCACGCATTCGTATTAATTAAAAGTTGTTTTTAATGTTTAATTTCTTTTGTTTATTTTCACTTTTTATAAACCTATATTCATTAGTTTTTTTTTTTTGTATTTCTATGAAATTTTTCTACTATATATGAAAAGCTGATCTCACTTGTCGTGTCTAAACAACAGATAATAATCTACGTTATCCATTGTTTTTGTATGGTAATAATAAAACTGAAAATTATTTTTTTATAATATTTTTATATGTATGAATACATATAACGGAATACATATATTGAGTCATAATAAATAAAAATTTTTTATTTCACAAATTCAAAAAGATGACTGTAACAAAAGGCTAGCTTTAAACCCAACAAAGCAATGCAAAATTTCCAAACAGAGGATTGAAACAAAATATTTGTACACTTTATTAGTCTAGGCCTCATATGCCCAGCTGGTATAAACATTTTCTTAAACAGGCTCTTAAACATGTTGAGCTCTTGTTTAAATTTTCTAAAAAATGTAATTTCGTATTTGCGTGAAAAAAATACATTAAAACACAACAGCAATCAATAATTTCCGCCCCTTTTCTTTAACCTTAATAAAGATTTGTTAATTGTCAGAAATTGGGTAGATAAAAAAACAAAAATTACAACAATTGAGAACAGAGTTAGTGAACGTCATCGCTAACTCAATAAGCACGCTCCCTAAGCGTAAAAACCATTATAATTTATGGCATTTAGTTGCCTTAAATTAGCTCATTTAATTAGTTGCGAACTGTTTTGGTCAGCTGCCGAGTGCATGTCTGGTATAGCAACTGGATTTTTAAGAAGTCATGATTTTGTCAAATGTTTTGAAATACATAATCTGAAAAGCTATTTTTTGTTCGGACACTATTGAGGAGTTTCTTCAAATATAAAGAAATAATTTCAAAGATTATAAGAAATTTCGAAGAGTTCTACAAAGTGTTCTACAGAATCTTATTGAAGAACTAAAAATATTTCATTGTATTTATTAATACACAAGGTAACCAAATTTCTCCACTTCATCGGAAAGTTTGCTACGAGATCACGCTACACTGTGCTTTGATTCTCTTGTGTCCCTTATCTCCTCACAAAGCGCAGAGCCTCTATTTTCACCATTTCTCCGAATTAGATTCACTTTGGATTTGCCATTATTTTATTATAACGCGGTCCAACAAAGGTCTATACACATGAGAAATTTCAATATATTCTGAATTTAGACACTAAAACAAAAATATACGTGTCTCGTAGTTTTACTCCAGCACGTCAGATTTTTTTGCAAAAGTAAGATTCAGTAGTGTCACGCCTGCAAAGTGAGAAAATACCAACATGTTTTATACCTCAGCAGCTATTTGATACAAATGAATGAAATCCGGTAATTTTGATTTTTTCTCATATTCATATGAATTCGTCAAATAGTTTATGAGATATAATGAATGTAATTCTTCTCGTATATGAGAGGGCGTGGCATTGCCCACTTTTTCCAAATCTAACAAAGCTTAGATCTTTCCATAAACTGCAAGCAACATATCTACCCAATCTTATCGAACTGTGTCAACCAGTTACTGAGATATAAAATATTTGAAATTTGTCTAATATTGGAGGCGGGGCACCCCCATTTTTTCATTGAATCTTACTTTTGGCTCTACCTTTTATATGTATATAGTATAACACGTTTTGTTTATTTGCGTCAAATAGTTGATAAGATATGATGAATTTTAATTTTCTTTCACATGGGGGTGGGGGAATGTGGCATCGATTAAAAAAAATCTGACGTGCTGGAGAAAAACCACGAGATACGTATATTTTTTTTTAGAATATTTTGACATTTCTCATGTGTACAACAAAAAGTTCGATTTTGTCGGACCGTGTAATGTAAGATCGACCCCCTTCTGTATTTGCAATGTTAGCCATAAGATTAGCAGAAAATTTACGAGGCAAATTGGACTACTAGTCCAGACGATTTAGTCGTACATGAACTCTTTCGTTGGATGAGTTGTCATGGAATCACAAGATGGATAGGCAGACCCCACTAGTCTCGACTATGCACCTTTACGATGAAGAATTTTGGCAACGACGAAGCTTTAACTGCCTTAACATCATGCAAACGAAAATGCTTGGCATAATAATGTACGTACAAGGACGCATGACCTACGTAATAGCACCAGAGCTGTGAAGGACTACATTCATTTTCAATTGAAATCCGTTTAAGTCACTGCCAGAGTGCGCTATTTAAAAATTAAGTCGCCAGTAGACTTAAATGCCATAAGTCTGCAGCCTTCTCCATCGTAAAGAATGCAATTATACTGGTGACAGAATTGTGATTGCTTTGAAGTCACCTCAAATTACTTTGAAGTCGCTGAAGCCACTCGAAGTCGCTGAAGTCACTTGAAGTCGCTGAAGTCACTGCTAAGTCAGCTGCAAAAAATATGGTAAACTTGAGGGTATATTTCACAACTTATTTCAGAAGTGGAATTATTTTGTCAGTTTCAATTAAAAGTCCTCAAGCACCGCCATGACAATGTCCTCAACGTTGTCACAGAGACTTCCAACTACTTCCACTATCCAACGTTTCCTTTTTGTGAACTGTTGGAACTCGGCTCATTTCTTGACTTCACTTCCAGAATATCAGGATCCACAGACGTGGCCTGAGTTTCCACAGCATGCTAGGGCAGTTTTTTCGTCACACAGCAACAAAAAGATTACTCGCTATTTAAGAAGTAGTTGTAATTCGGCAAACGGGTACTTCAGCTACCAAAAGTTCAAAAGAAAAACATATAGTCCGATGCAAAGAACGAAAAAACCAGATTTCAGAAAATTTAATAAAAATCAATGGCCTACTTTTGCTCAAATTTAAAAGTAATAAAATTTAGTTCACTTCAAAAGTGTTTCATAAAACTGCAAGCTTTATGCAAAAATACATGCTCTAGTTTCATTTTAATGATCACATAAATTGAAAAATTTAAAAGTTAACAAAAATTTGGAAGTAATTACAAAATCGTGATTTTTGCTATAGTTTCAAAAAAAAAAAAACGTTTATGGGCTTTTAAAATCCAACAAAAATATAAAAAAAAAAGAATTAAAAGGGGAAAAAAATTGTTTATAGGTTCAACAAAAAAAAAAAAAAAATTATAAAAAAAAAAGAATTAAAAGGGAAAATGCAAAATTTAATTTTCATTTAAAGAGATTTCTTTTCTTGTTTTTGCCAAAGTGTTGCAAAACAATTAAACTGATTTTATTTTATCTGTTACAACTGAAAGCAGCTATTTTGCACGCGTTCAGCATGTTTTGTATTGCTTCTGCTACTTTTTATGTAACTTGTATTAATTGCTTTAATTGTTTTCGGTTTAATTTTTTTTTTCTTTTCTCTTAAGTTTTGCTTGTAAACAAAAAATCGTTATTTTCTGCTTAAATGCAGACACATGTTCAATAAATAAAAATATAGAGCAATAAAGTTGTAACAAAGTACGAGTATTATGCTGACTTGAGTATTGTTACAATTTTTTTTTTATATTTTTTTTTTTTTTGTTGAATTCATAGATGCAGCGACATCTCTCTATTGTTATTGTGTTTTTCTGATTTTGTTCGCGTACATTGGCATCCAAGCTTTGTTTTTATTCACAGACATTGCGCGCAACAAAATGCGCATCGGCGTGATATTCACGCATGTGTAGACGACATAAAAATTTTATTTTAATTATCGCTGCTTATTGTTTGATATTGTCTGTAAGAATCATTTGTATCTCATGGATGAATTGTAAATCTTACAGATTAAAATTTCTACTTCGCTACTTCGGCGTCATGCATGCGAGTACAAGTTTAAGTTGCTTAAAGTTTTGCATGTAAAATTGCATTTGCAAAATTGGAAAAATTGGAAAAAAAAGCTACGGGCATCTGACGAGTAGAAGCTAGTTACATGGATCAGATGGATTGATATAACAAAGAAGTTGACATTAATGCATGCAATATAAAGGAGACCTTAAGGTTTGGCGGAGGTTCCTTAATGATATGGGGCTGTTTTCATGGTAATAAACCTAAAGTTTTTCGTAAAATCAATGAAATAATGAAAGCACAAGATTAAATTAATATTCTAGAGGTCACAAACATACCCAGTCGGGAAAAAATCGGCTGCGAACTAGGCGATACTATCATTGTGCTGGTTAATGCTTCGGGTCATTATGGCTAAAATTACAATGGCTCCGAGCCGCAATATTACCTGATTGAATGGGTCAGCACAGTCCCCAAATATAAGCCTCAATGAAAATTTTTAGAATATTTTTAAGAAAATACCTATGAGAAAATCAATCCCACAAAATACGGACATGTTATCAGACAGTGGTCTGATGTCAGTTCTCAAATACTAGACAAATTGATAGCGAGTATGTCTAAGAGAATATAGCTCAACATAAGAGCCAAAAGCGGTCACATAAAATATTAAAAAATTATTTAAAATGT
The DNA here is from genome assembly GCA_963662105.1 of Meiosimyza platycephala. Taxonomy (NCBI): domain Eukaryota; kingdom Metazoa; phylum Arthropoda; class Insecta; order Diptera; family Lauxaniidae; genus Meiosimyza; species Meiosimyza platycephala. The sequence goes on from OY759210.1 coordinate 88,030,519, forward strand.
TTTTATTAGTTTAAGTCAGCGGTGGGCATGGAAATCTATCAAAAGGGCGCAACAACAAAATCAAACAACAAAAAAAGAAATATTAAAGTTTTTGTTTGCTTTCATTTCTAAATTCACCATTATCACAAAAAAAACAAATTGCACTTTAAACAAAAACAATTGCTATATTCGTCGAGACAGAATGCGGCACCGTCGCTAATGCCGTTGTGTGCTGTTTTTGTTTTCATTTGAACTCACGTCAACGCTATGCATCGATAGCGTTGAAATTTTGTGAATTGGTTGCTTGTGCGTCGAATAACGGTTCGGGCCATGAGGGCGGAAAGTGCCACTACGTGCCCATCGCTGGTTTAAGTTACAAAAGTGTTCACTAAAAAATAAGTATAAAAATAACTACCCAATTAAGCATTTGCAAGTTAGCTGCAAAACATTTTTTAAAAATTTCTTTTCAGATAAAATACAGCCTTAAAACTAGAAACATGTTTTTTATGAACGGTTTTGTAGAATGAGCAAAATTATATAACGAGTAAATTTAAATAAGGAGTAGGTACATTTTAATATAACAATTGAGAAGTATTAAGTACGAAAAGTAACAAAAAATAAAAAGAAATTAGTTATATATAGTTCACGTTAATAAAAGTAACGAGTAAAAAAGAAATATATGTCTAATTGACTAGGAATCAGCGTTTCTTATTCGTTGAAAGTACAGTAGAAAGAACAACAACGAGTAGTAGAATAAACAGCGAGTAGCAAACTTAGCGACTTGGCCTCACATAGATAGCGACTTAGCAGGTAAGTTTGGAATAAATTTAGATAAGTTTAATTGAGATTACGAGTAAATTTAAATAAGTGTTCAGATAACGAGTAAAGCTATATTAAAGAAAAATTATTAAAAACTATCACGTAAAAATTTATGACAATGGAGGCGAAAATCGAGCTAAGAAATACATGAATTTTTTTAGTAACGAAAATACTAAATTTAAGTAACGAGACGTTTATGCTAACAACACAAAGTAACGATTATGAAATAAGTATATCTTGTCGAGTAATTTACCATTAAAATTGAAGTTTAAAAATAAAAATAAACATAAAGATACTAAACATTAAGCTACAATTATAACTCCAAACTTATGGGGAAAAAACTTTAAAGAAACACACAAATGGCAAAACTCAGTTTAGTTCCTCCAGTTGGCTATTAAATAACCACAAATAATTAATTTAAATAATGAACATTTATGTGATGGCTGCAACTTATTGGCTATCAAATGTGCCAATTCACATACCATTACACTTCATTAAACTGATTCATTCGCATCATCATAAAGATTATATAATTCTAGCTTTAGTTCCCATCCATATGGCATAACTTTACATCACTATCACTACGACCACCCCACCAGCAATAGTCCAGTAATATATGACGGCGGCAATGGCTTTAAAAGGTAATAAAAAATATTCATGTGCTGACACGAAGCATCATTGTGAACTCTATAGAAGCTACTATGTATTATGTAGCAGCTGTCATCTTGATTCATAGAATATTACGAGTACTATATTATGAAAACCCTGACAACAAAATGAACCATAAATTTAAGAGAATATTAAAAATGTGCAACCTAGAAAAAAAAGCAAATGAAATGCTATTACATTTTATTAAAATACAGCAAAAAAAAAGACTCACACAAAAGCCTTCTTCCGTCCGCTTTGCTACTTATTAAGTATATCAATAGTATGATTTTTTTTATTACGTATATTCATGAGTTAGAAATCAACTTGAATTTATAATATTTTTATAAAAACAGCAACAGCTCAAATATCTAAAGTGCAGCGGCAAATAATTGGGAACACATTCGTTTTCAAATTGCACTAAGGGAGAGGAAACGCTTAATATGAGTTTCATATACTACGTTTAACATGAGGGTAGGCTCTTTCCCATATTGTCGGTATTGCTGTCTGATGAAATGCCTCCACTTGAGCTACTTATTTTTTTTATTAAAACTTTTTTTTCTCCTGCTATTAAATAACGCGACGGACGCAATCTATAGACTTAATGATTTTATTTCATTGGACAACAAAAATTGGATATTTAGTATCCAATTTGTAATGGGGCGCGAATGAGTGCTTTATGAAAGTTACAGTGCATAGTTGAATGTATTTCGCAGTCTATGCCAATAGCGCTTACTCTGAAACTCGTTACTTTAAAATACTCGCTAGTTTGAAATACTCACTAGTTTGAAGTACTCGCTTGTTTAAATACTTGCAAGTCTGAAATACTCGCTAGTCCAAAATATGTTACTACAAGTCCGAACGAAATTTGCGATTTTTGTAATTTCAAAACTTTTAGCTCTTAACTTTTTTTAGCTAACCACAATAATTCATAACTTTTTTTTTTTTTGAATTTGTGAATTTTGTTCTATTGCCATTTGCTCGCTACTGTCAGTTCGTAACTTTGTTTTGTATTTTTTTCTGTGCCACAAATTCACCACTTTTGCATACTGTTTAGTCTGTTAAAAACTAAGGTTTAGCAGCATTGTACCCTGCTCCTCCTACTGTTAATACTCTACTTTAAAACTCGCTAGCTACATCTGTTTTATACATAGTGTTATTATACAAGACGAAGTTATTAGGGAGAGCCATGCGTGCTGAAATTAAAGTCATTTTAAGAGCATAAGAGTAAATCGATTTTCAATCTCAAACTGAATATAATGCAGGAATAGCCGTTATCCAACGTTTTATGAGAGCAAATTTCTAATTACTCCATCTATATTATTTCACCATGACTTCATTTGTTTTATGTAATAAATTTTGCTCTTCTTATCACTAGTGTTTTGTATTTTCTCTGCTAGTTGTTTACTCGCTACTTTCATTCAATCACTAGTTCGTAAATATTTTTGTTTTGTAACGTTGTACTTTCACTCGCTACTTAACTACGTTGACTAAATGATATTATGTGAGTCGTAAGATTTTTGTATTTTTTTTTTTTTTCAGCACACTCTATAAAAGACACTTGACTCATTTCTAAGTAAATACATTCCAATATATTTCTAATAAATACATGCACTTTCATAGTATGTATCTATCCTCTTGTAATTGTATATTTCTAATGAAGTTTATCTGGCATCTCTCTTGATAGTACTTTAACGAAATTAGAACACGCGTCGTTGCTTTTGCCAATTACGTTAACTATGTAGCTGAGCAAAAAATCTGATATAAATTGGCTTGGGATTGAATTTGCGAATGCGATATTTTCAATTTAATAACTAAATGTATTTATCAGTGTTAACGCATGATATGATAAATGTATTTTACATTTAGTTTAATTGAAACAGACAAGACCCATGTAGGTCATGCATATTTGTTATGAAATAACTTTAAAATTAAGGCGAATCACTATACTTGTCGATGTTCAGTCAACATTATAGAGACAAATGCAATAATTTCAAAAGCAACTTTTCTAAATCTGTGATAAGTTATGGAACACCAAGCAGAAAAAAAATCGTCCAGTTAACATCTTGCGTATATTATATCATCATAGTCATTATGATCTCGTCAATCAGATGACTATTTTGTTTTCAATTGGAATAAACTTTTTTTATTAACATTTTAATTTTTTTCAAGTTTAATTTGAAAAAGAACAATATGGTATCTCATATTTGGTATTTTCATATACCAAAATATACGATAAAATGTCGAACTGTTTACAATTACCAAAAGAAAACATATTAAGGATGTAAGGTTAAGTGCTCTCAATACTGGGCAAAATTTTCAACTAAGGAATTGAGCCAGAAATAATTAAGAGAGAGAATAATGAATACAATTATAAATTCGTTCATAAATAAAAAATGAATTTCCCACATAAAGATGATTCTTACCGCCTGAATAGAATACCGGCGGTTGACGTAAATACCGTCGCGGCACTCTCTTTTCCCATGCGATATTTTTTTTTGTTTCCACTCTTATTTACTTGTTATTCTCTTTTCAAATACGATTCTGTCACAACCGTCGTACGTCAACGGTTGGTATTCTGTTCAGGTGGTTATATAGTAAAATAAACAAAAAAACAAACTAATGAAATTAATTATTAAAAAAATAAAACAATAATTCTCTTCACACACACAATTCGAGAGACAAACCTTAGCAACGTGGTCTCTTAGCTTCGAAAATGAAGACAGTAGATTCTTTCTTGCTATCATTAATTTGTTACTTTTGGTGACTTATGAGCGGTGCTCCGCAGAGAAAAAAAGGGGGTAAAAATGAAAAAAAAGGCGCTTGAAGAGCGTAAAAAAAGCGGTAAAGAGCGTAAAAAGGCATGCACGTATACAGAATCATCAACACATACTTATTGTTGCTTGTGGTAGTGGGCAACACTGCTTATGAGTTAGTTCATCTTTTGTTTCGTAGAGCTATATTTCTCTCCTTAACATCCTAGTGTTCATCTTGACCAGTGGTGCCCACTACCACAAGCAACTGTAAGCATGTGTTGATGATTCTGTATACGTGCACGCTTTTTTCTAGCTCTTTAACGCTCTTTAAGTACCTTCTCGTTCTCTTCTTTACGCTCTTTGAGCGCCTGCTCGTTCTCTGGGCAGCACAGATTTTGACCAGAGCTGGACACTACCGTACACGTAGTTCTCTTCAATGCTCTTCAATGCATTTGTATTTGTGTTGTTGTGTGCTTTTCAAATAGAACTGTATTGATTTTTACGATCTCCTCTTTATATACGTATATGATAAATTATTCTCTTGACCACTTGCTTAAATCAAATTCATTTATAGTTGTATTCCTCTCTATCATTTGTAGTTGTATTCTCTCTATCACCCACCATTTACTCGTTACATTCAACCACTCCCACTCCTTAGGCCTGCTATTTACTCGTTGATTTTAACTATTCGTTAGTTTGTCTTTTTAACGTTGGATCCTTTCTCTCTCTCTTCTATTAAGGCATTACAAGAGACGAGGTTGAAGGTTTCCGCGGAATGAGTTTTTGAGATGGCAGTCTCGTAAGTTTTTCATTGCTGTCATTATTTTCGACACAAAGAACGGTTTATGATTATTGACAAGGGTTTTTTGATTAGGTATCCTTGCAAGTAATATTAACAATTCTAAGGAGAACAAAACTCTCCAGAGAAGATCTAAGTACAGCAAGTGTAGCATCATTAGGCTTTACATATTTATAACTATATGAATTTGAAAGCTAAAACATTGTCGTGTTTCAAAATGGCTCAAATAGGATAAATTGTGCATTAAATACATCTATCACAATGTTAGTTAATTAGTAATTAGTAAGCAGTTTCATTACAATTAGTAATGAGCTGACCGTAATGTTTCTGGCAAGTAAACTAAAAACAACAAACAATAGAAAACTAAAATAATAAAAATGATAGCAATTTTAAATATCTGCATGCGCCAACAATAAAATAAAATAAAACAGATGATACTTCGTGTTTATATGGAAAATAAATACATAATAAAAAAAATTGCGCAGGTTGCAAAAAAAAAACAACAGACTTTAGCTGTCAAAAGTTAGTCAATTACGATAAAAATGACCTCACTTAGGAGAGAGAAAAAAACTGTTGGGAGATAAAAAAAAAAGGTAGATGGCGTGAAAAATGCTATGGCAGCTAAGCACGCAATAAAAATTTAATGTTCTTATAAACAGCGAAAATTTTAAGGTTTGCAAATGTTTTTAAATTTACATAAATATGTAATTAATTACAAAGTCTGGGAGAAGCTTTTAAGAGATAGTTTAATTAACTAATATTTTATAAAATTGGAACTTTTTCAAAAAAAAAAAAAATAATAATTTGTTAAATCAAGAAACATATTTTTATACACATTATTAAACTAAAACAAAAACTAAGTATACAAAATATTTTGTTAAATTTACAGGCTACTCAACGTTTTAAATTCAAATGAACGCTTGACGACTTTACACTAATTACTATAATTTCCCTTTTTCATTGATAATTTCCTCATTATTAGTAGGAAATGTTAAATAAAAATGAAGCCAACAATTTAATCAGCAATTAGGTTAGTAATGTTTTTTTTTTCTCAAATGCGACATCATGTTGTCATGACAGTAATATACAATATATTGTATGCCAATTATCTAATTGTATATATGGTATAATATTACCACAGAGATAGTAACAATTTAATATAATGCATATATGTACATTGAAACAATATGTTGTTGCACTTAAAATTGGCTGGAGCAACACAGTAATGAATTGGTAAATTAATAAACTATTTGTAATTACATGGCCGACGACAGCAGTTAGAAGAGAAAAATATTAGCACGAAACAGCGGCGTAGTCAGAATTTTGATAAGAGGGAGTATCAAATGTTTTCAGCAGGACACAGTGCCGGGTTCAGTGAACATATTAGTGGCATGTAAACATGATTTTTGAAGATGTACTGAAGGAAAAATTACTAGATTTTTGATTTAACTTTTATTATATTTATTTCATTTTTTCGTTTAAGAGGAATCTATCCCCATGATCCCCCACGACAACGCCATGACACTAAACAATCTATTTATCATTAATTGCAATTACAATTGACTTTTACAGCACTTACCACACGTTGTGATTGCAATAAATTTTATCGAGAGAATTTATTGATAATTACCTGCAATGAAAAAAGTTAAATGATTATATTTAATATAATTTTTCATAGCTAATATATATTTGAAATAAATATTTTATAATGAATATGATCTTGACATTGTTGGAAAAGAAAAAAGAAAAACAAATTAATTACAAGGCTTTTACGTAAAGAGTTAAGGTTTTATTAGGGGACATCCATTAAGTATGTGATGTGTGTTTTTGAAAATTCGGACCGTCCCCTGCCCTTGGTGAGATCTGACGGGATCCCTCCCGTGAGATTTAAATTATAATTTTTAAATAATTGATATGATACAATCTGTTATCTACTATAATAATGTAAATTCTCTGCATTAAAAAGTTGAAGTGAGGTTTTCCTTGACCCCCTCCTCCCCCTTGGTGAGATTTTCATTGACCCCTCTCACTCTATTTTGACTCACGTAATTAATCGACGTCCCCTTATCAAAAACCAAAAAGAATTTGGCTTTTCTAACATGAATGTTCTCCAAAATTATTAAGAGGGAGAGCAATCAATCAGAAGAATGCTGTAGAATACCGGGGTTCACAACATAAAAATGTTAGTCACATTGGCCAATAGACCGTGGCACCCCCCTATGTAACAAAGACAACGTAAAATCTTGGGAATTAGGGCTAGTCTCCTTCAAGTTCAATACACTTAGTCCAACGTTTCTCCAGTGCCTATGGCAATAACAATTTCATATCGTGAATTTTTTTCGACATTTTCGGGTGTATTGACCTCAGTTGGCCGTCCAGAACTTTCAGCGTCACTTTGTTTAGCATTCCCAGGATATGAGTGTTAAAACTTACCCCATGTTAAAAGCATACCCGCGTTCGCCTACATGATTTCTTGCACAGCAGTTTTTCTTTTCTCTTTTATATTGGAACTGATCATATAATAATACCTGTCATAATCAGGCGCGGATTTACCATACAGGCAGAGTAGACACGTGCCTAGGGCGGCAAATATTGGCGGAAACTGACTTACAGATTGGCATCTATTCAAAATGTTCATATAATAATAATAAAAACTATATTGCATTGAAATAGAAATCCAAAAATACCAAAAATATTGTATTGTGGTCTAGAAACCTATGTACTTAGTTGGAGATATCAATAAAAGGTGCATTTTATTGATAGAAAAACTTTTCGTACAAAATTATTTCAACCATTGAAGAAGTTTTGAGGGGAGGGGGGCGACAATTTTTGCAGCTGCCTAGAAGCGGTAAATTTTTAAATCCGGGCCTGGTCATGATTTTTCGCTTGCATTCATACAAATACAAACCCTTTGGTTTACAATAAAAATTTTTTTAGAGAATTTGAACTTAAAAGATTACTGTGCATTAAAAAAATTATAAATTTATGCAAAATAAATTTTAGAAAAAAAGCATTGCAACATTTGGAATACTCTTACTAAAGCTACTACTTTAGAAAACCCATATGAGAATTTAAACAGTGACACTCGCGTTTTACATAGCCTTAAGCTTAAACCGCTTAAATAAACAATAAATTTAAAAGAATAATTAAAGCATTAAGAATATAAAATTTTATCATAACTATGCACTTTCTCTTTTTGTAATAAGTTTCCAGGTAAAAAACTTGTTTATTCTGTTTGCTTTCGCAAGAGATTTGGGTTAATTGTTACAAATTCTTAAGTAAAAGTAATTTTACAGAGTTGTTTATACATAATCCATAGTTTAATTGTTGGTTAAACAGCTTAACTTACTATACATTCATTTAAGATGAAAGTGAAAATAAATAAAAAAAAATGTTATATCTTAGCAAATACTGTAAAACCAGTTATGGTTAGCTTCACCTCAGCAGCAATATAAAGTTTAATAATTAATTGCAAAAAAAAAAAGATTTTTTGTACAAAGAATATTCAGTTTTATTCTAACGAATGATTCATTAAAATTTTTATTTTGAAAAGTAACTGCAAATAAATCACACTATATGACTTATTTACATAGTTTGCGATATTGGAGAAGAGTAAACAATTTTTACAAAAAGAAAAACAAGTAATTCTTTTAAAAAAGTATAATTTAAATAAAAAATTCTTATTGAAGTTACTTCCTAATATGCACTACAAAATAGCCGCACAATTGCCACAAATTTGCCAAAATGTAATATTTAGCGAACATTTTTCGATTGCAAATGTGCGGCAAATTTGCCGTCGCATGAATGTTAAAATGCGTTTGCATATGTGCAATCAATTTGCGAGCGCATCGCAGGCAACTTCTTCGTACATAATATGACGTTATTTTTGATAAGCATTTATTTTTATAAATTTTTGAAAATGCTTTGCATATTGCAAAACGTAAGTATTTTTCGCAAATTTTAGTATTTTATGCTTTTTTTTTAATTAGAAAGCTACAACATTTTTTAATTTCAATAAAGCAGCCCATTTATTTTACATCCAAAAAATCTTTCTTCAAATGTGGATAAATTGAAAAAATAAAAATTAATTTTTCATAGATTAAAAAACAGCCATCTAAAGTCCAGATGCCATGTGGAATTTTTGCAAGAAAAAAAAAAAACATTTTATCAAAAAAAAAATTGGTGTTTTCAGTTAGTAACAATGGAGGACAAGAGCAAAATGTTCAAAGCTGATAAAATAATACAAAAAGCTACGGCGGACAGTAAATGAACAAAAATATAACATTTTATAACAAAGAAATTGACATACAAATTGAAAATAAAACTATTTACACTTGATAAATATTTAGTAATTGTGTTGATTATTTGTGTCAGCGGCGTGAAAGAGATGAAAAATTTTTTATAAGAAAGCGTAATATGATTCCATCAAAATAGTTCATTTACAAAAGTAGAGCACTACTTTTAAAAAAAAGTACGAATTAATCAAAAAAATAAAAAAAATCTACAAAAATTTACTATGCATTTAACAATTGAAAATTGCGCTATTTTCTGTACAATTGACACAATTTGTTTTATTCGTTGGGTGCTTTATGTTGGAATTTGTAAAGCCAACACAATCAACCATGAACAATACAAATTGATGATTTCGTTACGTTTTTTTCTTTTTTCTTTTTTAAGTTGAGGAGGCGGTAAACAACAAGCGACAGTTTAATAGTCATCCCATACAGCTGGCATAAGTTTCGTTATCTAATGCAGTGAGCCAATCACTTGGGTGCAGAAATTAATTTTAAATACAGGGTGTTTTGAAGCTTTTACCAATGCAAACAAAAAGAATATTTATAAGCGATCAAAATTCTTCAAGTAACAACAGAATGGTACATAAAATATTTTGGTTTGGGCTTATAGGAACTTTAGTGGAAATCCCAAGAAAAACGGACTTATCACAATGGCAGAACTATTGGAACATCATGCATATACTTTCGATTCAGTACAAGGTCTTGACGAAAATTCTCCTCCACTTATCTGGAAATAACAAGCAGTTTTCGTCGGATCAGATTGTGTATTGAATACATTAATACCATATCGCGAAGCAGATAAATGTTGTTAGCTTCGTTGCGTTTAAATTTTATTGACTACAGGCAGGATGCAGCAACAAAACTCATTAATCTGATCAAGGATCAATACGAAGGTTTCAAATGTAGAGTATTACATAATATCAAACTTTCTGATCTCTTGGTGCTGGACGATGTTCTCAGACTGTACAAATCGTGGCATGAAAGACCTCGCTTATGCCGATGATATATGTCTCCGCGTCACTAAGCTGTCTGACATGCAAGAAAAATTCATTGTTGTTAGATTTCCTTCGGAAGAAATCGGTCTGAAAATCAACATAAATAAAATAAAAAGCATGTTCATTCAAAAGAAGAAGTGGATAATTTCACTTACTTGGTCAGCATTATAACACCTGATGACGGTATTAATAAGAGCATTCATTCTAGAATCTAGAATTTGCTCCTGTCAACTCAAAATCTTTGAATCAAATGTGAAGCCAGTTTTTTTGTATGGCTGTGAAACCTAATGAATCAACAGCAAGCACTCAGCTCCAAAATTTAAAAATGTTCATCAACAGCTGTCTTCGCCGATTTCTGAAAATTTTAAGATACAGGACCATCTCCAAAGTCGAATCGCTTACCAGATATTGTCACGATCTGATTTCCATTCAAATCTGAGGTGAATGTAGAAATGAATTAGGCACACGTTGCGGAAATCACCAATTGAAGTGTGCCGGCAAACATTGGAGTGGAGCCCTCAGGGTAGCAGAAAACGCGGCCGTTCTAAATCATTTTGAAAACGATCGCTAGAGCAGGAAATACGTGAATCGGAGAAATGTTGAAAAGAATTGAACGTAGTCGCTACTGATCGTGCATGTTGGAAGATTTTTGTGGAAGCCCAAAGCTCCGTGAAGAGATAAAGGACACAGAGAGAGACTTAAAACGAAACGATGGAATTGTAGTATAAAAAAGTAGATAAAACATCCAAAAAAGGATATATGCGATTAAAAGGATTACAAAAAAAAAAATACAAAATTCAAAACGAAAAAAAAATAAACAAAAAAATAATTTTTTGAATATCAAATTTCGATCGATATTTTCTAATAACAAATCACCTAAAATTTGAGATCCCATTACAGCCGGTTTTTTGTAATTTTTAGTTTTCGGAAAAATTACTTCAAAAAAGAATGAATTTCAAGCAATATAGCCAAATTTCGAATAATTTTTTTTTTTAATTTTGGTTATATTTATTGTAAATAAAAGACTTGTTATTTCTTTAGAGAAATCGACCCCAACCACTCGACGTTAAACTTTTCGGTTTCGCGCACCCGATTGTATCAAGTGAGTTTCCAAGTATTTCCACCTGTTTACAAAACAATTACATTTATGTTTCCTGTATTTCTACGCGTTATTTAACAACTCTTCAGTCAACGCGTAATCTTTCCATAGACCACACCATACGCGGTCTATCTATCAATTTAACAACCGATCCGTCATCAATCAATTGACGATGGCGTAGACTACATGTTGCATTCACAATCTTCTTGTAAACTAAAAATTTTTCTTAAAGCTCTGCATCATTTCTTTAATTTTTCATCATCTCAAATTTTTTATTGAATTTTTGTTTTTTCTTAAATTTAATTTTTTTAGTTGTTTAAACAAAAACTCATGCAGTATTTTTTTTCTTTCTTTTTGCTTAACTTTTTCGTGCATGAAAACGATTTCTTGGCAACACAGCAAAGAAGACACGCAATGCAGATTTTCGCCTTTGCGCCAACTTTATGTTGGGCGCCTTTTTTAAATTTTTTTTTTTTGTTTTCAGTTCAATAAACTTTTGATGGATTGTGGGTTTTTTTTTTTTGTTAAATTTTGTAATTTATATATTTCAACTGAATTCAATCTTTTGAGTTCAACAACTGTTGTACCGAGGCCATTTTTTTTTACGATGCTGTCAAAAACTTCAATTGATATTACACCAAAATAATATAATTAGCTATTTAGATCAGAAGTAACTATAGCTGTTGCTTTTGGCTATGACGATACTTATTTTATGTTGCGTTAAAGGTTCATTGTACGATTTATATTTTTAAGTTGAACTTCAATTATAATATAAAGGCAAGATAGGAATTTACGCATTACTAGTTTTATATCGTCTTAATATATTATTTCGCAAGTGGCCTTTTTGAAATTAAAATTCCAGCATAAGAGATTATTTTATTTGTTTGATCTTAAATGTAGCGACAAGTGGTGCACAACATTGCAAAGAGTGGAACATTGAAAAAAATTGTTTTTTTAAATTTGACATATGTTGACCAAATGTGATTCATTGTGCTACCACAGGGTGTCTGACTATACCCTCTCGTTGAACCAACCAGATTTCGCAATAAAACTAAATGTCTGACCTATACTAACATGTCTAAAGTCACCCAGGTCATCAAATAAAAACGAACCAAGTGTTTTTTGGCGTTTTCTAGCAAGTGCGGGGCAGGAGCAGAGAAAATGTTTAATGTTTTCCTCTTCTTCCACAACTCCACAACTTCTACAGAAGTCAAAGAACCTTACACCTAATCTCTCCGCATGTCTTCCGATGAGGCAGTGGCCAGTTATGACTGCAATAACTGACGAGACACTATGTGTTGTGCGGGAAATCAGCTCTGACGAACGCTTAGCGTCCCATTTCGGCCAGATCTGTCTAGTTATATTGCAAGTTGACCCTTGAGCCCATCTTTTGTTAGCATTTTTTACCATTCCTTCTTTAAGCAGTAACTTGCAGGTAGCAAATGGCATGCCAACACCTTCCTTGTCCTGAGGAATTTGGGCAGTAGTCCCTTGCCTAGCAAGTTCATCTGCTTTGCAATTGCCTTTAATGTTCCTATGCCCTGGCACCCAGATGTGGTGAATGTTAAAATGCTGAGCCATCTCATGCTCATGCGAGCGGCATTGTCGGACCACTAGAGAGTTTAGGAAAACTGATTCTAGAGATTTGATAGCAGCCTGACTATCTGAATAAATGTTTATATCCCTTCTGGATATAACATTCATCCTCAGCCAGGATGCCACCTCTTCTATCGCTATAACCTCTGCCTGAAAAACGCTACAATGGTCTGGTAACCTCGCAGCAATTCTTATCTTCAGTTCCTTAGAGTAAATACCATAATCCACCTGGTTACTTAGCTTGGAGCCATCTGTGTAGAAATTAATATGGCCTCTTCTCCCCCGAAGTCTTTCATTCCAGTCATCCCTAGATGGAATGTGAGGTACGTAATCCCGATTGAATGATATTACTGAAACAATGTACTCCAAATTAGTGGGTACAGAACTCAAGCCATAATAATAATAATAATAGAGCCATGAAGGATAGTTGTGTGTCCTGTTCTACTCTTGGACTCTCCTTGAGTCTAATGGCAGCACAAGCTGCCATCCGTTTACCTAGCAGGTCAAGAGGAACGAGATGAAAGAGGACCTCCAAGGCGTCAGTCGGTGTAGTACGCAAAGCACCACTGATACACATGGAAGCTGCCCTTTGAACTAAATGTCATATAGAACGCATTGCATTTTGATAAACTGTTCATATTTAAATTCAAATATTAATAAATATGGAATATTGTATCCTGATATCCTGACACGAGCAGCATTGCAGACTTTCGCTGTTTGGAAAAAGTTCTTCACGAACAACGTTACGAATTTCAATGTTTTAGAAATCATTTTTGAATGTTTTAGAGCCGACATATGCAGCCCCTTAAGAAGTTAAAAATTGCCCAACTTCATCAGTTGCGTTGACGGATGAAGTATCGATTTGGCCGTACTTAATATGAATGTATGAATTTCATCTAAGCTGTCAGTTGTATACTTTGATGCAATGGAATCGACGGACGCTATAGGTTGTGGCCTTAACTCACTTTTTAACAATTCATACAGAAATATTAAAGAACTAATTTTCATTTTACAATATATTCATATATTGTTATTAATAAAAAAAAAAAATGTTTGTATATTGTATTGTATTGAAGTTTTGATTGACAGTTTTTAAAATCAACGAAACACGATAGTACTTTGAAATTGAAAATGACACTTTTGCATGAAAAACGCTAATTTCATAGGAAAGATAAAAACAAAGAGATACCATCCATAGCAATATTTTTTTTTCAAAGTAAATTGCAATTTTATTTATACACTCTAATAGTTTACAACAACAAAAATATATTGTAAATTTTACTTATCTCGATAACTTTATCAATTGTTATATACGATGTGTTACAAATTAATTTTATTTTGTATTTTTTTCAAGCGAGTGTTATGGTTGTGCTGTGTTCTTTCAAAATTCCACGTAATTGTTTATTCTATTGTAAACATGGCTAACTATAGATTTAGACCACCTTTACGTTAATTGTCTGCTATTGTGATTATTGCAATTTTTGTTTACATTTGACTGTAATAAAAATAGTGAATTTTAAGTTCGTTGTATGCATTTTGTGATTTTATTTTTCATCAATAGTTCTACACTCTACTCTTTTCGATTTTTTTGATACCAAATAAAATTGAATTAAAAAAAAAATCACAACAACAGTAAAATCGAAATGAGCAAAACACAAAAACATGTTGAATATTTCATGTTGGCAGTTGGTGGCTGTTATTTTAATTTCATTTTATTATTTATGAAAATTTTTAGAAAATTTTCTTGTTCATAGTCAGCGCTGTTTTCTGTCTACATGCCTGCCTGCCTGCCTGTCGCGTGACATTGTAAAAAAGCAGCATGTTTGAATAGTGTCATAACATTTGATATCCGCGCGTTTCTATTTTTTTACTTCCATTTGTAAAAAAAAATATATATATATTTAGTTGTTCTTTACTAGTACACTGAAAAATAAATAACTTTTGAAAAAAGATCGAAGTTTTTATACCTAACAGAAATTTTACTGCGCTATGAATAAAAGCGATTTTTGCTGCTCGCTGTATTTGCTGCATCTAATGAAGCGCTTTACTCTTGCTACGTTAATGTTTTCGGGAGCATATACCGTAGCTATTGATATCTAACCAAGCAATGGTTACATAATAAAACATTACATTTCGATATCGATATCTCGAAAATCAGAAAAATTTTGACCTCGGATTCGAGTTTAGCGCGCTTTTGAACCTTCGGAAAAGCATATTTAAATTTCAGAACCAGATGTTTGATCAAATTTTGTCGACGACTTTCCATGCTGTCTGACACTACTTGAGACTTTACAATACAAGCATAACGAAAGAGCATTAAGTTTACATATCACACCGTACTCAACAATTTGTCTCCTAAAAAAACTCTGAAGATCCAAATTAATACACAAAACGTTTTTTCGAGTGCACAAATTCATTTAAAAATTGAATGCCAAGAAGGGCATAAAACACATGTTTCTTATTAGTACTACAAAATAAAGGTTAAACTTCTAAAAATAAGTTATGTAGATCAATTTACGAAACATATTTTTTACATCAAATTTAACATTCAAGTGGATAGAATGAAAAAAAAAATATGTTTTCTCAGAATACTCCAATTTTTGTATATAAAATTTTTACAAAGCAAAAGAACACAAATAAACAATATGTTTGAAAAGCTATAATAAATCTTGCACTTACCACAATTTTTTAAATTATTGTAAAAGAATTTTACAGGGACCAACAGTTTAATGCCGGTGCCGAAAATCACTAATTGAGCAAACTTTTAATGGCAAATTATACTCTCGAAGAATTGCCAATAACTTACGAGAGGAGTAGCCTTGAAGAAAACATTTTTCGCATGTAAGCCGTAGAAACGTGGTTTTCAACTTTTCTAAAGCCTTGCAAGAAATTAGCATTTGCCTTAACATATCAACTGCCAAATTAGTAAACTATGATTCAGTAGATCATATTTTGGCATAAATTCATTGTAAATTTCTCTTATTTCTACCTTTTTTTTTGCTATCGGATTTTTTCAAATTTTTGTTTTTAGAACTCTTCTTTTTGATTTTTGCTATGGTTCTTAACACGTTCATTTAAATAGGAAAATAAAGCAAACTGGAGAAATTTTCAGTGGACACGACGCAATGGCCTTTCTTGTTGTTCATAAAATTTGCTATCTTTATAGCCTAAACAGGGGGTATATTCACTTTGTCATTCCGTTTTTAACGCACAGAAAGGCGCGTGGAGGTATAGAAAATATATACACATATATTTTTGATCAAAATTGAGAGAGCTATTTGATGTAGAGTAAATTCTCAAAAAAAGTGGATAAATTTCATCGAAAGGGTGTGGTATTTCCCATGCAAAAAAAAATTCTCAAAATGCTATAATGAGAAAACTATTTAAGATAAAGGAGCCAAATTTTACACAAATAGTCAGAATGATTAGGAGAAGCTCTGCACAAGAACTTAGTGGACGTGGCACCTTACATAGAAACAAAAATTTAAAAACGCTACACTGAGAGAAATATTTAAATTAATGAATTTTACACCAATACAAAAAATGGTTCGGCCAACCATCGGATAAATTTGGCACCTCCTATACAAGCATAAGCTAGAAGCGCCACATAGACAGCTTTTTAAGGAAATGTTGTCAAATTTATTCTGGGAACGTCAAATCAGCCAGCATGTACATTAGGGTGATTCAAATTTTTTTTATTTGTTCCAAACAGGTTTAATAGTAGCATTAACACGAAAGAAGAATTATTAATATTTACTGGTGGCTCATCAAGCTTTTTAGTTTTCTATACGATTTATATGGGAGGAAATGGTTTACTAGATATTTGTCTCTATATCTCGTGAAAGAAATATCTTACACAAACAAGACCAACCCCATTAGAAAGATCATAAAATCTTCTATATAAAAGTGTACTGTTAATTTTTCGTGGAGGTAATATTTCGATAGTTTATTAGCTTTCGAAATTTAAGGATATTTCGATGAATGAAAAAAAAAATTTTTCTTTTTGTTTTTTTTTTGTTGTTCTTTTTTTTGGATAAAATCTTATGTTCTTTCCGATGGAGTTAGTCCCGTTCATGTGTGATTTTTTTTTTTACGAGATTTACTCGAAACTGTCCAATAAGGCAATTTTCCCATATAAATCGTATGGAAAATTAAAAAGCTCGATGAGGCACCAGTAAATATTAATATTATGAACTCAAATTGCACCAGAATTCTTCTTTCGTATACCTGCTACTATTAAACCTGTTTGGAGCAACAAAAAAAATTTTTTGAATCACCTAATGCATATAGTGTGGTGGAAAAATATCTGAAAAAATTCTCTTTGAAAAAAAAATTTAGACTTAAACGCAAAACCAAAGATGAAAACTTTACTTTTTAAAGATATAAAAGTTTCTAATTTATTTTATAAAATTAAATACACGCGATGAAATTTTTTATTTTTGATCAAATGATTTTAACTTTTCGCTCTAAAATTCAACTTCTTTGGTTGGAATTTAAAATTTTCCTTACGGTATTAAACCAACTTGAAAAAGTAAACATTTGTTTTTTTATTGGAAAATTAAAAACTTCACTTTTTGATCTGTGGGGTGTGCGCTTTAATTTATTAACTGCCATAATTTTAATTTTCGAACAGAAGCCTAAAAATCTAAAAATAAACTTTTGATGATATATTTAAAAGTAAACATATGAAAAGATAATAAATCATTTTATATGTTCAACAAACAGAAGTAGACTTGTGTAGCTTCAAGGGCCGGTGATTTAACAAAAAATTGGTTTTTGATTTAATAAAATAAAGCGGAGAAAGATAAAAAGAATCTACATATATGTAGGTAAACAGATATAAATCTTAAGAACGTTTCGACATATTTTTGTTTAACAAAAAAAAAAAAAAAACGAAAAAAAAACAGCAAGGAATTTCATCACAAGTTTTTATTTTATAGCAGCCATGACTCCCGGATGTTTGTTCAGTAATATTTATATTATTTTTATTTAGCAATATTTATTTAAGACGTGGTAGCTAAAAGATAATTATCTTTGTTATAGGTGCATATAAAGTGCTACTGAATGAGTGATATTTATTTTGCAAAATTTTTTATATTCAGTTGAAATCAGAAAAGTTGCTAACTTTTGGCAGCACATACATTTGTATAAGAATGTCTGCCTCACAATTTGCATTGCACTTATAAAGTGATAGAACTTTAAATTTAAGTTTGAGTCTAATTTTATTTTTTATATAAAATATTATTTTATGACATTTATAGTTTAGTAATAATTTGAGAAATGTACGTTCACTACGACTACCTGTAAAAAATCACATTCATTTAGTACAGTTTTAGAACACTGGAGGCCTTATTTTCGAAATAAAATCAATTGTGTTGATTTTTAAAGCTTCAATTACTACTGGGTTATCAGCATAATTCAGTGGCTACACATATCCTTATTAAAAAATTACACTAACTAACACATGTTCGAAAATCTTATTACAGCTAAGCTGTATATTATTTTATAAAATAATTTTTATAATAAAAAAATTTAAAGTTCTATCACTTTCAAAAAAAAAAAAAAAAAAAACAATTTTACAAAGCACGCAAAGTTAAAGTTCTTCATATTTTTCGCTTATGGCATTACTTTATATTAACTAGTTATGTATGAATCCTAGCAATATCAACATATTTCCTGTGGCAAAACAATCACGCCCAATTGCAGCACTTGTCATAGTTTATGTTTTGCAACACCACTATTACATGATATGCAGAAGTTTGCTCAATTGCACTATTTGGCCATTTGAAGAAGTATGGAAACAAACAAAGAGCATAGGAAATGCACAAGTATTTTTTGCTTGGTCAACATTTCCGTTTTGGCAACCTCAGTGCGCTTAGACAAAAAAAAAGGCGGTTATGCTTTCAGATTTTATTTTTCTTTTTTCTCTTCTTTTTACCGCTAGAGTTTTTTTATTTTTCAGTTCTCTGCAAGAAAGTGTGGAAGTGTTTTTTTTATGTTTTTTATTGCTTGGCTTATTTTTGGAGTCTCTTAAGGTTATTAACTTCTTGTTTGGTTGGTCAACTTCAACTTCTGTCACCAACAGCAGCAGTAAGCACTAAAAACCATCGTCAACATCAACACCACTATCATTGCAGACCTCGCCTTTTTGTCATCATCTGTTTTTGTTGTATCGTCAACTGTCATAAAATGTAGCATTTAAGCGTAAAAAGTTTTTTTTTTCTTTATGCCCCATAACGAAAAAAAAGTCTTCATGCTACTTCAAAATTAACTGGTTTAATTAAAAATCAGTCTTTTTTATTTTTTTCAAGTGCTTTCTTTTTTGAAGCGTTATGTTCAAAATACAGAAAAATTGCGGAAAAATATTAAGTGCTCAAAAAATTTGAGCTGAATAAAGGAAACAAAATAAATATGATGGAAAGAAAACTTCGCGATTCGTGGGCGATTTTTTGTATTAAATAATCCGGTGTCACGAATTTCACTTATATGACAAAGTGAAATTGAGATGGATTTGAAACGTTTGAAAAAGTTTGATTTTCACAGCTGTTCACACCAAAGGTAACTTTTCTATTTGAGTTTTCCAAAAAGCAGTGAAAGAACATACACTAGGTTTGTGTGCCTATCAAAAGCCAAAATTTCAAGAGGATTATTCTTGTCAGATTGCAGGAAAAAAAATTGCCAAACAGTTTGGGAGTAGTTTATGCTGTTACCAGACAGCATAAAACATAATTTGTAGAGATAAAAATAGGCAATGCCAATTTTGGTTACATTATTTTTTATTTAAGTTTTTTATGTGATTGATTGTGAAAAAAAATTATTTATTTTTTTAAAAAATTTTAACTAAACTATGGATATAAAATTGCTTATATGAAAATGGTTTGTAACGCTTTGGCGCAAAATATACTGCACCGATTTTAATAATTAATTTTTTAAAACAGCATATTTATGCTAAAGAAGGTTATTGCATACTTATTTTTCTTATTTATTGAGTTAAACATTATTTTTAGGATTAAGTTTTTGCAGAACGTCACATAAGAACCGTTCGCATGATTTTTCGTTGCTTATGCTCTTTTTTGAATTCTGTGTTGTAATTGTTTTTTCTTTCTTTTCTTCTCATTTGTGCCGTTTATATTTGGCTTCGAAATTCAAAGAATAAACTCTCTTTTAATTATTTTTTTTTGTCACTTTTGCAGAGAACGATAGAATGAGATGTTAAGACCGTAATATTATTATGAAAAAAAAACAACGGGACGTGCGCGTGCGAAGCCGCGGGTACCACTAGTAATCAATAAAATTTAAGCAAAAACGATTTTTCAATAGAACCATCAATTAAGTCATCCACTGAAAACAATTAAATTATCACTATGATAACAAATGGAATTCACACAGATGACGCCATCATTTAAAATACATTTTTTGAACAAATTTTGTTAGTTACGAAAAAAAAAACGTATTAGTCTAATTGGAAAACTAACAAAAAAAATACAAACTCATTCCTTCAACAATTTCAACTATCCTGACAGCTGTAATGTTCATAAAAAATAAAAAATAAAGAAACTGTTAATGATGATACAATAAAAATAAATGAGTTCCAAAAGCGAAAATTGCAAAATATCGTAGTAGTTAGTGGGGTTTTTGTTTGCAAAAAGACTAAATTTTGTTAGTCATACTTGTGGTAAAAAAAAGAAAACTATTTGTTACTACCCACAAGGAGCGTAAATGTTGCCACTTATTGTTACGAACTTTGTTTATTATTACACCTACACATAGACATTTATATTTATCATTGCGGAAATTTTTTATTTATTTTCTGAATAAAGGTAGAGTGTATCGCATTTTCACGCAAAACTTTTGTCATTACATGAAAAACTTTCTGATTGTGTGAAAAAGAGAAAAACGAGAACGTAAAAAATCATTCATTTTATTAGAACTTTACCATATGATACTTGACAAAATAATGAAAATAAATTTTGCTTTGTTCATATGATTAAATGTTTATCACAGTGTAAGTAATATATCACTATTACAACAAAAATTCATTCAAAAAAAAATTAAGTTACTATAAGAGTGAAATGAAAAATAATGTAAAATTATAGATAAATTGCAAAAGCGGTAGTAACACTTACCAAAGAGTTTTTTCTTACAAACACGTAATATAATATAATATAATTTACCTGTAATAAAGAAAAGAGAAAAAAATTTCATAAGAATTTTCAGTTAAAATTGAAATTATCAGTTTTTTGAAACATTTTTATCATATAACAGTGATCATTTTTTTTTTTACAAGAAAAATGAGTTAGCAAACAGTCTTAAATTTAATAATAAGTTCATTAAAACATTTTTAAAACTCCCAAAATTTTTTTTGTTCCCAAAATTCCAACAACAAACAATAAAAACATTTCATCACTAAGCATAGAAATCGTATCACAGTTATGTAAAAGATGAAAACTCTAAGTTTTATAAATTTTAATTTTGTGTCATATCATCTTCACCAACTCATATCCTCAATTATTTTTATTCATAATTCCCAAATCCAATTTTCTATCGTAAGTCAAATGGCAACTGATACGATTGGAATGAAAGTGGCGAAGTATCGTATGCTCACATAATATTCGATTTCATAGAAATACTAATGTTAAGTAACTATGTCCTTTGACATGCTGTGGCTACTATGGATGTGTGTGATACTAGTGAACGTCAGTCCCCCTGATGTCGTTCTTTTTTTATTATTTTGGTTTTACATTTCTGTACTTTTATCTCGAATGAAATTGTATACTTTTGTATATTAACTTAACAGCCTCGCGCGTCTTTTTAATTCTTATATTGGAACACTTTGTACCAAATTGTACGACTCTTATCATAGAAAATTACAGAGGTCACAATATGTCAGTTTCACGATAATATCGATGCTGAACATAGTTTAAGTTTCCTCGAAAAATCTGAAATGATATATTAAGAGGATATATGCATTGCGCTGACTGAAAAAATTTCAAAAAAATGTTCTTTGCATTGTGTGAAAGTCTAGACTCTCGAGAATGCTCTCCTGAAATTTAATAAAAATCAGAACACTAAAACCAAAGCAATGCTCAAAAAAAAAATAAATTTTATACGAAAAAAAAAGATAAAGAAACTTTGAACGCGATTACTTCGGAATTTAATAATATGTTGATCTGCACGGACACAAATTGTCAGAAGTGCTTGACTGACAGTTTTAAAGTAGACTAGAATTTAAAAAAAAAGAAAAAATCTTCTTTGGGAGTTATCTTTTTGTTATAAAGAATTGTTTTCAGTGTCAGAAAAGTTTCGTATAAGGGGACGTCCTGTTTTTCTAAAAATTCGGATCCCCCCCACCTCCCCTCCTCTTGATGAGATTTTGTGAGATCTGGCAGGACCCCTCCTCCCCTCCCGTAAGGTTTAAATTATAATTTTTAATGTAAATTCTATGTTAAAATTTCATTGCACAGTTTTAGTTGTTAAAGAAAGGTAGAATTAAGTTGCCAGCAAAGTGTGCGGAGGCGGGAGGTTGGTGAACAAAGGTAACGGGGGGCGAAGCCCCTATTTTTTCTTAAAGAAAGAACATTTTTTAATAGAGGCATATTAATTTGCATGCAAAGTTTGATCATTCAATGTATGAAATGAGCTCCCCGCTCGGTTAATGTAAACCCAATTCATTTATTTTTTGTATGCAAACAGGAGATTGTTAAGTCTAATGGGAAAAAAAAATTTAACTGGAGATGAAGTTATTTCAAAACCATAAGTAGAAATTCAAATTTACATTCTTAAGTTGAAAAAGGTAAAAATGCCATAAATACTATTGGGTTGGTCACCTGAGTAACTTAAGATTTATTTTATATATTTTTTTCATTTACATATTTTTTTAACAGCATTCAATGCAAAATAACCAGTTTTGAACTTGACGTCGAAATATACACATTCCCCAATAAAATTAAGCAGATTGAACTTCTTTTCTCAACTTCTTGCCTTTTATAAAAATTTCCAAAAATGCCCGACTTTTCTGCTTTAGCAAATTAGAAAACCCCTTAAAGATTAAATTACAAGTAACAAGATGGTTTTTATCATTTATGTAAATTCAAATAAAAATGAAAGAATCCATTCAATACAAATGTGATAAGTAAATTCTTACAGTTATCTTATTTTTTTATTTTTCTAAATTTTTAAATACTTTATTTAGCATTTAATACTTTTAATACTCTCAGTACGTGTTTGAACAAAATCAGACCATTTGCATAAAAAAAAATGTACAAAAATATCTGAGGCATCTTTCAAACGTGTCAAAAAATGAAGTACAAAAGAAAACTTGAAAAAATTTCTTGAATAAAATAAAATCAACAGTTTATTTTGAGATTCATTTGTAGTAAAAGAGTTAACAATAGCACCAAAGATCGTGCGACAAATATAGCAAAATTTACAACTATTTGCAAGCCAGCAATGACGAAATCGTGATTGTGAATGTCATATCAAAAATTAGCGCGAACGTGCGTCATTCACAATTTAAATTAAAGAAAAAAAAAACGTTGATATAAATATTGACACTTTTTTTTTAGTTTTGTTGGCAATCTTTGTTGGCACAAACCAAATACAATTTAAAATTTCAAACAAATAACTTAACTTTAAACTAAATTTTTTATTTTACTAAAAATTGGCGTAATTGTGAGACCGAAATACGGCCCTGCCCAATTAGATTTATGTTTCATTTAAAAATATGGGAATCAATTTTTAAATTAAAACTTAAAATCTAATCGTAAAGAACCATTCGGATTTCGTTTCTGAGATATAGTCATCGGAATTCGCGTATAGTTACATCCTTTCCGAAAATCGCTTTATGTTGTAAGACTTCTTTGGACAAAATTGGTGTTATTTAAAAATATATATTTTCTAAAAAATATGAACTAAGAAATGACATTTGAAAATAGAAAATAGTACTGTGTGAATTGATTTATTTTGAAAATTAATTTTAAGCCCAAAATACCTATGCTTACGTAAATACTTATAATTTATAAAAATTCACCAAATCAAAAAAAAAAAATTTAAAATTGGTAAAATTACATTCACGTTTTTAAATAAAACCTAAAAAAAAACCGACTATTATGTCACCTTCTATATGAAATACCATTTTATGTTATTTTTGATATACATATTGACATCTTCACGTGCGTTGCATAATTAATTTTATATAAGCGGGATTTTTTCGAATTATTGGAATAATGCAAAATAATTTTTAACGTCACTGAAAATATTGTAAAAACAGTGGCATTGAGGTGTGAATAGAATATTACTGCAGAATGTGTTGTCATGACATTGCCATCGGCCTCTCAGCGACAAATTTAAATGAAGTGAATGATAACAATGATGGTGGTGCTGGCTAGCAACCAGCTACGAAACGCACTAATATTATTTGCATGAAGTGTCATCGCTAACCACCGTAGAGATAATACAAATAATTGTGCAATGAAAACCACAATTATTCTACTGAAAGCAGACAATGGGTTAACCTGAAACAGTAAATATGTAAATTGATTACAAAATTAAATTAACTACAAAAATTCTTGATATTTTATCAATTTTCACAAATATTTTAAATTGAAATAAAAATGCACGGAAAAAAAAACCAAAAAATTTTTTTAAGAAATTTATCAATTTTTATGATTTTATTAAGAGCACGAAATGAAATCAATTTTCATGGTTTTTTATTTAAAGCACGAAATGAAAAATTTACTAAGAGAATTTCTTCTATCTCAATTTTACATGTAGTTCAACAAATTAACATAAACAAAACATCAATTATCTCGTGGTCAAATGATATTAATAAAAAGTGAAGTTATAAGGGTGTCTAACCCCTTAAGAAATACATGCTTAAAACCGTATAGCTTTTGGCAAAAACAAACCTCCGGAGTTTTGTATATTTATTGAATGCAAAATCAACATTTTGTAGACATAGAACTTTATAGGTAAGTTATTGGTAAGAAAAGTTTGATATGCTTGCTAGTTTTTGTTTGTTTTTACTTTCAAAAAGTCAACAGTACCTCAGCAGCGCAATATTTAAATTTAACAGAAAACCTTAAAAACAAACAGAAAAATGGTGTAATGAAAGAAAACTAAGTAAACGTATTTATGTTTAGTAATTTTCAATAATTTTTTGCAGTTTTTATAATGAACACTTAAAGGAAAAACCTTGAACAAATAGTCATAAATTCAAAACAAAAGTTTACCATTTCCTCAATAGAAAAGAAAAACCATGAATGCTGTGGTCAAAGCTAATTATATACGAAATAACTTTAAATGTCAATTTTTTTTCTATTTTTGTAAACAACATAATTACTTTAAAATAAAATGTAGCCACATAACCAATAAACATAAGCGGTAAATATCGAGTAATCATTTATAAATAATTATAAAAATGTGCTGTCAAAGATACAAGGAAAAAAGTATAAGTTAAAGTAACTGCAACTAAAGTGTTGCTGAAGCTGTTGCAGACAAAAATTTCAACCACATCAGGCTAGGCCAGACATACACCAAAAGCCACTTAAATTCCCAGAAGATGCATATAATGCTGCCGCTGTCACTATGCATTCGCAGTTTTACCTTCGAGCATGCAATGCATTTTGGCTTCTAGCGTGCAGTAATAAACAAGAAAACTTGATTAAATTTCAAAGCGTTAAGCCAACTAGTCAACAGGTTTGAATTTTAAGCAACCAAACAGGTAACTAATAGTCAACTGAACCACCTTGTGACGACCCTCTGTTGCTACTATGTACACTGGTAACTTTTTGATATTGGCTGCTTCTTCTTATCGAGACAACTACTTGCAGTGCTGTTGTAATTACGCATGTAAACCTGTTAGGTACCGTAAAAAAATCTATGTAAATGTAACTGCATTTAAGTGAAATTTTAAAAATGTTAGTCTACAGCGCCACTGGGTAAGTGATGTATCGCTAGCTTAGAGTGCAAAGGCGCTAACTGCACTTTTTTACAAAATTGAGATTTTAATGCAGAACAAAAGAGAATTAAAAAATACATCGTTAAAAAAAAAAAAAAGGTTGGTTACTCTTTATTTCATATGGTTTCGTGTTGATGCGCAAAAGTGCCATGTACATAGCTGTCAAAAAGCGCGCGCTAAGTTCATTAAACACATGTGATTGTTGCTAAATTGGGCTGGTTGTTCGTTCGCGCTCCGTTAAAATTAATTTATTGCTGTTTCTAACATTTATTTTAGAACATTTAACATTTCATTTTTTATAGAAAAGGTGCTAAATGATACGCGCAAATCAAAAATAGCAACAGAAAGGGTGCTAAATGAAAAAAAAATTCTTCTAAATCAAAGATACTACTTTTTTTTTAAATTTTTTTTTACTGTATATGTATGTAACAACAATTCAAATAAAATTCCATTCAAAAAAATTTACAAAATATAATGTAAATTTCTTTATACAGTTTTTTGTCTCTCCTCAAAAAATTCAAAAAGTGCAGTTAGCGCCTTTGCACTCTAAGCTAGCGGTATGTATGTTAAATTTACATTGTTTTACAGAACGAAGCTCGAAAAAAATACTAACTATTGTAAGGAAAAGCAAATAATTTTTAATTGGATGGTGTAATGTTTCGATGCGGACTCTTTGGGTGCGTACTCTTTGAGTGCGTGCTGTTTGTATACGTTCTAATTGAATGTGTACTCTTTGGGTTTTTCTTCGTTCTGACAAGGAATCTAAAACTAGCAATATTTTTTTATGATGATTGTAAATGTGAAATATGATGACCGGCTAAAAATACAGCCTTTTCGGCCAAACTTAATATTATTTCTCATCATACCTAGCCTCTTTGAGCTCGATGCAATTCATTCAACGATTCACCAATATTTTCATGGTTTCCGCACAGTTCGATTTGTTGAGATCATCAAGATGGGTATATGTTTTAGCGATTTACCCCCTCATTCAACCCATTTCAAGCTTAGAAGCAGGTAATAGTTGCGGGACTAAATCGTATCGCAGTTGATATAATTTAGCCATAATGCGTTGTCTTGATGGAAGAGCACCATTTTTTCGCAAAATGTGGTCGGTACTGTTTCAAATCAGGGTCAAATCGATACAATTGCTCTGAATAATATTTGCTGGTGATCACTTTACTCTTTCCAATTTAATCGGTGTGAATGATTTTATATGTGTCTCAAACGCTAGTCGTCATCATCTTGACCTTCTTCGGCATCGATTTTTCAGAAGTACACTGGTTTGACAATTCCTTTGTCTCCTTCTAATTTCATATCCACGGTTACGAAATGGGCCAATACATAGGTTGAACATCATCAAATGCTTTTCCGAAATATTCAAATATTCACCTCATTCACTCCACGCCTCAGCAATCTCAAGCACATTCACGTCAATTATCTATTATCATAACATGGATATCATCGAACGTTCTCCTTTGCAATTACTACAACAATTATAGCGGGGTTAATCATGCCTTCCAGTTAATGTAACGATTGTACAGTGTCTCCTAAGAGCCCCTTTAAGAAAGTGAATCATTATTTTGTTAAATAGTGAAATATTACTACTTACATACGTTCAAAATTATGTGTTCTAGTAAAATCTGTTGCTCGCAATGTCCTAACGTATTGGTATTCATTTTTGCTTTTAATATAGGGTGTTTTATTAGAGGTTTGGTTTTCAAATTGGTAATACTGTTTCTAGCGACAATCAAGTTGACAGCTGACAAATAATTTGTGCTCAGTTTGTTTTGTCATTTCACCATGGAACAACGTTAGTGAACTGTGGAAATTTACTAAATTTTCTACTTGGAATTCACTCAAAATTCACTTGATTGTTTGGCATTATTAAGTAAATTGGCCGTCAAGATCACTTGATTTGACACCAATGAGTTACTTCTTGTGGCAATGTGTTTAGTTTTTATCTTGTTCTTAAGTACGCACTTTTGAATTGCGTACTATTTAAATAAGAACTTTTTGGTTTTCATTTTTTACAAAAATGTTTTAAGGCGACATTGGCATAAAATTGGTTAAAACTAAACAACGTCCTTCAGCATGTTTTTATACAATTCAGATCACATAAGCACGTATTTATAATAAACTAAGTCAGTTTATGTACATATATGAAAATAAATAAAAAATTAATGCAAAACTCATCATGATGTATTAAATATCATACAAGTACAACAGTGGCTACAACATATTCTTTCGGCATCAGTATATTAAATCAAAAAAAAAAAAAAAAATAATAATAAATAAATACATACATAAACGTATGTATGTCTAGGCGTTGCTCCTTTCACATGGCTTTACAAAATGGTTTTATTTTTAACTCTTGTGGTTTTTGAGCTCATTTTTAATCTTCTCTTTTTAACTTCTTTTTACGTAGTTCATATTTCGTTGTAAATGTTAAGTTGTTGCTGGCGGTGGTGCTTACATTATATTGACTTCTTGTTGACCGGTTCAGTGGTTTTGCTGACTGATCATCATTGCCTGAGCAAATTTGTTTTGTCGTCTCGGTTGTAGTTATATTTTTTATTTCTGTATCTGTATGCTGGTCAAGCCTGATTTTTAGTTTGGCTTGCAATTTGTTGCAACAGACTTTCATCAAGTTTGCGGTTTTGTTATTTGATAAGTTGATTTATATTAAATTACGTAGTAAAAATGGGCGGCTGACAGATTTATTAATTAACTACTAATGGTGTTAGTAAAAGTCAGAAATTTTGTTTTTTTTTTTTTTTGTCATATTGCTAAGCTCAATTTGCCGCGAAATAAAATTTTCAAAATATTGCTCTCTGGTACTTTGTATAGTTTAGATTTCTGTTGACGATTCAAAAGACCTTGACCTAAACTTATCACATTCAAACTTTTCAAATGTTTATTAAATTTGAATTGTGATGATGATAGTTTGATGCCAAGTTTTTGAAATTTATATATTGTACATAGTTATATCACAAAAGAAGTCGCATATTTTAAGATTTGATTTAGAAAATTTTGTTTTTAGATATTCTCATATACATATTAATGTAAGTCACATAAAATTTAGTGTAACGCCGGTCGAAATGAATTTCATTCAGAGCATACATACTTCAAAAATTATAATTAATTTTCTTAATAACTAGTCCACTCTCACTGAAAACGTAAATTTAAAAGTGAATGTTTAAGCATAATATTTTTGATTCTTATGGTTCAACTTTAATGCATTCCAAAAAGTTTTTTACAAATTTATCAACTTTATGATGAGTGCTTCAAAAAACTTTAATTATATTCAAGCAGCATTTAACTTCATCATAGAGATGCAAAACTATTTTCCACAGTTTAAGAAATAATTCACAAAATTCAACAAAAATATGCAAAATATAATGTAATTGAAAATTTGCATTAAAAAGAGTTTTTTTCAGCAGCAGTAGCTGAGAACTTTGCCGCTAACAGAAAAAAAATAAAAAGTTTTAAGTAAACTTTAGTAAAATATAATTTTAACAAAAAATAAATAAATAGCAGAAAAATTTTATTTAAAGCAAAGTTTAAGTTTAGTTGTTGACTACTTTTAAAAACAACAACAGCAACAAATATTTACAAAAAAACAAAGACAACAAACAAAACTAAATGAAAACCCACAAAATGTTGCCTCAACATGGCAATTTTTCTGTTTGTAGACTTCCTGTCGTCAGAAATTAAATAGAAAAAGATGTGGTTTGAGGAAATACAACACAACGCGACACGTGTCGTAGCTTATCAAAGAGTCGCCGTTGTCAAATGGTTGCAGAAAAAAATATATAGGTATGTATAAAATTTATTTATATAAAATAAAAAAATTGACATACACGGCAGAGACAGATGAAAAATAAATAAAATTATGATGAAAGCCATTTTCAAAAGGCAAGCAATTACGCGCTATAAGATTGCAAAAATTCCGTGCTGTTAAAAAAAATAAAATTAAATTCTGAGTCTTAAATATTTACAACCCACTCAGTCAAAACCGAGTGAATGAAAAAACCACCCATGCTCAAGAATTCTTAGAATTTCTTTTGCTGAATAAGGATGAAATTTATTTTATTTTTATAACAAACACGGTTCAGTAGGCAGTAAATGTTAGGTGCGTTTGAACGTTGGTGTATTTAGTTATTAGAAAAGATTACGTCATAATGTATTTACATACTTAAAGGATTTTTTAAGTCAAAATGTAAACGAGGCCATATTCGGTCTTGATTGAAATATTTTGTTGAAAAGTTTACGAAATTATACGTATTTTCAATTTAAACTAGGACAATAGTTACATTTACGAACATTAACTGAAAATAAATTGAGATTTTTATCTACACGTGTTCTGAAGAGTACGCACCCAAAAAAATAAATGCGAATTTAAAGGGTACGCACTACAAGAGTTTGCTATTTATGAAATATTCAAAAGTGTGCACAGCTTTAGAAAATGCACAGTTATAGAATGTGTACTCAAATAGTACGCAACCAAAGTGTACTTACACTGAGAAAACAATTTAATTATGTATACCAAAATTTGGTAATAATTAACAAATATGTATATTTGATATAGACAAATTAAATATTTGATAAATGTTAAAATGTCACAGACTGCAGTGAATTGAATAATATGTTTGGATCAATTATATATTTGATAATAATTACCAAATCATATTTTGGTTAAAACAAATATTATTTTGTAGCAATCATTCCTTTGTTAATAATCACTAAATCAAGTATTTGAATAAAAAAATACTTACTTCTCGCAAACGTATACATTTATTAATATCGGTTTCTGCTAAAAATCGATGACAAAATACTATTTTTTCCAATATCGTTACATTCTTAATAGGATGTCGTTTGTATTTATACAATCATAAATTTCTAAATTGCGTACCAAACAGAGTATACTTAAGTAGTGTTTTACTTGAATATGTTATGAATTGCAAAGTTTTCATGTTAATAAAAAATAGGATTAACAAATCTATATTCAACCCAAATAAATTTTTCCAATCAACTCAAACTAATATGTATAACGTTTGGTCCAATAAGCAACAATTTAAATTTCAATTAAGAACATGGTAATAACTAACAAAATTTATTGGTAGTTAACAAATATTTTAAAATCTATCAACCAAATACATTTATTTCAATGAAGCATTCTCTTTTCTCAGTGTAGGAATGAAGAATACTCACCCATCTAGTACGCAACCAAAGTGTACGACCATAAAGACATTTAAATATTTTACACATTATTCAAAGTGTGCCCTAACTTTTTTTACTCATTTGCAATAATGTAGGGTGTTTTAAAGTCAAATTATATTGACTAACTATTTGTATATATCTATGTTTGCATGTACGACACAAATAACAAAATACAAAAAAGCACAAAAAAGCAAAAAAATAAATAAAATTGACAGTGAGAAAACATATGTTTTTCACTACTGTTATTATTTGCTGTCTTGCTCTAAATGGACACGCGTCCAAAGAACCACTCATTCATAAAAATTCAAGTTAATTCATAAGGGAAGGACTGGGTCGACGGGTTGAATTGTAATTTTTCTTTGAAAAAATCAATATGAATGTTATGTTGAACAAAATCGACATAAACAAGCAGCAGAAGTGGCAGTGCCTATTCTAATTTGTTTGTTTATGCCATTCGGCATACGTACGTTATTGCGCCACTGCTGCTGTCATTTCCAAAATTTTACGTAACCCAAAAATGTTAACCGGAAGTTGGCAACAGTGACTTCAGAATATACATATATTTTTGTTTGATTGTTTTTTTTTGCTTATATGCTGTTTGTGTAAGTACGTATGTATGTATATACAACAGACTGTTCAGTGGGTTAAGTAGCATTAGACATGACTCCCAGTATTATTTTTAATTTGTAGCATACATTTAGGATATTATACTATAGTTCACATATGTTTAAGGCAAAATGAAAAAATAAAGTCTTATCTTTTGTGTGGGCTTAGAAAAATGTTTATGGGCCTACGTTAATTAAGCTGTTTTTTTTTTCATATTCATTACTATTAATTTTGTTGTGGTATATCAAGGCAATTAGTTTTATGCCCAACATATGCACTAAATTAACAAAAACAACACTACTTGGAAAACCTTAATTTCGTGTTAAAAGGTCAGCTTTTAGCACAATATAATACTGTTAAGCTTGGAAATGATTTGTTATAAAAGGATTATGGTGCAGTTTTTACTAGTGGTGCACTCATTAGTTTCAAGTTAACTAATTGCGAAATTTACAAGTAAAAGGAGAAGTCTAAACAAAACACAAAAAACCATTTATTTCCACAATTCATTAATATCTCTTTATGCGATCTTCACTTCGAAATTAACTACAAGAGATAAATGGTAACCAGACACGTTGACCATATACGAAGTAATGCTGCAAGTACATTGTCCGGACAAACAGAAACATCAAATTACCCTAAGTTAATATCAGTCGATATTCCTCTACAATTTATGTCTCAATTTTGCACACAGTGTTAACTATCAATTTAATTAACAACTTAGCATACAAAAGTAGCAATCAAAGTAGAAAAGGAGTGGAGACAGGACGACGACCGGTGTCATATGACTGTAGTAAGACTTCGAGTTTTTAAATTCAACGTATGATGCCTGCCTGCACATATAATTCGCGAGCGATTTCTTGACAATATTTAATAACATTGCCTCGTATAAGTCCTAAGTAATGCCGCATGGATAAACGTGACGAAGGCTTTCGATAGATCACATGATCTGCTTTATTTTTTGCCATAGTTTATCTGAGAATGAATCATATTTGAAACAGTGGTTCTGTTATTGTATGTACTTGCGGAAGATTTATTGGTTGGGCTGTTTCTTTAGGGTAGGAAGAAGAAACTCTTTTTTAAATATTAACTACCATAGGAGTCAATAAAGAAAATGGCTGGGAGGATTTCTCTTGATTGCGCTATTTTCTGGCTATCCAAAAGTCCGGTATAGTTGATATATTTGCCGATGTATTCAAAACTTGAGTCAAATATTTCATACTGAGCTCATCAAGGTTTTTGAACGTACTTTAACCGCCTATTAATACATGTAGTTTCAAAGCCTGGATTAGAGGAGCCTTCAATTTCTCAAGATCCTGTGCGAGCATTGCGAACTATTGCGAGCTAAAGACAGAACTGTACTCACTACAAACGTATAGGAAAAATCTGGACGATATTGCATGTCCCAGTTGTGTTTAGCTATTAAGGTTCACTTTGTCTTATCTACTCAAGATGTCGTTTTTGCAATATTTAATTTTTTGCATGAAATTAAAGAAAATTATTCTTTCCATCACATTTAAAAAAAAATGAAATTTTTGTGAAGAAAATCAATTCTCTCAATCAACAACAGCATCAACAGAGATCGCTTTTTCCATGTAGTCTGGTGATCATAAATAAATAAAATCTAATTCTCAACAGCTTGAAAGAAATGTTGCACCTAAACTCAATTTTTTTATTTTTTTACGATTTCTTTTAAAATAAGCAAACTCCGAGCAACAAACACAAAGTGTGCCCAATAAAAATGTTTGACGTGGTTTAAATTAAACAAAAACAAAAAAAAACTACAAAACCGATGACGACTTGTTCGCCCACAGCAGCTGCTGATAAGATAAGACAAATAAATTCAAGAGAAAACAAGCTGATAACGTAAACTTAAAGTAGAAAAATACTGTACGATAAAAGAAGTTACTCAAATAAATTTAAAATAAAAATAAATAAATAAAAAAAGGTAAGACACATGCCAACACGACCTTGGGACAAGGCAAGGCGTTATAAAAGTAGTTAACTAATAAACTCAATCGAAGCAAATTTTTACAAGCGCATGCAATACAATTAACATATAAAACAGAAATTAGAGTGACCAGGTAGTTTGTGCTTAAATTATGCAAAATTTATAATTACCAATAGATTATATGTACAAAAATGGTTAACGAAGCTACATAAGTAAATAAAACTATAAACAGAAAAACTTATTTTTGTTACGAAAAATCGACGCAAAAGAAAATAAACGAAAGTCAAATAATTGTGTGAGAAAAAAAACCTACGAAGCAGATAAGTTAAGGCAAATAAGCAAGAAATTGTACCCAAAAAAAAAAAACAGTTGTAGTCACACACTATGCAAAAACTTGTTTTCATACATATAGGTACGTGAACCCAAGCGAGTGCAAATGTACCCGAGATGTCGTGGTAACTATAAAGAATTTAAAATCTAAAATCAAAAATACTAACGTACCGAATTTATTTGAATAAAGCAACTTTGGACATTAGTCTCTCGAGAAAAGTTCGACCAAACAATAAAAAGATATAATAAGCAAATTAAATTTGAAAGTCACAGACGTGTAAGAAAAACAAAAAATAGAAGTCAAAATAGAAACAGAAAATTAAAACTGGTTAAAAAAAATAATGAACATTGCCGATGCGAACCGCAAACAAACTGGTTAAAAATTTGTGTCCCATCGCAGCGGAAAGAGAGGTCACGGTATTTTGTATTTTACTTTGCCGTGAAGTTGTGGCTGGCGTTAATGAACGCGTTATATTTAATTTTTTTTTTTGTAATTATTTCAAAACACATTTTTACAGTCGGATTTTATTCAGACGTGGAAATATTTATGCTATAATTTTTTAGAACAGTTTTGTTTTATTTTTCATTTCATTTATGTTCGCTCTTTCTTACTTAATAGTTAGTTCTTAAGAAATTAGTTTTGCAATAGCCAGTTTCTCACGGCTATATAATTTCTTCTTTATTAAAATGACGCAAGATTTTTCGTTAGAATTATAGCGACATTTAGTTTCCAGCACACACATAACTATGTTCGTTTTTTATAAACGACTTCAACTTTTGTGGGAAATAATTTAAAATAAGAGCAATATTTTTTCCTCAATTCTCTTCTATAAATTTCAGAGCTAGCTACACTGAGAAAACAATTTAATTATATATACCAAAGTTTGGTAACAATTAATTAATAGTTGTGAATTGCAAAGTTTTTATCATAACTAATGAGAAGTGAAATCAAATAAAAATAGGATTAACAAATGTATATTCAACCCAAACAAATTTTTTCAATCGACTCAAACTAATATAACGTTTGGCCCAATAAGCAACAATTTAAATTTCAATTAAGGACATGATAATAACTACCAAAATTTGTTGATAGTTAACAAATATTTTAAAAATATATCAACCAAATACATTTATTTCAATGACGCACACTCTTTTCTCAGTGTAGGAATGAATACTTTTCGATTCTGATTCCAATTTTAGTGAATTATAATAATGAATCGATTTTTTAATTTAAATGCAAAATAAATTGATTGCTTTTTCGATTTCATTTTAGAAACTAAAACCTTATATTGAAAAAATTTAATTGTTTTCCAAGGAATTGAAATTCAACTTTTGAAAAAGTTAAAGTTACTCTTGAGGTTTTCAACAAATCTATGCAGAAAGCGAAACATAACAGGCTTAGAAATTCTCACTGCTCAGCTCAAAGGTCACTGATGATTTCATTTAGCAATGGATGAAACTATAGTCCAGAAGGCAGCGCTGCATTTTTCGAAACACTTTCTTCCCTTTTAATTTTTTTTGCAAGTGATAGTTTAAGTATAGCTGATAGTCGAAGTAAGCATCAGCCGCCAGAATAGACCTGGTGGTAAGAGGCCGACAAAAAAAGTTTTGAGCAATAACTCGGAAAGCAAGCCAAATTAGAAAAATATGTTAGGACCAATGTTGTAGAGGATAAAAAAGCACATCGATTTCATATGTAATATATATTTTTTTATATATATTTCTATCTTATAGGTATACATAGCTATTAATACTCTTAGCCATTTAGCTATTATGTATGTTCAAAGCTTTCGATCAAGTAAAAATCTCATTAAAAAATAGATGGTAAAAATGGTTATGGTTCTGATTTTCTAATTTTAGTATATTTTTTTTAGAATTTTTTGCATTTTCTCATATTCTGCTATTAACTACACCACATTGTCGAATGAAGCATCACTTTTTTTTATAAATGTGACACTTGAAAAGTTGACTGGCTTTTCGTCTAGAAGCAAGTAATCAAGAATTAAATTAAATAATAAAATAATTTAAAAATTACTAGTTACTTTCAATGGTATTATTTTTATCAATTTCGTACACTTAAGAACCCACATCGAAATTTATCAACATAAAATTGCTTTCAATTTGATTTACTTAAAGAAATCACTTTTATTTCAGAAGAGACAAAAGCAAAAAGAAAGCAGCAATCAAACCAGTTGCCACTACATTTGTTGCTTTTTTGTTGTTGATGTTCTTTTTTTATTCTTTAGATTTTTGCATTCTTGTATTTGTATCTTTTATCTTCACTTAAACTTATTGTCATTCATGAGCTGGAGCAAGTCTGTTATATTTGAGCAATTTTGTTAGTTATGTCTTTTCTATTTTTTTGCTGTCGTTGTTGTTGCTTTTTAAGAAATTGTTTGTTCTTGTTTTGTGTCTATCAACTTTTGCTGGTGCTGTTAAACTTGAATCGTTGTTATGTTGCAAAAATGTTGCAAAACTCGTTTTGATTAGTGAACAAAAAACAAAATGAAGAAGCAGTAGATACTGCCACTTTGGTTACAAAGTTGTGCCCAGTTTTTTACTGTTGTTTTTTGTTTTACATTTATTTTCAGTCAATTTTCATTGAGTGAAAATGTTTGGTTAAAAAGTTTTACCTCTAATGTTTCTACATAGAAAGTTGTGAAAATTCTTAAGAAAGTTTCTGTTTATAGTCATATTTTGCTTTTACTCTTGAGGTGATATTTTTTGCTTCTAAAAAAAAGAAAAAACTTTTAAAAAAATAAGTATTTTTGTAAATAGAAGCTTGAAGATCTATTCTTTCTATTATTATTTTTTTTTTTTTAATTACTTAACGATACATAGATACTTATGAGTCGTTTGTTTCCAAAACGCCACTTGAACGATTTTTTGTTTGAAATTGTGTTAACTAGAAATTTTTTATGTAAATCAGCCTAGGAAACCCTGCGGAAACAACCAAGATATTAATTCGTTATTCCTTCGAGTTCCCAAATACACTGAAATGACCATTATTTTGGGTTTTATATAATTATGGTCTATAACTAAATTATTTTTCAGCTCTTCACTGAATCTCAGAAAAAAAAAAATAATATTTTGTCTTTAATAATCCAACATTCTGTGCATTGGCCTATTTCAATAATAATTGACAATTTTAAGCAATTTAAAAATCAATTGTGGAAAGTGATATTTTTAAAAATCATGATTTTCACTAAACTTAAAAAGTATCAGGAATTTTTTTGGAAAAATTAACTACAACTTTTTTCTGAGTTTCAATTACCTTTTTTCAAATATAAACCTGAAATATGGAATTTTTAATAGACTAACTAGAGTTAAAACAAAACAATTAGGTTTAATCTACAAAAAAATTTGATAAACGAAAGTTTGACACAGGTAACGATAAGATGTTTTTTTTTCGTACTTGCCTAACCCCTAGTAAAACGTCGATAAAGCATCGTCTAAAAGAACATGCACCCGCTCATTTCATATTTTGCGTCTATTACCTATTGAATAATGTAATTTTTTTAACGTAAACGTGAAAAGGGTACCATTTTTCTTGGACAAAACGATATTAGTTATTACTATTGAAATTTATTAACATTTCATGCGCTTTGCCAAATAATTATTTTAATGAAACACCTGCGCATACTGTGGTGAGTGATAAAAAAATTTAACCCAAGGTATACGAAGGGTTAAAAAAAACACTTAAATGGGGTCGCATTTAAGCGCAATCACCTGACATATGGTAAGTATGAGGTAAAAAAAAAAGCCATGAAAAGTATTTAAAATAGAAATGTGATGGAAAAACCATGGAAACAAGTGCAAGGTAAACGAGCATGAGTTACAGACATGACAAAAGTCGAAAAGTAACTATGGTAACTAGTTAGTTCAGCTGTGAAAAATAGAGTGAAGAGATTTTTAGTATTAAAAAAAAAAAATAAATATTGATTGACAACAAAGCTTACGCGATTTTCTGCGAAGCTGTGTTAATTATAATTAAACTTCTCTTAAAAATAATAAAAAGAGCAGACATAATCACATTAATAGTGTCTACCTGTACATCTTGTAGTTATATATAAACAAATAGAAAAAAACTAGTTTTAGTTATCAAAAAATACCCTAGCATATTTTAGTAATTAAATCACCTTAAGTGTGCGCGTTGCTATTAAATTTTTAAGCTTCCGCTACAGAAAGCTTCAAGCAGATTTTTAATTTTTTTTCTTTTCAACATTTATTTGTAGTTATGTTCAAGTTATGCGGAAAAAAATGCAACATCATTTCATTACTTTTAATTTTAAAAGTTCGAAATTCACTCGGTAATGTCGGGTACACAAAATATTTGTAGATGAAAAAACATTACCAAAAATAGATAAAAATTCAATTGGGTTTGAGAAAAAATGTAATTTTAATTGAATGCATCCTCATTAATGTGAGCAATGGACGAACGCCCTACTCTTTGCATTCCTCAATACACAATTCTAATAGTATATACAGCTCACTGGATGTCGCATCATAAAATGATGCCCAACGATTTTTTTTTTTTTTTTTTTGTATTTTTCTTTCTTCCTCTATCTGTTGTCTGCTTCAAGCCTTTGTATTTTTATAGACATTATCTCTGTTGCTCCCATAGGTAAAACACATTTAATGACATTTCCACCCAAAAACTGAAACCAAACGAATAAAAAGTTTCTAAATTGAAATTGAAAATTTTTCATTCAATTTAAATCTCTGCTGCCTTTTATTTATACGCAAGAAAATTCTACGACAAATATTAAATTGAAATTTGTGTGGGGAATTAAATGAAATTATGAGTACGCTCCACCAAAGCCACGGGAGACCAATTGATGCTTTATGCATGGAGAAATGTGGCATTTTGAAATAAAATTGTTGCTATGTGGCTGACTTTAAAGATATTAAGTAACAAAATTTATAAATTGTTTTAATCTCTAAACGTTATAATTCTTAGCGTTAAGCAAACATAATTTATTTTTTAGTTATTTAGCAGCGAAAAAGTTGATCAGTGAAAAATTTAATTCATTGGCGAAAAAATTAAATAAGAAGCAAAAAAGTTGGTTGATAGGCGAATATAAGTGGTTTATATGCGATAAAATTATTGATTACCATGAAAATTGATTGACCGGGTAAAAAATTCACTGATCAATAAAAAAAATATGGTATTCACCGATCGGCGAAAAAAGAATTGTTTGATGCGTAATAAATAGACCATTCGGTAAGAAGTTGACGCTAGATATGAATTTGTAGAGATACAGATTTCATGATTTTCGGAATCTTATTCCGGAAAATTATATGTAGCTTGATCTCTATGTAACCATGAGGCATTCATTTGCTGTTCTCAATTTATGGGACATTGCTTGAAACTGAAACGGACGCTTGCAGTTTGTAAGTAGTAATGCATATCGTGAACAGAGATGTTTAGGAAACTGGATATGTTGAAGTCAACGGTGATATGGTATCAAGTGGTGTGATTAAAACGTTTTATTTTAGAGTGAAATTTTAAATTACAACTAGTAATTGGTGGAAATTTGAATATATTCCAACAAAACTCTTTTTTTAACTAGTTATGCAATGTATTGCTACCTAGTCCCTAGTTTTTACTGGCACAAAATGGTATCAAATAAAGTTTCGTTCTAAATTCTCTTTACCTAAAAAAGGACGCAAGATCCAATATGGACACTTGCTTTTGATTTGAATCTATATTTTTTCAGTTTTTTTAGAAATTTATCAAAAGCAATATTATTGAATGGAAGAACCTGTGATTTTTGGTCAAAAATATCGTCGTATGATAAAAAATTTATCAAAATCAAGATTATTGAAAGGAAAAAACTGCGATTTTTGGTCAAAAATATCATCGTACGAAGGAAATCCATGATCTAACGATTCTTTGAAGCTGGTATGTCTTAAAGATTTCTTGGTAAGTAATAGAAAACATAACATAAAATAAAACGCACATGATATAAGGGACACTGGATACGAAAAACATAATTTTGTTCGATTAAAATGTTTTTTTATTTTATAAATTTAGGTAATTTCTAAAATTAAATGTTTTTTTTTCGAACCGTAACTATTAAGTTTTATCATAGATCGCTGAATTCAATAACAGTGCTCGTTTTTCCAGCATCAGATTTTTTTAATCGCAACGCACAGTGGTGTCACTTCACCAAAACATTGAGGAGGACGAGCATTATAATTTCACCACTATTAGATGGTTTTATTGAATAATAACTGGTATAAGATCCTTAGGTGGTGCCAATGCCCTCTCCAACCCTACTCAATTGACGGCTCTGCTACATCATCTTCAAATCATAACTCAATCAACTTCTTCTAGAGCACCAAACCTTAGCTAGTTACATCTCATTTTAAGCTGGGAAATGAATTTTATCTACTAAAGCTCAATTTGGCACCACCAAGCAACTTACCCTACCCTTTCCCTTACGATATTATGAAAGAACCATGGATGAGATAAATAATAGCAGTACAAACAAAAAATATGTTCTTTTCGACTTGATGTTTACAAATTCCCAAATTTCTTGATTTTGTTTTATTTTTTTTTAATTTTCCAGAAAAGATTCTAGATGTAAATTTGTGTAAAAAAAATTTGGTACACGAAAAATATCAAAATTGGAGGCCTTAAAAAACTCACCTTTTTAAAATCAATTCGCTACCGGAACAAAATGTCTGCGTTTTCACTAAAGCCCAAAGTGTTTGCCTGCTTATTTTTACTTAATTTCACGCTAAATTTTATATCAATTGATAAAAGATTATAAAAATTTAACCAGTTTCACTGTAATTTCAAGATTTTCAATGCATTTTTGACAACCAATCATAGAGGAAGCAAAAACAAACACTTGAGACAACTTTGACGTTTGCCTTTGCAGCCTTTTTTTGTTGTTCTTTCTTTATATTCGCAAAATTAAGTTGGGTGGCAACTTTGCAAAAGGCAAAATAGCAATAACTTAACGTTATACAATTTTAAAAAAAATTGCAAAGAACTTAAATAATATTGAAAGAAAAACAGATAAACGTTGAAAGCTGGACAGACAGTTGAACTGACAGAGAAGCAGCAGCAGCAGCATCGGCCGCAACAGTGAAGTAAAAAATACAAAACGAGCAAGAGTTAAAAAACTGAATGTAGCAGCTGGCTCGTATAATATATACATTTTACGATCTCTGGTTGGCAATGCGCGTATGCTGACGCTGGCGACGACCTCACTGTCGACGCGGACATATTTATAACTAATAACGTTTCTAAAAGTTTGAGTAAAAAAAAATTATTTAAAATACTCATTTTTTCTTAAAGAGATATTTTGTAAATAGTTCCTCATATTTGACGTTTGAAATAAATACCAAAGAAAATCTTGAAATTTTGCATTTTCTTTCATTTACATTAATTTAAAAATTTTTCTTATTGCATTACAGCGTTGAATTTTTATTGCAAATATATCTTTTAATTTGCAGTTTCACACAGAATTTCTTTTACATTTTTTTTCTATTTATTTTTATTAAATTCACTTGCGTCAAATAGAAATTTTTTAGCTAATCTTTTGAAATTTTTCTATTAAACTTTTACACATATTGCACCATTTTATTTTATTAATATTTTATCGTTCAATTTATATGTTTTTAATTGCATTTATTTCTTTCGATAGAATTTTCTATTTTAAAGTTTATACTCCGAGCACGGCTCTGCTACGTTGCGTATGCAATGAATTTCTCACTCGATTTGATTTGACAAATCGATCCGCCATTTGTTTCTCAACTGACGTCCGTTCATTTCTGCCAGGCTATTCATTCATCAACGGGCGTATCTTTCTTCTTTGTCTATTATTTTTGATTCTCCGCTTTGTGCTGTCACCACAGTTTTGATATGACTGGAATTATAATTCTGACAGCACCATATTGTAACAAGTTACCATATCAAAAAAAAATCCTCAAACATTCAACACTTTCTGCTCGCTCAGACGAAATTATTTTGCGTAGACTTTTTTTCACATTTCATATGCATATAACATATGACCGCAATATATTGATCCATGGTACAATTATCGTGAATTATATTTAAGATCTGCCGGAACTATGAAAATCAGCTAAAATAGGACACCGAATTTTCCAAATTACTTAGGTAAATACTCATAACTAAAAGCGGGTCAGATAAAGCAATGTCAAATGTTAAATAAAAGTCGCATCGTTTTCGAGAAAATAGTGATTTTCATAATTTTGAAAAAATGTGACCTTTGGTATCACAGCCATAAACTAATATCTTTTTAAACTACATAGATCATTTTTTCAGATTTGTTTTAAAATTTAACCGTTACTAAAGTAG
The DNA here is from genome assembly GCA_963662105.1 of Meiosimyza platycephala. Classification (NCBI taxonomy): domain Eukaryota; kingdom Metazoa; phylum Arthropoda; class Insecta; order Diptera; family Lauxaniidae; genus Meiosimyza; species Meiosimyza platycephala. The sequence goes on from OY759210.1 coordinate 88,072,899, forward strand.
TTCTTTAAAAATAGATGTAGATTTAAAATTTTTGTTTCTCCATATTTTATTCAAACTTTAAGCTGGTGTGGATTAAAAAATGTGTACAACAAGCTAAGTAACCAACTTTTAAAAAAAATTGCCTATTTATTGCAATTTCTAAAATGGTAAAAACATTACTTATAGTTATTATGGTTATTAATATTTAAATTTCAAGTTTTGACAACTTCATATTATCTTACATTGCTTAGTATATTTTGATGGTATTAATATTAAAACGTTATAAAATTGTTGCACTGGCGCAATACATTTTACTCAAATAAAACTGTGCTCAATTCTTCAAAAATTCTATTAGAATTATAAAAAACTGAAATTTATAAAATTTCACAAATACTACTTTATCCCCAAGTCTGGCAACACATTTCATTCAGTTTTGCAAACACCGTACAAGCGTAACATTTTTCGTGGAGACAAAAATAGTACTGTTCAAACTTTTAACATAACACAAGCCTAGTGCTGATCAAACTTTTAACATTAATTCCAGCTCTTTTTAAGTAAGAAAAAATGGTCACTTCCTGTTTAACACTTGCACTTTAGCCAAACAAGTAAATATAAAGAACGAAACTCCTAGTTTTGACCGAATTGAAACGTGCTCTTATATTGCGAAGAGCAAAATTAATGGTCTTAGAATCAAGGGAAACGTAATTTTGCTTGATGATGAGCACACCAACCAGATTAGTTTTGAGTGTAAAAACATCGATTCGCATCATAGAGAAAATCACATTTGGGGACGTCCATTAATTACGTCAGGTGTTTTTTTGGAAAGTAGGACCCCCCTCCCCTTGGTGAGATTTGGTGAGATCTAGCGGGACCCCTCCCCTCCCCTTGGTGAAATTTAAAATATAAATTTTAATGTAAATTCTATGCATTAAGAAGTTTACGAGAGGTTTTCCTTGACTCCCTCCTCCCCTTTGGTGAGATTTTGCTGGACACCCTCCCCCCTATTTTGACTCACGTAATTAATGGACGTCCCTTTTCCTCTGATTCTAAGACCGTTGGTTTGACTCCTTGCAAAATAAGAACCCGTTCCAATACGATCAAAACGGGTAGTTTCTCTCTTTATATTTACTTCTTTGATTAGAGTGAACAAAAAGCAAGAAACACAAGTTATTTATTGTTTTCATAATTTATAAAAATAAGAAAATGGAGTGAACCCTTGAAGACGACAGCTTGTAATCTACAAAATTACGATTTGCAACATTAAATATAAGAGCAATATATCGAGATGGTAAGTAAGAAGTGGCGTGTAAATACTTGTAGATGGAATACGTGTGAACATTCCACGTTAAGTTAAGAGCAGTTTATTTGACGGTCGGGAAGATCAAATACCAGTGACATAATTACGCACATATATCGGTATAGAGTAGGTCTCTATATTAACGCAAATAAGTTAAAAAGTTTTCATCGAAAGTGTAATACGTTTAAAGGCAAGAGACATTACTTAATAGTAGTGCATTTCAGTGACCCTGTGGAAGACAGTTTGTGGAAAGAGGTGACGTACCCCAGACCTAGCGTGGGCGACTTCCAGGTCTTGAGCCTGGAGCCACAATCGTTGGCTTCATTTTGTTAATTTTTTGGCAGCACATTTGTTGCAGCTTTTCAAGCACTGTATAAGCACATTGTGCTGAATCAGCGCTTACAATATGTAGTGTAGACATAAACCTAGTGCTGCTCAAACAATGGCCATAAATTCCAGTTCTTCCGAAGTAAGAAGAGGTACGTGGCTATGATACGCTAAATTCGAAGCGACATCTGTATTGAGACTTTAATGTTTCAAAATGGTCACTTCCTGTTTAACAATTGCACAATAGAGTGAATAAGTTAGTGAGTTATTTAATTACTATTTTCATAATTTATTTAAATAATTTATAAAAAAATAAGAAAACGGAGTGAACTCTTGCGAATGACGATTCGTAATCAACGAAAAATACTATTTGGAACATGGAGTATAAGGACAATGTACTAAAATGGTAAGTCAGCTGTGGTACGTCAGTGATGAAAAAATATGGACAGGCCACGTGAACTTAAAAGCATCTTATTTTATGGACGGGAATGCCAAGTGTCAGTGAAATGCATTAATATTAAGTAGATCTTTATATTAATGCTGATTTTCGTACTAGCTAATAGATTAAAAAGTTTTCAGCGAAAAGTGCTGCTGCTACGTTTAATGAATGGTGTCTCTTGTCTTAACTTAACAGCAATGCATTTTAATGCCTCTGCGGGGCATCTTTTGTGGAAAGAGGTTATAGGACTGATGATCCTGAGTACTAGTACTAGTAAATTCAGGAAGCGACTTGCCCAGAGTGGATGACTTCCTAGTCAGAGTCGCACCCACTATTGTCGGCTGTGTAATTATATTCACAACAACAAAAACGTAGTAATACATGGTTCGAGAGCTACACGGTGCCTTAAAAACGAAATTTCTAACGAATTTATTTTAAAGGTAGCAATTTCACCATCATTATAGGGCACTTGGGGGAGATTACGATATCCGTGGCGCCGTGATTTGATAATGTTTTTCGATAAAACACTTCAAAATAAATCAAAAATGTTAAATAAAAAAAATCGATATCTCGTTTAGCTTTCGAGTTATCGATACCTAAAAATCTGATTTTGATAGTATCATTAGAATTAAGATCTCAATGATCTTTCTTTTCGATTCTTTCGGTAGTACTTAGTCTCATCTATTCGACTACATACATATCTCATTATTTACAAATTTTGGCTCAGTAATTTAGGCGATATGGAAATTAATATGGTGAAAAAATGTTTTTATTTTTTTTTTTTTAAATTGAAATCGAAAAACCACTAAATTGACGAGAAAAAATCGAAAACACTAAAGGGACTTAGTTTATCATTCCTTGTAGAGGATACCTTCACTCAATAAATAAATTTTCTTCAGCAGTAGATCGGCCAATATATAAAATTTTCAAACAATTTGTAGGCCATAGAATCATCTTCAGTTTGATATTTTATTCAGCCCAATCGGTCAGTTTTGCTTTGATATATGTATGTCGAATCATATGAGAGTACAATTAAAAAAAATTGAAAAAAAAAAAATCAAAAAATTTTTAAAATTGACCTATATGACCATTGAAAAAAAATTTATTGCGATTTTCTTGTTCACCGGGCCAAAATCTATAAAGTAAGTATAGTAGCATGTAAAACTCAGAACATTTTTTTTTAATATTGTTGGCTAGTGTAATCAATCCCTCTCAAGCCAAAAGTAAAAATGGACTTCAGAAGGAGAGGCGAAAGGGTGATTTGCTTTATTTAAACATAAAAAAATTTCTGACACCAATCGATGCCAAAGGACCGAAAATGGATTTTGAAAGTCGAGAGGTTATATCCCGCCAACTGTTTTTTTTTGATTTTTATACAAAATGAGAGACAATATACATACATATTAGGAATAAAGTTGTGATGTCAACAAAATTTTTAAAAACAATTGTACACATACGGCAACTGTAGATTAAAATACAACCCGTTAATATTCAATTGTTGTTTTTTCCCCGTGTGACATATTTTAATAAGAAGCCTTGTTAAGGACAACATAAAGTTTTTAACAGCAAAAGAGTGAGAACGAAATTAACACAACAACAGCAGCAATAAAAACCGGCTGCTGCAGTATTGCCAGGTGTAAGAGAAACATAAAAATAAAACAAAAACAACAATAAAAGTAACAATAGCAACAATTACAACTCAAGGACATGCTGTTCAACCCATAAATATAAGGAAAGTCTAAAGAGAGAGAGAGAGAGTAACAGCAAAACAGCTTTTAACAGCATTTTAAAATCAAGAGCGGGAAAAGGCTGATTTCTCAAGAGAGCGGAAAGAGTAAACGTCAAGCTTTCACCCACATTTTTGTACCTTATCACAGCCAACAACAAGCATAATTCTTACAATAACAACATATGGTGTAACAACAAAAACTGGAACACACACATTTTCACCTGCTGGAAATTGGAACTTTGGAAGGACATTGGAAATTAAGAAGATAGTTGTTTTTTTGTTGTAGTTGTTGTGCTTTCAAGAGCTTTTTCGAACATCTCTACGTCACAACACAGGCGTACATACAGGCACAAACATACGCACACTCCACATGAGAAAATGCATACACACAAACACACAATATTGTGCTGAAGGATAATTTTCCGGCGCAAGCTAAACAAATTTTTCGGACGCAAATGTCAGTCATGGAGTTCCAGTCGTCGGGTCAACTTGGAACATAAAAATTGTGTAGCGCGCGCGAAAAAAAAGTGTAAATGTGTAAAATAAAATGAAATTTCAAAATCTGCTGCATAAAAAATAAAAGAAATTTTTTAATGTGAGTGCAAAATGTAAAGATAAAATAATCAAGAAAAAAATACACAGAAGCCAGGAAAAGAAAGAGGGGAAAAAAAATCAAAAGTGAAGGAACAAATGCACACACACATACATATCTACCGCACACACAATGTTGTCTGGAGTTAGTAAAACGGAAAAGTTCCTCAAATTTTTTGCTATTCTCTGCTCCCCTGACTACGCCTTTGCGTTATAACCTCATAAACTCCCACTGCCATACGCTGTATGTGTGTGTGTGTGTGTGTTATGCGTGTTTTCCACTAACGTTGTCCTTGTTCATGTTTTTGCTGTTGCTGTTATTTTACTGACTCCTGTGCCACAGCAGCTCAGCTGCTTTGGCCGCGGGCGGCGGTCTCTGCTGCTGCTGTTAACATTTGCAGAAAAAAAACACAGCACTCAAAAACAAAAATCACATCACAGAAACGTAAAAACCCAATCGACTCGTCAAGATATTGATGTTGGCAAAAAAAGTTTGTTTTTCTTCAATTATACTTTAGTAACGCATATAAAACAAACCTGTCGCATTCACGTTAAAAATTCCTTGATACTAAAGGAGCAGCATCATCTTTTCTTTTTCTAAGGATATAAACAGAAACGATGAATAATGTGTATTTTTAAGGAGCTGTTTACAGTGCAAATGGATGGTTTTACACTTTGTTTACGCCGTAGAAAAAATATACAAACGAACTTACGATTTATTTTTTTTTTGTTTTGCTCACATATACCTACCATAGTCGATGGAAACTTTTTAAAACCATGAATACAAAACTAATATTGAGTTTTTCCTTTAATAGCGTTTCTTATTTTAAGGATCTAAGAAAGTCTGCAAATAGAAAATTTGTATGAAAACTATTACTGCATTAACACATTTCCAGGAATGTGAAAAAACAAATCCTGAGCTATTTTGAATTTAAAATAAAATAAAAAAATTTCGAAAACAAAAAATTATCAATATTTCATAAGAAATTTTTATAAAAGTAACTATGTAGTAAAAGAGCAATCATTAGCTAGTAGAACAATTAAGTAACCCAAAATGTATTAACACTAAAAGTTCATAGGTACAAGTGATGAACTTTAAATATCAATGATATTTTGTTAATTTTATTGGTTTTTTGAGTGAAGCGCAGCCAGTGGCGTATTTTGAATATTTGTCGACCGAAGCGAAAAGAAAATCTTCCCCCCTGCCTTAGAAAAAGTTTTCAAATTTTCATAAAAAAAGTCCATCAGATTTTCTTATCTCGATGAATACAGAGCACCATTTTGACGAGCCCCAAGTTTTAGCTATCGGGGCTACAGCTCTTCATACCCTTCCCTCCCATAGGTACGTTAGTGAACGCTTTGGACTCATTTATTTTACAAAACTTTTCTTAGTGAGTGGTATCACGCCTCTTAATTTTTATCAAGACAGATTGTAGTTGTAATGTTTTGAGCTTAGTTCACTTACTGCGGACATGAAGTAAAGGCGGTGGGCCACGGTTCGTCGGAAGTGAGTTCAACCCGAAAGTGCAAAAACTGAAAATGTTGTTCTTTATTTTGTATCTGGGATGTTTCACAAATTTTTTTCATGTGTGATGTGAAAAAAGTCGTCGGTACAAAATTAGTCCTCGAAAAAGTTGCACTTCTCTTACTTACCATTTTTCATTCCAATAGTTTTGCGGTTGAAAAACTCATTTATAAATTCTAGTGGAAAAGTTTTCGTAATTGTTTAGCTTGAGAGACACCGCTCTGATTTTATTAAAATTTTAGCATGTTGTAGACCAAGAATATATACTATACAATGATAGCCGGAACAACGCCTTGAGCTTGAAAATAGCAATCCTTCACCAGTATAGAGCTACTGTGCTGCCCTCAGAAGCGCAAAAGTGGTATCACAAAACAATCTTAATTCTTATGGCATCGAATAGCTTAAGCAATTACGCGTCTAATGATATCCGATATCTTTGTCTGAATAAATGCCTATATCTTTGTTCAAACATATAAAAAATATTTTAAGAGAATTTCCTTTATCTCAATTTTAGGGGTATTACAATCATATGACATTAACAAACCATCAACTTTCTCGAAATTCACTTCCACTGAGATGCCTCTTTTCTGCTACTGAGGACAGTGTATGTAGCAAAACCGGTGTTGGGCATATTGGAGAATGTAAATCTTGAGCCGCGGCTGAAAGCATAATACGTTATCAATTAATTGCTGAAAATTTTTGCTTTAACTTGATTTCAACTTAAAAACGCACAGGTAGAAGAACTTAGCTAATTTTTCATTTCATCCTATTAAAGGGATTTTTTATTTTTGTAATATCTGTTCTCATGCATTACCAGTAAGGAAAAAAATGCTACACATATTCTAAAATATTTTTGTCACATTTGTTGATAAATATTGGTGTTGCCTTAACACCTATAGCAAGTAATATTTAAGAGTAAAAATCATTAGCACTATTCAATGCTGTGGAAAAATATCCTTGCGTGCAAAGACCTCCCCAGGACAAATACATTTTAGATATTCCTCACTGTCAAAAATTCATTTGCCGAAAAAATCAACCCAGATATTCTTTTATTTGAATTGTGAAATCTCTAAAATGTAATTGCCTCCGCAAAATAGGAACAAGCTGTTCTTTCGTGCTTTCTTTTCATCGAGGCAAAACAATCTATCAAAGTCATATCCGATTTTCAACACAACTACACGTCTCCTATATTATAAAGTGAATTATATAGTGAATTTCAAAACTTTAGTTCGATGTAATGTTTCTATTAGGGATGCAACGATACGCGTTTTAGCCAATACGATACCGATATACCGATTTATCGCCGATTCCGATACCTAAGTTGATTTTGACAGATTAGGTAGAACTTAAAAGAAGAAGAAATATCACTTAGAATCGGTACTACCATAATAGGCTCCTCGAGCTATATTATTTGACACATATTTCAAGCTGTTATCACAAAAAAAAAAGGTGAAAATCCATGTTTGGGACAGGATTCAACAATGCAACTCCATATATTATATTTAGGCCTCTTTGATTTCTATCATTTGGCATACATTTCTAGCTGTATTATACTACAGTATTAATTAAAACAACAAAATTAGCTAAAACTAGGCCGTTTTCGGTCATCGGGACAGGCTTTGGTAAGGCAACCCTGGTTGGTTAGTTTCACCAAAATGCATTACTATTATTCCCGTAAATCATATCCTGTAATCTTATATACTAGACTTATATAATCTTTTCTACATCGGGCTCTTGGGCTATAAAAATTTATGCATGATTCGAAGGTTTTTTTCTGCACAGTTCCTTTATCCACTTCATATGGTACCTATTCTGAAAATAGTAGTGTTGATAAGTGTTTTTAATTAATTTTGACACAAGATAAAGGATAATTTTTTTTGTGTATATCGGTGTATCAGCAAATAAATATCGCCGAATAAGCCGATATATCGGTAATCGGTTATCTATGTTACCTTAGAATATTGGCTTTGGATTATTTTCTTTGGTAACTTTAATAATTCTTAACACTGAATTTTATAAGATTTCTAGATTTTTGGAATTTTCATTAAAAATTTTCGTCAATTTCATTAATATATTATTTACTTTTTAAATAAAATTCAAACCAACCATAACTTAATTAGTAATAAAATATTTATATGTCGCGAAAACATTACAAGTCCCGCTTTATCGCGTGAAACTTTTTTCAAGCAGAAATTTCTAATATAGAAATTTTTGAATTTGTCTATCACCAAAATCCAAAAATTAGAATAAGCAAAAGCAGTATAAAAAATTTTACAATCAGTATCGCCAACTTAACAACTACTGTACTGCGGATAAAGTTTAAAAATAGAGTAATAATATCGTATCGATCTCATATAACTATGTAGAAACTTGTAACTATTCGTATCTACATGCAGAAAGTTCTGAATACAAAAAAGATCTCTAAATTTGTTTCAAAACATTTTGTGATTACCAGAAAAGACAGCATTGGTAGAACAAATCACTTTTGCGATGACATAATCTTGAACTCGACTGAAAAATTAATCTCTAAAAGACACAGTTATGGGGAATTGAAATTTGCCGTACACATGCCTTAAGTTTTATTAATTTCTTGAACCAATATCACCAACTGTCCCAGTTTTAATTTTTCTAGACAACTTATATTCAAAAACAGAGACCTATTCCTTCTTTGCTATCCGAGAAAACATATATGAAATGAAACATTTTTTTGAAACATTCTAATATATATTTACTAATATAAACTCCAATTTTCACTGCATAAGCTGAAGGCCATCGCTGCTCTTGCTTACTCTTATATTAGCTTTTAATTTTGTAATTAATTGTTAATAAATAAATAAAATACTTCATAAAATCATTGAAAATGGCAAATAGATTTTGAAAACTGCATGTAATGTCATTGAAAACGATTTAGCTGTGTAATACGATTACGAAGATGATAAGACCAAATTCAATTTTAATTAAACGAAATTGCTATCTATATGCTATTGCATCGACACTTGATTCATTTTCATTTATTTGATTAAAAAATTCAATTGAAACATCATCCAGTTTCGTATTTTATTTTAAGAGACGATTTTCTGTGAAATTCATTTTTTAAAATATTTTTGCTGTTTTCAATTCTAAGAAGAAGTTACGAGTGTCACTCATAGCACATGATGTACCAATTAATTGCACAAAATTTGAAAACATGATATTTTTATAGCACACATGAATTTGAACATTTTTATTGAATAAAAAAAATAAAATTTTAATCAAACATTACTACATAAAAATTTTCTTTTATTTTATTTTCAGCATAAAATATGAGCTAAGTAAAAATAAAATGAAAACAAAAGTCGGATTTGAATAAATTCAATGCCAGCAAAGTGAGTGAAATTCAAAGAAATAAATAATAAAAAAAAAATTATTAACACTTAGCAAAAAGCAAAGCAAAAAAGAAGAAAAAGTGCTGAGCCAGCGGATCATAAAAGCATAAAAACAGCAGCATTAGTCGCAGCAGTAGCAGTAGAGCATAAAAGTAAAAATATAAACGAGCTGCTTAACGTTAATAATATGCTACAATGACATACATACACACATATATACATTCATCGACTGTATAATCATTAAAATGTACTCGTATGTACAAGTGTCTCCGTTTTTTTTTTGTTGTTTTTTCTGCGTGTGTGATTTATGTTTATGAATTATGATATAAATGAGCGGAAACGGAAGTTAAACACAAGACAAATTAACGTTAAACTCAGTAAACTCAGGAAGTAGCAAAAATGATATATATAAAAAACCAAAAAATAAATACAGCAACTAAATAAATAAATAAACCAAAATAACTGTATGCAAAACACAAAAGAATAAAAAAAAAAAAGAAAAACTTCATTAATATAAATAAATGCACGCCCAAAACTAACACTTCCGGTGACATCCGGTGACATTCATCACATCAGGCAACATACGTACACACGCAGTAACAGTGAGAGAGTGAGAGAGAGAGACGCACATTAGAACAAAACACACGCACGCACACATGTCTTGTGCGTATTGTTTGCATGTAGCGTTTATAACAAAAACGAAAACGAAAAAGACAGCAACGACAACTGAGCGCGACTCATCAATTTCATAGCGCACGTTAGTGATGTTTTATTCGTGATTAACCGTTGTAATTTAGCGATTGTGTAACGACGATAAGCTGCGGATGTGTTAGTGAGTTTTGGCAGACTACAATAGTGTTAGTTTCAAGTAAGGAAATTAAAAGTGTGACAAAAAAATTATATTGAAAATGTAAGAAATTTGAAAAGGAAATTTTAGTTGAAATAAATTGAAAAAATAATAGTGAAAAGTTTAAAATTTAAAAAATACTAAAACATGAAAAGAAAACAAGAATTCTATTTAAATTAGTAGTAAAAAAAAAAAATCAGTGAAATAGAACAAAAATTATTATTCTGTGCATATGCTTCATTTTGTCGACGTGCGCTAAAATATAAGCGCTCAAAAATATGCAATAATAATTTTGTGCATGTTCTCTCAAAAAATTAAAATTTCACCTTAATTCTTCAGACATTCTGTGTTCATAAAATTAAAAAAAAAATAGAAAAAAAAATTATACCACTAATTCATTAAAATAAATTATAGTTGTTGTTGTTGTTGTCATAATAATTATTATTGTTGTTGCTACTCGCAGCAATTTAATCAATTGTTTGCTCCTTGTTGTATTATAATGCTGACAGTGGTCTGCGTGTCGGTGTGCAAGAATCTGTGAAAGCCCAAAAAAAAAAAAAGTGTAGAAAAATCAAGTGCAAAATTAAAGAATTTTCTTGTGTTTTTTTTTTTGTTTCTCTCATCAACAATTTCTTCGTAGTCTTCGCATTTTTTTCTCACTTCATCTTCTTCGCTTTGGTGAAACGGAAGTTTGCCAGCGGAAATTCCGTTTAAGCGGAAACGGAAGTAACATCCAGCCAACGTAACGCAACGGTAACAGTAGCAGCAGCAGCAGCAGCGTGCAATTTACGCCACTACTTACTGCACGTTTTGTTTTTACTACATCTTTCAGCATACGTTTCAACGATTCACAAAAAGTAAGTGGAAGCAAAAAAATTATATAAATGGCTTTATATTATTTCAGGATTTTTTCACTTAAGTAATTGGTGCTTGATTAAATTGTAGCATTTAAGTATCCATTTTTAAGATGAAATTTCAACAAGAGTAGGTACTTGTGTATAGAAGTGTGAAATATAGTTTTAGTTTGAGCGTTAAAATTTATGAATTGTTCTATGGTGCAAATTATTATTAGCTTGATTTATGAGTAGCATTTAATTGAACAAAATTAAAAATAGAAAGTTTTTGGTCAATAATTCAATTTTCTCATATTTGAATGATATGTAATTCATAATTTCTTGCAATATTTGACATTTAAATTTTTAGAAAATTTTCTTTGGAAAGAGAACATTAAATTTTTTTCTATTTATAGTCCATTTATTTTGGGTGATTTTCAGTTAGTCTATACCTACATAACTGGCAAAAGTTTTCAGTCAGTCTTCATGCGACGTAGTGCGCAAAATTTATATGGAATTTTAAGGGTCTTGTTGTCTTATTTCGGGCAACTCTGCTTACGCTTAACATAACTATTAAAAGATTACACATTTGGAATGCAAATAAACACAGGTTTTGCTACTAAATATGCAGCATTTACTAGGTAACCAAGCGTTCATGGCTTTTTTAGCGCGCCTTATTGCCTTATACACTGACATAAAGTCAGAGTAGGTGCTTTTCTTTTGAAATTTGCAGGCATTGCAAAGTATTAAGTTGTTGTTTATCTTTTGGATAGTTTCCTTGCTTTCATTTTTCTGACTTCTTTTTCAAAAAATTCGCTCAAGATATACATATAACAAAACAAATATTCAATATCACTTAAGTGTTTGTCATTCATTGTTCATTAATTTAGAAAATAGCTGTTATTTTATTCCGAAATTAGACCCTCAAAAAATAAGATGTATTAAATATATATATGTAGAGTGGATAAAAAATATCTGTCAAATATTGACTTGACAAATTAACTAGCTTATCCATATTCCAACAAATTACATCTGCCCTAAACTCAACTTCAAGAAAAACATTCAGATGAAGTTTCCGAAAAAAGTTCAATGGGAGGAGAATACATCAAACTAAATTTTGAAACCTCCATATGGAACAGTCTTTTACAAACCGAACGAATTTTGACAAAAATTGACCGACACATTTTTGATTTGGCTGAAAATTTTTTTATGGGTCCTGTATCGAAAAAGAAGAGATATGTATTCGAGGATTTTGAAAAAATTTTTTTTTTTTTTCAAAAAAAATTTTTGAGTATTTCGTGATTTTTGGCTTAGAAGCTCATGTTCAAAAATTCGTAACGTCGGTTTGTTAAAGCTAATTGATTTTAATGTAATTTTAAAGCTAAGAAAATTATCTTTAATAAAAAAATATTTTTTTTAAAAAATTATTAACAAATTAATATTGTTATAAACAATTAAATTGTTTAAATTGATTTTTAGGAATTTCTAAGTCAAATTTCATATCGAAAATGTATTTTTTTTTAATGGGCAAACTATTATTTCTCTTAAATTTTGAGAATTTCGCAATTTTTGGCTTGGAGACTCACTTTCAAAAATTTATAACTAACGTTCTGTTGAAGCTATAAAGTTGAAATTAATTTCATTATAAAGCTAAAAATATGAACTTAAATAAAAAAATAATTTTTTAAAAAATCACCAACAAATTATTATTGTTATAAACAATTTAAATGTTTAAATAAATTTTTAAAAATTGCTCCCACCCTGTATCAAATTTTTAATGTCAGAATCGTGTTCTACGTCAAATTTTCTAGCTTTAACAAAACCGGAGTTATGAATTTTTGAAAGTGAGCTTCCAAGCCAAAAATCACGAAATTCTCAACATTTGAATTCGCTCTATTTTGAAACAAAATTTTTTTTTAAAAAATCCTCGAATGCGTATCTCTTTTTTTCGATACAGAACCCATAAAAAAATTTTCAGCCAAATCAAAAATGCGTCTTCCGAAAAGTGTTCGGTTTGTAAAAGACCGTCCCATATACATCGTTGGGTCATACATGGACTGCAGGGTAGATGCGATAGTCCATCTCAAAGAACCGAGAAATTTCAAACACAAGTCTTTGGTATTTTAGTAGCCAGCAGTTCAGTGGCTAATACAATATTTATATATCAAACAATTTCTTCTGATAGACGGGCTGCCATCATGGTTTTGAGAATTCTCCGAATGGAGACAATAAAATCTAAATTACATAGTATTAGTACTATATAAGATGGAACTTGCTAAACTGGGGCGTCAGCTGAGATAACTCTCATATATGTTCTAGGCTATAGGAACATTGAGGGTAATGAAAAGGCTGATGAATTAGTAAGGTACGGTTCCTCTCTTGATGAAACTATAGCCTTGGATCGTGTGCAGATTCCACTCGGTATAGGTCTGCACGCTTTTTCTTCTCGAGGCAGCAAAGCACTGGGAGACCCTGAAAACTTGTAAAACATTCAAAGCAAAATCACCAACCTGTAATAATTCAAAAACCAAAGGCTTGCCGTTAAGAACCGCAGTGACATCACAAGATTCAACATGGCTTGCCCTGGACATTAGATTATCGGCGAACATGAAAAATTAGATAGATATTTCGTTAAACCCTCTTTGTCGTAGTTGTTTGAGTGTAAACTTCCATAAATTCGTTGAAACTGAAATCGGATCGCTGCTTGACATAGCTCAAATGGACTGGATAACTGGATAAAGTTTTTATCGTTACCAGAGTTCTTATTAAAAACTCTTTACAATAATTTTACCAGTTTGTAGCGTAACATATGTAAATATATTTTAAAACGGCACATACTTGCTACTCAATGGCTACTAGCCGCAACTATATTCCAACATAACCTTGGACAGTAAAGCCTCCGTACAATAATGCATGACTGAGTTAGAATTCTTTGAAAATCAGCAAAAAAAAGTAAATATTTTGTTTGTTTGTTGCGCAGTTTAATTCTAAGAACAAAATAATGCTCTAAAGCTCTGCAAAATTATTTCAATTTGTGTAGAAAAATGGCAAACATATATAAAGTCAAAGGATGCCATAATTTGAATATAAAAATCTATTAAATTTGAAACATTCTAAAACATACGAGACGAAGAAAACTTTTTCTTTTCCGTTTGTTTCTGATATGTAGAGCTTTGAAATTGTGGGTTTTTTGACATGTTATGGTCAGAAGTTAAAATTTGATCTTTTAGATTTGAAGACACTGAACAAAACAAAAAAGATTACATAAAAAAGTTTAAATTTCCTACAAAGTTTTAGAAATATTTTAGGAAATATCGATTTTTTTTGTATATGATCAGAATTAAATACAAAATTGAAACTTTTTATGCAATGTGTTTTGTTCAGCATACCAAGTTCTGCAAAATCATAAACTGCAGCTTTGACTTTTAGCTTTTTTTCACTTCTCAATTAACCAAAATTTAAAATATTTCAAAAAGGTGATAATAACCAAAATTTAAACAAAATTTGTGTGCAAAAAAAATGTTTCTCGCTCAAACCGCTTTGTTGAAATATATAATATATTTCTCTAAGCCAGCATGCTTAGTATTAAATAAAAAAGTCAAACTAATTAAATCGACTAAGCTTCAAACATAAAATTCATATAAAAACCAAATATTGCCTAAAGAGTAAAAGCACAAAAAATTTATTAACATTAGCTACCTTGTACTAAAGCAGCAATGCGACTAAAAACATTCCATAAATTTATTCATAAGTAGCTTAGCAAAAAAAATTACCACAGGCAAAAAGCCAATATTTCAGTTTTAGGGCAACCATAAAAAGAAACCACATTACCAAAAGCTCAATAAAGTTGTAGTTGTTGCCTTTCTGACGCTTATAGTGCTAAAGGTATTATACGAAAGGACAATGATGAAGTTATAGAAGAACGTGTTAAAATTAAACTAATGACAATGACACGTTATGAAAAAAAACAACATATTTATGCTGTTGTTTTTTCTTCTAAATATTCTTTGAAAATCTTTAGCTACAAAATATATAAAAAAATAAATTAAGAAAAATGTAAAAAATATGCTCTATGAAACCGTAAAATTTGGCTATGCAATACATCAAATAAAACACGTTTTGAAATATATGTGGTAAGGAGAGATCAAAAAAAAAAAAAAATATATATATAAAAAATCCTATAAAATTTTTGTATGAATATTTATAATTCATGGCCAGTCACATTTTTGGTTTCCTTCTTTGAATTAATAATCCGTGGTAGATGTGGAGCGTAAAATGAAACACAAAAGAATATTGCAAATACTTAATAAACAAACGCACAACAACATTTACAAAATCTACAATATTGTGCGTGCAAAAACTATGAATTAAGTTGCAAATAACAGCTGACCAAGAAATATTCCTCATTCCATATAAAATACAATACTTTTTATATGCTGGGATCAGTAGGTTTTAATATTATGCGTGACAGGAAGCCATTTATTTGAGTTTGATTTTTGCGCTTTTCGCATTTTGTTTCAATATTAGTTTCGCTTTCTGTTTTGATTCTACGTCTAAAATCTGAGATTATATTGCAGATTAGTAGCATAGTTTTTGGCGTAAAAAAAGGAAGTTGAATGCTTACGCCCTGAAAATGGCTTTACATTCAATGCATGCAAAACATATAATACTTCTGTGTTACCAAGCCAAAATGCAGCTTATATTTGAGTATGAAAACAGTGCTCACTTTTTTCTTCTAAAAATTATGAACATAATTTAGCAATGACACTTGAATAGCTTCAATTTATGTAATAACTTGGTGTGGTACTATCAAAGAGATCCAGCTACGTTTTGCTCTGTTGTTATAGAAAAATAATTCAACATCTATTGATGTTGAACTTGTTGTTTGGCATATTGTTAGTCAGACTATGGCGAGAGATGTAAACCAATTTTATTTAAGCTTAGTAATTTGTTGGAAAATTGATTTTCTCTTCTGTTCAGTAAGAAAAGTTTTATCTATTCTCCTTTAACCTCAACTTATTTTTGTCTCACTTGCAGAAGCTAGCAATAAGCAGGCAAGTAAGAGCTCACCTTTTAAAATTATGGTATCCCAAAGGTCTTTTCGTAGACTGAAGCATTTATACAAATAGTTAGGCTGCTATTAAATATTTACAATCAGTCTTCCTAAACTCACTAGTGGCTCAGAAATGTCTCTCATCTCTTAAAGAGATCGCTCAACATATTAACATTTACCTTATCTAGATGCCTGGGCATAGGAAAATGGATAGCAATTACAAAGCTAATGAGCTTGTTAGGCAAGGGACTAGATCACAAATACCTCAGAATACGAAAAGTGTAGGCGAACGATATATTAAAAAAAGCAAAACATAAGATGGACCCAAGGGTTAACTTGCAATTTTAAAAAGCGAATCTGCCCGAAATGAGATGCTGACATCTTCTGTGTTCTTGTCTCGTATTTTCTAGAAAACGATGCAAAATGCTTATTTAGTTTTTATTTGATGACCCTGATGACGCTAGACATTTTTTTTTTTTTTTTTTTGAGAGAGTATACTCTCTGGTATTACAATGGATCAGCATTTGGACTAAGTGAGTCGGTTCTTAAACTGCCTGCTGATCCCACTGAACCTAACCTAACTTAACTTGAAGGGTCTAGTCACTGAAAATTCATAAATTTTTGTTTATATATATGTTACCGGCCAAACTAGTTCCGTTAAGCCTAGAGATGTGCAATGATATTTTAATGCAAGAGCACTGTGGTTAGTGAAGTCTACGACAGCAGCAAAGTCAGACAACAAAATTTGGCAATTTCATTTTATACTTGACAAGTCGTAAGTGAGGATAATTGGGAGGCCTACGGCCGCAGTTTATGTTTTACATCCTCTACTATGTCCAACAGCGGCTTCGTGGCAGCTTCGATGCGGTTCAGTCTATACTATGTGCAACACTGGTTTCGCTATTCATAGTACTTTTACATTAAAATTAAATTGCATACTTTTAGGCCTTCAAATAAACTAGTTTGGCCTAGGAAAAACTAGTTTATCCTAAGAAGTAGTTTGGCCGGTGACATATATATTTTTTTACTATCCAAACGCAAATTTCAAGAGAATTGTGTGTGCATCAAGAAGAACTAACCAATGTGCTATCTTTAGCCTTGTCAAATAACAAATACCCTGTGCTGCCTTAGCCTAGAAGTGCGCTCGGAAGTTTGCGCAACTAAGTCTCAAAAAAATCTCTACATAAACTTTTAATGTACTCTCTATGCATTTCAACATTGACTAAAACTTCAAATAACACTACTCATTATTACTAACAACATGCGCTAAAAAGTATGCTATGCAATATTTTGCTTACATATGTAAACATTTATTTTATTTCCATCGATCTTTTTTTTTTTAATTTTTTTGTTTAGAAACAAATAAATAATGTAATTATTCAATATTTCCTTAAAATTCGTAATAAAACCTGCATATAATGATGATGAATGACTTGTTGCATTGTATATTTTTTCTATTTAATTCTCATTTTTTTATTTTAATTTGTTTATTTTAGTTAATATTTAATTTCACTTTGTTTTTAGTTTTTATAATATCTACAATACAATTAAATTATTTTTTGCATTTAAGTGAAATAAATTGTAAGCTGTCAATATTCATTATGATACATTGTTACAATATCAATACATTTTTTTTATGCTTAGCAATTTTTATGAATATATGTTGCCAAAAAGTTTAATGCAAAAATTCAAAGAAAATAACAAGCTAAATTGTGTTGTTTCGCATGAAGCCTTTGAATACAATTTACATAATTTATAATAATCATATTAAATGTTGCATATTTCTCTGGGTAGCAATATAAAAACTTTCGTTAAAATAAAATGAAATATTTGTTTGTCAATCGTAACATATTTTTGCCTTTAACTTAATTACGGTCTACCAAAATTTGATTTGCATTCAAATTTGTTGTCACTATAATTCTTTGAGAAATATTTTTTTTTTAATTTATAAAGAAAAAGTTTTCCGCATAAATTATTAAGTTGTGACAAAATCTGCTGCAACATTTAAAGATATCAAAATTTATATAAGCTATTTTAACTTATATGTATGTATGTGATATCGGTAAAAAATCAGCTCTCTGGCGAAACTAGTTCTGTCAAGACAAAACTATTTAACTTATATACCTAAAGGTATGCAATGAAAGTTAAGTCCAGATGTACTGTAAAATTCTAATTTTGCTCGTCTTTATGTATCTCGATTCGTATTTTATTTTCAAGCCTGAAAATATGCAGTAATACATTAAATGAAAATAAACATATCTAGCTTGTGCTTAGCGATTCACGATTCGTCTCGTTTCGTCTCTAATTTTCAAGCCTGAAAATATGCGATTGTATTTGACATAAATGAAAACAAAAAGATCTAGCTTTTGCTTATGAATATTTAATTACTAATATAAGAATTGTACTAGCATACTTTTATGCTTGGAAATTAGTGACGAAACGAGACGAATCGTGATACATAAAGAGGCCCTTAATCAATAATTAATTGCAAATATAAAAATTGTACTAACATATTTTTGGGCTTTTAAATTAATGATGAAACGTGGCGAATCGAGATACATAAAGAAGCCCTTATACCTTCGCGCATATGTTACCGGAAAAGCTAGTTCTCCTTAAGCTGAACTAATTAAACTTTAATGCCTAAAAGTAAGCACTGAAACTTCAATTCAGAAACAATGTGGCTAGCGTTGCCGGTTTCGGATATACTATAGAATAATAACATTGACTTGCGGCGGCACTCCGCCAACTTTTATGCAGAACTACTGTGACCGGTGAAGCTGAAACCGGGCCACATTATGCTTGTATTAAAGTTGAGATAAGTGGCCACGGCTCATATCCTACATTCGATAGTATGTACTACTCAAATTTCCCTACACCACAAAAATTCCACATATAAATTTCATTGCATATCCTTAGGCAAAAAAAAATTTGACCAGCTTAGCCTATGGCCACATATTTGTGCCAAAAATCTAGCTTTACCAGTAACATATGGTCGACGAACATAAATAAGCTTAACTTTTAATAAATATCCAATACTTAATTTATTTATGTATGATTTATCATTGCACATTTATAGGCAGTTTTGCAAATGCTTCTCATAATCAATTTCAATGTCATGCGCAATTTATCAAGAAAATAGATGAACAATTTATTTAATGTTTCAAAAAATACAAGAAAATTAAATTGGCTGTCTTGACTACTGTTCGTGCTGCTGCGTCTCAAAGTTAACTGGGTCAACTAGGGATTTGATGTCTACAAAAACTTAGCTGTGTGCTTTATGACACAGACTAACAAATAAATAACGTATAGACCAAATACCAACATTTTTGCTCTTAACAAAGTTTAAAAGTTTTTTTTTCCTACTTTTCCGCTTGCAAAATAGAAACAATCAATCAAATAAATTTTGTTACTCAACATTTGGCATGCCAAGCTATCAATCAATTGTGTTCATTCAAAAAACAAAAATAAAGAAAGATAAAATAAGTCACAGCGCAATAAAGAATGGGAAGTGAGAAGAAACAGAGGAATTCATAGAAAATGTCTAGCATAAAACTCTTAGGCGTTTCCAAGTTAATCAAATATTTATTAAAGCATATTTTTAGTCGCAACAAGAAAAATTTGCTTAAACGTTTATGCCAAAGTCATTTTCAATAACAATTTTTTGGAAGAAAATGTTTTAATTTTACGTATGTAGTTAAGTCAAGAAGGCTAAGAATATATTGAATAATATGTTATATTGGTTAGGCGACTAAAGGGATATGAAAAGCCTAATTTGCCTGTAATTGAAGCTTAGGCTAAAATTTTAAAATAAATCAAAAAAATTTCAAAAAAATCTTCATTTGATAAAAACATCTTAAAATTTGAAAAGTTGAAAGCGAAAACAAATCTATTGCGGAAATTCTCTTTGTTGTGTTGAAATATCTTCATCTGCTAAGATAACAACTTTTGCTCGTAAAAATATAATTTGTTGACTTTCTATGTAGAATAAGATAAAATTTTAACTACAACATGTTTAAGATATCCTTAAAAAAAAATCCCTTTTTCATTATGCAAATTTCCTGAAGTCTTTCATATGCACATAACGCTTCCATCATACGCAGTAGATTCAAAGTCAAATCAGCGGATTCACATCGTTTTGATTTGGCACACACAGCGAAGTAAAAGGTATAAAACATATAATCATACAATAGAATTAAAGTTGGTAGCAGGAGTAACAAACGAATTTATTCAAGCGCATAAAAAGACAAAGCAAAGCAACACACGTGAATGCGAAATAACGCACACGCGTGCAAAAAGAAAATAAATAACCTAACTCACACCTACATATAAGAAATGTGCGCTTAGAGTGTGTACAAGTATTTTCGTTATAATGCCAATTTTAACGCCGTTTCTATGTATAGCTTTAATAGCTTAAAAGCTAACGGTAAAGCTAAAATCAAGAGTAAGGGAGGGCAGATAAAATCGCTTAAGAATGCATAGCATAAAAATTGCCCATAAATTATTTATTCGCTTTAATTTTATATATTAAATATACGAAAATTTTGAAGAACTTCAATTGCATAGGTTAACTGGCTTACATACATAGCTGACTACCAAGACGTGATTGTCAATAATCTAAATTCGACATCTTTCTATATTGATTTTGGGCAATTTATTTTTGGTTCTGTAGTTCAAGTGGAATGGAATCGTCAATTACATAGTCACTTTGACCAGCATTTTCTTCTCAAATACGACCGCTTTGAATTTAAGTTCTTTTAGTTGAAGTGTTATCTTCCATTCGATAGTCATGTATGGCTAATGTAGTCTGGGATTTTATTTTTTAAACTATATCCACAATATCATCAACTAATTCTTAATAAAATTTTTTCACATTTTTAATTTTAAAAAACAACAGCCAAAATCAATGTCATATACAGAAATGCTTTGGACTCTCGAGTCTTACTGCTTTGATACTTCGAAACTAGGATTAGCTTTCATAATAATTCCAGTCAGATGGTGCCTGTCGAATTAGCTTTTATACTCAGAAAAAAATGGCATTGTAAATTTGAAAATCTTATTTTTGATTTGAGGTCGCAAGATTTTGAAGTTGAAAATAGTAAAAATAAAATTTTTGCCCTTTACTTTAAACAAAAACAACTTTAAACTCATTTTGTCATTCCGTTTGTCCGTCTGTCTGTCTGTCAGTCTGTCTGTCTGCGTATCTGTCTGTCTGTCTGTTGAAATCACGTTTACGGGAAAACTAAGCAAGCTAATTCAATGAAAATTGTCACACATGTCACACCTTCATGCAAGCTGCTAGCTTATAAAATGGGCCTACCGCCCATACCCTATGTAAATATACCTCAGCCCATTATGAAAAAAGTCGCTGCGATTTTGATGAAACTTCGTAATTTGGTGGACATCTGAACAAAAATAAGATTGTACTAGATTTTAAATTTCCAAAGGTTCTTAAAGGGGCGTGGCACAATCCTAAATTTTAACTTTTATAACGCATAACTCGTAAACCGTGCAAGATATTGTGATGATTTTTGGTGCACGGATACAGATCATATATCTTGAATTGTGTTCAAAGTGGGCGGAATTGGAAAAGTGGGCGTGGCACTTTTTTAACAATTGAAAATTTTGATTTCGCATAATTCAAAATCGGAATATACGATTTTCAGAATAGTTTTAGAGATGATACCACTGAGATCAATACAAACTTCGTCAGTATACTGGACAAACTCGTTGAAGGGCGTGGCACAGCCCACAATATTTATAAATGTTATAATTAGAGAACTAACATCGTAATCGTTATGAAATTTAGTATGGCAGATCAACTTGCTAAAAGGTATCTTATAACGAAAATTTGGCACAATAGTACCGGTGGGCGTGGCACTTCCCATATAAACAAAAAACATTTAATGCTATAGATAGTGTGCAATGAGAGTAATCTTCATAAAATTTGGTGTATAAATGTCAATTATTATAAGCTATAAAATTAAATGGATTTCAACGGGATTGCATCAGTGGGCGTGGCACCTCCCATATTAGCAAAAAGTTGGAAGCGATATTTTAAGAGAACTGTAGCAGCAATTGGCATGAAATTTGATGTAAATGGTTTACTTGCTATAAGCTATATCTGCATCAAAAGCGGGCGAAATAGCACCACTGGGTGTGGCAAGTAAAATACCTTAAGTGGCAGGTCTATCGAAATATATGAGCAATCATACTGAAATTTGGTGCAAGGGGTTTGTTTACAGAAAGCTATTTTTGGATAAAAATCGGACTGGATTGTACCTGTGGGTGTGTAACCGCCCTAAATTTTAAGACAAATTACGGCATATTTCACAAACTATACAAGCTATTGTGGTAAAATTTTGTATGCGTATGTCAATCACGAATATAATATTTTGATCCCACGGAAGCCGGTCTATTTCATTTTTATTCTATTTTTCCAATATTTTCCATATTCTTTAGACTTTTTCAAGCTTTTAACTTTTACCAATATATTCATTCCATAGGTATCTTTTCCACTTTTTCAAACCTCATTCAACTTTATGCGTTTATGGTTGAAACAAACATAAAATCATTGATTTTATCCTTGAGTGTACTATAAGGAGGATACACTTCTCGCCACATTAAAATTATAGCATTCAATTATAATATTTTGCTACTGGACAAAATATGCTTGGTATCATTGATGTAAATTGTAACTTAATATAACTCAATGATATCATCAAATATTTTTTCTCTGCTGCGGGGCATAGGAGGATACACTTTGCTGAAATGCCAAGCAACGCAATTCTTCTGTGTCATTCATCTCTTCATGGAATAAAAAGTTTACATAACAGTGTTCCATCGAACATGGCCATTGGCGAGTGCAAACATTTTTTTTCACTATTTTCTTAATTTACGAATATTTTGTTTCAGCAATTTTTTCTAAGCCAACCGCGTTCCCTGAAGATTGCGATCTTTGTTATCATTTTTATTGTAGTCAATTTTGTGCCACACCGAAGTGTGAAAATTCGACGAAGACAACTAATGGCCAACACTCGTAAATTGTATAGCAGAGCACTGTTGGTTCCAAAGCAAAGAAGAAGTTCACACTCGACACAGCAATTTTGAGCTTCATTATAATTAACAGCAATGAAGAGCATCAGATATTTCAAAGCATAGTGATGCTGCTTTTCATCTCGGAATATGCATGTTTCATTATACAAATCACTGTCAGTATTGTATATTGATGATTTCCGGGAGTCACCAAGTTTTTAGATAGCTCTATCATAATTAGAATAGTCAATAAAACGTGCAAACGTACTTCAAGCTGAAATGCCAGGAATCTCAGAGGTTGTAAAGCTCTGCCTGAAACTGCCTAATCTGAAACCAATGCTACAATATAAAGAGTGTCTTTCGTGATATTTAATTCATCAGACTTGATAATATTACCAATAACTGATTTTTTCGCTAACCTTTGATTTTTGATATCATAAATATCATAAAAACTATTATATGTGGTTTAGCGATTTTCGGCACATTTGAATATATTTTTGCCAAGTCTGAAAGTATGCTACGAATACTGCACAATTATGTAAGAAAAAACTGATTAAATTGCAGCATATTTTAAGTTACATTTTTAGTCCATAATTTTAGGAACTGAAATTTAAAGTTATTTCCAAATCTCTTATTAATATCTAATTTTTCTCTCTCACAAAAATGCCACCCCTTTTAGCTTACGTAGTTAAGTTCACTCTTTTTTTTTGTGAAGCAGCATCTTTTTGCAAGCAAATTTTAAATAAATCCACAGCAACCGAAAATAGAAAATAATCTGCTGCTTATCACAATTTAGCAAAAATTTATGCTTATGTTTGGAACACACAGCATTATATAATTGTGTGTGCATGAAAGTCAACATGTATGTGTATATGTGTGTGTGTGTGCATATGGATTTGTGAAGCTTAGTGGAAATTTAATTTCGAATTTCGAAAATTCGAAATGACTTGTTTTTTTCTCTTATTTTTTTTTATTTTATCTCGCGCTGACAGCCAAATAAACAAAAATTCTGTGCGTTAAAAAAGAAATGAAGCAGAGGGCAAACGAATGAGCGGTAACAAACATTGAGAAGGGTGCTGTGAAAAATATCTTGGGCGTTAGGTGCTGCGTTGAAAGAATGAAAAAATGTGACAAGCAATGCGTGTAGCTGTCAATGAGTATAAGTTTTTGGTGTGTGCTTGTGCCTTGTTATCTAAATTTAAAAACCCGCTGAGTTGACTGAAATTATTAAATTTGCTGCGTAGCGATTCTGCTGAATGTGAGCAGATTTTAAGAGGTGCGCACTAGTTAAGCGTTGTGTCAAGTGAAAATATATTTGCTTTTGATAACAATACTGTAGTTCAAGATGCAGCACAGGTCTTTTTGTTAGATATCACTTAGCTTCTATAAAGATTCTATTAGTTAAAAAAATAAAAGAAATGCTTGCGCCTTAAAGAATGCTTTGAAAATTTTGTACTCTTTTAATTGATGGTCTTTATGGATACTGAAAATACTAACTAATCTTCGGCATTTTAAAAAAGTCACAACAAAAAATATTGCCATGATTTTCAAAAACTTCTTCTAATTTTAATAATTACTCCTAATTGTTTTGAATTTTTTCTTCACTGATCTCCAGAGGTCTGTCCCAAAAGTATCCAACCTTTCTTCATATATTTTCAACTGACAATTTTAGCGCTCTGTACAGTCCTGACGTAGCTCCCTGCGACTTTTGGCTGTTTCCAAGATTAAAAATGCTGCTCTAAGGACACCAATTTGACGATAAAGAAACAGTAATACGAACGCTCTTAACGCAATACCAAAAAACCGGTTTCCAGGACTACATCCAAAAGTGAAAAGGCCATTGGAATCGAAGGATGTCACCAACCCGATGACGCCGAATAACAGCAAAGAGGAAATATGTAGGAAGGTCGATTACTTTTGGGGCAAACCTCGTATTCTTCCGCAAATTATTGGCATGTTTCTAGCTGCAATGGCTTAGGCTGAACATTGATAGATCAGTCAGTTTGATTTCGAGATATTCCAAATTCAGAGGCTATTTTACAAAATAACATCATACTGAAGTCTTATATCTCGACATCCCTGGGGGAAAGAACACGTCCCGATTTTATGCCACTGACAAGCTAACTAGCTGGTTTCAGTTGAAATTTAGGTTTTTCAAATCCTAAACCGTTTAGATTTTGTTTAAAATTTCAATATGTTCTTCTGTGCTAAATCAATAACTTCAGTTTACACCAAAAAAGAGCTACTTTCTCCACAAATTTTTTTTATGTATTTTGAGGCGTACATTTCAAAAAAAGTAAATAATTTTTTTTCTTAAGAAATTTTTCTTTTATAATTTAATGCTGAATAAAATTAAATAAAAAAGTTAAAAATGGCGGTTTGTTTCATTGAACCTTAGGGCGACTATTTTTAAATTTTTTCCAATATTTTTTTTCCCAGCAAACATTTTTAATCGTTGACATTTGATATTATATATATGTATATATAATTATATATATAATAATATATATATAATTATCGCTGAGTTTTTTTCGCATAATTTGATTTTTGTTTTGTTTATTTACACAAAAAGCATAGCTTATTCATAACACGTATTGTTAACAAAGTCGTAAAAAATTAAAAAACGTCAACTTTTGCATAAGAAAAAAAACCCTTTATAATGAATATTGACGAGTACAAATCAATAAAATTTTTTCGCATAGAGACTTTTCTATCATTATAGAATCATTGCCTGAAAGATGAAAAATTCAAAAATCCTCCAAATGTTGACTGGGCTATTACACATTATGTATGCAACCATGTAAACGTATTTGATCTTATCTCTCCGCAAACTAACGTTAAGCAACGTTAACATTTCTCTTGACAATTTATGGCTTAATTTATTTTATTTTCGCTTTTAATTTTTTTTTTTAAACTTAAATAAATATGAAAATTTCCGGTAATATGTTTTTATGACAATATCGTCAACAAAAATAACAAATAAATAAATAAGGCTGCTTCTTCTTCACACACATAGACGCACACGCATAAACGTAGCAACGCATTAAAGCATTTTGAAAAAACAAAAAACAACAACAAAAAACATAAGACATACGCACATTGGCAGACAGAGCTTAGGGAATGAAATATAAAATAATAAATTTTACTAACCTTGTGTTGTCTTTCTTCACTATATATTGTGTGTGTTTGCTTCACTATATTATTGTGTACCCAACAGGAAAAGCTGGAATATTACTCAAACTTGTGTGCTTTGACTTGAAGTTTAACTTTACAGTTGAATTTCTTTTCACTGTAATGCCAGTCAAACAAAATTATTTTGTAACATATAAATCATAAGCTGACAGTTTTATGAGAGTAATAGGATTTTCTAACCGCACTTAATTTAAAGTGCGCTTTTGATATAGATAGTTGTAACTTAGATTTTGTAATATTTTCAATATAAGTGATTGCCAGGCCTTAAAACTAGTAGCATTGCTCTGCAATTGAAGTGAAATGGCTATCTGAGAAAACGCCTTAGCCAAAATGGCTAGCTTTTCCTTGGAGCATCTCTGAATACTCTAAGTTTTCTTAACAAATTGAGTGGGACTGGAATAGAGAAAAACTTTTTTTCAAATCCTTTTCCTAGAATACTTTTGTATTTTATTGGGATCTCCAGATTACAATATATCTTTTTAATTTTTTACGTATAAATAGTAATTCTCATGTACTGTTCTCCTGCTGCGGCTGTTCTCCGCTGCGGCTTAAATTCCAGCAACATGCAGCTCTTATTAAGAATTATCAACCACACTATTATGATTACACTGAGAAAACGATTAATTTCTATATGTCAAAATTTGATAATAATTAAGAAATTATATATTTGATAAAGGTGAAATAAATATTTGATATATGTTAAGTTAACATGTTACACTTTCCATCGAATCGAATAATATTATTAGTTTAATCATATATTTATTATTATATTATATTTATTATTAATTACCTGATTCTATTTGGATACTTATACAATTATACTAAGACAATCATATATTTGGTAATAATAACCATTGCCATTACCATTACCCTTACCATTACCATTACCAAAACCATTACCATTTCCATTACCATTACCAAAACCATTACCATTACCATTACCATTATCATTATCATTATCATTATCATTATCATTATCATTATCATTATCATTATCATTATCATTATCATTACCATTACCATCACCATTACCATCACCATTACCATTACCATTACCAATACCATTATCATTACTATTACCATTACCATTACCATTACCATTACCATTACCATTACCATTACCATTACCATTACCATTACCATTACCATTACCATTACCATTAACATTACCATTATCATTATAATCCTTGCTTATTAAGAGGGATTCTGTGGTGGCAGAATATACCTTGCTGGTTTATGTTTGGCTGTTGCCCCCACCCCAAGCCTTATACAACCTAACTCACTACTTTACTATTACCACCCGCGCAAAGCTGGGGCGAGCAGTCAATTGCTTATTGTTAGTTAAACTAATATTTTAAACAAACTTAAAAGTTCATTCTATATTTGCAGCAAATATTTTTTCTTAGCCAAGTGCTTATGACTTTATTGACTTGTAACTCCTTAAAGTTGTGTTTTCAAATTTTTAAATATTCATGCACACTTTAAAGTTTTTATTAAATACTTATGTGTTAAAAAACTTTGTAAATATGCACCAACTCACTAACAATGATTTGGCGAAAAAATAACTTTGCATATTTTTAAGAGCAAATCATTGCAAAAATGCAAAAACAGTGTTGCAATCCTCGAATAAAATATAGAAAAGACATAAAAAATTTTTTTTATTTCACAAACGACTCAAATACTTCGAATTCTGCAATAAAACAACAGGTTTCTATGATATTTTTCAATTTCATATTAAAAAAACTTGCAAAATATGTGTTGGTTTCTTGTTATATATTCTCCATAATTTATTATGTGATGGTGATGTGCTTAAAATCTTATCAATTTGAGAACACTTAAAACCGCACCTAATACACAAATACGCGCACACATACCGTAACTCACTTATATGTATGTGCAAGAACATGAAAGCAGCAAAAGAGAAGGGAAAAGAAAAAAATTGCTTGTAAGTTCTTCCACTTTATTTACTAACAAAATTTATTTTCATTCATGTGCACTGAGCAAGAAAAAAAAATCATCAGACTTGAAGCACTACATGCGACTTGATCCCATGCGACACTTATTTTACTCAGCTGCCTGTCAGTACGCCCACTCCTTTCCATTACATCCTTTATTCTTATCCATGAAGTTTTAATGGATGCAACGCCATTAAAAGAAAAATGCAAGAAACCCAGCAGAAAAAGTGATTTTAAAATACAACAACCCAGGAAGGGGAGATAGAGGAACGAAGAAAGAAAAAAAAACTAAACAAAAGGGAAATAACGAAAATGGGACTGTCTACTGATAGCGGGAAAAAACTTGCACTTATATGCAACTTTTTCTTTATACTTTTATTGTGCATTTTACTTTACACTAATACAATGATACAGCAATTTCACCGTGTCTTCAGTGCCGCCATCATAGTGTTGGTAAAAGCGTAAGTGTTGGCTTTAACTGACACGCCAATAGTCTGGCAAGTGTCAAGTTGGTAATGGCGGCGTATTAATTTGGGAGCATATATGGTGAATGGTGTAAGGTGCTAATTTTGCCCTGCTGTTTAGATGTCTGTGGGTAATTAATTTTATGGAATATTTAACGTAAAGGTGAAAAAATGAATGAGTGAGTGAGTGGGTGGATGTATTTATGGCATGATTTGTGATATTTGTTTTGTGTGTCATAAATGTTGATCGAATATGGCGTTTATAAAAGTAATAAAAATGTTAGAAAAGTTGGCAAAGATTTGAAAAATTAAAAAATGTTCGACACGTATCGAAAAGCTATGGAAAATATTAAAAAAAAGGAAATTGAAAAAATCGAATGAGTCGAAAAAGATCTAAACTGTTGGAAAGTAAAAACAAAATAAAGATAGCATTAAAAAACTCGAACACCAAGTATGGAAAATGTTGAGAAAAGTTGAAAGAGATTGAAAAACTTTGAAACTGATGAGAAATGCTGAGTAGGTCGCAGAAGTATGGAAAATGTTAAAAAAAGTTGAATGAGCTGAAAATTCGAAAAAAATGGCAAAGTCAGAAGAGGTTAAAAACCCCCAAAAAAATTTAATAAGGTTGAATGAAAGTCGAAAAATTACGAAAAATGTAGAAAAAAATTTGAATGATATAGAAAAACTCGGAAAAAATTGAATGACGTTGAATGAGGTTGAAAATGTTAAAGCAGTTGAAAAGCGCTGAAAATGTCGAAAAAATATGGAAAAATGGGATAAGTTGAAAAATGTTGAATAACTCGAAAAGAATTGAATGTGTCAAAAAAAAAAAAATTTATTAGGTCGAAAAAATCGTGTAAAAGTCTGGCCAACTTGAAAGAAGTTCAAAAAGTTGAAAAATCCGAAGAGGTTAAAAAGTCCAAAAAATATGGAAAATGTTGAAAGAGGTTGAAAAAATCGAAAAATTTAAAAAAAAAAATTTTAAAATGCCCCGCCCAGTTTTCCAATTTCGCCTATTTTTGGTTCAATAAATTATACTCGTGATTGGCACCGGAATACTAAATTTTATCACAATAGCAGTTTGAATATTCAGGGCGGTGGCACATCCACCAGATCGATTTTGATCCAGAAATAGCTTTTTAGAATGTATGTCATTTTAGTAATTTTACTTATATGGGTGGTGCCACGCCCACTGGTGCCATTTTGACTGCTTTTGATAGATATATACATACCTTATAGCATGTCAACCACTTACATTAAGTTTCATACAAATTAATGCAATAGTTTACTTAAGATAATGCCTAAAACTTTTTTGCCAATAAGTGATGTGCCACGCCCACTGGCACAATCTCGTTGGATTCCATTAAAATTTAAAGTTTATAGTTACCAACTTCGCTACACTAAATTTTATTAGTCTTATTGCCAAAGTACACTTAATATAACCTTAAACGTTTTTTTGCTTATATGGGAGGCAACACGCCCACTGATGCAATTTCGTTAAGCTCCATTTATTTATTAATCTTATAATTACCGACATTTCTTCACCAAATTTAATTAAGATTATTCCTTAGTACTATTACTTTAATAATACAACATTAATCGTCTTCTGCTTGTATGTGAGGTACCACGCCCATCTGTAGTTTGAAGTTTTCTCTTATTGCGTTCAAATCAAGGGAAACTCTTCCTTCGTATAAGTCTCATCGAGAGTAGACGCTTATGATATCATTTCTAGGTTTGTTTGTCCCAATCAGAACTACCTGCCAGAACGAGTTATTTTTATAAAATGTCATAAAATTAATTATACCTCTTATTGA
The DNA here is from genome assembly GCA_963662105.1 of Meiosimyza platycephala. NCBI lineage: Eukaryota > Metazoa > Arthropoda > Insecta > Diptera > Lauxaniidae > Meiosimyza > Meiosimyza platycephala. Next base: position 88,103,341 of record OY759210.1, read on the forward strand.
ATTAAATGAGAAAGCATCAGACAGTGAAGTAGATTTTTGTTGGCCCAAAGAAATGTTTAAGAAAACAATTAATAAACCTTATTTCGCTTTGCTTAAATAAATAAATTAATAACAGAAAGGTTTGCTATTCGCTTGAAGAGGTTCGCTGATTGCTTGCACTAAAAATTTTATCACGTAAAAGTTTTCTTGAAGAGTTATAAATTCATTTCCATAAATGTAAGAGATTTAAAAATCTTCCAAATGTTTGTTGGGAATAAATATTTCATTGTTTTTATTTTTTGCTGCTGATTATTGTCAGACTAACGCACTCACAAAAAGAAAACAACCTCACAATTTTATGATACTTTGGCAAAATTTTGTTTAGCAGATTTCCTACACTGCTTATTCATCTTAATGTTCACATAATGTTTTTACCTTATGTCATTCCCAATTCAAGCGCCCAATTTACGAGTACTTCTTGCGAAAAGACAACCATCAAGCAGCAGCCAGTACCACCCTCACTATTGCCAACAACTCAAAATGTATGCCACTGATGCTCAAAAACTCATTCATCTTAAGTTTTGCGAGCCCAAGAGTCGCGCCAAGTTTTGTTTGTCGGTCGGTCGTAGCACCACAGTACAAAACAACAAAATATTTGAAAAATGAGGAAATAAATTAAGAAAAATTTCCTTTGCAGAAAGTGATAACGCACCGCAGTAGCATATATTCATATGAGCAGGGCCGGCGTGCGAAATTTTGGGCCCGTATGCAAAAAATAATACACAGTGCCATCTCATTTGAGCCATTTTTATAATCAGTATTCAGACACCAATAGCAGGGATGTCCTGTGTTAAAGGAAAAAGATGCATTTTTAGGAACAAAATGAGAGTCCCGAATTTTTTTGTAAATGCAAAATTTTTAACTCGCAAGCAGCTGTATTGATTGAGGCATTGAGGCTGTTAACATTTGGTTTTAAATTTAAGGCTTCCCAATTAGCCCACAATTGTAATGACACCGATTTTTTAGATAGCCGCAACTAAATCAAAGCAACAAAAAAAAACATAATAAGTGTAGAGTTAAAAAAAGTGAAGTCATTGTACTTATAAATCACGGGCCACCAAGTCACCCCTTACACTGTGTCCTCACCACGGTTTATCAATGTACGAACAGTGAAAGCTAAGAAGGCGCATGGGGCGACGATGTCAAGTCGTTGGTGTCAGGCGAATTTCTCCTTTGGTACTAAAAATAAATATCACAACTGCTTTGGAGTAGCTGTTGTTGGCTTTTTTTTACCTCTTTTTTTTTTTTTTCTGAATTTTTTTCAAGAAAAGAAGATGAGGAAGTTTCAAAATCTTCTGACCCACTTTTCAAAGTGAAAAGAGTAGAATAGCGCTGTGACAAGCTATGTGACATTTTTACGTTTTTTTGCTGCTCTGTTTCGGCAAATTTATGAAGTTTTCCTCTGCCATTGTCGGTAAAGTGGAAGTAAGAAATTGTGGAAGTATGTAAGAAAAAATAAAAGAAAATTAAAGGACAAACTGAAGTAAAATGTTGCGTAAATTTCTGTATTGTTTGTGAAAAGCGAATTTTTCTTGGTTTTTGGAAAAATAATTTTTGAAATAACAAAAAAAGAAAAAAAAAAAGTTCTGCTACAAGTTGGAAAATAGTAGGTATGATACGAAAGAATGATAAACTTTTGTTTAACTTTTCTAAATCAAAAATAACTTAAACTTTTAAGCTTTGAAATATAAAACGTATACTATTTTTGTAAACTTTTTGAAACAAAAAAAAAAAAAAAACAATTTCCGCAAATTTTAACTGTCATGTTCTTTTCGTTGAATAGAACAACGTGTATCCTGTTGTGCATTGTATACATCTTGGGGCAATATTTTTCTAACACATTTTTTTGAAGTTGTTGGTTTAGCCGAAATCTTTTGGAAAGAGGCACCTTTTAAAAAAATTTTATGATCAAAATGTTGGGACTTATAGAGATCTGTACTCTAGCTCAACTTAGGGACAACTATCGATAAACTCTGACGCTACATGTTTTCATTCATAACATACCTACTGATAAAGTAACGAAAACACAGACCCACACAGTTGATAGTTTCCGAAATATTTGATATGAAAAAAAAAAAAAATTTGGTCGAAAACGACCCTAAAATCGGTCTATGGTTAATATGTACTGTCAAGGCGACCATTTTGGCAACTTCACTGCAAGCAAAATCTTTGAAAAAATATACCGGGTGATCTAATTACACTTAGTTTAAAAATAACTACAAGTTTTCTGACTTTTAGGTGCCACTATTCATTACTTACATATGTAAAATCAGTTGTTGATTCTGAAAATCACATTACTCTTTTTTCTTTGACATTGTTTTCGAGACATCGCTCATTTTCAAATCCAATTCGGCCATTTTTCATTCAATTTTATATAACTTTTCCATTTCTTAATCAATTTTTTTAAATAGTTTGTTATTCTCTTCATTAATATATAGAGTATGATAAAAACAAAACAAAATAATTTTTACAATATGGGTCAGAATTTACCAACTGGGCCACTTTTAAAAAAAAAAAATTTTATTTTTTAATGAAATTTTGTTATTTAGATTGTGGTTGTGCTAGACATTAAAATGTTAAATGATTTTTTTTTGTTGTTGTTATAGGCAATTGAAATTGGGGGAAAAAATTTTTTCAAAAGCTTATAACTTGAAAAAATACAAATATTTAGAGCAGCAACCAGACCACCTCTATCTCCCGTTTTCGAGGATGCTGAACACGATGGTGGTGTTTAAAGTTCTTTTGGAGTTGACTCCACCCCTAAAATGGCCAAAAACCGTAACCTCGAAAACGGGGGTTGTAGGTGGTCTGTTTGCTGCTTTAAATATTTGTATTTTTCAAAATTTTTTCCGACTCACAGAATCCACTATAAACCTATTGTGCAGAGTTACAAATATATAAATAAAAATTACGTCAAGAGCGATCCATTTTTTTTTCTCAACGGAATATTATACTTTAATATTTTTAACATTTATATAATATTTTTTTAGTTTTTCGATCGGACAGGGAAGGCTGTTTTTCATTAACCTTTAATAAATAAACATGTTTTAAACATTGAAAAATACATTATTTAAAATTCAAGAAAATCTCACTTGTACTCTATTTCAATACGAATCGAACAATGTTAAATTTATAAAAATCGTCGCATCCGTTCAAAAGGTATAAGTTTTTGAAAAAATTTTGTTCCCGAATTTCAATTGCCTATAACAACAAAAAAATAAAAAAAAATCATTTAACATTTTAATTTCTAGCACAACCACAATCTAAATAACAAAATTTCATCCAAAAATAAAATTTTTTTTTTATAAGTGGCCCAGTTGGTAAATTCTGACCCATAGGTTTTTCTTGTATAAATTTGCTGTTGATTTTAACTTTTTTAAAAAAAAAAAAAAGTAATGTGTACACGATTTATAGGAAATATAGGTTTAAATATGAATATTGATTCTTGAGATATTTGTAATTAAGTGGAACAATTTTTTTTTTCTTTGGTTCAAAGAAAAACACCGATATCTCGAAAATGGTATTCAAAGCTCATTTTGGCTATAAACTAGTGTTAGTAATTGTATATTAATTTTTTGGCGGCGTCATTTATGAAATCTTGACTGGATTTATTTTTTTTTTTTTAAATAGAAATGTAATCTTTTGTTTTGAACCTTGTTATTTTTATGTCATTCCAATTCATAAAAAAATGCGTTTGAGTTTGGAAACCAAGCATAAAAATAGATTTACTTAAACCATATTTTTTTTGATATATGCAATATAACATTGATATAAGGTCATTCTGCTTATGTAAATTTCTAAAGTAAATATTATTTATTGATTTTTTATAACCATCTCGAATTAAGTTCATATTCATCTTAACTAAATTTAACTTTTTTAAACACTTAATTTGTCGGTTATTCACTTCATTGTTTGAATTTGTGTCTATGTAAAATGAAAAGAAAGATCTCAAAGAATAAAAGATGAAAAAAAGTTATTGAAAAAAAGTACAAAAAAAAAAAAAAAAAAATGAAAAAGAGGCCAAGAAACTTTAAAAAATTACAGCCAAGTTTCACACACAATCGCAGCAAATACATCACTTCCGATGGATTTTCTAGATTGAACTTAGTTGGTATGTTGGTTGGTCTTTTGCTTGAGCTTTACGCATTTCCTTTATACATATTTCTTTTATCCATCCATTTAGAATGTGTTGAAATTTAGATATACCTTTAGATAATGGGATGAGCAATTACTTCGTTTGATTGAAAAAGGTTTGAATAATGAAAAAAAAAAAAAACTTATTGATGCTATGAAATTATTAAACTTTAAGTTTTATGTTGCTGGCGGAGACTTGAAAATAATTTTTGATATATCCATATAATTAATAAAAGTCATACAAATCACATGAACGACGAAAATTTGGTATTGAAATCTGGTGCAGAAAATTTTTCAGATTTCTCCTAAAATATCATTTTGAGAAAAAATTAATTTCATAGTTTGAAAATTTTAGATGAATTCAAACAAGTTGAAATAGGTAGAAACAATCAAAAAAAAATGTTAAAAAAGTGAGTCACAAATGGTGAAAAATTAAAAAAACAAAATAAATGGAAAATGTTGAAAAAGCTTTAGAAAAGTCGAATAGAAATGAAAAGTTGAAAAATGCCACGCCCATTTTTTCAATTCTTGCTCATTTTGATTCAATAAATTATATTCGCGAACGGCATCCGCATACCAAATTTTATCATAATAGCTTTTATAATTTGCGAGATAGGCCGAAATTGGCCTTACAATTTGGGGCTGTGAGCCACCCACTGGTTCAATCCAACCCTATACTAATTCAGAAATAGTATTTATAAACAAAACTTTTGCAAAAAATTTTAGTTTTATTGTGCACATAGTAAAATATGTCACTTAGGGTGTTTTATTTGTGTGGGAGGTGTCACGCCCATTGGTGCTATTTTGCCCACGTTTAATTCAAATATACATATCTTATATCAAGTAATCCTACAATAAATTTCATACCAAAATGCTTGAATATTTCACTTGAATAGCGCTGACAATTGTTTGTTGATATGGGAAGTGCCACGCCCACTGTTACATCCCGTAATCCATTGAATTTCAAAACCTTTGGTTGCCATTGACTCTATACAAAATTTTATAAAGATTTCGCTAATACCACACTATCAATAACCCTTAACGTTTATTTGATTGTATGGGAGGTGCCACGCCCACAGTAACTGTTGCATGCACTCTTGGCTATGAGATACTTAAAAACACGTAGATCTGTGGGTGGTGCCACACCCTTCACTGAATTTTGCCAATAACGTGACTGCGTATTGATGTAAGCTCGCATTGGTATCATCTCTTAAGGTTTAAAGAAATTTGTTCGAGCCGTTTTCGAGTTGTATAAAAGTGCCACGCCCACTTTTTCAATTTCGCTTGCTTTTGATACAATAGAAGATATTTACGATCTGCATAAGTCTACTGAATTCCATCACAATATTTGGCACGATTTGTGAGCTATGACAGTTTAGAAATATAACTTTAGGGCAGTGCCACGCCACTAACTAATTTTTGGATCGATATATGTACTTTGAAGATTGTTACATCTCTAAAAAAGATTTCTTCACGTTCTGCTACTTTCAGCAGCTCTCAGATATTGAAATTTCGTTCACTTTCACTTTTTAGTTCTTATGGTTTTTGTGCTTGTTGACAACATTAGCGAAATGTGTAAAACTTTTTTTGATTTTTGTTGCTATATTTCTGTTTTCTTTTATCAAAAGCTTTTATATTCATTGAGTGTCAAGTAAGCAAAATAAAAGTTACCACGTACACAACAAAATGAAAAGGAACTCTTGAAAAAAAACATATCCTGATTTTATTTTTGTTTTCTATTTTTCTTCTGCCGTTTTGATGTGCGGTCATTTAACATGCTTTTTTGTTGTATTTTTTTAGCAATTTTTTTTCCTTGTCCTCACCTTTTTTTTTGTGCTATATATAACCCAATGCTCTTAAATATAACAACACATGGTGAGTAATTTTGGTTAATTTTATTTAATGGATACATGCGCCCATTCAACGACATCCTTACATTGAGTTACGGATAATTATTTTAAATGTTTTTTTGCTGTCGTAATGAGAATTTATTTCAGTGTAATAAATTTACACCATATAATCTTTACGGATAATTTAAAATGCACATAAATATGTATGTGTGTGTATGGACGGAAGTTTGGGAAATAAAACAGAAATAAAAAGTGAACTTTTAATTTTATTAAAACTTAAAAAAGCACTTTAAATGGTTTCGCTTTCTTTTCCTTTATTAAATTAAGTGGTGTCATTAGTTTGACTAAGCACGTAGACGATTTTGTATTTAGCTGTAATTTGTTGACTTCAATTAATTTTTATGGATGAAAATAAAGTTGCCAACCATCTATTTTTTCAGTTTTTAGGTAGAGAGAAAATCTTAGACCTGCAGTATTTTTTTGACTTATTTTGGTGTGCAATAAATTATTTTTGTGATCAGCGTTCGCATTCCAAATTTTATCACAATAGCTTGTATAGGTTTGCGATATATATGGCTTTATTTATTCCTAAAATTAAGAGCGGTGACACTGGTATAATTTAGCCTAAATTTGATTCAGAAATAACTTTTCAAAAAAATTCTTTCACAAAATTTTGCAGTAATAGTTCACTAGTTAGTACTAGCACACTACCTATAATATTTATCGCTTTTTGCTTGTATTGGAAGTGCAACGCCTACAGTTACTATTGCGCTCACTTTTTGTTATAAGATACCTTGTAGGGAATATATCTTGGTATATCAATTAAAATTTTGATGACAAAAAAAAAAACTACAAAACTGCCACGCCCTGTTTTTTAAATACACCTACTTTTAGTAGTTGATATATATGATCTGTACCCTTCTATCAAATTTCATCATGTTATAAAAATTAAAATCTTGACCGATACCACGCCCCTGTAATATTCTCTAAAAACTTAATATTTAGCAAATTTAAATTTTATTCACATGCGAACCAAGTCTTCAAGTTTTATCAAAATCGCTGCAACTGTTTGTGAGATAAGTTTGGCCATATATACTAAAGGTCTGCGTGAGTGTGCTTGAAACAATCATCAAGCTACTCGGCACACCTGCGAGTCTACGAAAACAAATCACGAATCAAATCAACACCAAAGAAAAGACAAAGCAAGCAATGTGAGTGCTGCAAAAATAAAATGTTCTGTGCGAGTTAAATCGAGTTGAAGCACTTGTAGTTTATTGCATTCGACACCGAGTGACCTGTTGTCTTTTACTACGTTTTGCTTTTTCTGAAACAGCTCGGAATCCAAGCCCTAGATGACTCAGTTTATTGAATCTTTCTATGGCCATTCCTAAGGCCCATCGATTGCCACTACTTCGCCCAAATCGGACCAACTTTAGTTTCCCATATATGTATGTATATTTGACTCAAAATTTTTCCAAGTCCCTTATCAGTTTGTTGTAAGTCTTTTGCATGCAGATAAGCATGCATTGCTTTTTATCATGTTTGGTGTTGTAAATGTTTTTGTTTGGCTTGAGCAACATTGTCAACGTATTTCGAATCAGAGTGCAAACGAATCACAAGTCATATTGTTCAATAGTTCTGTTTTGTGTGAGTCTACTGATGACTCGCACAATGTCAATAGAATCATTAAACTCGATAGCAAGTGCACTGATACGTTCATAGAGCGAGTATACGCTTGCAGACCTCTACTGCTTACACACAGGTTGTGCAGTTGGCGCTTGTTTGAAGGTATGGTCTGTGTGCCGAATTTCATTCAATTAGATTGCTTGATTTTCAAGTGACCGTGATAGTGATTTTTTTAAACAGACAGACAGAGCCTGCTTGCTCCCTCCCATGCATTACAAATGAAATAACAAAAATCAATATACCCTCTGTGTAGGGTATAAAAAGACGGACAATTCTTTCAGCTACAGTTTTGAGCTAAACATTTTTTTTGTGCGTAATTTTGATTTTAAGTTATTCACAAAAATTTTTTAGAATATACGTACTTTTTTACAAAGAGTTAATTCAGCTCAAAACCTATGGTTTATGGAGGTTGTCATATAACTTGCTGTTTAAAAAAATCCAGGAAAAAGTTTTTCTCACTGACATTAAAATGCTTTTTTGGCAAATTTACACTGCCATTATTAACTGATATATTATTATTTTAAAGCAATACAAAAACAACAATAAAAATAACAACCACAAAATCCAAAAAGTAGGGTGAAAAATTTTACAGTGATGAAAAGAAAAAAATTCAGCAAAACATCAGTGTTGTATAAAAAAAAATGCAAAATTTTGTAATTTATTTTATTCAATTTTATAAAAAATTTTTTTTGGTAGTTGCATATCGAAAAACGTTGTTGTTGCAAATTTCTTTATTTAAAAGCCTAAAAATTTGCGCTGGATTTCAGAATCAGTTTGTTTTTTGGTATTGGTTTTTGCATTCCAATTCAGTACGACAAGTTTCAGTAGCAATTATTTATGAATTTATTGTTACATATTTATTGTTTTTTTTGTACATTTTTTAATGGTGGCGGTCATGTTGCGCATCATGTTGCTGTGCAACATAAAATATTTTTTGTTAAGTTCTCAATTTTTTTACATCCGTTTGGCTTTTGTTTTGCTTCTTTTTTTGTTATTGCAGTGTGTGTTGTTGTTATTACAGTGTGTGTTATTATTGTTGTGTATGTTGTCATACATACATAAATATTTCTCTACGTGCTTACATTAGGCTAAATTTACTTGAAATTATATAAGGCACAACTGGAAGCGGAAATGTAATATAGAAGTGTATATCTGAAGTTTCTAAAAATGAAACAGATTTGGTATCCAATAGTAAATCGAGGTGATGTATTGAAGAGTAAAGGTCTTGTAGTGCGATGGTAGCACTGCGTTCAAAACTTTGATGTTACCAGGTTCATTTCACAGTACAGACCTGGCAATATACTTTCCGTGTTACTTAATTTTTCATTCACTTATATTTTCTGCGCCTTTCCTTTAGTTTCTGAGTTTTGAGCTATAACCGAATTAGCACCACAATGAGATTTCTAGCTTGTGTTAAGAGATAATACACTATTTTGGCAAAAGATGAATAATTATAGTGATATGTGTAAGCATTTGCCTTAGACCACATTTATTTTCATCGGTGGAGCAGAATAATTTCAAAAAAAATTTGCAAAAAATGTGTTGTCTAGTTTGAAGCTAGCACACCTTGAGTCGAAGTGTTATACCCTGAAGTGTTAGCTTTAAAAAAAAGAAAATGTTGTAAAAATTGTTTTCCCGGGAATAAGTAGTCTCCTCCACCCACTTCGGGGAATTAAAGTCTTAGTGTCATTGGGTAATACATATCTGCGGAGGTTTGTTCTTGAGCAGATGGTGTCATTTCTGAAACAAATTTTTGCGCTAAAATCGAATACAACCTTAAAATTGGTCCATCATTTCAAGGTTTTGTATAATTTTGTGATTATTTGGTTTTTTTATAATTTCTATTAAAAAAATGTAGTACCATTCTTCTCTTTAAGACAAGTGTTCAAGAGATAGTCTCTAATATTTCTTCTCAAGGATATCTCCATTTCAATTTGACATCAATTTGAGGCTTAGGTTGAATTTTCGACCAGCTAATGTTATAATGTTATATAATGTTATAAGAAGTATTGATTTGTCCTTAAAAAATAATCGTGTTTTTGGACTATCATATATTTTCTATATTTTCTATCAAAAATAATCGGTCTTTGTTTTTTTTTTCGATTTAAAATAATCGTTATTTTGAATTTTGAATATAAATTTTTTTTTTTAACCAAAAATATCGTAATCATGTATTTTTAAATCAGAAATATCGGTCATTTTCTATTTCTAAGTGAAGGGAGGATGTTCGGTTCTATTTATTTTTTTTCGCACTGCTCTGCGGCATATAGACTCTGATACTCTGATATCTTTTTCATTGATTTTTCACACTTTTCGATACTATTTTTCATTATTTTTGTTATACGATTCTTTTTGAATTTCTTAACAGTTTTGACTATATCGATTTTTTCGAAGTTTTTTAATCAGTTCTGTCGTGATGTATTTTTTTTCGATAAATTTCAACTTACCTTGATATTTTAGAAAAGTTTCGGAAATAATCGACTTTTTCATTCGATTCGTTTTTTTTTTGATAAGTTTTGATGTTTTTCAGCCTTTTTCTTAGATATTTTTCAATTTTTATCGTGTAGTTCGATGATTTCCTGCATTTATCGACTTCTAAAATTTTTTTGAAACTTATCGAGCAACATTGAAAAAATTCTAATGCTGCTCGGCATTTATTGACTTAATCGATTTTTTTTAAACTTATCGAGTAACATTGAACAGATTTTATTGGGAAAATCGAAAGAGAGCCAAAAGCTTTCGAAATACATAGATAAACATGACAATAAACCATGAAAATTATTTTTGATCAAAATAAATAGATATTCAAAATAATCATTATTTTTGGTCGAAATAAATAAAAATCGATAATAGCCACTGCTTTGTGTATCGAAAAAAAAAAAATCCATTTATCCATATCCATGATTTCTATCATAAAACTCGGTGCCTGGTTTTAAGTCAAGTGAACTGATAACTGAGTTCTTCTCTATTGAATAACACGAAAAATAATGGACAGTCTAATACAAATAACCATAAACGTGTTGTAATATGCATTCAATGTAATAACAAAATAAAAAAAATTGCTAAAAATATTGAATTCAATTGAATTTTTATCTCATAAGCTGTGTGTGATAGCCACATTTTTTTGTTAAATAAAACTTTTAAATCTATGTACATAAAATGTGCATGTGTGTATTTACTTTGTAACTGTATTTCAGTCATTGTTGTTGTTTTATTGATATTATTGTTAATTTTATGAAATCAATTTTCTCGAAATTTTGTACCACAGCAACTAGTTATAGATTTTCTGCATAATAAATTTTATATTTATATTTTCACGGAATAACACTAATTAAAATTTAATAATTAATGAACATGTTAAATATTTGTTCTACCTTTTCATATGAATTGAAATTGTTTGGCTTTATTAATGTTTGCAGAAATGTGCTGTTTACAATTTATGTATGTAATTGGTTGAATGCACTCGCAATAAATAATATTACACAAATAAGTGCCTTAAGTTATGGCATATATGTATGTATAAGATGCTGTTTGCGCTTTTAATTGCGAGCTATGATAATAGCAATATTTGTTAAATTATGCTGCATAGTAGTTGCCCAAGTTATTATTATTATTAATATAGTTTACGCAATACTGTTTTTTAAAAATTTTTAAATTATTTTATGTCACTTGTATATTTCAATACTGTTGCATGCTAATTTAAATTTTCTCTACGTTTTCTAATTTTCTTTCTAAAAAATTTTTCCCTTTTGCCAATTTTTATTTCTGCTCTACTTTTTGCACAATAACCTCTGAACAAGTAAGTAATTCACACTAGTCAAAAACACTATGAATGTATGCCTTGTGTTGGTACATGTAAGTTCACTTACACACAGTCACAGAAACTCATATAGACACATGCATACACATATACATCGACCGCACACATACACTAATAATTTCATGTTTTTCATGATGTCTCCCCTGACAGTGTAGTCTTTCGTTTTCATCACTGAGATTTACTTCATGTCAGTTGAGGCTCTAAGCGTATTTGCTTCACTTTTAATGAGTCTGACTGCTGCTGCTAAATCTCATATTTTTTTTTTTTTTCGATTCACCTACTCAAATTTCAGTAGATGAGTGGGTGAAGAATTTGGAAAAAAAAAATATATATTCTATCAAATTTACATGCTTTTAGTTACAAATGTCAGTGGAGTTTTTTTTTTTTTGCTTGAGTTTTTTTTTTCCTTCTAAATTGTTATTAGATTTTTATGCTTTAGTAGATTTATGAATTCCTAATAACTTGGTGTAGTTACCATAGTTACTACAACAAAGTTTGAATAAAGTTGAAAAGTATTAAAGGAAAAAAAAATTCTTTAAAATGGAAAAAATTCTTAATTGCGTTCTAACTTATAGATATGACCTTTGTATAAAGTGTGGGACTGCGACGACCCAACGTTTAATACATAAAAAACTTTTAATTACATATTTTTTTACCATAAGCAAGACATTATGAAAAATAACCTGGCTAGAAGCCAAAAATATATAAGAAAGTCTACGCAATCAGTCAACTACTTATATGACATTTTTGAGTTTCAATATTTAGTACTTATTTAAGTAATAGTTATAAAAAAAACCGATTTTTGTACACTGACAAGGATATTTGATATTATTTACCAAGATTTGGAAAGAGTTAATAAATGTTAAAGTTGATATAATTTAAAAATCGTTTAAAAAAATTAATGTTCTAAGTCCAATCTTTATATTCATAGCTAGAGAAGCCGGTGGCCTAAATTTCTATATGAATTTATTCTGCGGCAGATGTTGATGTTCTAAAAGCTCTTAATAATATGTATGTAATAATATGTGTCTGCCATTGCGTTATTTCTGCATTATTAATTGAGGGCCCTTTGAAACTTAAAAAAAAAAACACAATTTTATCGCGTCTGCCATTTATATTAAAAATTGAGTTTATACGCAAAACCAGATAACTGCAAGAAGCAGTCGTTTTTTCTACTGATTTTAAAAGTAATTCAATGTTTTTCAAAATATTATGATACATACATACAAGCTCAAGTGATTTTATCGTCAGGCAGATTACGATTATTATGAAGATTATTTCGTAAGAAACGAGAAAAACAAGCTCTGCCATTTTGTTATTACTACATTTAAAAAATTGCCATACTACAAACAAGTAAAAAAAAAATTAAAAAATAAATCATTTTATCGCGTCTGCCACTTGGCTGACTGGTTTCTTTGCTTATAAAAATCGTTATAGTAAAGATACCAGTTGTTTCCAGCGCTGCTTTTTTGAAGGCAGACGTTTTATTTTTAAGGATGTATTTATAGTTTTATACTATGCAAATTTGGTCATTCTATTTTCTCGGGCACTTATATATCTTTTATTTTATTTTTCTGGCTGTGTATATGGGGTACTCCACGCCAAATCGGATACCATTTTGGCCATTGAAAGTCTGATTTTTGTGTTAAGTTTTTTCTCTTTTCACCAAAATATCGTTAACTGAAATTTATTACACAGGTAAGCCGTTCTACATAGGTTACAGTACGGCAGGATAACTGGAAAATTTAATAAGTCGTAGAAAAATAAAGATATCGATATAATTTGAAGTGGGTTTTAAAAGAGAAAGTTTAAGCTCATCAATAATGTTTGGAAAGATCTGATGTCCCTAAAATTACTACACGAATTTGACCAAAATCGACGTTTTAAAACCACGAGATTCTGAAAAAAAAACCGCTGAAATTATTTAATGGAGTTTTTTTTTTAAGCAAATTAACATTTAATGTCATTAAAATGCTACATTGTAGACGTCTGCTTTTTAATTTTTGTTATATATACTATGCCCTTAAAACAATATATTCGAGGCAGACGTGATAAAATATTTCAATAGAGTTATTTTTTTTCAATTTCAAATTCAAAGTTTTTCTAATTCGCATAAATGTGAATTATATTTCATAACAATACCAACGACGATAAAATCATATACCTTAAATATTTTGAGAAAATATAAAAGTATACTACATACTTACTCTGAACGGAAAAAAGTTTCTGCATTTATGCTTTAATCTTAAATAATTCTTTAAAGAAAAAAAAAACCATTATCTTTTTTGTTATTTTTTAGTTATTCAGCCACTTTTTACATAACATGTTTATTATTTTACCTTGTTGAAGATACATTTTTCTATATGCAAACTGCCAATGCTTCATATAAAAAATGTGTTCATTTTCCTCATTCCAAAATTAAATTTTTGCCCCTTTAACTTGTAATAAATCTAGCCAGCTTATGGAAAGCAACAGCAGCAGCAGCATCATCAGTGTTGCCAACTTGAATTGACACATATTTTCTTAACCTCATTTTATTGCTTGTTCTGCTTTTCTTTTTTTTTGTTCGTATTCTCTCTACAACAACAACACCAACAACAATGTGAAAGCGCTTGAGAATGTTTATCATTTATGGTGTTTTTTACTTCCATCTTTCAGTTTTTTTTAGGTTTTTTGTTCTGTTTTTTTTTTTCTCTCTCATATTTATTGTCAACATGCCAAGTCTTCCTTCCTTCCGGTTTTCAACATACAAACACAATTTAAGAGGAGTGCAAAATATGTGCGTGTGTGTGTTTATTATTGTGTGCTGGTAACTCATCAGCAGCTCTTTTGTTATTGCCCAGCTAAGATTTGGGTGAATTTTTAAAAATTTCAGGCAATGAATTTATAGCTCTTCTAAAAGATTTTAAATTGCATACTAAGCATTTTTAGTTTGAATTACTTTTACTATAATTACATTGTATATTTAGGATATCGGATATTAATATATTCGACGTATTTTTATATAACCTTCAGCCCAAATTGTTTGAAAATAAGTTCTTCACAAACATGTCATCATGGCACTTAAAATATCACTCCACTGCGATTAAAAATGCTTGCTGGGTGCTCTGATATGCTTCTTGTATTTGTGTGTGTGTGCATGCAATTGTATCTGTGCTAGCGTGCTTAACATGTAATTTTAATGCTGCTGCTGTTTTGTTAAAAAAAAAACCTTACATACAACAGCGGCGGCAGCTTTGATATAGATGCAAGCATAAAAAAAATGTATGAAAATTCCACGTTTTCATGAAAGATTTTTCAAGAACCTATGACATAAATTTCACTCTACAACAAGACAGCAGCTCAAAACATTTTTTTTTTTTGCATATGAAAGTGATGAAGTTTAAGTAAATTTTCTAAATAACTTAACCCTTTAGATCCCAAGCCCGCCTTTAGGTTGACTAAATTTATTTAATTACTTATACTCATGATATTTCCTTTTGACTTTTTTTCCCAATTTTATGGAATCCCAGGACTTTTTTTTTTGACTGCACTTGCAGCAAGTTCTGAATCGTGCATCAATTAAATAGTTTATAATACGTGGCCATAGTTGTATAAAAAAAAAAAAAAATATTTTTATATTGCGTGCGTGGCACCTCTCAAACAACAAAAAAACATTTAAAACGCTATATATTGGCATCAAAAGTAGCGAGAGTTTTGAAATTTATTGCTTGGAAGTATATTATCTATGTTGAGCACTCCACGATATGTAGGCGGGATAAGAAAAGTGAGCGTGGCATCTCTCATACAATAAAAAAAACTTAAGACGCTATACTGGGTGTCCGATTTTAACTTACACAGCTGAATAAGTCAAAAAATTGCAAGTCATTCATAAAATGTTTCAAATAAAAGTTGATGGGTATCAAAGGGCTGATCCAGTCATGACCTCAACCATGACCTTGGTCTGTATTTTCAAGGTTATTTGAAGGTTAACTTTAGTTTTTCAAATGGAAGCCCTATTTTTGACCTCGGATTCCGGAAGAGCACAAAATTTTACGTTCAGATAGCTATTCATGTTAGAGGTCAAAGTGACCCCTGAAAGTCATTTCAAGGTCGAATTCAAGCTTGGTGCAGAAAAGAACGTTAAAATTTGAATTATGAATTTTTTTGTTATATTTTTTTTCTTAAACTACTTCACAGCGTATGTAGGGTACCGCTGCCTTACGTTTACATACCCAACTTCAATGGTCTGCCACAATATGCTTTGTTTGGCTTTGATTATTTGAGTTTCGCTGCCAAGTGTTTGTATCCGAGAGTGCGAATAATAAATCGACAGTAATTCTTTCAAGTCTTAGAATATATTTTTTTTCTTCTCTCGAACGCTGACAATGTTTTATACTATAGTGACGATGTCTATGGCAAAGAAAACGGGCCATGTAGACACATTGTGTAGCTTATGCTAATATTGTTGCTATAAATTGTTGTCATTGTTAGTTGAACATTGTCGCAATTGCATACATATGTATTGTTCGCTTTAAAGCTGTAAAGACAAGCTGCAGGATATAAACACTGAAAAGTTAAAGAATTTCAGGGATTTCTTAAATGTTGTTTGCTGGCTTTTGCGGCAGTTTAAATAAATAAATTTTATACAATGTTTTGTTGCCTAAAAAAAATAAATGTATTAAAATAATTATGAAAGCCAAGAGCACATATAGACATATATAGTGTAATCTACACAATGCATCATAGTTGGTGTGTTTTTAAAATCTATTGTGATTTATTAGAGCTTTATCGGTTCTGCATTGTTTAACGCTAATGTCAATGTCTTCCGCATTGAAAATTAAAAATGTTTCTGATATGCCTATATATGGTATGCTTTATGCTTGATGCATGTTGTTGTTGTTGTCCTCTGTTTTATCATTTTCGTTTATGAAAAATACAGCTTTGAATTGATTTGTATACATACAGAATTATTGACCATTGCCAACTGAGGGTAAGTTTGTTGCTATCATATAATGTGATTATTTTAATATAATATGTAGTCCTTTCGGTATGCAACATTGTGTTCCATCAAAACTATTACTCCTTGTTACTAACAGGATGCTTACAATCTCAAGAAATAATTATATATTTTAAAAAAAAATAAGTCGGTAATTCGGATAATTTGATCTTATCCGCTTCAAACATTATAAGCATTATGGCGGACCCAATATGGTGGATTAGGTTATTGAGTTTAAGCGAAATTGGGTCCGCTGTCTTGAATGTCTGACCTTGGATTCGTATTCAGCGACCCCAGAAACCCTCGTTTACCAAATTTTATGCAAATTGGTTGATTTTTAAACAATACGTCCGCCATATTGAATGCACCATTTTGATTTTGAAAATTTTTGAAATTTAGTTTCAGATTCGTAATCGCCGACCTCAAAAACACTTGTATAACTAATTTAGTACAAATCGGTTGATTTTTAAAAAATACGTCCGCCATCTTAGATCGGCCATATTGATTTTGTCATATCAATTCGGATTCGGATTCGTGATCAGTGACCTCCTAGATCTCCGTATACCAAATTTGGTGCAAATCGGTTGACTTTCAAAGATTTGGCCACTATACTGAATATTTGTCCGCCATATTGGATCCGCCATCTTGGATTCTGTCAATATACCACTCAAGCTTTTTCGGAGCTACAATTTGAGCAAAGAAACGACCCGATCGGTTGTGAATTTTTATTTACAAACTTCTATTGCTGGACACTCGACTTTTCTCCGCCTTCCGGCCGTCATATTGGATCCGCCATTTTGAATTTATGAGCGGGCCACACGGCTTTTAAAATATTTTCATGAGACGAACATTTTGATCGGTCCAGCCAATTTTTGGCCTCGAAGGTGATCCGCTTGACGTGAAACATCTCATGCATATTCGTTATTCTGGTCCAATACCTTTCCCATCCCACTGGTAGTAGCATGATTCCACGCTAATAAGACTTCTGATCTTTGCTGGAAAAAAAACTGATTCGAATAAATTCTGACGTTTTTATTTGAGGTAAATGTTTTGCCATCAAAAAAACTCTATAGAGACCACAACAAATATGTAATAATCCGAAGCTGCCAATTTTAACAGATACACCGGACGTTACTACGGAAATATGTCCGCATAAATTAGTAAAACTTCTGTACCGTATTTAACCAAAGAAATTTTCCGGTGAGTAAGTAAATCGGACAGGCTTCGAGAAGTTAGCGTGAACTATCTTTTTAAAGTGATATATGCATACTGTTATTAAATTTGGAGTAAGAGCTGAGATGAACTTAAGCTTTCTCAATAATTTTTCACATAATTTTATCAAAATCGATTCAGCCATGTAGGTCACATAATTTTTACCGCGTAAATATATACGAAACACAAAAGTGGCAGGCAAAACTTGTGAACAATTCAGAAATGCTATCCAAATTAATTCTTCTGAAAGAAAGGAATTTGTCAATTCAAACTCATTCTCGGTCAATGCATCAAATTTTTAATACCTACTCTAAAACTAAATATTAATGCTGAGGCACTTATACGTCATCATATGTTACAAAGATTAACCATCTTATCTCATAATACTACAAGACAAAGCTATGTTGTATAGTGAGCAACAACATACTTTTTTTCACTCAAACTAAAAATAAATTAAAGTTTTCTTCTACTTAATCATACTATAGAATCTTGAGTGAAGTACACAACGCATTAGTTGTATGGCAAATCGCAAACAATACGTTTGATGCGTAAATTAAAGTTGTGATTCATTGTGAATTTAAAACAGAAGATACATATATGTAGTGTTAAACATAGAAGAAAGTTATTAATTACAAAACTGCAATTGCAAATTAAAATTCAAAAATAATTGAAAATTTAATCAGTTCCATAAAATTTTTCGCAATATCAATGCAAGTCTGCGGTACTGTCTTGTAATGAAATATTTCAAGTTATTACGATTCCATAACCACCGAAAAGTAAGTTGTTTAATAACTTTGTTACGGGGAATATAAATTTTATAGATTTCTGAAAACTTTTGGAAATTGCACTTATTCATAAATAAAAAAAACAAAAAAAAATGTTATTTTACATCCATACAGTTTACTAATCTCATATTCATTAAAAAATAAAAAATATATATAAAAGCAGCAAATATGTTTGTATAATGTAATTCTTCAGAAATACTATAAACATAAAAGTATTAATTTTAACAGAACCAACAATTACGTGCTGATAACCTCTTGGCTTAACAATGATCTTAAGCGAATTAAAGAATGTCATATAATTAGCTTTTTTTTTGTAGATATAGCTGAAATAAAATGAGTGCATTGAACTAACAATAAAAATATTATTTTGTTAGCTACCAGCACCGGTTTCACTCAGGTGGTAATATAAATAGTAGCATCAAATCTTAGATGTTGCAGTGAGTGACTTCAGTTATCAGTAGCTAGAAAATGTTAAAATTTCGTAAGCAGCTTAAAAAACCTAAACAATTTCGCAATTTCATAACATTGCAAATTTTTTTTCTGAATACTTCGAATGTGACTTTTTTCTTCATCTTTCTCAGTTATCTTGATTGCCCTTTACTGACATTGACATGTAGGCGATAGGCGACGCGTTTTGTTGCTTCTGTTACAACTTTTGTTGTTGTTAATATTATACCAACTTTTTATTTGTTCTTGTATTATTTTATTTTTACCATATGTCATTCAACTGTCAATAACTAACTGTTGCAATTGTAATTTTTTTCGCATTTCTTTCATAACTTAATTTCCGTTTATTTCGTTGAGTTTTCGTTAAGATTTCCATATACTTCGAGCACGAATGGTTCATTTATTCATTTCAGTCTATCTTTTTTTTTTTTTTTTGTTCTTATACCCTACAAATAGGGCATATATATTTTGTTATTCCGTTTGTAACGCATAGAAGAAGGCGTGATAGGTAGAAAAAAGTATGGATTCTTTCAAAAGTATCCGAAATTGTTAAATTAATGCAATAAAATTGTATATGTTAGTGAAGAATTATTTTGTCGCCTACAAAGCAGACCCCCATCACTTGCAACTGAACAACGGCTGTGCCTGATTCAATACTTCAGCTTCGTCAGGAAATTTCCTTTTAAGGTTTCAACCAATTTGAAAGGCCTTTCACGAAGTAGTTTTTTTTAGCTTTGTGAACAGTAACAAGTCATACGGGTGAATACATTGACATTTGTTAAATTTTTGGCAAAAAACCTTTTAAACAATGATGACTTTATGCGATCAGAGAATACTTAATTCAGAATATGACTTTAAAAAAAGCTGCAGTATGCAAACCGAGAGACAGATCGCGCTCAAGACCACGTGGTAACTCTGTACTGTGTTGAAAATATACAAATAATATTTCTGACAGCATCTTTTAAGCTCTCTCTTTTAAGGAATTAATTGCAAAGAATATTTACTCATAACAATCTATTATAAGTACTTGATCGGCGTTACCTGAATGTAAAAATCACGATTATAGCAATGTCAAGCGAGATGGTGTAATAAAATTGAATACAACGGCTAAAATTTTAATTACAATTCGTAAAATTATAAATGAGTAAAATCAGTTCACGGGAAGCCTACCGCCCATACAAATCATATATTAAAAACAGCAAAAATTTTAGGTAATACTTAAACAAGCTGCTGAAAAAAATTGGACGAATTTTAACAAGCATTCGTGGCATCTCCAAAGCAAAGACTTATTGCACAAAAATACTGAAAAGTCTTTGAACTAGCAATATAAAACGTAGAGATTACTTGACAAGTGAACATGATAACTTCAATTAGAATATGCTATACTGAGAAAGTTATTTATGCCTTAGCGGCGGCACCACTAAAATTTTATAACAATCTGGCACATAGGGGTCTTTCACGACCCCACGTTGATAAAAAATTTATAAAAAATGGGAATTTTCAATTTTCAACTTTATAACTTTGAAGAAGTTTTGAAATGATTCTACTTTATGAAATTTTATGACTATTAGGGTTATTTTTTACAAAACGTTTTGCTCAACATGAGCTAAAATTTGTTTCATGGAAATAAAAATTTTTTTTCAAAACTGCCGTGTGGTTCACAACCACATGGTGCCGCTAAGGGTTAAGGTATAAAATTAAATTAAAAATAATGTTTTGATAATTTTTATCGTCGCCTCAATATTACTTCTGGTAAAAGTATAATTAGTTATTAAAATACCTAAATCAATTTTGGATAACATGACGTATGACTAACATGCAATTAAATAGTCAAGAATTGAACACCAATTAAATAACTAAAAATAGGTTGTGCTGTACTTGTACGCTGATTAAATAATTGCACCAATTGAATTAGTTCGACAAAAATTAAGAAAGAAAATTGGTCAGAAATTTATATAAAGTTGTTATTTTGAAAAATTTCTGATACACAATAAACTTCTTCAAAGAAACTTGTTTTAAAAATGCAGTTTGAAAATTACTAGTCATATTTATTATCAGAAAATATAAGTAAACTCAAATTAATCAAGTTGAGGGGGCAAGGGCAGTCATGGCCGTGAAAATTAAAGCATTTTCAATAATTTTTTTTTTTTTGGTATTAATTTAATTTATTTAATAATAGTGATAATATGGAACTTTTACATTATCTTTCAACTTGACTTGACGAAAGTTTAAAAAAAAAAAATATTTAAAATGAAAAAAGTTATAGCTGGCTGTGTTGGACCCTGTCCCATACAGAGTGTCTTGCGGTGACCATTACAAATCCTTGGAAAATCATCCAAAATCAATCGGATAAGAAAAATTAGTTAGTTAAGTAAATAATCTAGTGCCTGATCGGAGGTGTTTTTTTTTAAATCAACAAAATGGCGGCCTCAGGAATATTTACCTCAAGATTTTCGGTAAAAAATAATAGTTCTTAAAAAATCAATTTAAAAAAAAAAAAAAAAAATCCTTCAATCAGGCACTAGCTTTTTTTGTGAAAATTTCATTGAAATCTATCGAGCGGTTTTCGAGTTACAGTGGTCACCGATTCCGAAAACATAGTTTTGAGAAAACGCATTTAAAGTTTTGCACTCGAAACTCTTACAACCGAGAGCTCTTTGGTTATTGCCGAATTACTCCAAAGGTAATTGTCGGATTGACTTCAAATTTTCAGAATATATTTTTTTATACTTATATGTATTGTACTTTAAGAAAATGCAAAAAAAAAATCGATTTCTCAAAAATCGTGACTGCCCCTTACCCCTTAAGCAAGAGAAAACAAACGTGAAATGAACACATTAGTCGTTTATAAAAATCTACATTTTTTAAAAAAGCCGGAAAAAAGCGGAGGAGATTTTATTGGATCTTATTAGTAAAAGGTTACGACTAATGAAAAAAAAATCTCACCAGTTTTTACGACCTATTTTTTTAAATGTCTTCGCAAAATTGCAATTTTATAATTTAATTTATCAAAAAATCTCAATTTTGAAGTTAAACAAAAATTTTAGATTTAATTTTATTTTAAATAATTAAAAATTTTATAATTGGCTAACTTATAGCCTTTACAAAAAGATAAACTTCTACTGTTTTGTTCAAAAACTGTAGTTTTGGCAATTGTTTTTGACTAACGCCTTTGTCAAGATGCGATAAAACATAAAATTCAGACATAAATTGATTTTTTAAATTTTTTTTTCTTTTATCTATTTTAGTGGATATTACACCTTTAAAATGATACCAATATTTCCTTATATTCTATCAACAATTTTTTTGGATTTTTGTCTATGCGACGAATCATTGTGCGCCATGCTGAACCCTTTTTCTGAGGTAGATCACGAAAGTTTCATACAAATACTAAAAATGGTGCAGACAAGCAATCGAAAAATTATGTGCTGATTTTGACAAAAGGCTGATGCGACTCCTATATAACCAATATTCAATTAATCTTACCAAATGCAATATTTGGTACAAGCCTGTAACATAACGGAAAAAAATACAATTGTAATAAAATTTTTAAAAATTTTACGCGCAATTTTACTTTTAATGTAACGTAGGGTATTTTATTTTTAGCGAAGCCAAAGAGTTATCTAACTAGTTTTTATATCGTTCTTTCAATTTTTGCTTTTGCTTCTGAATAAAACTCATTTTATAGTGAGGAGACGTAGAACACGTGCAACATTTTCACACGTTACTCAATTGGTGACACAGAATGCGAAAAGTGTTCAATCCATTTTTGATGAGGGTATACAATTCGATTTGGTTGAATTCGATTTGATATGCCTGTTAATAGTATTATTATTGCTGATTGGCTGGTTGGTAACTCATTTTGAGTGACACTGAATGACCCAAACATATTTAGTATGTAAAATTAGTTTTTTAAAGGATATCAAAACTTCGTTGTATTGAGGAAATCAGAATAGGGCGGCTTTTTGCAAACGAAATTTTATAAAGTGAAATGTGAATTCTTATGACCTTGCAAGCTATATTTTACTTTAAAAACTCTGTGATTTTCTTTTCTCTTTAAATTTACTTTGTAACTACCGCGCTTTTTTGTAAAAGCATAAAAGGCGTGTACAGATGGTTTTTTGAAATCTGTCCATAACGCAATATTAAAGATAGTCTTCGTGTATATTTTGAGCTTTTTTCTTTAACTTTATGCATCTTTAAGTTACTGTTCTTTTTTATTCTTGAGACAACAATTTATATGCAAGCTATCGTACCTTTGTCCTTTTTTCTATATAGATAAATGAAGATTTCCGCTTTAACTTCAAGGTACAGTCAAAGCAATCACGAAGTCTTTAATTAAAAAAATACTATGATTGCTCTATGCTCTGCTTTACTTTATTGCATTCAATTTCTTTGTGAATAGTTTCAAATATTGAGCCAATATTTGTATCAATACAAAGAAATTGTATACCATTTCATTAAAAAATAAAAGTTTTATTGACCTTCTTGTGCCATGCCATTTTGTCATTCATTCTTCACTTTGTCTTCACAACAGCTCTTGGGATTCTTCTACGTTGTATATTTTTTTATTGATAATGAAGAAACTTTTTTTTTAACTTCTCAACTTTAGCTCATTAAAAATTCGCAACATGTAATTTGGTATTTTCGATTAAATGTGTTTTTTTTTTGTTGTTTATTTATATATTTATTTGGGCGCTTTTTATATATATCAGCGCGTGTTCGAAAAGTTATTTTCTCGTGAAAACGATTATTGGTAAAATTTGTTTTTTACGTTTTTCTTGTGTTATTTGGCAAAAAAAAAACACGTGAAAAAATTTGATAAAAGCTACAAAGTTGTTATCAATAAAGTTTTCAATGGCCTAAAGGACATAAGAGAGCGCAAAACTTGTTTTGTGTTAAATACACAACAATCAACTTTTTGAGCACTGATTTTTGCTACCAATTTTATGTCCTTCAATAAGAGATGAAAAAAAAGATTTTGAAAGCAATTTCAATGCTAAAAAGCAAGTTTGCGAGAAAGTCTCTCAAAAGAAAAAAAAAAAAATCCCAATATATCAGCGACACAAATATTTTGTAACATGCGTAACCACATGATGCCTTAAGTTCTAAAAATAATTTGATTTTTGTCTCTATCCTGAGTTAAAGTTTGCTGTCTGTCTGAGAAATTTATATCATAAATTTTATGGACTTTTTCTTGACAAATCGTTTTTTGGACATAAATTAGCCTAATGAGTTTCTATGTCATATTAGCAACGAAAAGCCAATGCATCATTGGACTTTGACGTAGTCGCAAAAGTTTTATATTCATATATTAACTCATTTTTTTTAAGAAACGTCGGCGCGAACACATTACTATAATTTTTTTTTTGTGTCATATATAAAGTGGCTATTTGTGCATGTTGTAGTTGTCTGATTTAAGCAGTTGTCATATGACAAATTGAGTAAAACTCTTAATAAAAATATTATATGATAATATATTTATCAAAAAAAAAAAACTTTTTATACGAAATGCCAAATTATGTTAATTTTTAATCATAATAAATAAGAATATGTAGGTTTTAGAAAATATATAAATTTTTTTATGTACATATCTCATAATCGGCGTTTTCATTTGCGTCATTGCTTTGCCAACTACATAATATATATTTGGTCCTTAAATTAAAAATGTTGTGCTTGCTGTGTGAACTTAATAGTACATATCACTCATTTACTTCAAGTGTGGCATAACACAAAAGACGTGATTTTTGAGTTAATGATGCTGAAGTATTTGCCATTTCATGTTTTATTTTGTGTCAAAAACTCAGAAAGATATCTTATAAACTCCCTTTGTGAGAAGAGTTTATGTAAACATACCTTTTTGAATTCTCATATAAAAAGTAACTTATTGAAAACTTTAAATGCGTTTTTCTCCCACTTTGAGTTATGCCACTCTTGAAGTAAATGAACGATATGTTCTTGGCTGAGAAATGAATAGTATCGCGAACTGTTAACAATTACCGAATGGTATTGAGAAGAATCATTTGCAGTTAAAAAAATACACAAAAAGTCGTGAAGTATCGGATAAGCATCGAAAAAAGCAAACATTAACGTATATTATCAAAAATATCGAAATGATATATTTCGTAAGTTGCTGAAAAAGTTAACAAAGTCCAAAAAGTATCGAATAGTTTTGTGATATTTTCGTCGAAAAAGTTACTATAAGTTGCGATATATATAATATTATCGTGAAACATCGAAAATGTTGACTGAGGTCGATATGCTTCGAACAGCATTCCGAATTTCGTTTATAATACCAAAAATTATCTAAAAAGAGTCAAAAATCTTCGATTGGTATCGAAAACATAGAAAAATCGTTAAAACTCTTAGAGCGTTGGATAGTATCGATAAAGCTTGTAAAGTCGATAAAATTTTAATTGCTATGAATATATTCAAAAGCAATGAAAAATTGTTATTAATAGAAAAGTTTCAAATGATACAGAAGTCAATGAAAGTATCGAAGAATATCTTGAGCAGCGAAATTTTATAGAAGTCAAAAACTATCGAAAAATATTGCAAAATCCGAAAAATATTATTATTAAATATGGGCTTTAAGGTATAAAACAGAGCTTGTGTGTTTCTTAGACTAAATCTTTCTCTCAGACATAAGAACCCCTCCGATATGGCACTGCCGAACATGATATTACTTATGATTTTTAAAAGCTATTTTTTATTGAAGTTGGTAGTTAAGATCAGGTTCCAGTTTAGGCAGAAGCTTAGTGTGATCCGAAAAGTATTCTCTCCATGCTTTCCAGTTTGCTCTCTGCCGTTAGTTTGAAATCTTTCGAAAAACTTAAAATTTTCTTACTTAAAAATTAACATTGTGAAAATATTGTCTATGATGAGCTTTATGGATTCTAAAAAAAAATCCTAGATCCTAGAAAATCCTAACCACATTTGATGATCTTTTTCTTTACTATGGAAAATACGCTCGTCTTGTTGTGATCTCGTTTTTCAAGTGTCACATATCCATCACTACTCTTGATTTCACTGGTCTGCAAGGCTTTGACCAGTGCGAAGTTACTAGGCGTTTCAATGGATTTATGGTAGCTGAACATGAATATGCAATAGCATTTAGCTATGAAAAAATGGGAATTGAAACACTTTATATAGGCGTTTTTGGTCTTTTTGAATAATCGTAAGCACTAAGTGTGGAGCTCTAGATCCTTTGAAAATGCCTTTAATTGAAGCTAGTAATTTTTTGTATTTCGACCGCTATAAATCCAATTAAACCCTCTAATGCTCACATTGTTTTGGTTTATTTTTTATTAATTTTCACTTTGAGCTGCCGTAACTGTCGAACGAAGCATGAGAAGATGAAAATCCATGCACCAACGCATACGTTGAAACCATACCTTTGAAACTAGGAGCCGTACTGAGTGAACATTAGAAAAAATAAAATAGGCTTGGTAGTTTTACCAATTCAGCTATAGACCGTCTGGAGACGGTGAGGGGCATTAGAGGGAATCACATCTGACCTTGAAGCTCTGGAAAAAATAGCATCATGGATTTTGTGGCTAAATGATCATTCTTTTTTGAGGGTCACAATTAAAGAGTTATTTGTGTAGGGTGTCATGTAAGCCGATCTATCCAAGTTTTAGTTGTTGGTGGCCATACATATTATTTTCGATCTAGTTTCCGTCTGAGAACTCTTCAAAGATTGTAACCAATTACAAAAAAAGTAATTATACATTAATCAATAAGAGAATAGTTTTTAGAGGGTGCGATGTTAGTATATTTCGTCACGGAATATTTAAAGTGTTTTTGGATTCAATCCTAATGAACTTTATAAATGAAACCGGTTAAGTTTTCTGTTCTCTTTCACTAAGAATTACGGCCACTGAAACGACTACACTCAAAGCCGCACAGGACATCAAGGTCAGATGCGAATAAATTTTATTTCTGGATGTCAAAGTTGGAAATGACAAGCTTCAATTTGAAATGATTTTAAAAATTCTAGATTTCTAGGCTAAGTACCCACGGTTATTCAAAAAAGCCTAAACACGTATCTTTTTGGGGGTTACAACCCACATTTTCTTACAAATATAAGTGATGGAAAGCTTTTAAGTACAATTTCCAGTTCAGCGTGCAAAAAGTCTACTTCTTCTTCTACTAGAAGATCAAGTGTTGAAATTTGCAGAGCAGTGTTATCGAGTAATATTAATATTTAACAATGGAATGACTATTTTTGAATTGTCTGTTGAAATTTTTTTTTGGTAAGCAATTTAATTTATTTTATAGGGTCATCCAACAATAATTGTTCTTTTCAATCAATACAAAATTGCAATATTTTTGTGAATGCTGGTGAGGCTTTAATTTTTCTCTTATGCACAAAGGCTGAGGTTAGTAATAGAATGCAATTTATACCAAATATTCGCCTCGTCTCTGCCTACAAATGGTCCTTCTATTGATGGAAACTTTTCATCACGTTTTTGCTTATTTGCAGCTGTATTACAGGAATAACAGCTCTGATATTTACTTTTAGCGAACGAATCGTTGATGCAGCAATCGCAAACTTTATATTCAATATAGTCACAATGTTAAAAGTTAAGTCGCATGCTTTCAGCAGCCAGATAGAAGTCTTCATTTCAAGAAATTTAGACGTCCAGAAAATGTTCACTGATTTTTACTATTTCAACACGTTGTGTATATTGATCTATATTTAATAATATACTAAATTTTACTTATTTAAAGTCAACTCAATGATGTGAATGCTAAAAGTACGTTGAGCGAAATTTATAATGACACCTCTCATTGGATGACCTGTTTTGTGGAAACAGCCATCATAACATGTTTGTGCCCACATTTATTTTTACCCTAGATTTTTTCACATTCAATTTCCTCTACCAATAGTAAGTAACAACAATTTTCGTTTATTTATTTTCAAAGCTGGAAACGTGAATTCTACGAATTCCTAAAAAAATCTAGAAAAAAAAACCAGGACTTGCCAACTGTAAAGAGAAATAGTCGCGCACAGCGTTCTAGTAGCGACAAGTCACTGTAATTGTTGTTGTCCATTATAACAAATGAGCAGCAAATTTTCTTACCAAGAGTAATAAAAATGTCAATTTTAAAAATTGTTGTTCTTGTTGCTGTTGTTGTTGTTCGTCTTGTCTACTGACGATACAAGAAAAAAAAAAAAACTAAACAGAACATAAAAAAAGTTTTTTAGTCTTTAAATTATCAAAACGCCTTGCCAGCTAACGCAACGAATTTTTTGTTGCTGCCTCCTCTCCATACCCCAGTTGTAGTCTTAATTTTTTCTACGCCTGTGATATTTTTATTTTTTTTTAATGATTTTTTTTATGTTTATTTCTAAGGACATCGTTATAGATTTTTATTCCATTTCACTTCAATTCTGTTGTTGTTGTCCTTTGCTGGTTATTGTCCCTTTATTATATGAGTTGCTCATATATCTCTACCTCTCTCGTGCGCACGCCGCTACTCCCTCACACTTATTGAATTTTTGCGAAATTTGCAAAAACAAAAAACAAACAATAAATAATAAAACAAAGTCATGGCATAAACAGAATAGAATATTTGCTGCCAAAGTCTGGCATCAGCATCAACATCATTGCCAGCAGTTTGAGGGGCGTGCACTTTACAGCAAGGATATTCGATATGAGGTATGAAGTATAAAAACGAAAATAATGGGAACTAGTTGTTGTTGACATTTTCTAGTTGGATTTTTTTTCTCTTTCCAAAAAAAATTTAGCAAGAAGTTTATTGAAATTTCCATGGGATTTTTTTTTCGCTACATAAGAAAATTAGTTGGAGTATTGTATTGAGATATGTAAATTATTTTGTTTTAAATTTAAATTTTAAAAATATTAGGTCATTTAAGTACATTAAAAATGTATTAAATAACATAATGTGGGCTTGTAATGGACCATTTTAATGATTCATTTGTGTGTGCTACAAATGAATTAAAGAATCCTTTTGATAATTGAAAAAAATCTCTCACAGCAGCATTTGCTTTGTTTGAACGTTCCATATGAACAATTAAATGTAATATTGTGTTTTGTTATATATTGGAACAGAAAGTAATTTAAACTATTTCACTGAGCTTATTGTTCAGTTTAATGTGTGATAAGACCGAAAAAAAAAAAATATTAGAATAAAAGAAAAAGCCGAGCTATAGCTAGTCATACTAGTTTCAACCATTGCAAAATCGTATCATCAGTGACCTTGAAGCCGGTATGTGAGAGTTTCTCTTCGTGATATATTTTTTGCTTTTGCATGAAACTAATCAAAGCTTTAACTACTTTTTCTCCCATGACTTTGCTTTTATAACTCATTTCAAATTGCACTTTCCTGGAAGACGGCTCAATTATTCGCTTAAAGGTCACTGATGATTCCATTTATCACTGAATGAAACTAGTATGACTAGCTTTAGAGCGAGATTTTTCTTGTTTGGTCATTGTTCTTGTAAAATTTATTAGTGTTATCATACATTGTACAGTAAGCTTAAAAGACAAATTTAAACTTATTTTTATTTTGTAATTTTTACGCCTAAAAGTTTTCTATTCCAAAAAAATATTTTAGTTTTTAGAAACATAAGTCATAACAAGTCTAGACAAGTTATCCAAAGTTGCAATGTTTCAAATTACTAAATATTTTGATGAGATCCGCTAGACTTTGCCAAACATTACCCAAATTAAAAGTTCGAAAACCTTCAAATTAAAGTTGGGATATTCAAACTGCAATTAGAAAGATATAAATACCAACTATTTTTCACTTAAATGAAATTAGTTCTTCACTAGCGAGCATATGTTTGAGCTATTCATGGTAAATTGGCATATTATGATATAATAGTACTGTTTGTTAGGGGACGTCCGTTAATTACGTGAGGTGATTTTTTGAAAATTGGGATCTTCGCCCTCCTCTTGGTGAGAATTGGTGAGATCTGGCGGGACCAATCCTCTCCCTCCAGTGAGGCTTAAATTTTAATTTTTAATGTAAATTCTATGCATTAAGAAGTTGACGTGAGGTTTTCCTTCACCACCTCCTCCCCCTTGATGAGATTTGGTGACACTTTGCCGGACCCCCTCCCCTTCTATTTTGACTCACGTAATTAATGGAAGTCCCCTTATTGGATTGATGCTGCTTGAATATTTTACAGATCTCTGAACTCCTCAACGAGAATATCTTTTCCAATTACATCATCCTTGTAGCAGAGGGCTATTCTACAAGAATGATCTTTTCCGCATGAAATTAGTAACGTACTCCTCTCATTCACTCAGAGTATCTACATCATGACAACAATTTTTCACTTTAACAATGCTTAATATTCTCTGAAACTTATGCACCAAAAAAATTGCACTACAAGAACACGAAATTTTTAAATTTGCACTAACTCTAGAGAAGATTTTATTTGAATTAATTTTATCATTTATAAACTTGCATCCTCTTCAAAATATCCTTAAGCAAGACGTCGCCATTTAAATTGCCACTGTGATTGCACACAAATACATTGAGTATCCACAAACACATTAACATATACACACGTATACGTCGGGACAATAACCCAAGCCAACAATATATATATATATATATATATATATGTATACAAAATATATATGTACATATATATATATAAAGGACTCAAAAAATTCACAACACGTTCGCAAAGAAACATTGCACCCAAGCAATAAAAAGTAGTAAAAAAAGTAAAAAACAAAAAAAAAAAAATCATAAAAAGTAAGAGCACAATCATGAAATAAGGGAACTTTAAAGTATTAAAACAACAATGTTACAATAGTAAATACAATTAAAAAGTACAATAACAACACTTTTCTTAAGCAAACAATAAAAATAAAAGAAAACAAAAAACCTGAGCGAAGATTAATAGGACAAGGCTCTTGAAGTAAATAAAGGGCACAAGAGTAAGAGAAAATAGTGTGCATACCGATGTAACATAGTTGCCAGCACTTATTTTTAATTTCTAAAAAGAAAACTAAACTTAGAGCTCTTGGAATATATCTCCTTATAAAACTCAACTGCCAAGCGGAAAATAACTTGAAAATTTTCTTATGCCCCGTACGTGGACGTCCATTAATTACGTGAGTTAAAATAGGGGGGAGGGAGTCAAGAAAAACCTCACGTCAACTTTTTAATGCATAGAATTTACATTGAAAATTATTATTTAAATCTCAAGGGAGGGAGGGGGGGGAGGTGACCCTGCCAGATCTCATCAAATCTCACCAAGGGAAGAGAGGGGGTCAGAAATTTTAAAAAAAACACCTCACGTAATTAATGGACGTCCCCTAAGTATTTCTGACTGATCTTTATTATCTACAAAGAAATATCAACTGATAAAACTTTGAGCAATAATATCTCAAAATTAGAGCATTTTTTATTCCAAGTTTCCCTTCCCGGAAGTTTACCGACTGATCCGCTTTTTTAAACAGACCCGTGTGCACGGGGGCCTTTTGGGTGTTCAACCCCCCTTAAGATTTTTTAAGTGTTCAGAACTTTTTTAATTCTTTTAAATTCAAGACTCGGCAACCCTTTTCATTGCACACGCTGAGATATTAATATTAAACCAACATTGAAGGCAACGGAAAGAAGAGTTAAAGACAACTTTTTTAATTTTGTATCTTGCAAGGTGACTGCCACCTTGTTGTTGCTGCTTTCAGTGGTTTATCTATCTAGCAGGCACGTCTGCTTTTACACATCCTCATCAATAGCGTAAATATCCTGCGGACAAGACCTGCCGTTCCAGTAAAAGCATCAACAGCAATAGCAACAATGAGATAAAACTGTTAAAGCAAAAATGTGAAAATGAAATAGACCGATAAGAGCGCAAACGTACGTTGAATCTTCAAAACATTGTATGTTAGGGAGGACCTTATATAATATAAATTAAATGAAAAAAAACAAAAATTTAATGCATTTTTTAGTTGTTTAATTGCTTATGGTCGATATTGTACTTAAATTTGCGCTTCTGTTTCGGCCTTTGGATCATCATCGCAAATTCACCAAAACTCTAATAGAATTTAAAAAAAAACTATCTCGTATAAGTGGTACGTATAGTCTGAGAGGTTTGATTTGTGCAGCTCATATAAGGACCTCCTTTTGTATATTTAAACATTTAAGTTGTCTCTACTTTGAACTTCGGTAAAATGAATCTTTCTAATAAATGGTACACCCTAACCCGTAGATGGCTTTGTGTGCACATAACTGCATATTTATATAGGTCAGTACCATTTGTGGTAACACAGCCAGAGTAACATCAGCAACATTTTTCCGCAAGTATTTTTCTAAAATGGATTTTTCATGCGAGGTGACGACATCATCATCTAATGAAAACAACGATGGTAACACTAACATAAGATTACAACGACAACACTTCATCATTGTAATTTACTTGATTGCAATTAAAGGCTGACTATATGTGTGTGTGTGGATGCGTGTGAGTGTTTGCGTGACCGCAGGATAGAAATCACTGCAAGAGTTCATATACAATACAGAGAAGATCTCGTGCAAAATTAATTTACGTTTTAGTTAAGTTAAGGATAACAGCAGGATGCAGTTGGATCAGTGAAGGCATCAGCACATTGATTGATTCGTCCTACGGTATTTTATACACATACACACACATACATAATGCAATTTTCAATAGTAATTGAGTATTGTACTCTTGTGTTTGTCTGTAAGTATAAGGAAGATTAACAAATAAATGAGTTAGCATTTATGGGTTTGCGTTGCTCAAAGCTCCTAACAAATTAAGTTAAGATAAGGCCTTCATGTAACGAAATGAACACAATGAAATAAACTAATAATATAAATTTTTGTAGCATAGTTACTAGGAGACAATGTCGGAGCTCTGTGAACTTTTATCACGGTAATTATTAGAAATTGTTCAAATGTACTGAAAATTTGTCTAATGTATTGATTTCACACAGAAAATGTACTGTGAAATGTATCGAAAATGTCATCACTTCCTTTCACTCCTTAAAGAGCAGGCAAATCAAAAGTCCAGTTGTCATCACAATTTATATATTTTTTTTATTTCATAATATGCACATTTATTTTTCATAAAAGTACAAATTGTTGCGTGTAAAATTTCCATTTTTATTGCACTAAGTATGAGAGTGCGGCTTACGTTGAGTTGCTTTCTTTTGAAATTGTATGAGTGACACTTAAATTGCGTCGTTTGTCTGTGATATCTAGTTGAATTGCTTTTGTCTGCAATTGATTTTCATTTTAGTTTTCTTTGTTCATATTATAGCAATTGCTTTTATTTGCTTCATTTCGTCTTATTTCAGTTTCTTTATCTATTCTTTGTTTTAATAAAAAAGTGCTGCATTGCTTAAAGTACCCTTGACAATGAAGTACTTTCACGTGCTTCGTACGAATATAAAAAAATACCAATAACGAGTGATGACCTATGTTGATCGCATTTAAAAATGATTAGTAAAGAGCCAAAATTTTTAGCCTTAAATTGTAGTACTCAAAGTCCTTTTCGAACAATAAAAGAAACAACAAATAAAACGCACGATACCACCAACTTGTGTTTAATATAAAAAACAAATTAATTTATTTTTATTTACGCAGTATTTATATTTTTAAATATAACAAAAAAAACATAATTAAAATGAAATACTTTGGAGGAGAATCAAGCAGCAAATTAGAATGCATGTTATCTATTTATTTATTTAATTTATTTATTTGAGACACGAGACACAAAGCATCATAAATTTGACAAGCTTAAGTCATAAACAGTTTAAAGTCAGAGAATTAATAATTTAATAATTTTTAAATAATATAGAACTTAAAAGTATGCTGAAGAATATAAAATGAACTGTCAACTTAAAAATACAAAAAAAGATAAGAAAGTTTTTGGGGGAAGCTGAGGCTTCTATAGGCGTAACTAGCCATGCTGTTATTCACAAATTTATTACTTTATTTTTACATATGATGTCATTGAGCATTCAAGCTTGCGCTTACAAATCACAAGCCTTCGGGTTTAATTCCCAGTTTAGGCATGTTTATACATCTACCCATATTTCATAATTTTCCTTTCTTTATAAATTTACAAATCATTACCAGATGGAGCTTTCTAGCTCGGGTAAGAAAGTACGCCATATCGGCAAAGCATAAACAACAATGGCTGATAAAATTTCAGACCCTGAGATGATATTATACTTTTCGGAAGGTTTTTTTGACACGTTGAACCCAAAGACTATATCTGATCAGTTCATCAGCTTTGATTTTTGAAATATCCTAACCTAAAAGTATTGCAGCGCCGATCCAATACTTTAACTTCCAAATGTACCTCTGCATGTTAACAAAAACTTGCAAACGATGGCTACAGCTAAACACTGGCTCAATAACAAAAATATGTTTGCCTATAACCATAACTGAATTCCTACTATCTTTATCCAGGGACAGTTGCCGCCTCTTGACAGTGGTAATAACTGAACACTGCCTCATAGGTCATCATGCAGCTAAATGCTGCTTGAAAATGATATATCGGTCATTCTTTTACAAACCGCATAGCATTTTGAACTTGATATTTTAGAATCGCCCGAAATTTTTTTTACAGCTTATATACGGCACATTATTTTTCAAATCTAACAAAAAGTCAACTCAATGTCATCGATTCGCTTGAAATTTGCATATATTATTCTGCGTTCAATTCTATAGAACTTATGTTTTTTATTTTGCTGGAAGAACCCAATTTTCAAAGCTATAGTCAATTGAACTTTGTCCTTTAAAATTATAAAAAAATAAAATTTCTGAAGGGACGTCTTTTAAAATTGTCGATATTTCCTTAAGAAATAACGAAATTTCATAATTTTCCTCGTCGCATGTTGCACGCTTAATTTCCTTCTGGAATTCGTAACTTGCGGTCGAAAATATTTGATAACTTCCGATCTAACTGAGACCCCACTTTTTTGTAAAATGGTTTTTGTAGATAAAAGAATAAGGAACAAAATGTTATTTTTCTAAATTTCATCTAGTTGGGAGGACATCATGTTAAAACTATTTAAACAATTAAATTGTTATTATTTTTCATTTGTTGACAATATAATTTTTTTTGTTTAATTTACTGCTAACGGTATAGACTATCAAGTAAGAAAATCCGATATTGATCAGATCAGCAGAACTGGAGATAATAGACTTCAAGTATGCGTAGATTAAAATCCAGCCAATTATCGAAAATTTTTTCCGCAAAATCAAAAAATACGGGTCTACTGAATTTGCCAAAAGATGCAGGAAAAAAGTTTTCATCACATTTAAAGAATCGAGGTTTTTTTTTCCCGAAATTTGTGCGGTTTGTAAAAGAACGACCGATATGCAGGAATGGCATGAAACTCAGTAGGGAAGAATTATTTGAGCACTTACTCTTTGAATGCCCTACACTCGCTCAGACAAGGCTTAAAACACTTGGACATTCGTTCCTTTACTCATTGCACGACGTTGCAAAATTAAAACTCCTCTGAAACTACGAGTTCGCCAGGCAAACGAACACTTTTGCCATAAACCAAAAAAATAATATTAACTAAATAAATCTTGACAGTTGTGGTATCACTATGGATCAAAGTGCCAATGTGGGGCTTTTAATCCACAACTATAACCTAACCTAACAAAAAACGCTATATTTTTAGTCATATTGAAGGATATGCTTCAGTGTAGGATGAAGCTGTTTGACATGACTTTACGGTACATCTGAAAGTACCATAATTTTTTTTTGTTTTTTGAAATGCTCGTGACTCTATGAACAATTGGTCAAACTAAAATTTTTTCAATATCAAAATTTTCGTTTTTAAATAAACTTTTCATAAAAAATTCGAATATTTTTTTAAAATGATATTACTATGACTTTTTCAAGTTAGGAAAATAAATCGTCACTTTTGATAAATTTTCTTCAAAATATTTTGTAACAAACAGCTACTTATATACTAAATTTTAAATCTTGTCTTATAGAGTAAAGTGAAAACTAAAGTATTATTTTTCTTTTCGAATTTTCAATGATTGATGGCGCACCTCTATGTTTTATATATTGTTTTATGTAAATATTTAAAATATAAGTGAAGCTTAAAGCCTCTTATTACTTCACATAGTTAACAGCTAAAATTTCAGCTTAAAAATTCAAACAAAATTATGAAACACGTCGTCGTTTTTTTCTGCCTTTAGAAAACCAGCAGCTGCGATAACCTGTCTTAAATATTTAACATGCAATTTGCGTTTTATCAAAACCAAAATATATGATATTTAATAACAATTTAAAAAGGCAGCAAACACATGGACATAAAGCTGCCAATGTAAAAAAAAAAAAAAATAATAATTTGCGAAAACAAATTTATAAATTGCGATCGCATAACAAAATACATACATACGAATACAAATGCAAACATATAAATATAAATAAGCAAACATATACACAAGCAGATAAACAGACAGTCACACTAACGTACCCAATAAGAAAATGTACAAGCGATTTAAATGGGAGCTACAATGTGGGAACGATTTTTATAAAAAAAATGAACATAAACTGATATACAACATTAACATTAATAAAGTTAAAGGGTCTTTGTCACAATTTTTTACATTGAACATTGATAATTTTGGCTGAGTTCAGAAAATTTTTTATATCGTTTCATATTCAATGGTTCATTGCCAACGTCCTTTTCAGTGGAAATTTCTTACACCGATACCTTAAATCCACAGTCTTACCTTCTGTTACAGTGAATTGAGAGTTTTTATGCTTTTTAGACCTGTGATCCTTTCCAATAGCATGTAATAAAAAAATTTATATGAAAGTGGAACATAAATGAAGCGATACGATTATCCAAAAGAAACGATCCTTTAATCCAAAAGTAGCATACCATCATGTAGAGATTTATTTTCCCACTGGGTACCAATAAAATGTTTAAAAATACAGACACATAGAGCGAAACAAAAAAAAAAAAAAAAAAAGGAAAATCTGCGGATACAATCAATGCAGCGAAGTGGAAAAGCAAATGTTTTCTTTTTTGTAGCGAATTCTTAATGGTTTCCAAGTAAGCGAGGGTGGCAGCTGACAGCCTACACATAACCTCATACACAAGACGCAACCATGTGCCTGCTTTTCATTACCTAGGATTACGTTACTATACCAACACAATTGCGAAACGGATTGAAAAATAAAACCATTTTTATTTAAGCCTTTTTCATATACTATATATTTTTCTTTTTTTTTGTTTTGGCCGCTTAAGGATACACGCGGTCGCACCATATTGTTTAACATTTGTGCCATATTTTTTGGGTATTGTTTGTTATTGCTGTTGCTGCTGCTGTTGTTGTTGTGTTTGTTGTTACTTTCATATTTAACCCCGCCATGATTACGAGCCTTAATTGGCAGCAACCAACAACAATACCACCAGCAGTGCTATCATTACCATCGTCGAAAGTGAACAAAAAAGGATATGCAAGAAAGGATGTATTTTTTAAAAAAAGGCAGTCACGTTAAACGACTCATGTGAAAATTAATTATTGCTAAGCCAAAGAGCTTAAACTCTGCAATGTTGTGTTGTACAGTATAAAAGAGACCCACTCTTTTTTAAAAAAAGATAAATAAACAAAAAAAAAAAAACTATCACCAAAAGAAAACAAACCCCAAATGAAAACCCGAACGCAAAAATTAATTAAACCGCAATGGTTGGTTGCTGGAACTTTTCTACTTAAGAAAAAAATTTGTTTATCCAAGAAATTTTGTTTAATGTAACAAAATATAAAAAGTTTATAGAAAACTTGAGGTAATAAATATTAATTATTTGAAAAAAATTCATTTATTAGAATCCTTGTAGGATTTAAGCATCTGGGGGAGGTATGAAACTCTCGCTGGTTTAAAATTATATTTTGCTCCAATACTTTTTACCATATTCTCATGACAGAAAGGCAGAATAAAAAATAAAATAAAATAAAATCACACTAAATTTGCTAAAATTTTAATTTAAAACATTCCTGCTCTTTTACATTTGAGTCTTGCGTGAAGGTGCACTGTGGGGCATATATATAAAATATATGTTGAATATTATTTAATAGGGAATTTTTAGCGTTTTTACTTTTTTTAAGTGACCATTGTCATAGTCATAAGTTTGTAATGAAAATGAGCAAACGAAAACAACAATAACCACATAGAACTGAAGCAAACTCCATGAAAAATAAAACGAAAATTAATGTGAGAGGTTTTGTAAAAACTCAATCTAAAAAAAAATATTAGATTTTAGAAAATAAAAAAAAAGCATGCAGTAATTATCTTTAGCATAAATATGTTGTTCAGCAAAAGAAATTATTAAAATCGGTTCAGTATATTTTGCGCCAAAGCGTTACAAACGATTTTCATGTAAGCAATTTTATATAAATATATCGTTAGCAATTCACACAACGCTTGATTTGCTAACATTTTTTTATGTCAAGTACATGATGCAATGAAAATATTTTGCTTATTACTTGGATATTGCAATATTGGACAATTTTTTCTCAATAAATTTCTTTAAGATTCAGAAAAATTCAGTTAAAATTATAACAAATTCTGAAAGCTCATAAAACAATTTTACGATATTCTGTAATATGAATGGGGAACTCAGAGGAAGGTGAATTTTTTTTAATTGCTTACTTCAAAGAAAATTTTTTTTAAACTTTGCCTTATGGGATTCGGGGGCAACCGTAGAAGATTAAAATTCACTTAAGACATTTCCTCATAGAATGGTGCCACTAACATTGATTTTCACGATCCTTTTATATAACGTCGCCTCAAATTTTCAAAATACAGTGAAACCTGGTTAAGTGGTACCTGGATAAGTGGGAAATCTCTACTAATGAGACTCACTTCAAGGTCCCAGCATTTTTTGCATCAAAATACCTCTATGACTGGAAATATTAAACCTCTATATCAGGGATATGATTTTTGAAGTTTTTGTGCGTTTTCGCCTCTATAAAATGGGATTTTCCCTCTATAACTGGGACCGTTTAGAAATAGCCTCGATAAGTGGGAAATAATATTAATGTGTGTGTAATAATTTGTTATTTTGAATTTGAGTATGCACGTTTTATCGATCTGAGTAGGTTGTTTTAACAAAATTTCATAGAATCATTGACTTACTGTGTGGGCTGTGAATGGTCATTTACAAATGGTCATTTAAATAAAATTTGTTTTTTTTATTGAAGATATTTTCCCCTCTAAAAAAAGGGTTCATCTTGATCTCTCTTACTGTTGCACTCTTTAAATGGGAGAACCCAATTTTAAACGTGGTTATTGGGGAAACTGATTTACACGCTTTAATTGAGACAAAAATTTTGGTCCCTTGGAGATTAAAGTTATCCAGGTTTCACTGTATTTTAGTAGCTGCTTTTCGTGTCAAGCGACCGATCACCTAGCTATACACATTTCCCTATGTATGCACGTATTTGATTGGAGAGAGCGACAAGCTGCCGTGTTGCGCGATAAAAATGCCTAGCCATAAACGCTGCCACATGAAAAATTAAATATTAATCATACGTCATGATGAGCTAAAGTGTTATATTTGATTTAATTACTACTAAAAAACGATTTTCAACTACTTTGAATAAATATTTGTTTTATACTGAAAACGCGTTGACTATTCTGCAGCGTCACTTGCATTTCATAAGCGTAAAAATATAATGCAATAAAACAAACGTACAACATACGTAGTATAAAATTTATTTAAAAAATTAACAATTTGGTACCATTGTGACTATACAGGCAACAAAGCGTTATTTACGTAAACACGCTGCGTATACATACACAAACGAAAGTACACACACACTGATGCCTACCGTAGTGATACTCACTCATTTACATGTGCACAAATATATGCGAATTTTTCCTTTCTTTTTGTTTATTTCTCTTTTTTTCTTCTTGCTGTCCCTCACTTATGATGTAAACGAGTTCTTGTTTATCCTCGCTTTTTTTTTGCACAAGCAGTTCTGGTACAAATTTGCTCAGTTCACGCGCCATCAAAAGCAAAACAAAAAGGGTGCAAAAATACGTGTAGGAATATAATAAAAATTTTGTATATATGTATGCAAAAAAAATCTACACACACACATGTTTATATGTGTGAATATTTTTGCTGCTAGTTGTAGCGTAAACAAGCAGCATCCATACGTAATTTTAATAAGCGCCACAATGGCGTGAGAGACTTTGTACCCTTAAACATTAGTTCAGTTGCTCGCTCTCCCTTTGTCAATGCTCTATCGCTTTGTTATTGTAAGGTGTTGCTGCACAACAACAACAACAAGATTTTTGCCGCAATTGCTGCTGATTGTAAGCGTGTCACGTGTTTAGCTCAATAACTATGTTGGCTTGAAAGCTTTAACCCTTTTGTAGTTTTTTTTTTTATCTTTTAATTTTGTATGTTTTCTTTGTGAGCAGTAACGATAGACTAAGAGCTTACAGTCTCTGCGGGGTGTAGTTGCAATAAATTGCTATGGTTAGCCTGTGGATTTATTTTGATGTGTGTGATGACTTTACGTAATATTTGAAGAATGGATTAGGTGACATTTTAAATAAAATGCTTTGCACTAGGAATAAATATTATTGAATATTTGCTATGTTATTGGTTAGAAACATTAATTGGTTATCAGCGATCGGTATCGCGCTTCCTCGTTTTCGAAGAAGTACTTACCGAAGCTAAAGTCGGCCTATTATCCTCTAAAAATATTGACTGATGACGAATGCATTGCCATTTGGTGGATCTCGTATGGATTGGTATCGTCTCAAATCTGGCAATTTCGCTTGTTGACGTATCAATTCATCCAAAAATGAGCCTAGTAGCTGAAGATGATTTTTTGTGTTGAAATCGAGGTACGCTTCCAACTTGATTTTCATAAAGTTGCAGCACTTGCACATGTTCCTCGACGTTATAACTAGCCAGGTTGTTTAGTCTTTAGTAACTGAAAAATAAATGAAAAAAATAAAGTAAATTACAGATATAACATGAACCACCATGAACTGTCAAAATCTACCCTTCCCTATTGAAACACTTTTTATTAGTGAAATATGACATAAGGGAACTATCTAAGAGAAAAATTTTTTTGCACCAATAGGGAAAGGTCGAAAATAGCCATTTCCGAGCTCAATCTATCAACTGGTGAAAAAAAAGTTTTTTTTTGAACCACCCTAAATTTTTTTTTTGCTCCAACCAATAAAAAAATGGTCGGCAATGGCTTTAAGACCTAGCTTAGGGCGGCTCCGGATCTGTGAAAGCACCAAAAGGGTCGCAGACGGTACTTTCCAAGGTTCGGAGCCAACCAAAGTGATGTCCAAAATTATTTTTCGAACTTTCCCAATCGATTGAAGCAAAAAAAAAAAAATTTACAAAAATGTGTCAAAACCGGTCCTTTCTAGGGTCCGGAGATACTCCAAATGATGTTCAAAATCCATTTCGACCTCAGTCTATCGATTGGTGCATAACATTTTTTTTCCGAAAATGGATCAAAATCGGTAATTTTTGGGACTCGGAACCACCTCTAATGATTGTCAAAGTCAATTTCGACCTCTTTCCATCGATTGGTGCATAACATTTTTTTTTCGAAAATGGACCAAAATCGGGCATTTTTGGGATTCAGGACCACCGTTGATGGTGGCCAAAATCCAATTTCGATCTTTCCCTACCGATTGGTGTATAAAAAATATCTAAAATTGAACCAAAATCAGACAGTTTTGGTACTCTGGACCACCATTGAATAATAATTGGCAATGGAAAACCAATTTCTTATGCATAACAGTTATGACTCAACGTAAAAACGAATCCATTGAAAAATAATAGTTATGGCCAATTAATACAATATCTCTTATTAATGATAATTAAAAAGCAATTTTTAAAAATATTCCTTAAAATTGGGAAACTTTTTCAATCACAAAAAATCAAACAATAGTTATTTTGGGTCCCTGATTTATATTATGTATTTGCTAACCATGACGTATGAGTAGCATTTAATCATTAAACTGTTTAGATTTTCATCAGACCGTAAAGGCTTGTCAACTGAGATCTTATGTTCGATACTAATTATAAGCAATATATTGCAGTATATCCTTTATTTTTGCGAGCTATTCGATAAAATATATATCTCACAAGTGGCCGCTGAAATTAAACACTTTTTTTTTATATACAACAAATTTTTAAAAAAACATTTTGAGCTTAATATATCGAACTTGAAGTCAAATTAATTAAAAATTTTTCCTTAAAAGAAACTCCAAAATTTTGTTTCATTAATAATGCAGCATATTTTGAAAGTAGTCAGGTACAGCGACGTTAAGAAGAAAAAAGGAATTATCTAGAAATGTACAGAATAAAATTTATTTAATTTTTTCTCGCAACCATGGGGGAATTGCCACATTTGCAAAATAAACAGCTCAATTAATATATTTAATGTCCATATAAGTCATAAACTTTGAGCATTTGCTGACTATAGAATAAATATGTGTAAATTTACATAATATAGTTAAATGCATACTATGAGTCACATTACATTCTACTAAAAATTTGAATAAAATATTTTTATATTCACATTGTTTTTTTTTTGTTCATGGCCAAACAAATTAAACGACCACATAAAAATTCAAATGCCTTCATAAACTAAACATCAAACTATATTTGTAATTATTAACTTTGATCAACATTTACTCTGATAAAGCGAAAGGCCTTTAATTAAGTCCAACCATTGACAAGGTTAATAAAATTTCCAAAAAGAATAAAATGAACAAAAAAAAAGAACAAACACCAACAAAAAGAAGAACACAAAAAATCATGCATAATTTAAAACAATTTCATTTTAGTGTCCTTCTAAGCTATTTAGAATGTCATTCAACTAAAACTATTTAAGGACGAATAGAAATATTGAGAGAGAATACACTTGAAGCATAATTGAAATTGACAGACAATCAGGCAACTCAACTGGCAGAAAGAGGCATACGAAATGAGATAAAAAAATAAAACAAACATAGGAAAAAACAATAAACAAATAACGAAAAAAGGACTTACGAGAAAAGACTAAAAAAACTAAAGAGACAGTGAGAGAGAGAGAGAGCGAGAGAGAATAAATAGAAAAAAACAATAAGACAGCAGATAATGTGGACAAATAGACAGTTGAAATATAGTTTGAGACTGACAGCCTGACAAATAGGCAAATGAACTTAGTGACAAACAGTCAGACATACAATCTGGCAGCCGTATAATAAAGTGCGTCAAATAAGACAAACAAGGACACATTTTTGTGTCACACGCACACGCAGCCATGCATACCCTACATGCTCATCTACATAAATAGCTCTGCAAAACGGTAGAGAATCTTTAATGCGCACCAAAAATAAATCGAATAGCAACAACAATAATAACACGCACAAATAATACAAAAACCACAGTTGCTACTTGTATGACAAAAACATTTTTGTATCCTTAATATTTTCATAAGACGTATACAATACATGTGAAGTAAAGTATTATTAAGTAGTTTTCCATTTTGGTATTTAAATAAATACCCTGAACCTACGAACTGTGCTGAACCCATGTTTAACCTTTGTGGCAGACTCAATTGTTTTTTTATTTGGGCGTCTCTTTAGGAATTTGTTATATTGATGACTAAAAGCCACCCATGTAAGAAATTGAACCTTTCTGTAAAGTGAGTATAAAATACTTAATTTCTGTTGACGAGACTTATGGTAGAAAATATTACAAAGCTCACTTTTATTGTAGAGATGATTCGAGTAAATATTCCATAAAAGTTTCGTCAATCATAGCCATATATATGGACAGTCAAGCAGCGATCAAAGTACTGAACACCAAAATCGTAAAGTCTTGGTGTGTAGAGCACTGCAGGAAGTCACTACGTTCAATCCGTTAGCATACTATAGAACTCTGCTGGATATCCGGTCATAAGGGTATTTCCAGAAATCAGAAAGCTGCCCAATGTGCCAAAATAGAATCAAATCAATCAGAAAATCTACAAGTGGTAGACCTTGAGATAACGCTGGCGGAACTATACTATCGGATAGAAGGCATAACCAAGAAACATACGAACAGAAGATGGAGGCTTACTGCTTACTTACTGAACGTCTTAAATCATGTGGCCTAAACTGAATCTAGAAATAACATAAACTCTCTTAAGATTTAGCAGAAGAGAGCTAAGAACTGTTGTAGTAGTGCTGTGTAATTGGCGTAGGTATTTTTGGATTAGGGTAGGTCGCAAAAAAAAAATTCATGAAAATAATTTGGAGTGAATTAAAAATGGAAAAAAGTAATCATTAGTCCATGTCTTTCTAGGTTGTATTTATTCCCAAACTGGAAAAGGATAGCTATACTATGTCGAAAAGCTTCAGGCCTATTAGTCTAACTTCTGTTTAACTGAAAAGTCTCGAATATATCGAAAAATATATCAGGTCGATAACTCTATGTCGCAGTCCCCTCAGTAGCCAATATCATCTCTATCAGAGCGAAAAGTCCTGTGAATCAGCTTTTCACGATTGTGTCAGTATAATGGAAGATAGACTGGATGCAAGAAAATACACTCTAAGAAGATGTTGTGGGAACCTTCGAAATGCAGCTTTTTACTCAACCAGGAGGCATGGAGTTGAGGACAGCGTTATTCGTTGTATTCACTTCATGTTATCTATGTGACTGCTAACTAAGAGGGAAGATAAAGAGGAGA
Organism: Meiosimyza platycephala; assembly: GCA_963662105.1. NCBI lineage: Eukaryota > Metazoa > Arthropoda > Insecta > Diptera > Lauxaniidae > Meiosimyza > Meiosimyza platycephala. The sequence continues at coordinate 88,147,993 of OY759210.1, forward strand.
CAAAGAAGAGAATATGACCTACTCTGCCGGATCCCGAGTCTCATGAGGAAACGAACCAAATATCTGGGTTATGCATTCTTTGTTGGTCTTGAGTTGGAACTCACCAGCATTATCAACTTCACCAAGGCTTCTGGGTGGTTCGCCCCCATTCAATAAGATAATTTGAGGAGAAGGAGAGGAATACAATATATTGTATGGTACCACAATGAGCAAAATGCTTCCGAGTGGAACTTGCTATATGCAAGCGACCCTTTTAGCCTAACCTAACTTTCGTCAGTTGTAGTTGTGTTGACTGTGCTTATATCATCAGTAGATATGTTGTAAAATTTACATTTTGGTATTTGAACTTGATAGTAAAAGTTGTACGGATGTTGCATTAGTATTATTTAATTGAAGACACATTTTCTTAAAAGATTTACTAGCAATAAAATAAGATTCTGCTTTGATAAATGGTAAATAATAAGCTACTTATTTTATAATTTTCCTATTGGGCACTCACATTAGTGATGGCAATTGCGATTTGTGAAAAATGTATTTTTACGATAGCGGATATTCTTTTTTTGTCCTGGACAACAAAATATATAAAAGTTTAAAAGTTTATTTAACCAAAAAAAGTTAAGGATTAGAAATAGTCCAAATGTACTAAAAATTCGCTGAATGTACTAAAAATTTGTCGCTATACTGACGTATATTTTCCACCACACAAATATACTGAAAAAAAAGTATGAGTATACCAAAATTGCCATCACTGACTCACATGGTCTCATGCAAAGTGTGCGTTTGTAACGTCACATTTTTCGGTCCGCTCGGAAACCATGCCGTACCTAGTACCATTGATAATCCTAAGAAATTTTGGAATTTTTTGTATTTATATCACAAATTTTGTTATTTTGAGGCAGTATCGAATGTTGGCTTGTTGTTACTATTTGTTGGCTTGCATGCCAATAGAAAGATTAGAACACTTTCTGTGTGTGTGTATGTAAGTAGATACTGTACTCTGCCTAAATCAGCACTTGGTTAAGTAAAAAAAAATTGAGGCCAAAATAGCTTCCAAGTTTATTGATTTGTTGTTTGTCTTCCCCTATGGCTGCTGTAGGTCCTTTTTGATGCTCTTTACAAAGTTAAAACCAAATTTTACTGCTGTCTATCTTAATTTGTGAGATTCGCCATAAAAACCAAAGCAACCTACCTTTTTATAAGTGTAATCCTTCATGATCCAATTTTGCTTTAGCTTTTGAGTTGCATCCAACTTTGTGCCTAATGAATGTGAGAATTTTTTTTCTTTTTTAAATAAGATTTTTATACAGATATTTAAAAAGTTTTGCAATAAAAATATAATTTAATGGCGGTTTTTTAATATTGTATGGCAATTTTGACGGTACAATTGATAATTTTTTGCTTTTTTTTGGAGTTTTCTGTCCATTGACTTGGACAGCAGGTGTGAAAATTTAAATCTTAATAGTTCTAAAATTAAAGAGGAGTACAAATTCATGAGCTTAGTCGTACAAATGTTTTATGTGCTCTTGACTTAAGGTATGCCTCTTCCAGAGATTTTCGAAATAAACTAATAAAAGCAAAACTGCTAACTAAGAAATTTCGGATATGGCATTGTTATATACAAAAGTACTCTTCCGGCTACAGATTGTTGGTTGAAAGTCTCGTTCAAACTTTTATTATTGAAAAGATAAATCCATAAATTTTGTATTCAAATACAATTTAAGTTCTATTTTATCCCACATGCATAAAAACGTAATAACATAACAGTGGATAAAAAAAAATCAAAAAAAAAAAAAAATTCAAAGTGTGATAACATAATAAAATTAGAAAGGTTTCTGTAACGTTTCAAAAACGTTTTAAATGATATCAAATGGTTGACATTGACAAATTGCAGCAAGCTTTCTGAAATGGTAATGCAAGGTTTCTGCAACGTAAGCGGAATTTTTAGTGATTTCATGTGAAAATTAACTGATAGGATAAAAATACGATACACATACGGGCACATTAGTAAATAGTACAGAAATCGTAGTTAGCGGAGTTCAACATTTAAGAGTAGTGATTTTTATACAAGCAATTTTTTATAACTATTTATTCCGGAAGCGTTTAAAATACGGACAATAATGCAGTGTACTTAAGGTATTTTTAAAGGTATCATACTTCCCAAAAAAAAAAATCAAGCATTAACAATTCATCAAACCTGGAAAATCTCTTATCATTTCAACTTAAAAGATATTACGCTGTAATCATGGAAAAGTTAATGGCGTTGAGATGCTTGCAAATTCTGAAAATTTATAGAAAACTTGAGCTTACTTGAATTGCCGAGATACGGTCAGAGATGCTCGAAAAATTTTTCTCAATCTGCGCTATATATGAACCAGTCACTGCGACAATATGCCCTATGTTATACTCAAATGATAAATGGTATTAAATTACATACTAAAAAATTTAGATCAGTTGGTTAAGTTTCTTTCGTTTTTTTTTGAATGAGTGACACTCTTAAAATGTAATCAATACATAAAGCCTGCCTTCTCACAATTTTGTCAGTGAAGTTTATCTTTTTTAATGAATGCAATTTTTTTTGAGTACAAAGATTTCCAAGCATGTATGTGGTTTGGCTACATGAAATTAGTATATCAAATGAATGCAATACGATGCGAATCTTAATCAACTCTGATTTAAAAACTGAATTAAAATCGACTCAAAATTTAATACTCATTTCATTAATCTTGTTCGCGGTGATATTTTTTGCCATACCGTTCGACGGTGCCCAGCTATAAACTTATTTGCTAGTAAGCAATCAATGGTAATAACAATTTGTTAATTTAAAGCTGTTAAACACTGCGTATGCGTAATTTTAATTACTAGCAAAATCGCTGTATTTTAATTGCTTCTGGTGGCGTATGAGCAACATTTAATTGGCTCTTTAAATAATATATAGCATACGTACATCAGTGATGGGCATTTGAGTTTTGTGAAAATGTACTGAATCGCGACATGGAATGTACTTTTAAGAGGGTGAATGCACTTTTTTCTATATTTAATATTCTAAAATTTACTCAATTAAAAAGAGTCATTAGACCTTTTAACGCATATATCAGCAAAGTTTAGTAAAAAAATTAAAAAAAAGAACATTTTCTAAAACGACATAATAAAGAAAAATGTACCGAAACTGTACTGAAAATGCACCATATGAATTGAAAATGTGCCAATGTATCGAATGTACTAAAAATTTGCGGAATGTATTAACACATATTCTTCACAATGCAAAAATTCGAAAAATAACTAGATGTATATAATAGGGTGATCCAATCTTTTTAATTTTTCTTTATTTGTTTAAGCTGCTGTTGCAGAAAAATTAAGTTTATGATATGAAGAAATCAGAAAAATATTTTCAGATTCTGACGTGATGTATCGATTCTGAGGTCAGATTCAGTATTAAAAGTTACTTCGAAAAATGACCCACAGCAAACTAACAACATTCACCACCTTATCATTCACAGACCGTTTTAATGAAATATAGTTTTTCCATACAATTTGCTTGTAAGACTCACAGGCTTCGGCGCGACTTTTTAAAACTAAGCTAAAGAGCTGCGTTGGTATGAAAATTTTCTTCTGTCACACAATTAGTTTTTCCACAACAGCAACTTAGCAAAAAAAAAAAAAATTAATTTGAATCACCCGAATGTAAATGTGGGGCCCAAGCGTTTGATAGTGCTGTTTGGCTGTGTGAAATCGCTTATTGAAAACATATATAAAAAAAAGTACACTGTATGCAGTTTAATTTTTGATAATGCAGCAAAATATAACAAATGCTGATTGTTGCATATGAGAAAAAACCATGCGTTAAAATGAACATCACTACATTTTAGTTTGACAGTCCCTCTTTGAATTAAATAAAAATTTCACTTTTTTATAAAGTATGTTATCTATTTAATTTTATGCGAATAGTCTACAAAATTACACTAATCGTGGTAATAGTAAGAACATTGATAGAAGATTTTCAAGTGTGAACATCTAAATGTAACATATAAGACTTTTCTTCAATTTTCGACATTTACTACACCTGCGTACTAACATGACGCAACAACAACAACAACAATTTTTTTTTTTTAATTTGGCTTAGTTTTAATCTGCAATTTGACAACTATGCAATTTGCAATATATTTTTGATTCATCTTAATAGTTAACATGTCGTATGAGCAACATTTAATTTCATATATAAAGCATAACTATTTGTAATGCTCAAAACTTTAAATGCTGATATCTAATCTTGGATGCTATTCATAAATAACATACTGGCAGTTATAATGTATTATAAAATGGTATAAAACTATAAGAAGTTTACACAACTGCCCACAATGTGCAAGCAATTTATATTAATGTTGAAATACAAATATTTTTTTCGTTTAAGAAAGTTATATTAAATTCTTTTAAAACAACAGAGTTTATTTTTGAGTTTACAGAAAAATCATGCTCGCACTGCGCCACAAGATTAGCGCTAATTTTTATGTAGTTTAAAGAATAATTAAAATTACGAATGCGCTCTTCTGCGCTATTTTTCTTTAAGATTTATTTTAAGCTTTAATATCAAATCAAGCGATATGGATTGAAAATTATTAAGTAATTAAGTAATGAAAATTGAATTTAAAATATATTATCATCTTATTTTCGTTTCTCTCTACTTTTTACAGGATATGACATGTGGCAGTGTTGTGATATTTTGGATATTATTACTATTTTCGCTTATTTTACTAAATGTAAATTTAACAAATGGTGGCCACCTTGACGAACTGCATATTGGTGGTATTTTTCCTATAGCAGGAAAAGGCGGTTGGCAGGGTGGCCAGGCGTGTATGCCAGCAGCAAGACTGGCATTGCAAGACGTAAATGAGGAGCAAAATTTGTTACCAGGATTCAGGCTGATATTGCATAGCAATGATAGCGAGGTAAGTTAAACGATTGAGATAATTAGATTTTTGTAGAGATTACTATATTTAAATGTTTAGGTTTTTTGCTGTCTCATAATAAAGCAGTACTTAATATTAGAGCTTTTTGTATTAAATTTTTAAAGCAACAGTGGGTCTAATATTTAATTTAAAATATAAACTTCAGCAGAACAAAACACAATGAATATATGTTCACTCTTAATTGGCCTAACTACCCATTTGTTTGTTATAATGTATCTCCATTTTTGTGGCTGCCAAAGTGTGCATTTAGTTTTGCTACTGCTGTTGCAAAGTATCCTTTTTTCTCCCTTATCCTTATTATCACCCACCCCACTACTTAAATAAGAATAAAAAGTATTTATTGTTGAGCAATTATGCGTATATGTATGTGCTATCACCGAACAAAAATAAATACTATCATGCATACGCCCTATTGTACGTAAGTGTCCCATGTTTGCAGTGCTGCCCACATTGTGTAACATAACAGTAGGATCACAACAACAACAACAATGACAACAAAGGAAACTATATATTTATATAAATATCGTATAGTGTGTAATAAAGAAACTTAAATAAACTCTAATAAATGCCTTTTTTCACTCACTTATCCTTTAGATCCTTGGGGAAATTATCTAATGTAGCTCAGAGTATTTTTTTTTTTGGTTTGTTGAGCTGTTGTTTTTCAACAGCTGACGCACACACACACATTGTATATTATATTGCACATATGCATGCGTCTGTGTATTTGAGTAGAACGCGCCACAAGTAGAGTAAAATTTATAATACTCATGATAATAAAAGGCAGCAGGACATTACAAAAATAATAATACAATCAACAACAAGTGCATATAGTCTGTTTTATTAGCAAGTGATGAGTATTGGACGTAACAAAATTAATAATTATTTACGTGTAGAAAATATGCAGTAAAGTCAGAGCAATGATTTGATTTTATTGAAAAAAACAAAACAACTATTTACGAAGACTGCTACATGCATGGGCTCTCTTGGAATTGCGAACCACTTAAGGATCAAAAAATTATGGTACGAACTATGAAAAGATTATTTATTGAAAAAATTGTATAATAAGTTATTATATTGCCGTATTCTTATCATACTAAGCCAAAGGACGATTTCCAACGTAGTCAGCACACTTAACTTTGATAATACAACTTCTTCGGTGTGGCTTAATACTTATAAATTATTATATGTGACACGATTATACTTCACATAATTTTTTACCAATGACTTAAAATTTTACAAAATTTCCAAAAATTTTACAGCAGCTGTAAACAATTTCGTAATAACACTATTATACACAACACTGTTTTCTCTATGAACAAAATGTTCATATTTAAACACCAGCGACAACATGCTGCTTACTATAGCCGCAGAGACAGCCATAACTACAACAACAACAACAACAACACACAGCACACTAACAAAGGCAACAACAAAGTGCTGTAATTAAAAGCCAAATACCAAAATGAAACGTTAAGCAACACTGAAATTAAATTCAAATTGCAGCCAATATTTTGTGAATAATTACGTAAGCGTAGTGCGATTAAATGTTGCTTAACGTTGAAAAATTTGTCTTTTTGCATTAAAAATTAAATAAATTGAATTTATTTTGTAAACTGTCTGTTTGCTTTAAGTAAACTTGAATTTAAAATAAAATAAAATAAAATATATTATAAATTTAAGTTGATTTTAACGTTGCGTTAAATGTGATACGACACATTGCGTTAACTGCGACGTATCGCTTTATTTGAAACGCAATTAGCTGGAAAATGTTTTTTGTGCGTTCGTTTACATTTGACTGGATTTTTGTGTTAACTTGTGGTTATAGTTTTAGTTGTTGTTGTTGTGATTCGGTTTTAAAGGATTTTATTTTATTGTCAATTAAAATATGTTACTCTATCGTGTGGTTGATTCACCAATTTATTTCAATTGATTCTATTTGTATTTGTATTTATTGCATTAGATTTGCGTTAAATTTGCGTTACAAAATTTTTTAATATGAATTTTGTACAATTTTTTTAACATTTTACATTGTTTTCAAAAAATTTACAAAAACTTTGTGATGAGGAAATTTCTGCACTAGCACAGTGAATAAAGTTAGTACTGGGCCGATGGTCTGGCTGCTAGTGTTCTCAATGAACCATTGTAGGGTAATTAATTACTTTGTTATATTAAATTAATAATAATAATAAAGACAGTACTAGTCGAGGCATGAATTCAGTGAAATTTTTTTGAGTAGTTTTTAGTTAATCTTATGAGGTTTACTTAGATCACAACGATGTCCATTTAAAAATTTCTACATTGAGCTTTTCGTCATGAGCAAAAATTACCCAGTTACCCAGATTAAGCTCGGAAATGGCTATTTTCGACCTTTCCCTATCGATTGGTGCAAAAAAAATTTATTTTGAACCACCCTAAATTTTTTTTGCTCCAAGGGATAAGAAATGGCAATTGCTTTTGGACTTTTGGACATACCTTAGGGCAGCTCCGGACCTTGAAAAGCACCAAATGAGTTGAAAAAGGTACTTTCCAAGGTCCGGTCCTAATTTATTTTTCGAACTTTCTCAATCGATTGAAGAAAAAAAAAATTTTTCCGAAAATGGGTCAAAAACGGTCCTATCTAGGGTCCCGAGATACTCCATTCCATCGATTGGTGCATAACGTTTTTTTTTCGAAAACGAACCGAAATCGGGCATTTTTGGAACTTGCAACCACCTCTGATGATGGTCAAAATCCATTTCCGACCTCTTTCCATCGATTGGAGCATAACATTTTTTTTTCAATAATGGACCGAAATTGGGCATTTTTGGGACTCGGAACCACTTCTGATGATGGTCAAAATCCATTTCTGACCTTTTTCCATCGATTGGAGCAATGTCGAATCAAGTTGAAAGAGGTTGAAAAAGTGGAAAATATACATATGGTATATATTAGGAAAACTTAATAAGTTGAAAAAGTCAAAAGAATGTGGAAAATGTTAAAAAAAATAAAATAGAAATTCAGAAAACCAAATATGCCACGCCCACTTCTCCAATTCCGCCTATTTTTGGTTCAATAAATTATATTCGTCTAGACATCCATATACTAAATTTTAGCAAAATAGCTTGTATAGTTTGCGATATATGCCTTAATTAACCTTAAAATTTAGGGCGGTGACACACCCACTGATAAAATCGAATCTGATTTTGATCCAGAAATAGCTTTCCATAAACAAACCTTTTTTTTACCAAATTTCAGTATGATTGCTCATATATTTCGATAGATATGTCACTTAAGGTATTTTACTTGTATAGGAGGTGCCACGTCCAGTGGTGCTATTTCGCCCGCTTTAAATGCTGACATACCATATAGCAAGTAAACCACTTACATACATCAAGTTTCATGCATATTGCTGCCATAGTGCTCTTAAATCTCACTTCCAACTTTATGTTAATATGGGAGGTACCACGCCCACTGATAAAAACTCGTCGAAATTTATTTACTTTTATAGCTTATAATAATTGACGTCTATGTACCAAATTTTACGAAGATTACTCTTATTGCACGCTATATATAGCATTAAACGTTTTTTGCTTATATGGGAGGTGCCACGCCCGCCGGTTCTATTGTGCCAAATTTTCGTAATATAATCAATTGAGCTGGGGTTTTGTGCAATTTTACTAAATATTGCAACATAAACATGAGTTGACGTAAGCAAAGTTAATGGAAACTAAAATTCTCGTGCAACTTATGCGCACCCTAAAAAGCATTCTTACTGAAAGTCATTTTGTGTAGTAATTCATTTGCTTCAGTGCTATTTTAAACATTATTTTTCAATTTGCCTATATGCAAATTCCTGTGAATGTTGCTCTATGTATTGCTCGCTCATAGCCCACGCACAACTGTACCATATGTTAACATTTATATCAATTCTCTTAAAAGTATGCAAGAATTTTTTTTGTTTAGAGAACATTTGAAATATTTTTGTTTTTTTTTTATACATTAACTTACCATTAGGTGGCAAGTGCAATTTTATTTCGATATTAATACAAAAATTTATATTAATATTTTGGCATTCTAGAGCAAGAAATTAAATATCCGGAAATATTTTAGACTTACATTTTTGTTCAACTCAATAAAATTAATTTTTTTTTGGTGAAGAACTTAATAACTGTAATTCAATTTCATTCAATTAAGCGCACAAAAGTATGCTATATTTATTACTCACTGCTTAGTTATAAAAGTTTCTTGTTTTCTATAAAGCCTACGTACCTACGTCTTATTGTACAAATTTCTAAATTCATGTGAACATCTCTTGTTTCATTATATTTTAATTTAAGATTTTATTAATATCGTAGATATTTTTCCATGTAAAAAATAAATTAAATTCTTATTGTCTTTTTATATATAAAATTTTCTTGGAACGTTTAGTTGGTTGTGATTTATTGTGGCATTTATTTTTATGTGCTTCTTATTACATAAATGAATTTTGTTTGGAATGTGAATATTTTTATTTTTAATTTACATAAGAGGCTGTACTTTAATGACATAAGATGATGTTTGATGATTTTGAAAAGCCTCGTTGCTACACATTTTAATTGGAAAAGTTTGAAAATAATATTTTGTAAATGTAAACTCTCTTTGAATTCAAATCAAAAATGTCTCTTTATAATATAAAAATTTTTAGTTTTGGCGCTTAATCAACGGCGTCTGTAGTTGAATCAAACATAAAATCTTTGCAAACAAAAAGCAGTAAAATCGGCCCCACACATAATTGTACTGAGTTTACTTTGAAAAATAGATATTCAACTTCTCGTAAGCCAGTACTTGACCACACCAACCCTTAACGTCTTATGTTTTTAATATACAAACCCCATCCAGCTAAACCAAAATCGCGTTAGAGTCGTTTTAAAAATTTGAATGAAATAAATCATTCAAAATAAATTTTGCTGAATATGAGATCATATTTTGAAAAGTAAAGCTCTTTTTAAAGAGATAAGCGCAAGAGCATAAGCAATAGCAAAGAACACAATCAACATAGCAAATCCACTTTTCAGAAGAAGGACGACAAAACAATGCACTGTAGTAATGTCAAAGGGTAATAACACAAATAATATAACATAACACTCATACACGCACATATGTAAATATGCACACGCACACATGCATGAGAGTTAACATATTGCAACAAACGTTGGCGTCGTATGTTTAAAACATGAATTACTTAGTTGTCCTTGCCACAAGATAAATAAAAACGCAATAAAAATAAAAACGAGACATAAATGCAACAAATAAATGGAAGGAATCTTTCTCTCTTCTTCCACGGTATATGCAAGAGAGGATGACAAGATTGAATGTAATGCAATTTTTTGTACAGAAAATGCAATAGAACATTACATGTCTGCTAGGAACTGCAACGTATTTAGAGATTACTCGTGTACACGGAAAATAAAAATGTGTTTTTAAAAGATTTCTTGTTTTTCCAATTTGATTTGATTAAGCCGATAGCTTAAAAAAAATTATTGTGGAGGTTTAAAGACCTATTGTGAATTTGAAAGTCAATTTGAAATTCTGGTTGGTTTTCGTTATTCAATTCATTAGATGCTTGAAAGCAAACAATTTGTAACTTACAACAAAAACTAACCATGTTCTTCTCATTATCAAAGAATTTCATCCAATTCAGAATCACTTCTGTTGTTTATATCCGTAGCTCAAATTTATTGCATACTTTTCAGCACTACTATTACAAGTGAAAAGCTAACTAAAAACATTTTATTTAGAAACTTTTTCCAGTGCATATATATTTAACGGATTTTATTTAGAGCAGTTATTTGTTTGTACTTGTGCGCAATATCATTAATATACATTTTACTGCAATTTATAACCGAAAATAAGTAACAAGCTTGTGGGAGCATACAAAAAAAAAGGATGCGAAATAGAAAACTCCTTGCTGTTACCAAAAAAAAGATGAGCAAGGGCTTGAAATGTGTAAGTAAAGTTTTGTGTAACTTCATAGCAGTAATAGTTGATGATTGCATCTGTATGTTCATAAGAGATATGTTTACGCTTGGGTGCTTTATTTTCACTCGTCCTCTGTGTATGAGTATGTGCACTTCTGGTTTTGCAATAAAGCGGATTATTTTTTCTCTTTTTTGCAAACTAAGTAAATTCTATTTAATTTTATATAGATTTACTTTGAAATTTGTTTTATTGAATGCTTTGCTCTCAGTTAGTAAATTTCATACAAAACTTATAGCATAGTTTTAAGCGCATTAGGTTTTTACTCAAGCTATTTTTATAGAATGTGTTACCAAAATTTATTTGAACTAATGTTCTTAATTTAATCTTCAAGTGGCTTTAATACAGTAATATTTGAATATTTTTATGAAAAATTATATGTACATATTTTTATACAAAAATAGTCTATTTGCACTGGTATCCAACCCAAAGAATTTTATTCAACCGCTTAAAGCTTATGACAGTATATGGGAATGATAACTTCAATGATTGAGACGAATAAAATAAGGGGACGTCCATTAATTAAGTGAGGTGTTTTTTTTGAAAATTCGGACCCCCCCCCCCTCCCTTTGGTAAGATTTGGTGAGATCTGGCAGGACCCCTCCCTTCCCTCCCGTGAGATTTAAATTATAATTTTTATTTTAAATTCCAAGCCTTAAGAAGGTTGACGTGAGGTTATCCTTGACCCCCTCTCCCCCTTGGTGAGATTAGCTGATATTTTGCCGGACCCCCTCCCCACCTATTTTGACTCTCGCAATTAATGAACGTCCCCTTATGCAATCATTTATTTGAACTTGATCGAATTCTAAAAAAAGTAATTCTATAGAAACTTTATAGAATTACTATTTTCATAAAAAATGAAACACTTGAGCAATGGTTGGTAAAGTGTTTAACACTATAATCGTTGGCATTACTATGAAATTACTATTCAAATAACCGTAGCAACAATCATATCCAAAACTATACCCATAACGATAACTATAACTATAACTATAACTATAACTATAAATATAACTATAACTATAACTATAACCATAACTATAACTATAACTATAACTATAACTATAACTATAACTATAACTATAACTATAACTATAACTATAACTATAACTATAACTATAACTATAACTATAACTATAACTATAACTATAACTATAACTATAACTATAACTATAACTATAACTATAACTATAACTATAACTATAACTATATAAAAATACTTTTTTAAATTCAAAGTTTTCTACCTCTTTGTGATATTGACGATAAACGACAAAAATATTCCTTAGGTAATAGAAATGCCAGAGCATCTGTTTCATGCTCTCATCATGAATGTTTCGACAGCTGCTGCTTGGGATTATTTGAAAACTCCCTCGATTACTCGAAAAATTTATATACAAAAATATTCCGAAAAGGCAACACTTTATTTTACAGAGAAAATACTTCCACTGCATAATTGCACATAAGTGAATTGAATTGAATTGGTAAATTAAAGCGCCATAAACATTGCGATTTCAGCGGAAGAATTCAATTACTTAGCAACAAATTTGTACTAAGTTAATATTGATATAAGCAGCCAGCGCAAAAGCATAATGTAGCAAGAAAAAATGCCAAAAAAAAGAAACAAAAAGTCAGCAAGTAAAATTCTTATAAAAGATCTCTCAAAGGATTTGTTTTATTGGAACTCTTTTTCAAAAACTGAAAAGAAAAAAAAAAAAATAAAAAAGAAATCAGAACAGGAAACGACAAAACGGAGACAAATACCCTGATGTGAAATGTTGATAGAATACGCCTGGGAATGCAGAAATAAAGACATTGACTCTGACGCTGTTGTTGACATTGACAGCTGCAGTACAGCAATGAAATAAATGCAGCTACTTAGAAAAAAGAGTTTAAATGAACGGATGATGAGTGAGAAAACGGTTGACAGAGTTGCCAGGAACTATAGAGACTGGAATATATGTTTTCCTTCGCATATCCCAACAGTTTATAATACTAACAGTCATAAAGTTTAAATACGAAGAATAATTTCTTTGTCAAACTTTAATCTATTATATGAATGCAAAATTATCAGCTTATTTAAGCTTTAATTTCCACTCTCTCTATTCAAGAAACGTTTTTTTGTGATACAACTTTTTTGAAGTATAAGTCTAATTGATCAGTTTATTACTGTCGATATATTTTCTAATAGATTTTTTGACCGTTTTCAAATATTGGCATCTCTGTCGTAAAGTCGGAAAGCATCAAGTCAATGTGAAGGAATAATAAGCAAAAGGAGAAGATATTTATGCTATCAAAAAAGGTTTCAACACATTACGAGTATTTTGTGTTAAAAAGCAGCAGCAAAAAAAAATCAGCCCACGCGTTCCTTCAATTTTAAGTGAATTGATAGAAAAAAAAAACAGTAGGAAACGGAAACGGAAGCTTTAAATACGGGCGCCACGAAGCGTGCAAAGATTTGAGAAATATCCTTGCCGCTGATAATAATTGTGCTTTGTGTAGTTGCGTCAATTTTGAGCGCATTTCGATTATGTGCTCAGATAAGCGAGAAAACTTTTTTTGATATAGATTGACTAAAAGTGAATAATATTAATAATCGATAAAAAGTGCTTAATCGAATCAAACGAAATTTCAAAAATTGTTGCTTATGAAAACTTAATTAAAAATTATTGATAAAATAAATCGCACTCCATTTCCAGAACTGACTACTGTTTAAAACCTTACTTACTGTTTTACAGTTTATGTACGTAATACTGAAAGCGATCATTGTTTGAGCACAACTTTGAAATATAATTTAATATAGTAGTACTGCAGTTGAAAGTTTAAAATTTCAAAAAAAAAATTAAATAAAATGAAAAAGTTTTAGTGGGAACCATCAAGATGTGAATTAAATCATAATGCAAAAGAGCACAAAACCAACAGTTCTTTGTTTGAGAACTGCTACGCCTGACTCACTCATAATAAACTCAACTTTTGCGGTAACACACTGCAACACAATTAGATAAGAGTTTTTCTTTGCAAACATTCGAAGTTAAGCCAAAAAGACAAATAGAAGAAAACCTTTAAAATTTATTACTTCATAATTCACTACAAGTACAAAGCAAACCCACTCATGCACACAAAGGCCAACCAGCAGAAAAAAAAAAAAATAAAGAATACCCAAAGGCATTCAAAAGCAACCTTTCACCTTTTTTTTTGTACCTCTCATAAGAACACAAGATGTTAGAAGTAAGGCAGCAAAACCAAGTTATTTTAGCCTTTACTGAAAATGGCCTTGTTACAAGCATCGTAACATAGCTTTCTCACATGCAGACATACAGCAACATTAACACCATCAGCTAGTCCAGGAGCTGGTGAACAAAAATTCAATTCGAGTTTCAAAACCAATGCTAAGTGTAAAGGAACTTTGGGGTCTCCAGAGACCAGTGGATTTGTTGACCTGTTCAATATTTCTTTTGTGAACATCTCGCTTTTCATTATCATGTTATCAGTGACAAAATTCGTTTTTTCTTACAAAATTTATATTCCCAACCAAGAGCAAGCGATGGCTTTACCGATGGTTCAAGAATGAATTGGCTTCAAGAATCTTCTCGAGCGCGCTGATATCGAAACTTTAATGTAAATCAAACTACGTAACTAACTGGAAAATAATTTGCCCATATGCTCAGTGATTTCTGAATAACCTTAAAATTTTCGCAGCTCAATGTTTTTTTGTCGCCTGCTCTCGTTAGCTAAGCATAGGTATAAAAATTGTTTTGATTTAAATTAATTTTTACGTAGTTCCTACATAGATACAAGCAATTCTACTGATGTTAATGTTGTTGTTAAAATATAGATATTGCTCATATTCATGTAACGGCAATTGGGTACTTGTGGTAGATAGCAGCGCATACTCACACTCCATCTTATACATACGGCTTACCTTTATAGAGTAATGATAATGCTTTCTTTTTATTCTTCGGATACTTGTGTTTCGACTGACTGCAGCGCCATCTGAAGTGTTGGCCATAAATTACAACGATGATATCATTTGGCATTTAATGTCAGTACATGTTAGGGTAACAGCAGTTGCTGTAGCATAGTAAAAGGGTTTAGAACTGAACGGGGCAGCTTGTGCGCCTTAAATTATGCCAGTCAGTAAGTTGTGTTTTGCAAATTATTTATGAGTTAATTTATATGTATGTGTATGTGGGAGTTTATGCTGTCTGTGTATAAATTTAATAGATACAATACATAACGTTTGCTTTTTTTTATATATAAAGTATAATGTTTTTTTAGATAATTGAAAATTATATTTGTGTGCACTTTAGCCATTTCTAGCATGCCTACTTAAATTACCAATAAATTTAATGGTAAAGAAGTTCTAGGATATAGGAAATTTATTGTATAAAAGTAATAAAAAATGTGAAGGTTGAGTATTTGGTTTCGCAAAACATTAAATATCCTACACCCGCGACAAATGCAAAAGTGCGCGTATTCAAAATTTTTATTAAGAGGGTATTTTGTTCCACAACATCACGTGCTGGCTGGAATTGAATTTGAAATTTACTTGAATTGAATTCTCCATGTAGTTTTTTGACAATTATACTTGTGCGGGAGGTACCACAGCACACTCTTTTAGAAATAAGCCAACTTTTTTTTTGAAGTTGTGTGTTTTGATAAAAAAGAAATCGATAAAATTAAGCGCCTGCAACGCTTACATCCAGATCTGTTGATTTTGAGAACTTCGAAGGTGAAGTTAATTTTTCAGCCAAATGCAATTTTATAAATTTTTATTTTGTTTTATCGAATTAAAAATATGCATTCATTATGGGTTTGGCATTGGTAATTCTGAAGTTTTTAATTCTAAATCTATTCTCCAATTCTCCAACGTCAAAATTTGTGTCAAAAAATCTTGATGTTTTCGGTCAAAATGAAATAAATTTGAACATTAACCCTCTAGTGCATACGACCGTCTACAGACGGGCACAATTTGAAAGCTCATAATATCTAAATGAAACAATACTGAAAGTGCTATATTTTAGTCGCCTATTCTTTTTAATTTTTTGGTTGTACGCTAATGTTGTACTTTTTCGTATTTGAATTTTATTTCAGTTGAAAGAAAAATAAGTGGCTGAAAGTGCGATCATATTGTCTGTCTCAGAAGGTGCTGTTTGTGTAATAATTTAAACAGTATTGTATTGAAATATTCGATTGAAACATTTTTTGGCAAGTAGCCTGAAGTGTGATGAAGCAATATAAAGTGTATAAAAGTTTTTTTTTATTGTTGTAATGCCAGTGTGGACTTGGCGCTTCAACCTCTTGTAAACGGGCATATGCCGTACGTTATAAGAAACAGTGTTTCGTGGCAGTGATTTTGAATTGAATTTATTGAACTTATATGAGAAGTGTCTATTGAAATCACGTCTACGGTAAAAATAAGTAATGAAATTTGGCACACAGGTCACACCTTCTTACAAGCTGCTAGCATATAAAATTGAGCGAAATCGGGTCTCGACCACGCTTACCACCCATACTCTATGTAAATATACATTAGCCTATTTTGGAAAAAGTTGCTGCGACTTACATAGATGAAACTTGGTGATTTGGTGAACATGTGAACAAAATTAAGATTGGGCTAGGTTTTAAATTTACAAAAAAAAAAAAACTTAAAAGGGCGTGGCGCTTTTTCTTTTTATCAAAACTCTGATTATTTTTTAGAGCTACCTGCATAAGACCATCTAGAGACGGGGTACCAATTTTTGAGGTTTAAAGGCTATTCCGGGTCTTGAAACAAAAAATAAAAGTGGATTCTTGTTCTATGACCTAAATTTAGTTTAAAATTTAATTTTATTTCAAAATATATTTTCTATGCACTAGAGGGTTAATACAAACGATTCGTGTTTGTGTAAATCTAAAAAAAAACTTCTAGTTCCAAGTACCGTCAAGTCATTACACTTCTAGTTAATGCACCAAACCAAACCAAACCAAACCAAATTTGTAGCATTTTTCCAAAAACATGGCCCCTGTAGTTGTCCAAATTATTTCTCATCGTACTATCGGCCCAAAACGAACGCAAATAAATGTAGAGTAGTATAATAGTATAGTATAGTGCTAGTTATATAAGGAAAAGAACAAAATATATATGAAAAGTAGGCGTATTAAATTCATACATACGAAAAAATAAGTAGTATTTATTTCGATTCAGTTCTCTTTTATATACTGTATTTCAGACTTAAACATAATGTATATCTTTTTTAAATTTATAATGCTATATATCTCATTTAAAAAGTGGACTTCTACGAATAAAACGTTTGCTTGTGACGGTCTCATATGATATTTAGCTAAATAATTCAAAAAGAAACAGAAAGTACAAAAACTAGTTTTCGTAGGACAAATAATTTACAAGAAGTGGCCAAACCTCGTCATTTTTCTATGTTTTTTATAACTATGTCACTAAACATATTTTTTTTTTTAATTTAGTTCTCTTTACATTTCGCAACTTTGCTTTATGTAAACAAATCCAACTATTTCTAGCAACAATAGTGATTAGTAGTTTTTCCTGTTGTGCTACTATTTTGAAGCATCCTTGTACGCGTTAAATACACACACACACACACACGCACAACCTCAGATAGTTCAACCAACACCCACACAATGTTATGTGAAGTCTCTTGACTTGTGCTTCATATAAACGGGTTCATTAAACTCAATGATTTTTGCAGTAAAGTTGTTGTTGTTGTCTTCATGTGGTAGCTGTTGTTGATGAATTTTGTTGTTATTTAAGTACTAGTTGTTGTTAACGATTTGGGCGTCAAGCTGATTTTGTTTTTTAAATACTTTTATATAATTTTCCACATGTTTGCTTAAATGGTACAACATGTCGTATGATTAATATTAATTATTAAATTCTGACTTTTTGTAGATCAGCATTCATTGTTTGTTATTTAAAGCTTTTGTAATTATTTAATGCAAATCATTCGTATGTGCATGCGAATGCTACAGAAAAAACAGCTACAAAATGCAGTAAAAAAATATTGTGAAAAATTGATTTAAACTGAATTTCCGCGGCAATTTAAAAAAAGAACATTTAAAATTTACTCCATATTGTTTTGTTTAATTGGAAATTTCATTGTTAAATTTAAAAGTTGAAATTTCGAAATCTTCCTTAGTGTGCAATTGCTCAGTAAAACTTAGGTGTCCTTGAGCAATGCGCTCAATATACATTGTGCGTTTTAAATTTATTATACCACATAATTTTGTTGTTATGTACCATATGCACTTAGAATTGTTTTCTTATTCCTTAAGGTATAGAAACAATGTGTGTAAGCGTTACTGAAATAAAATAGAAAATATAAAAATAAAAATGAAAATCAAAAATTTCGCTTATTAAATTTTCAAATCACGTGCGTTTTATGTATTTTAACGCTTCTATTGCTAACGCTTTTGGCATTAGAATTGGTGGTTGGTAGCATTGTTTATGTTTACAAGTGTTTACGTTAATGGTATGTATGTATTTGTTTGCGTTCATCTGTTGTTATGTGGAAAAATGGCTTTAAGGCTAACCCAACAAACTACTGAGAAATCATGCAGTTTTCTGCTGGTAAAATATATATATTGTTTGTTAAACATATTTGCAACTTCAAACAACAAACTAACGCACTTACATACATACATTTGTGTTAGCACGAACACACGGAGAGAATTTTCTTAAATTTTTTTTTTACCAAAAAATATTTAGATATATTAAAAATCCTTGTTTTCTTCTATTTAATTTAATTTTGCTTACAATTTTTATTTATAAAATGATTTGAAAAAGACAACAACTTGAATCGATAGAGACTTTGAAGCCGCTTCATTTCTAAAATAATTTGCTCTGTATATTAATAAAATATTCAAACATTTTTCGTTGGCTGTGTAGTGAAAAATTAAGCTTTCTCATTTCTGAATATTTCTCTGATTGCATTCAATTTGAAGCTTTTAAAAAAAATCAAAATTTTGTATTAAAAATCCACCTTATTCTTCAAAATACAGCGCACAATTTGGATTTTATTAAGCGTCAACTGTTATCGCTCACTGCTTAACAGCTGCCAACAAACAGCATACAAAAAAATCCTTGAAAAAAGAACACAATTTATTAAATAAAAAAAATATATAGCGCAGGTAAAATTGTCAATTTTTAGCAGATTTTAAATAACACTGAATAATCAGAGAAAGAAAGACAAAAATGCAAATAACAAAAAAGGATTTCCGTGCAATGCCAATTTCGTATTCTTGGCTCACTTGAATTTAATTTTTTTTCCTTTGCACTTTTGCCAAAATATTACAACTTAGTGGGCGTTTAATTCGTAGCGTGTATAGTGGGGTAGCTTAAATATTTACTTATTTTTAGATACAGTTTCTTTTGGCGAAACTCCATCTACACTCGTGGCTTGAAAGCACTGCGCCATTTACCTTTTTTTTTTTCTCCTGGACTTTTGAATTTTTCCGCTTGCTTTGCTTACATTTTAATTTAATGTTATTTATTGCCAATTCCAAGTTCTTTTTATTATATTTGTTGCAATTTTCTTTTTTGCTTAAATGAATTGTATTTTTTTTTTTTGGTTTTTTTTAATGCTTTTGTTTTTATTTTAGCATATTCCGCTTTGATACGCTTACAGAATCGACGAAAATTGTGCGCTCTAATTTTGTGCTAAAATTTCATTGCATAATTTCAGGATGCTTATGTTTCTGGCTAATGTACGTTAAATTGTTGTAACTGTCATTCTGTATTCTGTCTGCTGTTGTTGTCGTTGTTGTTGTTGTTGTTTATAATTGTCGTTGTGCTTTCTTTGGCATAAAAATAAATTGCAATTTAATGATATTCATAAACAACGCTGCAAAAGAACAAATTAAATCAAATTAAATTGGAGTCATTTCCATTTTGGTACGAGAAAGCAGCAAAAGTTAAGTCGTTAAATTGAAAAAAAAAATATGGCATCATAAATAAAATTGCGTTCAATGGGGCAAAAATAATTACCACGAAAACAGCAAAATTTTTTATTTAATTTAGGGTAATTTATAACTTTTTTTTTGCCAAATTTGCAAATTGGTAATTAAAAATTCGTAATTGCTGTAAAGTAACATTAATAACTTTTTTAAGAAAAGCATGTAAAAGGTTAAAACCAAACACCAAATATTAGATGTGGAAAGTAAAATTTAAGATGCGTTAGACAAAATACGTAGATAATTGAGTTAATTTATAAATTGTAAGATACTCGCTCTTGATTTTGTTTGTGCTTTATTTTCTGCTGTAGCATTTGTCTTCCACAAGTATTAGTTCATCTATCTTATTTCGCTATATTTTGGCAAAATTAGCAGTAGGTAGCAATACCTTTCACTCCGAGTGCACTGTGAGCCTTCAAAGTTTGTCAAATTTAAAATTTTTGAGTTAACTTTTCGACAATGTAACTCTTTCAGCTTCAGAGTTCATGGGACAAATGCATCTCCGGCGCTATCTTTGATTTTTTTCATTGTGATTTTTTTTTAAAGCTCAAGAGATGCCCCCTATAAATGCAATGCACCGTCTTGGTTTAAGAAAAAGGAGAAAAGTTAGAGGGAAAGGGGATAGATGGAGTAGAGTCGGTGAACATTTATATTGAATTTGCCGATGTCAAAACTGCCGGGGAGGACAAAAGCAGGCAGGCTATTCTACAACTTAATTGTGAAGCCAAAAAAGAGTTATCACGAAAGTGTGATATTCTGATGAACACCGGTGTGATGCAAAAGAGATGAGCCTGATGAGACGCCCGAGTACTGCGAGAGAAAATTCGAACTGAAGGGATCAGTTCATGTAGCTCTCTAGAGCACTTCCCGTTATAATACCTATTGGAAATGGTCAAACATCCTACGTTACGCCGGTGGTGAAGGGAATCGATAGAGGAGATGACAGATTTATTGCCTATTAGTTTCATCACACGTCGCTGAACACGATCTAGCAGCTACAAAGTGGTTTTGGGTAGTCCCGGCCCAAATGTGTGAGTTGTACTACAGTTTGGGTCTAATATAGGTGAAGTTGACGGTACAAAGATTAACTGGAGTGAAGTATTTCTAACACCGTTTCAAAAAACCAATGCACTTGGTCGCTTCTTTTAACACATCGAATACATGATCTGTCTACCTCAGGTCCGATTGAACTGATATACCCAGAAGATCAATAGTTGTTGACCTCGCAATATCTAAGCCAGCCATATTAAGGGAAGGAGGGGGATAATCCATTCGTCTGTGAGACAAGAGATAACACTGGGTTTTAGTTAAATTAAAATTAACTCGATTAGTATGAACACACTCGGTGATTTTGTTGAGGTCATAAGCTAATGTGTCATACATATGCCGGCATTTACTCTCAACCTTCATATAGCTTGGGCGCTTTTTGAAGCAAAAATAATGACAAATGTTGCTGGCGTCCGAAAAGAAATGGCTTGGGTTGGTTGTCAATGACAGAAGGTCATCGATGAAAACCAGGAAGAGGATCGGATATAAGACATGGCACTGGGGAACTCCAGCCTTAATGAAGTGTTCGTTGGAGGTGAAGCCGTCCACCACAACACGGATCACAGCGATCACTGCAGAAGCACGTAATCCAACGAGCAAAGGAATCACCAACAGCAAAGGCAATTAGTTTTAACACTCGATCAAACACCTTAGAAATATCCAGAGCGACAACCATACTTTCACCGAAAAGGTTAACACATTGGTTTCATTTTTCAGTGAGGAACGACATAAAGTCACCAGCAGAACGAGACCTACGAAAACCATATTGGCGATCACTAAGTAATTCGTTGTTTTCATTGTTTTCATTGTAAAATAGCAAAAGGGTCTCTTAGGAACTATATAGAGAACCAATAAATCACTAACAAGAAGCTTGATTTCTCTGAGGCCAACCTTAGTTGTCTTTTTTTCAATGAGTCCAGGGTCTGCACATCTTTGTCCAGGTCATTGATATGATATATGTTGGTTTAATACTCATTGCAAGAAGTAGCCCTATTCTTACTCTTTAAGGGAACCACTGTTGAAGGGCAAATATTTTTCGACATTTCAGATCAAGATCCACCATGTTCTGTTTTTGCAGGGATACCACCTGCAGGATTTGACACTTTGACACTCTTTGTCCAGCCTGAGTAGTATGTAACTGAAGCTTTTGTGCTGTGTAGTTTCTATGAAAAATTATCGTCAATAAATTTAACTTTTGAACCCGATAGCAAAGATTTGATTTCTATTTAAACTATTTTTTTCAATAGAATAATGTATTATCAATTTTTTTTTGTGTTTTTTGTGTTTGAACGGCCTTCAAAAAGTTGTGAGCTAATACCTTGAACCTTCTTATGGGGTTACTCATTGCAGTATGTAAATATACCAAAAACAATTCAAATGGACAATTTGTGAATTAAGGCCTGAGCTATTGAAGGAATTGGTCGAATATTTGACACAACATATTTGGCTCTGTCAGAGAAGCAGAAGCAGCAATTTGAATGATATTCTTTTTAGAACACAAGTGTTTTGGTTGCACTTCAAAATGAAATAAAGATTATTGCTCTAGCTTATTTAATTTTGTTTTATTTCATAATAAAAATATGACTCTTATTGAAAAATCCATTGCAAACTAACTGCAAGTATTTCGCCAAATGAATTTTTTTTTTTATATTTTATTTCTGTAATTCAATTCAGAATAGAAACTAATATTTTTCTGAGTTATTAAACTCTACAGCTACTTAATTCTAACGGTTGAACAATTGAATATTTTTTCGTTCTTAGCAAAAAAAGAAAAGAAAAAAAAACAACATAATAAATTTTATTCATCACAAATAAAGCCAACTTTTTGTACAAATAAAAAAATGTGGATACTTCAATGACAATGCCACAAGTAACAAGCTAAAAAAAAGGGCCTAAAAAAAAAAATTACACAAAAGCCAACAACAGCAAAAATAGCTCAAAGCATGCGAACAGCAGCAGCAACAACAACATAAGTACACTTTCATTCATTTCCATTGTAATTTATCATAATTGCTTTTTCCCACTGTCTTCGCATCGCTTAACTTGGCATTTTACTGTGAGTGTGTACGGTTTGTTCTTTGTTATTTTTGCATTTTTTTTTTCTTCTTTCATTTAAATGAATTTGTGTAGTGCTGCTGTTGCACCTCACAGCTATATTTTTTTTTTCAAGTTGTTGTTATCAAGAACATCTGTTGCATGACAAAATGTTTTTTGCTGCTACTGCTGCTGCTGGCTGTAGTTATTAGCTTAACAGCATTTCACAAAATTGTCTTTTCAGTTTACAAGGATAACAAAAATCAAGTTGGTCGTTAATAATTTCGCTTTAATCTAAATCTAAGCTTTCCCTTCATATTCTTTTATCTCATAGAATGTATGACTAGAATTTTGTAATTAAGTCTCATTCATATTAGCGCATGTTACATAATAATCATAAATAAAAACAAATCCCAAGAAAAGTTGCGCAAAATTAATTAACAAATCAAAGTAGCTTTTGTGCTCTTTAACATTCAAAGGATTTAGTTTTGGCAGAGTAGAGAATACATTCAAATTCACAAAGCGCAAAATTCCAACACGCAACATTTGATGAAAATAAAAATTCTTCAGTAATGCAGCATTAATTTACTAGAGAATTTAATTTTGGACAGATTAAAAGCGAAAAATTTTAAATGTTGTCAGCGGCAGCTTTTGGAACCAGCAGCCACTGCAATGTTTGCGATGAATGTGAAAATTACGCATAGATTCTCGTTAATGAGGCATGTGCGCTACAGTTGAATTTGGGTTGAAGTTGTTGTGCTTTTTGTGTGGTAGCACAAATTTCACGCTAAAATTTTTTTCGTCTCTATTTGACAGATATTGCTGCGTACTTTCTTTCACATAGTGACATTTATTGCTGTGTTGGGTTTTGTACAAAATTACAGCAAAAAATGTTGCATAACACAATCGCATGATTTTGTGTTCACAGAAATACATTTTTACACAATTCTTTGTAATTTAAGGAGATTTGCATGAGATTAATTAATTTACTCATTATATTTGCTTTAACTCAAAACAAAGAGCTCATATAATTCGCTCCAAAACTACCAATGGGCCCATTCTTCTTCAGAGCTGATGAGACAGCCAATAGCAACCGATATTGGTTGGATGTTGGCACACATTGAGTCACCGCAAATGTGTTGAAAAGGTCTGGAAAATTTCTGGTTCCAATAAGAAGTCACGAAATGACGCGAAGTGCGCTCCGAACTTCTTTTTGTGGGGATTTTACTTGAGTAAAGTTACTGCCAATAATGCCTCTCAACCTAAGTCTGACCTACAGCCAGAACAAAATAAAGAAATTTTAATGCCAATAGGTCCACGATCATATCATTGCTCAAAAACAATACTTTGAGTCGAAATGGCAGCAATATTGCCCGAAACGCTGACCAACATGATAGAAACTGCCAGAAAAAGTGCTCGCTTAAATTTTCACCAACAACGGCGGCCACTTAATCGATATATTTCTTCAAGACTAGTTCAGTTAAATTGCAAAAAGATAAGCTTTGTAAAAAGGAACCCATTGAGAATTAAAAATGCTAATTAATATACAGGGTTCGGGTTCGGTTGCCTAATCAAATGACCATAACTTTTTGTGTGAAATTATTTTTTATTGATTCAAATAACAGAAATGTATAGAAATAATCAAAAAACTAGAATCCGGCTACTTTAGTTCGATATGGCCACTTTTTACCTTGACTATGGCCTTCAAACGGTCAAAAAACGAGTATTTTGGCACATTCCCGTAAAATTGCTTTCTTCAGCGCATCCATACTGGCATATTTTTTAGTACTCACCTTGGTCTCTAAGATGGCCCAGATGGAACAGTCCATCGGATTTGCGTCTGGCGAATTTGTGAGCCACTATGTGGACAAAATGAAGTGTGAAACGTGGTTTTTTAACCATTCTTGGTTCACACGAGCTTTATGAGATGGTGCTGAGTCTTGTTGGAACCTCCATGGTCTGCGACCGAAATGTTTGCGTGCCCACGGCTCTAAAGCAGCTTCCAACTTATTTTCCCGATAATATGTCGCATTGACTTTGACATCAGGCTCGATAAAAACGATTGGAGGGCGTCCATCGGCGGTCACAGCTGCCCATACCATTAGTTGAGATGGGAAATTACTTCGGGTGGCTCAAATTCTCGTCGGAGCGTTCAGTCACGTAAACACGATCATTTTGAGAGTTAATAAACTGCTCAATCGGGAAATTTTTCTCATCAGAGAACACAATGTTGGCCACGTTCGCGCAAGCGTAATAACTCCTTTGCTCTTTCGTATCTAACTTTTTTTTGCTTTGGTGTAAGATCGTGTGACTTTTGGAGTTTGTAAGGCTTTAGCTTGAGCTTATTTTGCACTATGCGTCTGATGCTTCGCTGAGATATTTTCAGTTCTTTGGCCATTTGATTACCACTACGACGTGTATTTCGTTCAAGTTGAGCCTTCACCTTCCGCACCATTTCAGGTGATGTTGCATTTGTTTTTGGTCCACTACCATAGCATTTGGCAATGCTACCAGTACCATTATAACGGGTTATGGTAAGATATACAAACATTTTATTCACTTTGAGATGTTTGAGCTAACGAACAAAAGCTGGTTGTGATTTTATAGCCAAATATATTGCAATCACAGTATTACGTTTGAAATCCATTTCGGAAAACTTTTCTTTTATAACGCAAATGCTTTTGGCGGCTTGTGAACAATATAATGAGCTGTCACTGGTATGAATTTGACACAGCTGTCTTTATCGGTTTGCCAGATGTATCGGTCAAAAGTTGGTAACAGTTCATGCGCCCAACCCTGTATTCATTGACCAGATTGACGTTATAATTGAAAAGCGCATTAATTGTATAAAACAATAGTAGTTCAAATTGAAAGAGTTGACAAATGTTGAAGAGATCAACAAATGTTGAAAAGGTCAACAAATACTAAAATGTCAAAAAAAAAAAAACTAAAAGAAAAAGTTGAAAAAATAGTGAACGTTTTGAAAATTGTTAGAAAGGTTCGAAAAATTTAATAATATCTAAAATCGGTAGAAGCGGCATGAAGTTTTTCTTTTCAGCCAATTCGCTTCAGTGCAGACTGTCTTTCATACCAGTAAAGTCGAAAATGTCTAAAATTATAACACTGGTGCCCAGAGGCGTACCGTGCACATAGGGCGCACGGGGCGAAGAACTTTTTTGCCGCCACTACCGAATGAAATGTTCGTGTTTTTTAACAAAAATTTTATTTTCCTTACCAAAAACATAAAAAAAGGACCTCACTTTTGACATTCAAAGACTCTATCAAAATGAAATATATTTCTCATTTAACTTTGAAATTTTCGACCTACACATTCAAATTTACTACATCGATTTATTTTCATTCACTATAAAAAAAAGTTTCTCAGTTTTGACTTTTAAAAACGCTACTAAATTGCGATATATTTCACGACTAAGTATTTTTCCGCCCCCCAAGCCTTACGCCTAGGACGACCGTACCCTCGGCTCTCTATTGTTACGCTACTGCTGGTGTCACCATCCCTGTATCATCTCATGTTTCTACATTCCTTGCCGACATAGCTTCAAGCCTTTTTTTTTTGAAGTATGCTATTTACGCTGAGTTCTTGAAAAGTTTTCGAAAATATAAAATTTTAGAGCACCACTGAAAAGAAATTAAAAAAAGCCGTATTATTGTTGTGAACTAATTTATTTCTATTTATCACTTGAATCAAAATGTAAATTACCTAACATTAAATATTTAACCAGAGAATAATGAATACAAACTTGAACAATAAACACTCTCGTTATAGCAATTATTATTGTAATAATATTGGCAATAATTTTCATTACAACAATAAGCCCAAGGGGGTCATAAAAACAAAAGAAAAGCATAGAAAATCAATATTTACCTAATGAAAAATGATTTTCCATTGAGTTTTATTTCGCGTGAGGCCAAAAATTTTTAATGAAAATATTGACAAGAGCCCGTGCGCAAAACTTTATCATAACACCACCGAACGCACACCTACTAAACATCAAACGGTACACAATAAGTAAGCTTGCCACCAGAAACATGAGTAGGTCACCCTGTGGCCTATAATAAATTGGGAAAATTCGAACAGCGAGGTAGGCAGAAAGAGAGAGAGATAGCGAGCATATTTGCGTATCTAATGCCCAAAGCGTAAAAAAATATTGATTGAATGATGGAGTAAAGAATTTAACAAAAAAAAAAAATAATTACCAAAAATACTACAAAAAAGACCACAGAAAATATGTAAAAGCTAAGTGCTTAAAGCTGACTTTAATTGATAGATTGAATAAAATACTGAATAACGCGCAAAAAAAATGTACATTTTCGTGCGCCGTTATTTCGTTGAGCTATTCAATATGACCGCGATATTAGGGTATACCTACCTTTTAATGAAATTAAGTGAAAAAGTCTAATAAAATTAAAAAGTCAAATAAAGTTAGTAAGACGAAAAAATTAAGAAAATGTTGAAAAAAGTTGAAAAGAGTGAAAAAATGTGCTAGATATGACGTAATAAGTCTTAAGAATTAGGATGTTGACTCTCCCACTTGGACAATTCAACCCAATTTTTATATAGAATACGCTTTTTATAAATAAAATGTTTGCGCCAAGTTTTAGTATGATTCCTCACATAGTTCGCTAGATAACTCACTTAAGGATTTTATTTGTATGAGAGATGCTACGCCCACTGTTGATATTTTGCCCACTTTTGATTTAGTTATATTTATAGCAAATAAATTGCCTTTGCTAAACTCCAAACCAATTGCTGCATTAGTTCATTAAAATATCGCTTACAGCTCTTTGTGTATATGGGAGTTGCCACGCCCAAGCATCTTAAAAAATTTTTTTTTTTTAAATAATTCCCCCATTTTTTAAAATTACCTGCGTACGAATATGTGCAAGTAAAGATTTAACCCTCCGATAAACGGTGACGTATGAGACGGTATATGGAGCGTATGGGTCTGACTAGACCCATACATATTAGGGTAGTTTAAAATATTAAAGCTGCTCCAAACTTAGAAACCCGGGGCACCAAAAGTTTCGTATTGGTGCCAGTAGGAACCACGTTAAATTTGGTCAGTTTCAGAAAACATTTCATGGACCCGCTACCGGTTTGAAAACTAAAAATGGTCCTTAATCTACCGAAAATCATTAATATTTCCCCAAAGCATCCCCCTAGAGGGATATAATGTATGACAAGGTCCCATTATTTTATCTCGTCAACATTTTTCTCAAACATACTTACCCCTTATCACAGCCCCTTACCTTACCCCTTTGCTCCCTTGCAAAAATTACATTCTTATAAAATTATGAACTTGACTTTCCTTTTTCTCAGATGCCTCTGGAGGGGTAAAGTGCTAGACCAACTCGCATTATTTTTATTTTTTTAAACTTTTCCGTTGACACACCTACCCCCTATCTGCCACCCTTTTGAGGGTACCCCTACAAAAAACACAAGAAATTTCGAAAATTTGGAAAAATAATTTATAGCTCCTTCGGAGTGACCCGTAGGGGGTTCATATGTATCACCAGGTCCTATTATATTTTCTTCTCCAATATATTTCCCGAACATACTTACCCTCTATCTGGCATAAAATTTCATAAAATTTTCCGTCTGAGTAATAAAATGTTTACTGTAGACATTTGATTATGTTTACTTTGAACATTGTAAAAAAGAATCTAGTCCTTAAACTATCACTGACAGTAATTTTTTTATGCTGTTTTAATGCCATCATACTCTTAAAATACATAACTTCCACTCTTTTCATCATATTGCATGGGGATGTCCAATTTTTTATGCGTCGATACTAAAGGTTTGTTTACATTTTTCTCTCATTTATTTTTTTGTTTTTTTTTTCCCGGAACCTAATTGTTTGTTAAAATTAATAATGCCAGAAAATTTCGCACAAAAAACCAAAATGAATTAAAAAAAAAGCCAGCGCAATATAATTAATTATTAACATGCTTCATGCGGTGCAGGTTATGCCCGTTGTGCAGCGTTTATTTGCTTTAATGAAAATTGTTAAGTAAACATACCCAATATAGCCTATTGGTGTTAATACTGCCAACTGTGGTGATAATGCTTGCAATCTACGCGTTTGTGATGGTGTTGATTGTTGATGATAATGATGCGTGCGATTATGATGCGCATGTTTTTGATTGATGATTTTTTAATTATTATATTCTGTTAAAAATAAACAAGACAAATTGCGGGATATCGAAACTTTTTCCTTTTTTTATTTAAATTTATTTTTATTTTTTGTGGCTAAGGAAATATGATGTTATTATGGAGCAAGTTAGGTTGCTTTAAATAAATTTTAAGTTTCATTTAGAAACTTTATTTTGTTGAGAGCAACGTAAAGCCGTGGTTTTGCTGGTACAGAAAATTATTAAATTGGGACAGTCTTTTACAAACCGAACGAATTTTGACAAAAATTGACCGACACATTTTTGAATTGGCTGTAATTTTTTTATGGGTTCTGTATCGAAAAAGAAGAAATGCGTATTCGAGGATTTTTAAAAAAAAAATTTTTTTTCAAAATAGAAGGAATTCTAATTTTGAGAATTTCGTGATTTTTGGCTTGGAAGCTCACTTTCAAAAATTCTTAACTCCGGTTCTGTTAAAGCTAAAAAATTGATTTTATTGCCATTTTAAAGCTAAGAAAATTATCATTAATAAAAAAAGTATTCTTTTTAAAAATCATTAAGAAATTAATATTGTTATAAACAATTAAACTGTTTAAATTGATTTTTAGGAATTTCCTTCAAATTTTTGACCATCGTATTCTACGTCAAATTTCCTATCGAAAACCTATTTTTTTTCAATGGGCAAACTATTATTTATCTTAAATTTTGAGAATTTCGCAATTTTTGGCTTGGAAAATCACTTTCAAAAATTCATAGCTCCGGTTCTGTTAAAGCTAAAAAATTGAATTGAATTTCGTTATAAAGCTAAAAATATGATCTTAAATAAAAAAATAAATTTCTAAAAAATTATTAACAAATTAATATTATTATAAATAATTTAAATGTTTAAATCAATTTTAAACAATTGCTCCCACCCTGTATCAAATTTTTAATATCAGAATCGTGTTTAACGTCAAATTTCCTATCGAAAATGGTTTTTTTATTAAAGATAATTTTCTTAGCTTTAACAGAACCGGAGTTAGGAATTGTTGAAGATGAGCTCACAAGCCAAAAATCACGAAATTCTCAAAATTTTAATTCGATCTATTTTGAAAAAAAAAATTGTTTTTTTTTAAAAATCCTCGAATACGTATCTCTTCTTTTTCGATACAGAACCCATAAAAAAAATTTCAGCCAATTCAAAAATGCGTCGTCCGAAAAGTGTTCGGTTTGTAAAAGACCGTCCCAATTAGGTGTAAAATTCAACATAACTTTAAAAAAGTTAACGCTAAGCTAAAAAAAACTTCTGGCTGGTTTCTGTTTAGGTGCAAATAAGTGGCGCTCAAGAATCGATGGTAGACGTGGAAGTAGAAAACATTACGCCATTAAAATAGAATCTTAAAGGATCTTCAACAAGACTCTACAGTTGACAACAATTTTACAAAAATTGGATTGAAATTTTGTTAAGTTTTCAGTGGAAAAAATTAACCATTACTTATAAAAGTCAGGCGTTGCTTACAAAATTAAGTAATTTGCTTGAATCCCCAGCCCAGACTGTGACCAATCTAACTAGCTTCATACACTTTAAAGGAAAGATGATTGAACACATAACATATCATATCTATTCGAACACTAATATTGTTATCTTTAACTTAGCTTAACATCCACAAATATCGTTGTCCTTCGAACCAAAAATTCTGTAATGCAATTCAAAAATCATCTCTCCGTTGGTTTTCAGCTCACAATCAGTTGTAATTGGCACATAAATTTAAATATTAACTTAAATTACAAATTGGTATCATTTTCAATGTTAGCAGCATTAACAACAAATCATGTTAGCAGCGTGTCATATAATAAACGACCTAACGACCTTGAATGAACAAAATACAGCAGGTAAGCAACTTCCTCAAAATTACGCAAATTATTAGGTAACAAACTATTGCTGACAAATTGACAAGACTGTAGCGATAAAGCGGAAAACGCTAATGCTTGGGGGATTAAAATCGTCACAGTGATTTATTTACCTACCAAAAGGCCAACGGAAGTAATAAATTTTTCGAAGTGATGAAACAAAACTTTGCACGTCGGAAAAACAAAAAATAAAAAAAACGCTGTGATATTGAAATATTTTTACACTGCTACAGTTACTGAATTTTAGGCTATATAAAGCAATTGATGTATAGCGATATTTCTTTTTCCGCATTCGCTCAATCACTCAATTAAAAATGATTTTTGGTGCTTTATCACACCTAGCAAACACACACACACACACACACAGACAAGTGATACTGTACAGAATTTGTTTGCTACTGTCTTGCGCTATTGCGTAAGGTCAAAATTGTTATGCTGAAAAGTCTATGCTGTATTGGCTCATTAGGCGTTAAATGATGGTGATAAATAAAATCATCAAAGGACAACAACAATGAACAAAAAGAATATAAGAAAAATATTGCACTCATTTTGGCGGACATCCGTAGCAGGATGTTCATGGTTGTTACTCTGTGCGCATTTTATCTTCTCTTTTCAATGTTTAATCGCAGACGTTTTAGTAAAATACTCATACTATCACTTAACTTACGTATATCACAGCATCAAAAAAGCATTCAAATACACGCACACACGCATATGCATACATACATATATGCATGTTAATTCTCGTGCATATGTTATATATTACCCAGCAAACAGCAGAATTAAATTTTAATCCCATACAAGCTGATTAGCTGATGTCAAGCAATAGTTTGTTTGGGCGAACTCTTCGCCTTGTGAATAATCTCTAAGGTTATTTGCATATGTGTCAAGCGATAATTGTTATTTGCAAAATTAAAATATACTGAAAAATCCATTAGACTTGGAATTACTTGCAATTGAAATATAAATTCTGACGTAGATTCTATAATCTGCTTAAGGTTGACTGGGTTAGCGGCTGAAAAGGATAATCATTTAAGACCATGCGTTTTCACTTTCTTTTGTTGTTTTTGCCTTATAAGTGACATGCGTATCATTTTATGGGAGCATGGGCGTGGCTTATAACATTCCTTTGATTTTAATATGTAATAATTTTTATATTAGTGATGATTTTGGACAAGGAATGTAATGATATTCGCAACAGACATCTCGATATAGATTTGTCGATATTTTTAGATGTAGAAAATTACATATATGTATCTATCGGTCGTTCTTTTGCAAACCGCACGAATTTCAGGAAAAAACCTCGACTTCTCCAAATGTGATGAACATTTTTTTATTGCATCTTCTAACAAATTCAGTTGACACATACATTAGAATTTGGCTAAAAATTTTTTTTTTTTCGAAAATATCCACATTTATATGAACGCCATAAATAGCCATCCGAACTTTGTTTGCGGATTTATGCGGTTTTTTTTAGACTCTCGGACAATAAGAATATCTTCTCGAGCAGTTGTTATGCGACTTTTTTGTTTGCGTTGTGCCTTTCCAATAGTCAAATTATTTTTAAAATATTGTAGCACATTGCATTCAATGCTTTTGGAAACTCTTAAGGCAGCTGCGATTTGCCGACACGAGCTTCCGTCTTGATGCATCTGTGTTATGATATTTCGTGTGCTGACGTCACAATTTTTTTTTGTACCCATTGTAAACTACCAAAGCAACTTTTATAATCAAAAGTCACTATAAACAATATATGTATAGCAAATTTCTTTTTAATTTTTTGAATTAACGAAAGTTACATTTTATCACTGTCCCTAATTTTTTGCACGATCTACTCCTAAATAACGGTAAAAGAAATTAGTTGCTATGTCGTATTTTTAAAGTACCAAAGATGCACTTTTAAAAAAGTATTGATACTACGGACTTTGTTGCACATTCCAAATTGCTTATGTCTTTATATAAATCAAAAACTGTTGTCCCACGTTCTAACAAGCTTTTTGAGATTGAAAATGGTCGAAAGTGGTACACGAACACAAACTTATTTTGTAAAAATTTTGATTTTGATGAAACTTGGTGATTTGGTGCATATGTGAACAAAATTAGTATTGGGCTAAGTTTCAAGTTTTTAAAGGCTCTTACATGGAAAACTACACAAGATTTTGGTATGAAATTTGGTAAACTGATGCAAATCATATGTATCTCTAATTGTTCTAAAAGTGGGCGGAAGTTGAAATATAGGCATGACATTTTTCAACAATTGAAATTTTGTTTTCAATATTACTCGGATTGCATGAGCTTACGGAAGAGATTAGGCATTAGTGGAATAGAGAAGCAGCTTTGCCAAACTGTCATCCTAAATATGAACAAACGAACGGAACCGAAGTCATGGTGGATATTTGGACGTCATCATATATTAAATATAATTGTTATCGATCAATAAGCATTATTTCAATGAAATTTTACGAAATTTTGTTAAGTTACTATATTTTCATGGTTAAACTCTAATTGGTCCATCCTCTACATCGAGAAATCTTCTTAAAAGCATTTGTAGAACTGGTTTTGTGGAAGCTAGCATTTTCACATATAGAAAGAAAAAAAAACCTCTGGAGAAGAAATGAATGATATAGGACAGATTAAAAATAAAAGGTAAAAAAAAATCATTTCAATAATTGAAGAGCTAAGATGCAAAAACCGCCAAGTTAAAAAAAATGAAAATGTGTGATATTGTAGGAGAGGACTGAACAAATTTTTGGCACAAGCCTATATATTCTAAATTGTAAAAAAAAAAATTCCCTTCACAAACTTTTGATTGCAATAATTTCTGATAAATTATTTTTATCAAAACTCGCCAAGTTCACATATCTGAAAATCAAAACTCGCTAAATCAAATTTTTCATTAAAAAAGATTTAAACTTAGTCATTTTTAATACATGATATCGAAAGTTTTTCCTATTATTATTTTTCAAAATCCGATAAGTCTCGAAGAATCACGTTCAAAACCTGCCAAGTTCACGTTTTCAAATTTAAAATCACGTTTTTAATTTTAAAACCCTCCAAGTCCACATTTTTTGTTTCAAAACCCGCCAAGTCCAAACGTTTTTTAACATAGTTCTTTTAGATAAGGTCATAAAATGTAATGAAAAATCAGAATTTTAATATCTATTGACAACTATTTCAATGGATCATTCAACAAGTTTTCACCATAGTTAAATTCAGTGGAATACATCTGCATCTCAGCTCTTCAATTATTGTTATAAAATGAATGAAAATTGCTGAACAATTATAAAAAACTATCGGTTCCTTTTCACTACAATACTGAAATATCGAGACTTTTTTGTCATCTCCATTGAGCGCGTATGACTTTGATAAGCTGCCATCACTGACAAAAGTCTTAAGTTTTGTTTTCATTTTTATACATTTTTTTTCTTTTTAGCTTAACTTGGATTGTTAACATATGTAGCGGAAACGGAAGTAAATCGTCAGTATAATCAAATGCGAAAGTGCGCAAAGTTTCATTTTATCCTTTTGTGATTCACATAGCAACATTTACCATACTCATAACACCCATACAACATGCATGCAAGCCGATTGAAAAGCCCAGTTCACCCAACATCATCAGGCATCATCGCTATGACAAAACGACCTTTGCGAGGTTGCGTTAGTGACCCACTTGACCTTGTGCTTTGTTTTCTGTTGCTTAGTTATTCTGTATTTCTTGTGTGTGCGTCTTATTTTTGTTGTATTAAGCTGCTGTCGATGTGATTTTTTTTTTTTTGCTTTTTCGTTGTGGTTGCTGTGATAATGAGCAGCTCATTTGCAGTCGATTCTCGTTTATCGGTTTTGTTGCCACTATCGACAGCTAAAAGCACCCATGATGACTTTTGTTCATTGTGTTGGTTATTTTTATGTATTGGAAATATGTTTTTCACAGAAAATTAATATTTATTATTAAGAGGTTGTAGGTATCACCTACAGGTAATTTTAAGCTGGCTTGATGTTGATGGAAGAATAAAATATTTGCCACATTTTGAGGCTGTGGACAAATGTTGAATTAAGTAGTGAATTTGAACTTTGCAAATTAAGTAGCATATCTTTTTTTTAGGTATTACTTGTCTAAAGCAAACTTTTATGAATCACTTGAGTACACTCTTGTGCATTCTATGTATATGCAAACAATCTTTCGCGCTAAAAATAACATATGCCCTCAGCGCTTCATATATCTTACAACTGCTTTTATAAAGGACTTAATGCTCGCATGTAAAACAAAATGAAATTCAAATCGAATCCCAATGAATCCAATCACACACAATCAACAACAGAACTTCAGTTTAATACCAAAACACGCGACAAGCGATGAATTTATTGATGAGCACTAAAATGCCATTGTATTGGGCATAAGTTTCACTATTCCCCAGTTGGACTGGTAAGCATGCTTGGAAAAATTATTGCATGGCTCGCTAGGCAAACAGGGATGGTTACTCCTGCGCGTTGCTATCATACCTTCTTTCCGTTAGTAGGCCATTGTCGTAACACTCTACAGGATATTATTAAATATTATTTGTTAAAATATTTAGAAAACTCAGCAACACTTTTTTAAATTTTCACATCCAACATGATGCGCCTAGGCGCGTTAGAGAAGCTCAAAAAAATTATGAATTTCATTTTCACAAGCATATGAAAAAAGTATGCAAGAAAGACCCATCAACATGCTTACTACATAACTTAGGATGTAAGCTAGTATTTTTTATTATATGTTATCATAGTATTTGCTGACAATATGAAATCGGTAGTACAACCTTTCTCCCTTACTTTTGGTACTGAGCGCACAAAAGCCTTTTTTATTTCCTTCGTAAGTCTACTTTGAACCTTCCCAAGCAATGCCTTCTACTCTTGTTTTTGCCTACTAGGAATCTTTCACTATCTACTTGTAAACATTGCAGCCACATTTCATCCATAATAACCATAGGCAAGCAATTCGATTTGAATGCGTTTGCATGATTGCTATTGAAAATCGTTTTGTTAGCCAATAAATTACACATTTGTTGGATGTTTGGTTATAAAAGACGCGAGCTGAGTAGAATTTCACTGAATAATAATTTTGCAAGTGAAATATGTGGATTGTTTTTTGATTATTAGGGATTGTGTGCGATGGGTGTGAAAATGTTTTATTTAAGCTCAAGAAGAAAAAAAAAACAATTTAAAAAGAAAAATAAATTAAGCGACACTTAAACGGTTTCGAATTATATCAATTTTTATGGCTTACAAACTTCATAAATTAGAAATACTTTACGTAAATTTAATTTCTCAAAATTTGTTTGTTCTGTTATGAAGAAGATTCAGTTTTCTACACGGTTAGAAATATTGGATTAGATTTTAATACTTTTGGGCTTACATATATGTATGACTACACCAGAATTGTATTTAAATTTAATACTGCCTAAATATTAAAATTAATTTTTTGTATTAATATTTATTTATTTATTAAGATTTTAAAAAAAAATTTTTTTTCATTTCGAATGGGATTCAAACCAGGTTCCCTTTTAATACAATAGGTGCATGCGCAGCTTAATAACATCAGTCAACGGCGTGTTATTTATTGGTTGGCTAAAAGTTTATTTATATTGACAACAACATAAAATGAAAGTTCAATATTGAATTATTAAAATATAATACAGGATGGTTTAAAAATCAAATATAATACTTATGTATTAAAATTTAATATAAAATTTATTACAAAATTTTGTAATTTATTGAAAAGTATTAAATTTAATCAAAATTTTATTAAAAATCGTTGTAATATTTCGCTTGTATTAAAATTTAATCCAAGATTTCTAACAGTGTACGTAAAATAGAATAGAATAGATGATTTATATCAACTTGAGCCTAACTCAAACCTGATTTGAGCTTGAATTAAAATTAAATTACTTGAACTCGATTTGGGCTTGACTTGGAATTGACTTGGACTTTACTTGAACATGCTTTGAGTTTGAATTTGACTTTAATTGGAATTGACATGGAATTGATTGGGATTTTTCTTTGATTTGACTTAAGCTTGACTTGAACTTAGACTAGAACATGGGCTTGGACTTAGATTTGGACTTCGATTTGAACCCTGGTTGAACCTAACTTAAACTTGAGCTGAACATAAACTACACACCTTGTGGACTTGACTTGGGCTTGACTTCGACTTTCATGACTTACAGTCGCTTTGGACTTGATTGCACTTGATTGAACTGTTCTTGGATTTTGCTCGAACTTGCCTTGAGCTTGAATTGGACTAAAATAAAACTTGACTTGAAATAAATTGAGATTTCGCTTAGTCTTGTCTAGTGCTTGAATTGAATTTGGTATTGAAGATGAAGTTAGATTTGGATTTGGACTAGAATTCGGGACTCGAATTTGGGACTTGAGTTTGGGACTTGGAATTGGACGTGGACAGACTTAGACATAAACTTGAACTTGTATTTGAACATGAATTCGGACTTGGACATTGACTTAGATTTGGACGTGTAGTTAGACTTCAAATTTGTTGTCGAGCAACTTGTTCTTGAATTTGAACTGGCACTTGAACTTGAATCTAAATTTAATTTAACTCAAAGCTAGCCTACACATAAACTGCACTTTTTGTGAACTTGATTTGAGCTCGACTTGAACTTAATTGCCTTGATATGGAATTGAACTTGACTAGAACTTGACTTTGAGTATATTTAGATTTTACTTGTTTGTGACTTGAGCTTGACTTGAACTGGGACTTGAACTTGGACTTGGACTTAGACATGGACATGGTTCTGCAGGACGGGTTGAACTAGGAATTGAGCGTATTGGAACTATATGAACTTGAATTTGGAGTTGGATTTAGGCTTGAACTAACACTTGAACTTGAACTTAAACTTCAACTAAGACTTGGTTCTTAACTTGATTCAGATCCAACTTGAACCTGAACTTGAGTTGATGTAAATTTGATTTTGATTTGACTTGCTCTTGCATTTGACCATAACATAGATTCGATTTTAATTACATATATCTAAACCTTTTAGGAAATATGTATTTGAAATAAATTGATGAAAACTTACTAATACTTTTTTCTCTTTCATTGCAGGTACGTAATTAACCGTCCTTTATCTTCTTTACTAATAAAAATTTTATACATAATAATGGTGAGCTATTTTTTGAAAACATTTTACTTTAATAAAATGGCTTATGATAATCAAAATTCTTCTGGTGCGATAAGGTACTTTAGGACTATATCTTTGGAACTTAAAAAAAAAAACATTCGTATTAACTTACGATACTTGGCTCCTCTTTGTATTTTTCATACCTTTTATGAAAAATTTAGTATAATTTTGATTGTTAGGATAAAACCAAAAAAGGAAACGTAGATGATATCGTTCTTTTTCAAGTTTTGTTTTAAATTTTTTTCAATTACTATAGTGGACCCATAGAAACCACTCAGTGAGATTGGCGAAATCTTAAAATAAAACACTTTGTTAATATATATGTATGAATATCAAAATTTTTATTCAGTCACTTAAATACTAAATTTAACTTTGATTTTCTTTCCACATATCCCTCGACCCGTAAAAGTATGCAATACATTTTCCAGTTTATACGTTCAGGTCAACATTTGCTCTTTTTTTACGGTTTTTGTAAAAAAATGTCATACTTTATTATAACAAACCAAAAACTGAATTGTCACCTAAAAGCATAATAAGATAGAAATTAAAAAATCATACGATGACTAACACTTTTTTGTGCACCTTAAAAACGTTGTGGTTTTTTTTAATTCAATTTATATGAAATTTTATTTAATTTAATGCTGCTGGCCTTTTGTGTCCCCCATCATAATAAAGTAAAAAAAAAAAAATTAAAACACTGCACAGTGGCAAAAATGGCAATCGGATGAAATGAAATTCAAACAATCGAAGTCATAATAACGATGAAAATTGTGCAGTAAAAGAAAAGTCGTTCTATGAGTAAAAAGTTTGCAAGAAAATTTTGGCTCGATGAACCTTGTTGTTTTAACAAAATAAAGAAAGAGAGCGATTGTTAGTAACGAATGTATTTGAATGCACTTTTTTTTATTTGAATAATATAAAGTTGTTTTTTCAAAGTATGCTCCATTGTTTGTGACACAATTTTCCAATCTTTCGGGCTATTTGTGGATACTATGGGAGTAAAAATCTTCGCTTCTGTCCAGAAACCATTCATTTAGCTAATTTTTCAACATCTTCGTAAAAACCAAAGCCTTTACTCACTCAAAATAAAAAATTGGATTATTCTTACAATGCCAAAAATGGAACACTGGGTTAATATGGGTTAAGAATTGTAAATTACGATCGCCACTTGGTTTTTTCTTGCAAATTTTGTAGGATGTAATTAGTCTTTGCAATGCAATAAAATACCAAAAACTCATTTTGATCGCTCAAATCGTCGTTTCACACCACTGTACGCTTCAAGTAATACAAGTTTGTTGTTGAAAAAAAAAATGGACGACTAATAAACTGCGCCAACCAACACCTGGTTAACCTGAAACACTTTTCGGTGAAGTCAAAGGGAACTACCTATCCCTTAAGCGCACTAACAACACAGACAGTGACAAAAAACTCAGAAAAAAATTGTATTTATGTATATTATAAAATGACAACAACAAAAAGCTTTATTGTTATCATATATACACACACATACATACATTTAAAGAATATGCTTTTTAAATTTTCATTGCATATTTTTTGACGCAATGGCGAAAGTTTGCTCAGTTACAGTTTGATGAAAACAACAAAAGGGCGCATTAATTTTAGCTGCTAATTGATGTAAAGTGCATTTTCATGCTTCGTTAAGTTAACAGCAATCTAAATAAGCGCACAGACTTATACTTATACATACAACGATTTCTGTTTTAAACTTAAAATTTGTAAATTTTGCAATAGCAAACTTTCAGACGCATAGCTGATAACATTTTTTTTTTTTATTTTTTTCAAAATTGAAGCAACAATTTTGAGCTATTAAATTATTAAGCTTACTATGTAAATATAATCTCAATTTTAAAATGCTTTTAGTAAAATTAAATTCATGTGAAATTGTTACAAACTGGCAGGCAGGGGTGGCGTTATTAAATCTCCTACGCTTTTGAGTGAAATAATTTCCCTTGGGGCGATAAATTCAAAAATTCTTATGCTTAATAAATTTTCAATTTGCTCTGTTATAAACTGTGTATTGTGAATTCTTATTCAAATAGTAATAATGCATACTTTTAGGCTTTGAAATCACCGTCTTGTTTAAGCTATATTTTTGAGGGACATAAATTTTTTTATTAATTTTTTTAATAAATTAGAAAAGCTAAAGTCATAAGAAATGAAATTTACTGTGCATTTTTTTATCATGCCATTTAGCTCTATTAATGAAATTATATGACACATTTAATAAACATTTAAGAAGAAATATTTCATTTGCCACTCAATACAGATATTGATCACCTTACTTACTTATTATTTTTTTGAGTAGTTTAAATCTTATGCTCGAGTGATTTTACACTTCATTTTCAATTTCATTGCATACTTAAGGGCACTTCAGACATTCGTAAGAAGCTTAATATACGTAGTTTGGCTATAGCTTACAAGAAAAATTATCTATGGATTTTTTTACTTTTTTTGAACAGAAAATAAAAACTTAAAGAAAAATTATGTGTTATTTAGGTAACAAACATTTAATGGCTGTAAATATTAAAAAATTAGTTATTAAAAATTAAAAAATGTAAGAACTGGTGAGCTAGTAATTAACTATCAGCTTAGGTCAATCGTAAGACTTTATTTTGAGTATATTTCACAATGTTTATTCATTATTTCACATTTTAGCATTTCAATACAAATATTCTAAAAATTGAGTTCCGAAAAAAAATTCGACTGCAACATGGTCCAATAATAAGCCCTAGGATGTGCAACTACTATATTTGAAAGAAAATGGGTGAAATGTGAGATATAAAAAATGTCGATATTCAAAACTTTATTTTTTTTAACCACACGAAAGAAAGGGAAACAATTTCGTATTGAAAAAATTTTCAGATTTTTGACGACGGAATGGTATCATCAAATTTTCCTCAAAGTCGGGCATCTACAATATTATAAGCCTAACCGAAATATTAATATTTTATGTACATTTTTTTTTTGTTTTTAGATTGAAAAAAAAATTTTTTTGACAGATACATATATAAAATTTTGTAAATTTATTTTGATGCATAGATTTCAAAACCGGCCAAGTCCAAGAAATTGCTTTCAAAACCGGCTAAGTCCGTGAACTTGGTCCAATTTTTTTGTATATTCTGTTCAATTGAACTAAAGTTTTGTCATAATTGGAATTCTTTCGAAATTAAGTTGCGAACCAATATATGAGTATTTCCACTGAAAGGTTCACCATCTGTATTATTTCAATTGAATTGTATTCAAAACCAGTCAAGTTCAACGAATTGAAATCAAAAACGGCCAAGTCCACTTTTTTTTTAAACAAAATTTGTTGAATACTATGTCAAAACCGGCCAAGTCCATGTTCCATGGATCAAAACCTGCCAAGTCCAAAATTCTTTTCCTCAAAAACATCGGCAGATGAAACTCGAAAAGTCTGATCTAACGTGTTTTGATTAAGAAATCTTATAAGCTATCATGTGGGAAATACGTTTTATTTTTTCAATGAACATAGATGAATATTAACGTATTTCGTTGTTTTTCCAAAAGTATGAAAAAGGCACTTGGCCGGTTTTGCAACTGGACGCCTCATATTATTGTGGCACCATAATTTTTTAAAACTTCGGCGCAGCGATGATCCACCAGCACGACACAAAATGATCAATAGGATACCTATCGGCCTTCAATTTTTTCAAAATCTTCTTCTTAATTTTTGTGTTTATAGCCAGCTATTTTCCGCTTTCAGTTCCCCTTATGTTGTTCAATTGGACTTAGGTCCGGTGGCTGCGAAGGCCATTCTAATAAAGAGACATTGTCTTACCGGATGCTCTCTTTTGCCATTTATGACGAGTGTTTGAGGTCGTTATTTTGCCCTTACTCATAGTTTATTGCAATTTCTTCTTCCCTATATGAAAGTATTAGAAGCTCAATATATTGACAAAATCCATTTCGCACAGTCTATTTTTTAACCAATAAATTAAACTAACTCCCGATCAGGAAAAACGTCCTCGTAACATAATGTTACCACCACCATGTTTGATGGTGTTTTATTGTGTGTTTTTTTATCATATGCAGTGTTTTTAGGATGTCTGGTATGCAGTTTTTCATTGCCTTTACTTCATCTAGCCCTAGAAAGTATTTCGAATTTTTCCGCATCAGATGCTTTATTGCAAATGTTTTTTTTTTTGCCAACGTATGACACTTTTCTTACGGAATGTGCCTGCAAATCTTTTTCTATTGGTCGATTCCAAACTCCTTCTTTTGTTTGTCATTTTGACTATAATTGAGATTTAGAAGTGAGTTTTGAAATGGCTTAGATTTATTAAATATTTTTGGAGATGAGATTTTCCATAATTTCGAGCGCACCATAATTTTCGATTTGAAGTAAACTTTTCGATTTATCGAATTTTTTTAATGGCCAGATAAAAAAACCAGTCAATAGCTACTGAGTTAAACAAAATTGGGACGGGATCGAGAAAGCTGCAACGATTCCTCGCTGTCAAAAAAAAAAATTAGAATTAAATGTAAATATACGGGTACCAGTCGTACGCCGCAATTCTTTTCAATTTCAAACGATCAAGTGGGTTATAATTTTTGACAGCGAGTAATTGTCACCACTTTCCCGACCCCGTGCTTTGTACTTCCTAACATCCAGTCAACTGTTTCAACAATTTTCATTCTTGGAGAAACTTTTCCGACCAATGTCTAAGAAACAGTCATTATTCATGAAACTGATATTCAAATAGCACTTAATGCATGCCAAATATTATATAGTTTAGTGGAGGCTAAGAATATATTTAAGGCCTCTTTATATGTCACGATTTGTCTCGTTTCGTCTCTAATTTCCAAGCCCAAAAGTATGCAGTATAATTCTTAGTACCTGGAGACCGACCACTGTTCGGTTTTTCTTCGCTTCAACTTCTCTTTACTTTTTTCTGTTCCATTCTTTTCAACAATTTTGCTTCGTTTTTAGTTTCGTCAAATTGTGGTCTGATGAAAAAGTTTTTATAAAAAGAGTGGATTGGGACCAAGAGTGAATAGAAATGAAAAGGATAATGCAAAATGGCTCGATTTCATTTAAATTGGACACTAAATCGACTGAGATATCGCAGCATTTATATAAAAGAGCGCAACCGATTGTACAGTTAGTACGAGGGGTAAAACCTATAAGCCACTTTGGTACAAAAACTTATCGCACCTTATTACGTTTAGCGGTTGGTGCTATTTTTTAAATTTTATTGCTGTAAGGATATTTTCCTTGTTCTTCGGCTTATCCCGGAGGTAATCACTCCATAAGTGACAACTCATCGAGGCGGTTCCCCCGAGTGACGTTGGGTCACTTAAAGTCACTTTGGTTCACGAAATTCGTAAAAATCCAAAAAAAAAAAAATTCCACGCACCGCAAAACGTTATAAGGTGCGCAAAGTTTTTACACCAACGTGGCCAATAGGTGTTATAGAGCAATTCTACAAAAATCGCACGCAAACCGCAATATTGCGATTTTCACTCATCTCGGTGATTCCAAGTAACCCAAAGTGACTCGTGGTGAACCACCTCGATGAGTAGTCACTTATGGAGTGATTACCTCCGGGATAATCCGAAGTACAAGGAAAATATCCTTACAGTAATAAAATCAAAAAATCGCACGCACCGCAAGACATAATTAGATGCGCTAAGAGTTTGTACCAACGTGGCCCATAGGTGTTATAGACCAATTCTACAAAAATCGCACGCGAACCACAAAATCACGACTTTCACTCACCTCGGTGACTCCAAGTGACCCAAAGTGACTCGTTGTGAACCACCTTGATGAGTAGTCACTTATGGAATGATTACCTCCGGGATAATCCGAAGTACAAGGAAAATATCCTTACAGTAATAAAATCAAAAAATCGCACGCACCGCAAGACATAATTAGATGCGATAAGAGTTTGTACCAACGTGGCCCATAGGTGTTATAGACCAATTCTACAAAAATCGCACGCAAACCACAAAATTGCGATTTCCACGTACCTCGGTGACTCCAAGTGACCCAAAGTGACTCGGAGTGAACCGCCTCGATAAGTAGTCACTTATGGAGTGACTACTTCCTGGATACTCCAAAGGACAAGGAAAATATCCTTACAGCAATAATATCCAAAAAATCGCACGCATCGCAAAACATAATTAGGTGCGCTAAGAGTTTGCACCAACGTGGCCTATAGGTGTTATAGACCAATTCTACCAAAATCGCACGCAAACCACAAAATTGCGATTTTCACTCACCTCGGTGACTCCAAGTGACCCAAAGTGACTCGGAGTGAACCGCCTCGATACGTAGTCACTTATGGAGTGACTACTTCCGGGATACTCCAAAGGACAAGGAAAATATTCTTACAGCAACAAATTCCGCAAATCGCTCAGGACGCACTAAGTGATCAAATATTAAAAATGACCACTACAATATTAACACTACACCACTGTAATTAAAAGTCTATTGGAACAAAAAATTTTTTTTATTTTTCGTGCTTTCTCTATCGATTGGAACAAAAAATTTAAAAAAATTACTCCCATAGTACACTAAATAACATTTAACGTTTTTCGTACGTATGGGAGGTGCCACGCCCACTTACGCAATCCCGTTGAAATCCATATAATTTCAAAGCTTATAGTAATCGACACTTCTACACCAAATTTAAAGAAAATACCTCCCATAGTGCACTAAATACAACATTCAACGATTTTCGTAT
Organism: Meiosimyza platycephala; assembly: GCA_963662105.1. Taxonomy (NCBI): domain Eukaryota; kingdom Metazoa; phylum Arthropoda; class Insecta; order Diptera; family Lauxaniidae; genus Meiosimyza; species Meiosimyza platycephala. The sequence continues at coordinate 88,192,939 of OY759210.1, forward strand.
ATATGGGACGTGCCACGCCCACTAACGAAATCTCGTCAAAATCCATTTAACTTAAAAATTTTTGGTAACCGACATCTCTGTACCAAATTTTAATGAGATTACTCCCATAGTGCACTTAATATAACATTTAACGGTTTTTGTTTGTATGGGAGGTGCCACGCCCACTGAAGCAATCCTGTCGAAATGCATTTAATTTCAAAGCTTATAGTAACCGACAACTCCTCACCAAATTTTAAGAAGATTACTCTCATAGTACAATAAATATAATATTTAACCTGTTTTGCTTGTATGGGAGGTGCCACGCCCACTGGTACTATTACACCCATTTTTCGTCTTGAGGTACCTTATAGCAAGTATATCCACCATATGAAATTTCAGAACGATTGTGTTGTTAATTCTCTTATTATAATGTTTATAAATATTGTGGGCTGTGCCACGCCCGTAAACGAATTTTGCCAGTATAGTGACATAGCATGTTATGATGACTGCTCTTAGTGGTATTATCTATAAAATTTTTATGAAAATCCTCAGTGCCGTTTTTGAGTAATATTGAATCAAAATTTTCAATTATTGAAAAGTGCCACGCCCACTTTTCCGATTCCGCCCACTTTTGGCAAAATTTAAGACATTTATGATCTGCATCTGTGTACCAAATTTCATCACAATATCTTGAATAGTTTTCAAGATATGACGTTATGAAAATAAAAGTTTAGGGCTGTGCCACGCCCCTCCAGGAGCCTTTGATAAGTTAAAACCCAGCCCAATCCTAATTTTGTTCACATATGTACCTAACCCCCAAGTTTCATCAAAATCGCTGCACCCGTTTTGGAAATAAAGTCTGAAAATATATATATATATATACATACAATTTTAGCTCGTTTAATAATATTAGATATTTGTAATTAACTATTCACTAAGCACAGGCTACATTTTTTTGTTTTCATTTATGTAAAATACAATCGCATATTTTCAGGCTTGAAAATTAGAGCCGAAACGAGACGATTCGTGACACATAAAGAGGCGCTAAGACATATTTTCGCCTGAAAAATTTCTCATATTTAACTTATTAATTTAAGTTCTTAGTAAGTGTTGTGTTACTGTCTATTCTAAGTCATTTCATAACAAATATATTAATTTTGCGAACTTTCTGTTATATTTTATCCAAAAATAATATAAATCGTCTTGAAAAATGAAGATTTATTCGTATAGCAGAATAAGACAACAACTCATTTTTTTTCAGCATTGCCAATATTCTTAAAGTGTGCTTTGGCTTGGAGTGGTAAACAACGAGTGCTTATTGTTTCTCAAAAATATACATTTTATAGCTAACAATAAACACTTTATTAACATTATTGTTTTCTCTAAGTGTAGCCTTCAATTTTTAACTAAAATTTGAAATATTACACAAGTTTGACAATAAATACTCCAAGTTGTTATAAATTTCAAAGAAATTAAATGTCCTTGTGTACGTTACGTTACGTTACGTAGCATACTTTTGGGAGCACTTAAAATTTATTTATTTATCTACTACTTAACTAAATGTTGCGTAAATAAGCGCTATTATTTACAAATTTAATTAGCTTATTAGTGTGACACTTCATAGCGTAATTAAATAATGTCTACTTTTGCCAAAATAGCAAGTACAAGTATTTCATTGTTTTTTTTTTCGCATGCAATTTCTTTTGTCTTTCAACACTTGAGGTCCTTTGTGCAAACGCAGTAATTTTTCTTCAATTTTAGGCATTGTTAAAAGTCATTAAACACCCTCATCATATGTTTGCTGTTATATACTCGATATTCTAAGTTACTTTTGTTTATATGGGTTGGTGTTAAACTTTCTTTGCATTGCTGTTGGCCATTTGTGTTGTTACTTTTGTGTCTTCTTGTGTCTTATGATAGTCTTTTGCTGTTGTTAATTGTCTACAAAATGGCTCTTATTAGTATCATTGTTCCCGTTGCTTTTAAGGCAATTTTTCTTCTGTTGTTTTATTTTATTTAGCAAACATTACACAGGATAGCAAATTTTGTGTTGAAAAAATTTATTTCGGGGTATAACTAAAAAAAAGTAAAAACGTAATGGTATGGAACTTGATAGAATCTAAAATGTCAAAATAAACGAAAAAAGTGTGAAATATTCTTAAAGTAAAAAAAAAGGAAAATTTTAAAGAAAAAAGTTGAAGAAGTTTGAAAAAGTCCAAAAAAGTATTGAAAATTTTGAAAAAAGTTGAAAGAGATTGAAAAAGTCGATAAGTTTTGAAAATGTAGAAAAAAGTTAAGGTTCAACAAAGCTAAAAAATTTGGATTCAGTTGGAAAAGGCTGCAAACTAATAGAAAAATATGGATACGGTTGAAAACAGTTCAAGTATGTACGTTAAAAACTCGAAAAACGTTTGAGAGTGGTTGAAAGAGGTCGATAAAATATGGAAAATGTTAAAAAAAAGGTACAAGAAGTTAAAAAACTCGAAAGGTATTTTACTTAAAAGGCCAATGCCACGACCGCTTTTGATTTTTCGCCCACTTTTGATTCAGTTATACTGCCCTCAAAAGCGAAATGGGCGTATCTTAAGAAAATTCATATTCATGATTCTTATGGCATCGGATAGCTAACGCATTTAATGAACTGCGCCAAGTGTTCGGTATCTTAGTTCAAACCTATAAAAAATCTTTCCTCTATCTCAATTTTACATGTATTTCTGACATAAACAAAACATTTATTATCTCGAAACGCATTTTTTTTAAGATACGCCCTTTTCGCTACTGAGGACAGTAGTTAGCAAGTATAGCAAGTAAGCCATCTAAATGAAATTTTATACCAAATGCTACAATAGTTCTTTCAAAGTAACGCAAACTAATATGGGAGGCACCACGCCCACTAAAGCAATCGCGTCGAGTTCCAATTAATTATAAAGCTCAGGGGAGCCTACATCTCAATACCATATTTTTTAGTAGAACTTCGCTGATAGTACTTACATACACTTAATATAACATTAAACGTTTTTGCTCTTATGGGCGGTGCTACGCCCACAGTTCTTGATGCACCCACTTTTGGTTATTAAAAACTTCATAAGAATTTTATCTACCATATTCAATTTTATAATGGCTATGTTATTAGTTCTATTATTATAATATTTATGAATATTTTAGGCGCTGCCACGCCCCTCAAAGAGTTTTGCCAGATTTTGGAGACTTAGCTTGTATTGATGGCTGCTTTGCTCTAAAATATTTATGATAATTCTAAGTGCCGTTTTTGAGTAATTTTGATACAAAATTATTGATTGTTGTAAAGTGCCACGCCCAATTTTTGAATTCCGCCTACTTTTAATGCAATTCAAGATAATTATTTATAATCTGTATCATTTAATTAAATTTCAGTCAAAGTCTACATCCTTCAATATGTCCCACTTTGGCATCGCAGCGGCTTGCGGCTCACTATACTGTGTCCAACACGGGCTTTCTTTATACACCGGCGTTGGACATACATACATACTGAAGTGTTGTCTAATATCGGTGTTTAAGCGAAGCCCATGTTGGACATAGTATACTGAAATGCGGCCGAAAACTGTCACGAAGTCTTTTGGACATACATATAGGAGGTAAGCCCTGAGCCTAGCTGAAGTCCGCCCACTGTTCTCAACTTAAGAGTTATCTCTTCTAATGCCGCAGTAGGCCATATCTTTTCAACTTTTAAGGTTTAATGAAAATCCATGAAAAATTAGTTTGACGTTATTTTTTTCTATATGAGCTAACTGATCGTGAAAATAAATATGCTTCGATAAAAACAAGTTGCTTACTTTTACATTTAAATACACTGTGCGATAATTTTCGAACGTTGTCAACAGTGTGTAGATCTGGAAGTGGGGTACTTGGAATAATACACGAAGAGTTTTGAAAAATATTAAATTGTTTGGGTTTCATGAGAGAGGTCCGCGTGCAAAATTGTCGCACTGTGTATATTTTAAAAAAAATTTTAGAAGATTAAACAGGTGGGCCGAAATTTTAAAAAGTTTTACTTAAATGCGCTTTTAGTGATAAGATTTTTTTATGAAAAATTTGTGCTTCTCTGAATTAAAAACTCTTTTGCCTTGTGCTATATAAAACACTAAATTTTTGTTTTTGTTGCTGTGTTTTTCTTTTGTCATTTATTACCATAAAATAATTGCTTCAATGGCTACAAAATTAATTCGCATATAATGAAGATGTATGTATGTATGTAATTGAATTTATTTTATGTAAGATAGGTGAAAATAAATATTTTTATTTATGTCGTATATAATTTGTTCTATAATTTTTTTTTATTTATCTATGTGTATCAAAATGATATAATTTATATCTTACCTACACCATGATTGTGTGTTATATACGAGCATGTATTTTTTTTCCATTTAATGGCAAAATGTCTACTAAATTTGTAACTTACGTTGTGAGTAGGTATATGGCTTTCTTAGAATCAAATTAAATGAGTGAATTTCTGTAACCTTGCGCATTTTTCTTAATTTGTATTTTCTACTTTTGTGTGCATGTCTGGCAGTTTACCCAGCAAACATTCAAAAGATGGTTGAGTCTAAGATACTTAATTTATTAACTATTCTTGTTGACTAAAATTTATTAAGGACAGCAAGTTTCTTTGGCAAACAGTTTCTGGCGAACAAACTATCACTTAACATCAGAGGTGAAAAAAGTGCGTGGTTTAATTATTGACAATTATTATGTGACCTGTCGGCGCCTAAAAATATATGCTGGGTTGTTTTACCATTTTTTTTTTTTTATTTCATTTTAGTTTTTTACGTATTTTGTTTTGGTCCAATTGTTTAGCTGCTTGTCTATAATTACCATAATTTATAGCCTTAATTGAATGTTATTATGTAAGTTGCCTAAACGAAATAGGTCAGCGATGCATAGAACGTATGGGACGTGATTTCTGAAAATAATTTAGATAAATGGCTTAGCTACGTGAAGTAAGAATGAATATTTTTATATTGAAAAGAAGTTTTTTTTTTAGATTTGATCATAAGTATAATTAAATTATATAGTGTGATAACATTTATAAAAGAACAAGTTTTAAAATACCATATATTTTTATTAAAATTTACTGACAGTTATCGTCATGGGGGAGAGGCCGCTTTACTTGTAAACATGTAATATTTTAAAACTTTTTATTCAGAGGCCAATTAAATTTTAATCAATCATTAAAAAGCTACGTCATTTACTATAACTTACAACAAATGATAAAATTTTATTACAGTTCATGTGGAATAAATCTGGGATATCAAATCTAAAAAGAGCGCATTAGCTCAAATCGAATATCCTGTGTAGCATATCAAATTTTTTATACATTCATAACGACGGTTGGTGATGACTACAATATAATTAATTGAATTAAATTAACCTTTTAATATGTTTCATATACATACTATAAACACTAGGGCGGAGCAAAAAAATACTTTTGGAGCCGATCGCCTTGTAATAGCAATAGAACGTTAGTATTACATAAAAAAAGAGAGAACCGCGAGGTAGGCATCAAATGATATCTTCAGTTACCGCATGAAGCTCAAAGTTTGAATTTCGCGTTAACAATATAGTTATGCGTCAGAATAAAATCGTTTAAAATTTCTCGGCGCATGAGTTACCAATTTGAAGGGCGTATTCTACATAATAACAGAAGGTTTTCCAAAAAATTTCAGCTTTCTAGGTGCCTCAGAAGCAAAGATATACTCATAGGAAGGTCGAAAAACGGGACAGGATTTGGCAAGGTAACCCTGGTTGGTAAGTGATGCCGTTATGTTGATTTATTTTTCATTTATAAAACAGCCTTATACCATTTTTTTTATAATTTTTTGTATGGGAGGTGAGCGTAGGAGACGTCAGACCACGCCCATTTTTACATGATATCATATTCATATCTCCTGAAACTCATGACCTAAGTTTCAAACCGATATTTATTGTAGAACACTTTCTACCATATAACTACACTGTACTACTGTCGACCTTTAAGGTGTCTGGCAGGCTAAAATAACCATCGGAAGTGTCTGCCAACCGGAAAAAACATCTTTTGATAGCTCCTCAAGCAACATATATATAATTCAGCTTTTATAAAATGACGAAAGTTAAATGCAATTTTTTACACCTTTGCTACCTGATATCTTTCAAAGTAACCGTTATTCAAACTTCACAGTCGGGGATCGTTGTTACCTCTATTAGTGACATACACTGAGAAACTTTCAGCTTTTATAAAATGACAAAGTTATGTTCGTCGCTGGCTCTTGGTCTATAAGAAAGCAATTTTTACGAAAATCATCAAAAAGAAATATTTTGGAGCGTGAAAAAAGAAGTTGAACGTTTTATATTGTAGTTTGAGTTACGATTTAGAAAACCCCATACTAAGTTATATCGTTGAAAAGGTCTTTGAAAGTCGAAGAATTCTGTGTCTCATTCGTCTTAATAGCTGCAAAATTACGCAGCGTACAGACATACAAATAGGCGAAAAAAACAAAAATCGCCTAAAATTACTACGTTTTTCAACCTTCCTATGAGTATATCTTTGCTTCTGAGGCACCTAGAAAGCTGAAATTCAAATCGGTAACTCCTGCGCCGAGAAATTTTAAAACGATTTTATTCTGACGCATAACTATATTCTTTACGCGAAATACAAACTTTGAGCTTCATGCGGTAACTGAAGACATCATTTGTACGCGCCTACCTCGCGGCTTCTCTCTTTTATATGTAATACTAACGTTCTGTTGCTATTACAAGGCGATCGGCTCCAAAAGTGTTTATTTGCTTCGCCCTAATAAACACCTGCTGCGTTTGCAGCTTTGTTTCCCACTTTTTTTATATTTGGTATTTTTTTTTGTAGCTACCTTGTAAATGTATTCATTGATATTATATAAGAAATATTTATGTTCATATAACCACATTACAATGCTTATAATACGATTAATATAATTAATTTTGCTAATTTTAGTCAAATATATTCAGAGGTGGATTACGCAATGCGTTTGGCAGATTTTAAGGGGCGGTAAGTTTTTCATTGATAAACGTTATGCGCTTGGTAAATTTTGTCTTTGTTTCACGGTTGAAAAGTGGGCGACCAAGCTCTTTGCTTTTTTGCACATAAATATGAAAACTTTGAAAAAGTGAACAGCTTCGAAAATACTGAAATTTAATGAGTTTTTTTTTTTTGCTCAACAATTTAAGAATTCTGAAATAACAGATTTTTGCAGAAAAAAGACTCCATGATTTTTACTAAAAACGCGTTATTTTCTTACTGACTCGAAGTGACAAATCTTAAAATCTGACTTCGAACGCTTTACGGAAAAATACATTCGTTCAACAAATTCATGATATCGTAAGTAACAAAATGCTAGGGTTATCTGAAAATAAAACAAAAAAATTATTAATTATTATTATTTTCTTTTGAAGAGTTTCCTCTTTGTAATTAAAGAGCTTAATTGATGTATTTTTTAATATTGATATTTTTAAAGTTATTTTTAATTGGATACAAATTTTTAAAAAATCAATTTTTTCAAATGTGTCTGCTTTTATCTCGTAATCTGTAAATTAAAACTAAAACTTTTCTTTACAAGAGTTGTGAGGAATTTTATTACATTTTACGTTTTATTACCTTCGAACAAAATCGGTTTATATTTGGATAAGATATACCCTAAAAGCTGAAAATACACTGAAAATACACTAAAAAAAGTTTAAAAAAAAAACTAACCGTGAGAAAAATCTATCAAAAACTTTTTTGAACTTAGGGGACCTTATTACATCATAAAAAATTAAGAAAGTTCATGGAACAAAAAAAAAAAAATGTCAAAAAAGTCGGATAGCGTAACTAGAGAACGCAATATTAAATTTAAAGGGAATTCCATTCTTGGCGATATGTTTTCAAATTGAGAGTGTGTCCATTTTTTAAATGTCAAAACTTTGTTTCAGTTTCTCAGTAACTGTAACTTCATTATGAACACTTAAAAACGCTGAGACTGTCTCTTAAAAAAATTGTTTTTTTTTTGCAAGTTATCATACACTATTTACATGAAAGCTCACGATTCGTCGCACTCTGGGTAAATTTGATCATATACTTTCGTTTCATAATGTTCGTGTGCGAATAAGACATATATGATATCAAAGTGACCGAAGTAGACCCAAATTTATCGAATAAAGTCTTCTTAACCCTGAATTATAATCGCAGGGTGGAATCCACCCACAAGTTCAAAAATTTGGCAAAATTTTTATGATATCCAAGTGCAATGAACCTGTACCCCAAATTTATTCTAAATTTACATATTACCATATGTTTTAAAATAAGTTTCAAAAGTATTTAGCTGATTAAAGTGTAAACACTCCTCATTTAAAAAAGTGTCTTGGTGTTTTACATCCACAAGTGTAATCGCGTGACACTTATTTTGGGTGTACTACACCCACGTCAGTATACGGTTTTTAGATGAAATTGTGTTTTTAGTAAAAAATATTTTCGAAGTATAAAAAGTTTTTGGTTAAAAAAGAATGTCCAACTACAAAAGAGAGCAGGCCAAGTTGACGTTATTGTTTCAAGATTCAAGCCTGGATTATTGACCCCTTTTGTAACGCCATTACTGACGTGGGTGTAATCCACCCATACTTTAAAATAAGCAAATTTATGAAATTAGGTCCTTAAATAATAAAATCTTATTTTTATAAGTAAAAACACTTATTTACTACATATGTAACTCAAAAGTTTATTTTTTAATTAAGATCATTTCAGTTAAAATATAATAATTAACTTAAATTATTGAATTTTTCATGTTTAATAGTGCGAGGACTTTGAATCGATTTTACTTGAAAAATTTGCACCGAAATTTTGCCATAATTCTATATGAAACCCTTACTTTTTTATTTTTTTTTTTATGTGAAAAATGCAATGATATATTATACTTTTTTTTTTCAACTGTAATTATCTAAATTAAAAAAAAAATTTTTTTTGAATAACATAGTAAAATAAGTGTTTTTACTTATAAAAATAAAATTTTATGATTTCAGGAACAAATTTTAGATATATGATCAATTTAAAGTATTGGTGGATTACACCCACGTTAGTAATGGCGTAACGAAAAAGGCGACTGTAGAAAATTGGAAGAAATGGACAAAAACTTGCCTAATTTTTGCATTTTTCGCTTTTTTACTTAAAAATATTAGGCAATTTTTTGTCAATTTCTTCCAATTTTCACACTTAGAAGATAGGTAAAAACCTTTTTTTCGATACCTAACCCAAAGATATTATTATTCGTTAATATTTAGACAAGAAAAAATTTAGTTTAGAAGTCATGAAAATAAATTATAAAAGAAAAAATGTATTGTGCAAGTTTTTTTATTAAAATGGCGATTGGCGAGTGGTAAATGACCTCAAAAAATTCTGAAAAAATTCATGAATTACTTTTTTTTGATAATAAATCGAATTTCGGTTTAAGGTTTGAATTTGAAGAACCTTTAAAAAAAATTAAACACCCTACTGTACAGTTCCTTTTGATCGCATGATAATTATTAAGAATTGCGAAGCTTATAATATTAGCTTGTTAAAAGGTCAACTCAAGCTAAGAGTGAAAACTAAATGTAGCTTAGTTTGAAGCTTAATGGTCTAATCCTCAAAGTATGCAGTGTAAATTTTTTCTTACATTTATGTATGCCTTGAACCGTGTGTATATTTAGATACTAAAGTTAGCCCAATGGTAACAACTTAAAACTGTTCACTAACTAAATGTCATCACTCTCAAAATTGAAAATAATTGTATCATGTTTCCCAAAATATTTCTAACTCTTTCTTAAGTTTCAATCTAACTCCAGAGAAAATTTTATCAAAAATGGTTCTTTAACTACGCTGAGAAAACAATAAAGTCGTGGCACTGCTCTCATAATAACAAATAACTTTCCTCAGGATTCAGTCTATCTCTATACCAAATTTCATCAAAATCGGTGAATAAGTTCAGCCGTTAAAGTTTTTTTTTCATTAGAGGCGGTGCCATGCCTACTAAAAACACTGTGCACAACAAATTTCATCAATTTGAGTTAATTTCTTTAGCCGAGTTTATTAATTGCTTTAAAGCTTCAAGCTAATTAGCTATGGAGGCTAATATACATAGCTGTAGTAGCTTAACCCTTTTATTATTATTATCTTATTTTTTATTCGGAGTTATTTACCATTGTTGCATTCAAATTGAATATTGAACGCCAAATTCATGAAATAAGGCAAAATGAAATTAATAAAGATGGTTGCTCTACCTCATCTTGCTGTTTTTTTTTATTTAAAATAAAAACATATCACACATATTGGAAAACCCATTTTATGCAAATTTTTAAAGCACATTATTGATTTAAAGATATTTTAAACAAAACTTGTAACTTTACATTTACTTCAAAATCTTTAACCATTCCAAAACTATCAAGTGACTTTTCGTTTCATAACGCTTTTTTGATGTTGAATTCAAAAATGTTCCAAAATTTATATTGTAAGTAAAGTAACGATATTTTTTTGATTCGTTGCTACGTAAAGTTTTTACAGCTTAAACTAAAAAAGTTTTTTTTTTTGTACGAAAAACCCTCTTCACATATCACCATTCATTATATGAAAAAATTAGCTCATAATTTAATAAAATGCCTTTCGTTTAAATACAAAACTTTGTGGAAATTTCAAAAGATAAACCAAATAAAATAGTTCATTTATTTAATCATCCTACTCTTTGCATTTAAGCTTCTCCTGTGTAATATGCCGTATATCCACATACGTAATAAAGTGTATTTTATTTCTGTCTATCGATCACATTGTGAAAAAAAAATATAATTAAATATTCATTTGAAATTAATTGCTGACAGCAATATTTTACCACATTACACAGCACAAATTTGTCGTGGTATGTAACGAGATGAACTACACACACACACACACATGTGTACATACATACCAACACCCATGCATTCGCCATATCGCTATCGATTGCCACAAAAAAAAAATACCATATGACAAATACCCAACATTGCTTACCTTTTGTGGCACCTTTTGGCACGCATTCAAGGCATTTTTTATGTTAATCAGTAGGGTGGTAGTAGAGACATGAAAAAAAGTACAAAAGAAAAAAAAAAAAAAAGGAAAATTTTATTAAAGGACATGCGTGTGCTACTGTTTTTGTTGTAGCTACCGTGTATGTGTAATAATTTTCAATGTTAAATATGTGAATTATGCATACATACGTTAACACGTGTATAAAATATATGTATATATGTATGTATGTATGTATAAATGTATGTATGTATGTATGTTTGTAGGCATGTATATATTGTTTAATTGCGTTTAATTGTAGTAGTTTACAATTTTAAATTGTGCATTTTTTAAAGCTCCTGAACCTTTTTTAATTGCTAGGTGAGTTGTACTTATATAGATTAGATAAGTGGTAGTGTTTGTTGTTTTAGAGCCAGTGGCCGAAGACTTACGGTATTTTGTAAAACTCTATATTTTTTTCATCAACTCTCATATACATGCCGTACATGAGATGGGGACTCGTTAGTTTGACTGGCGGTTCCTATGGAGTCATTCGGCCTTTGCCAATTTTGTTGTTTTAATTAAAACTGTAGTTTATTACAGCTCGAAATATATGCCAAATGATAGAACTCGAAGAGGCCTAACTATAAAATATGCAGTTGCATTGCTGAATCCTGTCCCAAACATGGGTTTTCATCGGTTTTTATGTCAATTTTCATTAATGCACATAGAAGCTAGAAATGTTGTTAAATGATAGAGCTTGATGAACCTAAACTGAATATATAGGGTTGCCTTATCGAATCATGTTCTTAACATGGGTTACCACCCAGTTTTAGGGCCAATTTTTCTTAAATGAGTTGATGATGATTAAATGTTTGGGACATGATTTGACAAGGCAACTCTATATATTCTACTTAGATTCTTCGATCTCTATCATTTGGCACATACCACTATGAGTAAACAATTTTTTGAAAATGACACTGCCGAAATTTTGTATTAAATCATAAGAGATTTCCACAAATTTCTTACGAATAACAATGAAAATAAATATATATAATATATAATATAACGACATCTTAAAAAACGTTAAAAACTTGTTGACTACAAAAGAAGATGTCACTCAAACTGATAACTTACATTAATTATTTCTTATCACATTTTAATTTTTATTCAAATAGCTCATACCTTAATAAAGGGTGTTTTTTTTAGAGGTTTGTTTTTCGAATAGAGATAAAACTGGGATTTTGTGGTCAAATCTGGCAACTCTAATGTCATTTATATTCAGTTTGGTTTGCCATTTCATCATGAACAGGTTGACAAAAGAACAACGCGTCCAAATTGTGCAAATTTATTATAGTCACTAAAATTTCAACTTTATTTTCACTCAAAATTCACATGATTTTTGCAATTATGAAGTCAAGAAGGCCGCCTAGATCTTGTGATATCACACCTTAATTTTTTTTTTTGGGGTTATGTGAAGCCAAAAGTATGCGTCGATAAGCCAGCTACGATTCAATACTTCGAAGCCAACATTACTCGCGTAATTCGCGATATACCTTGAAAATTGGACCTCCATTTTAGACTACGTCCGAGCTAGCCGTGGCGTTCATATGCCAGAAGTCATATTTAAATTATAATGCCAGAAGATTATCTTTCGAATAAAGTAATTTTCATGTCTATTTAAAAAATTCATCTTTGTTTTATTCCATTTTAAAGTTCTATACCTCTAAAAAAAACACCCTATACTTTCTTTGATCTATAGACGGTTGAAAAAAAGCAACAACCAGAAACGATTTTTCAAAAGTGCAGAGAAACCAGTTTCGAAAGCGATATGCCTGTGTGCTTTACAGTGCTTAGATCAGCATTATAAATCTACAGTCAAGGACATATAAATAGCACATTTTTGTTAAAAGTTCTTTCTTATGCTCTATTATCGTAAATATTATGAACAAACAACAAGTGTTTGGTTCTTTACAAAGTTTTAATCAGTATATTTAATAATAATACTTAATAATAAAACTTCAGCTTTAAATCATTAATAAAAAAAAAAATTGATCAAAATGCATAAAAACCGGTGAAATGAGCTGGACACATAAATAGCACAATTTGGAAAAAGGAGAAAATATCAACATAAATAGCACAATTTGGAAAATGGAGAAAATTTAAAATTTAATTCATTAATATGTTGTGCCGTAGCCACCTTTTTTTGATGACAGCTTCACACCTGCGACCCATATTCTTCAGGATTTTTTGGCATTTTATTTTGGATGTGTCACACCAATCTTTTAGTGTTTCAGACCCAAACATTGTCCAAATTTCTATAATTTTTCTTTACGAGTTCAAACTTAACTTCACTCTTCATGCTCTCTATTGGATTTAAGTCAGAGCTCAGTGCTGGCCAATCCAAAGCGACGATCTTCTCCGCTAAAGATCAAATCTTTACTACTTTGGAGGAGTGTTTGGGGTCATTATCTAGTAAAAATGTCCACTTAATTGGTACGGAATGAACAAAAGTGAAATCTTCATCGAAAAGGCTATTTTATGTGGTGTAACCAAATTTCGCACAAATGCTAGGAATAACTTAGATAAGCTTTGGAGCAAAAAGGGCGAGTTTTCAGGGTGACACCGTCCATAAGAGCGAAAACTTTAAAACGCTATACTGTGAGAATTATTTATTTAAGATAATGAAACCAAATTTCACAAACGCAGTAGAAGTGATTCGGAAAAATACTGAAAAGGAACTAAGCACATTTTTTTAGGTGGGCGTGGCATCTCACAAAGAATCAAAAACTTTAAAACGCTATACTGAACGAATTATTTAAGGTAGTACAGCAAAAATTCACACATATATCAGAAATACTTTGGCCTAGCACCAGAAAAAAGTGGACATACTTTGAATAGAGGACTGGAAGCCTACCATAGGTGAAAAATTTTTAAACGTTATACTGAAGGATTTATTCAAGCAGTAAAATAATATAGAACAAGTTGTAGTACTTGGGTCAGCATTTACAAACTGGGCCACTTTAAAAAAAAAAAATTATTTTTAATGAAATTTCGTTATTTAGATAGTGGTATGTGCTAGAAACTAAAATGTGAAATGATTTGTTTTTTTTATTTTTTTTTTTGTTGTTGTTATCGGCAATTGAAATTCGTGAACAAAATTTTTTCAAAAGCTTATAACTTTTGAACGAATGCGACGATTTTTATAAATTTAAAGGTGTTCGATTCGTTTTGAAATAGAGTATAAGTGAGATTTTTTTCAATTATAAATAGTGTATTTTTCAATGTTTAAAACATGTTTATTTATTAAATGTTAATGAAAAACAGCCTTCCCTGTCCGATTGAAAAACGAAAAAATTTTTTTAAATGTTAAAAATATTAAAGTACAATATTCCGTTGAGAAAAAAAACGGATCGCTCGTGACGTAATTTTTATTTATATATTTGTAACTCTGCACAATGGGCTTACCAACCAAACCACCTCTACCCCCCGTTTTCGAGGATGCTGAACACGATGGTGGCGTTTAAAATGATTTTGGAGCTGACCCCACCCCTAAAATGGCCAAAAACCGCCCCAAAATGGGGAAATCGCATATTCTGCGTCGTTTTCAAATAAGGACAGTCGAACCAATTTAATTAAAATTAACATTGCTGACATCAGAACTCTCCAAAATATATACCATTTGTCCCACACAGACAGAGTTTGCTTTCATCACACTCTTGTGCATCCATCGGTAAAATATTTGTCACCCCCCATTTTCGAGGATGCTGAACACGATGGAGGTGCTTAGAATTTTTTTGGAAGTAGCCCTATGCTCCTAAATGAAGAAAAAAATGGTAACTTGGGTCCGCTGGGGCGATTTTTGGCCACTTTTGGGGGATGGGACCACTTCCAAAAAAATTCTAAGTACCGCCATCGTGTTCAGCATCCTCGAAAATCAGGGGTGACAAATATTTTACCGATGGATGCACAAGAGTGTGATGAAAGCAAACTCTGTCTGCACCGAAAAAAATGACCGTACTAAGTTTGAAGAACTGCCTTCCTCCGATTTAGTGTAAAAATTTTCCTTAATCTAAGTTATTTTTCCTCATATTGATGAAAATATCGTCTCATTTAGTAATTGAGTCCTTTCAAATGAGTTCATGTCTCATTAAAGCAAGTCAACGCTCTTCCTCAAATATAGAGTTGGTGGTTTTAGTAAAACTTTCCTTTGAAATAGTAAATTTTTCTTTGGGAAGAATTTTTGAGGACAACTTGTTCCTCATTTGAGTAAAAACTTCCTCAATCTATTGGAATGTTTTGTTTAAGGAAAATCGTACTCAGTTTTAGTTAGCTTCTTCAAAAAATTTACTATAACATAGGAAAATTTTCCTTAATAAATGAGTGGCAACACTCGCTGAAATTAATATCTATTCTTCTCGTAAGTATTCTGTTTTTGCCTATATATTTATAGTTCTCTACTTGTTTTTTAAATAAAAAAATAAAAAAATTAAAAAAAAAAAAATTATGTCGTCGCCGGGATTTGAGCCGAAGCTTTCCTGATCAGACAATGGTTGTTACATGCGCAGTTTAATAACATCATTTTAGTATGTCTTAAAAATGCTGTCGGTGGCTGAGTTGGGTAAGATGAGCATCTTTGAACAGTGGCATGGCGCAGAACACAGGTTCAATTCTCTAATCGGGTGACAGGTAAAAAAAAATTTAAGTTCTCCTTTGAAGTTTTAAAAACGTATTACAATTAAAATATGAATGACTGACAATAAGTAACCAACAAATAAAAAAATAGAGGAAATAGAAAATTAACAAATTTTTTTTGAAATCAACGAATTTATTTTAAGTAAATTTCTTTCATTTAAGGATACCTTCATCCTTAGAAAAAGTAAAATTTTCCTCAGTTTTATAACCTTGTCCTCACATTGAGTAAACTTTTCCTTATTTCAAAACAGCAACATTTACTTGTACTAAGGAATCCAACTTACTTATTTTGAGGAACCCATGGCTTTAGCTCGTATTGAAGGACATTTTTTCCTTACATTTAGGCATTTTTCCTTAAACGGAGTAAGTTTTTTTTTCAGTGTGTATGAGATAAATGTTATATATTTTGGAGAGTCAGCAATGTTAATTTTAATTAAATTGGTTAGACTGTCCATATTTGAAAACGACAATAAGCAAGCACTTTTTACACCTAAATCGAATCAAAAGTCTGAATTTTTACATAAAATCATAGAGCTGTTTAAGCCTTAGCCAAAAAAATTAGTTTTTACCCATGATTACTAAAAAAATTTACTATAGATTTTTCAATACTTTCAATTAAAATCTTATGGAATATTTCTAGCATATGGTGATTTTGGAGAGTGAGACTTATAAAAAAGTTCTGTTTGACCTTGTTTTAATGTTTTGAATGATAGTTTTTATTAAGACTTAAACTGTTTCATTGACTTTACGCTTATAGTCACCGCCAAAAAATCCTTGCAGCTGGTTAAATTGTAATTTTTCTATACAAAAACCTATGAAGAATGTTCTATTTAACAACTTCATTAGCAAGTTGATACCAATTTTGCTGTTGATGAGCTGAAACCAATTAAAACTTTTTGAATAATAAAAAAAATATGCCTAATTATTTGCATATAAAAAGGTTAAAAGATAAGCTGCAGATATAAAAAAAATTATGTCAAACAATTTAATCTTAAACCTATGGCTTTATCACGTACGCGTGGATAAATTTTATATCTAATGTATCATATTTTCACTTGACCCTCATCACTCAAAATTTGCATCGTAAACAGTAACAAACTCTATACAAATTTATTTGCTACAATCTCCGGTGCCAACCCCAAAAAGAAAATCCTTCATTAGCTTAATTTTTATGCCCACTCATGGCAAGAGCATCTAAATTTAAATGTCATGCACTGATGATACTTTGCCATCTACCCCAATGCTCAAATTACAGCTGCTTTAGAGACGCTAATGCTGATGCGTGGCATATAAAATTCGACTCTTAATGCTGTATTAAACATTTATTGGTGTGCATGTGTGTGCGTGTGTTGTGTATACATATGCATAGTTCCATAAGTGTTTGTTTGTGTCTATCAATAAAAAATTTTTACTAATGCACTTTAATCGTTCGTTACATTTGGTTTCGTTTTCGTTTTATGGATCTTTAATTATTCATTAGGCTTTTTACAGCTTATTATTTATTTTATTTGATGTCCTTTTAAGTTTTGCTAAAGAGATGTGATGTGTACACATATATACTATATATAATTTTAGACTTTCTGTGCCTACGTGTCTACAGTGAGAAAATAATTTTTGGCGAAAATGATTTTGACAAAATATCTGCTGTTACCAATTTGTGCTTTTCACAGAAAGAATGCTACACTTGACATTGTTCTACTGTTTAGTGTGGAACAAGCTGAAGCGTATGTGACTGTAAGTCCTCTATTTTGAAGACGCACTGCTAGGTAGCATGCTTTTGCTGATTGAAATCATATTAAGACTATGTGGTTTATAATATATGCACAAAAAAAAAAGGTTACCCTTCCAAGCTGATGCCTGTAATATCAATTTCGAACGCTTTCAGTAAATTCAGCAGGACCCAAGGATGTGTGCGTATCACTCGGAGCAATGTTGTCCTGAAACAAATGTGGTTAATATGGTTAATGCCACAATTAACACGACTTCGTAAAAGCTGCATTTCAATAGAATAATAAAAAATCAATAAAGTTTGATGTCAGCAAAGCTCTGTTAGGTTCGATTTATGAAGCATTAATGCTTAACCGGAAAAAACTTCGCAAGACCGATGATACCATTGCTTACTCGTAACCTGATACCAACAGGCCCGGATATTCCATACAGGTACGCCTAGGGCAGCAAGAATTAAAGGGCGGAAAATATTGGCGGAAACTTTGAAAATTTTTTTTATTCGTATATGGGTTTAAGTAAGTAAAGCAAAAAAAAGGGGCGGTGCCACACCTATTATGTGAGAAAAAACAAAAATTTGCTATATCTCAGAAACTATTTGAGACAGATGAATAACATTTTATACATATGTTTCTTATGGTTTATAGAAGGTCCTTAGCATAGTTCGGTTTGTAAAAAATATGCGGTACACCGCCTCCTCATATAAGAGAAAAATAAAATTCACCATAGCTCATCAACTAGTAAACGCAGATGAAAAGGACTTGGTACATATATGATTTATACGGGCTTAAGTAAGTTTTAATGCAAAAAGGGCTGTGCCACGCCTTCCATATAAGAAAATTAAACGCTATTCGTCTTTCACTCACAAACTCGCAAATTACTCGATGAATTTTCATAACTTTCTTTTTAAATATTTCTTAAGGTCTATGAAAGGTTCGATGCCACGCTTCCTCTTATATATGTAAAAGGTTATGGGCAAACGAAATATTCAGTTGGAAAATGGGGCACATCGCATGAATTCAACAACAATGGAACAACGGTAAAATTGCTTTGTGTTGAATTGCTGCGCGCTATTTATTCCATTCCAGTTGCAATATGCGATGGCGTCGTTTGTTTTCAGCTTTGTTTATCACAACAGATGCAAAAACAAAAAATGTTGTTTACCAAAAAGCATTACATTAATTTAAAAAAATAAAAAAACAAATTTTAGGACCGCTAAGAATATTATTCTCGCGCGCTTAGCGAAACAAGCGAGGGTCCGCTAGTTTATAATAAAAAATATCTGTGGCAATAAGTAATAACAGCTTAAGTCGATCTGTGAGGACAAAGCGAAACTGAGTAAATTACATGCTCATACACAGAGCTTATGTTGCTTTGTCTTGTTATCACATCTAGCTCTTACGCAGAAATCATTAAAAAAATCTCAAAAATACCAAAAATATTGTATTTTGCTCTAGAAACATAAGTTGTAAATCAATAAAAGGTGCATTTTAATGATTAAAAAACTTTTCGTACAAAATTATTTCACCATTGAAGAAGTTAGGAGGGGGAAGGGGGGGCGCTGCAGCAATTTTTCAATTGCCTAGGGGCGGCAAATTTCTATTCCGGGCCTGGATACCATTTATATTCTTCTTGCAGTACATTTCCTAGTTTGTTTTCGACTTTCATTTAGATGACGACAAGGATGTTTAGACTCCAATGAATTTTGTTTGCACATTGCTTTCAATAAGATGACTTCTCTCAAGATTGTCCGAAAGAAACGAATAAAGCCATACGTTAGCATTTTGAATAGTGCTTATCATCTTTCTACATAGTGTTAGCTGTAACTGGGAATAAATGGCGGAGGCAATTCATAATTGACTGCAATGACGCAAATGCTATGATAAGGATTTCATTGATGCAAAATGATATGTATTTTCTTTATAGAGATATATTTTGAGAGACAGAATTAAAGCATACGTCACCTGCTTCTCTCATAACTCCATTCTGCTATCTACGAGTTTATCTATACAAGTATTTTGATATAAATTATGCAGTTCTTAAATGCATTGAATATAAAATTTAACTTAACTTTTTTTCCACTGAAGTATTAATAGCTATTTGAATCATATTTTTTTCAAGTGTAGCTTAGTTTGTTTTTTGTAAAAGTAAAAAAATATTTTTCATATGATGAAATGAAAGATACATATGTCAGCTTGTTACGATGTAAAATTGTAATAAATTCAAGTCGCTACAGAGCGCGACTAAAAAGCATATACATATGTATGTATGTATGTACCAAATATTATGTAAATTACTTAATTGTAGAAGAAAAGGAAATACACTGAAAGTTTGTTAGGTGTATTTTTCAGTTGCTTAGGCAAATTGGGGAAAAAATATCTATAATATATATAACTTTTTGTTGATATAAAATCGACCATTAGGTTAGGTTAGGTTAGAGTGGCGGCTTAGCAGCCAAGCTAGAAGCCATTAAGTAGCACTGGTGTGCCGTTTTAAAACCACATAAGTGACCCTACAAAACTGGTAAGAAGATTGTCAAGAAATTGAAATTTTAGTTAAGACCCTGGGAACAATAAAAGCTATATCCAGTTAGTCCTGTTGAGATAGTTAAGCAGCGATCCGATTTCAGTTTCGGCCAATTCGCTGAAGTTTTTAAAGAAAGCTTGTCCTAGACATCCGAGTCTAATTCTGGCAAGGGTCAGACAGATGCATAGTAAGTGCTCAACAGATTCATTCTCATTTACATTCAGGCAACTGCGGCAATAAGGGTTAAATGGGATGCCAAGTTTTTCAGCATGCTTGCCGATAGTCCAGTGCAAGTCGCGTTGATTTTCGCCATGTCTTTGTGACTTTTGGACAATAGTTCAGTGGTTTTTGAATTATTACATGATGTCCATATTAGTGATAGCATTTGGGTTTTGTGAAAATGTACTGAATCGAGACTTGAAATGTACTTTTTAGAGGCCGAATTTACTTTTTTGGTGTGAACATCCAATTTTACTAAAATGTACGAAATTTTTGTAAAATTTTCTCAATAACTAAAAAAAAAAAAAAAAACTTCCTCAGTTTTGGCATCTCAAAAACCCTAGGAAAATGAGATATACATATATGAAATTAAATTACAAAAACTACACCTTGCAATTATTTATTAAAAAAAAGGTAATTATTATATATCTTCACATTGCAATTATTTTCATTTAATTAAACCAAAAACAGGTAATTATTATAAATTGTTCAAATGTACTGAAAATGTGCTGAAAATTCGCCGAATGTACTAAAAACTTGTTAAATGTACTGACGATGGTTTTTCAGGACGCAAATGTATCGTAAAAAGTACAAAGTACCGAAAATGCCATCACTGGACCATATTGCTCTGGATATTCTGCAGGTTTGCAGGGATCTCCAGTTCTTTGCTGCCTCGGAAAGAAAGTGCGAGAAGATTTTTTTCTTAACTATACAAATTGGAATATGCACGAAATCTGAGGCTCCGGTGCCTTGCTAACTCGTCAGCCCTTTCATTACTCTCAATGTTCTTGTAGACTGGAATCCATATGAGGGCTATGTCGAGCTGACGTCCTTAGCCTAGCTACTTCCTTCCTGCATAGTTCTACTAATTTAGGTTTTAACGTCTCCGAGTTTAGAGCCTTGATGGTGACCTGGCTATCGGAGAAGATTACTAGCTTACCCACATTAGTGTCGCCCAATAACATACAAGCTAATAATGTAACAAATCGACAATTTACCATGATAAAAAATTTTTTCGTATGTCATATAAATGTCCTTGAAATAATTTCCAAATAGAAAAAAATTGGGAAAATTAATAACAGGTCAAAGTAGAATATTAAACTGAAGTAACATTTTTAACAAGTTTTGTTTTTAAAAAATATGTATATCATGAGAAAACAGCAATAGCATGAAAGAGTTGATAAAACTGAAAAGCAATCGCATCAATTCTAGATCTAAAGGAATAGTTGAATAATATTCTGCTGAATTTTTATGCAAAAAAAAACATTTAGAATAAGTTAGATATCACAACTGAATATTGAAGTCAAAATTTAACGAAATTCACGTTTTAAAAGTTGTTGTTTTTTGCAATTATTTTATACGAATTACCAAAACAGCTTTGAATAAATTTTATGCAGAGCTGAGCTTATTAGAAACATCAAAAAAGATGCGGTTATCTTGACCTGATTGGCCATGAGGTGAAAATTGGTTTGATCTGCATGACTACTATAAAAGTTTCATTCAATTTTGACTGACAATATATACAAAAAATGTGTATGGATTTATATAACTTTAATTTCTTGAGAAGGAATCGTAAAAAAATTATAAAATCAACCATCATCGGTCACAATTTATACAATTGCCAATTTTTTATTACTTTCTTATTACGAATTTTATTTGGAACCTCCACGAACCATCTCCACAACTCTTTTATAAACGAAAAAGGTATATGTACGTTAGAGCGTTTAAGCTAAGTCATCACCAGTATAGGAAATAACGCACCGTCATGTTGCTATTAACTGCCTTCTTTCAAAGTAATACAGAAATAAATGAAAGAAACTTTTGCTGATTTAGTGTGAATTTTATGATCACCACAAAAGGGCTTTTTCTCATTTTTTATGATTATTTCGTACCTAAATATTATAAAATGCTTAAAATCTATTGCTATACCATAATAGTAGCAACTACAAATATTAATAAATAAGGGGTGTATCAATAAGACTTTAAGTTGTTACTATAGGAATTGTGTTTGATAAAACATTTGATATTATTTTTGGCATATGTGCTATAAAAAAACACCGAGTGCCGCAGAAGTCTTGGGGAATATTTGACCAATATTATTTTTGACACATAATAACAATTAATCAGTGATTATGTTTCCATGAAACACTCAAAACTTTCTTTTTTCATAAAATTAGTTTTCTATTACCATCTTAAGTTTAACAGCTTAAAGTTTTACTGATGCACCCTCTATTATGTTTATACTTTGTAGCTTGTCACAGTTTTTTTTTAATGTTTAACCATTTAATGGTGTTTTGGGTTTTTATGAAAAGACATTCTGTAAATTCTTACATTTGTTCTTTCAATATTGCTAGCTTCTTTTTCTCTTATTTTCTCTTTTGCTACATCCCAGTAAACATTTTCAAGCGTGAGAAATTTATAACAATCATTAAGGCGATAATTTTGATAGCGCGCGAGTTCTTCAATCGCGTGAAACTGTTCTGGGCTTGTGACTTGCCGCGAATAACAAAAAAGTTAGATCGCAAATTAGCAAATTAATTGCTCGCATAAATCACAATTTAATATTTTTGAATTTGTTCTTACCTATCTTAATAAAAATGGTAAGTAGTTCACTTAAATGTTGCGCTTAATCTCTTTAAAGTATTCTGGATATCTTATAGTTTAATCGCCATAATTGCTGATAATTCAAAAATCTTCCCTTTGCTTGCTGGGATATTTTTTAATACCATAACTTCTGCCCGCATTTGTGTGTTGGCTTATATGTGCGTTTTTATGTGTTAGTATGTATGGTTGGACGTTATTTTATTTAATAGCACTGGATAAATAAATAACTCTTGAAATTGTGTTAAGCCAATTTTTTTACCAAAAAATTTTCTTCTATCGTATATTTATAAGCAGAAATTTTCTACAAAACTTGGTTTGGTGCTCACACTGTACCTAATGCATAATAAATATTCTGTAATTTATGTTGAGTTTTTGGCGTAAATGGGTCATTGGTGTTCGTTTATCCTTCAATGTCCTTGAAAATAAGGTATTTTTTTTAGTTTCAGTGAATTTCAACAGTTAAGGAAGTCCAAAGAAGTGTTTTTTGAAATTAGATTTTAAAAGAAGTTTTTCAATAAATTGAGGTCCTAGCTTACTTCCTGTGGCTTCACAAAAGCTAAGTTTTAATATTAACCTGATGATTCGCTTAAGTTAATGTATCGATTAAAGTCTCTCAGATAATACAATTGATATATCGAATTAAGTACTTATGTCACGCATTATTTATTTTCAAAGAATGAATACTAAAAAAAATTATACTGACTCATTTGCTTTCTTTTACAAAAAACTATGAACAAAATATAATATGAAAACATTTGCTACTCTTGTTTTATTTTCAAAAAAACTTGCATGTTTTTTTGAGTTCTTAAAGAAGTTCAACATATTTTTTATCGAAATTAAATTTAAGTTAGGAATATTAACAATTATTACTATTCCCATTCTTAAGAGCCTCCAACACAAAATTTAAAGTTCTAAAATATTTGTTGCACTTAATAGTCTCCACTTCGATAACTTAATTTTTGAATATAATTTAGTAATAAAAATTTTAAATATTTTGAAAAAAACGTATTTTACTTCGGTAGAGCCAACTTACACACTTATATACACAAATTAAAAAAAAAATACATTCACATGCACTTACATTGACAAAATTTTACAGTATATGCAAAAATCCACTTCACGCGCATCTCATTGCCAACTGACCATTAAGAAATTTTGTGGCCTTTTGGTTATACGCCAAAAACTGTTATTTTTTGTGTTACCAGAGTGGGGATTGATGCAAAAAGATTCACTCTTAGTTGTCTATATGGCTGTTGAGGAAAAAATATATGCCACAAAACATTAAGTGGCAGTGGAAATATAATTCCACTACCACTAAACATTTAGTGATATATTGGGTTCGAATTGTATAACCTCATTTTTTTAATGCTCAAATAGTAGAATGATCAAGGGATTCCAGGGACCGTAACGATTATGAATTTTATGATAGAAATCACTGCATAATCTTTACTCTGGATTTAAATTTTTTTCTATCATAAATAATCGATATTTTGGATTTCTATTTTTTTCGAAGAAAAATAATCTTTTTATTAGATTTCTATTTTTTCTATTCTTTTGTATCAGAAATAATCGTTATTTTGCATATCTATTTTTTTCGATCAAAAACAATCGTTACATTAGATTTATATTCTTTCGATCAAAAATAATAGTTATTTTAGACTTCTATTCATTTCGATCAGAAATAATCGTTATTCTTAGTTTCCATTTTTTTCGATCACGAAACGCACAGCACGATAGCTATACTGCGTAAAAATTGTCTTATGTTAAAATCTCTTAATGGCGATTATTTTTGATCAAAAAAAAATAGAAATCCAAAATAACGATTATTTCTGATCGAAATGAGTAGAAGTCCAAAATAACGATTGTTTCTGATCGAAAAGAATAGAAATCTAATGTAACGATTATTTTTGGTCGACTTTTCCTTCATTGTGATTTTTTTGACTTTAATTATAGAAAATAACGATTATTTACGGTCCCTGAGGGAATCGCGTTTTACTACCATAGTAGTTGAGTAGTTTAGGTTTATTATCTAATGGTAGTGTATATGTTGATGGAGCAAAAATTCAATGGATACTCCCCACTCTGTAGATACAGAAATGATCATACATGTATCATTACATTCAGACAACTCGTATAAGTTTTTAGATGCTACTGATCTTGGTTTTTGCGAATATATTTTCTTTAGTGTAAGTAACACAAAAATGTCAGCAGAATGCAATTGATGATTTCCGTTCGAAAGCAGAAAATGCGGCGTCTTACATCATCTTGAAAACGTTCTCTGTTGCAGAAAATACGTGAATCGGAGAAATGTTGGAGAGAATTGAAGACTTTCGCTACTGATCGTGCTCTTTGGAGGAGTTTTGTGGAGACTCAAAGAGAAGATACAAGAAAAAACACAAAAACTAATTTTTCAAGAATTCAGCAGTAATAAACTTGGTCATTTTCCGGACGGTTGGTTGTCATTTTATTCCTGAAACAAAGTTTTTTCCTAACTTGAGTCAAATTTGATAGTTTCATTTGGATAGCTTCATTCTATTTTGAAGTATTGTCTTCATTTGTTAAATAAGTCCAAGCTCATATAGCCCAATGACACTAGTTCTTTGGATAAAAAATTAGTTATACAACTCATCAACTTCTCAATTGAATTATCTTCTCTATAGAAAATCATTTTATGCAGGTTCAAATAGAAGACGCATAATTTACTCTCAGAGCATTATTGGAACTATTTGGTTCTATTCCTACATTTAATTATCGGTTTCTTATAGAACATAGTTCAAAAACAAAATTTTATACAAAAACGCTTTAATCTTTCGAATGTTCGGCTCAGAAGTTTCGATAGTCCAAGATAAAAAATAGCTACCCAGTTTACCCTTTGTCAAAAATTACATTTGTGAAGTTTACGTTTATATCGGTAAAGTATACATAGGATTATATCTATCGATTGTAACATTTTATCCAAGACCTTGGATACATGACTGTCCTATATTCAACAATCAACATTTTCTTGATCTTTCCTTTTACAAAACATTATTTTTCTTAATTAGTTTTTGCGACTTAATCGTTGATATGAAATTTTCGTACTTGTTAATGCATTAAGCAGTACCTGGAAGTTTGAACTCAATGAATTTTATTATGTTAAATTACTTGAGGATCATTGCTGTTCTCTTGTAATGAATTCTGCTACTGTTTATTGAAATAGAGAAAAATATTTATTTCATAATTTAATGGTAACTCAGTTTAAGGCTGTTCTCTTAACGCGAAATATGTACATGATTTACTCAAATATTGGCAACATTAATTTTATTTAATCTTGAGAATCTTTTAAGCTTTACCCTACAAAAATTAGCTCTTTCTTTTTTTGTCATTGAAGCCAATTTTTTCATGCAGGTAGCTCTGCTATAAAACAGCATTTAATGTTTTACGCCTAAAGTTAACGTGGTAAAATTTTTTTAGTTCAAACGACTAGGATGCTGATCGCAATTTGTCTGCTTTATGCTGCACTGCAAAAAGCATTAAAAAAGGCAACGCCTACGGTAGTAAATTACAACTACTATCTTGCTGCATTTGAAAAAATTGGTACTTGTGCATAAAATTTATGGGAAATAGAAAACATACAGGCAAACTTTTATAAAAATGGGTTATACATAGTGTTAAAAAATGTACTAGACTGGCAAAACGTATGTTGATGACATATGTTACATCTTACTTACGATTAGACATCTTAGAAAACGATTTGAATTTATATAGATTTTGAAACAAGTTATTGAAAAAATGATAATTATACGTGCTTAAGAAACGCTTCATCAAGATCTATACTACGTAAGCAAGAAAAGAATATTTAAATCAAGGAAAGAGTTGATAAACAAATTCAACTTCGCATGTCAATCCTTACATCAATACATCAGTAAAAACTATTCGAAACATAGCACAACAAAATATTTAATAACTTGCCACAATCAGACACCAAAAACTTGACTTTCATTGTGTTTGTATGGTGAAGTGGGGTATGCACACTGTCGTGCTTTTGTTTTTTCAATTTCTTCTTACCATTATTTACTCAATATTTATTGACCTTTATTTGTGTTTTGCTATTTCGCTTGTGCTCTTTTTGTTTTTGCGCTTTTATTACTTTATTGCTAATTTTTGTTTTCATTGATTTTGTGTCTTTTTTGCACAACAATAAAATCAACGAAATAAACAAATAAACAAAAAATTAGAATAGCAGCATTACCTTTTACTTATTTGATATAAGGTAGTGTCTATCGATACTTTCTTGATAAAATTTTCACAACAACTGCGTTATGAATGCTATTTTTTCTTATGTTAAATTTTTGAAACAGCCGAGAATGGAACGATTTTTGTGACCTGGACTCCAAAAGGAAGGTCATTTCAGTTTTTCCCTTACCAAAATGAAAGTTTTTCTCACTTTATGACAGGAACTATAACTAATCGTTATTTTCTATAATTAAAGTCAAGAAAATCACAATGAAAAATTTGAAAAATCAGTAATAATCGTAGAATTGGATTTGTATTTTTATTGATCAAAAATAATCGTTATTTTGGATTTTTATTATTTCGATCAAATGTAATTGTTATATTGGCTTTATATTTTTTTTTCATCAAAACTTATCATTTATTTATCATTTATCTTTATATTTTTTTGATCCAAAGTAATCGTTATTTCGGATTCAAATTTTTTTCAATCAAAAATAATCGTTATTTTGGATTTACATTCTTTTCGATCAAAAATAAATGATTTTGGATATCTTTTCTTTTTGATGAAAAGTATTCGTTATATTCGATTTCTATTCTCTTTCGATCAAAAATAATCGCTATTTTGGATTAGTATGGAACACCTAAAAACCAACAGAAGTGTTCCTGTTATTGTATTCCAAAGCAGATTAGTTACTCACCGATTTTAAGAATTTTCAGTTAAACCTTCAGCTGAGTCGCCTTTTCTTTCTATATCATCGTAGCGTTCGTTTCAAAGCACGCAATGATGGTGCTTGCCATCTATATATCATTATCCTTGCTTCTGTGAAATATTTGCATCTCAATTTAGACCTCGCTAAACAAAAACATATTACCTCTTGACCAGGCGCGGGTTTTGAAATTTGCCGCCCGTAGGCCATTCACAAATTACCGCCCTTCTTCACTGGTGAATATGGAAAAAAATTTGCCTACGTTTTTTAGGTAATTTAGGGGGCGACATTCCAAGTATTCGCACTTTTTTCCCCCTGTGTTACTCACCATCACCAAAGCATTACCACAGTTAAAAAAATTAAAAAAAAAAACTTCTGAAAGTTCCCAAAATTTGCCGCCCTAGGCACTGGCCTAGTGTACCTCTAAGGTAAGGTAAGGTAAGGTAAGGTAAGGGCCTGCCTCTGACGATACCATCAATTTTCTTTACAGAGCTCTAGTACAAAATAAAAGTAAAAGAATCAGTACAATCAAATCGGATGGAGTTAGACAACGATTTTTAATAAATATTTCGCTCGTCTTCGCGTGAACGTGCGGCCGACACCGGAAACCGCCGCCATGTTGGTTTTGTTTACTTGTTAGTTGTATAGTTCTGTACAAGTGTGAGCATGAATCTGAACCCAGTAAATAATTTTCTGATTAATTTTGTCATATTGTTGCTCGATATATATAATATATGTTTGATTTTTTGTCGTTATATATGGGGCATTCCAAGTCATATCGAACACCGTTTTGCTTTTGTATCTTTGATTTTTTTGTTTTTTTTTTCTTTTTGTAGTGGTTGAAAATATTCTCCAAAATAATTTTTAGTTTTTTTTAATCAAGTCTTTTAAGATATATATATTTATAGAAACTTCCGGTTTGAGTATCTCCTTGATTAATTATAAATGTATTTTGTTGCGGAAGTTTAATTGAAGAGTTTTTTTTGGAATAAAATTCAAAATTTTATTATAAAAAGATTTTAATGAAATATCACTTTTTATTTTTTCAAATTATAATTTCTATAAATTTATTTTAAAATTAAAGGTTTCCTACAGAGTGTTTATGGTGAAAGCTCTTCAAGAAGAATAATAATATCATAGCCATAAATGTCAATAATTTATTAGTCATCCAACTGTTAACTGGGAATGCCTGTCCGTAAGTCAGTGCTTGCCGAATGTGCACAAAAACGGATGCGGATCCTTTACGGATCCGGAACGGACTCGGATTCGTTACGGATACGTTTTTTTGAACTAAAAGGAATCCATTACGGACTCGTTTTTTTAAATAAGACGGATGCGAGCCGTACTCCTTTTTTCTATGTTTTAACGGATCCGTTGCGAACTCGTTTTTTTTAAATAAAATGGATCCGTTACGGACTCGTTTTTTAAAAACAAAACGGATTCGTTACGGACTTTTTTTTAAATAAAATGTATCCGTTACGGACTCGATTTTTTTAAATAAAACGGATGCGAGCCGAACTCTTTTTTTCTATGTTTCAATGGATCCGTTTTGAAATCGGATCGGACTTCATATACAAATCCGTTACGGACTCATTTTTTTTAAAGTAAACGAGTCAGTAACGGATCCGTTTTATTCACAAAAACGGATCCATTTTGTTAACAAAAAACGAATTCGGAACGGATCCTACAAAGCGGATTACGCTTCGAGAGGATTTCATACGAAAACGAATTCAAAAAGAATCCGTTTTAATTACAAAAAACTAATCCGAAACGGATCCGTATATGAAGTCTATTCCGAATTGGAAACGGATCCGACAAAGCAGGCGATCCTTCCTGCTGTTTGGAGGCGAATTGCCCTCGAGTTCGGACTCAAATCGGATCCGTTTCGGATAAATAATGCGAAGAAGCGGATCCGAAACGAAACCGAAACGGCACACTGGGTGTTTACGCGTGTGGTATTTGTTTGAGTAGCACAAAACGTGGCTGCAATAAAAATCAGCAGAAATAATTTAAACGAAACTGCGTAAAGAAAAATATCTAACGTTCTGTTTTGATGTTGATGTTGATGTTGACTCTTCTGCGACCAACCGATCGAAAGATTTTGTCTGTTTATTAGACGCTTGTTGTTGTAGTTGTAACTTCATTATTGTTGTTGCTTAGTAAACTCTTGTATTTGTATTGCTTGACAGTAATCGTACTGTTTGTTTGGTTCCGTCTTTTTCTTTTTTCTCCCATTTTTCCACACGTTTTCACTTTGTTTATTTGTTTTTATTACAACTACTTTACAGTTAATTTTTACTTTCTTTTCAACGCTTTACGAGCTATTTATTTGATCTTTGTGAATTGAATTTATTTCTGTTTGAAAAAAATCATAAAAAATTTTATATAGCTGCTGGTTCCTCAGCTTGAGTTTTTGTTTACTTTGTTAACAAAATTGTGCTTGTGCTTTATGTTGATTTGTTGTTCAATTTGTCATTTATGAATTTTTGGGTGTGATTTTAAATTGTAATCCAACTAAAGAATTATAGCTTATATTATTTTTGGAATCAAGCTTTTATGATATATTTCTCCAAAACCACAAATTTATTGCAAAACATAAAATTGTATAATAAGTAACTTTTTAGCCCATTTACAATAGTCGAATAGCGTTCTCAGGCAAAATTTGTCTCTTAACACAATAAGACCATTATATTGATTTATATATACAAATCGAAAAGAATTAAAATTAATGCAACAAATATTGCGCTGAATACTAACAAGCACGCACCACTTAAAAAAAAAAGTACCCAACGTTATGGTATGGAAAAGTTAATTAAAATTGAATTGACAAAAGACTTAGTGAAACAATATAAGACACGAGCCATCGTAGAAAACTGATTATTAAAAAGGAGGAAAAAATTAACTTTCTTCTTTGCTCTCCCGCTGTTTTATTGTAGTTAACTGAGGCAAAAACTAAGAAAATTTAATTCACTTTAATGAATACAGAGAATTTCATAGAAGCATTTCAATTAAATGAAAGCGCAGACATAACTGACAAACTAAGAACTTGGTAGCTGATTGCAGAGAAACTAAAACTTATGACGCATAGAAAACCATCAAAATGGCAAAAGCAGTTTAATATACTATGTATGTAAGTATATTCAAGTTTCTTAAAATATCAGGCAGATACTTTGACTTTCACAGTATACTCCATTGTTAATTCTTTTACTCTTCTAATTTACAATTTTCTAGCGCATATCGCCGGGTTTCTCTTATTGCTTTGACAGCTGTCAGCCTTAGTCTTGTTGTTGTTGTTTATATTATAGCTACGCTATATTCAGTTGTCATTTTTTGTTTTCGTTGATTTTGTTGCTATTGTTATATAATCCTTTGGCAAGTTTCGTCAAAATATGCGTTGAGTCTGCTGTGTCAAACGTTGCTGTGTTTCATTTACTTACATTGTTGAGAACTCATACACTAAAAGAAATTATTAAGTTTAACAGAAATTTAAGAAATATCTAATGCAAATAATTCATATACTGCAAGTGTAGTCTATAAATCAAGAGGTAAGATTCAAAAGCAGCCAAGTCCAAAAAATTAAAATGTGGGATATTGTAAGAGGGGACGGACAAAATTTTTGTCTACAAGCCTACATATTCTAAAAAAAAAACTTTCACTTTACAAACTTTTGATTGCAAATATTTCTGAAAATTATTTTTATCCAAAGCCGCCAAGTCCACATTTCTAAAAATCAAAACCTGCTACTTAAGTTCAATTTTTCATTAAAAAAGATTCGGCAATACATTCATAAATATATACAAATTACTATTATTATTTTTCAAAATCCGCCAAGTCCTGAGGTTTCAGTTTCAAAACCCGCCAAGTCCACGTTTTCAATTTCAAAACCCGCCAAGTCCACATTTTTTGTTTCAAAACCCGCCAAGTCCAAACGTTTTTTTATAATAGTCCATTTAAATTAGGTCATAAAATGTAATGGATTTGTAAAGGATTTTAATAGTTTTTGACAACTATTTCAATGGACCAATCAATCAGTTTTTAAATTCAGTGGTATACATTTTTTGCGTTTTTCTTCTTACGCAAAATATGGGCTTGGCGGGATTTGAATCTCAGTTCAAAACTTGATAAATCCTTCTTAGGTTTAGGTTTAGGTTTAAGTTTTGGTGGCGGCCATAGCCTTACATAGACCATGGGGGTCCATAGTGTTAATCCTTCTTGAATCCATATATTTTTTTTCGGTTCGGTATTTTCAACCATCACCGGATCGACTGACGAAGGATTTGACGGATTTGGTAGAATGTACTAAAACTTATGAAAAGCTGGTCTTAGAAACTCATTGCGGAATACGCAAACAAACTCTGCATAAAAAGACATTGAAAATTTGCGTGCAATTTCCTCGGAACAGAAGATGACAAATCCTTAAAAATAAATTAACTGATAACAATATTGTTCATAAAAACTGGATTTTGTCCTGCCTATCCTGTGCTTGGCATGATAAAAAAATGAATTGAAGATGTAGCTGTTTATAGTAGAGAGAGAGAAGAATTTTTTAAAATTTTCCAAAAATCTGTACAGTTCCCGAATTTGGGCAGGATTAGCGAGAGACACTATTGAAACATAAATGGTAGATTCTACGACAACGATGATGATGATGAAAACGAGACCCTTAAAAACAATGAGGAGGATGGCCACCATGACCATGTATAGGCATATTTTTTTATAATATAATGTCAGCCCCTGTAGTCTTTTCGATGATTGCATACCCAAGAACCTAGCACTGCCTAACTGAATAGTGTTGAATAGAGAATACTCAGTGAGTTCTTTGAGTCCGATAAGTTTAGAATCCAATGCTTTGATCGCTGCTTTACTTTCATTACAGAAAGTTAAGTTTGTTGGAGGAAGACCCGTCAAGCCAGCAGTCTATACTACTCCGTCAATAGCGTAGATTTCGGATCTCTATATTGATCAAGGAGTATGTGTGGTTCTTTAGTATTTGTTACTTCCGGAAAAATACCTTCCACTGTTTTACATTTCATTTTCAGCCGTCACCACAGTGGGTAGGGGGTCTATGGAACCGCGCCCATAAAGAGTAATAGCGCTAGACTCCTGAAAATCGGTACATATGTTTCTTAGCTTAAGACGAAAAAAATGTGGGAATATGAAAAAAGAGCCGCCGAAAACGCCTACCATCCATACAAAAATAGAATGTGGTTGAAACATTTTTTTCAAAACGTATATCAATTTCGTTTAATTTGGCAATTTCGATTTCAAAAATGCTAAAAATTGTGCAATATCTTTTATAGTATACAAGATATTGGAAAAAACCCATCTCAATGGCATATGCCTTTGCAAAGCATTCGAATTTATGGCTTTTATCAAAAGGGGGATGAAAAGGCGAAAAATGTCCCTTACCTGCAGTCCGTTATATTGTTGGAGCATTTAAAATTTTTTTTTCCCTTCCCTAAGTGAGGAGCGTCGGAACAAAAACCGGTAATTCACATATTCATTTTTTTATGTTTTCTTACATATTTTTCACTATTGTCAATGTAACCTGGTCGAAAACTTATAAGTCCGCTCCATATCCTTCCGCGAACTACTCGTATCTGAACATGAACCGATAAATACGTCAATCGTAATCCTTAGTTTATGCTTTTGAAATACCTAAGATAATTATGCTGTGATGTGATTTTGAATAAAGTTGTTTGATTGGAAACTATCTAATCTACCGATGTATCCCACAGTGTTTTATCAAAAACCGATTTGTCCATTTTGTTTTTTTTATATCTCAATAAGTACCGTGCACACGAATACTGAATTTAGGTTTCCAGACAGTGACTCCAACTTCAATAAATTGATAGTTTTAGTTCAATTCCAAATTAGAAAACCATGAACTTGGCCATATTTTTACAATT
Source organism: Meiosimyza platycephala (assembly GCA_963662105.1). Taxonomy (NCBI): domain Eukaryota; kingdom Metazoa; phylum Arthropoda; class Insecta; order Diptera; family Lauxaniidae; genus Meiosimyza; species Meiosimyza platycephala. The sequence goes on from OY759210.1 coordinate 88,226,547, forward strand.
TCTTACAAAAAACACGAAATCGATTTATCGGTTTTTAATCCGACACTCCTCAAGTATTATCTGACGATTGCCTTAAAAAGTTTTTAAGTTTCTAGCACTTTAATTTTCTTTGTATTTTATGACCACGATCGGTGCATCGGTGTCAATTTGTAGTTTAGCTACACCTAAGACATTGATAGATATCAGCCAATTACTCCCATTGGGAATGAAGGAGGTGAAAGTACTTCTAAAATTATGAGAGTTGGTAGCAGCCGTAAATTTAATCTTACGATATTTCGATGAAAAAAAGAAGATATCGATATAATGTAAAACAAATTTTGAAGAAAAGAATATAGTTTTTCTGGACTTCATTATTGGTTTTACAAAAAAAAATTAGCATTCGATGTAATATAACCTCAAATAACTCGAAAACCCGTGATTTTTGCACTTTAAGTAAGAATATCATTCTGACTTTGGATTTTGAGTTCAGCGCGTCAAAAGACTTCGGCAAAGTGTCAGAGTTTTCAGAGCGAGAGGTTTGACCAAATTCTGTTGTCCTGAGTAATCACATAAATCAAATCATTTAGTGAAGCTTACTGGCATGCCCGGATTTAGAAATTTGCCGCCCTTAGGCTGTTCAGAAATTACCGCCCTTCTTCACTGGTGAATATGGACAAAAAAAAAAAATATATTTGAAGTGAGGACCTTTTTTTTCACTTAAAAAAAATTTTAATTTTATGTCCCAATATTTGTCGCCCCTAAATTCGTGCCACCCTAGGCACTGGCCTAGTGTGCCTGTAAGGTAAATCTAGGCCTGCTTACTGGTAGAAACTCATTTTTAATCGAAAAAGAAAATATAGAACGAGTTAAAAGGAAATGACTTACACTTCAGGCTGATTTCGTTAACAGTGTAATTCCGCCATTAGAGTTAAATTATGTTCCTTATTGATTTTTGACTTGACTTCAGCTATGAATTCTTGATTAGTTAATTATGGAATATTATGCTGTTGACTTTTCGCTATATGCAATAACAGCACAGCTTTACCATCAGCATTTTACTGCTGAGTTTGTTTTGAAGAAGTTGGTTGTTCCGTTTAGATTAAATAAATAATGAAAGAATGAAATAAATAATAAACCTTGATAAAACATCAAAGGCCTTGTCTTATATCAAAACTTAAAATAGTTTTGCACTCAAAACATCTGATAACTGAACTTCCTAGAAATTTTGAATTTAAGGAGCAAGTCGCTGGCTGCGTTTATCAAAAGCTAATTTATTTATTAAAAAAAAAAATGTGCTTCATTATACTAAGAACACATCAAAGTAATAGTTCAAGCAAAGAGCTTCCCAGAAAAATATTTCCGCTATGTTTTTCATTTTGAAACAAAGCTATATATATATTTTATATATAGCATAGCTGATAAATTACCTACACTGGCAACAATACCACTAACTTGACGAAAAACAACAATTTGTAGCAGAAAAGACATTGCATGCTACAGCGCAACCGAGTCACGTCTTCAAGGAGAAACGCTTTAAGCCAATTTGTAACCACAAACTTGTCACGCTCCCTCGTGCTGTAAGCAAGAAATTCTTGACTTAGATACGCTGCTTCCCTTACGACAAGTGCAAGTGCAATGTCAATATATGCGTGTTAACATGTACTTGTTGTATTTGTTATGTGTGTTAGCACATTTGTGCCATAGTTTATTGTTTTTAGAGTTATTTGTTATCTGACTTGATATTGGCAGTAATATATTTCAAGCTGCCTATTTCTTTTTTTGGTAAAAATTAAAAGGAAAAAAAATATTTTTCAAAAAACATTAACATAATTTCTAATGGCAACACTAATTGGAACTTTTTCTGCAAAATTCGTTCATACCCAAATCCTCTAATTTCAAACAGCAAATACTTGTCAGCATTTCAAAGAGCTTAACTTTGTTAATGTTCAGTTTTTTTGAGCAAAAATAAAAAAAGCAGTATCCTGGATTGTAGTCGAAAAAAGAAGCAACTACATTTTTTACTCAAAAGAAAATTAAAAAAGTGAATATGCAAAAAGCGAATTCACCAGAAAAAAAACTTTGCCAACAAAGTGCGTTGCTTAATCTGCCTTACATATCAGATTGTTGCAGATGTTACAGCACCATTTTACAATATTTTTGAACGAATTCTCTTTAACAAAAAAATACCATAAAATTTTTGCAGCAGCTTTTTTAGCTACTTTGCAGTTAATGGAAAACTGTGAAAAAAAAATTGCACAAATTACCATTGAAAATTCGCACTTAATATGAAAGAACTTAACGAACTTTTTCTTTGAAAACTACAAATCTGCTTGGGGGCTAATAGCGAAATGCATTGAAAATTTCTACAACGCTTCAAATAACATTTTAAAACCATATATTGCAAGGAATATATTATGATGCTCTAGAGCTAAACAATCACAAAAATAAATGAACTAGAATCAAATGCAAATAATGCATCTTTTTAATGTAAAACAGTGGAACCTCTTTAAGTCGAACCTCGATAAGTCGAAAACCTCCCAAACTCGAAAAAATGTTGTGTTCCCTTCCATTCATGCCCCAAAACCTCCATTGCTCGAAATCTGACCCCTCTATAAGTCGAATTGATAAGTACGTCCCTACAAGTAAATTCAGTACATATTTTCCCTCTATAACTTGAAGAAATAAATTTGAATTCGGCATCTCGAACATAGCAATGTTTAATTTTACAACCTTTAATTTGAAACGAATTACCTTTATAGCTCGAAGAAAAATAAGATACCGACTTTAAGAATAGCTGGGTTTTATTCGCCATCCTCTGCTAGATATCTTTAGCTAGCAACGATAATTGTATGGGAAAGCAAAAACAAAATCGAAAACTCAACGAGCAAAATTATAGTGGCTAGGCATACATAGCAAGTTGCCTAAAACGTCAGGCGTCAAAAATAAACAATTTGAAATGAAAAAAGTATGAAAAACTACAAACGAGTACTCAAATAACAACGAGTAGGAAACTTAGCGACTTGATCGTTTTTTTCGTACATAGCTAGCAACTTGGCGAATAAAACACAGCAAATATTATCCCACAATGTACATCAGTGTTTCTGAGAAATCAATGTAAAAGCCTACGTATATGTACAATAAACCAATTCTATGAAATGATTTATGAAACCGTGAAACCCCGTTCTCAGCTTAGAAATATGATAATTATCAGGTCTAAGCCTATAGAAGAAACAGTTCGGTATCATTGTATCTAATTAAATATCATCGCCTCAAAAAATCAAAATCATGGTATCATGTTGACCCATCCCTATAGCTATCCCTTTCATAGCATTCAATCTATCTCCATATCAAATTTTATCAAAATAAGTCAATTAATTTAGTTGTGAAATCATATTTTCTTGTTAGGGGTGTGGCACCACCCACTTAAAAACAAATAGTTTTTTAGGCTTCAATTCATTTCCATACAAAATTTTATCAAAATCGTTCTATAAGTATAGCTGTGAAAACATATTTTCTGGTTAGAGGCGTGAAAGTGCCTATTAAGAGCAAATACACTATCTTGGCTTCAATCTATCTCAGCACTAAATTTCATCAGGATCGTTCTATAAGTTAACTGTAAAAATGTATTTTGATGTTATGAGCGTAGCGCCACCTACTAAAAACAAATACTTTACCTAAGAATCAATCTATCTCCATACTAAATTTAATCAAAATTAGTGTAGTGGCCCAGACATGAGAGCGTTTTTCTCATTAAGGGCAATACCATGCCCACTAAAAGAGCACAGAGTTTTCAATACCTTTATTTAGGGTTCATGTGCTTTCCAGTTAAAGGCGTGTAATCGCCTACTATGTATTCAAAATGAATTTTTTACTGCCCCTCTTCATCTACAGTTGCCTTGCCAACAGTGAACAAAAATCAAAGGATTATGCAGTGGCGTAGGTAGGATGGTGCGACTTCACCAGGCGCAAGGCTTGGATTGGCGGCAAAATGGTCGTAATATATATCTTAATTTGCTAGGGTTTTTGAAACTCAAAAATGAGGACCTTTTTTTATTGAATGAAAGTAAATGCATGTAGGAAATAATAAATGTAAAGATGTAAATTTTGGAGGTTTTAGGAAAATATATTTAATTTTGCTAGAGTTTTTGACAGTGAAAAATGTGGACTTTTTTTTTTGCTTGTCAAAATTTTCTTTGGTACTTAGGGGGGGGGGGGGGGGCGAAATTCCAAGTGTGCGCACCAGGCGCCAAAAATGCTCGCTGCATTTTTGATGATATGCTATGGGAGTTAAAATAGGATGTAAACGTCGTTGTTCTTTAAGGCTTCGTAATATTTAGCGTTAAAGTCAGAATTTAAAATTTTTTTTTATGGATATATCTCATATGTTAAATGAGTTAATAAACGCTTAAAAATTTTTCAGGCATTATAAACTTTGGGGTTATGACATGGCACTCTTATTTCATCGTTTTTTATTATATGTTTACAAATTTTGTTTTTTTTTTTTTTAATAAACTATAACTAAAATTTTTATTATAAACACATAACAAAAATTTGCCGTTTATATGACCGTGGATGTAGATGTCATACATTTGTTTCCAGTAAAAATTGCAGAACATTCGAATTATTTAACGATTTGCTTAAGCTTTTGTAAATATAAAAGAATTTATTAACTCCAAAACATACACTACACATACAACACAAACTACAAGTTAAAAAAAAAAGAAACAGAAACAAAAATCACATGAGCTGTAATTGTAACATGCTAATTTGACTTTAATCTGTGCTCTTTTGAGTTCGCCATAGCATGCAAAATTTGCGCACGCGAAGCGGAAACGGAAATGAAACTGAAACTGAGCAAAAAAATTGCGTAGGATGAGAGCGTAAGTAAGGCAGACATTTTTTTTTGTTTTTTCAAAACTTTTATTGGCCTACACAGTAACAGCTATTGGAACTATTACAAAAACAAAGTAACACATTGAATTGAATGAAAAAAAAACAAAAAACATTGCATACAACTGTGCGAATACACAAGCGTGGCGTGGTGGGCAATGCACGCACATATACACAAGCATATAAGGAAATTTAATGAATGAAAAATGGCGTCAAATAAATATGACAATGAAACAAAAAAACACGGCAACAAAATGGGCAGCAACAATGAGTAGGTAGTAGCAGCAAAAGCGTAGTAGCCACTATGTCCGCTTTATTGCTAGAGTTGTTATGTATTCATTTTTGTTATTTTTTTTTTGGTCACTTCGAAAGAACTGTGTCAAAGCTATAAAAGAAATTTATTATTTATAGGTTAAGGTAGTAAAGTGTGCGCACCTGGTTTTGATATTCAAATCACCAAAGTATTGTAATGCCAAAAAAAGGCTATGAGGTGAATGATGGGCGATGGCTGGGTGAATAGAAAATCATATTTTTATGACACGCTTGTACTTGAGCACAGTGGAGAAAAAGAAATATGGTGCAAGGTCAACATAGTAAATTAGCGTAGCCCTGTTACTTATCATGAGTGCAATACATATTGCGTAAAATTCCATTCATAAAGTATTGGTCAGCACTTAACTTTTGCTTAAAGTTTTATTGTTCAAGGACTTGTGCTTATCGCATAATTTTTTCGCAGATATTGTGTTGTAAGATTAAGACTTTTCAATGCTAATAAAGATCATTAACATTTCATATAGAGTTTAAAGATTTTTGTAAAAATTCAAGAAACAGCATGAAAATAAGCAACGAAAAATCAGTCGATAATTTTTCTATGAATTTTTTCAAAAAAAAAAAAATCCTCAAAAACAAATGAAAAAAACAAATATGTAATAATCTTTTTACTACAAATATGTTGCTTTGGAAAAAAAAATATTAAAATCGGTTCAGTATATTTTGCTCCAAAGCGTTACAAACCATTTACGTATGAGAAATTTTATATAAATAGTATCATTAATATATGTTATATAAAAACTTCTCAATATTTTAACTTATCATTTTATCAATTTATCATTTTGATCATTAGTTAAGCTTCCCATCAGTACACAACACCTATCTAAGAGTCCAACTGTGCTTTTATAATCCTAGTGGGACAGATGGTGGTACAGATGTACCTTTTGACATTTGGAATCAAATATCTCAGAGTTCTTTCAAATTGGAGATCTGGTTCTTTCTGACATCTTCGGCCCATCATTTCTACGTTTTTAAGCTACACGAATTGTTTTTACCTATTTACTGCTCCGTTTAGGAGCAAGTTTGCATACCTACCGCATGGATGGTAAACTACCATTTATTATTCGCTTGTAAAAATAAGATTCGAAACCATGGTCGTACAGCATGGTCGTACACCAGTACCACCGGTCGTCCATATATGATTAAATTTTTTCCCTTCACACTAGGGTTAAATAAACCATAATACAACACTCAGAACAAAAATTTATATTGAATAGGAAATTTAAAAAATTGATATTAAACTCTTGTAGAAGAATTTTAAATTCACCAACATAAAAGTGAAAGATTTGAAAATTTTCCGAAAATTTGTAAGAAACACTTTATACGCCCACATGGACATGCATTAGCATAACGCGGATTATGTCTAAGAGTAACAAATTATTTTATATTCAAACGTTTCAAATACAACTTTGATCACGTTACATTTTTACGTTCTATAACCTAACAAAGTCGTTACAAGACACAAACAAAAGAGAACATGATGAAGGGAATTGGTGCTTTCATTGCTTGTGACACGAACAAGTGCTTTATTCTGTTACGTTTTGACAACAAAGACGACATTGTCGATTGAGTACAGGAAATCATTAAAAAATAGGACACAGCTGATGCTAATGCTCCTCTTTGTAACTTTTGTGTGTTGTGCTCCCTTTGAAGGAAATTTGCATCTGTAGGTCAAATGTAGAAGTGAAAAAATTGCTTGCTATGCAAAAAGTTTATGGGACTTTCCATAGTAAAGGGAACTTTTTTCTTTGGCAAAATTTCTTATAAATCAAAAACGTTGAATAAATGAATGGATAAATTAAAATATCAGCTATTAATTTTATATGGACTATAGGAATTACCAGATATATAATATACAAAACTTCAGTTGACTCACTCATTACATGCTAAAAATTTTATACTTCAATCATATATACACCACTTTTCCACCACCGCCACTCCGCCTACTATTTCTGCGTAAATTCAATGGCATCATTTGGTTTCTGGCATAATTCCCAAGCGACAAATTAGTTTACAAAGTAATTGTCACGTTTTTTGTACTTTGCACATATGTATGTGTATGTGTATGTGCAATATTTTGTGGAAGTGTGCGTGGGTAAAATTTTATGCACATAGATATGCTAATATGCGTGTTACAAATGCCTTTGAAAATCGACAGCTTAAATTTTTGTGAGTTACTAAAAGTCACTTAAAAAGTAAAGATAAGAAGAGATTGCAATAATCGATGAAATAAGTACTTTTTAGTTGTTTCTTTAAAATAAAATTTATAAAAAAAACTTAAGATTTATTTTTGTTAAAAAACCAAACATTTTTCTAAAGAAATATATGTAATAAATATCCACTTACACATTACATTTTCTTACCTATAATGATTTTTCTATTTTTTTCTATTTTCAGGTAAGTTTTCAGCCGAGGGCATTGCAAAAGCTTAACAACTCTATAAATTTCTAATAAACGTAACGTTGAAACAAGGTAACGCTTTAAAATTCTACTTTAAATTTTATTTTTATTTTGTGTTGAAAAACACAATTAACCACAGAGAAACTGCAACAAAAATAAGCTGTAAATTTAGAAGCAAGGAATTGAAATGGAAAAATTTTGAACGAAAAAGCAAAAAAGGTGAAACCCTCAAAAGCCACAATAAAACTCTACACCTTGACAAAAGGGTTTACCATGCAGCAAATGTTAAGAATATTTGCAATAAAACTCTTTGAAATACAATGACAATAAATGAATTTTAATTTTTTTCTGAAAATTATATATAAAATTTTTGTTTCTTCTTATAACAAGAGTGTAGTATCATTTAATTTTTTTTTCATATATTTACTTGATATAGATTGAGGAATTAATTTTTTGTAGATAATCTAATGTAAACGTTAGGACTCCTGCCTACTAAAAGGTAGATTACTGACGATATTTTGCTGCTTTTTTTGGGATTATTGCATTATTTTGCCATTAATAAATTTCTTTTTCTCAGAGTCGCTATACTTAAACCCAAGATAGCTAAACTTATTTAATAACACAGGCCGACAAATTTTTAAACCAGAGACCAGACCTAGCATACCCGATGGTCTTTGATGCGCTGAATCCGATTCCGGCTCAGAACTGCTCCAATACGCCAGGTTTTTGAGAGTGCAAATAAATGGTTTTTGGCTATATTTGAGGTTATTTTACATCGCGAATAAATTTTTTTTTCCAAAACTGGTTCCGAATCTGAAAGTATTACTCTTACCTTTCAAAACCCATTTTAAATTATGTCGATATCTCTTTTAATCACCGAAATATCGTAAATTTAAATTTCCTATGCATCCTGCCATAAGAGAATTAATGTAGATCTGTATGTAAGTAGGCCTATGTAATAAATTTTAAGTTATAATATTTCGAAGAAAAAAAAAGATCGATATAATTTAAAAAAAGTTTTGAAGAGTAAGAGTACACTCTTAGGTTAGGATATCTCAAAAACCTGACGTATGTATATGAGCAATTCTGAGCTCGGATTCGGATTTAGCGCATCAAGGGCCATCGGGTATGCTAGGTCTGGTCTTTGGTTCTGGGATTTCATTTAATTTTTTCGGCCTGTGTAATTCTTAAAAGCTAACCATTCGTCATTCTGACGAACATATAAATTTTTGTTGTTTTAAATGTAGTTTGTTAAAGTTAAATTGTTTTATAACTGACATTCAACATTTATTTGAAATTTTAGAAAATATTGGCAACTTTTCATTAGTATTCCGATCAGCTGATATCTGGGCATTTACTTAGAAATATTTTTTTGGCAGAAACAAAATTTTTTGTTTTTTCTTTTTGTTTTTTCTTTAAATTGTTCTTAACTCCAAAAATTAAATAGAAAGAATCTTTAAATGTAGGGGAAGGTGGGGCATCGTGAGCCATTGGGAATCGTGAGACACTGCTATAATTATGCAGTATGTCAAAATAGATAGTTTAACACAACTACCAACGTTGGCTCTTAGCCTAAGCATATTTTCACATTGGTAGTTGGTACGATATTCGCCCGAAAAGAGTTGTCTTCAAATCTTTTTCTGCGTTCTTGATTTACATCAATTTTGAACGTATCGCTACGAATCAGCACAGATAAATATGCTAATTATTATCATTGGAGCTTGGCCTTCGAACATACAAAAGGAATTTTCCATGACATTTCAACAAGTCACTCAAACACCGCCATGTTGGAAGCCATAGCTAGTGGGGAATCATGAGCCACCTTTGGTTGGGAGTTGAGGGCCACGTATCTTGACAGTGTTGACATAAATAGGTTCATGATTTTTATGCAAAATGAAGGCTGTGAATAATTAAATAAATATTTTTATTAAATTTTCATATTTTTTTTTTAAATTCTCAGGCACTATACCACGTTCTTATGCAAAACAAGATAAATAGATTGATTTTTCTTCTGTTTTGGAAGCTATTAAGCGGATTAAAATTAAAACAAATCCCTTCGTGCCGTCGCTTAATTCACGAATGTACCACGTGCTACATTGAATTTCAAGTCATTTAATAAAGTTTTGCATCGTAATTGTTTGGTTTTAACTTAATTAAGGCGTTGGTGCACGATTCCCTATCATTTTTGGAAATCTCGAAAACATTGATTTTTTTCAAACAACCGAAACATGAAAAAAAAAACCAAAAACAATAAAAAACTTTTAAGTTAAAAATTTTACCATACCCCATTCAAATTTGCAAATTGTCTGCCATTTGTTAAAGATATCGAGCAAAATAAAAACATGGCTCAGGATTCGTCACCTTCCCATACCTAAAAATGAAACTTACGCAAAAGCTAACCATTCGACAAATCGACGAACAAGTAGCCCGAATATCAAAATACAAAATCGATACCGACTGCGCAGTACCAAGCAAGCTTTTGTTGTCGACTGAGTTGCTGAGTATATGCTATGTGGCGAGTCGTGTAAGTTAGATTGAGACAGGTGAATATCTGATTGATGTACGTCAAAATGACGAAGGTTAGCTATCTAGGGTTAAGTTGTACCTTTTCAGAGCCCCAGCAGAGAAAAAAAAGTAGTTCCTGTGCTATGCTAGAAATTTGTGAACACACTTATACTTCCTTTGGCGTTTCAACCTCCGTTAACCCAATATTACCGAAAATTATGGTGGAACATGTTGCTCGGTTAATTATTGTACTCAATAGCGGCACTAAGTGCTTAGTAAGGGTTGCCAAGTTGAAAATGGTAAATTAACAGCCTTCCAAAAAAAAAAAAAAATTCTTCAAATGCAAAAATTTTGTTAAAAAAAATAATTCTTTTTTTGGTAAGCAATATTATGTAATTTTTTCTAAAAAAAGTAGTATTTTTTTTTTTGTTAACAAAATGTCTGATCTTTTTTTTCTACTTGGCTTGTACAAAAATATTTTCACTTTCAATTAACGGCTTCTACCTCTAATTAACGGCTTAACAGCCTCCTACGGCCTAAGGCTGTGCTTGCAATTAACAGCCTAGCCGCATCAAAAGTGGCCACTTGGCATCCCTGGAAGACCGATTAATGAAACTGCTTTTCATGCTCAATCAATAAAATAATCAAGTGAGAATTTCTTATATTGATGACTTTCGGTAAAATACCTGCACTGTTTAAAATTTCATTTTCGACCATTCTCATAAAAAGGATTTTATTTGTAGTTTGAAATATCTTAGGATGTCGCGCCAACTGTGCGTGGACTTGGCGGTAGCAGCATGTCTCAAAGCTTATCTTAAACTCAAAACTCTTTCATATCTAAAAACTCGGAATGTCTAGAGAATGCAAAGTTGCAAAAGCTCTAATTTTGGTCTTAACTTTACTTATTCAATGATGCTAATGCAAACCAGGGCTACTTAGATAAAAAGCATTGCTGTATCAAAGTAGAATTAGAGGGGGCTATAGCCCCGAGCTGAAGGTGCAACCAAAATAACGTTAAACTAATGTATTAACGAAAGGTTAGAGGTAGGATAATGACCCTGGATCCATAAGCGTACCTAGAGGTACGCGCAGGGGGGGAGGGGCGATGGCAAAGTCCTTATAATGTAGTATGAAAATTTTGTTTTTAGCATAACTACCTTATTTTAATAAATTTTATGACCTTTTTTTTTTGTAATTTGATGTGAAATATAACTCATTTTGCTAGGATTTTTGGGGAGTTATTTAAAATGGTGCTGCTAATTTAAGAAAATTTAATCAATTTACTAATCTGTTAGTCCTTCTTTCTTATTGATAAGTAAAGTAAAATTCACATTTTACATATACTTAAATTAATACGAATTTTTTTTCACAAGTGTCTCTCAATTTCTATCTTTGATATCTTATTTTATTAGAATTTTAATCATTGCATACTTTCAGGTAGTTAATATCTCATTTCCGTTCAATTTACCATATGCTACATAAAATGTAGATTTGCTGAATAAAAAATGAATTTTTCAATGACGGAAAAATTTACCACTCGCTTAATTTCTAAAATGAATATTTATCAAGCATAGCAAATGAGAACAGTAGACAAAAACAGATAGCATAGCATCAAAAACAAATTGATAAATTGTACTTGACGTTGAATAATAAACAAATCGAAAAATGGGAGACTTGAGGCAATGAAACAATAATAAAAGCAACAACAACAATAAGAGCAACTTGAGCGTAACTAAAGTGAATTGAAGCAGATGGAGATGCCATTAATAACTTGTGACATAACCTCAATGCTATGCAATCCTTTGCACATATTGAGTGCAGATAAAAGCAAAAACAAAAGTAATAGCAATAGCAATAACAAGTACAATTACAGTGCAGCAAGCATAAAATAAGGAGAGAGCAAGACAAAAATTGAGTAAAAAAGTTTAAGCTTTTTAAGAAACCCAACCGCATGCAAATTTAAAGTGAAGTCTTCGAGAAGAAAGTCAACAAAATACTGTTGCTAAGGAACAGAAATGTAAGAGTATTTTTTTTTTCAAACAAAAAAAAACATTCATACCATAAAGTACGGGAAGCGCGTGTATCCTTCCGTTAAACCAAAGTTATGCCTAAAGTCTGTGCAGTGCAGCACGAAAAATATTACAGGGGGACTTACATAAATCCCAATACAATTTTCTAACATTTTTTAAGTATTGGTTTGCTTGCAGTTATTATATTTTTGGTTTGAGTAATTTAAAGACACCCTAATTTTCTGAGTAGAGCCACGAAAAAAATAGAAAAATATATAAAGAAATGCAAGACAATTCAGAATGCACAGTGTACAATAATATAAAAAGGAAACAAACCAGGATATAGCCAGTTGCGAGAAAAAAGAAAACATTGAGAATTGAACGCAAGAATTTGTATACTCTACAAGCAGGATATGTGATAGTCGAGCGACTTTTTTTTTCTTCTGAAAATTTATGAAAAAATCAGGGCAGTTCGAGTTGTATGCAAACGGTCATTTATTCGCATAAAAGGCAGATGCGCTTCATTTGCAATTGGGTGGGTAAGTTGGACGATTTGCTTTAAAAAAGTCCAGCGTAGTGTGTCTTTAATTTTGCTAAGGCTTACTAGTTTATTTGTTTTTTTTCATTCTATACACAAAACAAATTTGCATTGGCAGTGACCAAACAACAAAGGGCAGAATTTGAAAGAGTACGATGACATTAGGGCCAATGGTCAGTGAACTGTTCAGAAAGAATAAACTTAAGAAAAACTTTACTTAAATTCTTTTTGCAACATAAAGTATAGTACATGACGTGACCTGTAGAGAGATAGAGAGAGAGAGAGTGTGTGTTATAACAAAACTGTCGAAAAGTAACAAGAAAACGATAAAAGTTAAAGCGTAAAAAAATATCTAAAAATGTTCTTGTGCTACTCTCAGCAGATTTTTACGATGTTTCAAATACGATAGCAATTGGGCAGTCTGATGACTTTACGATATTTCCAACAAATTGAAATTGAATACTTAAGCATGATGTATAAAATAAAAGGATGATACTCCTTCATTGAAATTTATTTTGATTGAGGCGACTTAGCGCTGGTTTGCCATGTGGTTAACAAAAAATGCTGGATGTAGTTTACAATAAATTCTCAAGCTCTGTTGTGTGTCCCTTACATTTGGCAGAGAATATGCATTTTTGCAAAGCACACTTTTCCTCATATATATTACAATTTTTACTTATCTGATTGATGCAGTGCTTCAACTTGTCCTATTGAAAATTAATAACTTTAATAAATTTGATTGGAAAATTTCTTACTATCAGTGCATTCCAAATGAACTATGTGATATTGAAGTACAAGAATTTCCTTTGAATTGAGGATAACTTTAGTTAGTACTTTGGAGTATGAGCTCAGGATTGCGATTTTTTTTTTTTCAATTTTGTAAAGGATAATCTCTTAAGAAATTTTTCTTTGAATAATTTGTGGTAGGTGCATGTTCTTTACTATCCAGATGGCTTTAAAAAGGAAAAAAGTACAAAGTTATGCCATGAACATTAAAATGACTGTTATGATTTCTGCTGAGACTCTGCCATATCCTCCATATCCATATCCATATGCAGTCAGAGGCATGAAAAACGGAGCATTTTCAATAATTTTTTTTTTTGGTATTAATTTAATTTACTTAATGAAAGAGAAAATATGGAATCATTACATTGTGTTTCAACTTGACTTGACGAAAGTTTAAAAAAAAAATTAAAAATAAAAAAAGTTATAGCTGGCTTTCTTAGAGTCTGTCCCATACAGAGTGCCTTGCGGTGTCCACCACAAATCCTTGGAAAATCATCTAAAATCAATCGGATAAGAAAAATTAGTCATTTAAATAAATAATCTAATGCCTGATTGATGGATTTTTTTTTTTAAATCAACAAAATGGCCGCCTCAGAAAATTTTCCTCTAGATTTTCGTGAAAATAACAACAATTAATTGTTCATAAAAAATTCATATATAAAAAAAAATCCTCCGATCAGGGACTAGCTTTTTATTTTTTTCAAAAATTGTGTAAATTTCATTGAAATCTGTTAAGCGGTTTTCGAGTTACAGTGGTCACCAGTCCCGAAAACATAGTTTTAAGAAAAACGACGATGAATTTCCGTACTCTTACTACCGAGAGCCCTTTGGTTATTGCCGAATAACTCCAAAAGGAATTTGTCGGATTGACTTCAAATTTTCAGGATATATTTAAAAAAAATCGATTTCTTTAAAATTCTGATTGCACCTCCCCCTTAAGTTGCTGAAGTTTTCCAACAAGGCAGGCATATCAGTGATGTTACCGTTAATACTTATACTCGTTGGTACTTTTTTTGTGATGATATGGATAGCTACAGTCTTTGCTTATTACCATTGTTTAAACTTAGCCACTATAAGAAAGTGATCCGAACCCAAAGAATATGAGCTGCCACGCTGTGAGTGATTGTGAGGCTAGCCTTATTCAGCAGGAATCCTATGCTTTTAATATAGAGCTTGTCAGGTGCCGAATATATAAATTTTTAACGGCATATGCATTTTTTTTGTGTGGGATATATTAGATACCCTCATTCAATGAGCCGGAAAATGTCAAACCTTTAACCTCTTAAATTCGAACAAAGTTCGATTTAAATTTTATTGATCCAACATCTTGTTTTTACAGATCTGCAATAAAATATATAGAACTGTATATAAAAAAGGTAGTTTACCTCGAATTGACTTTAAAAATTGGTTTCAAGGTCACTGTTATTTGACCGCTTTAAAACTTTTATTGACATTTAATACTATCTTCTATTCGAATAAAGATTTGATCGCGTAAAATTCTTTTTAAGAGCTCATCGCGATAATTGCAGAAGATTTGGAAATCGGCCAAATATTTTACTGGGGAAGGACATATGCATTTGCATATTTCCATGCCGGCTTATATTTGCTTGATAATTCCATTTAATATTCACTACAATCACACTCAACACCAGCGCACTATGCAGCACACGTATATACCCAACGGGAAATCTGGAATCAGCTTCCAAGGGGAGCACGTCAAAATTCTATTTAATTTAAAAAAAAACTTATTGAGCATCCACTGGGATTTGAACCTAGGCATTCCGTGCTGTTAAATGCGCAGTTAAACGAAATCAGCCAACTCTCTTGATATACTTAAGCTTGCGAAAAGTATATTATATAAATTATCAAGTGGCAACAATAGAAATCAAAAACTCAAAATTTCATTTTGACAGTAAACTAATATAATTGTAGTCGCAATGATATTACTAACAAGAGTATCTTAGTTGGTACGCATCTCAGAACACTGGAGGCCTAGGTTCGAGTCCATTTGGAGACAGAAAATTAAGTGAGCTTTTTTTTTCAATTTAAGCTCAATGTGCTTCTACTCAACATCCAAGGAAGCGCATTTGCATATGCTTCCGAAGATGTGCTTCAATTCAGCATCCAATATGCTTCCAAAGATGTGCATCCCAGCAATGACATTGCGTACTAAAAAATGATAAGCAGTGAGAAGCTCTCCTGATGCATATCCGAAACACTTTGAACTCGCTTCCGTTTCCCGTTGGGTAATCATTATCATAATGATGTTAGTGGTATACTTTGCATGATGGATAGATGGTAGGTTTGATGCATTATTGGTGTGCGCCATGTGTGTCATTTTTGGCATAATCTAATTTCTGTTACAAATTTGATATGCCGTTCACATTAAATTGCAGTGACTTGCTTACGGAAAATTGCAACAAATTGAGTAAACTGCTCAATTTCATAAGGATTTTTTTTCGCGTTACCTATAGGTGTAAATAAATTGGATTGTTTTTTAAAATTGGTGTTGATACTAAAGTATATGTTGATTTTATGAAATTTTGCAAAATTTAGGTTACCAATTAAATATGTAATTTAGTTGGAAACTTGTAAAAAGTTGCCAAATTATGGAAAAAGAAAATTTGCGTTTTATTACGCCAAATTTGATACAAAAATATTTTGTTACTTCTAACCACTAATTGGAAAAGTTCTCATTATTTTCTACTCAGTAATTTTTGCAAATTACTCCCCAGCAAGCAGGTAAATTTGCACATGTTTTCTTTCCAAAATTCAAAGAATTCGATAAACATATTTGTCTACAAAGTTACTGTTAACCCTTTTCTTACAATTTTTTATGCGTATGGCAATAAAAAAACAAAGTTTAAACAATAAAAAAGGAATTAAGGCAAATTAGAAAACTTTGGAAAAGCATTAAATCGAGAAGAAGTGGTAGTGAAAAGCAGCAGTATAAAAGTTCGAAGATAAGTATAAAAAGAAAATATGTTAGAAAAACAAAAAAAAAAAAAAATAATAAAAAAAAAAATTCAATAAGGATAAGAAAATACGTTTAGTCATGATACAAATTGAGCACTGCTGCTGTCAAAACCTCCATCTATGAAAATACTCCTCTGGTATGTTTTGTTGACTTTAAGATTTTTATGATGCAGAAAATTAGAAAAAATTTGCCAAACATTGTTGATTCGATTTTTTATATTTTTATACAAATTTTGTTCATACTTTACATTTAAAAGTGCTACACTCAAAAAAAAATTTAAAAGTTGCTGCACTAAATCCTTCGTAAATTTCACTTATCAGTAGGTTTAAGGACTTTTAAGGAAATTTTTGAAATTATGCCAAAATCTTGAATGATACCTATTTGCGAGAATTTTTCTTACTGTGTACTTGACGCTTTCAGTGTCTGTTTCAACTTTGTTCACATACGTTGTGCTGCTTTTTTTATTCTGCTCTTTTCCCTGCTACTGTCTGTCTGACATTTATGGCTTGCAATAAAATTGTAAAATAACAGACACAAACACAAAGGCTAAACTCTGTGTGTGTGTCTGCAGCAGTAGCTTTAGTAATAAAAAACAATGCAATTTAAAATTTTTATGCGTTGCTCCTGCAGGTGCACGCAACTGACATAAGATTTTGTATCTTTTAGAATGTAACGGATATTTTGAAAGCTGCAATCAAATTATTTACATTTTTGCGTGTGTGTTTGCGGCAATCAGCAACATTGCTGCATTCCCAATGGCGTAAACTTGAAGTTGTAAAGATGCTGTAAATGCAAATTAAAATTAACATAAAAAAGTTGTCAAATTAAAGGTAGGAAAATACAAATTAGCAATAATAAAAAGCGAAAATATTTAACAAGGAAGTGAAGAGACTTACTATAGTTCCAATTTGCCACTATTTTTTTTTTTCAGTGCAAATAGTGCTTTCAAATTTTAGAAAAATATTGACAAAAAGCATCTAACGGAAATAGTTCCGTTGTCAGACCTATTGAAAATTACGTAAATGTATATCTTTGGGGACGTTCATTAATTACGTTAGGTGTTTTTTTTGAAAATTCGGTGAGAAAATTTGGTGAGATCTGGCGCCCTTGTGATTATTACGTCATCATTTTCAATATCAACGTAGCCGCTACAGAATTATAGTCATAAATATAAACATTAATTTGCATCTTTTATTGTCTTCCTCATGCAACTCACTTCTTGGGTGAAAGCGGCGAAAATTTGAGTGCAATCTTAGCATAAAACTTCACTTAACTTATTAATTTATCGACAGAAGAATCAATTTTCAAAACAAAATTGGTCTATCCTATCAGAAAGCAACACTATGTAGTTTTCTAAAGAATTTATTGAAGAAATTTTTTTGTCTTTCGGAAAAAATAGGTTAATGTAAATCCAAAATAATGATTATTTTTGATCGATTCGGAATTAACGATTATTTTTGATCGAAAAATATTGAAGTTCAAAATAACGATTATTTAAGATTTTTAAAATAAAAATCACAAAACTAAAAATTATGTAAAAAATTATGTTTTTAGAAACTCATCTGTATATTTAAACTCACATTTCCTCTTTTTATTCCTTGTGATTTTTTGTATCTCAATTCTTAACCCTTATTCGACCGAACTGTCACCCGGGCGACTATTTCAAGTTTTTCGACCAAAAAAATTTATTTCTTATCAATTCTTTTAACTCATCTTCCTTGACATCTTAAACTAATGAATTTTAAGTGTAAAAAACACAAAATACTTGAAATTGTTACCTGTTGAAATTTTTTATTCTCATTTCGGTCGAAGCAGCCATATCAGACGTTCTTTTACAAACCGAACGAATTTTGACAAAAATTGAACGACATATTTTTGATTTGGTTGAAATTTTTTTTATGAGTTCTGTATCGAAAAAGAAGAGATACGTGTTCGAGGATTTTTTTGAAAAAAAAATTTTTTTTAAAATAGAGCGAATTTAAATTTTGAGAAAATTTCAAAATAAATAACTCCGGTTCTGTTCAAGTTAGAAAATTGAAATAATTTTCATTGTAAAACTAAGAAAATTAACTTTAACAAAAAAATAATTTCATTTTAAATATTCAGTAAATAATCTGTCAAACTAATCAGCTGTTAGTGTTGCCAGATATTTATTTTAAGTATGTCCAATTTTTTTCAGAAAATGTTTCTTTGAACAATTCCCAATTTTATCAAAAAATTTCTTCTATATCCAAAATTGTTCATATTTACAAATATAGTCACCCAGGTGATTATTTGGCCGAAATGAGTTACAAAAATCTGCGGCCGAACTAGGGTTTAAAAAAACGATTATTTGAATCAGACATTAAAACTATGAGAAAAATTTGATATTGGCAGTTTCGACAAGGTGAATAGAAAAAAAAAGATATGTTTGCTTAATAACAACATTCTGAAAATATCTTTTCGTGATTCAGCCTAGTGTTTATATATGTCAGATATATAAACATATGTATACAAATACATACATAATACTAAAAAGTCTTGCAAATTCATCAATATTTTCTGCAGCTGTATACATTTGAAGCAAAATTGTCTTGGATACTCGCACGTTTTTAGATTTTTGGCAGCTGTCTAATGCTGTTGTTATGAGTGTTGTATAACTTTTTGGCATAAGATTCATTGATTTTTTTTTTGTATACTCAATATTCGAAGAAGCACATCCACTCAATTATTGCTATTTTTTTGTTTAGAAATATATTAATTAATTAATGCAAGTTTTTTCATAGGAATTATCATTAAAAGAAACAATTTTTTTTATTTTCAATTAATATTATCTACTATAGTAATAGAAATGGATGAATTTAGTGATTTTTTAAACCATTCCAAAGTTCATTCGATGGAAAATTTAAGCCCAGTTCCTCTCAGTTCAATCACAAACTTCTTAGCGGTAGTGGCTCTTCTCGCCACATGGTTTCAAACGAGCGTAACTTTTGTAGTTGGGTTAAAGGTTCCTCCATCCACATGATCCCTTTTCTAAAGCACTAATACAACCATAAACGTGTAAAACTTTGTATGCCATTTCTTTTATTATTGTCTTCGAATCACAAATTTACTCTGCTACTTTCAGTTGAATTTCATTCCATCTTATTTGATTTTTTTTTTATAAAACAAGCAAATCAAAAGATTATTTTTATTACCAAATTACATTTTCATTTGTTGTCAATGTCGCGCAACGTTCGCATCTGTTTGTTAATAAAAGAAGGTATACTTACTTGCATGTATGCGAAATTACTTGGAATTCGACCTTTAACCTTTTACCTCGTACGCATAATTCGCTAAAGTACGATTCGATATTCATATGAGCGCTAGCAGCGTTGCTTTACAGCCATCTAATCATAACAGAATTAGCAGTTAATCGTCTTTATGTTGCATATCTGTAGGATAAATAACGTGACATGGCTATATGTAGTTAATGTAATAAGAAATTGTACACGCAGACGAGAAAAGTAGTGGGAGTAATATAACAAAATTACATACGCAATATAGATAGCAGTAACTCTTTACGTGTAGGCGTAGGAAAATTAACTGATGATGGGAGTAAACTTGATTATTATTTGTGACTTTTCTTTATATGGGCTTGAAAAAATCAGCAAAAAAACATGAAATCATAGTGCTTATTAAACATTATAAGGTAGGATTGAACAGTACTGATGTTATCAACAGTAAGTTATATTAAATTATGAATAGGATGCATGGGTTGATGACTCGAGTAAAAATGTCGTATGACTTTTTCATTTTTTTTTCTAGTTTTTAGTAAACATTGCTAAATTGCTGTCCAATGGCCAAATGATGGTTTTTGAGCAAACATTGGCTCAAACATGACTTGGCTCAAATATTACTTTAGTCATATGTTTTATCTGTATTTCTTTGTATTTTATAAGTTTACAAAAGGCTACTTAATACCAAGAAATTTAATTTTAGTTCAACTCACTTGCTGCATTAACCAGCGTATGCTTTAAATATTACCTAAACTTATCTCAGCTGCTCTACATTTACCTTTCCTATAGTTTTTCTCTACCGTTGACAACATCATGAAAATATTTACTTTCGAAAATCCATTGCATAGCCTAAGGCGTTTGTGCGTTGTCTGCGTAAATGGGTGAGCATGTTTTTATAGCAGCAAAATGCAGCGTCTTTGTGGTTCCTATGGTAGCCGATAGCGTAGCAAAATTGTGCTTACGGTTTGTACGTTATAAATGTAAGTACTTGAATTTCTCCTCAAGTATCAGAAATTATTTAACTTTATTCTATGTCCCCCCCCCCCAAATTTCGTAGAAAAGTTAATAGCAAATTTAATTGAAATAAAATCTTGATTATTAAACTAAATTTGATAATATCATATTCGGAATTATTTTGATTTAATATAACTGCGAGGAATATTTTAAATTATGTTTTAATAAATTGAAAATTTTGTTATATTTGTATTGTGTTGGTGAAAATATACCTGACTACATATATATAATATTGTTATAAAAGAGCATTAAATTTTATTAAAGTAAAATAATAAAACGAAAGTTGTACAAGTCATAAAATGTGATGAATCAAATGAAAATATCCAAATAAAGTAATATTTTATGTATATCTCCCGTGCAATTTGAAAAGCCTTATTGCCCGCAAATGATAAGAGAAAAAAATCATGTGGTCATATCTCACAATTAAATTTTCATCTGGCTCTTTTTCAGAACTAAAAGAGTTCAGCATTCAAATTGATATGTCTCCAAAAATCATCGAAAATATTGATTTTGAAACCAAAAATTAAATTAAAATATCAAACATTATTTCATAAAACTGCATACTTGCTTGGATAAACTTTCAGGTTTCACAGATTATCAGCAAGTCTCAACTTCTCACTGGATGGATTATTGCATCCAATACTGCAGCTTAGATACGTGCTTTCCTTTTTTCACAAAAAGACCATCATTGGTGCAGTCACGGCATCGAAAGTCTCACGCGCTACGCGTTATGAAGGCGTCAGTGGTCTTTTGGAAACCAAGAAGAAGCGCGAATTTTTGGAAACGGTGGAAATACAAATCGGTTTGAAGAATTATGATCCCCCCAAAAGGATTAGCGGTTCAACGGCACCGTCAAATTGAAGTACATTCCTCGTCCCAAAATGAAAGTATGTGTCCTTGGTGATCAACAGCATTGTGATGAAGCTAAAGCTTACAATATTAAATGCATGGATGCTGAAGCTTTGAAAAAACTAAAGAAGAACAAAAAATTGGTGAAGAAACTAGATAAATCGTATGACGCTTTCTTGGCTCCTGAATCACTAATTAAACAGATACCATGTTTGTTAGGACCTGGTTTGAACAAGGCAAGTTCCTTGGTCTTTTGTCTCATCAGGAATTGAAGAAGTTAAGTTTACCATCAAATTCCAGATGAAAAAATACTGTGCTTGTCAGTTGCAGTAGGATACGTTGATATGAAACCCGATGAGTTAGTGCAAAACATAGATTTGTCAATGAATTTCTTGGTTTCGCTGGTGAAGAAGAACTGGCAGAACGTGCGTTCTTGTATATTAAGTCTTCTATGGGACCACCACAGCGCTTGTACTAAAGTTTTAGAAAATTTATAGAAAGCTTCTGAAAATTTATG
Organism: Meiosimyza platycephala; assembly: GCA_963662105.1. Taxonomy (NCBI): domain Eukaryota; kingdom Metazoa; phylum Arthropoda; class Insecta; order Diptera; family Lauxaniidae; genus Meiosimyza; species Meiosimyza platycephala. The sequence goes on from OY759210.1 coordinate 88,248,598, forward strand.
ACTACGAATAGAACTCAGTTGGTAGGAACTTTTTTTCATTTTTTTAAGCCATTATGTAGTAGTAAATGTAGCATTCCTTGAGTAAATTCTTTATAATCTCCATACTACTGTTGATAAATCGTTTCCGCTTACATGTTCAATGTTGCAAAAAAGTTACAAGTTAAGGTCATGTCCAGGACTTGCTCATGGGAGAGATTTTTATTAAATTCCACAAAAAAAGAAAGTATATAAATGGTGTTCAGTTTTGTGGTATCATTTTAAACTATAAGCAAAATATATGAATTCTATAAAGCTATTATTTATTTTTAATCAACATTAAAGATAATTAGCCCCGATTAAAAATGAATGGAAATTCAAGTGACTTACTTTGACTGCTCGGCTGGCTGTCAATTTTTTACCAAAATTTTGATTAACTTTTTCGCACAATGATCGTTCAAGTAGTGATATTTGCTCGATGATGTTGTCTTTGAGTAGTTGAATAGTTTGAGAATCATCCGCATAAGCTTTACTCTTCAAGAAATACGATGCGAAGGAATCCAATGGTGTTAAGTCGCATGACCTTGGTACCCAATTCACGTCTGTTCTTCGAGAAATTATACGATTATTAAACTTCTCTTTCAAAAGTTCGATTGATTCTGTTGCTATGTGGCATGCTGCATTGTCCTATTGTTGTTTAAGCCTTTAAATATTGAACAAATTTGTTGGTTTGAGGTTTAGTTGCTAGATAGGACGACGAATTGATGTGCTGGCTTTGCAATATTTTCACTTCACGAGCACTACGATGAACGATATTTCCCTCCAACTCTGAATAATTTTCATTATATTGTAGAGCTAAGATTCAAAACCCGCCAAGTTCATATTTTGCGTAAGGAGAAAAACGCACTGAATTTAACTATAGTAAAAACTGATTGCTGGATTCATTGAAATAGTTGTCAAAAGCTATTAAAATAATGATTTTTCATTACATTTCATGACTTAATTTATAAGGACTATTATAAAAAAACGTTTGGACTTGGCGGGTTTTGAAACAAAAAATTTCGACTTGGCGGGTTTTAAAATTAAAAATCTGGACTTGGCGGGGTTTGAAAGTGAAATCTCGGAACATGGCGGATTTTGAAAAATAATAATAGTACACCTAATAGTAATTTGTATTTACGAAAGCCGAATCTTTTTTAATGAAAAATTGGATTTGGCGGGTTTTGATTTTCAGAAATGTGGACTTCACGGGTTTTGATAAAAAGACTTTATCAGAAACTTTTGCAATCAAAATTTGTGGAAGGAAAAATGTTATTTGTACCATTTAGAGTATGTGGGCTTGTAGACAAAAATTTTTTCCGTCCCCTCCTACAATATCACACATTTTCATTTTTTGGACTTGGCGGGTTTTGAATTACAGCTCTTCATATATTTTACAAAATAAGTTCTATAAATGACAACACATTGTTTGCTCGCGTAGTGGTCTATTTGAACTAGCCAAAATTAATGAATAACAAATGGGTTTGAATCCCCAATACACACCCTGTGCGCACATGCTTGCAAATCATTTAGATCAAAAGTATAATATTCCTTTGACATTCATTCACATTTAGGGGCGTCAGTCTTAAAGTAAAAATTGTTGTACTAAAATGTCGTTTCAATTAGGTTTCTTTCAAAGCCTTGAGCTCAATATTATTTACCAATATAAAATCTAAGTTTTATTTGAAAGCTTCTCTAACAGCATTTACTCTGAAAGCCTCATTAAGGCTTAAAAGCTCTCAATGCATATATTTGTTTTCAATCAAAAGTAACCTTCTACTATTTTGTATACCATTATTTTATATGACACAAATGATAACAAAAAATTGTACACAAAAATGCTGTAAAAAAGTATAAATTCCAATTTCAATACAACCAATTTGTATACCCTAATAATCTTCTAATAATCAATAAGCAATATCGATGCATTAGTGTGCAAATTTACCAGAAATCTACTCAATATAAATTGAATAATTTAAGTAATGTTCATTGTTTCTTCTCTGCAATTCTTATGCTACCACACCATCATTATAGCCAACAACTATGTATTATTGTACATTTTCAACACTATTGTGTCTTTCTACAAATCCTAGTACTATTCTTTCAATATTTGCTCACAAATTTACTGTACCGCTCAACACCTCACCAGCGCTGGCTGGCTGCATGGCAAAAAACCAATGAAGCATGAAACAAAACTAAAATCCTTGTAAACAATTCAATGCTGCTGCTTAATCCTTTGTATTTTGGAGCAAATAAAAGCAAATGGCAAATAATAAATAGTAAAGTAGAAAATGAAGCAAAATGTAGCAGAAACTGAAAAGTATTGAAAAAGTAGCAAATACTATAATAAATAAAAGCAACATTTACAAATGAATTCAACAGAGAGCGACATGCGGACAAAACGACAGACAGAACAGACAGTCGAATAGTAAGAAGCAATTGTAATACGACGACATTTCATTGACAATATTTTCGAACAAATTGAGAGAATGTTCGAAAAAAGCGCTGCTACATCTAGAAAAAAACTATGAAATAATTAAGTGTACCTAGTGTAAGTTTTCAGCAGAATTTTAGCAAAACTCTTAGAATAATATATTGGAAAGTTTTCTTATTAATATGGTTATATCCGTTAACCCGCTCAAAGTTGTCGCAATAAAAGGACCTCAATATTTTCTTACCCATTACTATTTCAGTAACTTAAATATTTGCGGAATTTTTGTAAGCAAAGTCAATTTCAATGAATCGTCAGTATAACTTTCGATGCTGGAAAGACTGAATTAGAAGAATTATAAAGAATCATATGGTTATGGATATATCCTTAATAGCTTTCTTAACTTCAAGAAATGTTTTTTTTTTTTTTCAGTACACATCACAATCAAGACAAGTCTTGTGATTTTTTTGTGGCAATAACTGCTCAATTCATAATTATTAGTTATTGGCAGAAATCATGAAATTCAACTATCAGAGAAGTTGAGGCTCATAACATTTTTTATATTTTCATAATAATACTTACTATCAAAATTTTTTTTATTCACTGAGAATGAAATTATATGAGCTAAAGTAACAGATCCATATGCAGCAAGTGTTTTTCTTAGCAACCTGCTTAAACTTTTATCAGCGGCAATAAGAATACTTCGCTTTAAAAAAAATCTCAAAATCGAAAATTGTTTTTAAGTAAAATCAACAAAACTTAAAACAAGTAGCAACTTTGTATTCAAAAAACAATCATTAAATTCATTCAATTGTAAAAATTTCAATTTCATTCAAATTTGCAAAAAAAAAAAGAAATGTAGATTTCCAAATAAATACCAATACATGGCAAAGGTACAAAATGCTTTACAAATACAATAACAGCTACCTAAGGTGCGATAACTTGAAGTAAAAAATGTATGAAGACCGAATGAAAAATGCAAATTAAAAGCAGTTTTCAGCAAAATAATAAAAGAGGGTGAAATAACAAAAGCAAACAAAATAAATAAAAGAACAAATAAATAAAAAGATAGAGAAGCAAAATAAACAAAATGAAAAATTTAAATTGAAAGAAACAATTCAATATAAAAAATCGAGAAAAAAATATAACCTCCTATTGACCGCAAGCACAAATATTGCAATATTAAAGCCTTGGCAAATATAAAGAGAAATAAACTTTAAAATAAATGTTTTTTTGAAAATTCGGATCGCTCCTCCCCTCCCCTTGGTGAGATATGGCGGGACCACTCCCCTCCCTCCTGTCAGATTTAAATTATAATTATTAATGCAAATTCTATGCATTAAGAAGCTGAAGTGAGATTGTCCTTGACCCCCTCGTCTCCCTTGGTGAGATTTTTCCGGACCCCCTTCCCCCTATTTTGACTCACATAATTAATGGACGCCCCCTTAGTGGCCTAATTAGAAATAATTTGAGTTCTGCACTTTTTCGAGATTTTGCGCTTAGGGGAATACCCTTTTTGTCTTGTCACTAAGATCTTGTCATCAAGCTGTTACAGTAAACTAAAAATGTAGACTTCTTTGGAAATAAATGTAAAACGTAATTAGACGTGGTTAAATAAATTATTCCAAAGTATTTATCTATGCAAACTCTTTGTTAAAAAGGCAATAAGTAAAACACTCAGCTTATAACGTTTCCTAAACATTTCAGAAATCTTTCACATGAAACCTTGCAAAGTTTTAGTTACTTTTTAGAAAATTTTCATTTCCATTGCAGTAAAATTTTTGCAATTTGTTTATATATGCCTAATGATAACATTTGAAGCGTTTCGGAAACGTTACAGAAACTTTGTTTATTAAATGGACTTAAAAAAACAATTAAAAATCTTTTGTTTTTGTTACTTTTAGAAATTTTTCATTTCTATTTCAGTAAAATTTTTGCAATGTGTTAATATTCCCCTAATGATAAAATTTGAAAAGTTTCGGAAACGTTACAGAAACTTTGTTTGTAAAGTGGACATAAAAAAACAATTAAAAATCTTTTGTTTTTGTTACTTTTTAGAAATTTTTCACTTCCATTTCAGTAAAATTTTTGCAATGTGTTAATATTCTCCTAATGGCAACATTTGAAACGTTTCGGAAACGTTACAGAAACTGGACAGAAAGTGGACTAAAAAAAAAACTTATATGTTTGTATATTATTTTGTGTTTTATGTACACTAACGTGGGTCGAAATTTTTTTTCCCCAACTGCTCGGTGTTAAAATATCGTTATTTTAAACATCAATGTGTTGTTAAAGTTTTTTATAAGCGATCATAGAGGATGCCACAAAACGTGAACACGTGTTTTATATTGTAAGATTTTTTTTTATGTTTTAGATTTTTCATTTTCATTTGCTTTTTAAACGACAATTTTATATTAAAAAAAACACTTTAATTTGAGACTACTCTTAAGAAACTTTCCAAATGGTCACACTAAAATATACACACATGATACCAGACTAGCAGCAACAAAAAGCATAACAACAATATTGAATCTATTCACAAGTTCAACATGTTGCACCTGTGCAGGTTCACAGCTTCGGTCATATGGCTGTGGGCTTTGTGACGCTGTTGATTGTGGGCACAACGGCTACAACGACAACCAATGTCGATGTTCACATTGTGGCACCACATGTTTCGTATGGTATCACTTGGATTTAAAATTTCAAGGGTATAGCAAAGAATATTGATTATTTATATAAAAATATTTGTTGAGTAGTTGATTTTTTTTTTAAGTCTTAGAGGGAATACGTTGAAAAGTGAAAGAATTTGTAATGAGATAATTGTTACTTAGTTTTTTCCTTTCCTAAAAGTATTCTAACTTTAGATTTTTCGTTACAACATTACTGTTTATTGTTAGATTTTATTGATAAATACTGCATAATACTACAGCTGCTTTTCCTTTTTACAAAATAATGGAACTAATTCATGTTATTAAGTCTCACTGATATTTGGTTTATTTTTAAGCAAATTTTTTTCTACAATGTCTTGAAGTTATCTTTAGCAGATTTAATAAACCAATAAATACGTTACCACCTAAGCACTCTATTCAATTTTTGATATTGCTTGCGCTGTGTTCATACTTACTGCGTTGTGTTTTTAGTGTTCTATTCTATTATTTCAGCAAAAAGCAACATATCATCAAAAGTCATGTTACCTTCGGCATAATTTTATGTGGCTTTTTACAGTAAATAAAAATATACATTTTCTTTCAATTTAACTTCATTTTTTACTTACTGCGAATATGTTAAAATTTTATTTCACACCATATAAACTTAACAAGTTTTATTTTGTTAAATGAAAAAAAAAAAAAAAAATAAAAAGTAACCCACAGCATTTACTCAACATTATATATACGAATACCTTGTCAGTCAACTTACTTACCAACATTGCCATCATCTTTATGTGTATGTATTTTAAGTGCCAACCTTATAAAATGGTCTTGTTTTTGAATATACTTTTTAAAGCTGTACCTACACATTTAATGTTCATATCATATTATTTTACACTGCAGCATAACTGCTACTGTTTTTTACCAAATTAACTAGAAGCTCTGAAGAAACCCTGCAGTGTTTGTTAACATCAACAGTATCATTCTTATCAAAAGTAACATTTCTAGCAAAAGCATAATTTCCATCAACAGCATTGGTTTTATTTGCACATCTCGCACAATCATAACATTTTTATGCTCTTTCTGGCAAACAATCTGCTCACTAGTGGTAGTCAGTTAAAAAATGCTTGTTAGAAAGTAATCATCTATTTCAGGGTTACCTACATAGTATTTGTGCGTAGATATATAGTTAGGCAGTTGCAATTTTTTTTATAGAAATAAAAACACCATTGGTAGGTATGGTATAAGAAAAAGTTTTGAATTTCTTAAATTTTATTTTACTTTAAAACTTTTAAGTTTTTAGGTTCACTTAACCATGTAAGAGGATGTTTAACAAATCTTGGGGCCTTAAGCCAAAAATAGTTCTGTCTATGTATAAAGCCATCATCAGACCAATTCTGACATATGGAATTCTTGTATGGTCGAAGGCTTTAGACAAGCAAACTTATTTGGCAATTTTATCAAAAATTCAAAGAATGGCAGGTATTGGAGTAAGCGGAATAGTAAATACTACTCCGTCTTGACATTTTCAGTAAAGGGACTGCAGCAAAAAAATCCTATTTGACTGAGGGAATCTGGTTTTTGGAAATCGAAGCCCTACGGCCATGGTAGCATTCTCGCTCAATTTCATGGCTGTGACATTCAAAATGGGACTGATTATATCACCCCCACTCTTATGTTTTCAACCAACTTTCAAGTGAAAATACCTAAAATGTAGGCATGGACTCTTATTTCGAATTCCAAAGAAATGTACACGGACGGTTCGAAAATGGATTCTGGTATGTGGGTTGGAATTTTTTCCTGTGACTTAAGCCTCAGTGAATCTTTTGCTTTACACTGTTATTGTAGTGTATTTCAAGCGGAAATTTTTGCTGTCTGGAAGGCATGCCAAATTATTGAATCTAAAATTTTTGAGCGTAGTGACAGTTTTGTTATATACGTCGATAGTCAAGCAGCCATTAAGGCCCTTGGCTCTAATATTATCAAATCCCGCTTGGTCCTAGATTGCAAGAAATCGCTATGTGAAATAGGCGGAAAATGCAACTTAACTGTGTGTTGGGTGTCATGGCATAGCGACTTCATTGGCAACGAAATCGCAGATGAACTTTCTAGGAAAGGTTCAATAATTGACATTATTTCTGAACCTAATATTATGAAACCACTAGCCAAAATTGATTCAAAATGTGTAAATTGGGCTTATATGAGATGGTCTAGCATGACAACATGTTGTACGACAAGGGCAATCTGACCTTATTATTAAGCTTATAATACGCGAAAAGTGATCTCATTAGACAAACAAACCCTGAGAATCTTTGTTGGTGTTATAACAGGACACTATTTTATAGGCAAGCAAGCCTCAAGACATGGGTTTTCTAACATGGGAGATCTTTACAGAAGCTGTAAATATCCTGACGTCGAAGAGTCTGTCTTTCATTATCTTTGTGAATGCCCAGCGCTGACAAATCGGCGTATAAAGTATTCGGATTTCACTCAAAAAATTAAAAATAAATTAAGAAAAATTATGACACTGAAAACCATTCAGAAAAATTGACTCAACCCTGAAGAAAAGTTCATGAAAAAATATTCAAAAGAGACACATAAACGATTCGTTACGGAAACTGAAGAAAGTGAAGGCATTTGGGTACTTGAAATGTACTTTTTAGAAGCCAAAAGTACTTTATTTTGCGCATTGAAAACCCAATTTTATAAAATGTATAAAGTTTTTCTAAAAATTTCTAAAAAAAAAATGTCCACACTTTTGCTATCTCAAAAACCTTAGCAAAATGAGATATATTTGATATGAAGTGCATACAAAATGTGCGGTACTCTCTGTAAGGATTTTCTTTTTTGACTTTTAGTTTGCCATACTTCCCAGGTTTCTATATTTCATGCCTGCTGGCATGTGTAATTTCAGGTGGTAATGTTGCATTTTTAGTGGATTCAAATAAAACAAAGCACTTTAATGAAACAAATTTAATTATAGTCATGATTCGTTTACATCAAGCAGCAACAGTTTTTGAATTTGCAAAAAAAAAAAAAATACTGCATGACAAGCACTTTCTTTTATTGGGTGCAAAAAATATATACACAAATTCAAGTAAAAGTTATGGTCACGTAATGAAAGTCATTTTGGTTATTAACAACAGAATTGGTAGAAAAGTAAATAAGCTTACATATTTTAGGCCATTTACTTTACTACAAACTGGCATATACGAAAGCATCGATTATTGTTGACTAAAGAACCAAGCTAAATGAGTTTGTTGAACTTTAATGACTTTTTCATGGTAAATGTATGCCAAAAGTGTTAAGCAAAAAATCGTAGCCAGACATGTTACATTTTAAAGTTGAGAATATTGTCGACAACGATAAGGATTTCCGTTTATCGGTTGTGTTGCAGTAAATCGGAAATGACAAAATGTAGACACTTTTTCTAGCCAACTGAAAATTGCACTAATGACCAGAAAAAAATGGAAATAAAATGAAACAAAAAAATTATATAAAAATGTTGAAATAACAACGATTTTTGGCTACAGTTCAACTGGGAAATATGAGCCAAATTTTATTTATTTTGGCAACAAAATAGCGGATATGTTTAACTTTTCATTGAATTTTGCAGGCACAAAGTCACTATGTTACATCAGTGTTTTTAGCTTATTAAATTGTACTTTTTTTATTGAATAATTTTGTAATGACATAATAGTGGGTTCTTGTCATTTTATTTAAAGTTAATTAAGTAATAAGATTCCACTTTATTTTAAATAACATGCAACTATCTTCACTTTTAATATACAGTAATTATGACATCGCACATGCAATGGTATTTATGCAATAATTTTACTTTCGCTCACATTAAGGGTTTTTGTAAATTAACTTGCTGATACATTGCTGGAAGGACTAGCTCCATGAAACAAACATCTGTACATATAAAAAAAAGCAAAAAAAAAAAAAAAAACTGCTGCAAATTTAAATTTATCACTTCAGTTTGAAATTTTTCTTTAATGATTTTTAGCTAAATTGTTAAAATTTAAATTTTAAAATTAACGTTTTTAAATCAACATTTCTCAATTTTGATTGAAATTTTTTCAACTTTTATTTACATTATAAAACAAAAAAGAAATTTATATAGCAATAGTCTTACCTTAGATCCCAATGTGCACAAAAACGGATGCGGATCCGTTACGGACCCGGAACGGACTTCATAAATGGATCTCTTACGGACACGTTTTTTTAAAACTAAAACGGATCCGTTATGGACTCGTTTTTTTAAATAAAACGGATGCGAGCCGCACTCGTTTTTTTTTTAACTAAAACGGATCCGTTACGGACTCGGAACAGACTTCTTATACGGATCTGTACCGGACTCCTTTTTGGTGAACAAAATGGATCCGTTCCAGATTCCGTTTGTAATACAATTCGAATCCGGAATCGTGGGTGATTCGCCTCCAAACAGCGGGAAGGATCGTCCACTTTGTCGGATCCGTTTCAAACTTAGAACGGACTTCATATTCGAATCCCTTTCGGATTGGTTTTTTTGTTAATAAAACGGATCAGTTCGGATCTTTTTTGAATTCGTTTTCATATGAAATTCCTCTCGAAAAAGCGGAATCCGTTTTGTTGGATCCATTCCCAAGTCGTTTTTTGTAAATAAAACCGATCCGTTCTAAATTCCGTTTCTGATACGATTCGAATCCGAAATCGTGGGTGATTCGCCTCCAAACAGCGGGAAGGGTCGTCCGTTTTGAAATCGAATCTCGTCAGAAACGGAATCCGTTTCGGATAAATAATATGAAGAAGCGGATCCTAAACGAATCCGAAACGAATCCGTGTGGCACACTGGGATACCATACACCGTTTCCAGACATAATGTCATACCTAAAAAAGACCATGCCGTGATTTCATAGGTCACACCTGCAATATAAGTAATGTGGTCTGTCAGACCACAAAGTATGGTTAACCGCCTTTTGGGTTACCGCTGCTCGGAGGGTTAAAGTTTGTAATTGGAAATCGTAACTTTCTAGCTGATTCGCTTATAGGCTGAGTAAGGCGCAGTCTTGGGAGCTGACTTATAAGGGTAATTGAGTCATACTTGCAGGTTAGAAGGATTTTTTTTCAATCTTAGCTCAAAATAAAGAAAAATTTGTTGCTTTCATACAAATGTAGAATTACTGCTACAGTTCTTAAAAGAGATCCTATGCAAGTAAGTGTGGCTCATGATAGTTAAGTATACTGATATCATATTATATCAAATTCTTAAAAAAATGGATAAGTCAGCTCTAACACGATAAAACTTAATCGAGTATGGCTTGCGAAAATAAAGTAATGACGTATTAAATGACAGCAGAATAGGCAACATCATCATTGAAAATATCAAAAAATCTCATGCAACAAATTGCATCGTGTAAGATCTGACATATTGATTTTCTTGAAGTTCGCAGTTACTTTGCTCTCTTCGGGGAATTTTGTGCTCTGAACGATTTTGGCTGTCTATTCCCTTCGATTAATTTTCAAAATGTCGGTTAATCTCTATTTTATCATAGTTGGAGATTTTATTTAGAGCACACAATGTAAAATTGTTAAATGATCTGTGGCACCTTTTAAATGAGATTTGACCGATCTCTTGATGCTTTTGCTATAACCAAGTTTTTTGCTGCAAACTTCAATAGCATACGTAAAAAGTTCCATATATTTTTTTATTGATACAATTATGACAATGTCAGTCGACATCCTTAAGGTAAATTTCATCATCACATTATTCGAAAATAGCCTGAAAGATTTTTTCCTCCACCATTTGTTACATGACATCTTTTTTATCATGTAATATTTCATTGTAATTACTTAGCATTAAACAGCATTTTATTTTCCATATCATAAAAAAGATACCAATTAACCCTAATATGCAACAATTGCTGCACCTTTTTGTGGAGTGCCATTTTTTTACTGCAATTCTCTAATTTCAAAAAATGATATTATAAAACGTATAAAGCTAAAGCTGAATAGAATAATAAAAAAAAAGAGAATTTAAAATGAAACTAAAATATTGCACACGCTTGCATCTTTGCCACATAAATTTAGTCAATTATCCTTTGGCAGGGATATTTATGCCAAGGTACGAAAACGAACACATAAAATATAAAATAAGCAGCAGGTGCTTAAGCACGGTGTACGTTATTTAATACTGTCAGTTTCAGTGATTTTTTTCACAGGATTCTTTTAAAAAATTTTCATTTTCTGGCAATTAAAAATATAAAAGGTAACAAAATGATATTTTCAGTATTGTAATAAAGTGTTATAACACGGTTTTTTATATGTTTTCTTTTTCTCGTATTAAGTGTCATAAAAAGCCAATCCTTTAGCAACAGCTATAAAGTATATAGATTGTAATTAGAGTGAAAACCATTTGCAGTTGTGTAAAATGGTCATGCGGCTTTTTGTTTTTTGTTTTTGTTTTATAGCGCAAAATTACTGTGTGTTCTATTATTGTCAGTTTAGTGTTGAAGGACTTGCTAATTTGACTTTTATTACTGTAAATTGTGTCGCGGATCAATGTTTTTATATGTGTCATAAATGAGCACTTTTTTCTCATTTAGTGTTAGTAACAAGAAAACTCAACGTTCTATTGTCCATTCTATGTTGGCATTTATGTCTGTTAAAAATGAATAATTTTTTGAAATTTATAAAACTGATTAAAATGGAAAGAAAATGTATGTTTAGATTGTAATTTTTTGGAAAACTTTGTGCTATAAGCACGTGCTTAAAAACGCTAAGTTACTATTTTTATATAGTACCCAAAAAATCGAGACATATTGAAAATATACAAAAGTGTTGAGAATTCGACAAAAACTCGATGATCTGTAGCGGAGCGCACGCTCGACTTCGACCGAAATACTTTCAATTGCTCGCTGTAACTTTGTGTACATGTTTTTGAATTCCTTATTATTGATTTAAGCAATAACAAAAAATTCGATATGTCAGACCTCATTATTCAGGATTCCCCCTAAGCAGTGCGCCAGTTGTTGAAAAGTTGAAAATCATAAGATATACTATACTTTCTGCTCTTGCGTTATTAATTGAGAGCACTTAAAAACTGTAAAAAAAACGTACAAAAAGCAATTTCATAGCGTCTGCCTCTTATGTACGTACTTTAAAAATGTGTTTTAAAACAACAAAAAAAAAATGCATAAGGCAGACGACATTTTTGTTAATAAATTTATTTAAAAGTGATTTTATCACTAGGCAGATTGTGATAGTTATAAATATTATGCCATAAGTTATGAGAGAAACAACCTCTGCCACTTTGTTAATGCTGCTTTTAATAATTTCAATACATATAATAAATATAATTATAAAAAATTGAATAAAAAATCATTTTATCGCATCTGCCACTTGGCTGACAGTTGCTTTATAAAAAAAACGTAGAAGTAGAGAAGGCAAACGATTATAGCGATAACTTTTCGAAGGCAGACGTGTTTGAGCACTTAAAATTCATATTATTAGAATATATCTGTACATATAAAGCGATTAAAGTGCAAGTTTTGTTATATAAAATTTTATTCTTTTTTATCGGTCATCTATGTGTATGTATTTTTTTTTCGGCTTATTATTTTTCTGGCTGCATACAGCATGTGCCATTTTAACTTAGACAGCTGAATAAATCAAAAGTCAAGTTAGAGGTTCAGATAGGTATTCATGTTAGAAGTCAAAGTGACCCCTGAAGCTCATTTCATCATTGGTTGGACCGCTGCACAATCTTGCCTTAAGTGGCAGCACCTTTTTTGCACCAAGCGGGAATTCGACCTTGAAATGACCTTCAGTAGTCACTTTGACCTCTAACATGAATACCTATCTGAACGTAGAATTTTGTGCTCTTCCGGAATCCGAGGTCAAAAATAGGGGTTTCCATTTGAAAAACCAAAGTCGACGTTCAAATAACCTTGAAAATGTAGGTCAAGGTCATAGCTAAGGTCATGGCTGGATCAGCCCTTTGATACCCACCCAGTTTTATTTGAAATATTTTTTTAATGACTTGCAATTTTTTGACTTATTCAGCTGTGTAAGTTAAAATGGGACACCCTGTATATGGGGCATTTCCCGCCAAATCAGACACTATTTTGCTTTAGCATCTTTGATTTTTTTAAAGAAAACAATTTTTTTTACGCAAGTAGGTACCGGTTTAGACTAACCTCCATAATTTATTTTTCTCCGATATATTGTAAATTAAAATTTATATCACAGGTCAATTGATTAATAAGATAAATATCTTTCAGCTTAAAATATTTTGGAGAAAAAAAGTATATCGATATAGTTCATAATGAGGTTTGAAGAAAAAAGGTCAGGCTTTTCAACTGTATAATTAATTATATTCGAAAAAATATGCTGTCTCTGTCCGATAAGGCAGAGACTTATACGTCTGCCTCTTGTATTTTCAGCTTCTAATGGCAATATTGAAGACAAAAAAATTCTGGATAAAAGCCAGTTATTTAATAAAGTTTCTTTTTGACATATTAACAATTACTGTATTAAAAATCCTGCAGTGTGAACGTTTGCCATTTTTATTTTCGGTACTTACACTATGCTCTAAACATAATATATTAGTGGCAGACGCAATTAAATAATTTATTAGAATTTTTCCCTAATATACTCTGAAAAGACTCACGTCTGCCTCTTATATTTTCAGTTTCTAGAAGCGATATTAAAGGCAACAAAATTCTGGGTAAAAGTCTTAAAGTTATTCCTTAAATTTTTTTTTTTTGACATATTGACAATTGCTGTATTAAAAATGCACGTCTGCCTTTTTATTTCGATATCTACACTATGTCTTAAATACAATATATCAGAGGCAGACGCGATGAAATAATTAATTAGCGTTTTTTTTTATTGCTACTTCAAAATTTGTTTAAAAAAAGTCGGTTTTTCACTTTATTTTTAATTTTTCTATATCGCTTAAATGTGAACTACTTACATTGCATAACAATACTAACGTCGATAAAGTCATATACGTACCTAAAATGTTCAACGGCTATCTAACTTTAAAAATAAGCTGAGAAATTCAAACCGCTAATAAGGTGTTTTGAAATGTTTGAACGAAATGCGCCCAATTGCTCAATATATAACCAATGAAATTTACTACCAATTCCATAACAGCTTATAGGACTACAAGTTCCTAGTGTAGTCAAATTGCTTCCATAATATTTGAAGAATTTTAAGATACATTTGTAAAAGAAAACAATTGAAAAAGAAATGCTTACAGAAAATTTATAACATCACCCTGTATTCAAGATACCACAAATTCATTTCGCTCTTGAATTTCAGCTACTCAGCGAAATTTTAGCCAATTTAACTGCCATGAACGTGTGTGTGTTAGCCTGAACACGCCATTTTAAGTTCACATTAAAGTTTACGTTTACTTTTATGTTACACTTGCGTTTTTGTGTATGAGTGTATTTAAGCTGTTGTTGTTGCTGTTTTTTTTTTTGTGTGTTTTTATTATGTGTCCTACACGCAGGCAGCACACGTTAATGCTGTTGTTGTTATTGTTGATGTGTCCTCGACTTTGTGTCCTAGCCGTTGCGGTAGCAGCAGCGGCGACTACGAAAATGATTTGCATGTTTGTGGCAAAGTGTAGTGGAACAAAAGAATTTGATTCGATTTTATTTTGATTGGAGTGAATGCCACAAAAGTTGGGGCTAAGATTACAAATATTTCTTATCAAATTTATTGAAAAGGAAACCTGTATTATGGATTTCTAGAATTTGGTGACTTTGTAACTTATTACTGACACTAAAAGTCACTCCTTTACTTTCACTCACATTTTATCGGCTTGATAGGGATTTCAGTGCTGTTAAGATGTACAGTCATGCTCCTGAATATTTTCGGGGACTCTTTTGTCATAACAATTTGCATTGCAGTAGACATAATCAGCCTTTATTGGAGCAATCTCTCAGCTTGGCTTTGTTTTCGACAACAGTGACTAAATTCTCTTACAATCCACTAGATATGATTTGCATAATATTTAAGAATTAATTTCTCATGAACCATCTTAGCTTAATGTTAACATTATACACAATGCCCCACTGTGCGTCAGTTGTTTTAATATTAAAAAGTGGTTATTTTTCTCTTAATGTGATTTTGTTTTTGTTGTTATTTACGTGCTCCAAATACTTGGAAAACAACCGCCAAAGTGTAATTTCCATATTAAACTTGTTCTCATAGTCAGTGTTGGGGTAATGGCAGTCATAAAAAATGTTCGGCGGAATGAGACCGCAGTGACACCCATGCGCATTGCCCTTGTCTCACCTTGGCCCTGTTAATGGTAACAGCGCTATGTTGTTCCTTTTTTTTTTCTTTCTTACCTTTATTTTTTGCGCTGCTCTTTTTGAAGTTGGCTGTTGGCTGTTGGCTGTTGCTTGTTGTTGCTACCCTTCGTGTCAAAGAATTTTTATGCTATAAAAAAAAAAAAAAACATAGAAAAAATAAAAAACATAAAGACACAAAAACGACTTTCGTTTGTTTATATTTTTGTACATTTCGTGCTGGAATTTCATGGATTTTCTTTTATTTTTTTTCTTTTTGGAATTTATTTTATTTGCTTGGATTTGAATTTAATTTTTGTGGCTGACTTTGAAACGATTAAGGATGAAGGTAAAAATATTATGCACATGTAAAAATTGCTGAAATTGAATAAAAAAATTCATGGTTAAGCGTGTTTTTAGGTTGACTTTGTGTTGTTGTTGTTGTTGTGGTTTTTTTCAACTGAGCTGGACATGTGTTGGCAAATTGACTTTGTGGCTTAGCAAAATTTTTTGGCTAGTTATTTTTTTCTTCAGCATATTTTATGTGTCACCACTGGAAATTCCGTTTTTATTTTCATGTCCTTGAAATATTAAATATTAAAAAAATTTTTTATATAATATAAATGTAAGCATACTTTCCGCAATAAGTATATATATAAGTATATATATGTATTCATTTTAAATTATGTCTACAGTGTGAACTATCTTAAAATCTTAATGCTCAAATTCCTTTCTGATTCTTGTAAGCTTCGAGTTTAGAGATGTGTTAACAAAAGACTAAATACAGGCTTGTGATGCGTCTTAACTATATATTAATATCCAAACAAAGACAACCATGCATTACCTACTGGTTTGAATTTTTGATAAACTTTGCGATAATATCCTGATCTAGCGATAATAGCCTGCTTCCAAGGCTTATATAGATGATGTCAAAATCTGTGTAGTTTAAGTTTGAGAAACATTAATTTCTCCCATAAGGTTTCATATGCTATTTAAATTCTTTTGACGAATGAATTAGCCGTTTGCCTACGTTTTTTCTTAATGATTTAACTGCTTAGCATTTTATGAACCTTCGATAATACTCGAAAAATTGTTTAATTGAGTTTCGATATTTTATATGTGAACTACATATGTAACTGTAATAAAAAATTACTATCCCCGGATTTCCCTCATTTTTTTATATGTTTTGGAAAAAAGAATGGTTTACCAAAATCCAAAGCTTCAGCTGCAGCTCTTTTTTTGTCAACTTTGATTATGACTTTTTTTTCTATTGCAATACTTGAGGGAAACAATAATTTTATCTCTGAAGAGAGCTACCTTGGGAAAGGAATAAATATGATATATTTTCCACCAATAAATCAAATGTTTTTCAAAAACCGATACATTTTAATAAATTACTATAATAAACACAACTTTGACGCGAGTACCTAGTTATTAAAATTATATAACGTTCCTCAAGCAAGGTTAATAATAAGCGTTTTTTTTACAATACGACAGTTTTAGGACATTTTTAAGACATTTATTGGCAATTTTTTTGAAATTTTTCGGACATTTTTTGGACATTTTTCGGACATTTTTCGGACATTTTTTGGACATTTTTCGGACATTTTTGGGAAATTTTTAAAACGGTATCTTGAAATTTTTTCAACAGTTTTCGGGCATTTTTTCGGCTTTTTCCTTGAAGCATTTTAAATGTTTAATAATTGGTCAAAAACTGTTCATGAATAACTTGGCATTTTACTGGCGATAAAATGGCCATTTCTTAAGCATAAACTGTTCGAAGGTAAAAATGTAACTTTACAACGAAACCATGAAATCGGCATTTTTTGGACATTTTTTTCAAGCATTTAAAATGCCCAATAACTAGCCAATTGGGTGAGCAAACAGTTTTAATGTTTTGATTTCTACCAGGGATGTATAAACTTTTTAAAATCAGCATTGCCAAGTTAATGAAAGTCGGCATCAATTTTGAAGTAAAAGCTTCAACCGTGGGCGGATATTTTTTCGTACTTACAAATATTTATTGTTTTAACCTTAAAGTCATCTGTACCAACTTTCTGGAGTGCTATTATTACTATCTATTAGTTTTCACTGACAACTTAAAAAACTATAGAGGATATTGCACAATTTGTCACATTCTTGAAGTTATCATTGCCAAGTTATAAGAAATTGATAGCGATTTTTAGAAAAACCTCAAACACATCCCACCTTTTTATGGGAGGTAGGCGGTGTTAGTGTGCGAATTTTCTTTATATTCAAATTATTGTTGTTTCAAGCTTAAGTAACATATGTACAAAATTTCAAGAGCCCAGCGCAATTATTTCTAGGTATGGCCACAGTTTGATATAAATCGATCCACTGTTCGACATCTGCCGATCTAATACGGATCTGCCGATCTTATACGAATATACGGATATATTCTCCAAAGTAAATATAAAGTCGTTTATTATAAACATGTTCCATTTTTGAATCATTATTATTATGGACAATACTTTTTATTATTTTCTAACAAACTTAACTTAACAAAAAAAAAAAATTTTTTTTATTAAAAATAACATAGCTTAGCTACCACAGCCAGTTGCATTCTTAGCTATTTAACTTGAAGCCTTAAGTTAAGTATAAAAAAACTTGTTAAAAGAAGTCTCGGCGACTATAATCTATTTAAGTGGTTTTTTTCATATCACAAAATGCTCCTCAGTTTCAAGCACAAAAGTTTAACTACCACGCAAACAAAATTAGAGCCATTTGTATTGTTTTTCTTCTCGAGCTCTTAATATGTTTCTTGCAACTAATTGTAAGTATCTATAAAAAAAAGAATATAATAATGAAAATTAAATTTAAATTTGTTTCAATTTATTTTTTTCATGTCTACGCTGTACAATAGCCAACAATGACAGTCCGCGCAATTATAGCACAATTATACAATTATGACCGACCATCCATCAAAGTTGCGTTCTGAAGAAAGCTATTTTCTTATGGGTGTCCCAACAGATTTCGCCAACACATTTTCTATTTTTATTGCTGCATTCTTTTTTATTGCATTGCATGAAAAATAAAAGAATTAAAAAAAAATAATAAATAAAATAGCAATAAAAAGCAAAATAATGTCAAGGTCAACGTTACCCACCCACACATGAAGACGAAAGCAGCTAAAACTGAAAGGCCAAAACAGCAAAGTTTAATGCATTGTCATAATTACTGCTTGTTTTTTTGCTGCGCGACACAACAGTTTATACACATACAAAGAATATCGCATGTATGGTAAAAGGAGGCACATGCAAAATTTAAAATTTCCAAAGGAATACAAATACCGTCTACTTTAACATTTGCAAAAGTCGAAAAATTTTGCTTTCCTCTGCAACGTTTCTGTTTATGAATTGGCATGCAAAAGTGGCAGCTAAAGGAAATGTCAGTCAGTCAATTCTCGTCTGGCAGCAAACAATTAGACATACACAAACTACTTTATGTGGCATAAAAATGTAAACAAAACAAATTGCAGTTGGTCGGATGTTTGGCGGTATGTTGGCCTGGGAATGAGCTCTGTCGAATGTTGTCGAGGCCGACAGACTTTGAAATGTACAAATCGATAATCCTTGCCATTTTCTTGTATACTTATATAGTGCATGTTGCATGTAAGAAATTGAAAAGAATCGCTTTGGTAATGAAGTTTTAAGTGCACATCGCCAAGGACATGTTAAGGTTGTTGTTAAACAATAAATAAATCAACGATAATATGTGCTATTCTCGTTTAATTACATTGTATTGCCTACATAGACTGCTACAATGACCAATAATTCATACAGCGCCAAAAACTATGCAACTAACATTTTTAAGTTATGGCCTTTGAGCTTAAAATTATTGCTTTCACTTGTATTGACACATTATGCTTAATCGGTTTAAGCCTTCTATTTAATTGATTTTTTAATAATACAACAATTAATTTTAATTATTGAATATCATTATTTTGATTTAATTTTTACTTTTTTCTCTAATTTCAGTGTGAGCCTGGTTTGGGCGCTAGCGTTATGTACAATCTATTATATAATCGGCCACAAAAGTTAATGCTTTTGGCTGGCTGCAGCACTGTGTGTACAACAGTTGCTGAAGCGGCGAAAATGTGGAACCTTATTGTGGTGAGTAGCTATGTATTATAATAAGATTGTGTTTTCCGAAAAAAAGATTAAAATTTTCATGATTCAAATGATTCAATGATTATTTGAGCAAAGCATAAATCGCCTCACTTAAAGTATTTAAATAAATTTAGGTATTATTTGAATTTAAACGCTTTATTTTTAACATTTTTATTTCTCTTTATAATATTTAATATCTCTTTGAGAAATACACTTATACTAAAATTTCCCGGAATTAAATAAATTAAAAGGAAAAAATATCAGCCGGGTGGCAACACTGCCGAGAAATTCAACATGCTTATGATTCGCAACTGGTTTATGCAAAATATAACATAAGTACGGCTTCACTGTTTGGTAAATGGATTGAACGATCTCCGTCGGTACTGTGTGGATTATATCAAGACAGTCATTATGGGAGCTTGTAAAAACCATTTCGCAATATTAGTTGCTGACAGATCTTGAATTGTACTTCACACCTATAGTATGTTTAATGATACCACGTCAAAACCTCTTTCGTAATATTGGAGACTGAGTGATCTTTAATATAATTTCACACTAGTATTAACAACTCGTCGAATCAACCCGGTGAGGCGCACCACAACGAAACCTCTTTCGTAATATTGGTGACTGGGATAACTTTAATAGGACTTCACTTCAATATTGACACTGCGTCGAATAAAATCTAGAAACTTAGATCAAACCATTTTTCATATTATTGGTGGCTGAGACGTCTCTAACCTGTCGTCAATGAGGTGGAGTGTGGCATGTCCCACATTCTCATTGAAATATGATTTCATACCATACTCATACCATTAGTTTTATTCTGAAATAAATGTAGCGCGTGAGTGCTGAGAAGCCCTTAAAGTCAAAATGGGTCAAAAATATACCTCATTGAAAGTAATCGTACACAAATCCAAGCCAAGCTTTCCAAAGCAACAATAGAATCGCGTATCTCATTTGAAATGTAATCTTAGTACCATCAGAGCAATATCTTGAGTTCTAAATAAAAGATGCTTCCTCCTGTGTCCTTTGTCTGTAAAAGGAGCAAGCAGCCTCCACAAAAATCTTGCGTTGTGTACGATCAGTAGCGAGTGCTTACAAATTTACTTGAATAAGACATGAAATTTGCAACCAGAAAATCAATTTAGAACCCATTATACGTGAGGAAGATCACTTTTGCGTTATTCATTGTAAAAGGTCGTAACCAAAGGCATAAATCTGGTAGGTAGTAGAACTTTTGGTAACGAGTTGCACTCTTAAGGAGCCCAACTTCAATTTTGGATACAGAAGCCTTATGTAACTGCTCACTTTGAATAAAGACACTAACAGCTGTAGAGTTTAATCAAGAGGGAGCTTTGCCCCACCCACGTGTCTCATTCGGTTGAAAATTTGTTTTTTTTGGAAGGAGAAAAATAAAAAATCATGCTGTTGGAATTACATTTTCCCCCACACGCAAAGTCGGGTTGGTACGGGCCTGATTTCAAATAGCAGCCCGCTCTTGATCAGATGCTTCCAAGATTCACAAGTGCTCACTGTATCGTTAATATCAAAATTTTTCTTCAAAAAAATGCACTTGCGGGTAAAGTGTAGCAGCTACTGGTTATTTAAATGGCGCAAGTTACTCGTAATCTCGTTTCAAGAATCATTAACACTCAGAATTCAAAAGAGAAGACCGTTGCCATTCGTAAGGCCTCTGAGCTACTCCACTTAAAATCATTGATTGTACGCGACTTTCAAGGCTGTTACACCATATATCTTAAGAGAGTATCATTATCTGAAATTTTCAATGCGTCCAGTAGCATACAGCTGTACTCTCCATAAAGCAAAAAACAAATCTCCGCAAGAACGCATAATATGTTGAACAGAATTGGGACGGAATCGGAAAAACGGCAGCGGCAATCCGATGTCAAAAAAAATTAGAATGAAATCTAAATCGACGGATGTCCGTCGGTAGGTAACTAGTCGTACGCTGCAATTCTGTTCAATTTCATAGCATCAGTGTGTTATAATTTTTGACAGTGGAATTCCGCTTCCGCTTTTCCGAATCCGTCCCAATTCTGTTCAACGCATAACACTGGGAAACAAAATAAAAAAACTAAACTTTTTTGATGGATTTTGGCCCATTGAACACTATGTAAATCCGCAATAAATATTTTTCCTATGATTAGGATTTTATTTTTAAAAGCAGTTTCTTAGATATCATTCTACACTTGTCTCACTAATTCGACAT
The DNA here is from genome assembly GCA_963662105.1 of Meiosimyza platycephala. NCBI lineage: Eukaryota > Metazoa > Arthropoda > Insecta > Diptera > Lauxaniidae > Meiosimyza > Meiosimyza platycephala. The sequence goes on from OY759210.1 coordinate 88,270,341, forward strand.
ATTTCTAGCTAAAATTAGGCCATTGAATAAAATTTTAAAATAAAGGTCATTAAAATACTTACAAAATTAGGTTTCAAAATGTTGTCCACTGTATCAGTAGTTTAGGCGATATGAATAAAAATATGGTGAAAAAATCATTTCGTTTTTATTAAGATCAAGTACGGAATATCATTAATTTCACGAAAAGAAATTTAAAACGCCAAAAAAAATGCTCAATCTTAACATTTAGATGGCTGTTTTATGAAAAAAATTAAAAATTATTAAAATTTTTTCTGTTGGCCAGTGAAATGACTCATTTATATTAAAAAATATTTCGCGAATAACCAAATGGTTTAAAGTACCTACTTTCAAGTTGTTTTTGCTGTGAGACTGGCAACAGATTTAAAAAAAAAAAACTGCAAACAAAATTTTTTTTAATTAAAAAAAAACCATTTTTATGTATATTTCTAAATTTAATTTTGGCGATTTAAGGTCGGTCATAACAAAAAGTTTTTTTAAACAAATTTTTATGTAAAACCTTTTATATTTTGCAAACATTTCTTTTAAATACATTTTTCTCTCGCCAAAACTCAGTCAGTTAAGAGCATTCCAGTAAAGAAAAAAAAATCGATTTAAATTTCATACCAAAAAAATGTCAACATATCTAAACAAATTAAAAACAAACAAACAAATGGAGGCTGTGAAATATGGTAGCAAACAAAATATAACGAAGTAGGTTAGGCATAACAACCACAACAGAATGCTACTGATAAAAAAAACTAAACAAAAACAAATTCATAAAAATTCAAAACTAAACAACAGCGGCATGAAAATCTGACAGACAAACAAACTAACACTGAAACGTGACATATAAAAACTAAAAAATAAGGAAAACATGTGCACAAGAGCAAACAAAAGCAGCAACAGGACTATCAGCAGCAACAAGAAGTTAGCGCAACACATTTTGATCACATGACAGCGAAGCGACAGCTGCTGATTACGTCAAAAAGTGGAAGTTCAAAGCGGCAAAAAGGGCTTAGCACATAACAACAAAATGCGTTACTGCATGGAAACCAACGCAACAAAACGCATTAAAATTTTTTGTTTTTTTTTTCAAATTTATGGAAATATTTAAGCTATGAAAAAATCTCACATGAGCTCACAGTTGCGTATTGAAAGATTTTTGAAAAAAATGCATATTTTCCAAACTGCAAGCAAACTATTGCTCACACTTTGCATATGGCTGTTAAGAGCTTTATTCCTTAACCTTTGTACGACGACTTTTTTGTTCTGATGATTTAAATACAGACTATAAAAAATGTTTAACATCCACATATTACTTCCACTTTAATGCTTATAGGGTGAGCCGGTTTTTTAAAAACACGGCTTAGCATACCTGTATGATATTTTGCATTTATATATGTTGCTATTTTACTGAGCTAATCAGTTCAATAACTTTATTGTGTCAAAACACCAAACAAAATTACACTTACAAAGATAAATAAAAAGAAAAAATGGCCTAAAGCTAATTATACTAGTTTCTTCTTCTGCTAGGAAGAGTCACCAGTAACTTTTAAGCCGATTAGTAAGAGTTTGGCAAGCCTTATATGTTCCGCTTCTTAAATAGATCTGTTGAGAACACAAGCAAAAAGTTGAGCAAAGAAAGCAGAAACTCTTTCTTTCTGTTTGTTTATCTTTGTTATTGTAACTCCCTTGATATTACACATTTCCCTGCAGGATATATATAAAAACATTGTACGCACATATAGCTTTTTCGCTGACTTTACTTCTGTGGGTTTTGAATGTTTTGTTTGCTTGACTTTGTCAGCGAAAAATATAAATGTGCGTACAATATTTTTATATATTTCACATAATAAAATGTTATTACGAAAATAACGCTGAAAAAAAGTATGCAGAATTTAAGCACGATTTGCAGAAATTAATTTGGAATGTTTTTTTTTGTTATTTGCTTTGATAATAGTACCGTAGAGTGGCTGGGCAATGATGAAAAAAAATTGGCATTTTGATTTTGGGAAAAAAAATTTCCTGACCTAAAATGAGTTTTAACATGCATTAAACTCATGCCATTTTTCGCTGATATTAATACAAATCCACAATAAAATCTTAAGCGCAAAAAAATTGGGGTTTTTGAGAAAATCACCTCTGTTTTTTTTTCATAAAAAGCGCTATAATTCCGCCAATTTTCAACAACTTTCAAAATTTTTTAAAAATTCTGACAGAGAATCAAAATTTCTATTAGAATGAAAAACTGCTATTTTTTACAGCTTGAACGCTTTGGTTTCATAGGCTCTTTCTCTTAGTTTTATTATCTTCTAGGCTTAACAGTATATAATACTAGCCTATCGAACTATTTCGAAAATTAAAAAAAAACAACAATATCAATAAAACGTGATCTTTATTCTTGCGGTTATCGAAATAGAATTTTAATGCTTTATCCAAACCTAGCCTCAATATATGCCTTATTTTTTGCAATTGTTGCATCTTAAAGTCACCTTACTTAACGTAAAAATAGTATATATAAGAAAATTATTATTTTGCTCACCATTTTACCAATTTAAGATTATAAGATATTTAAGCCATATGTATGAAAAATTATCTTTATGAATTTAATTTTAGCTAGAGTTTTTAAACAAACAAACAAGCAAAATTATGGCATACGAAAAATATTCAAGATCCTAGAATAGGTTCTGCATTGCAAAATCTATATATGTCCTTATGTATAGTATGTAGACATCTTTTAAAACAAATGGTTAAAAACCTAATTCGCAAAGAAAGTTATTTGTTTTTAATTTTAGCAATTTTTAAATTTTATTATGTTTGGCCAATAAAACCTTTCGTAGTCTTTATTTTGTGGCAACATTTGTTGCATGAAATTGCGCCTCAAAACCAAATAGTGAATTCTAAACGAACAAAAGTTTTGCAATCAATATAAACAATAAGCCCTTATGACAGGTAAGGCAAATTGCTGAAACAAAACTAACAAAAAATTTTGTTTGTTCTAATAGCAGCAATGTCATCGCTATTGTATGGCCATGTAGTATTGATCGCTGCTGCGGTTTTAAAGGATTTATTACTGCTAACGCGCAGTGATGCAAACAACTGTGCAAAAAGTCATACTTTGTCTGATGTCAAGTGAACATGTGCTAAGAAGCGCTCAGAGTGTGTGAAAATATGTGATGTCATATGAGTTATGGCAGCTCAATCTGCTGAATGGGGAATGAACATATTTTTTCGCAAGCCCAACAAAACCAAAGTCACTTGAAAAAAAAAATGAATTGTTTTTAAGTGACTTTTTTAGAATATCGTGAAAATCTCTTTTGTTTTTAAAAATTTTTTTCTATACACATCTATTTTATACGAATATTATTGAATTCTACTTCAATAAATATAAAATGGGTAATGACTATAATAAATAAAATTTTAAAAACTTTTTTCAATCAAATTTTTTAATATAAAAATTATCTCTAAAAAGAGGATTTTAAGTTGAAAATTTCCAAATAACAAAGACTGAAATTTTCAATTAATTTTCTATTTTTCTGCAATATTTGGGCCATATTTTAACATTAAGCTTAATAGTAGAGGAGCCCACGATGCTAAATGTAGAGTTACTCGAGCGTCGCGGAGACCTATTGGATTTTGAAGATTAGGTGGTATGAAGAAAAAAAGGTATTATAATGTTTAACCCTTCACTTTCAAAAATGTGAAAAAAAACATGCACATAGATTTACTCGAGCGCGTCAGATATTGATGGTGTACATGCTGGGACATGCCTCTGATGACGGAGATATATTAATCTGCCGACTTGGATGGTGGGCGTGGCCGTACGGATGAGTTAAAAATGAAAAAAAAAACATTTACTCGAGCGCGTCAGATATTCATAGGGGATGTTAAGTGATCCCAAACGAAGCTCCCATTCCTTAGACGGACGATTCGGATGTGACGCAAGCGGGTGGCCACCTTTCGAAAATGCAAAAAAAACGATATTTATAGTTACTCGAGCGCGTCAGATTTTTATACAGACGGTTTAGCTTGATGCCCTGGTCATGCTGATCCATAATCTGACGATTATCTGGAGAAGTTTGCTTAATCTGACCGTTTGAAAAATTTTTTTTTCTTTTATTTTTATTTTTTTCTTAAATCTTAAAAATTTTAAAATTCCCAATCAGTGATGCCATTTGGGTTTTGTGAAAATGTACGGAATCGAGACTTGAAATGTACTTGAAATCTCCTTTTTGTCTTGAACACCCAATTTTACTTAGATTTATCTATACATAGTTTCTAAAAAAAAAGATGTCATTTTGCCACCTGGAAAGCCTTAGCAAACTGACATATATTAACACATTGCGGTTATTTAGAAAAAAAGGTTATTATTATAAACTGTCCAAATGTACCGAAAATGTGCTGAAAATGTCCTGAAAATTCTTTAAATGTACTAACAATGACGATTTTTTAGAACGCAAATGTATACCGAAAAAAGTAAATTTTTTTTAATTTTTTTTGAAAAAAATTAAATTTATTATTTTTTCAAAAATATTCATTGATTTATTATGTACATATATACTTTACATAAATCAGAAAAAATGATTCAAATGAAATAAAATTGCTTACAATTATTTTTCTTTAATCTTCATCTGTGGAATCATCATCAGACAGCAAGTCTGGTTCGATTACGTCATCGATTTCTTCCACAGCTTGCATTTTATACCAAAAATCGGTTATTGATAAATTTCGGACATTATCTTATTTCATAGTGGCAAGATAAATTTCAAAAGTGGTAATAAGTACATATTGAATTTGTCTTTCCTCCTATGTTCCACATACATTTTGACGCAAACGAATATAGTACCAAAAAATATGGGTTTCCCGAAAACATTACTATGGTATTTTAGATATGAAAATAGTATCAATTTTGGTACTAAAGTACCGTCTGTGCCAACACTGGTGGGGACGGTGCGTGAGTGTGAGCGAGGTAGGCACGTAGTGGGGAATAAATAAGGTGATCATCCGTTCCGTATTTCACGACACAGTGTTGTATTTCAGTGTGATATTTCTGATTTTTTTTTTTTGGAAATACGTGACGTAAAAAAAAAGAAGAATAATGAACAGCTAAAAAGAATAAGGAACAACTAAATTATTTGTATATTAAGCTCCTAAAAACCAAAAAATTTAACTGCACGCGCTAAATTTTAATGACGATTTTTGTTGCTTCGACTTGTGGAAATGGGCAGATTATATGTTTTCCGTTATTTTTGAATTAATTCCTTCAAAATAAAAAAAAATGTGACCGCTCTCGAGTAAATCCAGGTGACGTTTTTTTTTTGCAAGTTTGTGACCCTGCCACTCGCTAGCGTCACGGTCAAATCGTCAGATTAGTGAAATATAGACTCTTTAGCATGTAATTAATCCACCATGTCTTAATCTGACGCGCTCGAGTAAATCCAGCTATCGATTTTTTTTACTATTCTGACCGGCTCCCCTACACTCGCGGCACTATATAGAGGGCTACTATTCGGTAGATGTACTAAACAAGGTACAAGGTATCCCCCATATCTTAATCTGACGCGCTCGAGTAAATCCCGAAATCCCCGCTTGGGCTCCCCTACTATAACACAAAAAAAAAATTCATGTTTGGGCCATAATTTCTGCATCTAAATAGCTTTCCATAATGTTTATTTAGCTTATAGCTAAATTTTATTTGGCTTTCTTGTATATAGCCGATCGAACAATATCGATTTAAAGTGGTGATTTTTCAACAGTTTTCCTAAGAAGCTTACTTCTTAAACAAGAAAAGAGATGACTTAGATTATTTTAAAATATTTCAGCTATTTGTTGTAAGTAGTAAGGACCAAATCTGGACAGTATTTCTAAGCCACTGTTTCCAAACATTTAATTTTTTTTTCACTAATCTGATTAAAGTAAATAACATTCTCGACAGAAGTACTTCAAAAATATAAATTCCTATTAAATTAGTTTTACTTTTTTTCAGCTCTGCTATGGTGCCTCGAGTCCTGCACTCTCAGATCGCAGTCGTTTCCCCACACTCTTTCGTACACATCCCTCCGCAACGGTGCACAATCCTACACGTATTAAATTAATGAAAAAATTCGGCTGGTCACGTGTGGCTATTTTGCAGCAGGCGGAGGAGGTTTTCATATCGGTAAGTCATAGAATAAATTTTTTTTTTAAATTTTTAATTATAAGCAAAAAATTTTTAATTAGAAATTTTTAAGAAAAAAAGAAAAAATTTAAATAATACTTACTACTTTTACAAAAATAGCAAAATGTTTTTTTTGTATACAACAAATTACTTTTCATTTGATATAAAAACTAATATTTTTTCTAATTGCTGGATCGTCTTGCGCTCGAAAATTTTCCACTAAACGTTATTATGGACATGTTAGAAAAGTTACATCGTTTCTAAATGAAAATATCGATTTTAACATTTCGCGCTTAGAGCCACATTAAAAATTTTGTTTTCCTTGATATTCAATATAATATATTTTTTATGTGAAACTATACAAAAATGAGTATACAATTAAAAAAATACTTTTCGTTCAGTTTAGCTAACTCAAACATTCCTCACACGCATTGCTGCCATACATGACGTATACGCAACACTCAATACGAGGGAAAAACTTATCTTTGATTAATTGCAGTTATTAAAAGCCATACATTAGCCAGCTAGCAAAACTTTTGCCACTTAATTAAACTTGAATAATTTATACAAAATTATAAAGAGCAAATGAAAAAGCCAACAGCAGACTTTCATTTAGTACTTAGGCAATAGCTCAATACTTCTTTAATACAGCGCTGAAATACAAGCAACAATTTAGCAGTTCAGTTGAGTTAAGTTAATTAAAAGGCACAGTCAATATTGTGTTTTCTACTACTGCAGAGCAATACGGAACCATAGCAGTGTCGGTGTGGGTGTGTGTGTGTGTGTGCTTGAAAATAAGGAAATGCTATACACACGGAAATACGAGCATGAATCATAAAAAGGAAATTGCGCGAATGCATATCGAACATTTTGATGGTGCGTGCTGTTAAAAAGAAGCAGCCACAAATTCAAGATGTTACATAGCACAGACAAATGTGCTATGAAATGTTTTAGAAACTGGTAGTAGGCATATCCTTACTGTTGTGTCATAAAGAAACTAAGCACAGTTTATTTGTGCAATCAGCTGTGTACGTAATTGTGCAATTTCTACATGAAATTTGAATGAATTTTATATGTTTGATAAAACGTCAAATTGTATCTTCGAATTAAGCCATCAACTCAAATAAGAAGATCTAATTTAACTCTTGCAAATGATGTAAAGCATTTAAAATTGCTCAAGTATGCAACTTAATTTACAAACGTAAAGTCAATTTGGTTTTATATATAGCAGGAATTTATATCTCTTTTACTATTATGTCTATATAATAGGCTTTCATGCTTTGATCCTTTTAGTCCAATTTAATCTTCGTTTGGTGTCTAAAACATACTCGTAATTCAGTTTGCTTTGCGCTTTAGTCTGTCAGTTACTGTAAAATCCTTTTACTAATACAACGTTAGCAATTACACACACACACACACACACACATATAGAAGCATAGATAGACAAGCATCCATATTTGTGGTAGTGTCGAACGGAAGTAATCTGATGGCAATAAAAAAAGTAGTAAAAGGAAAAGAACATTGGTTTGATGCAACAAACACATAAGCTACCAATAACTGCACCATCTCTTGGTAGTTCCTTAGAGATTTGTAGGCAGCAGCACTTGTTGTCATCTCATTGCTGCACTCATGGGAGCTAGGAGGCACTCCGGCAGACTGACAAGATTACACACGTTGTCTATGTTTTTAAAACTTTCTAACTCAACTCCTGTCGTTTTTTTTTTTTTTTTTTGCTTGAAATGTTGACATTAAGATAGAAAAAAAAAAAGAGCAGCATATGCATAAAAAACCAGCAAAAAAGAGCATTCTGGCACACTGTCTGTAACATTTCATTAAAGATGTTAACCAAACCGAAAGTAAGGATGAGCATTTTTAGGTTTCATAGTAAATGTATCTTGTCTGTTAAACTTTTTACATAGTAATCTCTGTGATTCATGTTTTATAATTCAAAAGTCATATTTAATACTTCACGCTTCATATTTTTTTGAGCTTAATACTTTATGCATCATTTATTACTTACTATATTCAATGTTTTATACTACAAGCTTCAACTTTGTATAAACCAGTTGATCCATTTCTATTTATGCAGGCCAATATCGCGAGAACTAAATAAAATAGTGATGAATTTTTTAAACAAAGGTGTAAGATTTCTAGGGGGTCAAATAACAGTGATCTAGCCTTTGACCTTGGAAACAATTTTAAGGGTCAAACCAAGGTCAACTGCTTCACATCTTATATGTACTTCTTTTTTTCATAATACTTCATATTTTATATCATACTTCATATTTCACATCACACTTAATATTTTACATACATCAAACTTCATATTTCACATCATACTTTATATTTTACATCATACTTCATATCTTACATCATACTTCATGTTTTCCATCGTACTTCATATCGTACATCATACTTCATATTTAACATCATACTTCATATCTTACATCATAGTTCATATCTTACGGCACACTTCATATTTAACATCATTCTTCATATTTCTCATCATACTTCATATTTCACATCACACTTAAATTTTACATATATCAAACTTCATATTTCAGATCATACTTTATATTTTACATCGTACTTCATATTTTCTATTATACTTCATATTTCACATCACACTTCATATTTTCCATCATACTTAATATCTTATATCACACGTCATATCTAACATCATACTTCATATATAACATAATTCTTCATAATTTTAATCATACTTCACATTTTCCATCATAATTCATATTTCACATCACACTTCATATTTAACATTACACTTCATATTTAACATCAAACTTCATATTTTTCATCATACTTCATATCTTACATCATGCTTCACATTTAACATAATACTTCATATTTTGAACCATACTTCGTATTTTACATCAAACTTCATATTTCACATCAAACTTCATATTTCACATCATACTTCATATTTTACATCATATTTCATATCCTACGTCACACTTCATATTTAACATCATACTTCATATTTTCCATCATACTTCATATTTCACATCATACTTCATGTTTTTCATCATACTTCATATCTTACATCATACTTCATATTTAACTTCATACTTCATATTTAACATCATACTTCATATTTCACATACAAGTACTTCAGATTTTACATTATACTTTATATTTGACATCATGCTTCATATTTTGAACAATACTTCATATTTTAAATCATACCTCATGTTTTTCACGACACGTCACGTTTTACATCATACTTTATATATAACAGCATACTTTTCACATTTTACATCATACTTCATAATTCATATCATAATTCATATTTTATTCGTTATGATTCATAACGTCTAGACTGAAAATGAGCAATCAATGGGACCATTTTTTTTTTAAGAATTTTCAATTTTCACACTTCAAACTTGTCATATATTCATCATTTCCTAGATGTCATTCATCATTTTGCATGTTTCATACCTAGTTCAACTGTCGTGCTTCATACTTCATATTTAATACTTTACACTTCATAGTTTAATTTCATTTTCAAATTTCATATTACATAATATATGCTTCAAATTTAATGCAGCACATTTCTTTCTCTATACATCATCATCTATACTGGCGACTCCATACTTCCTTCTTCTTACTTCATATCTCATACTTCACGAATAATACTTAACATCTTGTGTTTCACACTTCATGCTTCATATTATTTGCTTCTAAATTCATATCACATAGTTGACATTTCTCGCTTCACACTTAGAAAATAGTGCTTCAGAAATCATACTTCTCATATTATATGCTTCAATAGTAATACTTCACTATAATTTTCCATTATTTCATACGTATAAAATTTTAAACTTGAATTTTTCGTTCCGCTATTTTGAAGTGTTATCTTTAGTTCTGTACGACAAGTCATGCAGGGAGTTTTCCACATTTTGTCATACATATGCACACAGGACACATTAGGTATGCGCCATGGCGCACATTTTCCGATGCTTTGCTATCGCGATGAAATGCTTTGAGTTTCAATTGGAATTCAATTTAAATTCAAGCAGCGCCACTTTAGTTGCAGCCAGTCCTACGGCTCAACAACAGTAGTTGAAATGATTTCTAATGGTGGTCACAGTACTACAGTGTCTCCTTTGAGGGTGCAATCGGCTAAATGTGCCAGTTCGAGAATGTGCAAAAATTAAAGCAGTGAGCGAAAGAAAAATACCGTTCGGAACAGTAAGAGGACAAGAAATAAGGGAAATTGCAGTATGCAATGATGCATTTTTAAAAGAAATTTCCACATTGTTTGTGCTAAGAACACACACACATTTCATACGATTTGGTAAATATTTGCCAAAATCTTTAAATAGATATTCATGAGTTGAACATTAAGAACAAATTATCGAAAGCTGAACAAAGAAAAAATTCACAGAGAATGAATTATAAGAAAGGATTATGCAGTGCACAATATGATTCAATACAAAAAAATTAAAAAATATTACTGCTACCCTTTGTAATGCTAAGTGTCAAGGAAAGATATATGTGGAGCTTTGCTCTAAAAAAATATTGCAATTTAGGAAAATAAAATAAACGAATTTTATTTATTTTCAAGCTACTTCACGCCCAACACAAATGATTGCTATAATTATTAAAACCATTTTCTAAGGAACTACCATTTAAATTATGAAAAAAAATGTATTTTTCATAAGAAATAAATTGACATAACCTTTAAGCACATCCTGCATATTTTACTACAATCAAAAACACACAGCAGTAGCCAAATCAATTTACACGTGTCAATATTTAAAAACTTGTTTCGCAACGCGCATCCTGCTATGCATATAATCAACTTGCGAGCACCGCAAATTAAAAGTAAAACCTAAAGGAAAAAAAAATCGCAAGAAAAAAACCATAAAGTTGACCCTGACAAAAAGTCCAAAAAAAAAGTAAACAAAATTTGTTGGATGCAGAAAATCACAGCATCATTAGGATAATAATGTGTCAGCAACAGCAGCCCGCCTGCAATCAACAGCACAGCGGTTATGCTAGCGATCTAACACAAGCATACATAGATAGAAGAAAGTTTTAATAGGCAGGAATGCTATAGGCGGTCAAACGAACATGCTGTTTAGTTAGTGCTTAACTTTATAATGATGTATAGGTTAAAAAGTTTATATATTATAATTGCAGATGTCACTGAATAAAATTGTAAAGAATTTTGGAAATTGAGATCAAGCGTCTAAGGAAAAAAACTATCAGGTGTACAAAAAAGTTTTCAAGGTTTTTTTTTCGGAAGTTTGACGCTTTATTGTGAAAAATTTGTTACAAATTTATTTTTCAAAGTATTGTTCATCGCTAGCCACTACTTTTTCCCAAATTTCTGGAAATTTTTGTATACCTTTTGGAAAAAACGATTGGTCTTTTGATGCAATCCACAAATCGATCTAATTTTGGAGTTCTTCAATAGAGCGAAAGTGCTGATCCTCAAGAGCATGCGTTATCGACGAAAACAAATAATAGTCGGTAGGGGCAATATCTGGGCTATATAGCGGGTAGGGTATGACATCTCATTTTAGACTTTTAAAGATATGTTTTCACCGGCCGTGCAACATGTGGCCGAGCGTTGTCATGCTGAAGAATTACCTTATCCTGCCTTTGCTAGTATTGTGGCCGTTCTCGTTTCAATGCTCGGCTCAAACGCATCTGCACGCCCAATTGGTCCCACCAAATACAGAGCATGACTTTGGCCATATGAATATTCGGCTTTGGCGTCGATTTTGGCGTATGGCCGGGCGGCGCGTACGACTTTTTACACTTAGGTTATCGTAATGAACCCACTTTTCATCACCAGTGCAAAATCACGGTGAAAAAACCCGTTTTTTTGCCGTTGGAGCCGCTTTCCCGCAAATTATGTTTTGTTGGCACAAAAGTTGACATGTTTGGAGCACACAAAAACTATCTTGTTTACAATTTAGGGGAGCTACACAAACTGAAAAAGAATGCCTAATGATGAGGCTTCACAATGAAGTTGCTTGCAATTTTGTGCGATTCGATTTAATACCAGTGATGCCATATCAAAAAAATTCCTTTAAAACTTTTTTGTACACCTGATATGTAAATAAATTTGATAGAAATTTGTAATGCGCGCACATCGATGAATATGCTATAATTTTATATATATAAGATATTTGCATAAGACTGTAGCATTTTGGTTTAAAATTCATTCGCACTGCTAAAGATAATTGTTACTCATACGCCCCGTATTATGAAAGAAATTTTTGTTTTTATTACATGATATTTTACAAATAAGTGGCAAGAAAATCAAAAATTTATTTATTAGCGGCTAATCTGAGGATGTAGTCGAAATATACTCAGGTTTTCGAAAACACAAAACTTTTAAATGTTTCGGAAGAATCAACACCAAAACACATGTTGCACTTGTTGAGTGTAGCGTTCAAAAGAAGAACAAGCTTTGTCTTTATTATACTACGCTTTCATTACTATATGCGAAATGTAACTAAAAAACAAAAAAAAAAAAAACAAAACAAAAAATACATAAAGACTATGTAGAAAGCAACCAACGAGAATGGCGTAGAAAATAAAAAATAAAAGCAAAAAATCGCAAAAGAAACACAAGAGAAAAACCAAACAAATTTCAATAAATGACAGAAAATCACAACATCGTCGTAACACAGCAGGCGTTGTTGTCGGTATGGTCACAGGATATCATCATGGTGCTTGACATGCTGTGTGTGTGTGTGTGTGTGTGTGAATATGTGTTAGTTTGTTTGTTTTTGCGTTATGGCTGTCCGCAAAACGGTTCGACTAAGAAGTAGAATATCGCTGCTAAGCAACAGCAGCAATGAAGTCAAAGACCGCAAAAAAAAAAAAAAAAAAAAAAAACTCAAACGGATTTTTAATGATGGATAAAAACTGGCCGGAAGTTGCTGCATAAGAGAGCAAACATTTTAATTATGCTAACGCGTATTCCTATGCTAAGTAGAGCTTTTTACGTATTTTTAATTAAAAATAAGTGTAAATGTGTGTAAGTACACGTATTTTATGAATAATTAATGGCTTGACGTATTAAAAATATATTAACATACAAATTTTGCATGACGGATGTTGTTATTAAAGAGCATCAAAAATGTTTACATTAAATGAAAGCAAATTTAATTACATATATAATGTGAAAAAAGATAAAATCTTATCTGATAATTACATTTTCAGTGGTTTTTTAATGTAAATTCAAATAGAAAAATTTTTTTCCAGACGACAAAGATGACAAAGCACCTCAAAATTAAATGTTTTATTATAACTCCTTATATATATATTTGAGTGCTGTTTACGGAAGACTCTTTAAGTGAAGTAATCAGGCTAAAAGATCTTGAAAAAAAAAATTGGAGCATATTTCCTACTAAATTTGAATATGCCTACTTGCCGGAATCTATATTTTTACCAATAAGTTAAGTGGAATATGTTCTACACTGTTAAAGCCGCTTTAAAGACCATAGACCTTAAAAAATGTATTGTATGCATTTTTTGCCACAAAATCAAATCCCAAATACAAAAAACTTAAAAAAGTGGATTTTTGCAACTGATTATTCCATATATAGAATACTCCCCTTTAGGCTCTGAGCATTAAAATAAAAAAAATTGAACGTGACAGTTTTGAATAAATTGCATTCAAAGCACATAACTTTTACAAAACTCGATCGAATCATTTGAAAATCTTTAATCGAACTCAATTACCAGGTTAAAATTGTTCCATTTGTTATCTTTGTCATGTTTGTTGAATAAAAATATAGCAAGTGATCAATATGTAAAAATTTACAATATTGTTCTTTGCTAAAATTTGACATTAAGAGTTCGATTAAATTAATGTTTAATAATAAAAAAAACTTAAACTTTAAAATCAAAATTTAAACTGTATCCTGTTAAATCTTTAAATGGAAATAGCGAAAGCCATTTTCTTCAAACTATAGTATGCAAAATTTACTCATTTTTTTTTTGCTGGCTATGTGTAGTCACTTTTTCCTACTTTGCATAAGAATAGTTTATTTGAAGTTTTTCTTCTTTTCCTTTTCCGTCACTTAAAACTCACTTAATGCATAAATTTAAACGCTTCTTTATGAGCTTTAAAATAGAGAAAAAAAATGTATAGCAATTGCATTAAGAATATCGAAAATTATCGCATAACCTGAATGATACTATGTATTTGAGACATAAAAATGTTCCAAAATAGTCAACAAAAAACTAAGAGTTTACTGAAGTGCTTTACTCCCACGAAAATTGCCATGCTCATTTTATGTTCTTATGGCAAATAAATCATTTGAAAAAATGTTCAAATTTCCTATTAAAAATTTTTCATATATCATTTGAAAACTTTTTTCACATCATCGTTGGTGGTAAAACCTTATGTAGAGGAATGTTACTATGTACTGTGTTTCTACTTTGGCCAATTGCAATTATCACAGCTCAGTGATGTTGAGGTGAACGTTTTTGTGTAGTTGATGTGGTTTTGATCGCAGTAAGTCCTTTTCTTCATTAGAAACAAACTTAGTTAACAGCTATTAGCGTAGGGTATCATCAAACAAAGTAGCCGATATTATCCAATGTCATTGAAACTTTACTCTTTACTTTTTTACTTCTAATATTTCATTTAAAAAATTGACGTTTTATAGCAATGTGACTTAGAAAAGCTTATTATGTATGTATAAATAAATATATGTATGTATAAATAAAACCGAATCTGTACTAAAGACTCTTATACAAATTATAGGCACATAAAACTTTCCATTTACTAGGTCATTTACTATTGAAATAATCACTATCGTCATGTTCTCCCAGCAAACTCTAAAAACTTTGTTCAGATTCAAGATATGATGAAACAAGTGCGAGTGGCCATCAAAAAGACAAAAATCAAGCGCACTTTCTCAAATAATAAGAAAACAACTGCAAACCGACAAGGACAAAATCATGCAATCGATACCTATAATATTAAGATAGTCCTTGTATTGAACACTAACTTCAGAGGCGACTTTGCGAATGAGATCAGGTAAAGTGTTACCTTAAGCAACTGATCTTACATCTTCATACCACAAAGGACTCAAAACTTCACTCGAAACACAAATCAAAGAAGGCATTAATTTTACATTATGTCCTCATCTAAGTGTTAAGCATAAGCTGTGTAACATAACAGCTAGGAACTTGACTTCGGGTCCTTTAAGCGAAAAATCGGATATCATTAAATAATCCTGTATAAAAGAACAAAGTATGACGAAAAAGAGTCAACCCAAAAATCTTTTATTAAAAATAAACTTGAGCAGATGAAAACCAACAAAATTTTCAACCCTTAAAAGCCTCCCCTTTGATGGCCCAGCTGATTGGTGAAAACTGCATCAATTGGAAGAATAACGATTATTATGGTGAGAGCATTAATGGCGATTATGAATGAAGGGTGGCAATAATGACGCTTAATCTTCACTATCTATTGACGAATGCAGTAATGAAAAAACCAACATATGCTGATAATGATGATGTTGAGTCAACAACAGCACTCTTAGCAAATATAAGAGGAGAACTCTCTTCACTTGTTTGTTAAGGTCAATTTGAAATAATAATCATTTCTTGCAAAATTTTTACAGAACAATTTGTTGAGGGCCAAAGGTTCCACCTCGATATCTGCCAAACAAGATTTAATAGGTCCATGCCTTCATTAAAAAGGAACAGTTTATACTGGGAAGTAGCCGAAAAATCATCTTCATGCCAAAATAAATAAAATAATTTTTTGTCAAAATGTCATCCACCAAATGAGCGCTGAGTTATACATGCGCGTCTTGTGCGGATGCCTAGTTGATTCACCTGATCTGCTAGTACTTCCAATAGTGAAAGACCGCGCAAAGATTAATGCTATGCTATGTTTGATGCAGGAATTACCTATAAAGAGTGAAAACTAGTTCTTCGAAATGTGCTACGTATGAAGTAATCGCTGTAGTCTTATATGTACATATATACGTGGTAATTTTTGCATAGCACATCATCAGTTGAAGGACTTAACTTTCAAATGATAAAAAATCAATAACCCATCATACAATAGATTGATTTATTTGCATGCAAAGTTCTATCGCTTTCCAAAGACACCCTTAACATAAAAAAATGCAACAAAACATTTGAAATTCCTAAAAAAAAATATCGATGTTTTGCCAAAGCATGTCAGCATATTTTGACATCTCTAATAAAGAGAGATTAACAAGGGCAAAGTTTTAAAAAAAAAAAAAAAAAAAAAAAAACATTGCATATTTTAAGGCGCCAATAACTGTTCTTCAACAGCAAGTTCAAAATGATCAAATACCTTGAAAAAAAATATTTTCCATTTAAGAATATAAAAGAGCAATAAAATAAAAAACCATAGAAAAGAAAGAAAGAAACTTTAAGTATCCTAAAAAATGTACGCGCGCCATATGGAGTAAAAACTTCCACTTAATATTTTTTCTTGGCAACAAATTAACTAATTACCACTCAATTAGAAGTGAACAAGAAAGCAAAAGAGGACCCAAAAAGTGACAGTGAAAAACCTTTGTTCTCAAACCTATTAAAAGTATCATAAAACTGACCCGTAATGATAATCAGCCAAAAATTCTATGGCAACACATTGGGAGACATAATTCAAATTTTTGGTGTTTTTGCGTAGCACAAAAACTCTTCAAACGCACAAAGAGCAATGACATTTCTGCTTGATTGACATAGACAGCGAAACAGAGAGAGAGAAAATATGTCAAATGTCAGAATGGCAAAGTGACACAGTCACTCACTCATTAGTTTCAATTCGTTTAGTCGTGGGTGTTAAAAACTTCACTCAAATAGTTACGGCGTTCAATGGAAACGCGGTGCGAAAATGTAGAGTGGATAGGGTTAGTAGAGATGGATATTGCTGTAACACTGATATGCTGCGTAATATCCTTCAGTAAATGTGACAGTTTAGTGATACGATAGATAAAAGGATTAGTTTTTTTTTTCGTTCTTTGTGTCACCGCAAATTCCGATTAAGGATTTTGGTGTTTTAGTGGCGACAAGTTTTAACTTTTAGTGTAAAAGGGTTATGATAAATTTATGTAGCTATGAAATCATGTTGAAAAATTATAATATGTTTATTAATGAGATTATGAAGGCTCAGTTTTTAGTTTCATCATAAGACATTGTAAGCAGATTATTATTGGTAAACGAGGCAGACGCTTTTATTGATTAAACTTTAAGTGTTTTAAAGAACAGCATTTTATTTTGTTTAAAAATTTGCTCACTTATTTAGACCGCATTAAATTAACTTGAATCGAGAGCTTAGCTTAAGTCATTAGAATAACAAAATATATTGCATGACTACAGCAATAATATTAAAAAAGGACCTACTTTCATACGAACCTAATTTTTTTTTTATTTTAATTAGAATTTGCTTTTCACATATTAAAAATCATTTTTCTCTCCTAACATAACCATTAAATCGCTTTTTTTTTTGAATAAAATTCTTAATTTCATTCTTATGCAAATAACTTATTTGTATTAAAACCAAATAAGTGGAAAAATATAACGAACCAAATGTGAAATAAAATTAAACTGACCATTTTTCATTAATTCGTGGAACAATAAAGTAGGCGCTACGCACAGAGCTCATACAGCTTCATTTCAACATTGAATAGCAGTATCACACACGCACACACATACACACAGGCACAGTATAACACAATGAAAAAAGGGACACAACCCAATGGTGTGAATGACAATTGGGACGTCTGAAACGATGACGACAACGCAAATGTCAATAGAAATAAAATGAAATATTTTATGAATTTCGGTGTAATTTTCACACAATTCCCTTAAGGATATAATGAATACGTTGAATCAGGATGTGTGCGACTGTGATATATTAAAACGAAATACACACACACATAATTTCAGTGACAATAAGCGAAGAGTTTTATGTGTCATTGACACATTTGATGAAAAGCACAATATTACCAACATGAATACAAACAAACTATGGTATGAGCACAATAGCTAGAGCTATAAAACTCTAGAAAAATCTAACAACGGAAACATTTAAGTAACATAGTAAAATAAGTGACATAAGACGTCACGTTGTGACGGGAAATATAACCTGCAAATGAATGTAATAAACTGAAAAAATGAGGCATATAAGAAGAACAAAAAAAAAAAAAAACAGAGAAGAAAGCAATGAAGAGTGCTTTAGCACAGATTCAAAGTGAAACCAATCAAAAATGGCCAAGACATTGAAAAATAGATATATGTATAGAGTGAAAATCCTAAGTAAAGGGTGATTTTTTGGAGAGATCGAAAAATCCAAAAATTTTACGGTTTTTAGATAAAATTAAGCGTTAAAAATTAGAGGCATAAAAAAAGTAATGTTTCACAATATATGTGCTCAGCTTATATATTCGGCAGTTTTTACTTTATTTCATATAAATCAAAAAAATTCCGTTGAAAATCACATTTCTGACTCTAGACACTGGACAATAAGCTGCTTCAAAAATTGCGAATAATATAATTTTTATAAGCTTTTAGCAGCAAGGTCTCTTCGAATCCTTTGTCTGCTATTAATAATGAGAAAAACTATTTAATATGAACACGACACACACGCATACATGTTGCCTTCCGGTGTTGCTGCTGCTGGGCAAGCGATAATGTTGCTGTTGATAATAGTAATGTTATTGCTTTTGTTGCTACATTTTATTGTTACACATCGTTGTGACATCGTTCTGATCTCTGTCAACAGCTGCATAATTAAATGTATGCTATAAGAAAAAGTTAATCGAAAAAAGAATTTAGTACTTTTTTATAAAAAAAAATGTCAAATAAAACGTAGTGAAATTATGCAGATAAAAAGGTTGTCCCTATGGGCATTTTTTCTGTTATATATGAACTTAAACGTTTTCGTTTTTTTTTTTTTTTTGGCTCAATGAACATATGCAAAACGTATACGAGTGCACAAAAGACGGTTGTACAAGTGTTTGTACGGTATGTACCCATTTGGAAATCGAAAAAAAAGTATTAAGACAAGTGTATAGTTTTTGAGTGTTATATATGTGACAGGGAAGGTTAAAAGGGAACTACGGGTCGAAAAAATCGATTTTCACTTTTTAAGTGATTCTTATAAAAGATGCTACGTTCTTTTCAATGCAACAAACCGCAGCTTTCTAGCTGCATTAGTTGTTTCACAAATTCACTTCAAACATTGGCAAAAAAAACGTACAAATAAAATCCAATGTGACAAACTTCTCTGAAATTGATCAAATTCGCTTGAAACTTGTTATTCAGGGTCGCCGATTACGAATCAGGCATCACATTTTAAAAATTCAAAATGGCGTATTTAATATGTCAGACGAATTTTTTAAAAACTGATCGGATTCGCTTGAAACTTGTTACTCGGGTGTTTTTGGGCGGAAGTTTTTGGGGTCGCTGATTACGAATCTGGTGTAATTTCCTTGAAATTCTAAATGACCGACCCTATATAGCGGAAACTCAATAATCTAATCCATCATATTAGGTCCGCCGTCTTGAATTTTAAATTTTGTCAAATCTGACCTTTAATTCGTGAACAGTGATCCAAAAGACCTCCATATATCAAATTTGGTGCAAATCGGTTGACCTTCAAAAATTTGGCCACCATATTGAATATTTGAGCGCTATTTATATTGGATCCACCATCTTCGATTCAGTCAGCTTACCACGAAAGCAATTTAAGAGCTACAATTTGAGCCAAGAAATGACCAGATCGATTGAGAATTTTTATTTTTTACTGCTGGACACTTGATTTTTCTCCGGCTTCTGGCCGCCATATTCGATCCGCCATTTTGAATTTTGGAAATCTGATTCCAGATCTATATTTTGATCCAGATTCGTAATCAGCGACACCAACAACCCCCGGCTAAGGTGTTTCAAGCAATAAAAACGTTCAGGCACATCAAAATCCACTTCTTAACTTCAAAGTCGTTTTTCTCGAAAAATTATTTCGGACCGTAGCTACGTAGCGTAGGTCCCTCTCTTTTAACTTTCGCTGTCACATATTGGGAAAAAACAAATTTTCATATTATATTACGATTTTTATTTGGCTCGTTATACAAAAACTTAGTTGTTCTATTCGGTTATTTCGGAAATTTTTGAGTTCCTACCAGATTTCCGGCTTTAATATGCAATCCTGGTCCATGCAGGTAACAGCTTGTAAATAGAGCAAAGTTCGTTTTGTTCTTTGGCTAAATAGTATCTATCTATGATTGGCTATTTTTTTAAAAAAAAAGTAGTATGATACATTATATTTAAATCGGACTAGAATTTAATAAAATATTTACTTATAAAAGTGGTAACGAAAAATTTCGATTCAAATTACAATTCAATTCAATTTCGAAAAATTTGACTTGAAAAGGGGGTTATGGAAAAATGCTTCCAACAGCTTTTCAGCCAGAATCCACAAACTTTTCAAAAATTATGGATAATTTTTCTTAGTATCTAAGATCTTAGGGGACGTACATTACGTGAGGTGTTTTTTTGAAAATACGGACCCTACCCCCTCCCCTTGGTGAGATTTGGTGAGATCTGATGGGACTCCTCCCTCCCGTGAGATTTAAATTATAATTTTTAATGTAAATTCCATGCTTTAAAAAGTTGACGTGAGGTTTTCCTTGACCCCCCCCCCCCCCCTTATTTTAGCCCACGTAATTAATGGACGTTCCCTTAGTAGAGGGCAACCAA
Source organism: Meiosimyza platycephala (assembly GCA_963662105.1). NCBI lineage: Eukaryota > Metazoa > Arthropoda > Insecta > Diptera > Lauxaniidae > Meiosimyza > Meiosimyza platycephala. The sequence continues at coordinate 88,291,228 of OY759210.1, forward strand.
GAGCTCAAACTTTATTACGCTAAATCAAATTCAAAGTTATTCCCATGGGGTATATTGCGCTACAATAAATTCAGCACAACTTCTGTATTTTAACTGCATATGTGTGCTTTCTTGCGCTTCCATGCTTAATTTCCTCTGTGTATTCACTTGTGTGTCCATTTGTGACATTTAAATTTTATTTCAATACAATAAAGTAAGTAGGTGGAGATTGTCAGCAAAAGATTGAAGCAGTAGTGTAAGCAGCTGGCACCTTTTGTTAGCTTCCCAGCAAACATTTTTAATTATAAAAGAGTTATATGTAAATTGGTGTCAAAATGAGCTAAATCGAATGAGTGGTTCTATACTGTTGTCTAGTTAAAGTTTGTTCAGTAGAAAATGTTTGGCTGTAGCGAAGCTTAAAGAGAAATCACGTGCCGATCTTCGCTATGGTTTTCAAAGGATTTTGTGATGTTTGATATGATGTGATTACGTAAATGTATGTGTGAAAGAAATAACGCAAAAGTCTTATTAAACCACAGCACATTGAAATATTTGAAATTCAATAAAATCCTAAAAATGTCATCGTCAAAATTAAAGATTCAAACGATCTTTAAAAATGCTAACTGGGATGTATGAGTAAAAAAAGTAAAAATAAAGATTTAAAAAGTATAAGAAATTGTACATAAAACAAGTCAATGTAGTATGTACATATGTATTCATATGTGCATGTCTAAAAATTTAAAATAAATTCTATAGCATGCAGCAGTTGTGATATAAAAAAGTCAATTCCGTTTGCCTGCGCCTTTTTCTTTATTTTATTTTACAGTAAAATGCAATTTAAATGCAAATTTTACGTGCAGAGAAATTTCACATCGATTTAACTACGATTGCATAGTCTTAAAGTTTTTATCTGCATAAATGACAATTTTCAAGTTATTTAGTTTTACGCTATGTGCTCTTAGTGAATGAAAGTCTGCTCTATAGTACATAATGAAGTTGAAAAAATGTATTTGTTTGAAAAATAAGTGGATGCCATAATCTTCATATCTTGATAGCTAGTAAACCTGGCAATCATACGAAAAGTTTTCAGGTGCGTTCTTCTGGAAAGTGTTACTTAGATTGAATTAAAATTTATTATTTCGTATTAAATAGTTGAAATTTCAGTACTAACTGCTAGCGCGTGTTTAAGGAGTCCTTTCATCCTTACTATTGTTTTCAGTTGCTTACTTAATTTTTTTAATTCTTACAGCGAACTGTCTTTGATATATTTGCAAATAACGATTATATATATTGTATATAATCACTGTTAAAAATAATATAGTTGACTGAACTCGGTTATGGAAATCTATAATGTTATACATAAATACACTACCTAAGCATCGAATGTACATAATTACCATACTAACAATAAAATAAATTGTATATTTCGTAAAACGCTTAGTCATTAAAAAGGTTGCTGAATATCAAGCATTCATTATTCAATTGAGATTATTATTTGATCGGTTACATTGATAACATCATGAAAACGTCACCACCATTTGTAGAGACTGTGTTTTATTTTTAAAACTTAATTGTAATTTAAAGTTACGTTCACAGCAAGAATCTTAGCCATATAGCATTCTTGTGATTTTAAAGTTTAAAATCTTTACCTTTTCACAATTCATATATTGAATAAAAATATTAGTGTTTCACTTTAATCAAAAAATTAACATTTTCCTATTAAATAAATTAATATGAATTTCCTGCATGATTTTTTTTATTTTTTTTTTTTTTGCAATAATACTTTGCAAAATAAATTATATTTCCATCACTCGACCCATTTCAAATTGTTTTTTTTTTTTTCATTTTATTTGGCTTGAGTTTTCTTCAATTCCCTTAACTTGTATGAAGAAACCCTTCATCTGGTAAAATATTATGGGCAAATGTTGACATAATATGATAAACAGCTTATTTTTACTGATAAATATTTACGCTAGAAAATTGCTGTTTTTATGGCCATTTTCGCCGTTTTTATTTATTTGTTTTGCCACTTTAAGTATATTAGAGTTGGGCACGTGCTGTTTTATTTCATTTACAAGATTGCGATATTTTATGTTTTGTACTAACAATTTTATTCTATTTGTTTTTTTGTCAAAAGAGACTCAAGCGTTTAATGTCATTTAAGAACAAAATTTTCTGTTTTTCTTGAGTTGTGGTGAAAATAAAAAATTCTATAAAAAAAAAACAGCTTAAAGGGTGAAAAACGTTTATGATTAAATTTTAGGTTTTCTTATAAAATTCATTATCGATGACGATTTCATGCTGCTTTTATATGCATTACACTGATTTCTTATGGTCATACGCCATACTTATATGACACCTCTATAGCACAACTACATATACGATTTTATTTCATGTTCGACATAAGACTATAATAGACATATATAGAGTACGCAGAAAAGCCTCAATTTAACTCACTTCGACAAGTGAGGCTTCTCACTCTCAATGTTTTTAACTCTTTACTTACAATTAAGAAAAATTATATTGGTTGGGAATACCTTTCAAATGAGATAAGTATATAGGCTGTCCGACTGAAAGTTATACTATATAAATTTTGGTTAAATGAAAGACAATGGATCGAATGATAATACAGGCAAAAATTTTTTTTTTGATCTGTGGTTTGGATGCCAATATAGTGTTCCATGTATTTCTTCCCGTTGGTACCGAATCCGGGTTCAGAATTGCTCTAGCATATTAGGTTTTTGAGATATTCTAACTTAAAGTGCAAGAAACACATTTTTTTGAGGTTTTGTAGCATGGCGAATTTTTTTTTTTTCTCTAAAAACTATGGGTGGGATCTTAAAAATGAAAGAGTGTTTTGAGAAAAAAAAAATTTGCGGTGCCACATAACCTCAAAAAAATGGTATTTTTTGCACATTACGGAAGTTTGAATATCTCTAGAACCTGACGTATAAGAGCAATGCTGATCATGGATTCAGTTTAAGCGAGAAAATATACATGGAAATACCACATTGACATCCAAACTACAGAGCAAAAAAATTTTTTGTGTGCCTATATAGTTAATGATTAATTGAATATTTGTAATTATGCATAGAATACAATATCAGATAAATGCCCGCCTCTGCTAGCCTTTCAAATACGCACAGTTTTCAGCACATTTTGATTAAATTTTGACACATCTTATCTGGTATTTTATTAATTCTATCACGAATATTTTATTTGAATTGCTCAAGGGTTTCTGATTTGCTTGCTTAAGCCTGAATCTTTAGATATCCTTACAAAAAAATCCGGTGTTGTGAAATCCAGCGATCGTGTAGGCCAATCAACATCATCATTTTTAAAGATAACTAGTTGTGGAAAGTGATCTTGAAATAAGTTCTAATGCTAACAGAATCTTGAATGGAAACAAATGCTAAGTAATCCTTGTGAATAATTTGGGCCATAGTTGTTCTTCTCGAATTGAGGTTGATGGATTGTTTTGAACAGTTTCTTTCACAGCAGCAATGTTCTCAGTCGATCTTGCAGTACGTTGTGGTCGAGTTTTGTACCTATCAGCTATAGACCCTATTTATTCGATATCATTCACTAAACGATAAATTAAGCTTTTTTTAGTATGCTGCTCTCTTAAAAATCTCACATAAGTAATTTTCTCATCGTCAATATTTAAAACACTATGGCTTATTGAATATATTTCAATAAAAAACTTGCCACATCTTTACTCCACGGCTGCTGAATTTGAACTGTCAAAACTAAAATGGCGGCAAAACAAAATCGTATACCTTCCAGGTGAACACTTTCATCAGTCAAAGTTTAGAAATTTTCTGAGGGTCTGAATTTTTAATATTTATTTTTTCACCTTCAGGTATTAAGGATCCGAGTTCTGAAATTGTATGCTATAGTTTCACAAAATCTCGAAATTTCTGTAATTTGAATAAAACTTCCGTGGATGAACTAAAAATTAAGATTAAAATTATATTATATCATTCAGTGTTTTGATCTGCTTTTACCGACTTAAACTGTTGACCTACTATTTTTAATTAATAAAAAACTTAAGCATGAATGATGTCTTACATAAACACTTTAAAACACTCAGGACTTGTATTTATGAGTATCATATATATGCGAAAAATTTTATGTCAACCACTTTCATCATCAACTACGCTGTCAAAGCCAAAATTTCACTTTGAAATTAAGGTACAAAAATTAATTCATTAAGAAGCAAGCATACCGTAAAGAGAGTTTACCATGTTTTTCGTAATGAATATTAGAAATTTTTTTGGTACAAATTGTCAAATCAATCAATCAGTCAAAAACTGATTATGAAATTGCTTACAAAGTTATTTATGTACATTTTTTGTTGTTTAAACATTTACTGGCAAGTAAATAAAAATTTAAGTAAAGTTGACGTGATGCTAGCATAACATTTTCCAATTTTGCAATATATTTAAAATATTTTGATTTTACTTTGTTAAAAAATAGCCGGAATTCATTGAACGCTACTACATGGTTCAAAAATTCTCAGGAAAAATGACGAAAACACAAACTTTTTGTTAAAAATCGATTTTATTCTTCAACATAGTTCTCTTAGAGGGAGATGCACTTCATTCAATGATTCTTCAACATTTCGATACCTTTTTAAAGTAGTCGACGTCAATGCTATCAAAATAAGCATCAGTTTCGAACTCGATCTCCTCACTTGAGTAAAATCTCTTTCCCTGGAGCCATCTTTTCAAGTTTGGAAACAGATAATAGTCGCTGAGCGCCAGATCTGGAGAATACGGTGGGTGGGGCAGCAATTCGTATCGCAATTTTACCATTGCTTTGAATCACCGACACGATGTTGCTTTTGATCAATTGTCAGCAAACGGGGCACACAGCGCGCGCACATCCTTATCATTTCCAAATGCTCATGCAAAATATTGAAAATACTACCAATCGACAACTTCATTATATCTGCTAGCTCTCTCACTTTCACATTGTGGTCTTTCAAAACGATCAGATGGATTTTCTTGATATTTTCTGAAATGGTAGCCTCATTTGGCCGACTCGAACGTGCTGCATCACTGATGCTCGTACGACTCATTTTAATTTCAGAAAACCATCTGTAATTAGTTGTTTTTCGACGGAACAGATGTGCTGTGATGTTTCTAGAGCCATTCCAATCTTTACTTCTCGTTTTTTCCGATTACAAAGCAATCTTTTATCAAAATGCGAAATTCACTTTTTTTGAATTGTTTACGAAATACCAAAATTAACGTCACTCATACAGCGATAAATTCAAATTTACTAGATGAAATTTCATCAAAATTTGACATTCGTCTTGAAAAAGTTGCCATATCAGTAAAATTATATCGATTTGAGAATGGTGTATGAAATTCCCGAGACTTTTTGAACCATGTAGTAAGTGTCTTCTAGAGGAACAATCGCTTAATTAGATGACAAGAAGCGCTTCAGTCTGAACGTATGCCGAAAACGGGCAGATTTGTGAAAGTACATATCATGGATCCACATATCACGATCCACAAGCCAACATTGTGAAAAATTCTTTAGTCAAAAATTCAACGAACGTCATCGACCAAGCACTTTATTGACCTGATATAAGCCCATAAGACTTTTTCCTGTTTCTGAAGCTAAAATTACCACTTCGAAGAAGACGCTTTGAATCGTTTGTCTATTCCTCAATCAGCCAATCAATGAAGCCAACTTTGAATGCGACACAAATAAATCAATAATGAATAAATTAAACCGTTTCGCTTTATTTCATAAAATTATGATTTATTTAATATTTTTCGAACTCTCCAACATTTTTTGACTCCTCAACAATTTTTGACTTTATGAGAGGTCTTACGATTCAAACCAGTAGCTTATTTTATACCCATGCTTGATTTGACTTCGGAGCAGTGCCGACATAAGCTTTTTTTCCAAAAGTAATCGATGCCACGCCTCTAACAAAAAAAATACGTTCCCATAGCTAAACTATAGAAGTGATCTTGATGGAGATGGTATCAAACCTATAAAACGCTAACAAAAAATTATTTTTCTTTAAGTGGGCGTGGCACCAGCTTTTATGGGAAAAATGCTGTTACGGCAGAGCCGCTACACTAATTTTAAAAAAATTTAGTATGGCAATAGATTGATTTCTTTGGAAATCTACTTGTTCTTTAGTAGGTGGTGCCACGCCCCCAATCCGAAATTATGTTTTCACTGCATAAATTTTAAACCGATTTTTTTGCTGAAATTTTTTACAAAAGTAGCTTTAACGCTTAGAAAAGATATTTTTGCTTAAAAGATGGTGCCACGCCCTAATCAGAAAATAATTTTCACAACTAAACTAATGTACCGATTTTGATGAAAATTTGTATGGAGATAGATTTTACTGTGTATATTGTTTTGATGTTTAATGTTTCAGCTTCAAGCACTGGACGATCTTTACTGTCCAAACTTGCCCCGCCTTCTTCTACTCGTGTCCCCAAAGGCAATGGTAATGACTGACTTTTTTTTTTCTGCCAACTAAATTAATTTTTTTTTTCAAAAAATAGTATCATAACGAAAATATGAAAAGTTAAACATTTTACGTTACGTTATCAATCGACCTCGCATTTGAAAACTTAGTTCGGTATAGCAAATATTTAAAATTCTAATGTGTTGAGCTGCTTCAGCAAAAAATTGCGAGAAGGTATGTACATTAAGTTGTGTCATACTTCTATAGAAAAACCATAAGCAAGCGACAAGCTTAAAGGAGTTGACACTCTAAACCACTGCGTGTGTCTTTGATCTACGGTAAATGTTAAGTACGTATGTATTTGTGTGCAGAAATCCCAGTTGGACGATAAGCATGCAAGAACTGAGAAGCCTTAGTTTTCCTCAACTTTTCTCAACAAAATGTTTACGTTACCGCAATAACTTACGTGACAAGGCTAGGAGGTGAAATTGTCAAATTAAATTACGAAAAATTTGAATTGAAAGGACTATTAAACGACCATTATTATATTTATTTTATTTATATTTATTTTATTGGTAATTTAAGGCCGCAGATACGCTTACAAATGCAGAAAAACCTCCACAAATATGTTTACAACCTACCTTGCGTCGTAAGCTTATGTATTAAAATGAGGTCCTGTTAGCATGGAATGAACTAAGATTTTGAACTGCTTACCATCTTTTTTCTTTTATACTTTAAAAAATTAACCCATAATATATTTGTTAGGGAAGTATTTGGTAAGCATTAGTTTCTTTTTAATCAGACTTCTACATATTCCAACTGGGATAATTTCATAATGTAAGTGTGAAAATAAAATTAAGCAAGGATTCTTGCTAATTAGACACTTGAGAAAGATTCTATTCGTGATTGCGAATAGCATAGGAAAAGTTGTGCTTTGATTTGCCAATGCACTCGTGCAGCTAACATAAATTTATTTGCAATTAGTTAGGAATGGCTTACCGTTCGTTTTTTGTTAAAGGTTTGAGATCATCATTAAAACCTAAGTACCATAAAAACATTTTCTAGCGTTAGTAAATGTATGGAGTGGTAGTCAAACTGCTTCGTTTTATATTGGATAAGTACACTTAAGTTGCGTTGCTTTAAATATTTATTTTGTTTTATATGATTTTTGAAAGGAAGGATTTTCATATACATACATACATATGTCTTAGATGAATTCAGATTTTACTTTTAAAAGCATTGCTTTATTTTAAACATAAATGGAATGAACTTGCACATAAGTTAACATACTCTAGTGTATCAAGCTAAACATAAAAACTGCAATTAAGACAGGCTTTATATTAAATTTAAAAGACGCCACTCCAAATAACTTTTGTAAAATTATATCCTTTTTTGAATTAAGGACATTGAAAAGAAAATTTCACAAAATGAACAAGAAAATTTTGTAAAACTTCTACTGTAAGGACTTTCTGTGTTGGAATTTCTTGGATGAGTTTAAGAAAAAAACATATTGTGCTTACAAAAAAAAACTTCAATAATCACTACAAGTGTTGCATTAATTTTGTTAATTAGTCTCGAAAAATGTATACAATTTTTTCATTAATATTGTTCTTTAAATCTGTAGTATTGGCTCAACAATAGTGCACTAGTACAATTAGTTTTGCATGAAAACTATTGTCACAATTGGATTCTAGTATTATTTCTTTAACTCTGAAATTTATAAGACCATTATTGATCATTTATGGGATATTTTCCCCCTTGAGAGCGGTTTATTCCAAATAAAATTGTGGTCTTAAAGCATTTTATTGGAACTTGTTGATTTGTCGTTACTACTATTCTGCCCTCAGCAGCGAAATGGGCGTATCTAAAAAAAAATTCGTTTCGAGATAATTGATGTTTTTTTATGTCAATTTGTTGAAATACATGTAAAAATTGAGATAGAGGAAATTCTCTTATTAGAATTTTTATTGGTTTGAACTATGATACTGGCATTTGGCTTACATAGTTCATTAGATGCGTAATTTCTTAAGCTATCCGTTGCTATAATAATCATTTTTTTGAGATACGCCCATTTCACTTCTGAGGGCAGTATTGCTATCAAAAATATGCACAAGGGGTTAACCAAAACTTTTCGCTACACTTAACTTACAATTTTCTGTGTATGTAAATTAGGGAAAATAAATGTACGTACATAAATTTTTATATTAAGGTTGCTCTCAAAATTATATTTACAGCATTAGGATAAAATTTATATATCGTAGAAATATACAAAATTAATTATATATACAAAAGAAAGTAAGGCGACCCTGTTGGAGGGAGCTTTGTCTAACTAACTTCAAAAGAGTGTCTAAAACCTCAAGGTGGGCTTAAGCCCTGTGTAAATGTAAAGTTGAGTAACAAAAAGACTTAAAAGGGAAATTTTCTTGAAATATAGCTTAGAGGCGATTTACATTAAAAGGAAAAAATTCCTTTTTTTGAATTCCTTATTAAGTGTTTTTTAATAATATTACATACGTATGTAAAGACTGTCCCATTTTCTTTTTTCATTAACAATGGTTAGTGTTCAGAATATAAATAACTAAAAACTAATTAACAATTTTTTGTTTCTAAAAAAATTTTTCACTTTTTTCTTAAGGTCCTTCATTAGATTTTGCACAGTTGATTCATCGACAGTACGGTACGATCTTTCCACTTATATCTGAAGTCTTGTAAATTTTTTGCAGTCTTACCACTCTTTCGAAGATCTCTTTTCATTAGAGCCCAATAACTCTCAATTGAGCGAAGCTCTGAGCAGTTGGACAAATTTTCTATTATTGGTACAAAAAAAAGTAAAATACTACTTAAGTATATTCTGCTTGGTACACAATTTATGAGCATCCTTATATAGGATGGAAAATCGTTTTCACTTTTTTTGTTCAAATACATAAATTAGTGATTACAAACAAATGAATGATTGCTATAAAATAATATTTGTTTCAACCAAAATATGAGTTGGTAATTATTACCAAATATATAATTGATACAATAATATTATTCAATTCACTGTAATATGTGACATTTTAACATATAGCAAATATTTAATTCGCCTGTATCAAATATACTATTTGTTAAATATTACCAAATTTTGGTATATATAATTAAATTGTTTTCTCAGTGTATATGTACAAAACGAAAATGGAAAAAAAATTTGTATAAGAATAAAATTATATTTTCTTAATTCTTTTTAATCAAATTTCGAAAAAAAATCAATCGTAGAAGTATTTTTTTCATTTTTTTTTTTTTTTTGAAAGAGAATATAAGTACTCTAAATGGAGTAGGTGTTCCTGATAAATTATAAAACGTAAGGTTATTTTAAACATTTACTCTTTATACTGAGCATAAGAAAATGCTCATGACGACACGAGCCGGCATGACTCGTGTGTGTCTTTATACTGTACAGTAAAGTGAAACATACGAGACATGCCACCTAATGTCTTTCTAGTCAGCCTATTATAAGCTATAAAAATGCATATTAAAGAGACTTTTACGTCTCTCGTTATTTTAGATTTTATATCTATGTCGAGCAAGATATTTTAATTTAGCTAAAAAGGCAAAGTAACTTTTAAAATTACGACAAAAAGCTATTTTAAAGACAACACAGCTTTGTAAGCTAGATTTTGGTCTTCATAACATCTACGCTTGCTACAAGGCGTTCACTGAGTGTTCGTCAAATGCTTAAAAAAAATTGCTGCGCGTCGAAATGTTTAATATATCGTAATACTACGTAGTTAAAGTGCGAATATCTGCTACAAAGTCAGTGGGATTTTTCGGGACCACCTTAAGTTACATACATACACACAATTGCAAAAGGAATCAAATATAAATGTAGTTTGGTTGTTTTCTGTTTTTACGTGTATAAGTTTTGCCATTTTAATTTGATTGTATGTTTTTATTTATGTATGTATGTGTGTCTGTATGTTTTCAAAAGCTTTTGGGCGTGAAATTGAAATAAAAATGCTTACTTATGCGACATTTGTGTCTCTTAGTTAAATTATTTAAGTTTATGTAAATACCCAGTAGACAAGTGTAACAAATATTATACGAAGTTTTTTCAAACCCTAAAGAGGTATGAAAGATCAAATGTCAGTTTTTTGAAAATTTAATTTATAAGGCTCATTGAAAATTGTTGTATAGATAAGATACTCATCAGTCGCCACTATACAATCTGTGGCATAAAGAATATCATTTGCGAAAATCTGTGTTTTTGCAGACTACTCAAGAATTTCCGTAGAAAAAAAATCAACAGATATTTGTTCACGTTTCCTACGATGTATTTTGCGTATTTTTTTTTGTCAAAGAGCCCCTAGCTTCACAGACTTTTTGCGCAGATTTGTGTTTTGTGCAAAATGATGTACCGTGCGAGGTGCTGTTTTGTATGTATGCGCAAATCGTTTACGTAAAACAAATATGTATTAATATTTTTGTTCGATTTGCGCAAACGGTCTGTGCACAAACGAACAGAGCACCTGACACGGTACATCAGTTTGCACAAAACACAAAGAACAACCAATTCTTTTTTCTTTTTTCTGTTTTCTTGATTTTGCTTTTCCTCGTCTTCATTTTTTCATTTCAATGCAACGCTGAGTAATATAGCAGTAAAACAGTCACATTACACACACACATCGTAATGTACATATAAACGAAATACAGTTTGCGCAAACTTTGTCTGTGCGTGTGTGGTCGGAGTCGTAGCGATTGTGAATTGTATCTACTAAAATTTCGTAAAATGTTGCTTGCATTTATTTGTTTTCCTATTGGGTGTACTTTTACATTTACATAATTCTGAACATGCAATTTTGTTTTTTCGTAAATGCTATAGTGCTGCTTAAAACAAAATCGTATCTTAGCTGATAAGGATACCGAACTCGATGGGGTAATAAAGTTAGGGCTTTATAACACATTTTTCGCAATGTGAATACAAGCAAACTGCGTACTACTGTTGATAGGATAACTATAAAAAAGTGAATGTTAGGAAGAGGAGGTTGTATACCACAACACTATACGGTGTAGTGACTCGTAAAAAACAACACAACAAATTGTCGTAAATCTCAGGAAAACTAAGAAAGTCCATGTCAGTTAGATGAATGTATGCTGCCGGATGATGAATTACGCAAATGCGTAAAGATTTCGTTTGTTAGTTTTACTACTGATTAAAAAAATGTTGCTTTAAGTGTAGAGACATTGAATTTTATGTGAATTTCAGTTTTTTTCATTATCTTTAAATTAAATAAATTTAAAAATTTCAACGTTTTTCTTTTTTTCTCATTACAGACCGTTGAAGATCTCGAAAATCGCTGCATGGAAGCAGGCGTCGAAATCGTCACAAGACAATCATTTCTTTCCGATCCAACTGATGCTGTGCGTAATCTACGACGTCAAGATGCGCGCATTATAGTGGGGCTCTTTTATGTGGTCGCAGCGCGGCGGGTGCTCTGCGAAATGTACAAACAACAACTGTACGGAAGAGCACACGTGTGGTTTTTCATAGGTAAGCTTGAAAAAAAATTTTAATCAGCAAATTAAATTCTAAAAAAAAAATACAACTAAGAAATCAAGTTATGATTAGCAAGAATATGCTGATGTTTGATAAAGACTATTTGTTAAATCATGTCAGAAAACCCTTAGAGATATACATCATATGTTTATATTATAAGATACCCAAATAAACAACCTAATAAACTTAAAAGAAATGCTAAGTTTAATGTCGCACATGTTAAGTAAGAAATTTCTTCTTTTTGCCACTGAATTATTTGTAAAGCTTTAAGGACACACAAAAAAACTATTACACATAAAAATTTATGTCACTTTATGAGACGTGTGTTTGCAAAAAAAGAAAAATTTCAAAGTAGCAATACATACGCAACAATACGCACTCACATGTGACCCTTAGTCATTTACCTGTTTTTGACTGTTTCTCTCCTCCTGAATCCTTTTAATATTTCAATTTGTCACATGCGTCATATAGTCCATTCTATCTCTTATGTTTTTTTCATATTCTCACGTAACATCTTCCTTTTATTTGAAATTCAATTTGTTGGACGTTATCCTTTGTCTTTAGTGGCTTTGAGATTTATTTCTTATGACTTTCGTAGGTACTTAGTAATTGCAATGTACGATTTATTGGAAAAGTTGGTTTTAAAAAAATTTTGATTTACATTAAAAAGCTGACATACATAAATATAAATTTGGCACTATTTTCTGTGCATGAGTAACCGTTCGTAGTTGTATATTAGGCACGTAGTCGTTTGGGAAATTTTAAAGTCTGTTATGAAAAATATGCAAAGTTGAGAAAGTTATATGCCTGGCTTAACCTTGATAAAACTTTCATAGAACAAAAAAGCAGAACAGCTGCAAAAACTGAAGCACTAACTTCGACTCGTATGACTTCATGTCTATTGTAATATATTGGCAACCATTTGTTTTCGAAACTTTCATGATTTAAAAGCTTATAGTAAGGGAGCCAGTGAATATTTTTAGCCGCTGTTTTAAAAAGAATAAATTTTTTTTTATTATGAAACTATCTTAAATTATTTTATCGCGTCTGCCTCTGCTATATTGTGTTAAGGGTATTGTAAAAATAATGAAAATATAGCAGGCAGACATCTCCAATACAGTACTTTTTTAAAAAAAAACTTCATATATATTTCGAAAATGCTATTTTTTTTAGTAATAATTAAAAGTTTTAAAAAACTATGGAAGCTAGTCTCAAACAGTACTGAAAGAAAATGAATATTTTCTAAAAAATTAGAGAACCCAACGCAATACTCTGTATAATGTAGAGTGGAATGTCCCAAAAACAGAGCCAGAAAAACTAAATATTAGAACAAAAAAATAGAATAGTGACAGTGAAAAACGTCTGCCTTCGATTAATCAGCGCTTGAATAGTAAAAGAAGCAGTCAGCCAAGAGGCAGACGCTATAAAATGATTTAGTACTCAATATTTTATTTATATATTTGAAAAATTGCAATTTTTAAATGCAGCAATAACGAAGCGGCAAGTGTTGTTTTTATCGTTCCCTATGAAATTATCTATAAAATTATCACAATATGCCGCACGGTAAAATCACTAGAGTTTCTATTTTTCCAAAAATTTAAGAAAAAATTGAGTTACTCTTAAGCGTAGCAACAAAAAAAAACGTCTGCCTCTTGCATTTAGCTGTTTTTGTATAGACATATTTTTTAAATTAAGAGGCAGACGCGATAAAATCGTTCATGATATGTTTTGTATACTTTTAAAGTGCTTTGAATTAATAACGCAATGACAACGTAATGACAAAGATTTTTCATATTATTTATGTATATTACTTGCTTAGAGCTTCAAGATCTTTAAGACTTTCAAACTCTGCCGCACAAAAAAAGCATATAAAATTTCGACAACCGGATCCAAAACTACTATATCATCCCCAAAATAAGTAATTGCTGAAAAAATTTGCTTGAGAGTTTCCCAGTTCAAAATTCACCATTTGCCTCTTCCCGAGTGGTACAACAACTTTTCGAAAAAAAAATTTGTAAAATAACCTCCATATTGAAAGGTGGCTGATGTGATAATATATATATCTTTTTTTTTTAGCTTAAACGGCTGTAGAAATCACTCTTAATGTTACCGATTTATTTAATTAATATTTTCAATCACACGCCTTTTCGGCAATTGAAAATACTCTTTGCAGAAGCTTTCTCTCTAATTCTTATGATGTCTCCGAAGTCTTGCAAAGATCGGATTTTCACTTTTCAAGCAATACCTTTATCAAAAATCAGAACGACAATAATATCCTAAGAAACTAAACATATGTTGTGAGGTACTCAAAGGATCCTTTTACCTGTTTGTCTAGTTGCTTGCTCATTGATCAAAATTTTGTTTAAAACCAAGTAACAGGACATATTAAATCTTTTCACTGCATTACTTTTTAGTTGGTGAACCGAACACATTTAATTGTAATTGATCATCATTACAACTCATTTTTCTATATCTTCAAGCTTTAAAAACATTTTGCAGAGCTTCGCTAGGATACAGAATATATAATGAGATTTGCATTTGCATTTCCTAATAGCTGAATGAATCTATAATTTTTATTTGGCAATGATATGTAAGATCGCGAATTTCAATGCAAACGCAACATTATTTTTTGGACACCTAAATAGCACAATAGATTATATGATTTCTTTAAGGAATCGAATAATCGAATTTAAATGTTTATTTTTGAGTAAAAAATTTTTGCGCCATTTGATGAGAATGTGCCAAATTCTGCTAACAAAATTTTTTCTCAAAAATGGTTCTTCGCTGGGCTCATAGAGTGCCCACCACTTTGACTTCAATGTTATTAAAAATGTTTTTTCGATCTTTTCCCATCGAGTCATATAAATTTTATTTTAGTTTTTGTTTGGCTGATGTTTTTCCTATTTTTTATTGCATTTTTTATTTATTCGTCAGGCTGAATTTGATCCACACGTGATATCAAATATAAGAAAACCGTAGAAAAATATTTTTTTTTTTTGAAGTTCATGGTCTTTTCAATTTAGTTTTTCATGAGAAAATGCATATACTAAAAAATTCTTCAGACAGCTTGAGCTTTATGCGTCATATCCTTTCTGATTTCATTCTTAAGTAATTTTGCTAATTTCACTCACAAAGTACATACTTATTTTTTTGTCATTTTTCCTGATTTATGCATGACGACTTATGACCTATGCTCACTTTGTTGCTATTGTTCACATCCATGCGAAAGTAAAAGGCATTTGCAGCATAAGGACAACCTTTTCCCTTCATCTTTTATTTATATACTTTCTCTGCATAAGAGTAGAATTTATCTTTCTTCAATGTGGTTTTTTAACATTCGGTCACGTAGCTCACGTAGTTCACATAAAATAGAAAATTAACCCCCACGGGTATGTGAGTAGTTGAGCACTTGGGTGGCAAAAGGTTGTCATTGCAATTTTTTTTTTATATTTTCTCTTAGTGTACTCTGTTTGAAGTATTTTACCCAATATTCAAAGGTTGCGTTCGTCGTTTCATTTCAATTGCTTTGCATTCAAGCATTTGAATTATAGCTGCAGATAAATACTATTGTCATTATGCGTTTTCCATTTTCCAATGCTTTTCCGTTGTTGTCCTGATTGATGCAAACATTTAAAAGCTACTTGAAAACTAATCCAAAGATTGTCAAGCAGTCACGTCGCATGGAAACATGATCGTTTTTTCGCTTAATATTGATATGCAGAATTAGAAAACAATAGTTTGTTCAGCTTAGACCAGTGATGGCATTTTCGGTACATTTATACTTTTTTCGGTATATTTGCGTCCTGAAAAACCGTCGTCAGTACATTTAACAAGTGTTCAGTACATTCGGTACATTTGCCGCATTTTTAGTACATTCGGCGAATTTTCAGCACATTTTCAGCACATTTTCGGTACATTTGAACAATTTATAATAATTAACTGTTTTCGGTTTAATTAAATGAAAATAATTGCAATGTGAAGATATATAACAATTACCTTTTTTATAAATAATTGCAAGGTTTTGTAATTTAATTTCATTTATATCTCATTTTCCTAGGGTTTTTGAGTGAGGACCTTTTTTTTTAGTTATTGAGAAAATATTACAAAAATTTCGTACATTTTAGTAAAATTGGATGTTCACACCAAAAAAGTAGGTACATTCGGCCTCTAAAAAATACATTTCAAAACTCGATTCAGTACATTTTCTCAAAACCCAAATGTCATCACTGACAGAGAAAAACATGCCTTAAAGTTGTAACATTTTTATTATCTTACCGAACCTATTCATTTATTTTACAAATAAATTAACAGAAAAGAAAAACATCGAACTTTAAATGTGTCATCCAACTTTCGGAAGCTAGAAATGTTCGCAAGAAACTTTTTAATCAATAAACAAATAAAACAAGGACAAAGACATCGACGACTTTGAAAAATAGCAAAATTAAAAGTCAACAGCATACAACAAAAACAACAGCAAATACCATAGAGCAACTTTTGGAACAACAACAACAACATTTTCCAGGATATAGTCGACTGCACCACTAAAGGAACACAATACAATTGAACTTTTTGTTGACATCAATTTTATGCCCGGGCAAAAAAAAAGTTTTATCTTCTCGTATTTGTTTAAACTTTTTGAAAACAGCAGCAGCAGCAGCAGCATCAACTGCAGCAGTTGCATTCATAGCGGTGACAAAAATCAACCAGTAAACAGAAAAAGAAATGCGAATGATAAATGTGTTGCAATGCAGAAAAACTTTAAAAAAAATTCCTTCTTAATTTTAAAAACTTTAACAAAATCGTTGTATTTTTAAGTTTTCAAATGCAACCTCCTCACTAGATTTTATTTTTTTTGAAAAGCAACCTGTTTTTTGTCAAAAAATTTAAAAAAATAACAACTAAATAAATTCTCAACTCTTACCGGAAAAATTAAATTTTAGTTGGAAAATATTTGTATAGCAACAAAAGTCTGAGGATAACGCATCCAATGATATTTCGAAATTTAACACCTGGAGTCTCAGTAGCCATTTCTCTTGGCTGAAAAAATATCTTAGGTAAAAATTATAACGAATGAAAAAACGCATACCTTGGTGATAACACTTTGAAGTAAGTTAGGCCTCTATCTTTTGGCATAAATTTCGAGCTGTAATACACTACAGTTTTATTTAAAACAACAAAATTCGGCAAGATTAGGTTACTTGGTGGCGCCAGGACGGTCTCTGGCAGGGCCAGGCCCTGGTTGGTTAGATTTCACCAAAACACATTACTATCTATCCCATATATCCTATCCAGTAATCTTATACACTCGAATATTCTGCAGCGGGCTCTTAGGCTATGTGACTGGCAATGCTACGATTTTGAAAAATAAATCATTGTATGCTTTTAGGTCGAAGGCTTAACAACCAAAGTAACAAACGAGAAAGTCACAATTTTATTCACATATAAAGCCATTTCAGCCATTTCAATGACAATAATATTTTTAAGGAAAATAACCATTTTTATCTTAATATATATAACTTAAATGAATTAATTCACAACTTTATTTTTCATATGAATAAAGTCATTACAAAAACTTACTTCACATATTCATAATTTGTTCACATCTTTCATTTTATTTAAAAAAAAAAAAAAAAATTTTATATATTTTTGCACTACAAAAACTTATGCGCACACATACAGGCACATACATTACTTAGTCGTTGTGTCTTCGCCATATCGCTAATCATCCACTTAAAGCTGTTCAGAAACTTTTTCAAACTAAATGCAAAACAGGAAGTAAAACTTTAACCGAAAACAAAAACCAAAATCGTTAACGTGTATAGCCGTGTGCAAACAAATACATACATACGTGCACACTTGCTAGTTTTAAGTTACCATGTCGGAAATAAGGCGACAGGTGACCAAATCATTATGTACTTTGAGACACGGAAGCCAATAAAAAAAAGTTAAGGCATTAAAAATGTTAAGAATAAAAGAACAAAAAGAAGATAAGAAATGCAGTAGTATGCACGAGTGTAATAGATATACAGGGTGGTTCATTAAGAGGTTTTTTTCTTATACGTTGTTGAGAAATCACGCGTGACTGGTGTCATGCTGTAATCTTATTTTTCTTTAATATTGTTTGACACTTCATTATGGCAAGACTAACGCCAGAACAACGCATTTAAATTGTAGAAACTTATTAAAATTACAAAAAATGTGAACTTTATATTCACTCAATTGATTTTTGCACATGATATTTGCAATTAGATTACCAAAAAAAACATATTTTCTTGTCAAAGGCGGTCTAGTAGCTTAGCAGAGAAAGCATAATTTCTTATTGGGGGCTTGACACCGTACACTTTGAAACAAATACCTCTTCTAGGGTTCAACCTATTTCTGTACCATATTCATTAAAATCGGTCCATTATCTTAGCATTTCCTATTAGGTGCTTGGCACCGCCCACTCAACACAAATTTATTTACTCATGATTTAATCTATCTCCAAAAATTTCATTAAAATTTGTGTTACTTATCAACCGTGTCAGCGCTTTTCCTACTAAGGGTGGTTCCACGTCTACTTAAAAAACGCAAAGCTTTTAATACCCTTCTTTAGAGTTCAATCTAAATTTGTTCCAAATTTCATCGAAATCAGTTCATTAGTTTAACAATAACGACGTATTTTCCTGTAAGAGGCGTGGCATCGCCTACTAAAAAAAGTAATTTTTACTCAACAATTAATTTATCTCCTTACCAAATTTCATCAAAATCGATGGATCGGCTCAACAGCGTTTATTCACATTCAGGGCGGTGACACGACCCCTTTAAGAAATTAAAGTTTTTTATAACCTTGCTTAGGGTTCAAAATATCACCAAACCAACTTTCATTAAAATCGGTCTATTAGTTTAGCCGTGGAAACGTTTTTTCCTGTTAGGGGCGTGGCACCGCCTACAGTATACATGTACTCCCTTCTCTTCACAACCTTTCCAACAAAAAAAATTAATCGATTATGTTGCGTAATGGCTGAGAAAAAGCGGAACGACTGATTACCCACTGACCTATATTTTCAAGGTTATTTAAAGGTCAACTTTAGTTTTTCAAATGAAAACCCCTATTTTTGACCTCGGATTCCGAAGAGCACAAAATTCTACGTTCAGATAGGTATTCATGTTAGAGGACAAAGTGACCCCTGAAGGCCATTTCAAGGTCGAATTCCCGCTTGGTGCAGAAAAGCTACGGCAAGACTGTGCAGCGGTGCAGCCAATGATTACTAACTTTTCTGCACCAAGCAGGAATTCGACCTTGAAGTGATGACCTTCAGGG
This sequence comes from Meiosimyza platycephala, assembly GCA_963662105.1. Classification (NCBI taxonomy): domain Eukaryota; kingdom Metazoa; phylum Arthropoda; class Insecta; order Diptera; family Lauxaniidae; genus Meiosimyza; species Meiosimyza platycephala. The sequence continues at coordinate 88,310,485 of OY759210.1, forward strand.
ATCGCTTTGACTTCTAACTTGACTTTTGACTTATTCAGCTATGTAAGTTAAAATGGGACACCCTGTACATAGATTAAGTCATTGCTCTAAATACAACAAAACTGTTCTAATTCTTGTAAACAAAATGTGGAAACCAGAAAGATTTCCAACTGGGATCATTAAAGTTTGCACAAATCAAAAAATACACATGTTGTAACTACCAGGGACGGACTTAAGCATATGCTGCATAAACTCGGGCCTAAAGCTGCAGTTTGAGTATGTTTGTTTGTTATTATGTTTGGGATGGCTTAAGGAACTTTTGTATTGATTTCAAAAATTTATTCACCATTAGAAACTAATTGAATTATATTTTATTTCAATAAAATAAAAGAGCGTAGCACTTCCCCTACAATCAAAGAATTGAAAACGCTATATTAAGGTAGGAAGCTAATGCAACCGAAATTTATTTTACAAATTTCGATAATATAATCAAGCACTATCTAAAAATTGGGCAGTGTTTAGCAAGTCAAAAACTTTGCAACGCCATGCGTAGTGAATTGTTCCAGCAAATTTTATCAAATTTTGTACGGAAATATTTGGGGCTGTAGGCAGAGAACCAAAGAAAATATGGGTGGAATTTCACAAACTGAACTTTTTTTTCAAAAAATATGACTTAAATTTTGAAAGTGAAATGAAATGTTGACAAACTCGTATTTCCAACTCCGAATCCTTGCGAAAACTCGCAATGAAAGGCGCTACCTCTCTAGCATGGAGCACGATCAACATTTTGAAGCCTTAAATTCAAAAATGTCTGCTTCCGGCCCTGATGATAAAATCTATATACATATTCTGATAAAACACAAGCGTACAATCAATGCAGATTTGCCGTAAACGGCACAAAAGCACTTCACAAAAACAATAGCAAAAAAGAAACTGCAAATATTCGAACAAGGCCAAAAACAATTACAATGTCATCAACAACAATAAAGAAGTTTTCGTCATTCCCAAGAAATACATGTCGAAACTTTTAACGCCAACTTTACAAGAATATATAAAAAAAAAAAAAATTTACAAGAACATACAGAACAGCAACAACAATATCGACGAGAGAGAACATAATCCATTTTTATCAAAAATCCATTTGATGTAGCTCCCCATAAATTACCAGTAAGAAAGAACAAAAGAAAGAAAAAGTAAAATGAGAGATACGAAAAAAAAATCTTTAAGAATTTGTCAGAAAGCAAAGTTGTGTGGAAATCTGAGAAAACGTAAAAACAGAGAAATCGTAAAAAAAATACACAGAAAACTAATGGTTGTTGGCTCAACTGAACTCAACGCTCTGCAATAAATACTTTTTAATCCATTGAAGGTAGAGCTACAAAAAAAAAACGGGGTTACGCACATCACACTCTACGTAATATAGAACTTGTAGGATGCGTAGTTTTGGCAGCAGTTTTTTTGAAATGAGTTCTTAAGAGCTACGTAGTATATGTAGCTAGTTTCGTACGTACAAATGAATTTGCTTTTCAAAGGGTGTCACAACAGAATGTGCCAAACTTTAAATGTAAAGTACAGCTTTCGCCAATCAAAATTTTAATAATTTTGATATTTTGAATATAAATCTTTAATTTTATATTACAATTGAGTGAGTTTAAACCGTTGCCAATTTTCCATCGAAAAGTTTGGTATCTTATTAATAAGAAAGTTATTTCAGACTAAACATATAATATAATTTTAGCGAATACCAATAGTTTTGAAAAGTTTTTAATCCTTAGGCAAAAAATAAAAAAAATAATCCCTTTTATCTTCAATCATTTATTTCAAATGCAAATTAATAAAGTTTCGTAGCGCATGAAATCATTTCATTTGTGGTTGATAAACTAACAAAACTTCCAAGCATTTCGGTTAAGTTCTAGCTTGAGAAAAAAAATGAAAATAATCAAACGGAATTTGACAAAGATGACAAGAATGAAGCTGAATATGCAAAGTTCATTAAGAAACGCTAATCAGGATCAAAATTGAATATATTTCAGTTTCAAATGCGCTAGCATAAAAACATCATTGACACAATACAGACAGACTGAGTGTTCGCAGGATGAGAAAGGGTAATATAGTGATGAAAGAAAGTTAAAAATAATGCAAAATAAAAAATTATGGCTTAAGAACGCAACTCAACCATTTTGGCATGCTGTTGAAGCAATCCAAGGATGATAAGGGTTTTTGAATTTTATTTTAGAAAAAGTTAAAAGTCTTTGGGTTATGGATTCACTCATTCGACTATAATATGTTAAATAGCTTAATAATAGCATAAGTTATAAAAACTACTCAAGTAACGTTTAAATAGATTATTAGGCTAAATTAAATTTTGTTTCAAAAACTCAAATAAATCCTGAGCACAGGCTTTCAAACGTTTTGTTAAGGAGCTAAGTTTTTTTTAAAAATAAAATGCAGAAATTAATAATTAAAATTAACAACCTGCGTGTTATACGATATTCTAATTCAATTCGATTTATTCGATTGTTTAATAATGCAAAGATTGGCTATCAGTTATTTCGACAATTGCTTCTTCTTTTTCCTAAGGACAAATCCTTTTTTGGGTTAAGTAATCCACATTTTGTAAATACATACATCCAAATAAATGAATACCTAAATCCTTGTTAATTACTGGATATTTATAGGATACCTTTGCTAACGTTTCAGAGTTCATATCGCTAACAGCAGGCAACCTAATCAGATAGGACCATTTTCTTTGGGTGATATGTCAGCTTAGTGTGTTCAATCAAGTTATGATGCGAAAGAACTCTCTGATGTCGCCTTTTCCGATGCTAGAAATCTTTTCAATTGTCTTTTATGTTGATTATTTTTCTAGTAGAAGGCTTTAACTGTTTACATTTATTTTCTAAACAAATCTGAGTTTCGATCATCAAATAGTTCGCAGAAAGTTTAAGTTTGATTACTGATTTCCTTGTGCAACTGTAAGTGTGGAAATGAGTGTGTCTCCTACGTATCTTTGAAATTGCGCTCTGATAAATAATTTAATGGCAAAGATTTCATTCTGGAAGACGATTGCAGAGTTAACCAAGCAAAATGCTTTCTGGAATTCAGGTAAACGGTTACCTTTTTCTAGTTGAAACCCATTGGTATACCAAACTTAAGACAATGCAAGTTAGCTCTCCATACGATTTTGTTATGAATGATGATTTGCAAGTTTCTGAATATCACCATTTTAGATAGAACTGCAGTACATTTGTGTCCTTTCAGTCGAAACATTGATTGAATTTTCTATTGGTACAAATTTTTCGAAAGTCGTCCGATTTGTACCAAATTTGATATAAGAGGGTCTTGGGGATTACCGATTACGATTCCTAGATCAGATTTTATAAAATCAAGATGGCGGATCCATTATGGCGAACGAAATTTTCGAAAGTCAACCGATTTGCAAAAAATAATTTTATGCAGAAGTTTTTGGGGTTGCCAATTGCGGTGATTCTCAAGACCACCGTATGTTAAATTTGGTGCAAATCGGTTGACTTTCAAAAGTTATGCGTGCCATCTTGGATCCGCCACCTTGATTTTGTAAAATCTTATCTCGGATGAGTGACCAGTAATCACAAATGATCACCGCATACTAAATTTGGTACAAATCGGTTGACTTTCTAAAAATTTGGCCACTATATTGGATTTTTGACCGCCATATTGGATCCGCCATTTTGGATTCTGTCAATCTTCCCCGCTAGCTTTTTAGGAGCTACAATTTGAATCTGGCTGCCATATTGGATCCACCATTTTAAATTTCCCACGGCTTTTAGAAGATTTTCATGTGACGAACATTTTAAGACCTCGTACGTCTTGATCGGTTTAGCCAATTTTTTTCCCTGAAGGTAATCCGCTTAACGTGAAACGTTCCATATATAAGATTTGCCTCACACTTAGAGTTCACAGTTTTGAATTTTCTACAATTTGGCCAGTTTACTTTTTAAAAAAAATTGTATGAAATACCAATGCGAAAAAACTTAAAATATCAACATACGAGTTGATGCACAACTGTGTCATAAGCTATCGCTGCTGGGTCAAATCCTTCAATAAAAAAAATTTATCCATTACAATAAATGTGACACATTGACCCCTACTCACCCTACATCAAAATAACTTAAAAATCAACCAACCAACTTCGTATCGCAACGTGTGCCAACAAAGTTTAGACAACAACAACAACAACAAAATCAGAATCAAATATCACCGCAAGCGTTTGTTTTACAAAACGGAAAATTTTATCAACTTTTACTTGAAATTTTCTACTTCATCTTATTCCGCTGCTACTCATTTGTTTTAAACTGAAGTGACATTCAAAACGTTATCCTTGCCAACGACGAGCTGCGATGAAACTGATGATAAAGCAGACATTGAAAACTAAACCAAACCAAACCGAACTGCGCTAAATTGTGGCAACTTTAAAATGACATTGGAGGCGTGTCATTTAACGTTAAGAGTTAATTTGGAAGCTGACAAAAGAAGCACAGCCATGAAATGGAAATGCTCGAGTTGATTTTTCCTTCCCTTCCCTTTTTTTTTTTGTTTTTGCTCAAAAGCCTTAAAGCTACAAAATTATTTAAAGTTATGTTAAAATAATTGAAATATCCTTTTTTGTAAGGATATCTAAAAGAAATTTGCAAGCAGTTAAAAGAGTTTTATTTTAAATTCTCTACTTTTCATATGCAAATTAATTGACAGCAAATTAGTATTAGAAAGTTACAAATGACTCAGGAACAAAAATCTCTAAAGACAATTTCTTTTTTTCTTTTTTTTAATAAAGTGCAATTAGTAAGAAAGTAAGAAAATGTAAAAATTTTTTTTGCTACTTTAGCTAATTTACATTGGTAGAAAAAATCCCTTAATAAAAAGTAGAGCAGTGCAAAAAAATTGAAATAAAAATTTATTTTTTTCTACTTTTGCTTTTTCATTGCTGCATTAATGAGATTAAAAGCAAAAGGGATGTTGATTGTGGAAAAATAATTTACGCTACTTGTCTAGTTATTTATTGCTTCTACGGTTAAAGGTATTTTGGGATTTGCTCAAAGTTTACTTAATTTGTGATTTAGATTTGGAAAAAATTTTAAAAAGTCGCGAATATCAGAGTAAGACAAAACATCAACGACTGCCACAGCAAAAGCCGATAGTCGACAATCGACTGCGACAGCTCTTCGTAAATTGTGGCTTCAGCTATTGAATTTTACGCAGCAGACAGCAATAACTGACAGCCGACTGCAACAACTCTTCATGAACTGTACAATATCCTATCGAAATGACTTTTATAGAGTCAAACAACTCATTTTTTTAACAAAATATATTGAAAACTATTTAAAAAAACCGAAAAATTTAAATTTTTTTGTTTTTTCGACTATAACTTTTTTCTGAGTGGACTTAGGGGTTTTTTTTTTGTTCAAAAAAAAAATTAAGGTGACGTAGACGTCGTCAAAATATTGACCCATAAAAATATTTCTGATAAAAATTGACTGAAATATAGTCGTTCAGAGTTAGCTACTTTTGTATGACTTTACCAATGGGACGTTTCACGTCAAGTGGATCACTTTCGCGTCCAAAAATTGGCTGAACCGATGAAGAAGTACGAATCCTTAAAATATTCATCTCATGAAGATCCTCTAAAAGCCGTGTGCCCAGTTCAGAAATTCAAAATGTCGGATCCAATATTGCGGCCGGAAGCCGGAGAAAAGTCCAGCAAGTCCCAAATCAGAAATTTAAAAAACAAACTCAATAACCTAATCCAACATATTGGGCCCGCCATCTTGAATTTTAAATTTCTGACCTTGAATTTGTATTCAGCGACCCCAGAAACCCCCGTATTCCAAATTTTGTGACAATCGGTTGATTTTTAAACAAATTTTCGCCATTTTGAATCCACCATTTTGATTTTGAAAATTTTTAAGATATAGTTTCAGATTCGTAATCGGCGGCCTCAAAAACCCCCGTATAACTAATTTGGTACAAATTGGTTGATTTTTAAAAAATACGTCCGCCATCTTTGATCAGACATCTTGATTTTATCAAATCTGACCTCTGATTTGTGACCAGTGACCTTGAAGACCCCCGTATATCAAATTGGTGCAAATCAGTTGACTTTCAAAAATTTGGGACTCTAGGACTCAGTCAACCTACAACGAAAGCTTTTTCGGAGCTACAATTTGAGCCAAGAAACGACCCGATCGGTTGTGAATTTTTATTTTTAACTACAAGCTTCTATTGCTGGACTCGACTCGACTTTTCTCCGGCTTCCAGCAGCCATTTTGAATTTCTGAACGGCTTCTAGAAGATTTTCATGCGACGAACATTTTTAGATCTCTTACGTGTTGATCGGTCCAGCCAATTTTTCGCCGCGAAGGTGATCCGCTTGACGTGAAGCCAAAAAAAAATTCAATTAAGAAGATATTTTCAGTTTTTCAATGATATACCTAATATTATTAGTGGGAATTATGACCGAAGCAAAAGTGGAAATAAGTCCCAAAATAGTTTTGGGGGCTAAATTATTCATCAGAAAGTACCACTTAAAACTCAGAAAATCTTCAGCCTTATGTCTAACGATAATGCTCCGAATATGTTTAAAGATTATGACAACAAATAATAATGGAGATATTACCAATGAGTAGGTACTAGGGCTGGTTTTGCCTTGTTCTAAGGCGAATCCAATGAAGCTATTAATAATATTGTTAGTGAAATTCTAGATTATTCGGAGTAATGCCTTTTTTATTTGGGGTATACTTTAGATTTCAGCAACACATCAAGAAATGTTTCTGTAACGTTTTAGAAAAGTTTCAAATGAAAGCAAAAAGAAAACAATAAAACCTTGCAGAAAGTTTTGTGATAGCTTTCAGAAAGATATCTGAAACTATGTAGGTTTCATGTGAAAGATTTCTGAAAAGTTTCCGAAACGTAACCTGCTGAGTAGGTATGAGTCATAACCTTTAGAAAAATGTTTTATTTTGACTAAAACATAAATAAAATCAAAAATGAGCTACAAAATGATTTAAGGGCTTACATCAATGGAGATTCGAGCCGGATTCCACTTTAGGTAGCCTTGATATTTTTTTTCTTTTTTACCGGGACAGAAATCAACTTACATTCAATAGTTTTCATAATATTGAGGCTCTTTGATAGAAAATATTTGATCTTTAATTTTTTTTTGACTATCGACTTCTCGCACTAGCTATCTCTATTTGAAAAAAAAAAAAATAAGATATGAAAAAATGTTTTCGGCTTTGAAATATAAATGCATTGTTGTGTTGTTCTATAAATCCTCTTCACATAAAAACAAAACTCAACTTTTCTATGCATTAACTGCAAAAGTTTTTCCAAAAACCAAAAGAAATTAAAGCAGAAAAATAATTTGAGATATTAATTGTAACAGGGTGGCTAAAATTAAAGCAAAATTTATATAATATGTATTCAAACGCAACCACTCATTCACTTTACTGGCCCACTCAATCATTTTGCCACTCACTGGTCATTGCAGCAGCAATAGGGAAAGAACAAAGAAAGCAAAACAAATAGAGCAAAGTGTTGTACAAAAAGTGAAGCGAAAGTAGAATTAGGTATAAGGATTAATAAAACCTAAGGACAAAACATCGCAAGGGAAACAAATCAAAGTCGTACTTGTCGTGTTGAAATGAACTGATTAAACATTGAAAATCCATTAGCGATAAGTGTAAAGAGAAAATATATGCAAACTAAAGACAAAAAAAAACTATAATTAAGCGAAAAAGTGAACCAAAGAAAATGAATAAAATAGTTTTTACACTCAAAAAAAAAAATTAAAAAGAAGAAATATATTTAATGGTAACAAAAGTTATTTGCAGCAAATGTTACATTTTTTCGAGCAAATATTGCATTTTTTCTTCCACCTCATCAGTGTTTCTTTTTTGATTATTTATCATAAGCACTTTATTAACTTTTTTTTTTTAGTATAACCAAAATTTGTAGTTATAGTTAGTGCAAGAATTAATGAGCAGTAGAAAGCAACAAAGTAAAACTAAAAGTGTAGTAAAGCATTACATAAATGAGCAAGCAGTAAAATAAGAAAAAGTAATCATCCATAATTTATTCGCTGAGATGTTTAATGCACTGTTATTAAGAGAAATGTTCCGAACTTTTTGAAATAAATTAACGCAATGCTGTAGGATAATAAGGTTGAAAAGGTAAAAGCATTTACACGCCGATGAAACCTGATTAAATAAAGATTGAGATAATTTTTTTTTTTTTACTTTTTTTATATGAAGTCTTAAATTTTCAACTGTCAGACTTAACATTTTTTGCTTGATGAATTAAAATATATTTTGCTCTACAAAACTTGATGACATCATATGACAAAAAGAGTGCTGTTTGATGAAATAACAAGGATTTTAATTAGGGGCATAAAATTTAAATTTGGTTCATGTTGTTTGACCTTTTAGCTCAAAAGATATCGAAAATAGATGTATATATGTCACGAAATATATCTGGCTTACCCAGATCATATACTAGCATATGATTCTTTGAACTACCATTTCTAATTGCATTCATATTTGGTGTCCAGAATTCAACATAAGAAATTAAGATTCTTTCATCAAATTAAATTAATATTTGTCGAAGGTATTCAATACATCAAAAAATGTGGAGTTGTATCAAAAAGCCGATAATCGTCCGATATTTTCCCATAGTCGATATACGGAGGCAGATCAATAAGTCAGTGACTTTTCGAACTTCCCTCGTAGTATAACACTGCTCAAGCACCTTCTGTTAATATACTACTGTGAAATTTTGAGACAGTTTCGGCGTTAACTTGACGCTTAAAAGGTGTTCAAAGCATACAACTTCGTGGATTTTGTAAAAATGAAAAAAAATTTAATTTTGTGTGCTCATCAAACATTATTTTTTGCGAAAAAAAAAGCGTCACTCAAACATAGGAAAAGTTTGAAAGTACCATGGGAACTCTGCACCATCAACTTCAATGGTAAAAAAGTGGCTTGCTGAGTTTCGTTGTGGTCGCACAAGCACTAGTAACGCTAAACGTTCTGGACGGCCAATTGAGATCAATACTCATGAAAATTTTGAAAAATTTCACACGATATGGTATTGGCCGATCGGAGAGTGGAAGTATGTAGGCTATTTTATGCCATAGGCATTTCATATGACACTGAGATTTCGATTTTAAATAATCAGTTAGATTTAAGAAGCGATCCGCAAGATGGGTGCCACGTTTGCTCTCAAATACCTTGCACGCAATCATGAGACGTGTGTAGTCTCAGTGGCAAAATTTCATGAATTGGAATCCATTTAAATGAAACCAATTGCAGTTGGCGCAGGTATATTTTGTTTCAATGTTGTTTTTTTTTTGGGAGCACTTGAAATATCCTCTTCTGAATATCTCAAACGTTTCTTCAGAGCTTCTTTTCCAAAGTTTCCTAGTAACGTGATCAATTAGGTGGGGTGTGACATTCCCCAGCAGTGTTTATCTGCGAGTTTTTCTTTCATTTTTTTGCGCTTGACGCAGCGTGCTTGCTGTTCCAGTTGTAGAATGTTTTATCTGCAGCTACTGAGAGCATGGGGGCAGCCATTCGTGTCAGAAAGTTGTCTCTGTTTGTAATCAATCGAGGTTTCTCGGATCCCGCCTCATTAACGACGGGCTTATGTAAATATGGCATGCATATCAAGGTTAACTTGATGGTTTCTACATCTTCGAAAAACATCCTTTGAGTGGCAATTTTAGTTTTGGAAATACAAAATAATCGCACGGTGCAAATCAAAATGGCATTATGAACAGGTTCGATGTCGTACAACAAGCAGTATTTGTGGGGACACTAATACCGCTCAATTCAAATTTGCTATAGTAGTTTATACCAGTGGTGAGCACGGAAATCTAGCAAACGGGCAAAACAATAACATCAAGCAACAACAAAGTAAGTTTCGTAAAATTTGCCTTTAACAAAAAAAAACCAAATTGCATTATAAACAAAAACAATTGCTACATTCGTCGAAACACAATACAGCAGCGTCGCTAACGCCTGTTTGTGTTATTTTTGTTTTCATTAGAACTCAACTCAACGCTGTGCGCCGATAACGTTGAAATTCTGCAAACTTTTGGTTGCTTGCTTGTGCGTCGAATAACGGAAAGGGACATGAGGGCTGAAAGTGCCTGTGCTTGCCCACCGCTGGTTTATACTAATATGAGCATATGGTGGCAATAATATCGAACAGTTTGATAAACTGGCACGTTAGTTATCGTTAGTGCCAAAATTTCAATTCCGCCGCAATTCAAGGATGGTTTTCAATAGAACAGCTCAAAATAAATCGAAAATCGCTGATCAGTCTATAATATGTCCGACACCTGGTTTGATAGCCACATTAATTTTACATAAAAGAATTTAAAACTCCCAAAAATCCAACACCGGCTTTGCGGCGGCTTCGGTTCTACTGAAAATCGTCCTAAAATTGCTTTCAAAATCCATCAAAATCAAATGTTTAAGTATCGATATTTCGAAAACCAAACTAGGTGTCGATTTTTTTTATTTAACATTTTCGATTTATTTCGAGCTATTCTATTGAAAATCATCCATAAATTGCGCCAGCATTGAAATTTTGGCACTAACGATATTTTAAAAAAAAAATTTTAAGTATCGATAACTCGAAAACTAAAGGAGATATGGATTTTTTTTATTTAACATTTTCGATTTATTTTGACGTGTTTTATCGAAAAATTAAAAAAATCGAGGCGCCACGGAAATCGTAATCTCCCCGATAAACTCTGCATAACCTCGGCCGATTCGCTACTGTGAAAACTTTTTCTCTAGCCCAAAAGTAATTATGTTCACAGGTCAAAAATATTTTAATTATATTAGAGGTAACAAGCCCATTTTATTCAGATTTCAATATTGTTCCCGATTATTTTTATTACAACATCGGTCAGTTTACAAAATTTCCCAGGTAAGACCTTGGTTAAGGGATACTTTTTAATAAAAGACCAGCTTAATTAATTATCTAAGCGTATATGCATGCTAAGCGCTCTTGTAGTTCAATGGTTGTAACTTAGCCTACGAGCTATCTAAGAAAAGCGTCGATATCAATCATTATTCGTACAAGTGAACCCTCTCGTACAACAAAGAAAGTGTTATACAATAAAATAATAACATGAGCATTAATGCAATCTTGACAGTTGCACAAGCAATTAAATAACACAACTCGAACAACAAAAAAATGTACAACATAAGACTACTATAATTTCTCTAGTACTCAATACAACGTGCTGCACTACGCCCTTTTATAACACCAGTAAAATAGATACAACGGATGACAATTAACGATAAACAATCAATGGTGCACAATCATATTAAGGCAAATATAAGGAACTTCACAGAACATACAAACACTTCTTGAAACAGGCAGTGGTGTATCGTAGACATTTGGCTTAAAGGTCATTTGCCGTTCCCTTTAAGCCTTACCGAAATAACAACTTTTTCAATAATTTTTCAAAGCTCCTGCACATTGTATTTTTGTATTTTTACTATATGCAACTTTACTTTACTAAAAATAAAAAACAAAAGGTCCATTATATAAAACAAAATTTGCTAAAATCTAAATTCGAATTTCGAAATAGCTGAGGGCTCATTTTATGCATTATGCAAACTCCTCAGCAAATTTAATTTAAAATTATATAATATAGGCATATGTATTACATATTTTTCTCAGTGTTAAACTGATCATTATCATGAATAATTCTCCAAATTTGCTTATACATATATTTATAGGCTGGTACGAGGACAACTGGTATGAAGCTAATTTGCCAAATGAAGGTATCACATGTACGGCTGAACAAATGCGTATTGCGGCCGAAGGACATTTGACAACGGAGGCACTTATGTGGAATCAGAACAATCAAACAACAATTTCCGGTATGACAGCTGACGAATTTCGGTAAGTTATATCTAGATAATGGAAGCGAAATGTATAAGAAAGAAAAAAATCTATGGTTGAGAAAATGCATATGCGGATTATGTTGTATTTATCAAGATTTGGTAATAATTAGCTCATGGTATGTAAGGATTGTATTAAACATTAATTTGATTATAATTTACCAATCATATTTGAACCAAATAAATTTATTCGAAAAAATATACAATTTTTTTTAGTGCAGAAAGCGCATGCAGCTATAAAAATGTCGACTTTTACCCTAAAATTAATTTTTCGTTATCAAAACTCACATGACAATTCACTTGATTTGCACGAAATGTTCCTACGGTACTTTGACAATTCCAATTCTTGTAAGCAGATTTTGTAGCCACGATAAAATAGAAATCGACTAAAAATGTCTTGTTTAACTTTATGTACTCAGATTAGGGGCCGTCCATTAATTACGTGAGGTGTTTTTTTAAAAATTCGGATCCCCACCTCACCTTGATGAGATTTGGTGAGACTTAGTGAGATCTGGTAGGATCCCTTCCCTCCCTCCCGTGAGATTTAAATTATAATTTTTAATGTAAATTCTATGCTTTAAAAAGTTGACGTGAGGTTTTCCTTGACCCCCTCCTTCTTGGTGAGCTATGGTGAGATTTTGCCGGTACTTCTCCACCCTATTTTGACTCACGTAATTAATGGATGGATGGTACCTTAAATATTTTTGTGCAAAAAATAAGACTACCAATTAATTATTCGAACATCGCTATTATTTCATTTTCATTCTTGTTAAGTTTCTATTGTATGCTTTTAAACAAACTTATCTGACTTTGTTAGCGCTATCACCAAAAATTCTATACCAAATTATCTGTAGAAGAACAAATTATTTATTATCACAACTCTTTCTTTTATTTAGCCAACGACTGAATATGGCACTTGTCGAAGAAGGCTTCGATATAAATCATGATCGCTATCCGGAGGGCTATCAAGAAGCGCCACTAGCCTATGATGCTGTTTGGAGTGTGGCATTAGCGTTCAATAAAACAATGGAACGTTTGCGAGAACGTAACAAATCTCTTAAGGATTTTACATATACTGACAAGGATATTGCGGATGAAATTTATGCAGCTATGAATTCAACACAATTTCTTGGTGTTTCGGTGAGTAGAAGTTTTTTTTTTTATTAATTATTCTTCTTCAACTAAATTGTGTTGTCTTGTATTTGCAATTCAAATTTCTATACAAACCAACAAATACTCTACGTAGAACAACAGAAGATGATGTTAATTTAAATGAATTGCAATGTCAGTGATGCTTAAAATTATGCAGAGAGTTAGAGCATAGAGATAGTATTGCATTCCAAGTGTTACTGGCAACAATAAAGTTCTAAGCCATAATATTGCCCATTTGCTAGTTGTAATTTTTTGTTGTTTCTCTTATTTATTGTTGTGGCCTATTTAAAGCCACATTTAAATGCACTTGAGTTGAGAATTTGATTTGTTGCTTCTTGTTGTTACCGTAGCAAATACCATAAATTTTGTTTTTGAAATTTATTTAATATAAAATTCAAATCTTATTGCTATGCATGTGGTGAAGAGATTGTTGAAAGGTTTGTTGTCCTCAGGCACAACTCGTTTGTGGGTGTACCAAATATCATCTGAACAGGTAGTTATTAGAAGAATTTTATTGTTTTAATTTGAATAAATACTTGGAATGCTAGTGAAAATGCATTATATGACCTTACCTTGTCTGAAAAAAGGCTCAAGAAAATTAAATAAAAAAAAATTTGTTATATGCAGCAATTCTATGAGTTATAAAAACAAAGACAAAGCACAGGAAAAATTATTTTTCTTTGATCTGTTTGGGTTTTCAAACAAATTTGTGTTAAAAACGAAAGTTATCAGTCTAAGACATTTTTACTTATCAACTTAAGGGCCACTGATGATTTCATTTGACAAGGTATGGAGCTGAAATTTTTTTTTCTTTTTTTTTCAAATAAAAAAAAAAATACTTCAATGCTGACTACATAAATAATGTTTACTCGTATCCAAAAGTGCTTAAGATTTGAATTTCGCAAACTTTTCGAAGCAGATATTTTCAGCCAAAGACAAAGCTAAGTAAATAGAGGCAACATTTGAAGTTACCACAACAAAATCCATGCATAAAATTCTCTGCCTTTCTTTTATCAAAGTATTGAACTTTCATAATAATCATTAAAATTATTTTTTTGTATTTGGCTAAATTATCTCTTCAACAAAATGTTTTACATCTTGAAAAATTTTTCCACTATGTTATGGTTTTTTTTTTTAAATTCTTGAGCAAACAATGTTCTTTACTTAAACTTTTATTAATTAGCATAAAAAATTATTTCATTCCACTTTCATCTTCCAACTCATTTCCATCTATTGTCTTAATATTGGCTTTATACAGCATAATAAACAGCTTTTTGCTATACCACTAATATCGTGCAGAACAGCTGCAAAATATACCCAGCAAATATTTTGAAGATTTTTCAGTCTTCCACATAAATGACGACGGATTCATAAAATATTTACGCAATCAAAACTTAGCGTGATATATAAGTGAAACTTTTAACATTCGAATTATTTAGCTGAGCTTACGTTCAGTACATTTGTGATAGCACCCAATATTGCGCGAATATAAAACAAAAGAAAAAAGACAGCATAAAGCTAGTCATACTAGTTTCATCTATTGCTAAATGGAGTCATCAGTGACCTTCAAGCCGATTAAGTAGAACTAAGAAGCCAGACATGCTTTGTAAACCCAAATAAAAAGTAAAAGAAAGCAAAGCCAAAATTCTTTCTTCTGTTATGTTTTGTTTAGGTTCAGAAATTCTCACTTAACAACTTAAAGGTCACTGATGATTTCATTTAGCTATGTATGAAACTGGTATGACAAGCTTTATTCTAATTTTTTTTATTATAATTTCCTTGCTTGTAGCTTATTTGGTGCTATCACACAAAGTTAAATGGACATTTGTATTTCAATGCATTATGATTCGACACAAGTTTTTTGCTATTTGTATTGTACAATGACATCAAATGTAGTTATGGTTGGAAAAAAAGAACGGTGTCAACGTTCGCAAGCTGGTTTATGTTTGAAAAATTTTCATCTGAAACTCTTCCTTACGATTCATAGCTGCATCATTTTCACGAGTGCTTTTCACAAAACAGTTTTAACTGAACAAACTATCTATGAAATGAGAATATCTCAATCTTCGCCACGGTAACTGAAATATGACTCTATCGCTAACAAAAATGTTCATTGGGTATAATTATAAAAGTTTTTTAATGCTACTGCTACGTTCAAAACTTAAAAGCTTCACATACTTTTATTAATAAAGATGGTGCGTACAAGTATGTTTGCGTAAAAATTGCATTTTATGAAAACTTTAGCGAAAACTTTGGCATAATGCTAAGCAAAATAGTAATAAAAAAACTTTCTTGATTTATGCAAACATACCTGCAACTATACAGGCACACATGAACTTGCATACGTAATGTAAGTTACGTGCACATACACAAATATTACAGAGAATGCTCTCAGAATGTGTGTAATGTCCCAGCTAACACTTTAGGTTATAGTTTTATAGCGGCGACGTCAGCTAGTTAACCTAGTTTTTAACTATTGCTCGGCATACTTCATTCGTAATTTTCTTTTGCACTATCCAATAATTTTCATTTGAAACTTTTCCTTACAATTCATGCATGAATCGCTCAAGCAAATCGCTACAGGGGAAGACGGCGTATAAAAAAATTACACTACAGCCATCAAAAATATTTACTGGGATATTTCTATGTACACCTGCAAGCTAATGCACATATTAGTACTTTTGTAAAACTTAACAAATATATGCAGCATACTTTGAGGTGCAAGAAAACTATTATTGAAACTCTTATGTAGGGGAAAATTTTACTTTTAAGGATAAATAAAATAATAAAACTGTTAAAGTTTCGAGTAGCAAATAATTATGCAACATTCGTTTTCACTTATCGGATGTTTATGTTTTCGTAGTGAAAATGGTGAAGTGCAAATGGGAGAAATATTTTCAGCTTTCCCTTTACTATATACCTTTCTTTTTTTTTATTTAGACCTGGTACACTCTTAGCGATAATTTTTTTTTTTTACCAAATCTATGTATGTACCTGGTTTTATTTTGAAAGTTTTCATAAACAAACGACGAAAACTGGCAGACATTACGATGCTGATGGTGAAGGTGCTTTTCGCTTTGTTGAAGAATCTGCCATTGATGTTCTTAAAAGTACACTAGCAAGAGTTATGAGTGAGTGAAGTTATTCAAATTTGCGGATGAACACAACTTTTGTTTAGTTCATATTGATTTTTAAACCTACTTCTTCCGAAGAGGATCTGACAGCAATGAATTCTTATTGCATGTCTTTGGCTAAGAACCATATGTCATCGTCATAAACGAATGTCACGGCTTCTAGCTGTTAGTGCTCTGCTAGTAATATCGTTCAATAATATTTTCTATTCTTGGATGGTTTTGAAGTCATTCTGAAAAAAAAAAAAAATTTATCACTTGACAATGATCATCACAAAGTTTATCTGAGAATGCTGCTTTCTGGCGAATTCAAGAATTTATAGCATATTCCGCTATGTTTTTTTTAAAAATTTCATTTGAAAATTAATTAATGCTTTTATTTAAAATTTTTTTGAATATTTTCTGTTAAAGCTTGAGCTATATAAGTATATTAATATTAGTTGAAATTTCTCTCTTTAAATACTCTCCTTTTTTATTAAGGCCCAATACTTTTTGACGATTTAACTTTAAAGCAGGGACTGTAACGATTATGAATTTTATGATAGAAATCACTGCATAATCGTTATTCTGGATTTAAATTTTTTCGATCAAAAGTAATCGTTATTTTTAATTTCTATTTTTTTCGATCAAAAATAAACGTTATTCTAGATTTTTATTTTTTCGATCAAAAATAATCGTTATTCTTAATTTCTATTTTTTTCGATCAATAATAATCGTTATTTTGAATTTTTATTTTTTGATCAAAAATAATCGTTATTTTTAATTTCTATTTTTTTCGATCAAAAATAATCGTTATTCCGGATTTAAATTTTTTTCGAACAAAAAATAATCGGGTGTTCGAGACAAAAAGTACATTTCAAGTCTCGATTC
Source organism: Meiosimyza platycephala (assembly GCA_963662105.1). Classification (NCBI taxonomy): domain Eukaryota; kingdom Metazoa; phylum Arthropoda; class Insecta; order Diptera; family Lauxaniidae; genus Meiosimyza; species Meiosimyza platycephala. Next base: position 88,327,574 of record OY759210.1, read on the forward strand.
AGTACATTTTCATGAAACCCAAATGCCATCACACAAACACAAAGAGAATTTGTGATCAATCGAAAAAAATAGAAATTAAAAATAACGATTATTTTTGATCGAAATAAATAGAAATTAATAATAACCATAATTTTTGATCAAAAAAATAAAAATTCAAAATAACGATTATTTTTGATCGAAAAAAATAGAAATAAAAAATAAGGATTATTTCTGATCGAAAAAATAAAAATCCAAAATAACGATTATTTCTGATCGAAAAGAATTGAAATCAAGCAACGATTATTTTTGATCGAAAAAATAAAAATCCAAAATATCGATTATTTTCGATCGAAAAAAATAGAAATTAAAAATAACGATTATTTTTGATCGAAAAAATACAAATCCAAAATAACGATTATTTATGATCGAGAAAAATAGAAATCCGATATAACAATTATTTTTGATCGAAAAAATAAAAATCGCATAATTAAAAATCGTCTCATATATCTAGGCTTCTCGTCAAAAGAAATTCATCTGTATACTCAAACTCACATTTCGACTTTTCCTTCATTGTGACTTTAATTATAGAAAATAAGCATTATTTACGGTCCCTGCTTTAAAGTTTTGGAGGAACCTTCACACCCGTAGTCATTTTTCTTATGTCTAGCAACGAAAGCTCCAATTTGCAATAAAAATGATGAAGAAACTATCTAAAGTAAATAAAAAATGAAAAAATTAATCAAAGCATGTGACAAAAGCAGCAAAAACAAAAAGAAATCACTGAAATAATAAAAAAGCAATAACAACTTTCAAACTATGGTCATACTTACACACATACATATGAGTATATACACATACATAGCAAAATAGGCGAGGAAAAACTTTTTTTTTTTTTACAAAAAGCGAAAAATTATACGCGTTGCGGGCAACAACAACAACTACGAATTAATAGAAAAAACATAGACTGTGAAAATAGCAGTTTGTGTTGAAGTTGCTGCTCTTATAATTGCAGTTGTTTTTGTAGTTATTGTTAGCAAAAAGGAAGAAAAATTGCTAAAAGGATGCTTCGTTAATTTTAATTACTGTTACAAATGAAGATGACAACCGCAACAAGAAAAAGCAAACTAACACTATGACGTCGCGCTGTAAGGACTTACAAAGGCAACAAACAAGAACAACGATATATAATGAATGTAACTTTTTTATCGCTAACGCGCAGTATGAAAACATAAAGAGCACAAAAGAGAATACACATAAATATTATTTACAAAAGCAACACTAAGGATGTATAAATGAAGTGAAAAGTTTAGAAGAAAAGCGATATAAATGGAACACAAAGTGGAAGGAAGTATTCCACTAAAAGAAAAATGAAAAAGGAGTGTAAGAAAAGCGCAAAGGAGGGATTGTAAAACAAAGTGCAGAAGGAGTTTAAGGAGATCCTAAAGGGGGTGCACGGAGAGTTAAAGTAAAAGGGACATAAATCGAGCACAAAGTAGTAATGCATCAATATGAAAGCAAAAAAGGAGATAACGAGAGCACAAAGGGAGTGTTTAAAGGGCACAAAGGTAGTGTAAGAGGAGTGCACAAAATGAAATGACCAGAATCAACTCCAATAGCAAATTACTAATAAGATTATGTCAAACTCCTTTTAAGAAAACTGCGAAATGGGCAAAATATTGAATGGATGTTGCAAAAAGCATTAACTGAAGTCTACAGCAAGCATTGGAGTGGAACGATCATCACAGGCAACGAGATAGTTCTGAGTGATCCCTAAAATAGAAAATATGTGAATCGGAGAAATCGGATCGCGCCGAATTGAAGAGTTTTATGAAACCCCTATGCTCCGTGTGAAGTAAAAGTTCACAAGATGAAAATTATGTCTAGTAAGTAAACTGACTTTCGCGTCATTTTGTTAAAACATTTCCATAATTTGCTCAGTGTAAATACACACATTAAAATAAATAAACACATATTGGGGACATTAAAAGAAACACAGAATAAAGCGCCCAACGATAAATTTTGCTGTTATGTTTTCGTTTCTTTTTTCCAGTTTTTAGCTCCAACATATTTCATCTCGAGCGAGACATAAAAAAAAATGTGAAAAGTTTTGTGTGTGAAGCACTTTTATATGTCTGTTTGTCACTACTTAAGATGTGCTGTCTTCTGTAGATATGAAGTTTCCGTTTTATTATGTATATAGTTAGTAGTAGTAGTTAGTGGTAGCACATACAAATTATAGCGTTCAAATTCAAACAAATTTTGCGGGCACCTCAATATTTAATAAAAAAAATAGCTCATGATTTGTCGATTGATTAATTTTTGGTCCACTAACCTTTAACATTCCGAAAAATTAGAAAAAAATTTATATTTGTATCAATAAATTAAATGCTATCCGTTCGAGTCCGCTGGACTGACGAATTGCATGACGGTACTTCATTTTTAATATAATTTTATGCGTTATTGTCTGCAGAAGGTTTTTGCAGAAAAAAAAAGTTAGAAAAAAAACCCGAAAGAATAATCGGAAAATTTCGGAAAAAAGTTATAATGTTTTGTATTGGAATTTTGTATGTAGAATGCATACCAGAAAGCAGGACGTCTAACGCACCAGGACGGGAACAGGTATGGTGATGGATATAGAGACAGGAAGGGTAGTAGAACAACGTCTACTGGGTACACTAGTAGGCTAGTATATAAAAATGTCTATATAATTTCTAAAAAAAAAGAGATTGGCGTGAAAAAGTAATCGAATTTCAGCAGCATAAAGATAAGCCTCAGTAACAAAAAATCACACCATAATTTTTGTGTGAGACTTTGCAAAAACTTAATACAGTGAAACCTGGATAACTGAGATCTCCAAGGGACCAACATTTTTGTCTCAATTAAAGAGGTTTCCCATTTACACAGTTTCCAAAATAACCATACTCAGACCGATGAAACGAACTTATTCAAATAAAAAATAACAAATTATACTCACATAAATATTATTTCCCTCTAATAGCGGTTATTTCTAAACGGTCCCAGTTATAGAGGGAAAAGCTTATAATATAGAGGCAAAAACTCACAAAAACTTCAAAAATCAAATCCTAGATAAAGAGGTTTAATAATCCCAGTCAGTAATAGAGATATTTTGATGCGAAAGTGCTGGGACCTTGAGGTGAGTCTCAGTAGTAGACTTATTCCCACTTATCCACATACCGCTTAACCAGGTTTTACTGAACTAAAAAAAGGATAAAATAAAAATAAAAAGTATGCAATAACCTTCTTTGGCACAAATGCTTTGTTTTAAGATAGAGATTATTAAAATTGGTTTCGTATTTTTTGCGCCAACCCGTTACAAACTATTTTCATATAAGCAATTTATATAAATGATAATAATATGCATAGGTATAGATGGGACATTACACATCAAGCGAAACAAAAAAACTGACACTTTGTAAAAAAAAACTGACACTTTGTATATAAGTAAGTAGCTCATCTTGAGGCAATTTGATCCCTTAAACTTTAGTGCGCAAATGACATTGCACCGATGTCACGGATATGTACACAAATGGTCAAATAATTGAAAATCTTTCTTTGACCTCAATATTATAAATTGTGTGTGCAATAATCAAAATATGATTAAAATTTGGAATAGTTAGTTGTGAATTTAAAACATTTTTTTGCGTATAATACACAAAAAGTATTTTAAAATTTTTTGATTAGTTTTTAACCTATTTTTTGAGATTTTAAATATTACAATCAAAATATTGGAAAGTATAACAATTTTTTGTAATTTTTATTAATTTTTTTTTTACAAGCTTGAAATTTTTACATTCAAGTGCTTTTAGTCCGCAACAGACAACGTCCTCTTTCAGTATTCTATAGTGACTACTCTGCTGCAAAAATACGTTTGGATTGCATTATTATCCCTCCGACGGGCGACACAAAAAGTTGCGTATTGTTGCCAATAAGAGCCACGTCAAATTCGATCCATTTCAGAAAACATTTGATGGACCCGCCATCGTTTTGAAAACTAGAAAATGCTTCTTAATCTGCTGAAAATCATTAATATCTCCCCGAAGCTTCTCCCTAGAGGGATCAAATGTATGACAAGGTCCCATTATTTTTTCTTCTCCACCTCTTAAGGGGGGGGCTTCCCTGCAAAAATGACATTCTAGTGAAATTATGAAATTGACTCCCCCGCTTCACAGACGCCTCTGGAAGGGTAAAATGTTAGATCAACTTCTATTATTTTTACTCTTTCAAACTTTTCTCTTGACACACCTACCCCCCTATCTGCCACCCTTTTGGGGGTCCACATACAAAAAACACAAAAAATTTCGAAAATTTCGAAAATTTCGAAAAATTATTCATAGCACCCCCGGAATAACCCGTAGAGGGTTCATATGTTCTCTTATATTTTCTTCTCCAATATATTTCCCTAACATACTTACCCTCTATCTGCCACCCTTTTTGGGGTCCCCTTACAAAAAACAAAAAAAAATGAAGAACATTTCGAAAACAATTCATAGCTTTCCTGGGGTGACCCGTTGAGGGGTCAAATGTATTACCAGGTTTTTTTCAATATCGTATGATAAAATTTATTGGGTCTACTCAGACCCATGTGCACTTGACTGGGAAAAAAGTTTAAAATTAAATTTTTTTATTATAAATATATTGTTTATTGTTCTATTGCGTTCGTCTTAACTTATTTGAGGAAGTCTTGAACGGGGATTACTCAGAAATACCTAGAAAAAAAGATATACCAATTTAAAAACCGATTGGGTCTGGCCAGACCCATACGCCCGTTGGTGGGTTATAAAAGCTTTATGCACTTTTTTGATAAATATATCCCTGAAATTAGATTTTAGTACCACTTTTTGATTATATATTTCTTCTCAGGGCAAAAAATATAATGAACTAAATAAAAAAAAAGGGATTTGACACAAACCAAAATTGAACTAAAAGGAAACTTATGTAAAAGCGGATCTATCACACTTTTTAATCACAAGCCACTAAAAAGTATAACTTCGAGAAATAACCCTCTTTTTGCATTCACATGGTAGCTGGCCCTGGCTGTAGAGACTAATGCGCAATAAAAAAGTCCGAAAAATAAATAAAGCCAAAGCGAAACAAATCGAAAATCTCAAAGAAAATATCACTTAACACAAAAATTAAATGAAAAAAAATGGCGCCAAAGATAAGAGTATTGGTAACGTTTTACGAAGGTTCTTTAACGTTTTTTGTTGTTTAATAATTGCAATATATAGAAAAAAAATAAGGTTCACATTTAAGCTTTTTTTTGCATCACTTAAACAAAAAGGAAATTAATCCAACATCAAAAGAAAACTAAACTCTAAAGTTTCTTATTTGTAAAGTGTTGATACTTTTTTTATTTCTTTGAATTCATTACTGTCTTTTTTGGATTTTGTTTTTCATTCGGTTTTATTATCTGTAGCCATTTTTGGTACCCACAATTAAAAAATCATCAAATTGAAGTTTAAATAAAACGAACAAGTTCAAATATTTTTAAAACATAATCTCTGCCAGCGTTGTTGAATATTGATAGTTTTTTACCAAATTAATAACAAGAAGATGGTAAACGTAGTAATATGACCTCTAAGTCATCTGTGAGAATATAATGTAACTTTTTGTTTAGCGTCAAGGATCAAAAATAGGCTATATGTTCGTATTCAGTTCAAGAGTTGTAAATTGTTATGTTCGTCTGTTTAAGTAGGCTACAGCCTTTGCTGACTGCAAAGGACTATTTATAATTTCAAATGAAGAAATAAAAATTAAAAAAAAAATTAAATGAAAAATGTTAGTGTCTCAATAAGAGAATTTTATGTAAAAAAAATAATGCTTTCATTGCTTTGTGAATATCATATGCGTTCTGTTCATGCCATAAATAGTTATCACTATAAATATGAAAGCGAATAAATCGTTTTTTTTTTTTTTGTTTTCAACTAATATAACACCAACTTTTAATCGATGATGTAGTGTTAAATTTTATACTAAAAATATAACTTCATTAAATTTAAGAAAGTTTCGCCACTACGCCATGCGACACGACAGTATTTAGTTCTCATTTCCACTTCCGTCGTATGCTAAACTATTAAATGAATACATCAACATGTGCGAAAGTAGAAAATAGCAAAATAATAACAACAACAACAAAAACAAAAGTTTTTCCTCATTTTAAATGCGGATGCCAGCAACCGCTATTTAATGCCCTGCTTCCTTGTTCCCATTAAATTAATGATCAGAACGTGTGGGAAAAAGTTTTAGCGCAATTGCGGTGCGCTTGCATACTGACAAACCGACACACATACACCACGACTAACATGACTGACATAGCGGCAAGTGTTGTTAGTGGGTTGCAGTGCAGCGTTATAAGCAACAGCCGTAACTTGAGCAGCCACAGCGGACAAAACTAAAGTTCACACCGATGTTAACACAAACACTCTGACAACATTCAAAAATAGTGCAAATGAAATGGGATGTCAGTGGAACAGTGTTGCATACGCAAGTTTTAATTAGACCTTAAAAAGGAGGTACATATTTAACTGTTCTGAGTTTTAAAATGTATGACGGTAATATATAGTTTTTGTTGTGATTTTTGTTTTAAAAATGTAGCGTCTATTTTCTTAGAAAAAAGTTTCACAAAACTGCATATCTACGTTTTTTTATACCCAACACTCGAGGCATGTCATTTCATTTGTAAAATATAGATGGGGCGTGGCAAGTATAGAAAAGTGTATATATGGGACGTTTCACGGCAAGCGGATAACCTTCGCAGCCAAAAATTGGCTAGACCGATCAAAACGTACGAGGGATTAAAATGAAAATCTTCTAAAAACCGTGTAGCCCGTTCAGAAATTCAAAATGGCGGATCCAATACGGCGGCCGAAAGCCGGAGAAAAGTCGAGTGTCCAGCAATAGAAGCTTGTAAAAATAAAAGTTCACAGCCGATCGGGTTGTTTCTGGGCTCAAATTGTAGCTCCGGAAAAGCTTTCGTAGTAAGTTGACAGAATTCAAGATGGCGGATACATTATGGCGGTCAAATATTTAATAAGGTGGCCAAATTTTTGAAAATCAACCAATTTGCACCAAATTTGGTATACGGGGGTCACTGATTACGAATCCGAAGTCAGATTTGACAAAATCAAGATGGCCGATCCAAGATGGCAGACTTTTTTTTTTCAAATCAACCGACTCGTACCAAATTAGTTATACGGAGGTTTTTGAGGTCGCCGATTACGAATCTGAAACTATATTTCAAAAATTTTCAAAATCAAAATGGTGGATATTGAAATATGGCGGACTTATTATTTAAAAATCCACCGATTAGCACAATGTTTGGTACAGGGGGGTTTCTGGGGTCACTGAATACGAATCCAAGGTCAGAAATTTAAAATTCAAGATGGCGGGCCCAATATGATGGATTAGGTTATTGAGTTTCCGCGAAATTGATTCGTATTCAGCGACCCCAGAAACCCCCGTATACCAAATTTTTTTGCTAATCTAAACTATATCGGGACTGCAAATGGATGAAATATATTTATAGACACGCCCACCGCCCATACAAATAACACATTTAAAATGCTATGTTGAGAGAGTAGTACAACCAAATTTCTCACAAACACTAAAACTAACTTGAAAGAGTTCTGTTGAAAAGCTTCCGGAAAGAGGGCGTGGCACAGAATTATTCAAAGTAATGAAACCAAATTTCACACAAATAACTACAAGAAATGGCTTGGTCGAGCATCTGACAAAAAAATGCCGAATTTCTAAGAGAGGGCGTGTCATCTCTCATATAGGCATTAGCTTCAAAACGCTGCAAAGAGAGCTTTTTAATTTGCTGCTTAATTCAATGAGAGAACGTTTAATGAAACAATTCAGCAAGTAGTGAGGTGGAAGAGTTAGCTCTTTAATAAAGATGCCGTCAAGATCAAGAAATTTTCACACAAATCAAACAGTTAAAGTGGAAATGAATTAGGCTCATGCTATATAGCACCAACTGCAGTCTACTGGCTAGCAATGGAGTGCAATCCTCAGCAGAAAACGCGGCCATCCTAAACGTTTGCTAGTGCAGGAAATACGTGAATCGAGGGAATGTTAAAGAAAATTAGAGGAACTTGCTACTGATCACACATTTTGGACAAATTTCTGTTACTCCAACAAGAGATAAAAGAGTCAAAAGGAACAAATATTACTTGAAGTTCTATTCCACGAGAAACTTTCAATCCTTTTGACGAAATATTGTTTATGATTATTTGTTTGAATATTTTTATTTTGCTATCGAAAAGTTTTAGTTTTTAATTTTAGATCTCAATTTTGAACTCTTTCTTTAAGAATTTTTCCATTCATTCATTTTGTCTACCCTCATATTTAACGTCAGCGGTAAACCAAAGTGACCAAAAACAGTTCCCCAAATGTTTAAAAAATATTGCTTTTCTCATAGTTGCACATCAGCGCTTTTTTTTTAGAGCACATCCAGCAGCAGCTAGAATTGCGTTGCATTAGAAAACCAAGAGCAACGCAAATACCAGTTGGTTAGCATCTTTGCGTTTGTTGCAGCAAATGAGTGCCGCGTCAAGTTTTTGCACCACAGGAAGTCACATTGTGTTCGTATTGTGTTGCATCGTCCTGTGTATTGTGTGCAATGCAGTTGGTAGCTTTTTTATTTTCGTTTTAGTTTTTTTTACGTGCTGTAGTGTTACCATCAGGAAAACGGGAAACATAGTGTTGAGCAACAGCGTTGGGGAAGTGAGAACTTTCTTTACTTTGCGCCACCATTGCAGTAGCTGTTACTGGATCGTAATAAATGATGAAGTACCTACTATGCGTTAAATGCAATTTATGACTTTTTTATGAATTTTTTTTTTTTTTTTTCTTTGTTTGCTGTTATTATTATTCCTTTTGCAGCAGTTTTTTGTCCCACATTTCTGTGGTTTTCTTCTGGAATTTTGTATATAAAAAAAAAGAAAATTTAAAAATACTTTTAAATTGCTAGTAATGTTTAAGTTCTGATGCTGCAGACTTGAAGATAGAGATTTTTTCCCGAATTCGTTTTTTTGATAGTTACTGTCCTAAATTAGCCTGTATAATTCTTTTATTGAACCTAAAAAATGGTATTTAATTTATTTACATTTTTTTTTTTTTTTTTTTCAACAGGGAGTTGTGGCCTTCAGTTCACAGGGTGATCGTATTGCGTTAACCCAAATCGAGCAAATGATAAATGGAAAATATGAAAAACTTGGCTACTATGATACGCAATTGGATAATCTGACGTGGTCAAATATGGAACAGTGGATCGGTGGTAAGGTAAGTAAATACTTTTAAATTTAGTTCCACATCTAGTTAAAAATGCTACTAATTAAAGAGTACCTAATATGTGAGTGGAATTTGTCAGTAGTGAAAATACACAGAGTGCAACATTTTACATTTTTAGAATAGTTCAAATTAAATAATAGATAAAAATAATTTTTTGGGACTTCTTGTGAATACAATAGCACAGTTATGCACTCTTAAACCATGGAGTGTGGCAGATCTGTGTGTCCAGATTTATTTATTATCGGTTCATATTTGCTTAGTAATCTTTACATAAAATCTGAATTCACCAATGACTTCCTTTGCTCTTGTTATGTTGAAAGTAAGCTTTTAAAGCATTTTAAGGACATACATTGTATTCAAGAAAAAAACGAAAATAAGCTCTTCCATTTCCAATTTGTTCTTACATGCCCACAAATTCAAACCCACTCACTTTTTATTCTTTGACACATAGCTTATGTGATAAGATACTGCCTTTAATTTGCTTAAAGAATATGAAAGTCTGTAACCCTTTGACGTCCGCTCCTGAACCACGGGGAAATTTTGAAATCCGACACCGGATTCGTGTTCAGCGACCATAAATTACTAAGCAAAAGTGTTGCGAAAAAAAATTATTTTACCTGCAAAGGTGTGAAAAATCGTGAGACCTATATGTCCCAATGGTCGTCAATGGTAAAAATGTATGCGGCTGTTTTCAGAACTGAGAAGTATTATATTACGCATGAACTTTTATTTATTTACTTAAATTCATGAAAAGGGCCGTCTATTAATTACGTGAGTCAAAACAGGGGGGAGGGCGTCCGACAAAATCTCGCCAAGGGGGAGGAGGGGGCTAAGAAAAACCTCACGTCAACTTTTTAATGAACAGAATTTACATTACTATAGCATGTAAAAGATTGTATCATATTAATTCGGTTCGAAGCTAAACACAACTGGGACGTGCGATTTAGCTTCTGTGTCATATCGGACCAAAAAATAGATTATGTTCTATTTCTCTGTGATAAATTTTGTAGTGTCAATTTTGTACTAACTAATAACGTATAGGACATATCTTGACGATATCACACGTCCCAGTTGTGTTTAGCTTCTTATGGGTTGCAGATATCACGACTGACTGAACGCGCAAGGATGAAACTCCCCGAATGATATTTGACACTTGTACGGCGCATGTTTCAAATCGAAGAATCCCGGGATTAGGAAATATATTATATTTACTATGACTGCGTGTCAGTCAGAATTAGCGACAAAAAAATTGATTATATAATCCAGGATTTATTTTAAAATTTATAATAATCTGAAAGAATATTAAAAAAGCTTTCAAATCCACTATTTTACAAGTTTTTTAGTTCAAAAGTACATTGACATTTCACCAAGGGGAGAGGGGGGGTCCGAATTCTCACTAAAAAATACTTCACGTAATTAATGAACGGCCCCTAAATGAAGGTTCAATGTAAAGATCAAAAAAGTAAACAACTTTACCTTTGTTCCAAATAAATAACTTCGAATTTGATTTTTACCGTTGACGACCATTGGGACATAGAGGTCCCAACAGATTGGGTGCGTGGGTGGCCAAAGTGAACTATCTTTTTTATTTTGTTTTTGTTGAAAAGAAGAAGGTTGCCCGCAACGTGTCCAAAAATTTTAGAGCTTTAGCTCCACCCACCTTTAAAATATTCCAGCATGAAAATAGGGAAGAAAAAGTTAAGATATTTCGACTTTCGAGTGGTCTAGTAAGTAAGTGGACGAATATACCTTTAAAAATTGTATACTTTCTGAAAGCCACATTCATTCTCTATTGAAAAGTAGCTTTTTGACGAAAATCGATCCAATAGTTTTTCCAGGAAAAATACGAACGTAAAAGGGTCACCGGCGTCCCAATGGTCGTCAAAGGGTTAAGCGACTTTCAATGGAAACAGTTCCAATCTGCTGCATAGAAAAATGCTAGTACATATAAATAATTAAAATCGTTGCTCCTAACAGAAGTAGTAAATAAATTTACTGTGGCGAATAGGTAGCTTAGGTTAAGAACCGACTTACCAATACTAGATGTTGATCCATTGTGAAATCACAGCGTATTTACTTATACCAACTCGTTGAAGAAACCATAATGAGGAGTGTACATTTCAATAATCTGACGATTTGAGCGTGAGTCAAGGAAGTGGCAGGGTAGCAAACTTACAAAAAAAAGAACGTCATCTGGATTTTCTCGAGCGCGCTCAAATTTCTTTTATTTTGAAGGAAATAATTCAAGGATAACGAAAAAAATATAATCTGCCGATTATCACAAGCCAAAGTAACAAATATAGTCACTAAAGTATAGAGCGTGCAGCTGAATTTTTTTGTTATTAGGAACTTAGCTGTTTCTTATAGAAAAAACTCTTTGCATGACTGCATGACACCATTTAATCCAAGAAAACGTTAATATCCAAATACGGGAATAAAACTTTAATACGTCAGATTAAGCAAGTCCTTCCAAATAATCATCAGATTATGAATCAGCAGGAGCAGGACATCAAGCTAAACCGTCTGTATAAAAATCTGACGCGCTCGAGCAGATACAAATAGCATTTTTTTTTTTTTTCATTTTCGAAAAGTAACCACGCGCTTGCGTCACATCCGAATCGTCAGTCTTATGAATGAGAGCTTCGTTCGGGATCACTTAGCATCCCCTTTGAATATCTGACGCGCTCGAGTAAATGTTTTTTTCTATTTTTAACTCATCCGTACGGCCAGCACAATCATCCAAATCGGCTGATTAATATACCTCCGTCATCAGAGGCATGCCCCAGCATATACACTATTAATATCTGACGCGCTCCAGTATATTCATGTGAATGTTTTTTGTTTTACATTTTTGAAAGCCTGTATTGACTTCCCCCACCGGTGAAGGCTTAAACATTATATTAACTTTTTTTTTCTTCCTACCATCTAATCTGTAAAATCCAATAGGTCACCTCGATGTTCGAGTAAATCCAGATTCAGCATCGTGGGCTCCTCTACTATAAGTAACTGATCTATACTAACATGTCTAAGATTATCATGGTCATAAAATAAAAACAAACGAATTATTTAATGTTTTCTTCTTCCTCCGCCATACCTGCAACTTATACAGAAGTCAAAAGACTGATCACTCAACCTCTCCATAAGTCTGTCGATGAAACAAGGGCCAGTTATGACAGCAATAGCTGGCAAGACACTATGTCTAGTAGGATATATCAATTCTAGAGAGCGCTTAGCATTCAATTTTGGATAGATTGTCCTAGTCATATAACAAGTTTTGGTTCAGCTTGTGTTAGCCTTTTTCTAATATTTCATCCAACAACAGCAATTTGTAAGTTGTTAGTGGCATGCCGCCACTTTTAAGTCCTTGGGTGTTCCTGTTAGTCCACTGCTTTGCAAGTTCATCAGCTTTGTAATTGGCATCAATATTTCAATGAACAGGAACCCGGATAAGTTGAATGTTAAAAATGAAATATTTATGTCCCTTTTCTTTTTAATTAATGAAAAGCTTTACACAAATTATTTGATACGAGTTATTGAAGATGGAACTTAATCAATATATTGGGAAATAAATTCTATTAATAAAACTTAAACTGAGCTAAAATAAACTACCCACTATAAAGTTATAAAAATTTGAAAAAAAAAGAAAATAGATCTGTGCTTTATTTTACACCGTAACCATGGAAAATACTAAATAAATTTTTGAGCTGAAAAAACTTTAGATAAAAAATCCATGAAAGATAATGCAAGCCTGAAATCTAATTTGATGAAACTGAACAAATTTCTTTTCCAAACATTAAAATTGCTACTGGCATTTAGGAATGGTTAGGTGAGCGCGGGAGTTGATAATTAACATCATAGCTCAAGCTGCAGTTAGGTCCATTGTGTACGCTGTTCATGACTTCATTGTCAACCTATCTACATATTCGGAAGTTCTAATAAAGTTCATATTGGATTTTGAACACTTTGAAGCGATGTCTTCAAGATAGTCGAAAAAGTTCGAATATCTTGAAAGCCCGACTTGCCAGCGCTGAGCACTCACAAAGATAATGAAAGACAGATTACCTTTACTGCTTCTACAAGGATATCCAACGTCCCTAGTTAGCCTTAGCTATAAAAATAACACCAACACAGATCCTCATTTGCATCATAATATGGCCAGATTACTCTCAACGTTCAACACTTTGTCATATTTGGCCATCTTATATTAGCCCAATTTATATATTTTGAATCAATTTTGGCTTAAATTAAGACTAGCTAGTGGTTGTTTAATGTAAGACTTAGCAATAATGTCTATGTTTTCAATGCTCATGATATTTAGTTTACTAAAATTTTCTTACATTGAATACTCCGATTATTTTTATCGCTCAAACTTATCATCGTTTTTTAGTCTTTTCTTATTTGTAATGCACACAAATTTTAGATCAATTTTTGCTTAAAATAAATTTCAATTTGTTGCAACTCACACTCAAGTAACAACTGCATTAACCTTTGATATACCATATACATAGCTGGCGATAAGCGCAGCGTCATCATTAGTAGCATCAAGCTAAATCAATCAAATTTTCAGCAAAAAAATTCAGCACTAACATAATAAAATATCAAATAGAATAATATGGATATGCTTGACTGCAGCTGCCAAAAGGTGAACAATGATATTTTTTTTCACTTGCAAAAAACATGAGATTTTTTGCTTGAAAGAGAAAAAAAATTACTTTTGTGTGCGAGCTCAACTTCAAGTACATACATACATATAACATTGATTTATTTGAAGTATGTTAGCAAGTTGTTATCCATGTAAACTTTACTTAACTGAAAGGTATTTTCAGTCGTGTACCTAGGGGGGCGGCAAAATGGTCGTGAAATATAACACAGGGCTTATGAAAGTCAAAAGTGAGTACCTTTTTTGTTTTTTTTTTATTTTTCTTTCAGTAGGCGGCGGCTCATTTATATAGCTGCATTTAATTGCAGTTGAAAAATTGAACATTCTATATTATTATCCAAAATTAAGTTACTTATAAATATTTTAATAAAATACAATACTTTTAATATTTTTTCCACACAATATTTACATTTTAACTTATATTAAAATGAGTAATTTCTTCCATTCTCATTGAACCTTGACAAATTGCTATTTTCACACATTTTTTTATACAGACAATTTTCATTATTTATCACATGAAGAAAAACCAACAAAAAAACTGTGACGTAAAATAAAAAAAAAAATAACTAATTCAAAGTGCTACTTAATTTCTGTGAAAGCTTTTAAGCTCACCATAAAACAAAGCAAAAACCCACTACAAAATGTAACAATTTAAATAGTTACTTTTTTCGCAATACAATCCTATATGTAGTAGGTACATTGTGGCCACAAATAATGCTGCGCGTATAAGGTTTTTGCGTTTTGTTTCAATTGTAGACAAAAAAAAAAAACAGAAAAGCGCTCTCAATGCTGTAACTTAAATTTATAGCTTTGTAAAAAGTTTCAAAGCCATTGCTAAGTAATGTTTACAAACAGGAAAAAACTAACTCAGGAAAACTTTTTTGTAATAAATTTTCACATTTTTTTCACATCATCTCCTCTATCACAGTTTTTTTGTTTTTTTTTTAAGTACAATTTCCATTTCACTCACTGTTTTTTTTTCTTAATTCGCAGGTACCGCAGGATCGCACAATAGTGCGGCGCGTTTTGCGCACAGTTTCATTGCCGCTTTTTGTATGCATGTGTACGATATCAAGTTGTGGGATTTTGGTAGCTTTAGCGCTCATCGTATTTAACATATGGAATAAACATAGAAGGTAAGTAAAATGTATAAAAAATTCAAGGAATAAGTGGTGGGAAAACTTAGACAAAATAAAAATTAAAAGCAAGAAAAGCAAAGAAAAAGAAAAGCAACAACTGAAACACCTCAAATAAAAAAAATATCATAAGCGCAGTAAAGCATGCTACTGTTTTTCCAAATAAGTGCTGTTTGTGTGTTTGTTAGCTTAAGTTTTGTAGTTTTAAACTGAAATAAAATGCATAACAGTTATTCCAATTAGCTCAATTTACACTTAATTCAGTAGATAACACAGGCCGACAAAATTTGATGAAATCCCGTCTAAATTTATTTCATTTATAGCTTATAATAATTCACAGCTATGTACCAAATTTTATAAAGATTACTCCCATTGCACACTATCTATAGCATTAAACGTGCTTTGCTTATATGGGAGGTGACACGCCCACCGGTTTTATTACGCCAAATTTTCGTTAGAAGATACATTTTAGCAAGTATATCTGCCATACTAAATTTCATAGCGATTACGTTGTTAGTTCTCTTATTATAACGTTTATAAATATTGTGGGCTTTGCCACGCCCTTTAACGAGTTTTTCCAGTATACTGACGAAGCTTGTATTGATGACTGCTTTCATGCCTAAAATTTTCATGGTAATCGCATTTGCCGATTTCGACTTATACGGAATCAAAATTTTCAATTGGTAAAAGTGCCACACCTGCTTTTCCAATTCCGCCCACTTTTAACACAATTTAAAATACATATGATTTGTATCCATGTACCAAATTTCATTACAATTACTTGCACGGTTTAGGAGTTATGGCGTTATAAAAGTTAAAATTTAGGGCTGTGCCACGCCCCTTTAAGAGTCTTTGCAAATTCAAAACCTAGCAGAATCCTAATTTTGTTCACATGTTCACTAAATCACTAATTTTTATCAAAATCGTAGCAATTTTTTTCAAAATGGGCTGAGGAATATTTGCATAGAGTATGGGTGGTAGGCGTGGTCGCTAAACGATTTCGACCATTTGTAAATGCTGTGACCTGTGTGCCAAATTTCATTGAATTTGCTTGCTTAGTTTTCCCGTAAACGTGATTTCAACAGACTGACAGACAGACAGACAGACGGACATAGCTATATTGAATCAGGTGGTGACGCTTATCAATACTATATGTACCTTTTCTCTACCTGCCACGCCCCCTTCTATGCGGAATGACAAAGTGAATATACCTTCTGTGTATGGTATAATAACGCCTAAGATCACTTTTAAAATAATGACAGCATTTCACCAAAATCACAATAAATGATCCGTGTTGACTTTCCATTTGACGAAAAATAAGCGGTTAAGCAAAATACTGCACAAAAACGAAGAAAGTCTTTTAACCATGTATTTTGTTTTATTTTTTCTTTTTTTTGCTGTTGAATAAGTGGCAACAATGTAAAGAGATCTAAAAACATCCAATTTAGAAAGTTGGAGGACCTATCAAAAGCATTTAATATTTTATGCTCTCGAAGTAGCCACACTTCCAAGGATATGTTTAGTGTAAGTTATAGACGCACACTGTAATCAACTTCTAAGCAATAAATTTCTTTTAGTTACCACATTTAATTGTAAGGAAAACTTAATTCTTTAAGTATTCTATAAGTATTCTATAAGTTTAATATTTTCATGAAACAAATTCATACGCATTCCACCGCACTTCATAATTTCTGACAGTGGCGAATTTGTCTTCTTTGTCGTTTTATCTCGCATTGTTCGTTTCCTTTGAAAATGATTTTCATGTCATCTACTACACAATATGACTACACGTTTATGTATCTTAAATTGTCAGTTGTTTATTGTTCTATTTGCTGTTGTTGTCATCTTTAGTCATGTTGTTTACTAAAACTGAGGTGCTAAGAAAAGGATTTTCTTGTCAACTTTCTTGCGAAAGAACATTCATTCATTACATGCGCAAACACAAAAGAACACAAAAAGTACACATACTAATGAACATCAGGATGCCATTGATAGCCCAGTTGGGAACACTGACAAAAAAAAAGTGTCAGAGCTATGCAAAAATGTATACTAGAAAATGAAGATCTATCAAAATGTCTAGTTTCTGTTGTATTAAATGGAATATTAAGTATACACTTTAAATCTTAAGTTGCTGTAACCATTTAAAAATTCCCTACCAGTACCATCAAAGTCTACTTGGTATTTGTGTGCGTGAGCTATTTTTCTTTATTTCTTTGTATACTTAAGCACAACATTTATAGTGTTCTGTTCATACGCTCGTTTGCACTCTTGGTTAACTTGGCTAACTGATTAAAGCCAGACAATAGCAATGAACAGTAGCAGTCGCAGTGACAGAACAGTTGATGAACTGACAGTTATTGTCAATGTTAATGTTTGGTTAGGTTCAAAAGCATCGCTAGAAAATCAACAAGAAGTGTAAACATAAAGTATCGTCAGTAGGTTTGAGGCTTAAGAGTGCGCATGTCATTCATTTGGCTATAAGGTGTGAGTAACGTAATTAAAATGTAAGTGAAACAATTTAATGCACGCCCGAAGATTGATGATGTTTGAATGAGTAGGAAATGTAGTGAAGAAAAAAAAGTCTAGCAAATAAAGATATGTCTTGGTATAGGGATTATATTTTTTTAATGTTTTAAGGCAACTTACTATATGGCTTAAATTACGGGAAACTTTAACTAGCAGTCCGTATTTTTTAAACTCTGATTTTACATTGTCATCATATGCAAATATATTAAATGTTACTCATACGCCATGTTTTGTTTTGAATTTCAACCTAAAATATTTTAGGTCTGATACAACAAAGAACTCATTTCGCTTTGGCGCTTTTGTTAAACATTTAATGATATTAAAATTTGTAAAGATTAAACTATGGCCGCTAAGAAATAAAGAGCACATACCTCTGAGTTTATACCATAATAAAACCAAACTTTTGTCTTAACATCGAAACATATTATTTTACAAAAAATTATGTTTATTTTTACTTAAAAATATAAGAAAGCTGTGTCTTTACTTTAATCAATTTGTAGTCTTGCACTACGTTATGTGAAAGTTTTATAAGCCAAACTAATGTGCTGTTTATAATTCAAATTAAAGTTATTTTTACCTATTTATAAAAACTATATTAGAACAACAGCAAGTTTCCACAAATTTTATATGCAATTGCAGCTAAGTATGTTAGCAAAACAGCGGGCAATCCTTAGCGCACCAACTGTTAAATGAAGCAAAGTTTCATATTCTTAATCCATTAGCTCATCCGCTGAAGTTTTGGTAGTAAATACTTTGCCTACGTTGATAAATCATTCTACCAAAATATTTTGTATGTATACATTGTATTTTTGCTATCGGTGCAATTTTAACATTGCTATGCTGAAATTCCACAACTTGACGATTATCAACGTCGTCACCGTGAAACTTTTGTAAGAGAGACAAAATTAAATTAACTTTACATAAACTAAGTCAACAAAAAGCGAAAGGGAGCTTAAGAGAATGTAGCGCAAGCTGTTGACAGCAACTTAAGACATAAGAGAAAATACTTGTAAGAACATGCATTTTGGTGTTAAGAAAACTTTAGCTGATGAAAAAAAAAATTTTGCCAAATAAATGTATGGCTAAAATATTGCTAAGTGTGAAAATTTGAAACAAAATTTTATTTGAGTGCATCAAATATGTAACTTATGAGCAGGCCTGGATTTAGAAATCTGCCGCCTTTAAGCCAGTCAGAAATTGCCGCCCCCCTTCACTAGTAAATATAGAAAAAAAATTTTGTAATATCAAAAGTGAGGACCTTTAATTTAGTGCATACAATTCGAGTATTTGCACTTTTTTCCCCCTGTGTAAATAAATTTAAGAAATTCAAAAAAAAAAATTTCAAAGTTCCCAATATTTGCCGCCCCTAAAATAAAATCGTGCCGCCCTAGGCACTGACCTAGTGTGGCTCTAAGGTAAATCCGGCCCATCTTATGAGTACCTATAGATCTTTTAATTCTGAATTGCGTTGGTGCTGCGATATTGGGCAATGCACTATATTAAGCAATTCCTGGAGAATTTACTTGAAAGCACTGAAAAAGCTGTAGTTCTTTCCGAATAAATAAATGTTCGTTAAGTAGAATTATAACTAAAAAAAGCTGCGGACACTTATAATAAATAAAATTACTAAAGTTAACTGAAAATGTAAGCTTTAACCAGAGATTTGAACTTCTAAATCATATCGGAGCTGCAGAATTTCAATTCTATGCACAGGACTTATTTACTGAAAAGTAAAAAACAAACAATCATGAAAAGTTCTTGCTCTCGTACCATATTGATTGATTATGCTCTTCAGCTTAGAAGAAATACAACGATTAGGAATTAACAAAAAAAACATAGTTCATCGAAATTATAAAAATTATATCTTAGATCTAGAATAATCACATCATCGAATTTGAAGGAAATAAATAGTTTTCATAGAAGAGAAAGTAAAAAAATGTGAAGAAATAAAAAAGGAATTCGTTTTGTTTAGTGCCAATATTGAACGAAACTGCGGCCTCCTATTATTTACAAAGTTTTTCAAGTTCACAAATAATTTTAACATACGATAAAGACTTTTGAGCTGTAAGTTCAATCGGAGTTGAACTATCGAACTTATAAGATTATAAAACTATTTAAGAAACACAAAAGGCAATTATTTTCCAAGCGATCTGTAATGTTTAAATGAAATTTTAAAGTTAAAAACTAAACGTTTCTTTTTTAATACATATAAAATATATTATTTACATACGAAAAAGCACAACTATATAACAAAATTTCGATTAAGTTTGTTAATCATGTCGTATGAGTAATATTAATTTTAAGTTCAAGTTTTGCATTTTTGCATCTCGATGTTACTAATAAACCTTGCTGCCATACTAAAATCAGGATTCAGTGGGAAGTGTACGTTGGACGTAAATCAATAGAATATTAATTTTGACCATGATAGTACTATGGGAGCTTATAAGCCATTTAATTTTATTTCAGAGATCATCCATATGTAGTAAAAACCGATGTCCTCAGCTGCTTAAATATTTTTCATAAAATTATACACATTCAAAGAAGACTTCTCAATAGAACCCTTAATTGCTTGAGTTCTCTCAATCATTTTAATTATTGGAGCTCTGCATTGGTGGACCAGTTTGTCTCTTTGCAATTATAGAGTATGTACTTAGTTAAAGTTGAGGAGCTATTGTCTCTGAACGACACAGGTCCAAAAATAACTTGTTGGGTGCAAAACAGCAGCTCTAGCCGCGCCAGAATCTAAGTCTAGTTAACTTTACTACAAGCCATTGCTACAGCATCCAATGCATGTGGCCGTAGCGAACCGAAATTTATTAACTTGAGTTAGTGCCTTGAAGACCAAAATTATACTAACAAAAAGCATACGGCAATAGCGAACCGAAATTTTTTAACTGGCGCAAAAGCCTTGAAAACAAATTTTCACTAACAAAAATCTAACAGCAATTGCGAACCGAAAGTTTTTAACTTGAGTAAGTGCCTTGAAAACAAAAATAACACAAACAAAAAGCATACAGTGATAGCGAACCGAAATTGCTTTGCTTGTTTGAGTGGCTTGAGGAAAAATAACACGTACATAAAACATACGGTGATACCGAACAGAAATTGTGTAACTTGATTGTAAGTGCATTGAAGACAAAAATTACGCAAACAAAAAGCATAAAGCAATTGCGCACCAAAACTCTTTGACTTGAGTAAGTGAGTTAAGGACAAATTTACAACAACAAAAAGCTTAGGGGGTGTCCATTAATTACGTGAGTTAAAATAGGGGGGAGGGGGTCCTGCAAAATCTCACGAAGGGTGGGGGGAAGGGGTCAAGGAAAACCTCACGTCAACTTTTAAATGCATAAAATTTACATTAAAAATTATAATCAAATCCCACGGGAGAGTGGGGAGGGGTCCTGCCAGATCTCACTAAATTTCACCAAGAGGAGGGGAAGGTCCGAATTTTCAGAAAAAAATCTCACGTAATTAATGGATTAATTAATGGACGTCCCCTTATGGCGATAGCAAAAAGCTACATTTTTTAATTTGAGCATGTTTCTTAAAGACAAAAATCACACAAACAAAAAGCATGCGGCGATAGCGATAGTTTTTAAGTCAGTGCTTTGAAGATAAAATTACGTTACCAAAAAGCAGGGGGGAATGCGAATCGAAATGATTTAGCTCAACTAACGGAGAGAGCTCAAGCAGCGCCGAATATTTTTTTTTGTTATTGTTGTGTGAGCTAGAAGAGCTGAACTGAGCTGTGCATGCTGGATTTAAAAATCAAACTTCGCAGCGAAAATACGTGTTAAGCAGAATAAAGTTTGGAATACAATCAAATAGGTAGTAAGCTCCATGCTTCATTATAAAGCATCGAAAGAAGACATCTCTTCAGCGCTAATTCTAAAAAGCCTTCTCGCCATTACGCTGTTAAATTTTTTCAAGTAAAATTTTTGTGTAGTTAGTTTTCGGCATCATTGTGCTTTTGCAAAAAATCACTTTCACTTTCACCGCTTTCCTCACCATTTCACCCATTGCATGATGGTTTTAGTTCGATGCAATTGTATTTAAGGTGCAGCCGCATGCATGAAACGTTCTGTTTGTCTGTTTGTGAGACAGCATTTTATTGCACCAGCTGAACGGAAATTAATTTCACCTCGTTGAACTTGTTGTTGGATAGTGGTTGTTGCATGAAATAAGCAGCATTGCTATAGCGGTTGATTATTGTGGCGCTTGTGGTGGACTAAAGTGCAGCAGCAGTATACAAGACTTAGAGGTTGAGCCTTAGCAGAGTTGGTTGATGTGCTAAAGTTGATAACAGTTTCTTTGAAATTTACACATAATGTTGGCGCTTAAAAGGACAGACTTTGCATGAGTAATAGTCAGGGCCAAAGCAGCAATATGCATAGAAGACGCTAACTCATGTATGTGCAAGAGAAAACAGTTATCTATATTATTCCTACACTAAAATATAAGCTGTTGCTATACTAATAGCATGTAAAACTTTGGCCTATACACACGTAACAACCGTATCTTATTCAATTAAAAAGCAGACAAAAAGTTCAATTTCAACTTCTGTGTACCCTTTAAAACTTTCTTCGTATTAGTACATTGCCTATGTTACCATTAAAATAAAATAACCTCAAACTTGACCCAAGTAATTCAAGAAAATATAAAACACAAAAAGAAAATGGCTTGCATTTCCGCTTCCGTAACTGCGGAAACTTTTGTTTGTTGAGGACAAAAACTTAAAGCTATAGAAGAGAACAATAACAATAATACAAAAACAAATTGTAATGAACACGCAAAACACAAACACAGCGAAAGTATTCATTAAAATAGAAAATAAAGAAAAATTAAATTGCTTTGGTTGGTTATATTAAAGCTTTTGGGTTGATAACTTTGCAGAATTTTTAATTTTATTTTACTTAACTTTTCTGTGTATTTGTATTTTTCTATTAGTCGCACTATTTAGCATTTTTGTATTGCAAATATTTTGTCACAAATCATTACTTTTTATTTGGCTTCTATTTGTTTGATTTTAAATTTCATTTTTCATTTTCCGAATGATTGAATTTTGTGTTATTGTGCTTGAAATTTGTGTGCATTTAGCACGAAGAGTCAATCAATTGAATAGATTACAATTACTCATAAAATTAAATCAAAAAAGTTAAATAAAATTAGGGGAGAAAATAATCCTGCTATACATATACATACATATGTATATCGTTAGTAATGCATTCATGAAAGAGGTCCAACATTAGGAGTTACTACTGCCACTGTAAATATACAAGAATCATAAGGTCTTTATTTTTTGTGGAGTATAAAAACAGTGTGTGATAACACCAAAAAAAATACCAACGAATAAACAAAACAGAAAAATAGCTAAAGCTATCATACTATTTTCATCCATTGCTAAACGGAATCATCAGTGACATTATGAGCCGTTGAGTGAGAGTGTCAAAGACTGATATGTTTCTTTTAATGCGCCTGCAAGAAAAGTGTAATATCAATTGAGTTACAAAAAATACAACAAAAATAACAGTTTTAGCTTTGTTTTGTTCACAACAAATCTATGCAAAAAGAGAACATATCAGCCTAGAAACTCTACGTCTCAAAAGCCACTGATGATTCCATTTAGCAATGAACGAAACTAGTATGACTAGATTAAGCCGTTGTGTTTATTGTTTTATATTTTGTTTTTTGTTTTTGTAATTTTTTTTAGCTATATATCACATTACAAAAATTCTTTACTCTTACACAAATGTCTTGATTGCATCAGCTGTATTGACACATTTAGAAAAAACTTAAAGTTGAAATAAAAGTCATAGATAAAACCATTTTTTTATTGAAGTTTGAAAAGTTTATTTTATGAAATTTGCCCTTTGTGCACAACGGACATATTTTATTGATAAATTTCGTACGATGTGTACTCTACTCGTTGCAACAGCAACAAGAAGACGAATAGTTAGACACTGAGAAAAAATTCAACTAGGGCCTAGTTAATTCAACTAGGATACGTAATGTTTTGGTGCCAAGATAAAATTTAGTTAATTTAACCAGAAATCTGATTGAAAATAATAAATATGAATTTAGTTAATTAGAAGTTTTAAATATGGTTAAACTCAATTGCAGCTTATTAATAATATTAACAAGGCATCTATTTAAATTGACCAGGAATCTTTTTAAATTGTCTAGGAAATTGCAGAAAAAAAAAACACTTTTTTTTTCATTTTACTGGCCGTTTCTATGACCATTGTCATTCCTAGGACCGATCGATTTAAACCTCTCTCTTGTCCAGATCGGACCAACTTTAGTTTCCACTATAAGTGCATTTTCATATGGAGTATTCATTTTCTGCTTGCTCTAAATTCCTTTGTCAGCCTGCGTTAGTGCGCCACACACAGGCGCCAGAGAGCCAGCCTGGCAACATTCACAGACCTTCGCTATACATAGTTATGTATATACATTTCATGTCGTCCCATTTTAACTTACACAGCTGACTTAGTCAAAAGTAAAGTTAGAGGTCAAAGTGAACCCTGAAGTTCATTTCAAGGTCGAATTCCCGCTTGGTGCAGAAAAGCTAGTAATCGTTGGCTGGACCACTGCAAAATCTTGCCTTAACTGGCTGCAGCTTTTCTGCAGCAAGCAGGAATTTGACCTTGAAATGACCTACAAGGGTCACTTTGACCTCTAATATGAATA
The DNA here is from genome assembly GCA_963662105.1 of Meiosimyza platycephala. Lineage (NCBI taxonomy): Eukaryota > Metazoa > Arthropoda > Insecta > Diptera > Lauxaniidae > Meiosimyza > Meiosimyza platycephala. The sequence goes on from OY759210.1 coordinate 88,351,880, forward strand.
GCTATCGGAACGTAGAGTTTTGTGCTCTTCCAGAATCCGAGGTCAAAAATAGGGGTTTCCTTTTGAAAAACTAAAGTTGACCTTCAAATAACCTTGAAAATGTAGGTCAAGGTCATGGTTGAGGTCATGGCTGGATCAGCGCTTTGATACCCACCAACTTTTATTTGCAACATTTTTTAAATAACTTGCAATTTTTTGACATATTCAGCTGTGTAAGTTAAAATGGGACACCCCGTATACAATTCTGAAAGCAATAAAGTAAAAACGAATCATAAAACATTAGATTTCAAAAACAAAATATGCAACATTTTCATTGCAGGTCCACCAGGTTGCGGCGTCACCGATTTGGCTAAAATTTTTCCAGATGGTAGTTCACCTGAAATAAGAAAAACCATTTTTGCCGTTTTTCAAATTGTTCAAGGAAGAGCGAGTAAATCGTGTTTAACGTTTACTCGTGTTTAATGTTTACTTCGAACTACCATCTGGAAAAATTTTAGCCTACTCGGTGACGCCTTAACCTGGTGGTCTCCTTTTTAGATTTCATTGTAAATAAAGTTCTATGATTCGTTATTACTTTTTTGCTTTCGGAATTGTATATATACATACGACATCAAATTTAGATAAATTTCTATAAAAAAAAAACTTAATGTTTACCAGCGTTGTACTTATTTCCTGTTAAATTTATAAATTTCCTTGTTAAAAATACTGAAATACAAAAAAATCAACTAAAAATAAATTAACCAGCCTTCCTTCAGTGTACGCACAGAGGAAAATACCTGTGCTTCAAGCGGAATTGTTGATTATTGAACTTTTAGATCCTTAGCATAGTTTTTTGAGAAAAAAAATTTTGCGGTGCTACACAATAACAAATACTTATATCAAAAAACATTGTTTTTTGCACTTTTAGGTTAGAATATCTCGAAATTCTGACGTATAGGGCCAAAACAGTTTTCAGCGGCAAAAAATACATGGAAATACCATATTGCCATATAAGTTTCAAAGCAAAAAAAAAATTCTCTTGTAGGCCTGTGTAACTTAAGACGAAATTATATAGAAAGTTGTTCCCAAATTAATTTTTCGCTTATGTTAAGAAAAAAATATTCATACTTTTTTAATAGTGAAATGTTTACTGAATCTAAATAATTTTGACCCATATTTCAAGTGCGTTTAAACAGCAAAAGCAAAGACTCTAAAAATTATATATTTTCGCAAAAGTGAATAGCACTAGTAACTAAAAAATTATTTTTTTTCTAAAAGTTCCTCATTCATATTAAATAGAATCTCATAAAACTTTTTGCATCCATTCGTTGTCCTTGCATCGTTAAAGTTAAAGCAGTGCGCAATGCACACTAACAATGCTGTCAAATTTAAGCACACTGCGCGCACACATACAATGTCATTAGCACATCACTTACATAAACACATTTACACATGATATTAATAACTCAGCTAAAGTAGAAGTTATTTTTGAAATAAGTATGAAAAAAAAAAAAAAAAAAAACAAGAAAATGATAAAAGCGAATATAGAAGCAACAAAAAAAAAAGAGAATTGTTAAATCACACACATTAATATAACATTGCACTATGCAGATAAGATGCTGCCTAGAAGGTGCTACCCCCAAGTGTGTGCCGGTTAAAGTTGACTTTATGAGTTTGGTTGTGAAAAAAACTGGTTGCTAGTGCTATTTTTACAGTCTACTTTGAACATATTTTTGTTGTCGATACAGCAAGTTTTTGTAGTATGAATAGGGTGTACCTTGTGTTAGTTTAAAATGATAAAGTTCAATATTTTATGGAATTTAAATTTTAAAAAATAGAAGGATAAACGACTTATTCTAAAGCAAATATTTTGATATATTTTCAAAATTTATGAATTCAGCCAAACATCAATTCCAGAAAATTCAAACTTTTTTTGCTCACATTTTAACCAGATTTCATAAAAACCCATAAAGGGCCACACCTAACTGCAGCACTGCAGCTAAAGTAGCGCATCGTTAAACCTCGACGTCGTTAACAATTTGTGAGCTGCCATAGCAGCAACAGCTGCAAGCAGCAGCCATTTAAATTATACTCCTCAAATAGTTATGAACTTTTACTTCCTTCCTCTTTCACACATACCTACAACACCATGCTGTTTATGAGTGAGTGAGTGAGTATGCGTGTAAGAGTAAGTGCGAGTGCATGTTGAGTATGTTGAATGGTGTGGAAAATTGTTGCAAATAAAATGTAGCGTGCACTTTATGGAATAACCCTGAAAATGTTGCTAAGCTCATGCTTTTTTTTAGAGCTGTATATGCATGTTTGTTTTATAACTATTCTATGCGTGTGTATGTGTGTGTGATTTGCTTTTAAAACAATTTTGAACTTTGTAAATATTTGGCGTTAAAAGAACTTTATGCTCTGAATGTGATTTAAGGTCAAGAAATCAAATGCGTGAAAGAACAAACTGTTTTTCTGAGAAAAAATGTTTAATGTTTAATGTTGCAACAAATGCAACTTTTCGAACGCAGAGTTAACGAGAAAAACTGAGTAAAAAACTTCAAAACTTTGTGTTTTATTTGCAACTTTTAAAATTTTTTTTAAAGCTCAACGCATTTTGGAATTAATAACAAAATTAACCACCCCCCGCCCCCCTTCGACTTTCACGAGATCTCAATTAACGCAACATGCAAAAACTTAGCATAGCAACCTTTATAAAATCAACTTTTCCAAATTTTTGAACTCGATAAACGCGACATGCAAACATATACAGATTTAGATTCTGCAATGGAGCCAGTAATTTTGAATTCTTTTTTTCATTAAACTGTATACATTTAGTTCAGCAGAAGAAAACTACATTGAAGCTGTTTCAATGGTACACCGAAAAAAAAAATTACTCCGTTTAAGGAAAAATGCCTAAATGTAAGGAAAAAATGTCCTTCAATACGAGCTAAAGCCATGGGTTCCTCAAAATAAGTAAGTTGGATTCCTTAGTACAAGTAAATGTTGCTGCTTTGAAATAAGGAAAAGTTTACTCAATGTGAGGACAAGGTTATTAAACTGAGGAAAACTTTACTTTTTCTAAGGATGAAGGTATCCTTAAAGGAAAGAAATTTACTTAAAATAAATTAATTGATTTCAAAAAAAAATTGTTAATTTTCTATTTCTTCTATTTTCTTATTTGATTGTTACTTATTGTCAGTCATTCTTATTTTAATTGTAATATGTTTTTAAAACTTCAAAGAAGAACTTAATTTTTTTTTTACCTGTCACCCAATCAGAGAATTGAACCTGTGTTCGTTCTGCGCCATGCCAATGTTCAAAGATGCTCATCTTACCCAACTCAGCCACCGACAGCATTTTTAAGACATACTAAAATGATGTTCTTAAACTGCGCATGTAACAACCATTGTCTGATCAGGGAAGCTTCGGTTCAAATCCCGGCGACGACATAATTTTTTTTTTTTTAATTTTTTTATTTAAAAAACAAGTAAAGAACTATAAATATATAGATAAAAACAGAATACTTACGAGAAGAATAGATATTAATTTCAGCGAGTAAAGCAGCGAGTGGTGCCACTCATTTATTAAGGAAAACTTTCCTACGTTATAGTAAATTTTTTGAAGAAACTAACTAAAACTGAGTACGATTTTCCTTAAGCAAAACATTCCATTAGATTGAGGAAATTTTTACTCAAATGAGGAACAAATTGTCCTCAAAAATTCTTCACAAAGAAAAATTTACTATTTCAAAGGAAAATTTTACTAAAACCACAAAATCTATATTTGAGGAAGAGCTTTGACTTGCTTTAATGAAACATGAACTCATTTCAAAGGACTCAATTACTAAATGAAACGATATTTTCATAAATATGAGGAAAAATAACTTAGATTAAGGAAAATTTTTACACTAAACCGGAGGAAGGCAGTTCTTCAAATTTAGTACGGTCTTTTTTTTCGGTGTAGCGGAGGAAAATAGCATTTCTTTGAGCAGCATAATGACGGTGCCAAATTTCAAAGAAATTCATATTACAAATCATTTAAGATATTGATAGGCAACGAGGCAAAAAAATATATAATTTTTTAAAACAAAAAAAAGACATAATGGGTATTTCTCTAAGCGGAAAGGGTCGAAGAGCATGTAAAACTCGAAAGTTTTGGAACTTCTTGACAGGAACACATCTATCTATCAATGGCAACTTGACAGTTTGAACAGTCATGAATTTTAAGACAGAAATCACTGCATAATCGTTATAAATGGAATTAATTTTTTTCGATCAAAAATAATCGTTATTTTGGATTTTTATTTTTTCGTTCAAAAATAATCGTTATTTTAGAATTTTATTTATTTTCATTCAAAATAATTGTTATATTGGATTTAAATTTTTTTTTTTTTTTTTTTCATAATGCATTGTATGAATTCTCATGTTTTTAGATCAATCTTGAGGGTAATTTTGGAGAAACTCTTCTAAGATCCCAAATAGCGTAATTTCATTTTTCTCTCACATGCCATAAATTTTCGATGTTTTTTTAGATAACTTTTGACTATTATCGATGTCTGTATTTCGAAAGCTTTTGATTTTCTCTGTATTTTTCGATACTTTGCAAACATTCAAAATTGTTTCATGTTTTTCGAAAAATTTCTAATTTTTTTTCTTAGTCTTAAGTTCGACTTTTTCGGTGTTTTTCGAAAATTTTTGAATATATTCGATTTCTCCAATGTTATTCGATAAGATTCATTTTTTTTTTTTTTTTTTTTGTTAGCTTCAATGTTTTCCTATAGATTTCGACATACATATATATATTAAATTTTTGATAAATTTTTATTTTTCTATGGCTTTTGTCGATGGTTGATAGTTTTGAAGCTTTTCGATGGTTTTCCAGCCATTAGTGATTATTTTTATGATGATCGATAGTTTAAAAATTTTTAATGTCTCTTTAGATGTTTCTCGAAAATTTTCTACATTTCTGACGATTTTTTAACGTTTTTCGACATTCGCGACATATTTCGACATACTTCAACTCTTCAAAATTTTCCAACTTCATAAGTTATTAAGGGCCATATTATCCAATTAAATAAATCAGAAATTTATGTTTAAGCATGCGATTGCTCAACTATGTGACATTTATCTCGTACTGAAATGGACTCTGTCCGAAAATTGCGAAATTTTACTTGTTACAGCTTAAAATCATTTTAAAGAAAATCTAGTGTATGAAAAAATTCTTGTAGCTTCATATAATTGTTCTATAGAAATAATTTTTTTTTTTCATTTTTTGCTTAACGAGATAAGGGTTCATCTTACTATAAATTAAATTTGTGAAGTTGTTGCTATTTACACCACTTATTTATATATCTAAGTAAATTAGTTCAGCATTCATTTCATTATGCTGCTTGAAATCTTTAGTTCTTGTGGCATATAGTGTTATGCGCAACTGCTATATAGCAGCAACGAACAGTTCCAAAAATTTGACTTTAATAATATAATTTTTTCATAACTCAAATGCATTTGCTACTAAAAATCTTTCTATATAGCGACCTTACAGTAAAGAACATTTTTCATGTAATTTTGCAGCAAAGATTGCTTCGTTGCAAAATGCTTTGCATTTTTGTCACTTATGCCAAACTAAGGCTATGGTCGCTTTTTTGTGCTACCTTTTGTTTTGAGTTGATTCATTGCCCAAAGTCAACAAGCAATATGTTGTTAGTTCCTGTGTTTTGGTGATGTTTATGCAAATCTGTAGCACGCACTCTAAAACAAACAGCCCACTTGTGTTTTTTTTTTTTTTGCTGTACTCAATTTTACGTCATTCATTGAATTCCCTCTGGCATAACGAAAATTGCTATTTTTTTCACTCATTTTCGAAATTTGTTCTTAGAACTATTTTCGTCTGTATTGTTGTTGTGTACTTGAGCTTGACTGCTTGTTAGTGTTTTGTCTTGTATAAGTGTGATAATTGACACGTCGTTGTGTTGAAAAGTTATTAAATGTTTTTTCTCTTACTCATAGAAATTTGAGCATTAGTAATCTTAAATTAACTTTTAGTGGGGATCTTAAGAAAAATTTGATTGTTAAATGAACTTTCATAAAAAATTAAAAAGCATTAAAATATAATTAGTTTACAAATTAATTTAATTTAGTTTCTGTGAGAAAAATTACGTTACAGCCTTAAAATAAAGTGCTCAAATATTCAGAGGGTAACTTCAAATATCAAAAAATGGTTTCACGCAAATTTATAGCTTCCCGTTTTCTATCCGTTTTGAGACATTACAGCAAGCCCATTCGCTAGTTTTTTTCCATTTTTTGCTAGTTTTCTTTAACTAAATTCTTTTTTTCTTTGCTTTCCTTTACAGAGTCATACAATCATCACATCCTGTATGCAATACAATCATGTTGTTCGGCGTCATTATTTGCCTCACTTCCGTCATACTGCTGGGAATTGATGGACGTTTTGTTAGTCCGGATGAATATCCAGAGGTAAATTAATGAATTAATATATTTTATTATTATTATTATTTTCTTTATCTATAGATTATACAAGTAATTTTTTGAAATATATTAATTATAAAGATATAAAAGCATGGCAAAATTAATTCTACAAAACTTTTGTAGAGAGTAATATATTTACTTATTGTATATACCAGATTCTCTGCAGTTTCTTTTGAAATTTGCCAATATTCAGAATTGAATAGAGTCCGACTGATTAAATTGGAAGAAACTGCAGAGCCTGAGTCCAGAGTGTACTTTCCTGAAAATTTTTTGATACACTACATATATCCAGAAGGTAATAATTCCAAGACATGCTTAAAATAAATTTATTTTTCAACTGCCTGAAAAAGTGGCCTTACCACTGGTAGTAAAAAGTACGTCTTTGTTGAGAAAAACTACAAGTAATTCCTTTAAGTTTTCATGATATTCTTAGTGTGGTCGGCATGAGCAATTCTTATTGAGGAAAATATGAGGCAACTCATTACAATCCAAAGTATGGCCAAACGATCTGCTTAAGCAAAATGCTCAACTACATCTTCTAGTCAGTTGTTGTACTGGCAAAGAGAACTATTCCGTAGTATTTCTTCTAACTCACCACACCGAAAAAAAAACTTACTCCGTTTAAGGAAGAATTCCTAAATGTAAGGAAAAAATATCCTTCAATACGAGCTAAAGCCATGGGTTCCTCAAAATAAGTAAGTTGGATAGTACAAGTAAGTGTTGCTGCTTTGAAATAAGGAAAAGTTTACTCAATGTGAGGACAAGGTTATAAAACTGAGGAAAATTTTACTTTTTCTAACGATGAAGGTATCCTTAAATGAAAGAAATTTACTTAAAATAAATTCGTTGATTTCAAAAAAAATTTGTTAATTTTCTATTTCCTCTATTTTCTTATTTGTTGGTTACTTATTGTCAGCCATTCTTATTTTAATTGTAATACGTTTTTAATACTTCAAAGAAGAATTTTTAAGACATACTAAAATGATGTTGTTAAACTGCGCATGTAACAACCATTGTCTGATCAGGATAGCTTCGGTTTAAATCCCGGCGACGACATAATTTTTTTTTTTTAATTTTTTTATTTTTTTATTTTTATATTTAAAAAACAAGTAGAGAACTATAAATATAAAAGCAAAAGCAGAATACTTACGAGAAGAATAGATATTAATTTCAGCGAGTAAAGCAGCGAATGTTGCCACTCATTTATTAAGGAAAATTTTCCTACGTTATAGTAAATTTTTTGAAGAAACTAACTAAAACTGAGTACGATTTTCCTTAAATAAAACATTCCATTAGATTGAGGAAGTTTTTACTCAAACGAGGAACAAGTTGTCCTCAAAAATTCTTCCCAAAGAAAAATTTACTATTTCAAAGGAAAGTTTTACTAAAACCACAAACTCTATATTTGAGGAAAAGCGTTGACTTGCTTTAATGAAACATGAACTCATTTCAAAGGACTTAATTACTAAAAGAGATGATATTTTCATCAATATGAGGTAAAATAACTTAGATTAAGGAAAATTTTTACACTAAATCGCAGGAAGGCAGTTCTTCAAATTTAGAACGGTCTTTCTTTTTCGGTGCAGATAACTTTTAACATACCTCTGTTCTTTAATTTCAAAATACTCCCATTTAGAGTCTTGCGCTTTTATATCGATATCGAGGAGTTGCAGTCCTGATTTATTATAAACTATACCCGTTTTTTGCAAAACAAAAATTACATGTTTATATCAAGTTTCCTTACAAATTCTGGAACTTTTTTAATATGATTATTGAAGTAATTTTTTTAATGATAGATTTCGCTTGAATTTGAGTTATTCTACTTCTTTCCTTAAGCACAAAATTAAATTAATATATTGAAGCTTAGTTATATTTTCTGAGATTGCAGCACAGACTTAAATTTTTTCGATATTGAAGTCTGCAGGCTTTCAATAGGTCTAATTAAGCTAAGCTATCAAAATTAATGTGTAATTGCAGGATCCACTTTAGTTCTATGTCCTAGCTAATATATTTATTTTTTTATTTTTCAAAGTCGTTTAAAAAACTAATCTCAAAATATAATTAAACAGGCGATTTTAAGCCTGCAGTTGGTTTTTTTTACCTGCCTGTTAGCATATTTTGCTATCCAGTTAAGGAAGACAGCAGAAATAATGTTTTCCTCAAAAATGTTAGGATATATTTTTATATTTTCATATTTACGTTTTCTCATAATGATTTAATAAAGAAATAATGAAAGTATAGTGTCTTATGTCACACACTTGTATGGATATTTTGTATATCTATTTTAATTAAAAATATTTAACAGTATGTAAATTTTTTAAACATTTTCTTAAAATTTTCATTAACAGGTCTGTCAAGCACGTGCTTGGTTATTATCCACCGGTTTTACTTTATCATATGGTGCCATGTTTAGTAAAGTCTGGCGTGTTCATCGTTTTACAACAAAAGCAAAAACAGACCCCAAGGTAAGCAATTATTTAAAAATAAAATATAAATTGTTTGTTTTATATAAATATAAATTTTAAAGTAACAAATTATGCACAAATTAATTAACAATTAATTTTTGCATTAATCACGTCAATAATTTATTAAAAATAAATACATTTTCATCATTAATGAAAATGACATACAACGCATGCATCATCATCAGGCAATGTTACAGTGTGTGACAATATTAAAAATAACAACAAGAGCTTAACATTATGATGACAGCAGGAGTAATAGTTCTTTATATGGCGCAATATTTGGCGGAACAGAAAAAGTTCACCGTCACCGATTTTAGTATATCAGTAGATAATGAGTTAAAGTCAAAACATTTTTCTACTGCAACTTTTCTAAATTTATGAAACATAGGGAGAGGAAACTTATGTCGGAGATGTAGCCAACGAAATTGGCTGTTATATCTATCTAATAATTGCTTTAAACTTGTGACCCAGAGATCAATTTCTAAAATATGTCTGACAAAGATTAAATTAATATAATTCTCTCATTTGTAGATTTTTTTAAGTTCTAACCCTCGAAATTTGATATTTATTTTATTGTAAAATTGAATTTTCGTAACTCAGAAGAGTTCGTTGTGAGTTCGTTATTCAATTTTTTGATCACCTCAAAGGTCCTTGATCTTTATGCAGCGATCATAACTCTTGGCAAAGCCTACAATATTTCTTGAGGCCCAGAACAAACCAAAAAAAAAACTTAAAATCAAGAAGTAGGTGCATTTTTGTTGGTATGGTGCGGGTATTGTTTGCATCAGAAAGAGATTTCTATATTCATTTTGAATAAGTATTGAAAGTGGCCCTATGCTGGCTCTTATTTCCAAGCTATAAGAAAAACTGCGTGTTATTTTTTATTTTATTTTTATTGCCGTGCCGTTTCCACTTTTTCTTTAGTGTGAAATGCCCAATACTTAAATATATGTAACTCTCTTCAGAATAGTTATAGATTTATTTAGACTTCATATTTAAAAATAAGTGCATTTTTATATTTTGAACAAATTCTTAGAAATTTCGATCAGTCAAATTTTGCGCGTACTGTAATTTTGTAATGTATCCATGCGCTATGTAATTTATTTTATAGTTAATATAAAAATGTTAATTTATTTTATTTTTTTATAAAAGAACAGTAAAAAAACCTTCGCCGTACTCGTATTTATTTTTAATTTGTTTTTGATAAAAAAAAATTGTTTTTAATCCTTGCTGTCGTCGTGGTTAAGGGCTTGTCTGTGTGTATGTATGTATAAACACTTTGATATAATGGTGTGTGTGCTCATACATGTCATTAATTAATGTCATGTTCATCATACGCCCCGTTGTGCGTAAAATAATATAATAAGCTTATTTTTAAAAAACACATACATACATACATACATACATTTGTGTGTATATTAAAATTACGTGCCAATATCATTGAATTCAATATAAGTATCATTATTTGAAGCATTTAAAGGTCATGAAGAGGAAAATTCCATAGAAATAATCCGTTTGTATTACTTTTATAATTGCCTTTGATTCTATGTAAGAACTTGCTGCCTTTTTAATAAAATACAGAAGAAAGAAAACCAGAAATACTTTCGCGTGGTGGATCGGTTGAGTCAACCAATGTTCCGAATTGTGGTCTTCGTATGCAAATTTTAGCGAGATTATTTAAGACAAGGTGTATTTTAAAGTTCAAAGTTGTAGCTGTGCTGAAAATAGACCTTTCTATAGCACTCAATCCAAGGAACATTGTACTAATACCCAATAAAAAAAAGGAATAAAAGTAGATAGGAGGATGGAGAGGACACTGAAAAAAGAAGGTAGAAACTATTCTTTTTAAAAATTCTGCGTTTCTCTTAAAAATTTCAGTAGCAGAACCTAAAATATTGCTACCCAACAACTTTCTCCTGCATTTTGCGGAAGCCGAACAACTACAAAGATAGCGAGTGCTCCATATTATTGTCATCTTTAAGGCATTATCGGCATGTTGTATGGTGATGACAAGTGCTGCCCACATGGTTTTTGTTCCGCATTTTCATTGCTGAGTAATATTTTGAAAATAATGAAAGTTTAACAGCTACCCTTCGCAATTTTCTTACAAAATATGGTCAAAATAGCGACTTAATGCCATCATCAGTGAAGAGAACTATTACAAAACTTAAAGAGAAGGTATCACTTAGTGACATTAGACTCTCTGGCCGTCTTCCTAAACAAATTATTGAAGCATTTCGATAAGCTGCAGGCATAATCGGATATTTTTTCTTCATAACTCCGGCTTGACAAGCTCTAACAGTTGATGGTGCGCGCTATTGCTTCATGATAATCAAGTTTTTTTTTTTTGTTGTGTAAATTGCAAGACCTAGATTTGGATGACATGTGGTTTCAATAAAGCGGCACAGCCAACTTTAAAGAGCACTATAGACTTCCAAACCCTTGCAGCATTTTTCAAGCCGAAATAATAGCAATTCAAAAAGCAGCAGAGAGCATTTTACGGGGGACACCAGTAACTGTCGCATAAACATATATGTGGACAGTCAGGCCGCTTTAAAAGCTCTCCAAAGCAACACAATAAAATCGAAAGTAGTTCTCAAATGCTATAAATCTCTACAAGATCTCAGCACCAATAACAAAGTATATTTGTACTGGGTACCTGGGCATCAAGGCATCATGGGAAACGAGATTGCGGACAAACAGGCGAAACTAGGAGTAATTCTGGACAGAGTGCCTATAAGTATTGCAGCACCTATACAATACTTTAATTTAAAAATGGACATCTTTATGTTAGCAAAAGCTAGCACACGATGGATACAGCTGGACATTAGCTTAATAACAAAAATATTTTCGCCTAATGTTAATAAGACCAATACAGAATTCCTACTATCTTTATCCAGGGATAACTGCCGTCGCTTGACAGGTGTATCAACTGGACACTGCCTTATGCGTCAGCATGCACGTAAAATGAGATTACTTGAAAATGGTATGTGCAGGAACTGCAAGGAACCTAATACGGAAGAGACGCTGAAGCACTTACTCTGCGACTGCCCTGCACACGCGTGGACAAGGCTCAGAACACTTGGACATCCTATCCTATACTCGTTGCACGACGTTGCGAAACTAAAACTCTACAGAATTTACGATTTCGCCAGGCAGACGAATACTTTTACAATAAACCAATAAACAAATACTATGATTAAATCTTGAGAGATGTGGTAACACTATGATCCATAGTGTCTATGTGGTGCTTCCAATCTGCCACTATAACCTAACCTAACCTAACCTAACATGCCATACAGCCTGAGAAGAAGTTCAATTAGTGTAGGAGTCATTTTATGGGAGTGTAGTCTTCCGTGGTAGTGATCAAAATATCATACGATTTAACGCCGCTGAATTTTTTTTTTTTTGGAAAGTCTGAGGTTGATGTCAACAGTCCACTACAACCTACGAATTGAAGAAGAAAATTGAGCGCTCCATCATCAAAATTAAGCCACATTTATATAAAAGGGTTGCGGAAAGATTCGCAAGAAGGGTGCATATGTGTCAGCAATGCCGTGAAGGTCATTTTCCCGATATGCCATAACACAACCCTATAGTAAATCAGTCACGTACAAAGAGACCAACCATTTTTCGGTTTTCGGATTGAGGTTGAAAAAGTCAAAGAATCGAAGAAAATGTTCAAGAAAGTTGAATGAAGTTGAAAAACTTGAAAAGAGCTGAATAAAGTTGAAGAAATCGGGATACTCGAGAAAGTTGAGAGAGGTTGAAAAACTTTGATTATACATGGAAAATATTGGAAAAGTTGAATGAACTTGAAATCGTCGCAAAATTTTAAATAAACAAAATGTTGACAAATGTGGAAAAGATTGAAAAAGGCTGAAAAGTCGATAAAAAAAGAAAAATGTTGAAAAAAGGGTGAAAAACTGGAGAAAGTTGACAGAGGTTGAAAAACTCAAATGACCATCGCTTGCGTCAAAACTTCAGTCCATGGGCCCAAAATCAACTGACATTGAATTCACTTTTTTATTCTATTCAGCAATAAGGCTCATTTTTGGCTCAATGGGTTAGCCAATAAACAAATTTGTCGCATTACGAGAAAATATAATCCACATGAGACTATCGCCAAGACATCCCGGAAAATGGGCATTTTATTGCGGTCAGCATTTTACAGTATTCGGTATTCGCTATAGCGTTAATAATTTTTTCGTTTCACGATTGAATGGCATAAATGTGAAAGAGATGTAATTTGCCATAAATGTTTGAAAAAGTGGTCGAAAACTCATCATCAGATCCAGCCATGGTGAACATATGCCCAAAATTTTTTAAAAACAATTTTTGCCGAATCTGTCCCTTCAATTGAAATTGAATCAAAAATTCATGAATTTTGTTCAAAATTAAAGTTAGTACTGGCTTAAATGGCTCCGATAAATGAAGCACTATTATGAGTTATTACAATTTTTAATGGAATAAAATATCATCACACCACGAGTACTAATGCTAACATACATACCATAATCGAACTTAATAAAACTATATTTAAAATTAAAAATTTTTCAAATAGCATTTCTTATTTTATGACTTAAGGTTATTCTACTGAAATAAAAACTTTTTTTTATACTGCCGTTTCCACTTTAAATAAATTAAAATAGTCTTTGAATCTGTTGTGCAATCAAAATCCATCCATTAATTTTATTACACATTTTTATTAGTTACTTGTCAAAGTTTTGTGTATATTGGGGATACGTAAACTTTTGTAAAACATTATGCACACAAGCAGAGGTGTAAGATAGTGCATTGTAAGGAAATAAAAATGGGTAAGAACTTGCATAGCATTCGTAAAAAATATTGTTTACACTACTATCAAATCTATTTGAATTCTTTAAAATTTGATGATATTTCTTCTCATTTGCACTGTTTTACATCTTTGCATTTAAGTGTCATAGCTAAAATTTTTCAACTTGCAACAACAGCCTATACTTTTGAAGAAGACATGAAGTGCTCTATTTACCAAAAATATGCCAACTTTTGAAGTTGCTTGCAGTAGAGCTCCTTGTAGTAGTTTATCAAAGTGTTTCATGGCTCATCTCAGATAAATTTCTATTTCGAAAGACATTTTTCGTTTTATTTTGTTTAATGCAATTTAACTTTTTTTGTTTAAATATTGACCACAATGCAATATAATAAAATTTACTAACTAACCATTATTACGTAATACGCATACGTATACATTGCGGTTAAGCACTTGTGTGCGTACTTTATGTGTACAATGTTGTATATAAGTGGATTTTTCACATTTTCGCAAGTGCATAAAATTGTTAAAGTGAATTCCATTTAAAATTCAATTAATAAAGAAGAGCTTAAAACTGGACAATGAAAGGACATTCAATTATTTAATGTAGTTGGGGAAAAAAACAATGAATCAAGCAAACTCATTGTAGAAAATTTTATTATTTTTATAAGGACGAATTTGCAAAAACGCAGAGATTACACACAATTAAAATATTTTATTAGGATTTTCACTTAGAAAAAATCCTTAAAATTTTTGTGTATTATCAAATTGTATTGTGTTCTTCTCTTAAAACATTTTTATATGAACTAACATGCTCTACATTACGTAGCAATGACCAATTCGTATTAACTCCACATAACAATGTTTGATATTTACTTCAAATTGACCTTGATTGTTAATTCTTCAGTTTTACAATAAACTACTGCCTGTGTATGTAATGGTATGCGAACTTGAACTTCAATTTGACCTGCTTAAATTCCATGGCATACACTTGGAAATTTGTTGCGTGTCGTTTTGTTTGCAGTATAGTACTTATGGGTATTTTGTATGCCTGCATGTTTGATCCTTTTGTAAATTAAATTTCTTCTGTAACATTTTGTGTTAACCTTCGTTCACCCTATGACTTTTGGCCTTATGACATTTGTGTGTGAGTGCATGCCTTTGTCAGATACATTCTTTATGACTTAAGTTTTTTTTGGAAAAATTCACTGAATACATTGAGATTAAAAATCATTGTATAATTAACTATTTAAATGTTTCTAAAATTCAGAAGAATGTATTAAAAAATTTGAAAATGATATTAAAATATATATAACAAGTTATTTTGAAATATGGAATTTGGAATATTGATAAAAAAAAGTCAAAAATATTGTCTACAGATTCTTACAATGTCGTCAAAGAAGTGGCCATATTATACTTTTAAAAAGATTATGATCAAAAATCGGCCAGAGATAGCATTTGATAAAGTCATGCAATGTTTTTTTTTTAAACTACACCGAAAAAAAAACTTACTCCGTTTAAGGAAAAATGCCTAAATGTAAGAAAAAAATGTCCTTCAATACGAGCTAAAGCCATGGGTTCCTCAAAATAAGTAAGTTGGATTCCTTAGTACAAGTATATGTTGCTGCTTTGAAATAAGGAAAAGTTTACTCAATGTGAGGACAAGGTTATAAAACTAAGGAAAATTTTACTTTTTCTAAGGATGAAGGCATTCTCAAATGAAAGAAATTTACTTAAAATAAATTTTGATTTCAAAAAAAAATTTGTTAATTTTCTATTTCCTCTATTTTCTTATTTGTTGGTTACTTATTGTCAGTCATTCTTATTTTAATTGTAATACGTTTTTAAAACTTCAAAGAAGAACTTAAATTTTTTTTTACCTCTCACCCCGATCAGAGAATTGAACCTGTGTTCTGCGCCATGCCACTGTTCAAAGATACTCATCTTACCCAAATCAGCCACCGACAGCATTTTTAAGACATACTAAAATGATGTTGTTAAACTGCGCATGTAACAACCATTGTCTGATCAGGAAAGCTTTGGTTCAAATCCCGGCGACGAAATAATTTTTTTTTTTTTTAATTTTTTTATTTAAAAAACAAGTAGAGAACTATAAATATATAGGCAAAAACAGAATACTAACGGGAAGAATAGATATTAATTTCAGCGAGTAAAGCAGCGAGTGTTGCCACTCATTTATTAAGGAAAATTTTCCTACGTTATAGTAAATTTTTTGAAGAAACTAACTAAAACTGAGTACGATTTTCCTTAAACAAAACATTCCATTAGGTTGAGGAAGTTTTTACTCAAATGAGGAACAAGTTGTCCTCAAAAATTCTTTCCAAAGAAAAATTTACTATTTCAAAGGAAAGTTTTACTAAAACCACAAACTCTATATTTGAGGAAGAGCGTTGACTTGCTTTAATGAAACATGAACTCATTTTAAAGGACTCAATTACTAAATGAGACGATATTTTCATCAATATGAGGAAAAATAACTTAGATTAAGGAAAATATTTACACTAAATCGGAGGAAGGCAGTTCTTCAAATTTAGTACGGTCTTTTTTTTCAGTGTATGCTTCACTTATTGGTCTATAATATTTTTCAGTAACTTGAACAACTTTCCTGCTATGTGTGAAATTCAAATTCAATTGGAACGAAATTGAGCTCTTTTTCAAATAAATTTTTGTTTCCTATGATTTAAATTTGCCTTTATATTGCTGTTTGTAAAAATAATCCTCGATTTATTTAAAAAAAAAATAGCACGTATTGTTTTCTGTATATAGGAAAGCAATGAACTGAGTTTCCACTTCGTGTATCTACACAGAGATAACAATTTATTTACCTATTTATATATATCGAGATTTGGTATTACATATCTAACAAATTAAACATTGTTGATTAACATATAGTACATCTGGTATGAGTAACCAAATTATATTAAAAAAAAATTGTACTTAGTCAAATTTATATTTGGTAAGTATTAATTAGAAACAAATATTTTTTTGTAGGAAACAATCACATGTTAATATTCACCAAATCATGTATTTTATGGAAGAAATATTGTTATTTATATCGATTTATATGTAGTAAAATAAAAGAAAAATAGAACTACCAAACATATATTCGATCCATTTACATGTTTTCCAATTTTGGCCCAATAAGCAATACTTTAAAATCACGCACAGTGTTGAAGTAAATAACTAATGCTTTAAAATCGTCGCATGAGAGCTAGAGAGTTGTCACAATAAACTTAGACTTCATTGAAATCTTTTGCAAACATTCTGACCGATATTTAGGGCATTAATCTTGTGCCAAAAAAGCTCAATATAACTCAAAATAGCATCGAAAGCCGGTCACCAAATAGATGATCAAAATTTACACCCCACTTACATGAAGTGCATTAGAACTGGCAACGGAACTGGCTTTTCGAGTACGATATGCCAACAGCTTTCAGACTGACACCTTAAAAGTAAGACGGAAACCTAAAAAAACATCAGAGTCGCTCAAAAATCTTTGTTATGTTGAAAGTTTTCCTTGATTTCCGTAATGTAATGGCCTCTGATTTACCTTCAGTGCGGCAAACGGTAAATAAGATATAATATTTCGGTGTCATGAAGCGCTTGCGTGAGAATGTCTGCCGAAAACGGCAACGAATATTATTACCGTATTTAGCTGATATGGCTCTATGTAACTATTTCGTGTTCCCTAAGTTAAAATTTGACCCTCGAGGATGGTGCTTTGAGTCGTTTGAAGCCATGAACGCAAATTCTCGTAAGAAGCTGTAGGCTATTTCACAATCAGTCTACGAAAAACATATAAAGGATTGGAACAAGCCCTAACGTGATCGCATTTCAATCGTCTACTTTTAGGACAAAAAAAAAATGTAATAAATATTAATTGGTCATTTACTTCAAAAATATGCCATAAAAAAACCAGGGACCCAAATTAACTTTTATTTGGTTTTTTGTGATTGAAAAAATTGCCCAATGTTAAGAAATATTTTTAAAAATTGCTTTTTAATTATTATTGACAAGAGATATTATATTAATTGTCGATAACTATTATTTTTCAATAAATATTTTTTTCCTTGACTCATTCATAGCTATTATGTTGATAGATTGAGATCGGAAATAGCTATTTTTGATCTTTCCATATAGATGGTGCAAAAAAAAATTTATTTTGAACCACCCTAAATTTTTGTTTTTCTCCAACCGATAAGGAATGATCGGCAATGGCTTTCGGACATACCTTAGGGCGGCACCGGAACTTGGAAAGCACCAAAATACCGAAAGAGTACTTTCCAAAGTCCGGAGCCAACCTAAGTGATGTCAAAAATTATTTTTCGAACTTTCCCAATCGATTGGAGCATAAAAAACTTATCCGAAAATGAGTCAAAAACGGTACTTTCTAGGGTCCGGAAATACTCCAAATGATGTTCAAAATCCATTTTCGACCTCTGTCCATCGATTGGAGCATAAAGTTTGTTTTTCGAAAATGTACCGAAATCGGGCATTTTTGGGACTCGGAACATCCTCTGATGATAGTCAAAATCCATTTTCGACCTTTTTCCCTGGTGCATAAAAAAAATTTCCAAAATTTGACCAAAATCGGCCACATTTGGGATTCGGGACCACCATTGAATAATAATTGACAATTGTTATGAATCAACGTAAAAAATATTTATTGAAAAATAATAATTATCGACAATTATTATATCTCTTATTAATTTTTTCGACAAAAAACTTATAATAGTTATGTCCCTGAAAAAAACACATATTATGAAGTCATTAGGAACGATTGATATTCATGCAAATTTATATATATGGAATCAACTTGTAAATTAACATAGCTAATGACAGCAAGTTCAATTTAATATTATTAAGTATACATATATATGGAAGTATATATACATTTTTGAACGAATAGAACGAACCAACCGCTTTTTGTTTTTTTTTTTTTTTTTTTTTTTGAGATAATTTAATTCCAAAATTTTCCAACATTTTTTAATTTTGTTTTTTTTTTTTTAATTACAGAAAAAAGTTGAACCATGGAAACTTTACACCATGGTTTCCGGCCTCCTATCCGTAGATTTAGTTATACTCTTTGCATGGCAAATATTCGATCCACTGCAACGGGTACTCGAACAATTCCCACTCGAAGATCCTGTCTCAACGACTGATGACATCAAAATACGTCCTGAGCTTGAGCATTGCGAGAGCGAGCGCAATTCAATGTGGTTAGGTAGGTAGCCTAGAAATATGCAAACAATTTTCTTTCCATACTTTATTAACCATGTTATAATCTCTGCTAATTTTTCTTTATAGGTCTCGTTTATGGCTTTAAAGGTCTTATACTCGTTTTTGGCCTATTCCTTGCATATGAAACGCGCTCCATTAAAGTGAAACAAATTAACGATTCACGTTATGTTGGTATGAGTATTTACAATGTTGTGGTGCTATGTTTGATAACAACCCCAGTGGGGATGGTCATTGCATCGCAACAGGATGCATCGTTTGCATTTGTGTCGTTAGCTGTGATATTTTGTTGTTTCCTAAGCATGTTGCTCATATTTGTGCCAAAGGTGAGTGGCGGGAGATGCAATGATATATGAATTTGTATATGCAATTAACAGTTGAGTCGATAGCACGTTTCATATATTATTATATTTTTTTCGGAATATAGGTTATTGAAGTGGTACGTCATCCGAAAGATAAAGCTGAATCTAAGTATAATCCTGATTCGGGCATATCAAAAGAAGATGAAGAACGTTATCAGAAATTGGTAACAGAAAATGAGGAATTACAACGACTGCTATCTCAGGTAGGTGTTGAAATCGTAAGATCTTTAGAAAAGGTTTTGAAAATTTAAAAATTTTTTTTTTTTTTGTTAAATGAAACAAGCAATAATTTTGTGAAGTAGCACTTTTCGAATTCGAATTTCGAAATTTACTCGCACATACAATCACTGAAAATGTGACAAACCATTGTCTTAATTGAATTCCTTCAACTGCTGAACAAATAGACAAATTGCCATTGTAGGAAGCATAGATATCTGCTATCAATGGAGACTATCTAAAATAAACAAAAATTAGCTTCATTTAATCTGTAATACTACGTACAGGGTCTGTCAAAAGTAATACCTAGTTTTTTTTTTGCACCGTACATAGAAGTTATATTACTGTGTCATGAGACGTCCTGTTTCACAGCATATCCTGCTCAATTACAATATTGTGTAAAATTTTCTACTTTGGCATTGTATGGCATGCACACTGGGGCAGACATGAAATAATTCTTATAAGCTTTGAACTGGTGTGCTTATAATATACAATTCCGTGTACCTATATAAAATTTTACACAAATCTGATTGTTGCACAGCATGAAAATACTTCTGCTTACTCTATGGAAAGAATCTGAAATGATTTTTCCTTGGGTCACAACGTAGACAAACATTTTCGATTGATTGCTGTCGTATGTAGATATAAATACAAGATGTTGTATGTAGTTAGTGCAATTTGAATGCAAAATTAACAAGTTGACCACAACATGTTACCACATACATACATACGTACTAATATCTGAATTGTCAGTACGTACAACATTTTCAATATTGCAGCAGAAGAAAATATCTAGAAGAAGAATTTAACAAACTGCAACATGTACTTCCGGCATACGAAGTAATGGATTAACTTGATTTTGTTGTCATTCAATCAGCATGAACAATTTTGTTTTGCTTCAATTAAGCTCGATTTGTTAGTGGAATGGTTTCACATCGCTATGTCAGTGCTGAACTGTGTGTTTTAAATTATTTGAAAAATCTAGAGAATGCATAAATTGTGGTAAGGTAACATATCACATTATTGATTTTCTTGGAGTTAGAAGATTAATGTTACATTTTCAAATTTGCAATACCATTTTTAGCTGAGTTCTCCGCAAAACTGAAAAATATAAGTTTTAAAATATTTAAAAATCATTGAAGCTACTATTCAAACCTTTTGACCTTGTCAATTAACACTATCCTGTATTCAAAAATAATAACAGTCACTATATCAGTGGGTCAATTTTGCCCAATGCAATTTACTCATATATTTATTTAAAAAATATATATGTCCATAAAATATATTTCCTCTTGTACAAAATTTATCAGCCTTTTCACTTAAACGGTGAATTAAATTTTGTCAAAATTATTAAAAGCATTTTTTAACAATGAAATACTTTTAACCTTACAATTTCATTATACGAAACAAAATAATGATTTTCACTATTTCGTGGTACTCCTATCGCTCGCATTAACCCTTCGATGAGCGGTGACGTGTGAGGTGGTATATAGAGCGTATGATCTGATCAGGCCTATACATATTAGGGTGGTTTAAAATATTAAAGCTGCTCCAAACAATCGCATCTCCGGGCACCAAAACTTTTGTATTAAGAAAACATTTCATGGACCCGCCACCGTTTTGAAAACTAGAAATGGTCCTTAATCTACCGAAAATCATTAATATTTCCCCAAAAGCTTCCCCTAGAGGGATCAAGTGTATGACAAAATCACATTATTTTGTCCCCTCAAACATTTTTCTTGAACATACTTACTCCCTATTACAACCCCTTAGGGGGGGCTCCCCTACAAAAATGACATTCTTATGAAATGTACTTCCCCCTTTCTCAGATGCCTCTGGAGGCGTAAAATGCTACACCAAATCGCATTATATTTACTCTCATAAACTTTTCCCTTGACACACCTACCCCCTATCTGCCACCCTTTTGGGGGTCCTCCTCGAAAAATAACTCATAGCTCCCCGGACTGATCCCTAGCGGATTCATATGTATCACCAGGTCCTATTATTTTTTTTGTTTTTAATATTTTTCCCAAAGATACCTACCCTCTAACTGCCACCCATTTGGCGATCGCCCTACAAAAAACAAAACAAATGAAGAAAATTTCGAAAACAATTCACAGCTTTCCTGGAGTGACCCATTGCGGGATCAAATGTATTACCAGGTCCTCCCTACATTTTTTCCGGACATACTTACCACTTATCTCAGCCCCTTTAGGGGGATCCTTTGAAAAAATGAAGAAAATTTTGAAAAATAATTCATATCACTAGCTTGTATTATATTAATTTTTATTGTGTTCATTGTTTGTATTGAGTTGCTCCTTTCACAAAAAGGATACTTTTTACGATTTGCTTTTGTTCTCTATCATTTGACAAAATTTGGTTGTAGTCTTTCAAAAACGCAACACTTCTTTCAGCGATGTCATTTACGAAAGCTTAACCTTTGCAAAAAGAGAGCACATCTTTGAAATCATCATCAGATTCCCATGTTGGTTGGATGGTTATTGAAAAATCTGTATTCAATCCAAAGAAAACAAATCTTCTCTTTAAGTTACTCCACATCGTCATGATCGTAATAATCCAAAACAATCTCTTACTTAATATTTTTTTCAATATCGTATGATAAAATTTGTTGAGTCTACTCAAACCCATGTGCGCAGTATTCACGAAAAAGTTTAAAATACTATTTCTCACTACAAATATATTGAAGAAGCATTGTTTGCTGTTCTATTGCATTTGCCTTAACTTATTTGAGAAAGTAATGGACGGGGATCACTCAGAAAATCCTAGAAAAAAAGATATACCAATTTGAAAACTGATTGGGTCTCGCCAGACCCGTACGCTCAACGGAGGGTTAAATGTTGTAATGAAAATCTATATTCCTTACATTTTTTTATTCACTCGTTGCAATATCTGATATTGTTACAGTCGTTGAGTGTTTGTGTTTTTGTTGTTGACATGCAGAAAAACCAATCAATAACCACAAAGTATTAAAATCCGCAAATCACTGATTGCATTCAATTCCACTCCACCGAGTCAATCAATGTTTTTACTGTTCATCAATAAGAGAATTGACACATGTAAATAACACACACACACATACATACATTGGCCACCGCTGCGCTGGATTCTTAACTCTTCCATACTCGCGTTTTGTGACACGCCGTCTCTATGCTCGATTTCTACACTTTCTCACACCGTCACTTTTTTGTTTATGCTCACTCTCTCACTCTCTCTCCTTGTCACGAAATACATGTTACAATAGCTGTGACATTTAACATACACTTAGGTACTCGTAGTTTCCCTATGGGTAGTGATAGGGCAAAAGCAACTTTAGAGCCATTAGCTACAACCAGACATACAAGCATGGTAGCCTCTATCCATTTAAATGCAATACAACAAAAGTTGACTTTAAGCAAGTAGCGCACTTGGTGAAGCATAAATATGGGAATGGTTTAAATTGCATGTGTAGGGGGAGGGGAAGACAGCACAATTGCTAGAGAAAGCCTTGGCAATGCCATCGATTGCGCTTTTTGTGCTTGTTTTGGTAATTCTGCCCTATTTCCTGTATAACGTACTCATTGACATCACTGCACAGTATACAAAATGCGTAGCCTTCTTCATTTAAAATAATAACTTCCGTAAGTTATCAGACCAGCTAGTTATTTTTTAGTTTTGAGCGTGCTAAGCAGTTAGGTTCCTGGAAACAGCTGAACTAGCAGTATCGCAAAACAACTTCAGGTTGGTTAAAAATAGAAGCTTTATCGGTAACTAAGCCAATTTCTTAAGTTTTATTCTTCAATTTTATTCTTTTATCGAATAGTTTGTTTCATGAAAATGTTCCACAGTACATTTTAATCATTGTCAGCGTGACTGTTACTATTACTGCTGCAGACAATGCATTTTGCTCTATCTTCAAATCAGAGATCCAGTACGATGGTGAAATCCAAATGCACCGCAACAAAGCTCTGGTTACAAAGTCCAACGTAGTAACAACAAAAATATATTTTTATTGTCATATATTTTCCTGGTACGATGTTCAATTCTTTATGTTCTGTTCAATTTGCAATTTTATTTTCAGTTTATTTTTTTCCCTCTTTAAAATGATTGCAACTAGAGGAAGGAAGCAAGGTCGTCAAGTCAGAATTGCATAGCAGTGTATAGAAGGTATAGGGTAAATGGGGCAACAAATGGAACTAAAAGAATATTCATGAAAACTTAAGCAAAAGCTTGTGTTGGTAAAATTTATTGCTTTTTTCTAAAAAAAGGCGCTTAAATAAGCCGAATTTGTTTAATATATTATACAAAATCTTGGGCTAGTTTTAACATAATTTTTTTTTTTGACTATAATTCTTTACACCTTACACTTTTTTTTTTAATTCACGCTATACAGCTGAGCACCGAAGTTGATATCACATACTGCTTCCTTGCTCATTTGTTTCGTTTTGCTTACGAATCGACTTAATTTACAAATAAACGAGATAAAAACGTGCACCGCATCCATGTGCATGCATTTTAATCTTAAGCAACATTTGCAATCAAAGCAGCCAAATAACCCAGTTGAGAACAGGGGAGCCTGATCCTTAAAGGATAAATATTTGCTGTCATACATTTTTTTAGCAAATACTAAACGTATGCATTGTGCAGAAGTACGACAGAAATTATAAAAAACTGTATTTAATTTATTTTTAACAAGCTTACCCATTAGCTTACGCCGTAAGGAAGTTGGTAAGCAGTATGCTTGGAAGTTTTTAATATAATATGATATTATAGTAAAACAACAATTTAGAAAAAATCAGCAAATAAATAATTTTTTTCTATAACAAATAAAATTTAAAATAACATAAAAAAGTGTTGAGTTAGAATATAAGGAAGAGGGCAAACCCACTATGTACTTCACAATTTCTAGTACACGCATTAACTAATCTAATGAGTGCTGTAACTCTGTGAGTTAGTTAAATTGTTAGATACAAAACCCACATTTATCATAGCATACTTTTTGACGCTGCTCTGTAAATGTTTATTTTCTTTTAGCTTTGAGACTCATTGCATTTGTGTCTTACCTTGTATGGCAGAAAAGAATGCGGTTATTGCACTTCCATTTATTTTTAAGAAATTATTTTCTATTGCATTTGTGCCTTACTGCGTGAGGCAATCTCGTCTTCTTATGCAGTTTGTAAAAAATAAAAAAATGGTACGATAGCAATGAAGAAAGGACTTCATCTCTACCGGTCCTACTGGGTATATATAGATGCTAGTGCACACACATGCAAATTTATAACAATCTTTACGCATGCGTCGCCTGAGTGAATTTAGTTGCATTTGAAAATTAATGCAAGATAATCTTATTGTATATGGATAAGCATTATCCTAGGCAACATTCGGAATATAGTTGAATCATCCAGGTGATGATTTTATAACTCTTCCAGAAGAGCAAAAATGACATTGATACTTAAATTTTATATTTTTGTCATCTCATTTATTCCATATATTTTAATGTACATATTATAATTTGATATTACTTTCATGTAACCACGCTGCTTCACTTTCTTCATTTTATATTGTATGTAATGTGTAGTCGTTCTTAATTACGGAATTTTCGTGGTTAAAATTATATAATAATTCCGAGACCTATGAAGTAATAAATGGTGTCAAATCGCCTCTA
Organism: Meiosimyza platycephala; assembly: GCA_963662105.1. Taxonomy (NCBI): domain Eukaryota; kingdom Metazoa; phylum Arthropoda; class Insecta; order Diptera; family Lauxaniidae; genus Meiosimyza; species Meiosimyza platycephala. Next base: position 88,377,103 of record OY759210.1, read on the forward strand.
ATACAAATCATTTCTAACTTCAAAATCAACAATATGGCATTTAATATACATATGACTCTGCTGTGGTTAAGAATGTTTACTGGGATATCTTATGTATAATAGATTTACACATCCACATTGCACTGCATATGAGTTGTGTCTATGCTATGTGACTGTGGTATATTAAAATTGTCAGATGCAGTTTGCAACCGATGCAATACTGATGCATGTAAATCAATATTTGCATAAAACGATTATTATTAGGATTTATTTTCACAAAGATTTACTGGAATATATTCACTGATGGAAGAATATAATTTGCTGCAGATTAAAAAAAGTAAAATTTATTTTTCCGCCGATTTGATATAGCTGGTATTAACAATGAAAGTATAACTATAAGTTTATTGGATATAGAGTTATAAAAAAAGGTTCACTTACATTCATCTCTTTGGCAGTTTATCTTGAAATTTTTTCTTGGTATGTTATTATATTGAACTACTCGTATTTTGAAGTATTACTTGATAAAATGTTTTCCAACTAACAAGACCATCACATGGGTATCATTTTTGAAAGATAACAGTAGTATGAGTGTTTGTGGCATACCAACTGCAGTAGTTACAGCAAATCAAATGTGTGTGAAAAATCGTACTCACCTATGATCATTGATCATAAGCAAAACGTTTCGGATACGTTATGTACTAGAAATTAACATGATTTGAAATTCAGAAAATTCTAACTATTTATTCGGGTTCAATGATGCAGATTTATTTCCATGCAACATATGCACGCCAAAACCAAGTTCTTCAAACTGGAAGGTGAGTACTTTCTTACTTACCTCATATAATATAGATTAAAAGATTAAGAAAAAACAAAATGATTATCTTTTATTTTGAATTAAATTTAATTTAATTTTTTATTGGCAATTCAAAGTCAGAAATCTTTAAGTTATAAAACATAAATAGACAAATAGTCAAACAATTTAAACATTTCCTATTGCCACGATACATTGTCTGTTCTGACCAAGGACCATAAGGATTATGAATTTTATGTTAAAAATTACTTAACCGTTATACATGGATTTTTGTTTTTTTTTTATCGTATAAATGGATTTTTATTTTTTTCGATCCAAAATAATCGTTATTTTTGATTTTTATTTTTTTCGATCAAAAATAATCGTTATTTTGGATTTTTATTTTTTTGATTAAAAATGATTGTTATTTTGGATTTTTATTTTTTTCGATCCAAAATAATCGTTATTTTGGATTTATATTTTTTTCGATTAAAAATTAAGATTATTTTGGATTCTTATTTTTTTCGATCCAAAATAATCGTTATTTTGGATTTATATTTTTTTCGATCTAAACAATAATCATTATTTTTTCGATCAAATATTATCGATATTTGGGGATTTTTTATCAAAAATAATGGTTATTTTCGACTTTATTTTTTTCGATCAAAAATAATCGTTATTTTGGATTTGAGCTTTTTCGATCCAAAGTAATCATTATTCTGGATTTTTATCTGTTTTGATCTAAAATAACTATTATTTATTTATATGCATATTTAATAATTAATATTTTCGATTTAAATTTTTTTCGATCAGAAATAACTGTAATTATGGGTTTTAAATTTTTAAACCAAAATTAAACGTTGATTTGGATTTCAATTCTTTGAGATCCAAAACAACCGCCATTTTGAATTTTCAGTTTATCTATTACATGCCACACATTTTCGTTATTGTTTTTTTTTATACCTTTTGACATTTATCGATGTATTTCGAAACCTTCTGACTTTTCTGATCTTTCCGATAGTTTGCGAACATTATAATTTGTTCGAGGTTTTTCGATAAGATTCAAATTTTTTTCATAATATTCTGTGTAATCCGAAAGTTATTGATTGTTTTGATTTTTTCTAATATTATTTGATAAGTTTACATTTTTTTTTTGTAAGTTTCGATGGTTTCCACTTATACTCTTCGATATATTTCGATTTTTTGATAGTTTTCGACTATATTCAATAGTTTTTCGATAGTTAAAAAAAAAAATATACATACTTATTTTATTCAAATTTTATTTTTTTAATTTTTATGATTTCTTTCAATTGGATGTAAATATTTTTTGTTTCAGGAATTAGAGTTGACGGTGAAGAACACTTCTCAGCATGCAACAAATGCTAATCAGCATTTGAAGCAAAGTGAAGAGCAAACAACAGACATTCAGAACATTGAGGCAGCATCTCCAGATAATACTGGAAATTTTTCAGCAGTAACTACGAGTACTCCAAAATCTAATGCTAACTCACAAGTTTGCAAAAAGGAACGGAAGCAGGATTTGAACGAATTTGACATCTGCTGCGAGAGTCTCGCCATTCAATTGAATAAAATGTCTTTGCAAAGAGCTCTTATTTGTCAAGAAAAGCTACAGAACGTAATGACACAAGAGCGTCTCTTCCAACTAACACAGTCACAGTCACACCCATCATTGACCTCCACCCCATTTAGTTATCAGCAGTTCCTGGCGACTCATAATTTCGAACAGTACTCTTGGATGCCAACACCAGACCAATATCAATCTATCGGAACAAATGAAAGCTGCAAAGAAATTGAATATAATTATAATAATGCTTTGACTCAGGAACTCGCTTCAGCCGAAATAATTGAACATGAATTTCCTTTATAATTAACTATTTGTATGTGAAGTCTTCTTCCGATTATTTTATAAGAATTTTAATTGTTTGTTTGAAAATATATAAATTAATTCAATTTTAAAATGTTAATTTAGTACTTACTACCGCAGGGTCTGCCAAAGGAAAAAACTTAGGAAAAAAACACTGAGAATGTACTTGCTGTTACTCTGTATAGTAGGCCAAGTTGAAAAAAATGTTTGAAAACCCACCCTCTATTTGAAAGCTTACGCTGAGATTATCTAGCAAACTATTTTTATTTGGACCACCCTAAAATAGTTGAAATGTTTTTTTTTCTATAACTAAGGCAGTTGATGTCATCATTTATTTGAACTTGGCTTAACCCCTTCGGAAAAACTTTAATAAAAACGATTTGCTTATTTCTGAAAAGGACTCAGAGCTTGATTTTTTTTACTTCACCTATTTTGCTACAAATATAGTTTATTTCTCAGTAACTGGTAATTTCATTTAAAAGTTCAATTATCAAAGAACCCAATAAAAATCACATCAGATCTTTTAATTCAATTTGTTTTTGTTTTTTAATTAAAAACAACAAAAAAATTACAGAATTCAAATTTATTTTTCAATTATAGAAAGAAGAAAAAATTCGCCTTCTCCGTCAAAGACTGGTTGAACGTGATGCCAATGCAAAGCCAGGTGACATAGCAGCACTTAATGGCAGCAGTACATCAGCTGCAATTATTGGAGCCATAACAACTTCGATACCGTATACAGTAACTGGTCCGACGACGATAACAACGGCAGCAGCAGCCTCAGCAACAACATCGTCCACGACACATCTCTCACCAGCAGCATTAGCAATTACACAAGGTAATTCCAATTATAGCCACAACATCAGCACCAAAAACAACAACAGCAACAACAATTATAACCACTCTAACAACATCCCTACATCGAATATCGAACAAAATTATCATCAAAATCATACTGCCATCATTAACACCAACTCGTCGAATCAACAAAATTGCCACCTCAGTCAACTTGATGCTACGACTACCCATCGTGAATCGTTGACATTCATTCAGCCAGAGGTTTTGATATCCTCTGATTATGATAGTGCTATCGGAATGGGTGGCGGCCATTCACAGTTGACGCGTTCATCATGCGCCAGTCAATCTTCGGCGCTTGAATTTTCTGATAATTATCTGTGAAATGCGTCTACCGGCGTTGGTGACATGCACATAATACACAAGCACGCGGAAAAATGTTAGTAACAATGACAAATTATTACATGTTCTCTCTTGTAATCGTTGGTGTAAATGATAAAAGGCAATTTTTTTTGAATTTGGGCTTTAGTTGAGTAGGTTTTTGGTGCATAATATTTTTGTCTGAAAATTTGAGGCAAGCGACTCTGCTGATATTTTTTCGATAGTATTTGAATAGAATAGATAAGTTATTGCAAATTATATCAGCATAATAATGTACAGTTGTTTTTAAAAATTTATGAGAACTAAAGAAATTATTTGTTGAATATTTTTTGTTTCCCTAACTGTCGTCTCAACAAAAAAAAAAAAAAAACATTTGGAACATAAAATGCTAAGAATTATTAAGGGCCTCTTTATGTATCACGGTTCGTCTCGTTTCGTCTCTAATTTCCAAGCCTAAAAGTATGCTAGTACAATTTTAATATTTATGATTAACTATTTATTAAACAGAGGCCACATTTTTTTTTTCATTTATGCCAAATACAATCGCATATTTTCAGGCTTGAAAATTAGAGACGAAACGAGACGAATCGTTATACATAGAGAGGCCCTAAGTCTTTTAAATATAAAGTTTTTCATTGTCTGATAGCCAAAGTTATAACTTATTGCGTAATTAAATCTAACGCACGTTCCTTGGGTTCACGAAAAGCATACTTAAATCCCCCCGTCCCCCCATTCTTAAGCTCAAACTCAAACAAAAACAACCAAATTTTTGCCTTACGGTTTATTTAAATGCATACTTCTTCAATATTTTGTGAATTGGTTTGATTGTTGCAATGTTGTACTTGTGGCATATTATTAATTACAAAAAAAATAAAGATTTTGTAAATACTGTAAGTACAGTCGCGGCCACATAATTAATAACATATGTATTTAGCTGATAAATCAAATTTAAATTTTTTAATTATTTCACGGAACTTACTGTTCAATACAGTGTGTGTCAACACTACTTTTCATTTTTGTACTTATCTTTGTTTAGTGTAAATTTTTAAGAAGTGACACACACTGTATTGAACAGTAAGAATAATTATAAATTATTTGCAGCTCCGATACATCACAAAGATATTAACTTCTTTACATTAAAGGCCTTGGTTATTGTGAAAATTAAGAACTGATCTCAGCTTAATCTACATATTTGTCTGGCTCTTAGCAGCCGTACTCTAGTATTCGATTTCTAGTTTCGTTGTAAGTCAAAAATTTTACGGAGATGGGGGTCTATCTTGAACATTCTTTCAGTTACTGTGTACTTAACAAGTTTCCTCAGGAGTATTATTATATTATATATTTTGAAATAGTAGCATAGCTATTAAACGCACACTTTGTATTTTTTGACGTTCTTGAACATTTTTTGAAACCGAATATCTCAAAAGCTATAGGAGATATGATGAAAAACCATCAGTAAAAAATTCATAGTTTCCAAAAATTAATGTTTAAACAAATTTATTTAAATTTTTTTATTAAGTTATAGTATTTTTAAATAAAAATGATTAAAAGGTTTTTCATCATATCTACCATAGCTTTTGAGATATTTGGTTTCCAAAAATGTTCAAAAACGTCAAAAAATACAATGTGTGCATTTAATAAAAGAATGACCGATATGTACCATATGTACATAAAAACGTACTAAGAAGCATATGAGTCTTGAGTCTTTATATAGAATGAAAGCTTTGAATAAGTTGTATGTATAATTTGGGAAGGCCACACCAAATCGCTAAAAACATTTTTTCTACAAAAGCTGTAGCTTACACTTCTAAAGTATTTAATGTGCGACCCCGAAGCAATGCTAACGCAGTCCCAGGGTAGGAGGCCTGGAGGTCAAAAGAGGATGTGGATTTTAGTGAAGTAACACACTCTGAAGCTATGACGGTAGCTTTAGGATAGTGAATTGCATAGATATTGCAGTACATTTACCACAACCTTCCCCACGAAAAAAAAAAAAAAAAAAAAAAATGTGCGATTTGGGCTCTGTTCCTGAACTTATCAGTATCGAACGTTCCTTTTAACATCAGAGTCACACACTCATTGCTCATCAGGTCGTCTAGCTAACTTTTACTGACATTTTGGTTGACTTCGTGCAAGAATTAAATCTTTAAAAAAGCTTCCTTAGTTTAATGTTCAAAAATAAATGTTCAAAAATAAAAATTCATGTCATTTTTTTAGTATCAATTGAAAGACTCAACAAAGCGCTAACGCAACGTGCCAAGTATAGGTTTTAATGTTTACCAAAAACAAATTAATAGTTTAAAAGAAAACCTCTCTACTCAAAATAAATGCATATGTCATCATTTATGTGACCATCACTGTATTTTAATGTAACTAAAATATAATAAAAATATAAATATTAATTTTTTCATTATTTTTACGTGGAAAATTTTAAGAAATTCTTACAATTTTCGTTGGAATTGGTATGCAATAATTTTATTTCAAAACTATTTTAACGCTTCTGTACAAATTTTTGTTTTTTTCGTCACATATTGCAAAAGTTTAAACGATACTGTAAGAAAACGTGCAATATGATATTTATCATCTAAAACGAACTATTGCTTTAATATTACAATTTATACGCTTAAAACAGAAGCGATCATGTTCACTTTCTTATTCGATGCACTAAAAAAAATATTATTTCGATATTTGTATGTACATCAGAAGGTTCTTGGCTAATAAATTTTTCTGCAGCGCAATTTTATTCGTTAGTTAATGACGTTATAATGATGGTGTACTTTTTCTAAATAAAAGTTCTAATACCAAAAATGGGAGATTACTCACTAGGTATTTTTGCATTTATCAGGCTCTTCAAGAGTTCTCTATAAGCATTCTTCAAGAGCAGAACTCTTGGAGATATTCGCTAAAAAGGTTTTAAAAGACAAAACAAATACTACTAAAGACAAAAAGGACACCTTATATGGAGTGCTTGAAGAGGTTTATGCAAGAAATAGTTGTGACATTTTCAAAACCACTTCAAGATATTCTTAAATCCATACATAATTCACAAACATAATTCTCTAAGTTTCGAAAAAAAATCAAATTTTGAGCTAATATTTTGCCATTTCATGCAATTTGAAAATAAACTTAACATTTGTAAATAATATATTTTTACGTTTAAAGACTATCATATATATGTAGTACACTAAGCAAACACATTAACACAATTTTAGTGTTGCACATAGTGTTGCCGCACACGTACACAATGTGATCCACTATAGCATTATCCTGCAGTGTAAATTTTTTTCCAAATGCTTATTATATTTTTTAAAAGTAATTAATTTAATATAATATTTTTGACCCTTTTGATACTGACAACATAATTTATTTCTTTATTTTCCGCAGATACGCACGATTATCACACATGAAAAAACGCGTCAATTTCCCTTACGTGATAAGTCAACTTTGTAAAGTTAATTAAGTTATTAATAATGATGTACTAGTGAAAATATTAAATGTAGTTAATTTTAAAAAAATAAATAAATGTATAGTTAAATTGTTACGTTTGTAAAAAAAAAAAAACCTTTATATTTATGTGAGAAATTAATTTAAGTTGAACTTATTTTAATTGTTGAACATTCGAAGACAAATGGCTGAGCTACAATGTCTTTAATTGATCAACAACCAACAAAGTATATGCTGTTTAGTCTTTAAAATAAATATAAAAAAATAACGAATTATATAGCAAAAAATATACTCGTACTAAACTTAATTAAAGAAAAAAAAGAAAAAAACTTTTACAACAAAAAAAAAAAGCCACAACTACATAACTTCATGTTCTAAATCTAAATGCGTTTAATTTTATACTTTTCATATTTGACCTTAAACTGTAAGCGATTTTAGACAATGAAATTAAGGGAGTGAAAGAAACCTTATATTTGATTACATGCATATGTACAGATATCCTTAACAAAAACAAAACAAAACAAAACAAAAACAACAACAGCAACCTAGCAGAAAAATTTTTAAAGTAAACAAAAAAAAAACACCTCTACTGTTTATTGCTAATACGAGTATATAAGTTATATACGACTTTACACCTATCTAGTTATAAATGTATGTATGTATGTTACGAGTAGTTAATTGAAGTAAAAAATTTCAAAAAAAACTTAAATGTTTAAAATTCAACAAAGAAATGCAAAAAAAATATTACTGTAACATAAGTGTTGTTAAAATAACTCAAACGAATTCTTAAAAAAAAAATAGTTAGCGATGTTATACATAGCTACCTTAAGCCTTTAGCACATTTTTTTTTTTTTTTTTTTTTTTTTTTGTTAAACTAAATGTTATTGTAAAAAACACAAAAAATAGTGAGTAATTTGTGAAAAAAAAATATGTATGTATTACGTTTTAGTTTTTGTTACATTTTTATAAAGAAAAAATAAATTTTTTTTTTTGTTTCACCCTTCAGCTTTAATTTTTTTTTCACACTTATTCCCATATATGAGAATTAAATTTACTGCTTTATTTCTAAATCAATTTTATTGAAAAAAAAAAATTATATATTTTAATTTTCCTGATTTACCGAAAGTTAATTCTCAGCATAAGTTAAAGTATTATATTTCTTTCTTACAATGCGAGCAGAACGTGTTTTTATATAAAATTGACTAATACCGTTTAAAGTTTCTTAGAAATTTTTAAACTAAAATCCATCAAATTCTTAAAATTTAGTAAGGTTGGAGTGGTGGCTTAGCAAATGGGCTAGAAGCTATCCAACGAATTGGTGAAAGTTAAAACAGCATTGTAGTAAACAGCAGGTAGTGCAGCAGCGAACCGATTTCAAATCCTGCAAATCCGCTAAGATCATTGAGGAAAATTTTTCTACGATATCTAAGTCTAATTCTGGCTAAGTCTGAACAGCTTCAAAGCAAGAGCGCTGTGTGATTCAATCTCTCTTACATTCAAACAGCTGCGTCAGCAAGAATTGAACGGGATACCCAAATTTTTAGCATGTTTGACGATTGTCCGGTGTCTTGGGCAAATTGTGGTGAATCACGTGATATTGGACTGGCTGTGCTGGACAGTAAGTAATTGACTCTAATTTTATTTCAAGAGGGGCTTTCAGGTATTTGACGGCTTCCAGTGCTTCAGAAATGCGAGGAAATTCAATTATTTTACTAAACCGAAAGAAGTATGAACAGGCATCGGAGCGGTTTCCTTAATATAAGAACCATACCTTGCTAGTTCGTCAGCGCTTTTATTTCCCTCAATGTTTCTATGGCCACCGCGGGACCACTTTTGAAGCGGCTAGGCCGTTAATTGAATGCTAAAGCCGTAGGCTGCGTAGGAGGCTGTAAGCCGTTAACTGGAGATAAAAGTCATTAATGGGCGTTAATTGGAGGTAAAATTGTTTTTATGTATGCAAAAAAAAAATGAAAAAAAGCACATATATTTTGTGCTCAACAATAATGTATAGGGTGTTCTTTTTAGAGGCATAGAACTTTGAAATGGAATAAAAACAAAGATGAATTTTTTAAATAGACATGAAATTTACTTTATTCGAAAGATAATCTTCTGGCATTATAATTTAAATATGACATCTGGCATATGACCGCCACGGCTAGCTCGGACGTAGTTTAATCTGGAGGTTCAATTTTCGAGTAATGTTGGCACCCAAGTGTTCAATCGCAGCTGGCTTATCGACAAAGACTTTTGACTTCACATAAACTCAAAGAAAAAATTATGGTGTGATTTCACAAGATCTAGACGGCCTTCTTGACTTAATAATTGCAAAAATTATGTGAATTTTGAGTGAAAATAAAGTGGAAATTTTAGGGCCCATAATAAATTTGCACAATTTGGAACCAGTGATCAGGCGTCAGTCTATTCATGTTGAAATGCCAAACCAAACTAACCATAAATCACTTGACAGCTGACAAAATGGCCGCCAGTTAAAAAAGTGTTGCCAACTTAAAGTTCTATACTTCTAAAAAAAACACTCTTCACTAATAAACTTTTCCGAAAAATGTTTTTGAATTTTATAAAATTTTTTGTCTCTTTGAAAGGCCGTGATTTCTCATTTTCAAATTGGCAGCCCTGTCTGGAACCCATATGAGGTTAATGCTTAGGGGACGTCCGTTTTACGTGAGCTTAAATAGGGGGCAAATCTCACCAAGGGGGGGGGGGGGAGGGGGTCAAGGAAAACCTAACGTCAACGTTTTAATGCATAGAATTTACATTAAAAATTATAATTTAAATCTCATGGGAGGGGGGGGGGGGTGGGGTGTCCCGCCAGATCTCACCAAATCTCACCAAGGGAAGGGGGGGGGTTCGAATTTTCAAAAAAACACCTTACGCAATTAATGGACGTCCCCTTAATTGATGTCTAGCCTAACTAGTTCCTCGCTGCATTGTTTTACTAGCTTCGATTTTATTTCTGCTGAGTTCAGCGCTTTGATAGCGGATTGGCTATTGGAAGAAATTACTATCTCAATCTTATTTCAGTAAATATTATCCATGGATCTGTGTTCTTTGAGAATAGCGAAAGCGTCTGAAAACCTGAAAAACGCTACGTAATACAAGTAAACTCTTACGCCAACTCTGCAGTCCATCTTAAGCCCATCGATGAATATAAGGATTTTAAAATTTAATTTAAAATCGAATATGCCATTTTCCTACAGAACTAACACCGGAAACTTTACCTGCAAAAATTTCTCAAAGCTGAGTGTGCGACAGATGTAGTTCGCGGGAGAATTTGAAAGTTCTATTGGCAAGGTGTCAAATATAGAGTAATGCCAGCTTCTCGAAACCTAAACGCACAACACGCTGCAGCTATTTTGATAAAGGAATTGGGATAACAGAACACTTAGAGCTACCATAAAACATGATTTTGGTTGATTGTAGCCTTTGCTAATAGCTGGTTACCAAATTAAATAACATTAAATGAGGATTGGTCGAACTTCAGGTGTGTACATCCAAAGTATCAATTTTCGTTAGGAAACCACTAACATTTGAATAAAGGTAAAGGATATCAATTGATAAAAAATTCTTTGTCCTTTTTGAAATACTGGTAAATATATGATATATTAATATTATAATAGGTACCAAATACACGTCACGTCACGTCACATGACATCACGTCACTCTACAGATCTCTTTGGCTTAAAATTTATCAAAACTTTTGTACGTTATTCATTAACCCTTGAGTATATCTTGAAGTCAGCTCACAATTTATCATCAATGCATTCTGTATACGTGTTTATTAGCTAATTATTATTAATTTTTATATGCAACCAACAAAGAATAGTAGTTTATTAAACAATGGCTTAAGCTTTTCAAAAATAACAGATTTAATTGGAAATTTCAGTTGTATCAAAACCTTTTTTATAATTGTACATTAGCTCTTAGCCAATATACATAGCATTTATAAAATTTAAATGTAAATACAAAAAGAAAATTTTTTCTAAAATATAGCGCACACATTCAAAATAAAAATTACCACAACAAAACATATGGAAATAACAATGCAACCATGTTAATTAAAATAAAAATAATAAAAATTAAATTGAAGTCACTTGAGAAAAGAAAATAAAACCTTATGACAAATGTAAACTGTAATTTTTTTAGAGTGATGGCTCTATAAATTGTAATAAGATACATATTTTTAAGTTAATTTTGAATGCAAAGAATACTTAATTTATAATTATTTTCAAAAATAATGTTCACCACTACTGTTGTCTTAATAAATTTTAGTCGTTTAGTGCAATTTAGAACCACTTGTGAACTTATTTCTAAAACAACATGAGATATATTGATTTCCAAAGCGTCCGATCTTGCTAGCTTATTGGCAATGACTTCAGTAGCGTAGCAAGGGAGGTGAGGCAAAATGGTTCTTCAATTGTAAATTTAAAATAATTTGTGGAAGTCTTTTTAACAACATTTTCGCTTCGATAAATCTCTAAGAACAACCAAGAATACTTGAGATAGTCCGAACATATTATAAATCTTCTCGCCTAAATCAGGAGGCATATGCAATCCAACCATAAGCTGCGCTCCTAGACATTTATTGGCAATAAAAATGCGGCTGAACTTAATAGAAAAATCTCTAAAATTGTCAAAATTTCAAATAGAGCCTGTCTCAAATCTCCAATAAAAGTAAAACTTATTTTTGATTTTAAAAAATCACAAATAAATTTATATTCCAACTTAATTTATATGTTTTAAATTTCAATCTAAAGTGCCATCACTCTAAGCAAATTACCCTTTATTAAGTTTACTTATAGAATTATAAAATAAAAACAAATTTTTCTTACTACACAGTGAAAAAATTCCTACGAAATGAAAGACTTTAAAATTTAAATTAAATAAATTGCAAAAACAAAATACACCTAAAAGAAAAAACGTTCAACTTAATTATAGTAAAGTTACCAATAAGACTAATGGTTAAGTTTAGCATTATAAATGAAATAATTAATTGACAAATGAATTCATTAAAAAACGAGTCAACACGAACGGGTAGCAATGTTTAAAATGTAAATAGACAAAATAATAAAATGCTGGTTAATTTAGTTAAAATGAAAAACAAAAAATTAAAAATGTTTACTTTTGTGTAAAGTTGAAAGAGATTGCTTGATTTAATATCAGAAACGCCAACAAATGAAATAAGTTAATGCTAAAGTGTTACAGCAAGTGCTGAAATAATAATTGTATCGAATGCTGTACAACATATGACCATTATATCAGAAAAAAGTCAATGTACCAAGAAATACCTATCAAGTGTGGTACATACGTTTATGCGTTTACTGAAATGTTTTTCACCCTTGCTGAAATCCATACAAAACTATTGAAATCATAACACAATTTGGAAAAATTTCCGTCTCAAATTTTCAAAATAATAAAATTATCGAGCATCACGCATTTAATATGAACATATTGGCATGGTTTCACTTGTCGGCAACTTTGTTCCAAAATCAAACAATCTCTTTTGAATATGAACAAAAAAAAGTTTAAAATCTTCATATTTTAATTTAATTTTATTTTTCTCACTTATTTATGGCTCAAAAACATTGGTTATTTAATTATATGTTCAAACTAAAAACAGTTAAATTTATTTTATCTTAAACCCACTCGGCATGTAACAATTCATAAAGTTTCATAAATATTATGTAACATTGCAGAAATGTTTCATTTGAAAGGTTGCAAATTAAACGTTAGAGAATTCTTTCTGATAAAAAATTCTATTTTTTTTTTGTGTAACACAAATTATATAAAAATATTTCATTAAAATAAATTTCATCATATCATGCAATTTTTCTCTAACGTTTTGCACGTTTCAAATGAATGCAAAAAGCAGCCATTGAAATATTTCAGAAGAATTTTTGAAATGAAAATGAAAGATTTCTGAAACGTATTTGAAACGTTGTAAAGTTTGAAATGTGAAAGATTTCTGGAAGGTTTCCGAAACGTTACATTCCGAGTGCGTGGATGTGCAAAGAATTTTTTCCTACCACTGAATGATTTAAATATGTAAGTAATTGCTCTATGTCAAATATAATTCATTATATTCAAACAAATCGTTTTCTTGGTGCATAAACGCAGCCCAATGGCATAAATATTTCCTAAATTTTTGGTAAAAAATTCGATTTTATTTGACTATGTAGGCTTATCGATCAAACGGCAAAAACAAGCGAAAGCCATAAATATTCATTGTGATACCCGAAAATGTGTTAAGATCCTCGGCATAGATACATACATATTTGATTTTTTTAATTCTTGCGTATTAACCGAGCTTTCACCTTCCCGGGGGTATCTTCTACCCACATTAACTCAGATAAGCAATATTCTACTATACTTCAAAATATAATTTTTCTGCCCAATTTTTGTGCAACCGTCATTTTGAAATTCTGAAAACTTACTTACTTACTTACTTACTTACTTAGCTGGTACTACAGCCGAAGACCGGTCTTGGCTGCCTTCAAAATGCTGTGCCATTCGCCTCTGCTCTGCGTATGCTCACGCCAGTTAGAAACAACAAGCGAGTTTATATTCTCGTCAACTTGATCCTTCCAACGGAGATGAGGACATCCTTTACTGCGAGTTCCACCAACATACATTCCAAATAGAGTAACTTCTTAGCCGGAGCGTTGTTGCACAATAGATCTTGCAAAGAGTTTTTCTCTCTAAAGCTTCCAACATCTTCTCATCGTTGTTCATCATCGTCCATGCTTAAGAGTCATACGACAGGACGCGCGAATTAGTGATTTGTAAAGCGTTGTTTTTGTTCTTCAAAAAAGATTTCTTCGTTTTAATTGCCTACAGAGCCCAAAGTAACAGCTGTTGGCAAGATTTATTCTTCACTGAATCTCCAGGCTGATATTTTTATTGGTGTTAATGCTGGAGCCAAGTTAAACAGAATCCTTGACCACATTAAATGTGTAGTTGTCAACAGTAACGTGCTGTCCAAGACGCCAAGAATCTTTGCTTGTTAACACAAGATATTTTGCCTAGTTCTCTCGATCACCACAGAGCCCACTCGATGTGATTCTCTTTCAATTTTGGAAAATGCTGCGCTGACTGCCCGTACATATTGGTGCCAGCAATGTCACATTAGCAGCATATGCGAGCAGCATGACATTTTTATAGAAAACCAATTCTGAAAACTTTTTTTTTTTTTTTTTTTTTGTAACCAATCTTGTAGTTTGACTTACAATGAAGAGATCTGTGACCTGTAAAAGGTCTACTTGCTTATGAAATATAATGCTGAAGTGCTAATACATGTCACTTGATAGACTTAGTTTGAAATTTTGTTTTCACCCACACTTTTTGATTTATTTTTTGTTTTTATTAAAAGTAAACATTTTTAATTAAAGTTAATGCATTAGAAAAAAAAGCATACTTAATTTAGTGGTGATGTTAGAAATTTTAGTATAAATGAATTAAATTGTAAGCAATTAATGAAAAAATGTAATGTAAAAATCTAAGAAAATGTTAGCAAAGCTAATTGTTGTAATATAAAATTATATAGTTGATTAAGTGAAGGTTAATTAAAGTTACAAAAGTTAAAAACAAAAAACAGCAGAACACTGATAAATTCTAATTTAAAAAAAAAAAAAAAAACGAAAAAGAAATGAGTAAAACATACATGAATTTTATTGAAAATAAATTGAATAAAAGAAATAAAAAAAAACTATTAAAAAATTAAAAATCTATTTTTTTTTAATTTGACAAAAAAAAAATTTCAATTGCAGCAACATAAAATATTAATTTCAAAAATATATCAAACTTGGCATTTTTCTACAAATTTTCAATTGAGGCAAATCGAATTTTTCTTTGAAAAACTTCAAAATTTATAAGCAAAGAAATTTTATTTCGCATTAAATTCAACATCAAAATGCCATCAAAATTTCTAGAAATTCGAAGTGGAGCCAAGCAAACTTTGGACCGCATTGGACCCATCCATGCGCGAAATCAACGTAGTAAGTCTCAGGACTTGCAATCGCCATTGAGAAATCTCTTGGATAAACGGAATGGAACAAAATCAAAGCCTATCGAACACTTGTTTATTCAAACGAAAAATAAGGATTTGAATAAAAATAATAAATCAAGTACCAATAGCAATAGCAGCAAATTTGCGGCAAATGAACAAGAATGTTATAAAAGTGACACCATTAAAAATGAACGCAATCGTACTGACGTGAATCAAAAGAAAATCAACTCGCATAATAGAAGCCATTCAAATGATGGCATCCACAGAAAGCACACAGCTAATAATAATTTCAACAATACCAATCTATCTAAGGCGATACAAAATCTTGCTGTGGATACCATGAATTTGAAACTCAAAAATCAGCTCAGACTGAAAATGAAAAGATCCAGCACTCATAGATTCGGTGGTGGGCCCATAACTCCACCATCACGTCTATACAAGGGTAAACTGATTGTCGATCGTCAATTTTTGACTAGAGAACAACATTTGAATATCTTGGCACAACCGAAGAAGAAGCGCACACCACGCAGACGCAAAAAGGACCGACCGGTATTTAGCCTTGTGTAATTGCAAAATTTGTTTTAAATATGTGATTAAAAAAGCAAAAAAAAAACTTAATAAATTCAATTGTAAATTCCAAAACTTTGCATTGCTGTGTGTCGCATTTCATTTGTTAACTTTTCAGATCATTGCTGGAATTTATTCAATACATGGTGATATACTCAGTGCACTTTCAGCGGAAGGAAGTCAATGTTGGGAACTAGTTCTTTTTTAATTTTTAATTTCCAAAGTTCGCATTTTAAAAAATATAGCAAAAATTGACAACTCAAGATATGAAAATTTATTTTTCTGAAAACATTTTTGTAGCACAAATTCAGCTCAGGAATAAAAGTCACTGTTTTAATACTTACAAATCAAAATATGACAAAATCTGGGCACCTTAATAAAAGCATACTATGTTAATTGATTCAATGTTGCTGTAGACGCTCATTAGCTTAGGAAATTTTTGGAGGTTACTGAGAGTTATTGAGAGGATAATTGAACTTAATACTTTTGGATTTAAGAGATTTAAAACAAAGTCATATCACGAACCATGTATTGAGTACCTATGTATGTATGTCCACATCGAACCCGAAAAAAAAATAATGGATTAATTTTTTAATTAAAACGTTTCCCTGAGTCACATATGTTTGTGAAACTCGCATTTTCCGTTTAATAACACTGCATTGAAGTTATGAATAACCCATTATCCTTTTTATTATCGTGCTGCACACATACGCAAATATACCGTACGCAATCATATAATGCCCATTCGGCTGCCTGGTTGTCTTTTATTTTTTTAATTTCGATTTCAATTAAATATCAGACAAGCAGCATCAGAGGCAACAGCAGCACCAACAAACTAATGCATCTCATCTGTGACATTTAATTTTAAAAAAAAAATAAAAAACTTCATTGTAGAACTCTATTGCATACCAAGTGGCTTAATTAAACGGCTCAGTTCAGTGGCGCAAGAAAATGCTGGTGCAGCACGCAAGAATGACGTTTTTTAAATATTTACTGCAGCTTTTGTTGTACAGTGGGGTGCTAAATATTGAAGCTGTTTAAAGTTGACGATGAAAAATTTTTTCCTGACATATTTGTAAAGGACTTGTGGGTATTACAGGATTGCGAAAATTTCTCTATACTCTATTCTAGAGTAGAGTATAATAGAGTAGAGTAGAGTAGAGTAGAGTAGAGTAGAGTAGAGTAGAGTAGAGTAGAGTAGAGTAGAGTAGAGTAGAGTAGAGTAGAGTAGAGTAGAGTAGAGTAGAGTAGAGTAGAGTAGAGTAGAGTAGAGTAGAGTAGAGTAGAGTAGAGTAGAGTAGAGTAGAGTAGAGTAGTAGTGAATATTAGCTGGGTTTTATTCGCCATCCTCTGCTAGATATCTTTAGCTAGCAGCGATAATTGTATGGGAAAACAAAAACAAAAGTGAAAACTCAACGAGCAAAATTATAGTTGCTAACCATAGCATAGCAAGTTGTCTAAAACGTCAGGCGTCAAAAATAAATAATTTGAAATGAAAAAAGTATGAAAAACAACAAACGAGTACTCAAATAACAACGAATAGGAAACTTAGCGACTTGATCGTTTTTTTCGTATATATCTAGCAACTTGGCGAATAAAACACAGCAATTTTTAATTTTTATTAAATTTTCTTTCAATTTTCATTAGATTTTTTTTAATCTTTAAAATTTTTTTGTACTTCTTTTGGCAGTACAGTACTTCTTTTTGGCCCCTTGTATTGCGTACTTTGAAGTACAGGCAATTGTACTCCTTTATATTCCTCTTTAACTCTTACATGTGTACTTCTTTTCACTTCAGTTTATACTTCTTCAAAATAGTTGGTCACATTAATAATAACCAATCTGTGTCATAAGTCACTTGAAATTTATTTGAAATACCCCAGTGTGCCACCCCTTAGTCGTATATATATGCCACGCATTTGTCGCCATCTTTTATAATGCAACTCTCTCTGCAGTGCATTGAGCAGAACCACGTTTTTGTTTTTCGCCTTTATATCCTCTTATGCTTATCCTATTTTTTTTTTTTTTTTGTTATCTTTTTGTCTTAATTCTCCGTGCGCTGAAACTGCATTTCATTTCTCTCCTTTCTTAATTTTCCAACTCGCATGCATCACTGATTTGCTTGCGCGTTACTGACTGACGCGACGCATGCACACCAACGGATGAATGTCCTGGTGGCGATGATGATGAGAGTGTACACACAAACACACGCGCACATCCAATGCAGATCACAATGTTGCAATACGTTGTGCGTTGCGTATGCATAATGCATGCGACTCAAAGCATTAATGAACAAAACGTTACAATGGCAAGGATGTGCCGTAGGGAAGGATGCTTGCTATTACATACAGCATTATTTCGACGCATTCAGCTTAAAATGCATTCGTTCGGAGGATAATGCATATATAGTTCAAATATTAAAGACTAAAGAGGTGAAATTTAAAAAAAAAAACTACGAATTTTAAAATATTCTGTGGAAATAAAAAACTCTTGTCTCAAGTTTAAGTACAATAATATTGAAAAGTATTTTGGCTTGAACAAAAATATTGACGAAATTGTAATCGTCAACTCAGATAAGGAGCTGAAAAAATGGTGAGTATGCTATATTTTGTGATTGATTCATTTAACTGAAACCCCTAGGTATATAGAAACGAATTTTGCAAGCAGTTAAACTTAAAAAGCGTTGAGCTGCTATAAAATTGCAAAGTACTATTAGATCTATACCACATTTTGCTTGCAATGTTCAATTTTAGGACTAAAAGATACCCAACCGTTTTATTTAAAATTCAATATCCCACCATGCTACCAAAATCAAATTTTCACTTTATCAGGCTTTACAGCAAAAAAACGAGCTTGCATAATTTCAGCCCAGCTCTTACTGTATATTATGCAGTAAAAATATTGTCACGGCTTATCTGGTAATATTTACTGCTGGCATAACGCCAAAAAAAATAACAAAAATAAATGCACTGGCTTATTGCAGCGATAACAATGTTCCAATCGATTTATGTTATCGATTGGATACATATTCCAAAATAACATCAAAATATAAAAGCACGAAAATCAACTCATAAATTTTAGCCAAAGCGACAACTAAAATGACTAGGGACTTGAAAATAAAAAATTTAAATTAAAATAAAATAAAATAAAATAAAATTCAGGGCACTACCTAACAAAAACCATAGAAGGATATACGGGATGAATTTAGTGTATAAAATGTGAAAAAGGTAGAAATAAAATAAAGAAAATTTGAATGACGCAGGTAAATTTATTATTATTTCATAAGCAAGGAAAGGCAAAAAGTACAACGAAAAAAATGTGGTCGTTAAACAAGCCAACCAACCAACTAACTTTTGGTTGATAGCCTGCGGGAACATGATACTCCAAATAGCAAAACGAAATTTTTTTAATTTTGTTTGTCTCTTTGATTCGCTCAAACTGCTGTGTCGATGTGAGAATATGAAAGATTTAAAAAGTTAATATGAAAGAAAAAATATTTACTACTCATTCGCCAAGGGATGTATGGGAAATTTTGCAAAAAAAAAAAAATTAATATCTAAATTGATTTATATTTTAAATTAGCAAGAAAACATTATCAAAGATATGGCTTAGTGTAGGACGTTTAGTAGTGCTTCATGTAAAAGCGTACCGTACTTTTTTTTATTCAAATAATATTCCTGCAACGTATTAAAATAGCTGCACTCTCTGTTCCATGCCATACTTAGTAGTTATCCGCACAAGCCCAAGTCTATCTACAAACTTTCCCATATTAAACTTGCACTGTAAACCAATTTCAGAACACTCATAATTATGACTACAAAATGATTTTTTTTCATTAGTCATTAGTAGTGCTCATAAGCATAGTACAGATTCTAAAAAAAGATTTTGAAGCGCTTCAGAAAGTGATTAAAAATGGATAATATTCCGTGCATCTGATATGCACTTAAAGTATAGCCGTTCTAAATGAATCATATATGGGCCAAAATTCTTTTTTATGAACAATGAACATATTGTTGCCATTTCTTTGTAATCGCATTTCTCAGTTTCCAAATGAATAAGAATTTCATTCCATCTTTTTTGCAACAAACACAAAATTCTGAATACTTGGAAAAAAAATTGATATGGCCTTATTTTACAACTTTTTTTGTTAACAGATTTGATCACGTTATCAACGTAAGGGTTGACGAACACAAACTAACAAGAACAAACTGAAAGAAATAATGATCGTTAACTTTCAAGAGAAATGCAAAGTTTAAATTCAATGGAAGTAAAATAGTTACAAAATTTTTCACAGGATATTCACTGAAAATATAGGAATATAATGTAAAATACAGGTTAAATAGTATGGTTAGCTATGACTGATCAGAACCGAATCATCTTGAATAATTTAATGTAGCAAATGCTTTGGTAATCTTATGAAGTAGGTCCAGTGCTACCTCGTTTTTTTACACAGTGTTAGTATGAAAAAACATTGGAGATAGAGATACCCACATAAAGAAAATTATTAAGTCTCAACGATTTCTCATTCAAATGATGATTTCAAATAATTTACTCTCATGCTTTCCAAAAAATGTTGATGGAAATTTTGCATCAGCAACTGTGCAATTAAATATTTTTCTAGAGAATCTACTTTTTATTTTGATATTATTTTTTGTTTTCGTATAATCTCAAGTTCCGAAACATACAACGCTGGATAACGGTAAATATACCGTTAACATTTGAATTGCCTCTTTTCTATGATTTTGTTAGTTAAATTTTGCGCTTGACGATACAGAAAAATTCATATTTAGAGAACCACGACTCTAACCATTTTGAAGTTAATTGCAAAAAGATTGCAAAGATTTTATTTTCTTTCTGAATAAAAATAAAAAAAATTAAACATATCAAAAGACGAAGATTTTCGATTTTAATTTTTAAATTGCAAAATTATTGCTTATAATCTAAGAGAAGAAAATTTTCAATACAACAATTGGAAAATATACGTCAAATACTAACTCTTATATTTTGACGGTTTTTCTCTCTGACGTGTACATTTTGAAATACAAGCATTGCCAAATTCATGTATTTATAATTCTTGTAATTTTAAAAAAAAATTATTTTCGAAAATAAGTCCAGAAAGCTTTTTCCAAAAACACGTATCGAATATTTTTAGACAAATTATCGAAAAAAAATTTGATTTTGAGAAATCTAAATTTTGTATTTAAAAACGATGTAGAATGACCCCATTGCTTCCTACTATTTTTCTGACGATTTAACCAAAATCAAAAATCAGCAATAAATCACAAAAGCTTATCTTCAAAATACCTGAAAAAAAAAGTTCATTTTAACATTTAACACTATGTATTTTTAACTTTATTTATAAAAGATCTTAAACTAACTTTCATTCACCACGTCGTATGATGAACGTTTAATTAATAGCAAGAACTTTATTCAAACTTCAAGCTGTAAACTTAAATTAAGTGCATGCTATGAGAAAAAAAAAACTTTTGGCTTGTCAGCAAAACAAACAAAGCTGTAGAACTTTACTTAAACTATGCAAATGATATGAAGGCACACGCACAGCAACAAAACTGTGTATATGACAGTAGACAAAACGTTAGCAGGCGAACGATACATATAAACGGAAATAAAAAAAAGAAAGATTTTTAGTTTTAATCCTATTAAACGTTCATTTTGTAAGATTCTGCATTGCAGTTGCTAAAGTTTAGCACATTGAAATTGAGATAAATTTTGTAGCTGCTTTTATGTTGCTTATGATGCAACCGTCAGTAAGCTTTAGCAAGTAACTTAAACAATGCGCCACAGTAGATAAGCAGAAACAACAAGGTAGCGTTTTTAAAAGCAGCTTAGCAAACTGATAAAAGTTTTCCAATAAAAATGTGCTTAACTTTAATGTTTGATATTTATGGCCAATTTTTTTAAATTTTTTAGTATTAATGCATAAATTATATTATTTCTTTATCTTTTTTTTGAAGCAAAAAAAAAAAATTGTCTGCACTAAAATTAAGTGCTATTTTATTTAAAACTTATTGGCTTAATCGTAACAAGAGCAGCAGCATTAAAAGCACAATTCTCTAGTGGCTTTACTAATGGACATATGTAGCTACGAACTGTAATTTTTCAGCACTTCAAAATCAACAATACGCATTATACGCAATCATAAGTTTTCAAAAGCTCTATTGAGCTAAATAAATTGGCAAAAATATAACAATAATTCCAATAAGAGGAATAGCACACGCAAAATGCACACAAATTAACGTCAAAAGGTCACAAAGGATCATATGCATTATGCACTCATGTACACGTATGTATGTAGGTACATGTATGTTTACATACACATGAATGCACACTAACAAGCCAACATACATGCAATGAAATATAGAGATAAATGAACGCTTATCGCGCACTTTAATGCAATGCATACAAATTTACTAATACAACAGTGCATTTACACAACCCAGCAAGAAGTTAATTGTTTTTGATTCAACATGACGTATGAGTAACATTTAATAAAATTTTGCTCAAAATAAATGCAAGAAATGCTAGAGTTTTATATAAGTAAGTTGCAATTAATTTAAACAGCATACATTTAATAACATCAAAATTTTATAAAAAAAAAGCATTCGGTCTCATGGATCCTAAGTTTTACAAGTTAACAACTTATTTTTCTTAGCTAATTTTCACATTGCCAGATTTTCAAAAAATATTTACGTATATCTGAAATAGCCCTGCAAACATTTGCTAAATTTTAAGATCTTTCACAATTATGGTGATGAATTTTAACTCTTTTCTTGAATTATTTATTCATTCATGTATTCTTAGAACAATGAATGTACGAGTATAAAATTACTAGTAGGGTTAATTTAATATTTTTGCTAACTTTTCAATTGAAACAAGGAATGATGGCAGTCGAATCAGCGAGTCACTAACCACGGACAATTTAGCATTAGAATAAGAGGTTCAAAAACATACGTGTTTGAAATATCACACGTCCGCGATAAAAAATGTTCGCTGGTAGTATTAAAAGTGTGATTATATTACTCTACTTGCGTTTATGTGTAACACATACATATGTTTATGTGTGCGGGAAATAGGAGCATACATTTTTCTACACACTAATTCCATTTAAATGCTATTTAACACTATTTGGCTGCTTTAAAAAAATGTGCGCATATTTAATGCTCGTATTTCTTTTAGCCAAAATATGTGCGCATCAAGCGTAAATGCTTTTTTGTGAATTTTTGGCATTAACGTTTTCCAATCACTTAAAACTGGTTGGCCAAAATACTGTATAAATGTGTATACTTCTCTGTTTTTTAGGTAACACAAATAATTTGTGCCCATAGCTAATAAAGTACATACACAAATTAAACAAAAATGTCTATCAAAATTTGAACGCATTCGTACCAAAAAGATATCGCCCAATTTAAGAACATATCCGGTATGTTTTTGCCTTAAAAGTTGGGTTTGTTGAAGTTTGAAAAAAGCTAACGAAAACTATGCAAATAAACTTGAAAGCAGATGTGAGAAATGAAGCCATTTCCTTGAAGAAGAACGTTCAAAACTACTACTTTCTTGTGTGCTTTGTTTTCCATTGCAAAACTGTACAGGCCATCGATACGGTTTCCAAAACACTTTAATCTAAAGCCATCGATCGATCTTCTTGACATAAAAGTCTTCGTTTAGAAGCTACTTTTTCAAGGTTGAGCACACATAAATGGTGCTGGATCTCGCTCAAATATAATATTTTAATTGAACCCGATTAAGAGATATGATACCAAAGTTTTTTTGATTTTAAAACACACAATTTTAAAAAAAAAATCACAACTTAGGTTAACGCTCATTCACTTATTTTGTGAGTAAGCAACAGGTGATTTTTTAAGCGTTTGGGTCTTGAAAATTGAAAAAAAGAACAGAAAATTTGCAATATTGAATGAAATATTTATTTGGAGCGATACATTAATTCCTTCTATTTACTTTTTAAAAATTATTTCATGTGGTGGTTCATCCATAAGCTCTAATTTTGCCACACTTTTCCCAGCATTTCGGCCGGTATTTCACCAATGACAGCAGATGGCAGCTATAATGCTGTCTTCCAGTGCTGCCTTATCCCTTCACGTTGCCCCACAAAAAATAGTCTAGTGGGGTCAAATCGCATGATTCTGGCGGTCAATAGACTGCTCCCAAACGTGAGCTTAAATGCTCACCAAACTTGCCTCTTAATAGGTCAATAGTATCGCGTTGCGTGTGACATGTGGCAACGTCTTGTTGAAACCAAATATCAAAAAAGTTCTATTCTACTATTTTGGGCAAAAAAAGTCGGTGATAATGGCACGGTACCTTGCTCCATTGACTGATTATGACAATTACAAAATGTATGTAATTTGCGAACACACATTTCTCACAGAGCACAAATTTTGATAATAAAATTCAATGATTTGCAAGCGCTGTTCTTTTGTTAGTCTATTCGTAGTGAAATGACAAAGCTTTGATAGCATTTTTGGCGTTGACATATGTTTATGAATCACGCATGAAGTGTCAAAAAACTTACACTTAAAAAACAAATAGCAAAAAAATCACCTTATAAGGACTGTCCCAGAAAAAACTTACGTTTTTGTTTTCTAAGATTATACTCTACATGATATTCTTATATGTCTTTGAAGACACAATATTTGTTCGACATAAAGTGACGTTTGATATGATGTACAACACTTGAATGTAGCACTTCTAACGACAAAGATACCTAGCAAGCAAGAAAAAGTCCGCGAATTGATTTTGTCCACATACCTGCAAAGTCCAGAATTCAAATATTCAGCTTTGGCAAAAATATTTGGTGCATCAGATCAAACTTTCTTTACGGTTATTTCTAAATATAAGAAGGGTCTACCTGTTCCCGAAAAAAAGGTTAAGGCAAAAAAACAGAATTTTCTGTCCCAAAGGTAGCGGCGAAGGTGAATCGTCTTTTTAGTCAGAATCCCAATACCTCAGTGCGAGATATGGCGGCTAGAGCAGGTACATCAAAATCTACTATACAAAGTATAACGGAGAAAAGTAAGCTGAAGACATATAGTGTTCAAAAAGTACCAGACCTTTCAGATGATAAGCAGTTGATGGATTTGATGCGAGCCCGAAAATTGTATGAAAGGTACCTGACTAAATTTGATTGCTGCGTTATGGTCGACGAAACTAACGTTGAAGCAGATTTTAAGCAACTACTTGGGCACGAATATTATACGTCACCAAAGAAGGGGCATGTGCCTAGTAAATTAAAACAAAAACAAATTTCGAAATATCCGAAGCAATATACGGTTTGGCAGGCCATATGCACCTGTGGCCTCAGAAGCAGCTTCTTTGTTACGCGAGGCACAATCAATTTCAAAGTTTATATAGACGAGTGCCTCGAAAAACGTGTTCCACCATTTATTCGTACAGCTGAGGGTACAGTGATGCTCTGATCTGTTTTAGCAATCTCTCATTACTCTAAAGCTACGATTGCACGGTATCAAAGTAAAAAGATCAATTTTGTACCAAAAATAGTAAATTCGTCCAATTACTCAGAGCTTCGCCCAATTGAGAGATATTGGGCTCAAATGAAAAGAAATCTTCGAAAGAGTGGTAAGACTGTAAAAAAATTACAAGACTTCAGATTTAAGTGGAAAACAACGTACCGTACTGTCGATGAAACAACTGTGCAAAATTTAATGATAGGCTTACGAAAAATGTAATTTTTTTTTATAGAAACGAAAAAAATGTTAATTACTTTTCAGTTATAATACTAGTCATTATAAATAAAAAAAGAAAAAAGATTAAAAAATTTATTGGGTTTTTTTTTATAACTGAAAAACAAAACGTAAGTTTTTTCTGGGACAGTCCTTATATGCAAATGCTATACGTTAACTTGCAAAATCTCACTTTTATAGCTCAGTGCGGCCATCTGTAGAACTTATAATTCTTTTCTTTTTTTTTCAAATGCAACCAGCTTCTTTTGCTATCACTCTGATTGCCAAACCCTTTCCGAATTTGTTTTGCTTATTTATTACTCAATTGTAAAATTTCCCTAATTTGAGATGAAAATATTGTGCATCTTACCATTGTCACTCAGTTTTTGACAACATCAACTTAAGGCATAAGTTAATTTCGCTGGTATATATACAATATGAACTGTTACAGACAAAACAAACATAGTTTTTTAATTGATGACAAACGCACCTAGCTAAAGCAGCATAATTGCCCAATTTACTAAAGTTATGTGGCATAAAAAAAATCATTTTCAAATGAATTGTTAGCAACTTACCACTGTGAA
This sequence comes from Meiosimyza platycephala, assembly GCA_963662105.1. Lineage (NCBI taxonomy): Eukaryota > Metazoa > Arthropoda > Insecta > Diptera > Lauxaniidae > Meiosimyza > Meiosimyza platycephala. The sequence continues at coordinate 88,403,266 of OY759210.1, forward strand.
TATATTTAGTAAATATGTTGTAAATCATTTTAAAATAAATTGTTTATGTAATTGATGCTAAATTAAACGAAAAACCACAAATAATAATCGTCACTCATATATAAAACGTAGCAGTAGCAACAAAAACAAATAAATAATTGAATTTAGACGTAATATGTCGTTCTTCCAGACGCCTGCAGTTAATAAAATGCATGTAAATGCAATTTATGATATTTAATGCATATTGTTCGCAATACACAATAGTTGATGTTCATCATAATAATGATAAAAACAATTATTTGCACTTTAATGCAAAGTCATTAAAGTGTGTTAATATCACAAAATGCACTAACAATAAATTTGTAAATGTGCGCTACATATGTATATATGTACATTTTTGTATAAATTTTATAACATATTCTCTATATTTATATATGTATGTATCTTAATGTCAATAATGAAATTGCAGTTAATTGAAATACATATTAACAATCTGATGTTATGCATTCAAGCGTCTAATTTGGGGAAAATCATTCAGCTCAACGAAGTGTTTAGTTCCACTTATGTACTTATCTATACTGAGAGTGACCGTAAAATAGTATACTAATTTATAAATGATGACATGAGTGGATGAAATAACTATTTAACATTTTTTTTTTTAAATTGTTTAAAATTGCTAAAAAATTAAATATTTTTCAGACATTCCAAAAAATTAGAAAAATCGATGCCAAAATTGAAAAATTTCGGGAAATGAACTTTCCGGATTTGACTTAAATTTTGCATGAATTTACCGTAGGAACGAACTTAGTAACAATTAAATTCACAGAATATTAAAGCTCAAAAACTAAAGTTTCGCCAAATGGACTATAATTCGAAAATTCATTAAAATTCACACAAACATTCCAGAAAACTTTGTTAACGTTATTAAAAGCAATAACTTCAAATTTTTATAGGTTTCATCAAAAATTTTAAAAATAAATATGGGATACCGCTTAAACATTATTATTCTTTTTATTTCAATATTCGTCCTTTCTTATTTCTTTTATATTTTTGATATATTATAAATTTATAGAAATTGGATTAAAATTTCAGCTTGAAACCATAACGCCTTGTATTTTAAAAAAAATTTTACCATAGTCGGTTTTTTACGTTTCGAAGAAAAAAAATTTGGAATGTCTAATTTTTTTTCTAAACAGTAAATTTTTCTTATAAAAAAAAATTTAAATAATTGACAATTCAATAGATTAACTCATTTGCAGTCAATTAAATACTCAAAAACTTTGTTAATAATAATAAAGTTTAGCTACTACAGCTATTTGCCGTCTCAGCTATTTAGCTTAAAGCTTCAAGTCAAGTAAAAAGCTAATTTAAAATATGTTTGTTGTAAATAAATTGATTTTTTTTTTGGTTTGCTAAGGAGACCAATTTTCAATTATTTTAATCAGAAAACGCTACTCCAAATTTAAAGTAGGGTTGCTTTATTGCTTATACCTAAGCAATCGCATAGAGCATACCGTTTGATTATTCAAATTATTTTGAATAGCTCAAATGATTTGCAAAATGTATCAACAGCATGCAAGCAATGCCTTTCTTAGCTTTTACTTCAGTTACTCAGCTTACTCATTTGAATTTGCATTGCTATTAGTATTTGGCTTTCAACATTTTAGGCACAATGTGTTAGTTTGCTTATGGTTTCTTTGGCGACCGCAATTCCTAATTAGCCGCAGCATCAAACGCTACGCTTCAGATGCAGCTGCAACCACCCTATATGTGACACATTAAGCTTTATCGTCTTATGGTGAAGCAACTTTTCGTGTGAAATTATTGGTGTATAGTCATCATTTGCATTATGATGCTGCAATTCTAATGGGTATATATCACATTTGCTGCATTGGAATAATTAGCAATGTGTCAATGTTCCCGATGCAGTTGCGATAGTCATTATCACTCAATTCGTTTTTGTATGGCATAGTATCTGACAACATGGTTTGTAATAGGTTTTAAATTATCACGAAATATTAAGGCTCAAAAACTGAAGTTTCACCAAATGAACTTTAATTCGAAAATGCATAAAAATTAACACAAACATTCCAGAACAACTATTGAATATGAATATGAATATGAATATGAATATGAATATGAATATGAATATGAATATGAATATGAATATGAATATGAATATGAATATGAATATGAATATGAATATGAATATGAATATGAATATGAATATGAATATGAATATGAATATGAATATGAATATGAATATGAATATGAATATGAATATGAATATGAATATGAATATGAATTTGAATATGAATATGAATATGAATATGAATATGAATATGAATATGAATATGAATATGAATATGAATATGAATATGAATATGAATATGAATATGAATATGAATATGAATATGAATATGAATATGAATATGAATATGAATATGAATATGAATATGAATATGCATATGAATATGAATATGAATATGAATATGAATATGAATATGAATATGAATATGAATATGAATATGAATATGAATATGAATATGAATATGAATATGAATATGAATATGAATATGAATATGAATATGAATATGAATACTAGGGTGTGGAAGAAAAAAGTTTATATAAATATATCGTTTTTTTTTAGTTTATTGTTCTAACTATATCCGAAACTAATATGAATTTTTTCAAAATTTTTAAGTTTATTCCGCCATAAGCATTCAAACAACAATGGTGATTGGGTTAGAGATGACAAAACAGTTAGACACTGATTCATTGAATACTCATACTTTTGCTTACTTTTGTGCATAAGGCCATAAGCCTCAAGTTTCATTGACAAGCCAAATGTTTACTTCAATGTCAGCAAAATTTTAATGCGAAATTTTAAAGTGAGTTTTGAGAAACAAAGAAATAGCCGGTCGTGAAAAATACATCAGATCGCTTTCACAAAAATATGTCAAAAACTTTAGAAAATATGTAACACATCCTCGGACATTACACGTAAATCCTTAGAGAAGGGCAAATGGTAAATACTTAATATTACTTTGGCGTCATGAAGTGCTTGCGTGACAATATCCACTGAAAACGGTCAAATTTGTGAAACAAAACCTCATGAATTTTGCAATACGACAATACATCATAGCAAAAAGCCATCATTGTGCAAGAGCTTTTAGCCAAAAATTCAACGAATGTGGTCGACATAGCAACGTATTCTAGCAGTTTTATCATTATCATTGCAATTTCATCTAATTAAATTGCAACAAAAAGCACTTAAGTTTTTAAAACGATATTTTTCTAAGCCAATTCAACTTGTTCGCATTCACTCTGCACAACATAGCATACTTTAAGGCGCATACGTATTGAGCATTTTAAAGTACATATTACTCAGCAAAAAAATATATAAAAATTCAGTATTGATTTGACTTTTAAGTTTGAAACTTTGTACGTAAAACTTTAAGCAGACAGTTCAAAATTGACAACCAAGCTGTAACAGTATAAAAGCAACTTGATTTCTTTTTAGATTTCATCTTTCTATCATTAGAACCAACTTAACATTTTGTGTGTTCACTTCTTAAATGTGCACTTTCAACAAACTGCTACAGTTTTTTAGAAGAAAAAAAAATATTTAGCAGACATCAGCAATTCATGCTGATAACTCTGGTGGCAACACCAAACCACAGACAATCGAATTGAAATGCGAATAGCTGAATGTTAAAGAAACCCTCCAATATACCGACAGCGAGCACATTTTGCGTTGTGTAGAGTCGTTTAAGAAAATTGTTGCTGTCAATCAGCGTGTGACAGTTAATATCCTTAATGTACCACATTTTGATTGGCAGCGTTGCGAAATTTCCAAATAATGTGCGGCGAATTTAAAAAGGTGGAAAATTTCACTTTATACAGAATCTTACTTTTGATCTTTCAAAACTTAAATTTCGTTTTATTTTCTTTTTTTTTTTTGCGGATTCATTAAAGGTATTCATTTGGTAGCGGTGACAGCGGCTTACTTGCTCTTTTGATATGTTTTTATCTAAATTGCTTCGCTAGCTTAAGTTCAAAAGACATTTCTTTTTTGACTTTTTCTATTTATTTTCAAATTTAATTCATGGCAAAGTGCTAAAGATTCAATGTGGCTAAAGATTTTAAAAAAGTACTATGGCATATCAAAATAGATTTTTAAATTAAAAGTATGCATGAATTTAATATATTTAGCCGTCAGCTATTTGTTAAAGCTATGACAAGTATTAAGTTAATTTGTATTTTATAAGTCACTGTAGAAAAAATATATCATACGGTTGTCAATTTTGCTGCAATGTTCCATTGATAAATATTAGGCCAGTAGACTTAAAAATCCTCTGTTCTTGAAAAATAAACACTAACTTCAGCCACAAATTTAAGATTAATGGCACCTCTTATTTTATACATATAGTCACCGGTAGGTATTGGCGCGATTTTAAAAAAATCTTCTTGCATAACTACATTGTCAATTAAAATATTTTTCTGTAAAGATAAAAAAACCTTATTTAATTATAAAAAAAAACTTAAGCGATAATAAAAAAATACCAACATACAGTTAATGGGCATTTGGCTTCTAAATTAGAATATTTTTGGGCTATACTGAATGTAAATTTAAGCAGCATATTGGATGATTGTCTTTTCAAAAATTTACAAAAATCCAAGGTATAATTGAACAGAAATGGTCGATATCCATTGGCCTTTTTCATTACCGCATAATTAATCTAGACAAATGGAAAAAATATTGAATTGTAGATGGTGACATTAAAATCAACTTTATAATACTTACGGTAATATTTGAAACCGGCAAATTATGAAATTTAAGATGTATACTCATGGAGATAACATTACGTCGCAATACTTTTAATTCACATTTAGTAAAAGTGGCTATAGTCTTATTTTCGAACACTTCACATTTGATATTTGTAAACCTACTACTTGGCGTTACCAAATGGCATAAACAAAATAAAAATAATAGAACAATAGCTCGAAACATTCTTTGCAACGTTTCAGTTATACTTCTCTTAGAAAAATATATTTAGATAGTTTCATCAAACTCTATTGCTGCCTACAATAAAAATATTTTAATAACTTTTTAATTGTTTAGAAAGCAATTAAAATTTAATTGTGGCACAATTAATTGAAAATTCAATAACCTCTATAGCAATTTTAAAACTAATCGTTTTCATCAAAAGTTGACCAATACAAAATGGTGGCGCTAATGTAATATTCAATTTTGATGAAATTTCAGCGTTGAGTAACGCTATAGATATCCGCTGACGCATCGTAAAAAAACAAAAAAAAAATATTTTGAAACGCTCTACTGTGCACAAATGTGAACGAAATTTGTCTCTAACTAAATTTGAGTACTTATGGTATATATGCCGAAATTGTTATATTTTAAATCACTTTTGCTGATCTGTGCATAAAATATGGTGATTACAGAAAGGTTACTTTTAAGAAGAACTGTGTAGCTTATTGTTACTAAAATTTATCCCAAACAGGATCAATTTGGTATACAAAAATCACTGGAATGTTACCATAAAGTCAAACTGCACTTATCTGTATTTTGGCAGTTAATTAACGTTTAAAGTGCCACAATAAAGGAACAGTTGGTAGTGACTTTATTAAAACTAAATTTAGTCAAAATAATCACTTTGTGACTCTCACGCAAACTCTGTGATCTTATAAGTAACAAATTTCTACTTGGGTATAGAATCAAAGTTTCGTTATATTCCGTTGAAAAACATTATATTTACTTTAACTGAAAGGTGTCTGTTTCAATGGCAGATGCCACGCTTACTAGTTATATTCCAACCACTTTTCGTCTTAAAGCTTGGAAAACATAAATCCTTGAAGCTTTAGCTTCAATTAGAGTAGTTAGTGCATTTTCTGTTAGAACAATGTCTATGTATACTGTACTATAGGATTATTTTAGTTTTTAATGCTATATTCTATGGGAGGTGCCACGCCCACATATCTGATTCACTCAAATTTTCGCTTCACCGCAGCTTTTATGACTTTGTAGCTTATTCAAAAGTTACGGTGCATTCAGCGCCGCCCCTTATAAGGATGCAGAATTATCTTTATAATTACTCAAAAAAAAATATTTTGACGAGCAAATAAACAAATAAAAAGTTCCTCACTTCTCACCTTCACAAACTCAAATGAAATATACTTCCAACATTTCCATCTATACATACACATTTCCTACATAGATTTACTTTCATTCACTATGGCACGGCGTTGTTGGCGTAGGCGGTAATCCGGCACTGGGTGCTTTACGTTGAAATTTAATATATGTACAAGACACCTTACAAATTAAATTAAGTTTCAGTAAGCAGACTAACTGGAAATTTACGATATTTCAGAGAAAAAGAGAAATATATCGATATAACTCTAAGTGTATTTTGAAGAAAATGAGTGGTTATTTTCGATTCAATTAATAGTTTCATAACCTGTTGATGTAATTTAACCTGAAATTCCTCAGAAGCTTTATATATTTAACAAAAGAAAATTATGTCAAAAAATTAAGCAATCACTGTAAATTATATTTATATCATACGGTTTTCAATTTTATTGCAATGTTCCATTGATAAATGTTAGGCCAAAAGACTTAAAGATCCTCTGTTCTTGAAAAATAAACACTAACTTCAGACACAAATTTACGATTTATGGCCGCTCTTACTTTTAAGATGTAGTCGCCAATAGGTAATGGCACGATTTTAAAAAAATCTTCGACCAGCACTATATTGTCAACTAAAATGTTTTTCTGTAAAGATTAAAAAATTTTAAATAAAACTTAAGCCATAATTAAAAATCCCAACATACAGTGACTGGGCATTTGTCTTCTAAATTAGTATATTTTTTGGCTATATCGAATATTATTTTAAGCAGCATATTGGTTGACTGTCTTTTCAAAAATTTACAATAATCTAAGGTATAATTGTACAGGAATGGCCGATATCCATTGGCCTTTTTCAGGAACGCATAATTAATCTAGACAAATGAAAAATGTTTTGATTTGTTGAATGTGATATTTTAAATTGACTTTACTTACGGTTATATTTGAAATCGGCAAATTATGAAATATAAAATGTAAACTCATGGAGATAACATTACGTCGCAATACTTTTAAATCACATTTGGTAAAAGTGCCTACAGTAGTATTTTCGAGCGCTTCGCATTTAAGATTTGTAAACCTTCCACTTGGCGTTACTAAATGGCATAGACAAAATAATAACAATAGAACAACCCTTCGAAGCATTCTTTACAAAGTTTTAGTTATACTGGAATTCTTTTAAAAAAATATGTTTATATATTCCTTTCATATTCTATTTTCGTATATAATAAATATATTTTAATAACTTTATAATTATTTAAAAAGCAATTGAAATTTAATTGTGGTACATTATATATATCTAACGTTAAAGTGTATTTTTGCAATCACAAAAATTCAATCCACGGAAATATCAGCTGCCGTTCCCCTTCGTCAAATCACATACCTTTGTTTTTATTTTAAGTGGGGCCTGAATGGAGATCTTTTATTAAGATTGGAACTGATAGAAAAAAAAACATTCATATGTTTAACATTTTTGAAATTAGAATTGCCAAAGTAAAGAAAATTGATACCCATTTTGAAAAGAAAGTAACAACCACATCCCAAAGTTCATATTTGAGTCCACTGTGTCTCGCAACCTAAACAAAATTTTAACTTTTTTAAGACACTAGCACTTTATTTTTTTTTTTTTTTTGTATGTGTGGCCACGACCTCCCACTGCGCGATGTTGCTTTAGAAAACATGAATTTTTTAATTAATGGCACGCAGCAATCGAATTGTATTAATTGTTTGATATTTTCTAAAGTTATGTTGAGAATTTCGATTTTGATTATCAATATATCATTGATCTGAAAATTTTAGTTTTAGTTTTAAATAAACTTTCGTGTGTGAAAATTGGTCTCAATTTTTGCTGCGACTATAATATGCCCAAAATCTTAATCAAATGCTAATTACAAAATTTTCTGCTAAATAAATACAAAATTCAAAATTAATTTGGTGAAGTTTTTGTATTTTTTTTTTTTTTAGTCGATTCTAAACTACACTAAATCAAAATTATACTTGTCAGAAGCTACTCATATACTTAATAAGAAAATTTCATTAAAACCTAGCCAAAGAAATATTTCTAAGAAAAAGTATTCATCAATTTACATATCGCTAGTCTTTTTAAGAAAATTTTCTTATATTGCAAGAAATGTTTCATATGATTTATTATATGCTACACAGCATATACTATTTTTCTGCAAAACAAAAAAAATAAAATCTGACAAGAGCTTTTTTTTCTAACAATTTCTTATGTTACGGCGTGCGAAAGTACTGCTCTTCCCCTTTAAAACCCATTTTAAATTTTGTCCATAATTCAGTCTTGAGATCTTTCACTCATCTTTACTAGAAATTAAAACAAATTTTAGAGATAAAAGAAGATTTACATATTTATTAAAAAAATATTATGCCGATAAAGTCAGTAATCACTGTAAATTAAATTTATATCATGCGGTTGTCCATTTTGCTCCAATGTTCCATTTATAAATATAGAGCCAGTAGACTTATTGATCATCTGTTCTTGAAAAATAAACACTAACATCAGATACAAATTTAAGATTATGGCCGGATGGATTTATGGCCGCTCTTATTTTGAACATGTAGTCACCAGTAGGTATTGGCGCGATATTGAAAAAATCTTCGCGCAGAACCCAATTGTCAACTGTAATGTTTTTCTGTAGAGATTAAGAAACTTATTAAATTTTAACCAAAAATTAAGTCATAATTAAAAAATCCCAACTTACAGTTAATGGGCATTTGGCTTCTAAATTAGAAAATTTTTTGACTTCATTGAATATTAATTTAAGCACCATATTGGATGACTGTCTTTTCAGAAATTTACAATAATCTAAGGTATAATTGTACAGGAATGGCCGATATCCATTGGCCTTTTTCAGTATCGCAAAATTAATCTAAACAAATGGAAAAACTTTTGGTTTGTTGAATGTGATATTAAAATCGACTTTACTTACGGTAATATTTGAAATCGGCAGTTGATGAAATACATAATGCATATTCAAGGAGATTACATTACGACGCAGTACTTTAAGATCACATTTAGTAAAAGAGACTAAAGTTGTATTTTCGAACGCTTCGCATTTAATATTTGTAAATCTAACAAAACTTGGCATTACCAAATGGCATAGATAAATTGAAAAGAATAGCACAGCCCTTCGAAACATTCTTTACAAGGTTTCAGCTATACATGAGGCCTATTAGAAAAATATATTTAGATATTCCTTTCGAATTCTATTGCTGCCTATAATAAAAATATTTTAATAGCTTTTTAATCATTTCATAAGCAATTATAATTTAATTGTGGTACAATTAATTGAAAATTCAATAACCTCTTTAGCAATTTTTAAATTAATCTTTTTCATCAAAAGTTGACAAATACAAAATGGTGGCGCTAATGAAGTATTCAATTTTAATGAAATTTCAGCGTTGTGTAACGCTATAGATATCCGCTGACACATATTAAAAAAAAAAAAATATTGTGAAACGCTCTACTGTGCACATATGTGAACGAAATGTTACTCTAACTAAATTTGAGTACTTATAGTATATGAGCCGAAATGGTTCCATTTTGAGTCACTTTTGCATAAAATATCGTAATTTGAAGCAGGTTACTTTTAAGAAGAACTGTGTAGCTTATTGTTACTAAAATTTATCCCAAACAGAATCAATTTGGTAAACAAAAATTACTGGAATGTTACCATAAAAGTAAACTGCACTTATCAGTGATATGGCGTTTAAAGTGCGTTAATTATGCGTCATTTGACTATTTTTTTCACAAAAACTTCTACTTAGCGCTCGCTTGAAATCATCATAATTTATTGAAATGGAGGCATCAATTGGTCTCCAAAATCGTCTGACTTAACTCCATTGAAAAATTGTCAATAAGGACAATTAACTGACTTAATTTGATTACTCAATAACAATTGACGAATGAATTGCTTGAAAAAATCGTCCCAAATTTAGGCAAATCAATCGCCGTAGCGAATATATATGCTGGAAATTATTTTAAAAATAATATTATAAGTAAAAAAAAAAACAGTTCAAACTTATTTTACATATATATTATTTCATATATATTATTTCTCATCTTTGCCAGAAATTAAAACAAATTTTAGTGATCAAAGCAGATTTAAATATTTAAAAAAAAAAAATGTTATGCCGAAAAAGTATGCAATCACTGTAAATTAAATTTATATCATACGGTTGTCAATTTTGTTGCAATGTTCCATTTATAAATATAAGACCAATAGACTTAAAGTGTCATTGAAAAATAAATACTAACTTCAGCCACAAATTTACGATTTACGGCCCCTCTAAATTTGAGCATGTAGTCACCAGTAGGTATTGGCACTATGTTAAAAAAATTTTCGGGCATTTCCATATTGTCAAGTGTAATGTTTTTCTGTAAAGATTAAAAGCGTAATTAAATTTTAACCAAAACTTAATCCATAATTAAAAATTCCAACATACAACTAATGGACACTTTTTTTCTAATTTGGAATTGAATTTTTTGACTTCCTGGCGTATTAATTTAAGCAGCATATTCGATGACGGTCTTTTCAAAAATTCACAATAATCTAAGGTATAATTGTACAGGAATGGCCGATATCCATTGGCCTTTTTCAATACTGCATAATTAATCTAAACAAATGGAAAAAAAATGGAAAAAGTTAAGATTCGTAGAATATGATATTTAGATTAACTTCACTTACGGTAATATTTGAAATCGGATGTTGATAAAATGCGAAACCCATACTCATGGAGATTACATTGCGACGCAGAACTTTAAGTTCACATTTAGTAAAATAGCCTATAGTTGCATTTTCGAGCGTTTCGCATTTAATATTTGTAAACCTTCCACTTGGCGTTACTAAATGGCATAGACAAAATAATAACAATAGAACAACCCTTCGAAGCATTCTTTACAAAGTTTTAGTTATACTGGAATTCTTTTAAAAAAATATGTTTATATATTCCTTTCATTTTCTATTGCTGAATATAATAAAAATATTTTAATAGCTTTATAATTATTTAAAAAGCAATTGAAATTTAATTGTGGTACAATTGAAATTTGTGAAGTAAGATTGCAAAATCGCAAAAATTCAATACGCGGATATATCAGCTGCCGTTCCCCTTCGTCAAATCATAAACATTTTATATTTAGAGTGGGGCATGAATGTAGATTTTTTATAAAGATTGCAACTGATAGAAAAAAACATACATTTGCTTTTAAAAGATGTGCTAAGTTCAGTAATGGGATTCAAAATATTTAACAACCGGTATTCATACCGCACAGTGGAATATTGTGGCCATAAATAGGAAAAAATTGAAAGTGCTAGGTATTGAAAACTTTTTTAAGACAATCGTCAGAGTATACATAGGAAATGAAAAAAAAACTATAAAAGTTTTAAATTTGTTTTGAGTTTAGTGACACAGTGGGCTCAACGTTGAACTTTGTACACCAAAAATGTTCTATGAAACATTTTATAAAAGCGATTGTCAGATAGGGCGCCCTAATTAACTTGTTTGAAACAAAATGCAATAATGTAGCATACTGGCGGAAAGTACATTGTTTTTACTTTTTAAAAATCAATTTAATTTTCTTTTATCGCTTTTATGTGAATTGTACGAATTTTTCAATAATTATATTGGAAAATGATAAAAGTGGAAAATTTGCAAACTTTGACAGAAAAAAAAATAAAAAAGTATATCTCGGGATTTCGGAAATTTCTTTTATATGTAATGTAAGAAAGTATGCTTAACCAAAATCAAAGATTTCAGCTGCTTTTTTTCAGAACTTTTTTTACACAGAAAAAAAGAGTCGCTGATATCAAACAATTTTGGATCCGATTTCAACGAATGTTGTGTATGATTTTCAGTCAGAGAAACAGTTTCTCTGATAAAACAAAAGATGATTTGTTGAAACTTAAAATAAATTAGTTGATTTCAAAAAAATTTTTGTTAATTTTCCTAAAGTTTTTGTTGAAACTTAGAATAAATTGTTTTTTTTATTTTTTACTTTCCTCGTATTTCTTTTTTTTTCCTCTATTTCCTCTATTTTCTTATTTGTTGGTACTTATTGTCAGTCATTCTTATTTTAATTGTAATACGTTTTTTAAACTTCAAAGGAGAAATTAAATTTTTTTTTACCTGTCACCCTATCAGAGAATTGAACCTGTGGTTCTGCGCCATGCCACTGTTCAAAGATACTCATCTTACCCAACTCAGCCACCGACATCATTTTTAAGATATACTAAAATCATGTTGTTAAACTGTGCGCATTTAACAACCATTGTCTAATCAGGGAAGCGCTTGGTTCAAACCCCGGCGACGACATAATTTTTTTCTTTTTTAAGTTTTTTTATTTTTTAATTTAAAAAACAAAAAAACAAGTAGAGAACTATAAATATATTGAAAATATCTTAAAAACTCCCTTTTATATTAAAAAATAACGGACTCGTTTTTTATTATTAACATCAAAGGCAGTTTTCCAGATATTTTAAATTTATACAAATACAGTTCTCTACTTCTTTTTGTTCTATAATTACCTTTAAATTAAAAAAAAAAAATATGTCGTCGCCGGGATTTGAACCAGGTGCTTCCGTAATTAGACAATGGAAGTTTTTTATTTGCAATATCAGTGAAACATTTTGCTGATTACGCTAAAATATTTTGTTGTAAAAGCAGATAATTTGACTTTGCAAATCCAAAGAACAAAGGGTTTTGATTTTGCAAATATTTTCTGTGATTCAAAGAAATGAATTGTTGAATTCGACAAATTTTAATCATAGAATTGCAATTCTTTGATTTTACCAATCTTGTTTTTTCTGTGTATGATTATTTTTCTACTGCAACATTTGAACTAAAAAATAATTTCATTTCACAGTGTGAAGGAAGTTGCTTGAATTTGGAAAAAAAGTTCACTCAAGTAGAGGGGAACAGGTAAGGGGTATTTCTTTCTTCTCTTTTTATCCCCCTTGGTGCAAAATAGATAAACTTCAATGCTTTTCAAAAACCTAAAAGATAAAATATTGAAACGGTTTTTCTTCAATTACTTGTAAACTATAAAATATATCGCAAAATTTGTAACATTTTTGAAATCAGCATTGCCAAATTTATGGAAATTGATACCAATTGTGAAATAAAGTCTCAACCACATCCCAACTTTGTATGGGAGGTAGGCGTGGCCATGAACCGATTTTTTCCATATTCACAAATTTTTGTTTTTTTCACCTTACAAACATATGTACCAAATTTCAAGTTTCAAGAGTCTAGCGTAATTATTACTATATTGTATATGGCCGCCGTTTCATACAAACCCATTCACTGTGCGGCGTGCAAAAGTACTGCTCTTCCTCTACAAAACCCATGTTGAATTTTGTCGATAAAAGAGATTATTTCAATGTTAAGATCTTTCATTCATCTTTACTAGAAATTAAAACAAATTTTAGAGATAAAAGAAGATTTATAAATTTATTAAAAAAATATTTTGCCGAAAAAGTCAGCAATCACTGTCAATTAAATTTATGTCGTACGATTGTCAATTTTGCTGCTATATTCCATTTATAAGTAATAGGCCAGTAAGCCTAAAGATCCTCTGTTCTTGAAAAATAAACACTAAGTCCAGATACAAATTTATGATCAATGGCCGCTCTCATTTTGAACATGTAGTCACCAGTAGGTATTGGCAAGAATCTAAAAAAATCTTCGGGCAGAGTTATATTATCAACCGTAATGTTTTTCTGTAAAGATTAAAAACATAATTACAGTTTAACCAAAACTTAAGCCATAATTAAAAATCCCAAAATACAGTTAATGGACATTTGACTTCAAAATTGGAATATTTTTTAACCTCCTTGAATAGTAATTTAAACAGCATATTGGATGACTGTCTTTTCAAAAATTTACAATAATCTAAAGTATAATTGTACAGGAATGGCCGATATCCATTGGCCTTTTTTAATACCGCATAATTAATCTGAAAAGATTGAAAAAGTTTTGATTCGTAGAATATAATATTTAAATCAAATTTACTTACGATCATATTTGTAATCGGCAGTTGATTAAATACGAAATGCGAACTCAAGGAGATTACATTACGACGCAGTACTTTAAGTTCGCATTTAGTAAAAGCGCCAATAGTTGTATTTTCGAGCAATTCGCATTTAATATTTGTAAACCTACCACTTGGCGTTACCAAATGGCATAGACAAAAAAAAAACAACAGAACAAGCCTTCGAAACATTCTTTGCAACGTTTCGGTTATAATTGAATTTTTTAAAAAAATTTATTTAGATAGTTTTATCGAACTCTATTGCTGCCTTTACTAAAAATATTTTAATAACTTTAAAATTATCAAAAAAGCAATTAAAATTTAATTGTGGTACAATTGATATTTATAACGTTAATGTGGAGCTTTTGCAATTTTAAAAATTTAATTCGCGGTAATATCAGATGCCGTTGCCATTCGCCAAATCACATACCTTTTTTATTTTAAGTGGGGCCTGAATGGAGATTTTTTATTCAGATTGCAACTAATAGAAAAACATACATATTTTTAGCATTTTTGAAACCAACCTCATCCAGGCCCGTAACTACCCGACTTTGCCTGGGGAGTGGGGGGGGGGGGGCAAACAAATTTTACTATATATAACGTTTTCTTTAAAAACTTATTTTTTTCCCATCCAACTATTCGGCAGTCGTCAAAGAAATATATGCTTAAGAACTTCACTCACGGTTTTGTTCGTAATCGGAACGTGTTCCTAATTTGCGTAGAGTAAAGCCAACAGTCTTAGAATACTTCTGATAGTTTTCTTAACTATTTAATTTTTTCAGCTAAATTGTTCAACTAATTTTTAATTTTTTCAACTACTCACGTAAAGCACGCAGAACCGCAGATTTTTGCACCTTTTTCTTCTTTTTATTCATTTCTAACATGACTTAACTAACATGGTTACTGCACTGAAAAATGTTGCCTCTTTCTCTATTATTTTCGAGTTCGGCAAATGTCAAACAACACGTAATAATTTTGTCAACAAGAAAATTTTTTTATTATTATATGATTTTCAATTTTGCCGATTGATTTTCAAATTTTGACAATTTGCGTGTTACAAGCGTTCAAAGTACACAAAAAGTTATTTTTATTGGTCTATTTCAATAGTCACTAAAATTCAATTACTCCGTTTGAACACAAGAAAATTATTTTAATTTATTTTTAAGATTTAAAATGAAAGACTTATCTTTTCTAAATATTTTAAATGTAATTTTGTCCAATTCGGACAAAAACTGTGAGTGCGATTCTAAAATCAATGAAAATCGATATCGATACAACTGATGAAATGGATTTGGAAAAGCTGCACCCATTGGCCAATTTGGGCATCCAATTACTAAGTAAAATTGAGCTTAAAATTTCCAAAGAATATATAGATGGAATTCGTTCGGAGAATGAACAATTCAACAAATTGAAAAAGCTGGAGGAAAAAAAAATTTAAGACGGTGGTGCTGACGGAGCTGTATAAGGTGCATCAAGGAATGGAAAAAGTGTATAATATTTTTGCAACCATCGAAACTTTCCGTTCTGGAACGGGCTGATAGACTGAATAATTTATCGTTTCTGGCTTTCGAGCACAAACGTCTTGAGTGTATAGATCTAGACATAGTTTTAAAAAGCACTGAAAGATCGCAGAGTACAGCTATTTTAAATTGTTGTTGTTATTGTTTTAGAAAAAAATAAACTGTAGCATAAGCTATAAAAATAATTTTCTTAATTGTTTTTGTTTTTGAATTTTTCCTTAAAACAATTTTTGCAGAAAAAAGAAGATTTGAATATTAAGAATAACTAAGCCGAAAAAGTAAGCAATCACTGTCGTAAATTAAATTTATATCATAAGGTTGTCAATTTTGCTGCTATGTTCCATTTATAAATATTAAGCCAGTACACTTAACGATCCTCTGTTCTTGAAAAATAAACACTAACATCAGTTACAAATTTATGATCTATGGCCGCTCTTAATTTGAACATGTAGTCACCAGTAGGTATTGGTATCAGGTTAAAAATATCTTCGGGCAGAATTATATTGTCAACTGTAACGTTTCTCTGTAAAGATTAAAAACTCAATTAAACTTAACCAAAACTTCAGCCATAACTGAAAGTCCCAACATACAGTTATTGGACATTTGGCTTCTAAATTGGAATATTGTTTGGCTGCCGTGAGTATTAATTTAAGCAGCATATTGGATGAGGGTCTTTTCAAATATTTACAATAATCTAGAGTATAATTGTACAGGAATGGCCGATATCCATTGGCTCTTTTTGTTATCGCATAATTAACCTAGACAAATAGGAAAAGTTTTTATTCGTAGCATATAATATTAAAATCAACTTTACTTACGATCATGTTTGTAATCGGCAGTTGATAAAATACGAAATGCATACTCAAAGAGATTACATTACGACGCAGTACTTTAAGCTCACATTTATTAAATGCGCCTACAGTTGTATTTTCGAGCGCTTCGCATTTAATATTTGTAAACCTACCACTTGGCGTTACTAAATGGCATAGACAAAATAATAACAATAGAACAACACCTCGAAACATTCTTTGCAACGTTTCAGTTATACTTGAATTCTTTTAGAAAAATATATTTATACATTCTCTTCAAACTCTATTGCTGTCTATGGTAAAAATATTTTAATAACTTTTTAATTATTTAAAAAGCAATTGAAATTTTATTTGTGGTACAATTGAAATTTGTAACGTTAATGTGTATTTTCGCAATCTCAAAAATTCAATCCGCGGAAATATCAGCTGCCGTTCCCCTTCGTCAAATCATAAACATTTTATATTTTCAGTGGGGCATGAATGTAGATTCTTTATTAATATTGCAACTGATAGAAAACATTTAACAATCGGTAATCACGCAGTACAAAACTTTGCACTTTGAAACAAAACAATTTTTATTTTATATATTTAATGAATTACAAATTTTTTTTAAATATTTCAAAATTGAAATGAATGAAATTTAGTTTTCATTGTAGCTTAATAGCATTTTTTTTTTTACTCTACCATTATCTGCAGAGTGGTACTTCCTTAGCCACGTTTTTCAAAATGATTCAGTGTCTAATAAATCTAAAGGAAGACCAATTAACCATAAAATGAGCAACATTTTGATTGATTTCTTTTTTAGTATGTATGCACAAAAAATTTTATAGTTGAATTTTTTTTTTACCTATATTTTAGCTTGATATTCAAACATAATTGTCTCAAAATTTGAGCTTCCTAGCTCCAGCCTATAAATGGCGCGGATATAGTTCCTGTCCGATTTCTTTGAAGTTTTACGAAAAAACTGACGTACTAAAACTTAGAAAAATTGTTGAAAATCGGCGGAGTTATGGCGCTTTTTATGAAAAAAAAACAAGGCTAATTTTCTCAGAAACAACAATATTTTTTTCGCTTAAAATTTTACTGTGGATTTGTATTAATATGACAGAAAAATTAAATGAGTTTAATGCCTGCTAACCCACATTTGAGATCAGGAGATTTTTTTCCCCAAAATGAAAATGTCAATTTTTTGCCAAGCCACTCTACGGTACTATTTTCAAAGCAATTAACAACAACAACATTCCAAATTACTTTCTGCAAGTCCTGCTTGTATTCTACATACTTTTTTCATCGTTATTTTCGTAATAACATTTTATTATGGGAAATATATAAAAACATTGTACGCCAATATAGCAATTTCACTGACTGTACTTCTGTGGGTTTTGAATGTTTTGTTTGCTTGACTTTGTCAGCGAACAAGCTATATGTGCTTACAATGTTTTTGTATATTTCATATGATAAAATGTTATTACGAAAATAACGGTGAATAAAAGTATGCAGAATGTAAGCAAGATTTGCAAGAAGTAATTTGGAATGTTGCTGTTGTTAGTTGCTTTGAAAATAGTACCGTAGAGTGGCTTGGCAAAGATGAAAAAAAAAATTTACATTTTCATTTTGGGGAAAAAAATCTCCTGACCTCAAATGTGGGTAAACAGGCATTAAACTCATGTCATTTTTTATCATATTAATACAAATCCACAATAAAATTTTAAGCGAAAAAAATATTTGGTTTTTGAGAAAATCAGCCTTCTTTTTTTTCAGAAAAAGCGCTATAACTCCACCAATTTTCAACAACTTTGAAAATTTCTTAAAGATTCTCACAGAAAATCAGAAGTTCTATTGGAATCAAAAGACAAAAATTAATTAATTTGATTTGAATGAAAATGCGACTATTTTGAAACAATTTTCAACGATTTTTCAAGCTCTGACACTAAAACTTTAAATGGGCATAACTTCGCAAAAAATTATTTTCAATCAAATCAAATCAAATTACTTAATTACTTTGAAAAACAACATATTTAATTGGCAACCAATTCCGCAATTTGAGGTCACTCCGACTGCATGGCTTGAGATGGATTTGGTCAATATATTTTTAATAATGGAATAAGTACCTAGATCAACAATAAGTTCTCAATTACGAAATAAAAGCCTTATGCTTACACCAGGGGCTGTTGTTCAAAGGGGCCAAATTTTAAAAATTTAAGGTTCAGCGGACCAGAATAATGCAAAAAAGATATTAGATTCAATTAGCAAAATGCCGCGTGCTTTAGGTCACAGTTCGCACAAACACTTCACAGGAGAGAAAGGGTCAAAGCTTGGGAAGGTACTGCATTAATCCAGATAATTTCTTATTTCCTAAATTTTTATTTAATATAGCCCCAACTAACTATGTTAAACTAATAAGCCTTTTATTTTACAGAAGGATATTTTAAAAAAAAAAAAACTCTTTTCTCATTCAATAATAAAAAAAAGTTTTGAATAAGAATTTATTATTTCAATTAAGAACTTTACTCAGAGCAATATGGCTCATGTCAAAATGCTTAAAAGCAACATTTGCATGTTGATATCAACGTTTCATGTTGGCAATGCATTAACAACTTAATCTGCAAAATTAACATTAAAATTTGGCTTAATGTAAGCAGTCGACCAATGCTTGTTTGCTCAGCTCCACTTGACCCTCTTGTACTTGGTAGGCAATGCCAAATTCCGCACCCTGCTTTCAGTACCATTTTGTTAAGCTAATTCAAGCTAAAATACAACAACATAAAATGTTTTTGTTGCAACTAACAGCAATGTGTATTAACTATTTTGCATACATAATTGACAGCAAATAATTCATTGTTGCACGAACAGAGTTTGTGAAAAATTCGACACTTGAACTACCACAAAACTTAAGGTGTTGCTAGTTTGTTGTATAATTAAGACATGCAACATGACAGCTGTTGCACTAGCAGCTAAATTGTACTTATTAACAAACATGCCCAAGAAATTCAATTACAATCAACTCCCCTGGCAGTAACATGCAACATTTGTGTGAAAATGAAAGATTTAAATGAAATGCCATAAAAATTTATAACTTAATAAGCAAAGAAACAGCACCTACTCATAAATTATTTCATAATTTAAAATTTTTGCGTAATATTTTCCAAAGCTGAACAATTCATCAGCAACATAATAAAAATAAAAAATAAATAAAACAGGAAAAGAACACTTTTTCAAAAACAGCACAAGAAAATTAAAGTTGGCTCAACGCCGCGTCATTGGCAATCTATAATCCAATGAAATGCTCAAAACAAGCCATGTAACCGAGGCGGAACACACAAATGTCATTAAATCCGGCATAGCTCAGCACACAAATTTCAACAACATATGTTGATTGTTTGGCTAACAGTGTAGGGTAGAGGGGGTAAGGCAAAGCAAAAAAGTTGTTTTCATAGAAGACAAATGCCATGGCAAGTGAGGAACGCTAACGTACAAACGAGCAAGGTACATAAGTGAACTCAAGGATAAAACAAAAGCAAGGTTATGGCAAAAAATAATACAGCAATGTTAAAAAACTAGAACGGCGACGATGAAAATGAAAAGGATGACGGTGTGGTGTTAGTAGACCAAGAGCAATTTTATGCCATTTTCCATAGAAACTCACTCACGAAACACGTGTCTATTTGAATTTTTAAATGTGCATATCAAGGATGTGTAGTAGATTGTAGTGAAAGGATTTTCATATTTCTTTAAAAATCATTTTGGGCAATGGGAAGGGGTGTTCTTTATAATAAGCTTATGGAAACCTAAAAAAATTTGTATATTTTTTGTATGTATATATTTCATTAACCCTACGAGATGTAAGGTCTTTTTGTGCTAACTAGTACAACAATTAGCCCGATGTTCTAAAAGTGTGTGTTTAAATGTGTTAAGTACTATGAAAAAGAGGCTTTTGGTAGCCGCTTCCAGGAAGTCATGGACGGATTCGTCTCTAACGTGCAAAACAAAAAAGTTATATACACATTTATATTTAAAAGGTCTGCATAGACCTGGTTGAACCTCTCAGCGTTAAACACTAGGATTTAATTTTTTTCTATTGCGTAATATTTTTTTTTAATTTAGCGTGGACTTAAATTGTCTTATGAAAAAAATAAACCTGACACTAAAGGTAAAAATTGAGGACAGATTTGTAATCTGCGACTAAAAAACCAAGAGAAATAGACGGTTTCAGGGACCGTAACGGATATGAATTTTATGATAGAAATCACTGAATAATCGTTATTCTGGATTTAAATTTTTTTCGATTAAAAATAATCGTTATTTTTGATTTTAATTTTTTCGAGCAAAAATTATCGTTATTTTCAATTTCTATTTTTCTCGATCAAAAATAATCGTTATTTTGGATTCTTAATTTTTCGATCAAAAATAATCGTTATTTTTTATTTCTACTAATTCGATCTAAAATAATCGATATTTTGGACTTCTATTCATTTCGATCAGAAATAATCGTTATTTTGGATTTCTATTTTTTTCGATCAAAAGTAATCGTTATATTTAATTTCTATTTTTTCCGAGCACGAAACGCACGGCACGTTAGCTATACTGCGGAAAACTTTGCTTTATGTTAAAATCGCTTAATAGCTATTATTTTTTGATCGAAAAGAATAGAAGTCTAATGTAAGGATTATTTTTGATCGAAAAAGATAGAAATTAAAAATAAGGATTATTTCTGATCGAAAAAATAAAAATCTAAAATAGCGATTATTTTTGATCGAAAAAATAAAAATCCAATATAACGATTATTTTTGATCGAAAAGAATAGAAATTCAAAATAACGAATATTTATGATCGAAAAAAATAGAATTTTAAAATAAAAATCGCATAATTAAAAATCATGTCATATATCTTGGCTTCTCGTCAAATGAAATTCATCTGTATACTCAAGCTCACATTTCCACTTTTCCTTCATTGTGATTTTTTTGAATTTAATTATAGAAAATAACGACTATTTACGGTCCCTGGACGGTTTTGTTTCAGAAAAAAAGTTTTTTTTTTGATTCCATGTGATTATATAATGGGTGTTCAATTCTGAGGTATCTTTTTACAATTTAAATAAAAGACTTAAATTGTATGAAATCTTTATTTATTTTTATGGGAAAATTTAAGCCTCTTGATGCCGAAAAATAATGAAATGGAAATTATTTTACCAAAATTTTTAATAACATTCTCACATAATGATGGTTTAATTAGTGTTATTTGCGCGATGATGTTGTTTTTGAGGTGTTAAAAAGCTTGAGAATTATCCTCATAAACTTCAAACTTCAAGAAACCCTATAAGAAAAAATTGCTAAATCGCATGATCTTGGTGGCCAATTCACGTCCAAGGCGGAGAGCACGCTGTAGAAAAGTTGGGTGTATAAGATTACTGGATAAGATATATGGGAAAAATAGTAATGAACTTTAGTGTAATTAATGAACCAGGTTTGACTTGCCAAGCCCGTCTCGATGCTCAAATTTTAACCAATTTTGTTGTTTTAATTAAAACTGTATAATATAACACCTCAATGTATGCCAAATGATAGAACACGAAGAGGCCCAATCATAATGTATAAGGTTGCATTGTTGAATCCTGTCCCATGCATAGGTTACCACCGGTTTTTTGTATCAATTTTCATTTATAAAGATACCACCTTGAAATGTGAGTCAAATGATAGAGATCGAAGGGCCTGAATAGAATATATAGGACTACCTTGTCGAATTCAGTCCCAAGCATGGGTTGCCAATAATTTAAGAAAAATTGGCCTTAAAAACGAATGGCAACCCATGTTTAAGACAGGATTCGATAAGGCAACCCTATATATTCTTTTTATGCTCTTCAAGTTCTATCGTTTGGCATACATTTCAAGCATTATACATAATAATAAAAATGAACCAAAAAGCCGGTGGCCGGTATGTCCTTGAATAATGCTGGCTTCCAATGCATCAATTGTTGTTGGTTTGTCAGCGTAGACCAGCGACTTGACGTAGAGTATTCCCAAAGAAAACAATCAAGATGCGTTAAGTCACAAAATCTTGAAGGTCGATTTATAGTTTCATTACGGAGAATTATGCGTTCATCGAATGAAAAAGTAATGTGATATTTCGATAACTTCTCAAGTACCATGATTTCTAAACAGTATCGATACTTTTTGTACCATACCATATAACATTGCAGTAAAATTTATATCATTGTGCGCAAATTAACGAAACAAAAATTTAAAAAAAGCAAAAGTAAACTAAGGAAAGGGCAAAAAGAAAAACATCCAGAGGTTTGAGGTTAAATCAGAAGTTGGCAACAATGTGGCAACAGCAACAACAACACTAACAACTTCAGGGTCTTGCAACTAATTGACTTGGGAATACGAGCACATGTTGCACTCATGGCCAAATGAGACAAACCAAAGCAGTCAAACAAAATGCCGCAACAAATAGACGGACAAAGTTGACAAACGGACAAACCGACTGAACAACCAACAAACTGGTATATGGGCATATGGAGTATACGAATGCATGGCGAAGGCTGGAACTAAATTATTAAACTTGATATAAAAATAAACTAAATGAAAATTTTTAATTAACGTATGCAATTTATCAACGAATAATATGAAGAAGCTACACGAAAGACTTTAGTTATGAAATTGTGTTTATTTTTTTAAAATTAGTTCCACAATTCCAAAGGATAAAAAGGACTTTGCTTAAGCAAAATAGAATGCATAGTAGAAATAGTTTTCAGGAAACATTTAAAGTTTTCGTATATAAAATGTTGTTTAATTTTACTAACTGAATTATTTGAATTTTAATTTAATAATCGTTTTTGGAAAACTCTTCAAAATTTATGTTTTTATTTGAATCCTGATCTTTTCAGTTAAAATTAGCATCTTCTCTTAATTTATACGCAGCCTTTTATGGAGTTGACAAAGTAATATGGCGCACGCAATCACTTGTCCATTAAAAGAAAAATTCTACCGTGACTTTCCTCCCAAACTAAGTGCTCTGAGCTAAGGACTGAAGAGTTGCTCGTATTTTCCTTACGATATTTATTCACAACATTATGTTGCTGGTGAATTTAATCGTGTAACTAAGTGCACTTTTTACAAAAACTCTGAAAACAAAAATTCCTTTTCAAGGTCAACAAAATTTGTTTCAAAACTTTTCAAACAGTTACACGCAAACTTCTATCATTTCTAAGGAAAATATGCGACTGGTATTGAGCAATGCTGAATTTTTCTAAGAAAATTATTTCCAAAAAAGCTATCAATTACCTCATATTTTTTTTTTAAATTCTTTTGAGACAATAGAAATTATTCAGTCTTTGCTTCTTAGGTATCCAGAACTTTCTGCAGATTACATAGAACAAAGCTTAATATCAATTTCTCACAGAACTATAAGACATCTACAGTTGGTGATTTCTTTCGTGACCACATTTCTTTTTATCTTACTTTTTTTTTTCTCACACAATACACCAAAAAAAAATTTCCCAAAAAATTAGTATCACTCGACCAACGTAAATCCCACACAAACAACCCTTACTCGATGATACATTGATGAAGTTAATTTTCTTCCCGGAAAATGTCATCAATAACAACAATACGCTTTAAGCTCATTAGCCAAGTATTTATAACAGCAACAACAACAACAACAACTCCAATAAAGACACAACTTAATCCTTATCAAATGAAACAACTTCCTATCACTCTTATGTTACTGATATTTTGCTACCACTTCTTGTTTTTTTTAGCTTCTACTCTATCTATCGTTAGTTGTTAAATCAGTAACTACTAAGTGCAGGCTCAGTTACAGCACAAATATTTTGTATTTTGTATCAGACAAACTTATTCCACTTGAAAATGCCGAAAAAATTTTTATTTAAAAATAACACGGCACACATGCAGCTTAAATGTTGACAGTGATATTTTTAATCTTTCCCACAGTTTTCTATCTCTCTACAACTTTAGCTCTTTTGAGATGTCACACTATCTTTTTAAGTCAGTTTAAGTAAGCTTCACTGCACGGAATTGCCAACGTTTATTGAATAAAACATAATACGAGTAGAGCGTATCGCACATTTGTAGAAGAAAAGTTGCTTAGATTTAATGCAAGCTCTATTTATTGGGTTTGTTCCATTCAACAATTTTAGACTATTTCCCCAGCTATTTTTGGTTTCATAAATGTTTTTTTAATACGCATACATAGATAAATGTCATCGCGACAGAGATTTTTATTTCCACATATATTCGCTCGATTTTAGCGGATAGTAAAATTGGCATTTTAAAAATAAAGAAATCCAAGACATTTGCTGGCAACAGCAACAGAGCGGGTGTTGAAAATAGACACCCCAGATGAGTCCTGTAATATCACAACCCAAATTCAGCTGGTTCATCGACTTACATTTGATCAGATGGGGACTCTGTACCGGTACCTAGATCGTCTCGGGCACTGTCCTCTAATCATAATAAATAATAACAAAAAGAAAACCAACCTCGTCAACCCATCACCACCAGCTGTTTGGCGCGCACCGGGACCTAGCTCGTCTCGGCTGCAGCCCGTTGAGTGGCGAGTGCGACAACAAAAACGTTTGAGCAGCGTGCTCTTAGACCGCTTTTGGGTGCTAGACCGGGATCCAGCCCATCTCGGCTACCGCCTTAAAGTTGTTTTAGTGGCACTGGTTCCCCCCAACGTGATGGACCGGGACCTAGCTCGTCTCGGCTATCACTACACAATTGTTTTCAAGGTACTAGTTACGTCCATGGTGGTAGACAGGGACCTAGCTCATCTCTGCTACCACGCCAATACAGACCGGGACCTCGCTCGTCTCGGCTGTAAATGGATCAGAAGAAACGCAATAGTCGTAAACTGCACTATAGATGGGTTGTCATGAACCTTTCGCCACGCCACTGCTCCAACGGGTTATCCCATTCTCATCTACCGCATTTGCAGTAAACAGAAGTGATGTTTGTAAAATCTACTTTCCGACCAGCTAAAATTTTTGGAGTCCCGCTGCACTTTTAGTTACTTATTATAATACATATATCAATTTGTATATAATTTATAATTTGTAATAGTTTTTATTAGAAATAAGAGCCTATAACTTATTGTTAGTCTTTGATTTAAAGAGATACAATAAGTAAAAAGAAGAGTGAAAAAAAAAATTTTTGCTGGCAACTCCAAAATTTGATCTGAAATTCAAAAATCGTTGCAACTGTTAACCTAGAGGTTTTGAAAGCATTCACATTTGGCTGTTGGAAAAAAAAACTCCGCACTGTTGCATTGCTTCGTTGAACGCGACATATCCTGACATTTACTTTCGGGAGTTCATAGCAGAAACAACAACAATAAGAATGACAACAGCAATAGCTGCTTAAATAAGATTAAAACTGTTAAGCAGGCAACGCATGCCAACGTACTTACAACATACATATGTATACACACATACATTCATATGTTAAAACAGTTTTTATTTTCTTTTCCATAGTTAAAATGTTACTTCACAACTACAATTACAAAATTCATTTAATATTCAACATACTTTCCGTTTTAATAATAGCATTTATTTCATCATCTTTTGGCCTGTGTATTCAGTAGGAAATGTTTCTTATGTTGCAATTTTTAATAATTTTTTTAAAAGTTTTTTTTTTTTGAAAATATTAAAATAAAATAAAAAATGCGCCAGTTTTATATAGATATATCCTTATAAGCCTTAAAAGCTCAAAAACGTCTGTCTTCGAAAGCTGCATTAGAATCGTCTGTCTTCTCTATTTTTATGCTTTTTTTATAATAAAAAAAACCAGTTAGCCAAGAGGCAGACGCAATAAAACTATTTAACACTCAATTTTTTTAATTTTACATGTTTGCAATATTGCAATTTTTAAATGCAACAATAATTAAGTGGCAGATGTTGTTTCTATCGTTTCTTATGACACAATCTTTATAATAATCGCAATCTGCCTAACGAAAAAATCACTTGTGTTTGTATATATTATAAAGGTTTGAAAAAAAATTTAATTACTCTTAAGCGCAGCAACAAAATCGTCTGCCTCTTGCATTTATCGTTTTTGTATATAGACACTTTATTTTATTTGTATTAAAAGGCAGACGCTGCAAAATTGTTAATGGTACCTTCTTTTACAGTATCATAGGGCTGTCAATTAATAACACAGAGACAATGCAATGGCAGACATTGCTCCTGATATTTATATTATTTAGAACCTTATGATTTCAATCATCTTAAGGTTTTATTACAAGGCTGCTTTGAAACATTACTCTTTATTTTCCAAAAATTATTGGATCGCTGATATTAAAATTTACTGATACGTCTTTGAAATACAAAAACCTACTACACATCATATAGAAAAAGTACATTTTTTTAAATTTCCAAACGATTTTGTTACCCTTATTTCATTGAAATTGGCTGATTCGTTCAAGAACTTTTGCCTAAAAAGTTACAAAAATTTTAATTTACAATAATTTTGTGAAAAAAATATGTCGAAAGCTGTTTTTTTTTTTGTTCACATAAAAACGTTTTTTCAATATTTCGAGAAGAATCCGGATTTAATTTAAGCAAATTACACGTATTCTGAAACACTTGGTACAAACTGGAAAAAACAATTAAATGCGAATAATGATTTTATTAATAAAAACTTAAATGTACTCTTTTTCTTAGAAATTTAAAGAACTTTTCGTTGAACATAAAAAGTAATTTATGTTCTTACTGGGACTAACTCAAAATTTCCACACACAGAAGTATATGCATACATGTGTATTTTGTGCTTGTGTTTGTCTTTTCGTTCAACTCCTGACTATGCAAACAACAGCTGCATTTTTTTTTTCTTCTTCTGGCCTTCAACTTTCAACTTTTGCTTAATCCCAAGTTTAATGCGGCTTCGTAAGTTTATACGTCTATTTAAATGAAACTTTGGAAGAAGCTTTTAGTAAAACTATTATTAGCCAAAACGTATGTTGGTATAGCCTTATTAAAACTTGTGCTTTTATAGGACATTGAAGGCATAATTTACACCGAAAAAAAAACTTACTCCGTTTAAGGAAAAATGCCTAAATGTAAGGAAAAAATGTCCTTCAATACGAGCTAAAGCCATTGGTTCCTCAAAATAAGTAAGTTGGATTCCTTAGTACAAGTAAATGTTGCTGTTTTCAAATAAGGAGGACAAGGTTATAAAACTGACGAAAATTTTACTTTTTCTAAGGATAAAGGTATCCTTAAATGAAAGAAATTTACTTTAAATAAATTCGTTGATTTCAAAAAAAATTTGTTAATTTTCTATTTCCTCTATTTTCTTATTTATTGGTTACTTATTATTATAAGTCATTTTTATTTTAATTGTAATACGTTTTTAAAACTTCAAAGAAGAACTTAAATCTTTTCTTACCTGTCACCCGATCAGAGAATTGAACCTGTGTTCCTCAGCGCCATGCCACTGTTCAAAGATGCTCATCTTACCCAACTCAGCCACCGAAAGCATTTTTAAGACATACTAAAATGATGTTGTTAAACTGCGCATGTAACAACCATTGTCTGATCAGGGAAGCTTCGGTTCAAATCCCGCCGACGACATAATTTTTTTTTTTTTTTTATTTAAAAAACAAGTAGAGAACTATAAATATATAGGCAAAAAAAGAATACTTACGAGAAGAATAGATATTAATTTCAGCGAGTGTTGCCACTCATTTATTAAGGAAAATTTTTCTACGTTATAGTAAATTTTTTGAAGAAACTAACTAAAACTGAGTACGATTTTCCTTAAACAAAACATTCCATTAGATTGAGGAAGTTTTTACTCAAACGAGGAACAAGTTGTCCTCAAAAATTCTTCCCAAAGAAAAATTTACTATTTCAAAGGAAAGTTTTACTAAAACCACAAACTCTATATTTGAGGAAGAGCGTTGACTTGCTTTAATGAAACATGAACTCATTCCAAAGGACTCAATTACTAAATGAGACGATATTTTCATCAATATGAAGAAAAATAACTTAGATTAAGGAAAATACTTACACTAAATCGGAGGAAGGCAGTTCTTCAAATTTAGTACGGTATCTTTTTTCGGTGTAGTAGTGAAGATTTAATATAAATCTGTGAATTAAATTTGTGAGCAACGTCAATTGAGAGCAACACTTTACGGGTGCAGAGGATACTTAGGTCCATACTAGTTTTTAATATTTTTTTATATATGTCCTTAAATTGAAAATACAAAAATTTCTTAATAAGCGGATCACTTTCAAAATAAATCAAAAAATCAACTGTGTTCACTTCTAACATATCAGATGAATGATGAAGACTAATTCTCATACTACGACGACTACGGTAATTAATAAGAAATTCATGCTGAAGCGTTCTTAGCAACATGCCAATTAAGTTAACGAAGCATTTTGATTTCAGATTAAACTGAAAATGCTTCGTTCTCAAATACTTGTATTAAAGACTATTTTTTTTTTTTTCATAAATCAATAAACCTTTGTATATAGTAAAAAATTTTTAGGTAGCTTTATATAATTTTAAACATTCAAGCACTCCCATGCTCTTTATATATGTACATCAACAAAATTTAATAAACTATGTACTAAACAGCTATCAAACCCATACAAAATGTCAGCAAAAACATTGCCCTAAAAGCTACAAATTCACAACCGAATCACGTAGCAATTGACACGGAACCTAATTTTATCATGAAAATGTAAACGTAGACGTAACGCTTAAGTTTTTCATTTGATTGCGATTTCCAATTTGCTATTCAGTGAATTGTTGGATTTCGTTTTTTATCGATATATTTTCTTGATGCGACTTCAATTGAAAATATTTGAATTAAGGATTTTATTAAAAAAAATGTGAAGAAGCCTTGAGTGATATGAAATACCGTGACGAAATAAATATATAATATAACACATATACTTTGAGGAGTGTTAATTTATTCATACTATTTTTTTTTTCGAATGGTCCATGTAATGTATGGATTAGGATTATACATTCAACAATGTGCTGAATTCATGGGTAAGAGTTGAATGCTATAACCGGAAGTTGCGTATAAGCTTAATATCAGAATTAATCTTCAGTTTTTAATAATAAATCTATATAACACAGAATATAAAATTTTAAGTTGCTAACTGAGTCATAAAATTTTTGTACATAAGTTATAAGTTGTTAAAATAGCGTCAGATGCTTCGAAAAGAACTAAACAGTTTGAGCTACAATGGAAAAGTTTCAGTGGGCGAAAGTAGTTAATAGAGGTCTGCATGAGTGCACTCGCAACGATTAGCATATCAATTTTCAAATGCCATAAACTTCGAATGCTTGAACTCGTAGAACATTTTATTTGCAGAGCAGCACTCCCCTCTCCTGCTTGATGTTTCGATTTGTTTTGGTTTGATTTGTGGTTTAAGTGCACAAGGGCTCAATGGACTCGCAACGTGGCGAGTGGCTTGATATTAGTTTCGTAAACAGCTGTTCAAAGCACTTTATTCCTACCGAAAGTTGTTCTATCTCATTTTGTTGACTGCCCGACAGCAGTTACATTTTGTCTGCTTAAAAGAGCACAGTAGTAGGTCATCTTGAAAGCTTACTGTCAAAACAATCAAATCCAAGCTAAGGTGAAGAAAGCTCAGCAAATAATGTAATACTAGCTGTACCGGCAAACGTCGTCCTGCCCTTTCCGGTAGGTGTTCCGGATGTTGTATGAAAGCATGCGATCTAATGTTTAAGCGAAACGGCCCATTTTTCCAGTGAAATTTACTTTTGCCCGTACTTTTTATATTATGAAGTCCCATTCATCTGCGTCCAGTACTTGATGAGATATGATTAATTTCACTGCCCAAAACTTTGCAAAAACCTTCCATAAACCATTAGAAACATTTCAAAAACAATTATGAAATCGTTGTGCAAATTTTATTTAAAAAATACTTATGTAGAAAAGCCACTTTAAATATGTGCCTCTAACTATAACAGCCACGTGGTGTATATTCCATAGGAATCGATCAAGCGGTCTTTGAGAAAATGATATTTTAAAAATATGTTTGTATGAGGACCACCTTAAATAAAAGTTTTGTAGCCTAAGCTATGCCTTTTAATAGCTATGTGGTGTGAATTCAGTAAGAATCGATTGGCCGGTCTTCGTGAAAATTATATTTTAAAAATATTTTTGTATGAGGACCACCCTAAATATGCATATTAAACAAAAAATGTATAACTTTTGCTATGCCTCTTAACATAAAAGACACGTAGTGTAAATTTCATTTGAATCGATTGACTGGTCTTCGTGGAGATGGTATTTTAAAAGAATGTTTGTAAATAAATATGCACCTTAAATTAAAGTTTTACAGCCTTAGCTATTCCCCTTAATATAATAAAAACGTGGTGCAAATTCCAATTGAGTCGAGTAAGTTAAAATGCTACATATTGAAAAATATGTCTGTGGGAGGGCCACCCTAAATATAAGTTTTAAAACCTATGCTAGTTCCCTTAATATAAAAGCAACGTGTTGTAAACGGCATGTGAATCGATTGACCGGTCTTCGCGAAAATGATATTTTCAAAATATTTTTGTATGAGGTTCACCCTAAATATGCAACCTGAAAAAAAGTTTTATAGCTTAAGTTCTGCCTCTTAATATAAAACCTACGTGGTGCAAATTCCATGTGAATCGATTGACAGATCTTTGTGAAAATCCGATTCTAAAAATATGTTTGTATAAAGGCCACCCTAAATATGCACCTTAAATAAAACTTTTATAGCCGACGCTATGCCTCTTAACGTAAAAGACGCGTGGTGTAAATTCCATCTGAATCGTCTAAGTAGTTTTTGTAAAATGCTACTTTTAAAATATTTTTGTATAAGGGCCAGCCTAAATATACACTTAATCGAAATAAAAACTATCTTATGTCCTAAGTTATATAGAATAGAAGAATAGTTCCAGAGTTTACTGCGGACAAACACCGTGACACAAGATTTTTATAAAGTAAAGTATGTGCAGAAACAGTACTCGGTACTCGAAATAATCAATTTCTAAGTAAATTTCCACATCACTAACACTATGCAACACCATTTTTGAGTTTAATATGCTATAATAAGCTTTTCTAGTTATAGGATTTTTTACTAAAAGTTTTTATTTTGTTTCTGGATTTTTCCGGTAGTCGTCTCATATAAAAATGTTATCGGGGATAGAACAACACCTTGAAGAACAATACCTTGAAGAACATCAGCATTCAGTGTGCTTTATTTTAATTCCCCTAGGTCAATATCTCGAGAGCTAAGTATGATCTCTTGCGATTCAAATAACAGTGATCTTGTCGCTGGTCTTGAAATCCATTTTCAGAGTCAGTTTGAGGTCAACGGTTATTTTTTTAAAAACAAAACAACATTTTTATTATTGATTTTTATTGAATAAAAATGTTTTGTATAAGTAATATTTTTCCTGAATTTTTGCTTTAGTAATAAAAACAGTTTTGTTCAAAATTCCAACTTTTATCACCTTTTTTCCTCAACAATCAATTTTCAGTAAGCATTGCACTTAGTAAAAAGTTCTGAAAATCGAACAAAATATTCAGAAAACACTTTTTTTTATTTTGTATTGACATTTTTTTATAAAAAACAAAATTCCGGAAAACAGAAATAAAAACTGTTACAACAAAATGAAAAAAAAAAAATATTTCTCTGAATATTTTAAATGATTCTACGAAGTATGAAAATTTATATTTCCTTTATTGACTTTCAGATGACTTACAATGCTTAACGCTTTCAGTAGATTTGCTTTGCCATATTGTGTCTGTATTGAAACATTGTAGCTGTATGCTGCGCATATAGAACTTATATTAATTTTTTAAGCATTTCCTTGCTATTTCAGTCCAATAGCTTTATATCCTTAAAATATTGTATTATCCTTTAATAATTGTATTATCCTTTTTATATATATTTTATTTTAAAAATACCATTATTAACTCATTTTCCAGTTCATATCACTTAGTTTTTAAAGTAGTCTCCTTTGCTCACACAAATTACTTTATACGAGTAGTAGCTACATTTAATGTCCTTTGAAATTTTTCAGCAACATCATTTATGTCACTAAAGCTCATAATCATTGGCATCATCATCAATTGACATAAAAGAGGCTTATATTGTATTACAAAAAAAAAAAAAAAAAAAAAAACATGTGCAATAACTAGTGTTGTAGTTACAATAAAGCTCATAAAATGTGCCCTGAGCCAGTCTACTTACACATAAGCGGACAAGCATACACACTCGTATGCTATATTGACATAATAAGGATATTTACCCAGCAAAACATTAAGATTGATAAATTTTCTAGAAGATTTATAGGCGATTTATTAGCGAGCATTTTAATGCTCTTCAGTAAGAAACAAATAGACCATATCAGAATATTTGGGTCGTTTCTCGCCAATATCTAAATATTTCATCAAAAGCAGATAAGTGACCATATATAATACGTCATTAAATTTGGGTATGCGCTTCTTTTAAAAGGAAAATTTTAGATCAAATGGATAGCTGATCGGTTGCAAAAGCACAAATAGAAATTTAGAGAAAAATTGTGGATATACAACGTAGCTGCTGCCGCACTTCCGTTATGGAGTTCAACTGAAAGTTACTTTAATTGCCAGAGTTGCTACCCTCAAACAGTTTCCACTAGCGATCAAAACCATCGTCTCTGCGATTAAAATTTGACTTTTCCGCAATTCAAAATGTTTTCTGCTGGGTAGCTTGTTCCTACAGCAGATAGCAATGAAATTAAGAAAGTGTGCCTAGCAGTATCATATTAAAACCGCTATCATTGTCAAAATGAATGACACAACAAATCGATTGTGCTGCCTAGCTTTAGGCACACACTACTTCTTAAAAATATTTATTTACTTTATTTGTTATTTGACAGGACATTCAGCAACAATTTTGTCCTTATATTTCATTTTGTGTTGTGAGTTTTGCTTCAATAATTTTCAATCATAGTTTATTGAGCGATTTTTCACACAAAAATTTTACCACAAATATTGCTCGTTGATTGGTTGAGTTAAGCAGTGTTGTACGTGTTATCAATACGTACATATCATATTTTGTAATAAAAGTACTTAATAAAGTATCATATTTTAATAATAATAAAAATTTGCAAATAACAATTTAAAGTTCTTAATTTACTTTAGACTACTTTAGTAACTACATATATATGTGATTGGGTCTATGAAAAGGGAGCTTACGAGCACACACGGCTGTTTTCGAGAAAATAGCTGTTAAAGATAAACAGCTTGTTTCGTCAGTTTCTCGTTACTTACTCGCTTTTCTCCGTGTTGCCTGGTGTCTAACTACATACTTATATGGCCGTCTTACTCGTGATTACGTTAAGGTAATCGTTTCTGTTGGTCTTTTGTAGAAAAATGAGTGCTGATGAGGACTCAAGTGTCATCTACAGTCAATATGGTGATGATGATGAACTACATTTGTCTCAGGCAGACGATGATATGGAACAAAGTTCGTTAGAATGGATTTATTTGCTGTCGATGAAGAGGAAGAGGAGCTGGTAAGCAAATTTCTCTCACAAAATTCTTGTAATCAAAAATGATCAAGAATACGAGAGTTCAGAGTTAAGAAAGAATGAAATCGATGTAGTGATAGTAAGTCATATTGGAGCCGGAAAGATGTGTATTGAAAAATTAAAAATTTTAAGTACTTTAATTCTTCAATTTCTTGTAAAGTCATAAGGACTGATCCTGAACAAAGATTTAATCTCTCTCTCGCTCTCTCTCATCTTATTGCAGACTTTCAAAAAATCAGCTGGTCTTGCAGTAGCTCAAACGACGAACCTAATTTTTCAGTGTATTTTCAACTTTAAGAAGCACTCTATTCGACCAATGGCTACACCTATTTCGTACTTACAGGCATAGATGGCCAAAATTTTTGATGCAGGAGTCACTTACAATAAAAGCAACAAAAACAGAATTACAACAACAACAACAAAAAACCTCACCATAACTTTGAACTCGATAGCAAATAAAAAAAATTCAGCAATACACCAATTTCAAGAATCAAGCAAGGACAACATGAGTGTAGAAATAAAAGGTCACACTGATCAAATGAAACGAGAGAAGTTGTCCTCAATTTTATCACTGTTGTTTCCTTGTTCACACGCTTTGATTTTTCGTTTTTTTTTCTGAATAATGCAACAATAACAATCGTAAAAATGCGTTTTTTGTTATGAGCCACAAATGGCTCATTTTTCGTGTTTTGCCCATCACTGCTTAAGAGCCTCTAGATCTTTGCTGGCTGGTAAGCAGAACACTTATTCATAACTGCATAAGACCAAAATTCATGCTACGAGTACATTGTGAATTCTATCATGAGCTTTAAACAAAAGCATGTCATAAAAAGATATATAAGTAAACAAGCTATTTTGTTAAATTGGCTGTGTAATTTTTTTATTAATTTTTAATTGCAATTTTCAAATTGCAACTTTTTTCCATTTTATTTGTCAATTCTACTTCAATTTCTGCGAATTCGTCTTTTTTCTATTTAAAAACCTCAACACTTGATGTTTTTCATTCGGGTCATTGTTTATTGTTATTTATTTTGCTTTTTTCATTTGTTTTCTCATCATTCTTCCTTCCTTCCATCTTTGTTTGCTTTTTTTTATTCCTTTGTACTATCATCGAGCACTTTCATGCTTTAGTGCTTCGCATATCCTTTTTTTCAATACGACCGTATACGAGCTTTTGAGTTCTTTACTAAATAAATTTTACATTTCATCCCAAATGCTGTTGGTTTTTCATTCTTCTATTTAATCATTTTCTTTTGTTTTATTTTCGGAAAGAACAAAAATAACATTTGTTTGTATATGATAGAAAAATGATAAATTGTTTGAGGTAAATAAATGTGAAAAATACGTAAATGTGTAGTTGCACGCTCTGATATATAATCTTATGTATTGAACACATGTATTCTTCATTATATATTGTTTAAAATGTGCACTTTTCAAGTTAATGAAAGTTTTTTCGTATAAAGCTAGTTCTTACATTTTCTATATAAAGAAATAAAGCTTCATGTGCGGATAAAAGCTCAAATTTTAAATATATGAAATGATTTGGATAAAACACAAACAAACACAAACACACTGATGAAAGGGATTTTCAGAGAAATTTATATTAACTCACCGTTGTCCATTTTTCAGCTACAAGAATTGATATTCAAAGGCGACTGTTATAGTCGTTAGAAATATTGTAGATTAAAATATGATTAAATAGTGTTTATTTAGGAGCGCCCTCAGGTATTACTCACATTATGGCCCTCAGGGCCTTTACAAGAATATTAATTATTACGTATGAAATAATTGGTAGTAGTTAGTTGTTAAGTTGTAATGAAAAAACATAACGTTCATCTATGTTGATTGCATGGACAGATAAATACCGTTTATGGCCCCATACCGCGAAATTCAATTCAATTTTTTTTTTTTTTTAATTTAAATGCTTTATCTTTAAAATGATGCTTAGAAAACTATTTTATACTTAATTGCTGCAGAAATTATAGTCGTCACAAAAAAATGATAACATGACGTATACGTAACATTTGATTTATGCTTATAAATCAATTTTTATTTAGGAGATCATTTTTAATTAGTTATATCTTCTGTAAAATTAATGGCAAATGATTTTGGTAAGTACGTTTTCAAAGGCAAAGCTTAAAAATTTTTGAAAAATAGTGTAACTGCCTCTCGCCTTATCCTGTTTCGTCATTAATTTGCAAGTCTAAGCATATGATGGCACAATTTTTGTATTTATAATTAATTATTCATTAAAGCTATTCCGAAAAAGTGCCAGAATTGTTCACGTAACAGATCTGTTAATCCGAAGCTTTACTACAATCTAAGTACAAGTAATCATTATTATAGATTTTTAGAAATATCTTCGCTTACTTTTGCCTGCAAATCAGATTCTAGAGATATACGAAAGTAGTTTGTAAGACAATGTCATTTTGAATAAAAGATTTTTTTTCGACAAATAAGCGTTTTATTTCTCAACATAGTCTCCTTTTAGCACGATACATTTACTCCAAATAATAGATTTTCCCAAGATGAACGTTTATTTCAGCAATGACCTCTTCATTCGAAGAGATGAGTATTCGGTTTGGAAACAGGAAATACTCGCAAGAGACTAGATCTGGAGAATATGCTGGAAGTGGTAGCAGTTCGTAGCGCAATTTAAGGATTTATGCTATGGTCGCTAAAACCACATTTGCACTCGTGCATTATTTTGATGGAAAAGCAATTTTTTCTTTGCCAAATGCGGTCGTTTCTGCTTCAAATCAATATTGAATCTGTCCAAAAGCTCTGAATAATATTCGCCGGTAATCGCTTTTCAAGGTAATCGATGTGCTATAACAGTTAAAATGGGTTTAAACTGTTTTGCCTACACCTATTTACATAATGATTTTGAAATAGCCTTGTATGCCACCATTTCCAAAATTAAAATTTGCATGAAACTTCAATAAAATTGGAATTTGATTGCTTACTTTTTAACAGCGGATGCGATACAAATAATTTACAATTATTAGGACGAACTTAATCGACTGCCCTTGCTTTTTGTAATTTCGATACGCACGATACTTAGTCTACAGTTTCGTGCCAAAAACTTTTACTTTTTTGTTACATTGCGATTTTTGAAAATAACTAAAAGGGTGCATCGAGCAATCTTAAGTAATGGCAAGCTTTGAAGCTTTACAACAACTTAAGCTGCTTTCTTTTGATCAAAATATTCAAAAAAATTTTCTGAAAAAATAAGATACCGATAACTAGTGTTTCTTTCTGTAAGCAAAACATACCACTTTTTCTTTTCAATAAAAATATTTACATCAAGTGAAAGTTTTTTAAAAAATAAATCCATTGCTAGACAACATTACTCAACAAATTTGCATATACCAACAGTGAAGTTTCTCATAATATGACGACAACTCAATCGCAAATGTAACAAAAATAATGACAAAACTAAAAAGGTCACAACATTGTGAATTGTAGCCGCACCGTACCTATTAATGTTCACCGAATACTTCAAAAATGGAAAAAAAAAATATTTCACTCACAAACTGACATAACGCGCCTCGGCTGAGTGACGCATCAAACGTGCTGAAGCGAAGCCATTACCATGTGCATCCATTTGCATTTACATTTTTACTCCATTTCGCTTTAATCGCATTTCCATATATCAACAATTCAGCTTGAGCTAAAAGCCATGGAGTCCATGGAGTCATCAACTATACTATAACAAACATTGCAAACATGACAGTTTGTCCTTTCCACAGTCAGTCAGGCAGTGATGGTATCCATTCAGTTCGTCAATCTGCTAGTAACTTTTCAACACACAATAGTCATACCAATTTAAGTCTCTTGTGCCATATTCAAATCCAGTTAACCAATTCAACTCATTCAGTTAACAGCTTTGAACTTTAAAAGTCCACTCGTTGACAAGATAGCAAACTCTTCGCGTTTAAATGTTTTCTGTTTGGATTTTGTGCAAAAAAGAAAATTCTTTAAAGCAAATAATACAACCAAGCTTGATTGAATACCCTAGAGTAGGTATTTTAGAGTTTCAGTTGCTTTTATTTTTAAACATCATCCTTTTTGAAAATGACTTGAAAAGTTAAGAAGCTTTCTTGGTTTGCAGAATAATCGTTGTACTGTACAATTCTTCCAAAACATGCTGCGAGGATTTTAAAAATATTTGCTTAATGATTTGGTTTAACACACCCAAGATATTGCTTTAAAAATTTTTTTTTTAACCCTCAGAATTGCACACAAATACGTGCTGAAGAGTTTATATTTAGTAGTCCTATAAATATTTGATTTTAATATGAATACTATACAATTCTCAAGATATTTAATGAAAACCCC
Organism: Meiosimyza platycephala; assembly: GCA_963662105.1. Taxonomy (NCBI): domain Eukaryota; kingdom Metazoa; phylum Arthropoda; class Insecta; order Diptera; family Lauxaniidae; genus Meiosimyza; species Meiosimyza platycephala. Next base: position 88,441,665 of record OY759210.1, read on the forward strand.
ATTTAAGTACTGTCTGCTTGTTACACAATTCAGGTTTTTATCACTCAATATTAAAATGTGACGATAAATCAAAAAATCGATTTATTTATGAATCGATATTTTAAAATATCGATTTTTTGCTCAACGGTTCTTACCTAAATCGACATTAATAAAAGTGAACGTTAGCGACAGTAAAATATTTTTTCCGTCATACGATTTGATGATAATTAATATGTGAATGTTTGCAAGGAAATATGTATTTCAACCAACTTATTATTTTGTAATTATTAACAAATATATGATAGTATAATTATCCAACTGTAACTTGGTAATTATTACCAAATATATGATTAATTCAATTAAATTATCGATTCGGTGAAATGTGTGAAATGTAAGCTTGTTTTAAATATATATACAGTCAAAACTCGATAAGTCGAAAACCTCCCAAAATCGAAAAAGTCTTGTGTTCCCTTCTCTTCAAGCTCCAAAACTTCCATTGCTTGAAATCTGATTCCTCTAGAAGTCGAATAATTTGTGAGTCTCTACAAGTAAATTCAGTACATATTTTCCCTCTATAACTCGAAAAAATAAATTTGACCTCTGCATCTCGAACATAGCAATATTTGATTTTACAACCTGTACAACTCTATTATTTGAAACGAAATGACTCTATAGCTCGAAGAAAAATAAGATACCGACTTTAAGAATATACCGACAATGTACATCATTAGTTGGAATAAATCTTAACCTCTATAAGTCTAACATTTCTTGACAAAATTCGCTTATGTCGAAGTCCTCCACAAGTCGAAGATTCTATAACTCGAATTTTTTGGCGTCTCCCTTCAAGTTCGACTTACAGAGGTTCTACTGTATCTCTCATATATCATATATTTAATTTGTTAATAATTACCAAATCTTGATTCATGCAAGAAATTCGTTTTCTCTATACATCATCGTATCGCAATGCTGCAAATTTGAGCATAAACGCTTTCGAGAGACAATGACCCGGCAACTTCAACTACTGATAAAGACTTGGGCAAATTATTTGATCTTATCAAAACGGACCCTGTATAATATATGACTTAATAAGATAATCATATCACATATGAATGCACCAGATGTCTCAAGCAAATCGAAATGAGCTTTTGGACAGATAAGTTTCTTTGAATATACCCAAGTTCATCACCACACACTAGAGTCAAAAATAGATCAAAGGAATAGAAATAACCAGAATCACTGCTATAAAGATAAAATAAAGGCATAAGATTTCTAAGTTTCAAGTTGAATAGTATAAAAAAAGTTCTTACCTTTCTTACTAGGTTAGGGTAGGTTAGAGTGGCGGCTTAGCAGCCAAGCTAGGAGCTATTAAGTAGCACTAGTGTGCCGTTTTAAAACCATATAAGGGACCCTACAAACTGTTAAGAAGATTGTCAATAAATTTTAATTAGGACCCTGGGAACGATAGAAGTGATATCCAGTTAGTCCTCTTGAGATAGTTAAGCAGCGATCCGATTTCAGTTTCGGCCAATTCGCTGAGGTTGTTAAAGAAAGCTTTTCCTAGACATCCGAGTCTAATTCTGGCAAGAGCCGAACAGATGCAGAAGAGAAAGTGCTCAACAGATTCTTTCTCATTTACATTCAGACAACTGCGGCCATAAGGGTTGAATGGGATGCCCAGTTTTTCAGTATGCTTGCCGATAGTCCAGTGTCCAGTGCAAGTCGCGGTGACTCTCGCGATGTCTTTGCGACTCTTGGACAATAGGTCAGTGGTTTTTGAATTATTATATGATGGCCATATTGCTCTGGATGTTCTGGAGGTTTGCAGGAATCCCCAGTTCTTTGCTGCCTTGGAAAGAAAGAGCGAGAAGATTTTGTTCTTAACTATACAAATTGGAGTAAGCACGAAATCTGAGGCTCCGGTTTCATCAAGGGAGGAGTCTAGTTCGTCAGCCCTTTCATTACGTTCAATGTTCCTGTGGCCTAGAACCCACATAAGGGTTATGTCGAGCTGACGTCCTAGCCTAGCTAATTCCTTCCTGCATAGTACTACTAATTTAGATTTTAAAGTCTTCGAGCTTAGAGCCTTGATGGCGGTCTGGCTATAGGAGAAGATTGCTAGCTTACCCACATTAGTGTCGTCCAATAGCCTACAAGCTAATAAAATAGTAAAGACTTCTGCTTTGAAAACACTAGCTGAGTTCGGTAAGCCAAAAGATTGAGAAATTATTGGGTCTTTTGAGTAGACCCACGCACCTACACCGCAGTCCATTTTTGAACCATCGGTGTATATGGCGGTTTCAAAATTTAAGTCCTCCTCCCATTGAACCCTATCCGGAATCTCCACCTGAAAATTTTTCTGGAAATTGAGTGTAGGGACCTTTCTTATTAAGTCATGTAAACCGTTGATCGGGGTACAATTGACTTGCCTGTGGACTGTCAAATTTCTGTTCCAGGACTCAACGAATTTGTTCTCGTGGCTCGGGTAGCCATCAGGCGCATCGCAGCTAGTGGATGGTGCAGTCAGAGTTATTCTTCGCATTTCGCTTTAACCGATATTTTTCGATTAATATCGACAAATTGCTGCCTTACTTCTATTTGATATTATATGATACCTTAATTGACTTTTTGATGTTACCTGATACTTTTAACTTCTCAGTTTTGTACATTTTTGTCGAATTGATTTTGCATTTTAAAAACTTTTGTAAATTCATTGCATAAATGCAGCGTTTGTTCATTTTGCTTCAGCTACTAGTAAAACTTTCAAATTGCCACTAGCAACTGTCTATTCCGTATATAGCGCATTTAAGTACCGTGCAGACTGTAGCTAACACTTTTAACTTTTTTTTTTGTTGCAATGCATTTTGTTGTCACTTTTGTTTTTTCGTGGCCACGATCATGACAATCATTGTTATTGCATTTTTTTTTTTTCTTTTTTTTTGCAATTGCTATTTCCTTTGCAATTTGCAATTCGCCTTCTTTGGTATTCATAACATTGCATAAATAGATGGCGTTACTGTCGCTTCATTTAGACACAAGATACGATTACAAATAGGGAATACAAAAATAACAACAGAGGAGGAGTAGTAGCAACCAACTGTCTCTATGGCATGACAGTCAAAGACCTCGGACATAATGCATTTTCAAATGATTTGCATAGTTTTGCTTTGGTGACTGTTGTCTTTGTTGTTTTTGTTGTTTGTTTTGTTTGTTATGTGCGCGCCAGAAATGTCACTTGAAGAATATGTTATTTACGATATTGCTATGCTTGTTTTATGGATTGTCGCTTTGCTGTTATTGCAACGAATTTGCAGTTGCTGTTGTACGATTTGATTTATTGCGCTGCTTAATTTGAGTATACCAGTCATACAAATGCTGAATGGTAATTTTTGTCATTCCAACAGCCAGCAAAATTTGCTTGACGATTTTTAATTGATTTTTTTAACTTTTGATATTTAAATTGAAATTTTTTTAAAGTTTGCAATGCACTGGAATAATTTAATTTATGACGGATATTTATTACAAGGAAAGTTCTAATTCTTATACACATATTTTTGTTTGAACTTTATTTTACTAATCACTTAGCAATTAATGACTTTATTTATGATAAGTGTAAGTGATAAAAGGCGTAATGCCAATTTGTTTTTTAAGCCTGCTACTCCTGGACAATACAAAAGGTATTTGCTTGATCTATACATGATCTGTTCAGACAAAAAATCATACTTTATTTTCGATCGGGAATCCTTAGAGCCTTCACGTATGAGCTACTCTCCAGATTTTACCAAATATTAGCTTGCAATTGATTATCTTAATGTATTTTTCAATTATATTAAAAATTGTAAATTTTTAAATGATTCACTCAGCATCCATCAACATCATTTCTTGCCGAAATATTTTGCTTATTTTCAATTTTTTTTTTTTTTAATTTAATGCATTCATATGCCAAAATTTAATTTTCAGAAAAAGCTTTGATGTGTCTTACTACCAAATTAATATGGTAAAATGGCTGTTGTTGTCTGTTGTTATGTCTGTGCCTTCGTTGTTTGAGCTGCTTAAATCATTGATTTATTTATGCACTCAAGAAATCAATTTTGAAATTGTGGTCAGCCACAAAATTGTGGCTTTATGGCGTTTACATCTTGGACGTACATACATACACATGGTGTAGCAAAGTAAGAAAATTTCAAATTTGGCAAAAGAAGAAAAATAAAAGTACAAAAGATAGACAGCTTCAAAATGATTTGTGTACATACACACGTCTGTGTATGTTGTAGTGTGCGCGTCTACAAATTGTTGAGTACTTAAATAAAATTGAGGCAAAAATAATTCAATATTTGTATATTGTAGGTTTTATATAGAGGAAAAAGAAGAAAACAAAAAAATATAAATGAAATCAAAAATAACTAGAGGAAAACAATTGAGAAAATTGCGTTAAAGGCCACGGCAAATGAAAAAAAGTTCAAGTAAAAGACAACAAGCAGTAGCTTGCTGTCGAAGGGTCTTATGGGAATGAACAATTACTGTTCTAAATATTGTCGCCATAATTTGATTCTTTTGATCAAATGTACCTGGTGTTTTTATCTCTTCATGGAGCTTAGAGTATCCACAAAACTCTTTTTGCGTTTACGATCAATAGCGGTGACCTTTAATTCTCTGCAACTTTTCAGAGATTCTTGTATATCCTGTTCTGGTGATCGTTTCCTCGATGCCAACGCTTACAAATAGACGCCTACTTACTATATATGTACTACCAGCTTAGTGTTCAAGAGATTCATTAAAACTTCGTTCGAAAAAAAAAGTTTAATCGAAGATCTTTTTTTTTTTGAATAGAAAAATTGTGATATTCCTTGTTTTTTAATAATCAGTTAATAAATTGACGCCCTGAAGAAGAGGACAAATAATCCTCGAAAACGTCAACGCTGCAGAAAAAATTATAGATCTCTTGTGTCTTAACTCGATTTTAATTAATCGCAAAAGATCGATCATAGCCTTTATATATAAAAAAATAAATTTCTAAAACTTAAATGATCAAAACTAAAATAAAATAGAAAAAATTACAGACGCTAAGACATTCTTGTTTCCTTCCTGAACAAACTTAACTTAAGAGCATTAAAACTTTCTATTTTTGAAGTGTCCACTACGCCAAAACTGGTGATACATTCATAGACTTCAAAAAAAACTATATTTCCTAATCTTTTGACGCCAAAATCAAGGAAATGGCTTTCAATGTTGCCGCAGATTTAAAAGTTACTATTAAGGGGGCAGGTACAGTCATGATTTTTGAATAATCGATTTTATTTGTAGTTTCTTAAAGTATAATATCTTAAAAATATATATCCTGAAAATTTGAAGTCAATTCGACAATTACTTTTGCAGTTATTCGGCAATAACTAAAGGGGTCTTTAAATGCGTTTTTCTCAGAACGTTATTTTCGAAACCGGTGACCAAAGTAACTCGAAAACCGCTCGATAGATTTCAATGAAATTCACACAGTTTTTGAAAAACATAAAAATCTATAAATCGATTTCTTTTGAACAATTAACTATTGGTTTTTTACCGAAAATCTGGAGGTAAATATTCCTGAAGCCGCCATTTTGTTGATTTGAAAAAAAAAAAAAACTTCAATCAGGCACTAGATTATTTATTTAGCTAACTAATTTTTCCTATCCGATTGATTTTAGATGATTTTCCAAGGATTTGTGATGGTCACCGCAAGACACTATGTATGGGACAGAGTCCAACACAACCAGCTAACCAGCTATAACTTTTTCTATTTTTAATATTTTTTTTTTAAAACTTTCGTCAAGTCAAGATGAAACATTATGTAATAATTCCACATTATCACTTTTATTAAATATATTAAATTAATACCAAAAAAACTTATTGAAAATGCTCTAATTTTCATGGCCATGACTGACCCTGCCCCCTTAAACAGAATTCCGGTATAATTGCCGCGACGGCTGACACTAGAGTTAGATTTGGTTTTAATTTTACCGTCGCAGTAAAGAGAGAAGAAAAAGTAAAAAGATGCGCTCTCTTCTCCCATACGATTTTCACTGCAAAAACTTTACGCTGGCGGTATTGACGTCGTACGCCGGAATTCTGTTTAATGCATTAAGCTCAAATTAGCTCCAGACGAAGTGGTCACAGTCAATTTGCTTCAATTTATCATTGATGGCTCTTTTTTATTACTTAAAAGTGGAGACTATATAAGAATCATCGAAGACTTATTTAAAAACTATATGAATATTGGCGTCAACATGTTTTTAAATGTTCATTTCATACATTTGCATTTAGATTTATTCCCAGCAAATTTTGAAGTTAGCCATCACTAACATGGAGTGAGATTTCATCAACAAATAAAAACTATTGAGAAACAGTATCAAGTGTTTTTAGATGAGGCAATGATGGGGAGAGTGCCTGTGATTTTTTATAAGAGAAACTGTTATGGTTAGCAACAAAAGTTTCAGAAAGTACCTGAATTACTCTTAAAGCCTTTTTGAACTTTGAATTAGATCGATTACTTTTTTTATATATTACATTAATTTCCATTGTATACAATCAGTAAATAAATGCTCTAAATAAAACATTATTGATCAACCATAAATAAACTGTATTGTTTTTATTTGGTTACAAAAAATGAAAAGTACTAAGAATATTTAAAAAAGCAATCCCACTATAACTACTATAACCTTCTTATCTATCAACAGATTGTTCTTAAATTAGGCTTTAAAACTTTGCAAGACTTCGAGCTTTATATTTATGAGAACAATTTGGTGGTCAGCTGACACTTTTTAAATTATTCAGGTGAAATAATATTCCGATTATAGATTTTAGCAAAGTATTTAAAAATTCATTTATATTTCCTGAAATACTTTGTCAAATCTGCGCAAAATATATAAAAAATTTTATATACAATTTAATTACCAATCATGAAAAGTTAATTTTAATAAAATCTCTTAGTCCAAATGGAACTTTTTGCAAATATCGTTAGGGCATCTTTTCCGAAAAGCTCAAAAAAAATCAGTCGGTCGATATCACTAACCAGAGATAGTTTTTAAAGTTGATTTTTAGATCAGCGAATACGAATTTTTTAAAGGAGTTCGTGCAATTTTTGAACTGTAAATTAGTGTAATTATTTTAGCAACGTTTCTTAATACATATAGTACTTCTTTTTGCCATGCATATAGCATTGATTTCAGATTTCTAAGTTTATGATGTCAGACAAGTTTTTGAAAGAACTTCCATCATACTCTCTGCTGCATAATCAATATCACGTGTAATAATGTACTGATGGTATACGTCTTTTAGATCACAATATTTTAATTTATTATTGTAGTCAGCTATATATTGCTACAGCTATATACTGAGAGGTTTTTTTCCTTTCCAAGTTATATGGCTATTTTTGGCGGTAAGTTTAACTTTCCCACATTGTACGTCAATGAATTCAGAATGTCAAAACTTGCTTTGTCTTCAGGCAGCATCACATTTTGAAATATTTGACCCACGTAAGTAGTCATCAGCTCATGAATGATTATCTTAATCATCACTCAGAAACTTTCAAAAAACCAACCCTATAGTTTATATCCAAAATACGTTCTACGAATTGCTCATCCTTAAATTAATCTTTTGCAGAAAAGGACCTATTATGAAGCTTAACAAACTACGACACTGCCAAGTTAAATTGAAATCCTAACAACAACAAAAATGACTATAATGATAATAATGTAAATAAATTCAACTGACAACAATCAGTTGAAGTAAAAAAACAACAACAAAAACAAAAACAACAAAATAACATTATGTAAATCAACAACAACAAAATTGATTACTCAGTGTGTATGTGTGTGTGTGTGCTTTTGTCAAAGCATATAGTCTAACAGGGATACTCAACTATATATTAGGCAAAAAAATAACTCACAATTTTCCACTGCACATCCTATCACTTTAAAATTTTCACACATTTTCGCACATTTTATAATTTTACATAAAATATTGCAATTTTGTGCAGTTTTTGTTCGTTTTGTTGTGCAGCCGCAAAATATATAATGTGAGCATAAATAGATTTTAGAAAAATTGAATTTCAACGATCGATCAAATTGTTGAAAATGCAAGCACCACAACAACAACAGACCAGCATAACAACAACAATGTAGTCATAGAAATTCTTTGTTATTTTCATTATGACATCGATTATGTTAGTGATGGTGACGATGATGAAATTGTTTGTCGAAAGCTTTTCTATCAAAACAACCACAATAGCGGGGACCATCTCTGCATATGCATTACATGACTTGACGTTCAGAATATACCATTACGAACTTGACTTTTTGCATTTGTTAGAGTGACTCAAAAGAAAATGAATCGCTGAAAATAAAGCTGCTAAGCTGCAATATGCTAGAAAATGTGCAAAAATATGAACAGGAATCGGTTCAATAACTTCTGTTCAATAACTCTGAGTATTAAAAAATGTGAGAATTAAAAATCGATAAGTATCAAATGATATCAAAGAGACAACAGAAATTAAAAAAATATCAAAACATATCGACACAAGCATGCGGGAAATGCTGAAATGATTTTTTAGTGGATTAATATCAAAGAGTATCAAGAGGCATCGATTGGTATCGTTAAGTCATGTTATATCGAAAATTATATCGTTGTTTTTTCTATCTATATCGTAGTGAATCTTTTATGATATTATGCTTGCTGAATACAATTCTGCAGCTAAATTAACTCCATCAAACCAAAGTATACAGATATTAAATACTTCAGTGTCTAAATTGCTTCTTTTGCCAAAGCTTTGTAAGTGTTAAACCCATTTGCATAAGCCATAGTTTTTAAATCCAAATCCATACTTGAAAGTTTACCGTAATTTCTGAATCATAATATATTTACGCACATTTAATTTTTTCGCTGACAAAGTCAAGCAAACAAAACATTCAAAACTCACAGAAGTACTGTCAGCGAAAAAGCTATATGTGCGTACAATGTTTTTAGATATTTCCCATGATAATAAGGTATTACGAAAATAACGGTAAAAGAAAAGTATTGAGAGTACAAGCGAAATTTGCACAAAGTAATTTGGAATGTTGTTTTTGTTATTTGTGCTTTGAAAATAGTACCGTAGAGTGGCTTGGCAATGATGAAGAACAAAAAATTGACATTTCGATTTTGGAAAATTAAAAATCTTCCGACCTCAAAAGTCTTTTAACAAGCATTAAACTCATGTCATTTGTCTCTCGTATTAATACAAATCCACAGTGAAATTTTAAGCGTAAAAAAATTCGAGTTTTTGAGAAATCAGCCTTGTCTTTTTTCATAAAAAGCGCTAATTTACAACAATTTTTAAAATTTCTTAAAGATTCTGACAGAAAAATCAGAAGTTCTATTCGAATCAAAAGACAAAAATTAATTATTTTGATTTGAATGAAAACTTTTTTTATTTTGAAAAAACTTTCAGCGTTTATTCAAGCTCTAACACTTAAACTTTCAATGGGCATAAATTCATTAAAATGATTTCCAATCGAATCGAGGGATGATATGCTCCCTTAATTACTTTGAAAACAACATATTTAATCGGCAACCAATTCTGCAATTTGAAATCAGTCCGATTGCATGGTTTGAAATGGATTTGGTCTTATATAGTATAATTGCCACAAAGGTTTTTTTCACTAACCTACATGATCCACTCTAATAAGCATATATGTTTGTGATAGTAAAGCTTACTTATCAATTAGGTTAGCCAATAAATCAGCAACAACAACAACAACAATACCAACGTCAAGTCACAAAGCAAATGATGTGGCTGTAACACATGACGCGTCTAGTCTATGTATACGTCAAATTAGGAGCCTTTACTGCATCTGTTAAGATGTATGTATAGTTATGCAACGAAACACCCTTCATTGCCTTATGTTATTTTTATGTTTAGTACTGCTATTGTTATTGTCTTTATTGATTGTCATCTGTGTAGGTTCTATTAGCAACAGCATTAAGACTAACATTATTATCAGAGTCAACATTTGGAAAATTGTCGCAGCTGGCATGCTATAAATTTATGACTATTAAAAGAGCTTAATCGAAATTAAAATTTTCATTGCATATTTTCGTGCATTCTTTAGATTTATAAATAATTTTCTTATTTGTTCAATTTATATGCGATATAAAGTGTAGTATTTGTAGTGTTAGACGAAATCAATCACATTAGTTCTACTAAGCTGGTCCACTGTTTCTATGTTTCGATTAAGTTTGGTTATGTTAACAAAAAAAAATTTTTAAATATCCACGCAAGCTAAGTATTTAAAATGGAAACAATAATTCATAATCGATGACATTTAAAAATACCGTAAACAATATCCTTAATTCATTTCGAAATTCTTCCTTATTGACTTATACGTGAATCGAATTTTGATGAGTCGCTATACTAAGAGCCATAGAAATTGAAATTATCAACTTGGTGACTGAAATATGAAATTTCTGCGATTAAAAATTCAGACCTAACTGTTGGTGCACATATCAAATGTCTAGTCTACATACTTTTTGCAGACAAAACAATGTCTTTAGAATAGAAGTGGCAGACTTCAATATCAAGGCGGCTTATTCTTATGAGGATTTTGTTGTCCCCAAAACATTTAAACTGTTTGTTTCTTTAGGAAACTTAAAATTTTTTGAAATAAAATTTAGTTTGAATAAGTCTAATTACAAGGATATTCAATTAACCTAATATGAACGATATTCTGAATATTCTGGGAACTATAAGATTGAATCACTTGGATTGTTTATGGATCTTTATTACAATACCAAGCATGCACAAGCAAGTAATTTGGTTTGATGAGACTAAAATCTGTCGTTTCCAACCCAATGAGCGTACTTGGTATTGGAAGAAAGGTTCATATACAACCCAACTAAATCAAGTGCGCCAAACAGTGAAGCACAGTATTGGTTCCATAATGATTTATGAATTTATTTCAATATCTAAATGGTGTGGTACCATTGGTACACATCAATGGAATTATGCGCAAAAAACAGTATCCTTTGATCCTTCAATAAAATCTTCTTCTTCGCTGCTTAAAAAGTAATTTTTAGCGAGACAATGACTCAAAACACAACGAAACCCGTCCCAAACATGGGTTTCCACCTGGTTTTTGTGCAAACTTTTTTTGGAAAAAGTTTATGGTTTAAGATCGTAGCTTGAAATGTATGCCAAATGATAGACCTTAATTATCTCTAATAAAATATATAGGGTTGCCTTGCCGAATCCCGTCCCAAATGTGGGTTGCTTCCTGTTTTTTGGCCCAAGTTTTTCAGAAAAATGTTTATGGTTTGAGATTTCAGCTTAAAATGTGAGTCAAATGATAGACCTCGATGATCTATAATAAAATATTTAGGCTTGGTTGACACCTGTCTTTTGGGCAAAGTTTTTTAGAAAAAAGTTTATAGTTGGGCAACATTATTTATTTTATTAGAGATCATCAAGGTCTATCATTTGACAAAAATTTCAAGCTGCAATCTCAAATCATCTAAAAAAGTTTGCCCAAAGAGCAGTTCGCAACCCATATTTGGGAAGGGATTCGGCAAAGCAACCCTATATCTACTATTATTAAACGAGCTAAAATTGTATGTATATATATATATTTTCAGACTTTATTTCCAAAACGGGTGCAGCGATTTTGATGAAACTTGGGGGTTAGGTACATATGTGAACAAAATTAGGATTGGGCTGGGTTTTAACTTATCAAAGGCTCCTGGAGGGGCGTGGCACAGCCCTAAACTTTTATTTTCATAACGTCATATCTTGAAAACTATTCAAGATATTGTGATGAAATTTGGTACACAGATGCAGATCATAAATGTCTTAAATTTTGCCAAAAGTGGGCGGAATCGGAAAAGTGGGCGTGGCACTTTTCAATAATTGAAAATTTTGATTCAATATTACTCAAAAACGGCACTGAGGATTTTCATAAAAATTTTATAGATAATACCACTAAGAGCAGTCATCATAACATGCTATGTCACTATACTGGCAAAATTCGTTTAAGGGCGTGGCACAGCCCACAATATTTATAAACATTATAATAAGAGAATTAACAACACAATCGTTCTGAAATTTCATATGGTGGATATACTTGCTATAAGGTACCTCAAGACGAAAAATGGGTGTAATAGTACCAGTGGGCGTGGCACCTCCCATACAAGCAAAACAAGTTAAATGTTATATTTATTGTACTATGAGAGTAATCTTCTTAAAATTTGGTGAGGAGTTGTCGGTTACTATAAGCTTTGAAATAAAATGCCTTTCGACGGGATTGCTTCAGTGGGCGTGGCACCTCCCATACAAACAAAAAACGTTAAATGTTATATTAAGTGCACTATGGTAGTAATCTCAACAAAATTTTGTACAGAGATGTCGGTTACCAAAAATTTTTAAGTTAAATGGATTTCGACGAGATTTCGTTAGTGGGCGTGGCACGTCCCATATATACGAAAATCGTTGAATGTTGTATTTAGTGCACTATGGGAGGTATTTTCTTTAAATTTGGTGTAGGGTGTCGATTACTATAAGCTTTGAAATTATATGGATTTCAACGGGATTGCGTAAATGGGCGTGGCACCTCCCATACGTACGAAAAACGTTAAATGTTATTTAGTGTACTATGGGAGTAATTTTTTTAAATTTTTTGTTCCAATCGATAGAGAAAGCACGAAAAATAAAAAAAATTTTTTGTTCCAATAGACTTTTAATTACAGTGGTGTAGTGTTAATATTGTAGTGGTCATTTTTAATATTTGACCACTTAGTGCGTCCTGAGCGATTTGCGGAATTTGTTGCTGTAATGATATTTTCCTTGTCCTTTGGAGTATCCTGGAAGTAGTCACTCCATAAGTGACTACTTATCGAGGCGGTTCACTCCGAGTCACTTTGGGTCACTTGGAGTCACCGAGGTGAGTAGAAATCGCAATTTTGTGGTTTGCGTGCGATTTCGGTAGAATTGGTCTATAACACCTATAGGCCACGTTGGTGCAAACTCTTATCGCACCTAATTATGTTTTGCGATGCGTGCGATTTTTTGGATATTATTGCTGTACGGATATTTTCCTTGTCCTTTGGAGTATCCTGGAAGTAGTCACTCCATAAGTGACTACTTATCGAGGCGGTTCACTCCGAGTCACTTTGGGTCACTTGGAGTCACCGAGGTGAGTGGAAATCGCAATTTTGTGGTTTGCGTGCGATTTTGGTAGAATTGATCTATAACACCTATAGGCCACGTTGGTGCAAACTCTTATCGCACCTAATTATGTTTTGCGATGCGTGCGATTTTTTGGATATTATTGCTGTACGGATATTTTCCTTGTCCTTTGGAGTATCCTGGAAGTAGTCACTCCATAAGTGACTACTTATCGAGGCGGTTCACTCCGAGTCACTTTGGGTCACTTGGAGTCACCGAGGTGAGTAGAAATCGCAATTTTGTGGTTTTCGTGCGATTTCGGTAGAATTGGTCTATAACACCTATAGGCCACGTTGGTGCAAACTCTTATCGCACCTAATTATGTTTTGCGATGCATGCGATTTTTTGGATATTATTGCTGTAAGGATATTTTCCTTGTCCTTTGGAGTATCCCGGAAGTAGTCGATCCATAAGTGACTACTTATCGAGGCGGTTCACTCCGAGTCACTTTGGGTCACTTGGAGTCACCGAGGTGAGTGAAAATCGCAATTTTGTGGTTTGCGTGCGATTTTGGTAGAATTGATCTATAACACCTATAGGCCACGTTGGTGCAAACTCCTATCGCACCTAATTATGTTTTGCGATGCGTGCGATTTTTTGATAATTATTGCTGCAAGTATATTTTCCTTGTTCTTTGGAGTATCCCGGAAGTAGTCGATCCATAAGTGACTACTTATCGAGGCGGTTCACTCCGAGTCACTTTGGGTCACTTGGAGTCACCCAGGTGAGTGGAAATCGCAATTTTGTGGTTTGCGTGCGATTTCGGTAGAATTGGTCTATAACACCTATAGGCCACGTTGGTGCAAACTCTTATCGCACCTAATTATGTTTTGCGATGCGTGCGATTTTTTGATAATTATTGCTGCAAGTATATTTTCCTTGTTCTTTGGATTATCCCGGAGATAGTCACTCCATAAGTGACTACTTATCGAGGCGGTTCACTCCGAGTCACTTTGGGTCACTTGGAGTCACCGAGGTGAGTGAAAATCGCAATTTTGTGGTTTGCGTGCGATTTTGGTAGAATTGATCTATAACACCTATAGGCCACGTTGGTGCAAACTCTTATCGCACCTAATTATGTTTTGCGATGCGTGCGATTTTTTGGATATTATTGCTGTACGGATATTTTCCTTGTCCTTTGGAGTATCCTGGAAGTAGTCACTCCATAAGTGACTACTTATCGAGGCGGTTCACTCCGAGTCACTTTGGGTCACTTGGAGTCACCGAGGTGAGTGGAAATCGCAATTTTGTGGTTTGCGTGCGATTTCGGTAGAATTGGTCTATAACACCTATAGGCCACGTTGGTGCAAACTCTTATCGCACCTTATTATGATTTGCGATGCGTGCGATTTTTTGATAATTATTGCTGTAAGTATATTTTCCTTGTTCTTTGGATTATCCCGGAGATAGTCACTCCATAAGTGACTACTTATCGAGGCGGTTCACTCCGAGTCACTTTGGGTCACTTGGAGTCACCGAGGTGAGTGAAAGTCGCGATTTTGTGGTTTGCGTGTGATTTTTGTAGAATTGGTCTATAACACCTATGGGTCACGTTGGTACAAACTCTTAGCGCATCTAATTATGTTTTGCGGTGCGTGCGATTTTTTGATTTTATTACTGTAAGGATATTTTCCTTGTTCTTCGGATTATCCCGGAGGTAATCACTCCATAAGTGACTACTCATCGAGGTGGTTCACCCCGAGTCACTTTGGGTCACTTGGAGTCACCGAGATGAGTGAAAATCGCGATATTGCGGTTTGCGTGCGATTTTTGAAGAATTGCTCTGTAACACCTATAGGCCACGTTGGTGTAAAAACTTTGCGCACCTAATAACGTTTTGCGGTGCGTGCGATTTTTTGGATTTTATTGCTGTAAGGATATTTTCCTTGTTCTTCGGATTATCCCTGAGGTAATTACTCCATAACTAACTACTCATCGAGGCGGTTCACCCCGAGTCACTTGCACTATAACACCTTTACGCCACCTTGTTGCAAAAACGTTGCGCACCTTTTTACGTTTTGCGGTGCGTGGAATTTTTTTTTTTATTGGATTTTTACGAATTTCGTGAACCAAAGTGACTTTAAGTGACCCAACGTTACTCGGGGTGAACCGCCTCGATGAGTTGTCACTTATGGAGTAATTACCTCCTGGATAAGCCGAAGAACAAGGAAAATATCCTTACAGCAATAAAAATTAAAAAATAGCACCAACCGAAAAAGGTAATAAGGTGCGATAAGTTTTTGTACCAAAGTGGCTTATAGGTTTTACCCCTCGTACTAACTGTACAATCGGTTGCGGTCTTTTATATAAATGCTGCGATAACTCAGTCGATTTAGTGTCCAATTTAAATGAAATCGAGCCATTTTGAATTATCCTTTTCATTTTTATTCACTATTGGTCCTAATCTACTCTTTTTATAAAAACTTTTGCATCAGACAACAATTTGACGAAACTAAAAGCGAAGCAAAATTGTTGAAAAAAATGGAACAGAAAAAAGAAAAGAAAAGTTGAAGCGTGAAAGTGAAAAGTCAACTTTTTTCAACAAATTCCATATTTTTTCGATTTTTTCAACCTCAAAACGAAAAACCGAACAGTGGTCGGTCTCCAGGTACTATTTTATTATAGATCATCGAGTTTTATCATTTGACTCAGATTTTAAGCTGAAATCTCAAACCATAAACATTTTTCTGAAAACTTAGGCCAAGTCAGCCCTATATATTTTATTATAGATCATCAAGGTCTATCATTTGACTACGATTTCTACAATTCAAGCTACAATTTTAAACCATAAACTTTTTTCCAAAAAAAGTTTGGCCAAAAAACATTTGGCTAGGGATTCGACAAGATTACTCCATATATTTTTTTTATGGTTCATCAAGATCTATCATTTGGCATGCATATCGAGCTGAAATCTCAAACCATAAACATTTTTCTGAAAAATTTTCTCCCAAAAAACAGTTGGCAACCCATGTTTGGGACAGGATTCGGTAAGGCAACCCTATATATTATATTCAGGCTCTTTGAGCTCTATCATTTGAGTTACATTTCAAGCTGTATTCTGATACACTCGACTTTTCTACAGCCGGCTCTTGGGCTAATACCAAATTGCGTTTAGGACCTCAAAAAAGCAAAAGAATACTGGAATTAAATCGTTTGTTTCTTATGTGTAACACATTAAATGTGCAAAGTGTTCCAAAATGTAACATTTGCATTTTTCTTCATTTTGTTGTAAGTACGTTTTTTGTTGTAAACAGGCAGCCTAAATTAATTCTAGAGAGAGATAATAATTGCAACAAAACATTAAAGCAGAAAAAACCACTTTATTATGAAATTAACAAGGCAGACCGTGTTGAAATGAGAATATGTGTTCCATGTTACAGTATGGATCGTCAGTGTAGCTCAAACCTCAAGGTTAAAATCAAAAGGCCTTCAATGAAAATGGCAGAAGAAGTTTTGACATGGGAGCAGTTTGATCAATGTCCTAAACTAGCCCAGGCAGAAGTTGATCCGTTTTATCGAACAATCACGCAGCATCGATGTTCTGCTTCCAAGGATAGCATGAAGCAATTTAGACGAGGCTTGTACTGACATTTACCGCATACTTGACAAACTTAACCAATGTGGACTATAAGTGATCTGATATGGTTGTGTGGTACGCCCCATCAAACACCAAAACACATCTTTACCGAATGCTTGCTTTTATTCTATAACAGCACTATAGACCACCGGTTAAGTCTCTAAGCAAATATTTTCAAAATATTTAATCTATATAAATGCTGATGTATTTCTTATTATTGATACATACGTTAAAAATCAAATAAATACAAAATTTCGAATTAAATTTTAGTACATAAAGTTCACAGATGTTTAGAATCAATAATTCAATTTAGTGAAAAATTAACCCAAAGCTACAAGCAACAAAGTATGCAACTTTTATTCAGTTGATTTAATATAAAGTAACATACATAACTAATTAGTATTCATTTACATATCAGTGGGAAACATTTTTCATAACTAATTGCATAAATTCTGAGAAGAGTGTTTAACATGTTTATAAATTCAAATAAATTTCATAACTCATTTTATTAGCATATACGCACACATATTTGTATATACCAACTAATCGTCATTCATATGCAGATCTGATGTGTGTTTTTTTTTTTTTGCATCATCACCAATATACAACAACAATATGAATGAAAACAACAATACCTTCATTTGTAACAAAAGCTAAACAAAATATAAAAGCAAATTCTAAACATGTTTTTAAACACATATGTAAGTTTTTATTGTTGTTTATATGCACCATAACAAAATAAATTTACATATGTATGTACGAGCACATATACAGACATACAAAGATTTACTGCTTTTGTTATTTTTGCTATTGCCGCTTTTTAGGTGCATCAGTGAATGGCTTAGAATGGAATGGAATGAATGTTCGTCGCGTCATTGTGTTGCTCTTGTTTAGCATAAAATATACAAATGATTAATGAATTTACATATGTATTGGTCGAAGGGGTACCCAGCGAGAAAGATTCGGCAATAATGGCTGCTTTGGGTTTAAAAATGGATAATATTCTTCAAAGTGATTTTTTTTTTAAATAGACACAAACATCTCAAGTCAGTTGCTTGCAAATTTTAGAAGAACTAAGATAGAGTGAGACATAAAATATACTATTGCTATACTTCCCTGTTGGGTAATACGTTTATGTTGATTTTTGTACACAAAGAGTGGATCTATATTTCTATTCTTTCGACACTAATCGACTTTTTAACTTTTTTCAATATTTTGCGTAACGTTTTGCAATTTTTCCAATGGGTCAGAATTTACGAACTGGGCCACTTTTAAAAAAAAAAATTTTATTTTTTAATAAAATTTTGTTATTTAGATAGTGGTATGTGCTTGAAATTAAAATATGAAGTGATTTTTTTTAAATTTTTTTAGGCAATTGAAATTCGGGGACAAAATTTTTTCAAAAGCTTATAACTTTTGAACGGATTCGACGATTTTTATAAATTTAACGGTGTTCGATTCGTATTGAAATAGAGTATAAGTGAGATTTTTCCAAAAAAAAGTCTCAGCACCGTCATCGTGTTCAGCATCCTCGAAAATGGGGGGTGACAAATATTTTACCGATAGAAGACGCGGAACATGCGATTCCCCCATTTTGTGGCGGTTTTTGACCATTTTAGGGGTGCGGGCAACTCCAAAAGAATTTTGAGCACCACCATCGTGTTCGGCATCCTCGAAAACGGGGGATGGAGGTGGTCTGGTTGCTGCTTTAAATATTTGTATTTTTCAAGTTTTTTCCGACTCACAGAATCTACTATAAGCCCATTGTGCAGAGTTACAAATATGTAAATAAAAATTACGTCAAGAGCGATCCATTTTTTTTTTCTCAACGGAATATTGTACTTTAATATTTTTAACATTTATATAATTTTTTTCATTATTCGATCGGACAGGAAAGGCTGTTTTTTCATTAGCATTTAATAAATAAGCATAATTTAAACATTGAAAAATACATTATTTAAAATTGAAAAAAATCTCATTTATACTCTATTTTAATACGAATCGAACACCGTTAAATTTATAAAAATCGTCGAATACGTTCAAAAGTTATAAGCGTTTGAAAAAATTTTGTCCCCGAATTTCAATTGCCTATAACAACAATAAAAAAAATTTTAAAAAAAAAATTGCTTCATATTTTAATTTCAAGCACATACCACTATCTAAATAATAAAATTTCATTAAAAAATAAAAAAAAATTTTTAAAAGTGGCCCAATTCGTAAATTCTGACCCATATACTCATTTTATTTTCTTATGTCGTATTATTTTTACAATTTTTTCTAAATTTTTGAATTAATCAATTTAACAATTAAGCGTTTTTGGAACCTAGCGAGATTTGACGCGTCTAAGTCGCAAGAAGTCTTTTAAAATGGTATATACCGAACCTTTTGAAATGCTAACTACATCAGCAAGGTCTCTTATTGCTAATTGATGGATTTCTAGCAAAAGATATTTGATTTGATTAACGTGTTGTTCTTTGGTTGACGTTAATAGTCGTCCGGGACGCTGTTCGCTTTCCCTTGAAATATATAACATTTTTAGATCCACCTTATTTTAAATATATTTAAAACTTTATTTACATGTTTGTGTGCCGTATTAGGGGGCTATGTGGTGTAACCGCAAATACTTCGTCACTTAAGCTGATTTAAATGCCAGTATTAAATACAACCAAGGTTGAACAAAATCAGCGGAAATCTCTTTGTTTTTTTTTTTGTTTTTTCCTCTACTTTTTTACATGTAAATGTAATGTAAAAGAAAAATTCGCATATAACTTGAAAGCTTTTACTATAAGTCGCTGCTTACCTACTTAGGCAGATTAAGCGGACACTTTATGTTGTTGTTGTTTTTTTTTTTGCATTCTGAACGCAAAGTTAATAGAAAAAATTCTGGTAAACAATGCCAGATTTATGTTAATAATATTTTTACTGCACCGCAATGAAAAACTTTTCAAATTTTATTATCAACAGATTATGTGCAAAAATTTTAATAGTCTTAACTTTATTAAATTGTGCGAAAGGTCACAAAGGTTTAATCTGCTACGTTTAACAAAAAAGTTGAACTGTGAAGTTTGCTGCATTGAATTATGTAAGTATTAAAAAAAGCATAACGTAAACTTTTTGGCAAATTTAATGATGACCGATGATCAGAAAATCACAAAAATCTTTATTAAAGACAATTCCAACCAATTCATGTTACTATTGGGTGTGGCATTGTCACTGAAAAGACTTACAGTCCATTTTTTTTTTTTTTTGTTTTTTTTTTGGAAATTATCGAAGTGAAAGCCTACTAATAAATATAGAATATTATACAGCCATACCCCAAAGATTTTTTTCAGCAATCGCCACCAACCAACCAATATATCGCTTGGTCTATTTTAATTTTCCACAGGAGAATACTTTGAGAACTAAGCAAGATAATGGTAAATTTTTTGCGTAAACGTTTGAAATCTCCTAGAGGGTGAAACCAATTTTCAAGATCAATCCGAGATAAACTGAGATATTTTTAATAAAAGCTTTTTTTTTATTGCTATTTTTAATTCTATAGGCAAATAAAATTTATAAAGCTTAATAATGGCCTCTGAGTATAAAGACCACGTGGTGTTAATT
The DNA here is from genome assembly GCA_963662105.1 of Meiosimyza platycephala. Lineage (NCBI taxonomy): Eukaryota > Metazoa > Arthropoda > Insecta > Diptera > Lauxaniidae > Meiosimyza > Meiosimyza platycephala. Next base: position 88,462,046 of record OY759210.1, read on the forward strand.
CCATGTGAATCGATAAAACTATCTTCGAAAATATGTGATTTTAAAAATATTTTTGTATGAGGCCCACCCTAAATATACATTCTTAATAAAATTTTCTTTTATACAGATCTTGCCCTAACAATTACAAATACAACGAAGAAGAGCTAAATCGGTAAGACCATTATCAAGTGATGCTCCGTCATATATGCGACAATTAATTTTTATATACATACATACTAGCTGTACCGGCAGACGTTGTCCTGCCTTTTCCGGTAGTTGTTCCGGATGTTATATGAACTCATGCGATGGCATGTATAAGCGAAACAACCCATTTTCCAGTGAAACTTATTTTGTCAGGACTTTTTATATCAAGTCCCATTCATCTGCGTCCAGTACTTGATGAGATATGATTCATTTGATTGTGGAGGGTGTGTCACTGCCCATTTTTCTAAACCACACTATACAAAAACCTTCCGTAGAGCATTAGAAACATTTAAGAAATAATTATGAAATCTTCGTGAAAATTCTATTTGAAAAATACTACTGTATGTGGGCCACCCTAAGTATATGCCTCTACATATAACATCCATTTGGTGTAAACTCCATGAAAATCGATTAAAAGGTTTTCGAGAAAATTATATTTTAAAAATATGTTTGTATGAGGGCCACCCTAAGTATGCACCCTACATAAAATAGCTTAATATAAAAGGATTTAGTGGTTTTTGTGAAGAGGCTATTTTAAAAATATTTTTGTATAAGCGCCACCCTAAATAAAAGTCTTATAACCTAAGCTATGCCTCCTAATATAAAAGATACGTGGTGTACATTTCATCCAGTTTGACCGGTCTTCGTGAAAACGCTATTTTAAAAATATGTTTGTATGAATGCCACCCTAAGCAAAAGTTTTTTAACTTAAAATATGCCTCTTACTATAAAAGCCACGTGGTGTAAATTCCATGTGAATCAATTAGGTGGTCTTCGTGAAAATGCTATTTTTTAAATATTTTTGTATGAGGGCCACCCTAAATTGCCCATAAAGAGGTATGAAAAATAGTTTATTTTCTATTCTCAGACCTACTGAATATATGTACACACAAAATTTCATAAGAATTGGAGAAGTGTGGAGTCTAATACTGTGACACGAGAATTTGAATATTGGTTTGAAAATCAAAGGCAACGTCACTGTAATTTAACCTTCTAAGAACCTTATAACTTTTGCCGAAAAAATATATCTCTCTCTTATGTAGTTCTCGAGATAGACTTGGGAAATTATTAAAATGGAGCACACTATATAGCTCCAGCAATATGGTGGCAACAGCTCATATAGCATTTGAATCAATGGAGTTATTGAGGCAAAATTATCCAACTACGGCCAGTTGAGATGAGCACCACACGATCGCTTGATTTGACAGCTGTAGATTTTTTCTTGCGGAGTTATCTCAGGGAAAACGTGTTTGTCCACAAGATCCAGAACTTACAATCACTATAAGAAAATATTCATGAAGAACTAAAAAGCTATGGACAATTCCATAAGCAAATTTTTGGATACGAGAAGTTCGATCTTATATTATTGATATTAATTTAGTTTTATAATTTTAAAAAATAGCATGAGATAATTTTTTTTTTAAATATTCAATGGAAATCCAATGGAAGTAGGAAAAAGCTCAGTTAAATGATGTGAAAGAATTTTTTTTTTTTTTCAATTTTACTTTTCTTAAATTTTTTTTTTAAACTGCATTTCTTTCGCAGAGTTAAATCAGAAAAACCTCAATTTTTTATGTACATACATAATTGATATTTTATATTTAATTTTACAACATAAATTTCATATATTATTTGTGATTGTTTTTTAATTGTAGCATAAGTATACCACATAAATTTTTAATGTCAGTTTTAAATCACAGCAAATAATTTGCTCATTATAATTAATATGACATGTTCTTTTTTTTTTATTTATCACGCAAATACAAATGTATTAAATTATTTGCAAATAAATTAAAAGCCAAAATTTGCGTTGCAATATTTAAGCCGATTACGAAATTGCATTTAATAATTTTAATATTTAAACAGTTTGCTAACCTTTTCGCTGTCATTCATTGCAAATATGGTAGCGCAAAAGTATTTTTCTGCGGCATATGCAAAGTTTTTACTGAATGTATGTATTTGTATGTGTTGTATGATAATCCCAACGCGAACATTTTGATTTGAAATAAAACATGAAAAATTTTTTCAAGTTGTCTAAATTTTGGCTTTAATCGCTAGAAAATTTTAAGCCATTTAGCAATTGAATAATATATTAGAAAACTTAAAAAAATTGACAGACCTTAGAAAATTGAAAAAAGTTGTAGAATTCAAAATTTTTAATACATTATAAAACTTATAAAAATTGCAAAAAAAATCAAAAAATTTCAAAAATATCCGAAATTTCAAAATTGAAAATTTCAAAAATTTGGAAAAATTAAAAAACTTTCAAAAATTGAAAAAGTTAAGAAAGCTGAAGATTCCAAAATTTTGAGAATACATATTTTGAAAAAATGCAAAATAAATTCAAGAAATTAACCTTTAAGAAACTTGAAAGAGATCCATAATTTCAAAAATTGAAAAACTAAAAAAAATTTGTAAACTAAAAAAAAGGTTAAAAACTTTAAAAAATTGAAAAAAATTCAAAATTTTGAAAAAATTATTACATAAAATCAAAAAATTTCAAAAATATCCAAAATTACAAAAATTTGCAAAAAAAAAATTGAAAAACTTAAAAAAATTGAAAAACTTTAAGAAATTGAAAAAAGCAGAAGAATTCAAAAATTTGTAGAAAATTGCAATAAATTTCAAAAAATTTAAAAAATATCCAAAATTTCAAAAATTGAAAAACTTCAAAAATTAGAAAACTTCCAAAATTTTCAAAAATATCCAAAAATTGAAAAATATTAATAAAATAGAAAATTTAAAAAAAAATTGAGAAACTATAAGAAATTGAAAAAAGCTGTAGATTTAAAAATTTGACGCAGTCTGGAGATCGAATTATTGATCACTTTTCGAGCAATTGAGCCTTTACTGCCAAAATAAGATAAGCTACATGGATTTTGAATTATTGCTGATTTAACATTAGAATCCAGAAACTGCAACACATTGCCATTGGTGTCAAATCACACGATCTTTGCGACCAACTTATTTCATAATTGCAAGAAATTCGTAGATAAATTAAAACGATTCATTTTCCCGTTGGGATATCTCTCTATGCATCCAAATGTATAAGTTCATGCAAAGTTTCACTACATCAGCTTTGTCGAAACGGAAATTAAAATTTCAAAAATAATTAGCATAGCATTTAGCGCAAAAATTTCGGTACATTTTACCTATGTACATTTTAAACATATTATATAATAAATCGAATTGAGTATTCCAACAGAAAGAGTTTAGAGCCTGTCAATAGTAGCAGCTATATGTAATGCGGAAATATCGAATTTTTTTTCTTTAATTTTTTCAAATGAATTCCAAAAACTAAAATTTACACGGTTACAAACAGTTAAATAGATTTGGTAGTAAATTTTAACTGAAATAATGAATTTATAATGAGTTTACTGCTTCAATCACCATCAAGTGTAACTAAATTTTATTTATTAATTTTTTTTCGTTGCTGTAACGTAAAGTTTAAAGTTGCGCATATTTTTATAAACTTTTTTAAGAAACAAAGAACAACGAGAAATTTTATCTTTCAAATAAAAGTTCACTTACAAAGGTTCTTGAAAAAAATATTTTACGAGTTTTAAAACTTTACGCTATGAAAAAATTGTTCAATTTTTTTTTTTTTTTTTGTGAAAATTTAGAAAGAAATAAGAAAACAATATTAAGAAACTTATGAAGTGAAATGAAAATAAGAGAAATACTTAAACAGTGTTTGCCGCACAAACAACCAACCAACCAACTATGAATGAATAGTTTATGCCTCTTAAGTAACCCATGTAAAGCTTAATTTTATGTGAGGTTAAGTAGAGTTTTGTTTGCTTGTATGAGTTCTTTATTGTGGTATGCATTATAAAGTTTGTAAAAACAGAAATATAGCGCACTTTGAGTACTTTGTGGGAAATTTTTTAAGGCGATTGTTTGAAACCATAAAGGCCACGAAGTTTTATGAAAAAAAAATATTAAAAAAAATTGTGTTTTTTTTAGCAAATTATTTACTAATATTTGCTAGTTCGCCAAAAAATATGTTCTAGTGCATATAAATCTTTAAAGAGTAACTACTTTTATGGTGCTCATATTTGCTACATTTTATCAAGAGCGTAAAAGTATTAAAGAGAATATAGATAATAATAGAGATAATCTTCAATTAGTTCACTAAACACAATGAGAAAGTGGCTGTTTAACCAAGTGTTTGCTCCAAGACCATCATTGGGTCATTCCTCTTCAGAGTTGGTGAGACATTAAATGGCAATCGATATCGGTAGATATTGGCACACTCACCTTGTATTACCACAAATGCGTGAAAAATTGTCTGGAAAACATCTAGTTCCAAAAAGACAGCGCGACATGCCATACTGCGCCTTCAGCAATGTACTTTTTTCATGTCGAAAAACAGCAATATTGACTGGTGACCAAGTTCTTCGACTGTTATTACTTCATCGAACTTCATTTTGTAGAGATTTTCGAGGATAAAAGTTGATGCCCACAAGCAAAATGTCCATAGAAGATTTTTGAGGAGTAATATTTATGCCTACAAACCAAAGACCATAGAACAGCCCAAAGGCGTTGAGGCGAAATTGTAGCGATATCGCCCGACACGCTGGTCAATGTCAAGGAAAATGTCAGAAGCTGAGAGCTCGTTTTTGTCTGACCATATTGATCGATATTGTTTTCCAAATCTAGTTGAGTAAAATTTTAAAGGAATGAGCTCAATATAAAATTTCAATTTCCCAAATCTATTATCAAAAATTATCAATATTTTCATTGATATATGTATATTATACCAGTTCGGAATTTAGATTCATCCCGACTCAAATGTTAAAAGGATCCTTAAAAGTGAAATTTGCATAATTTTTGTTTCCGTTCCGAGGAAAACCAATGGAGAACTTCTCAAAGTCCTTTTTGGCTAAAAAAAAAAACGTGTTTTTTGCTCGTAACTCTTTTCCTTCACAGAATAGATACCCAAATTCGCTCGAAAAATAGAGTTTGTATTCTTGCAATAAAATTGACGTACTAAAATTTACTACAAGAAAGGATAGCTGACTTTATGAGTTCCATAGATATTTTTCGAGTTATAAGGCGCCAAAATTGAAAATTGAAAAAATGGCATTTTTGTGGAACTGTTTTTAGCCGTAGCGTGATCTTTACTTTTAGGAAACAAAAAAATTTCGAATAAGTTTTATGTAAAATAACATTTCCAATGAAGCCTATATGGCGTTACCTCCCGGAACAATTTACAATTACTTCAGAGAGCTGTAGACTTTTGAATGAAAAATTATAATTTTTAAAAATTTTCGAGTTGGACTGAGTTCTTACATACAAACAAATCATTTTCTCAGTGTATGTATCACTTGTACTTACTTATATGAGCAGGTTATATTGAAGTTTACAAAATATTTCACAAAACCATCAAATGCGAAAAATAAGCGTAAAAAATTCTGTATTTTCTGTTTTGCCAACAAAAGTTTTTGCAAGGGTTCCATAAGTTTTCACAGATGCTGCTAAGCTTAATATGTACGAAAAAAAAGTATATGCAAGATGATTTTTTCCTCTACTTTCCAACAAAATCTGAAGCCAAAAAACTGCAGTTTACTCTATTTTTTCAGTCAAAAGACATAACAGTTTTCTCGTGATATCATGGTTGAAACGATTTGAACTTTGGCGACAGTTTTTATGCAACTAAAAACGAATTTTAGGAGCGAAATAAAATTGCAACAAAAATTTATAAAAATATGAAACTAAATTTAAAGTGAAGAAACTTAAAAAAATATTGTTTCTATAAAAGGGTTGATATTAACTTTTCTTTAGTTCAGAGCGATGACCGCGTGATACCATCACTAATTGATAGTTTCATATCACTTAAGTATAAGATTTTTCTAATTATTTTGCAAACCAAATCTCAAATCTTAAAGTGCTCTAAGAAGAGTTTCTTTTTAAAACAAAATTTTGCATAAAAAGCGCATCAAGTTTTCCACTTAACCACACAGCTATACTTTATGAAGTTCGAGTACGAGGATGGATCAATAAGTTCGTGCCGTTTCTTTAGAAAAAAAAAAGTTCTTACTTTTCAACAAAATCTTTTTTTAGCTCAATACTCTTAATCCAACGTTTCTCCAATTTTTTATTTCTTCGAAAAAATAGAATTTCTAGAGTACCTCAAAAAAGGCATTTGTTTGAGCAATAATTTCATCGTTGTAGCTAAATCTCTTTCAACCGAACCATATCTGTAGGTCACCGGGGGCTAAGTCCAGAGAATATGGCGGATTAGGTACCGATTTGTAGCCCAATTCATGGAATTTCGTTCTTAAGACAACACACGTCACACCATTGCCTTTATGGTCAATTGAGAGCAAATGCGGCACCCATTTTGCGAATTTCATCTAAATTCCAACTGATCATTTAAAATCGAAACCACAGTGCTATATGAAATGCCTTTGACATCAATAATCTCATGCACTTTCACTCTCCGATCGGCCAACTCCATATCTGCAGTTCTTTCGAAAAATTTTTTTTCTTTTCCGGTAAAAAAAGGGGGGTCAATATGCAAAAATTTAGAACAAACTATATACCATTTTAAAGGGAATAAATTAGGTTTTCTTAGCATGCTAAAAATATTGTAGGTCATTAATACACTTTTTGAAAACAATATGGTCTTCTTAAAAAAAATTGGTCAAAATTTCAGAAAAGTCATCATATCTTCAAAATTAAAGGTTCAATTTCAAAAATTTAATATGCACATTATTGTAGGCCAATAAATTATCTTTATTATGACATCCATATTTTGGATATTCATTCAGGGGTTCCCAATTTATAATCATTTTTACAAAAGGTTTATCCGATGACGTGTACAGGCAAACGCAACACCTCCTGCTAGCCAAACTGTCCCCATGCCTATCAATACGATGAAAGAAATATCAAAAAACTAGCCATTCTAAAATAATTGGTCGAAAACGTTGATAGCTCTTATACTATTTACATATATATTATGTGACATTTTCTTTCTTCGTTTTTAGTGATGAAAATTACAAAATTTTATTCTTAATTTTTAAAGGAATCTTAATAGTACGCATGGCCTCCCTAAAATCCATACCAACTTAAAATTCAGCACTAATCATTGGATATTTCTCTAAATGTGCAAACTACATATGTATTTATATGTACATACTACATCAGAATTTATTGTATTTAAGGCTACAAAATAAGCCATTGTCAACATTTGTTTACATTTATGTATTTTATTTCGCAATTTTTGTAATATCACGTACTGAATATGCTGATGGATGCACAAGCATATGGAAATTATTCCCATAATTCATAAGAGTATTCAGATGAATGAAAACACCAAATGACAATGTGAAATAGAGTATTGAAAATTTATATGCCTTAATGTATTTTTGGTGGTGTTTAGGAAAAAAGATATATTTTTGGTTATAAATAAAAAAAAAAATATACAAAATAGAAGTTTTATAATATTTATCAAAAGCATCTACTTTCATAGTTATTTAAAAAAATTATTTATGGATGGAACAATTATTTAAAGCACTTGCTGAAAAACGAAAATTTTTGTATGTACATACTTAGAACCTTTTTAGGTGTTATCTTCGGCCAGGCCGAAACTAACATACTCTACACTGCACTGAAAGTACTTTCCAAATAAATGTTAAAAAGACGTTGAAAAGTTTGAAGAAGTCGAAAATAATGTAAAAAGGTTCAAAGAGGTTGAAAGTGTCGAGTTTGAAAAAACTCAAAAGCTCTAAAATATATGGAAACCATTGCAAAAAATTAAAAGAAATTGAAAAAGTCGAAAAAATGTGGAAAGTGTTGAAAGTGGTTAAAAAACTCAAAAATAGTTGCAAGAAGTTGAAAAATGTTGAAACAATTCGAAATTCATGAAAAATTCGAAAAAATTAAGAAAATGTCGAATTAAGTTGAAAGAGGTTGAAAAAGTGGAAAATATAAGTACATATGGAATATATTGGGAAAAGTTTAAAAGTTGGAAAAGTCAAAAGAATGTAGAAAATATTGAAAAAAATAGAATAAAAATGCAAAAAACAAATATGCCACGCCTACTTCTCCAATTCCGCCTACTTTTTATTCAATAAATTATATTCGTCATTAACATCCACAAAATAGCTTGAATAGTTTGCGATATATGCCTTAATTAACCTAAAAATTTAGGGCGGTGACACACCCACTGATGCGATCGAGACTGATTTTGATCCAGAAATAGCTTACAATAAACAAACCTCTGATACCAAATTTCAGTATGATTGCTCATATATTTCGATAGGTATTTTACTTGTATGGGAGGTGCCACGCCCAATGGTGCCACGCCCGCTTTAGATGCTGACATACCTTATAGCAAGTTAACCACCTACATCAAATTTCATGTCAATTGCTGCAATCGTTCTCTTAAAATATCACTTCCAACTTTATGTTAATATGGGAGGTGCAACGCCCACTGATAAAATCCCGTCAAAATTTTATTTTATTTTATAGCTTATAATAATTGACATCTATGCACAAAATTTTATGAAGATTACTCTCATTGCACACTATCTATAGCATTAAACGTGTTTTACTTATATGGGAGGTGCCACGCCCACCGGTTCTATCGTGCCAAATTTTCATAAAAAGATACCTTTTAGCTAGTATATCTGCCATACTAAATTTCATTACGATTACGTTGTTACTTCTCTAACTATAACGTTTATAAATATTGTGGGTTATGCCACGCCCTTCAACGTATTTTTCCAGTATACTGACGAAACTTGTATTGATGACTGCTCTCAGTAGTATCATACCTAAAATTTTTATGAAAATCGAATGTGCCAATTTTGAATTATGTATACGAAATCAAAATGTTTAATTGTTAAAAAGTGACACGCCCACTTTTCCAATTTCGCCCACTTTAAACACAATTCAAGATATATGTATATGATCTGTACCCTTGTACCCCAAATTTCATTACAATATCTTGCACGGTTTACGAGTTATGACGTCATAAAAGTTCAAATTTATTTCAGTGCCACGCCCCTTTATGAGCTTTTGCAAATTTAAAACTTAGCTCAATCTTAATTTTGTTCACATGTTCACCAAATCATCAAGTTTCATCAAAATCGCAGCAACTTTTTTTCAAAATGGGTTGAGGTATATTTACATAGAGTATGAGCGGTAGGCCTGGGCGTGACCCGATTTCGCCCATTTTTATACGCTAGCAGCTTGCAAGAAGGTGTCATCTGTCTATCAAATTTCATTGAATTAACTTGCTTAGTTTTCTCGTAAACGTGATTTCAACAGACAGACGGGCAGACAGACACACAGCCAGACAGACGGGCATATCTATATCGACTCAGGTGGTGACGCTGATCAATAATGTATATACTTTTCTATACCTGCCACGCCCCCTTCTATGCGTTACAAATGGAATGACAAAGTGAATATATCCTCTGTGTAGGGTATAATGAAGTAGGATTAGTTCAATTTTACGATTAGTTCAATTTGTGACCACTTTATTTATTAAGTCAGGACAAATTTTTTTATAAATTTGGCGATCAATATTCGATTTTAATAAATACATTAATCGCATCGCTTGCTTAGCAGCATTGACCAATAACTTTAAATATGCTTACAAGAAAGTGCTCCGAAGGGTTTAAATCACAATTTCTTGTGTAGCAGACCAACTTTGAAATTTCAAATCAAATTTTTCTTATAAATCTTTTTTCCTTGTTATTCTTGTTGTTTTGTTTTATTTAGTTAGTTATCAAAATATATCTCAGATAAATTTGCCAAAATCAAAGGCTTAAACTTATTATTTTGTTGACTTAGGCATATGAATCCTTGAAATCAAAGCCGCACACGAACATACGAAACAAGCACACATAACCACACTCTGGCAGTTATGCTGCAATCACTTATGGTTTTTTTAATGCAAATTTATGCCGCAAGAAATAAAAAGAAAATCACAACGAAATTAAATTTGTTTATGAATGCGAATTGAAGTACCCATGCATTTTTTTTTTTTTTATTTTATTTTGCATATGCCAGAAGCCTTCAATGCTTTGTTGCTTTGCGGGCACAACATCGAGTGAACACAGGCATATACACACACACACACACACACACACACACATAAGAACACTCAATACAAACGTAGACACGTACATATAAAACTTTTTGACTTGTTGAAGAGTTTTCGCCGTTGCGGTAACGAATTTTTTTTTCTATACAAATCAAATTTTTGGGCGGATTTTGGTTTGCAAATTTTTCGGTTGTATTTTTTTTTTTTTTGCTTTGTAAATTATCACCAAAATCAGTTGAATTTATTTCACACACACTTTCTCATTGACATTGTGTTGGTATTTAACATAATAAATGCAATAATAAAAATATAATGAAATGAAATACTTTGATATTTCAAGGTTTCGACGATTGAAAAGTGGTGAAAAATTTCTATTGAAATTTGAGTGTGTGCATGCATGTGTGCGAATATACATATGTGTGTGTGTGTGTGAGTGTATGTATTTGAGTATATAAATATTATTTTGATATATTTAGGTTTTTGCATTGACGTAGGCCAACGACGGCAACATGCGAGTTTCATTTTTTTTATAGACTATTTTAAGGCGCTTTGGTACACAATTCTTTATATTCATTCAATCGTGACGCATTGCCATTCATACATATGCGCACACGCTGTCTGTCAGTCAGTCAGTCAATGCTGATTTATGCAAAATAGTGCAGAAAGCAAAACTTTTTCATCTGAATTCAAAACATAATTGAAAAATGTTCATTGCAGCAGCAAGTTTTTCCTTTTTGTTGGTTTTTCAAAAAAATCAAATTCATTTAAAATTTTCATCAAAGTGACGTTTGAGATAGTTGTAGTTGAGGGGAAATTATGTTATTAGAGTTCAAAAATTCGATTAAAATCAAAATTTAATAAAAATTTAGAAGTAATGAATGGAAATAAAACAAAAAATATTGAAAAGTGAATAAAATTTGGGAAATTTAGAGCTATAGGTGGGCTAAAAAGAAACTTTTCCATAGTAATCAATCCAATGGCTATTATGTCTAGTTCCAATAGAGGTCACGTAAATGATTATAAATAGAAAGGAAGTTAGAAAAGAAGATAAAAGAAATAGAGTAGAAGTTACATTTCCTCAAACTTCTTTGTTTCTTCCCAAACCAGTGAAATAGATAAAGCAAAGCTCATTCCCAAAACATCACCGCTTAACAACCTTCAACTGCATTTTGCGAAAGCTGAACAACTACGGAGGCAGTGCTCTATAGTAATGTCATACTCAAGTTATGATTGGCATGTTTTCTAAGTTTTCAAAACTTTTCATTTCATTTCATTAATCCTACTAGCATTAGAAAGTCCTTTCTTTTCAGATGTAGAAGAAACTTCGTTACTGCCTTAGATGGTCCTTTCATGGAAAAGTATTGCCGGAATCAAAATCAGACCACCTTGTGTGCGCAGTATTTATAAAGCCATAGATTAATTCAACGAGTGATAACTACCAAATTAATGCGCTGCCTGACTTTCACTATAGACATCTGTGACGCTATCTTTATTCGATGATATAGCTGCATTCAAAATGGCCAAAACTTTCGTTAGGAAAACTGTTACCATCGCTGCCATAGCAAAGGAATAGTTCGACAAGAAATCCTGGAACCATCCGTACAGAGATGACATGAGTATAACTTTGAAGTATGACCTCTTAAGCTAACCTAAGATTACGATCCGTCGATGTCACATCATTCTTTCTACCGAAGCGAATTGAAGGCACACGATTGTTCATTGGCATCAAGAACAGTGGAGCCTGCTCTGATGACTGATGTTGTATCTGTCTGTGCCTAATATCAATCTCATCGTGCCAGACTCCATTAAGTTTGAGCCTGCACTAAACAGATTTGGAGATCCAGAGGGAAAAAATTAGGGAAGGCTTTAAAAGGATCACCAGTTGCTGCATTTGCTTTCATCGACGGCCTAGAGTTTCAAGCTTCTTAACAATTCACTCATATAGTCAGATTATGAGTTACTCAAATACTAAGATTTTACCCTTAGCTAGTTGTAGTTACTCTGCACAACTTTTGCTCTTGTTCTTGTTCTTCCTAGGTCTTTGCCTATGTTACTAATTGTAAGATAATTAAGTAAACGTATTTTTGCTCATTTTTTTCCCAGCACTTTAAATGAGTTGTTTGCAAATGAATTTCGTAAATTTATAAACAAAAACTGCATACCTGCATGCTTTAGAAATATCTTGATTTATTTTATTTCATTCTGCATATTTTAAGTTTAAATTTTATAAATTTTTTAAGCAAACTCACACACAAATACAGATTTAAAAATCAGCACACGTATTTTTTGGTTACTGATTGCTGCTTTGTTTATTTGTGTTAAAAGTTTTCAACATTTAAATAAACAAACAAACACATACATAATTGTGTAAACACAAGCATTAATAGTTATATGCACACATGTGGAAAGTTGCATTGTAATGCACAGTGGAATGTAAAAATGCTGTGGACTCCAACTAAATTATCGTTTGATAATGCCTTATAATCGAATGACTCTTTTTTTTTTTTTGGCAATGTTTTAAAGAGCAGGCGGTGCCACGCCTTCTAACAGGAAAAAATTTCCATGGCTAAGCTAATAGACTGATATTGCTGAAATATGATATGCATATAGGTTGAAGCTTAAGAAAGTGTATTAAAAACTCGGTATTCTTTAAGTGGGTGTGTCACTACCCTAATGGGAAACACTTTGTCACGGCTTTGTTTCTATGCAAGCGGTTTCACGCCCTCAACAATTAGCCTTCCATTGGGCAATGACGTGCGAGGCGGTAAGTGGAGCGCATGGGTCTGGCCAGACCCATATACATATATTAGGGTGGTTTAAAATATTAAAGTTGCTCCAAACTTCGCATGCCCGGGCACTCAAAGTTTTGTATTGGTGCCAATAAGAACCACGTAAGATTTGGTTTATTTCTGAAAACATTTGATGGACCCGCCACCGTTTTGTAAACTAGAAAATGGCCCTTAATCTACTGAAACTTCCCCCTAAAGGGATCAAACGTATGACAAGTTCCCATTATTTTTTTCCTTCCAACATTTTTGCCGAACATACTTACCCCTTATCACATCTCCTTAGGGGGGCTCCTCTGCAAAAATGGCATTCTTATGAAATTAACTTCCCCTTTCACAGATGCCTCTGGAGAGGTAAAATGCTAGACCAACTTGCATTATTTTTACTCTCCTAAACTTTTCCCTTGATACACCTACCCCTTATTGATACTCCTACCGCCACCCTTTTGGGGATCCCCATACAAAAAACACAAAAAAATTTCGAAAATTTGGAAAAATAATTCATAGCTTCCCCGGACTGACCCGTAGAGGGTTCATATGTTTCACCAGATCCTTTTATATTTTCTTTTTCAATATATTTCCCGGACATACTTACCCTCTATCTGCTACCTTTTTGGGGGTCCCCCTACAAAAAATTAAGAAAATTTCGAAAACAATTCATAGCTTTCCTGGGATGACCCGTTGAGGGGTCATATGTACTACCAGATCCTCCCTACATTTTTTCCAGAAAATACTTACCTCTATCTCAACCCCTTTGGGGGGATTCCTTGCAAAAATTAAGAAAACTTTTAAAAATAATTCATATCACTAGCTTGTATTATATTCATCTATTCACAAAAAGGATACTTTATACGATTTGTAGCATTAGCTGTTTTTGTTCTCCATCATTTGACAAAATTTAGTTGTAGTCTTTCATAAATGCATAAACAATATTTTTTTCAATATCATGTGCAGTTGACTGGGAAAAAAGTTTAAAATTAAATTTTTTATTACAAATATATCGCAAACGTATCGTTTACTGTTGTATTGCGTTCACCTTAACTAATTTGAGGAAGTCATGGACGGGGATCACTCAGAAATACCTAGAAAAAGAGATATACCAATTTGAAAATCGATTGGGCCTGGCCAGACTCATACGGCCATCAGAGGGTTAAATACGTTTTCAATGATAAACTATCCAATTTGAATAAAATTTGGTACAGATATAGATTGAATCCTGAAGCATGATATTTGTTTTCAATGGGTGTTGTCACGCCTCTAATATGTTTTCACAGCTATATCAATTTTTCCGATTTCGTTGAAATTTGGTATGGCGATAGATTTAACTCTAAGGAAGGGATGGAGATGGATCTACAAATTTGTTTTCTTCTTATGTATGTATATTTAACAACTTAATACTATTTTTTAATTTTTTCGCAAAACGAATAAATTAATTCTAAACTAATCCCAGGCGCAAAATTATTACGCTGTTATTAGTGCGCAGTATTTATTTAATATTTTGTTTTTCTTAAATAAATTTCATACCCACTGTATGTATTGTAAGCATATGATAAAGCAGTACATTTTATTTTCATCTTAAAAATAATTTGCATTTTTTTGAGAAAAAAAAAACTTATATACCTGCTACCAAATTCCTAACCTGAGTCCATACACCATACCACACACACATTCTATTTAAAGTCCAACCACATTTATTTGCTTTTTCACTTTTCTTTCAGCAGAAACAAAAAATGCCATAGAAAGATGAAACCAAAATTGTCACCATTTTACCTGCAAACTTTATGTACTTATTTTGGTTTATTTTTAGAAAACGTTTAAAAATTCCACCTCCATCTCTACTCTAAAGCCACATTCACGTATTCGACCTCTTAAATTTTTCAAATGCAAAGAAGTAAGAGCTCTTTCGCACGCTTAACCTATAATCATCGTTAAGTTGCGGCATAAAATTTTTTTTGGAATTCGTGCACGAATGGTTGCTTATACTCGTGCTCATCACATGACTTTGTCATTAGGTTTTTGCTCTTAACCCCATCGAACTATGTTTATACTCCAAATGCCAAATGTTGTTGATGTTCGGCTCTGAATAATAAATATAAATTTTTGGTTTTCTATTTTCCAAAAAAAAATGTACAGCTAAAAAAAAAAGGTGGAAATCAAAAATAAGAGAGAGAGAAATTTTCTAGCCTCCTTCAACACACATACTTTTTTAGTGAGAAGTGTCATTCAATGCATTCTGTCGTTAAAGGTCGTTGTGATGCTGCTGCTTGCGTGTTGTCCTCTTTGTTTTCCCTGCCTTTCGTGACTTAAACGAAAAGTGCAGAATGCAAGTGACAATGCCAAAAGTTCGTTGTAGTTTTCGTTCAAAGTTTTTGCATGGTTTACCGTTTTGTTTTGTATATTTTATAAGCGTTTGAGCCTTACATTTAGTTTTAGAAATTTTTTCTTAGTTTCTGGCTGCTATTTTGATTAACATCGCAATTGCATTTCAATGAAGTTATTTTCAAAGTTGAACTAAATAATAAAAATAGTTTAATTGCTTTTGAGTTGATTAAAAATAAAATATGGCTTTCTAAGTAGCTTTATTTTATGACCTTTAAAGTTTTAACTAGTTAAATACACCACGACACATGCATGGATAGTAAAGTTTGTTTCAAATAAATATTGCTCATACGTCATGTTGAACAAAATTAATTTTTTCCTACGCTTAAGCAATGAAACATTTTTTACAGCAAATATATTTGATATTTAGCATAAATTACAATTACGCAACTTTTCTTTAAGCCAGAAATTGCAGATTTTAATAAGCTGTAACCTAAGACTTGTTAAAACATTTTTTTTTAATGCTGGCAGCTGTTTTAAAATTTAACAAAACTTTCATCATTACATCATTCAAACCACTGTTATCAGCTGTGTCAAAGCTCAGTTTATTGTTTATAAGCCTTATATCCATGGCTTCCATCATTTTAGAGAAATCAAATAGCCATTGCCTAACTTGCAATATGAGTCTTAACGAACTCTTACAAAGACACTTATTTGGGATTGCCATCTCGCTCAAAGAATTCATAAAAGAGTCTGAAGAGAGTATTTTTTTTAATTACACTATCCGACTTTTTTGACATTTTTTTTGATCCTTGAGTTTTCTAAATTTTTTATGATGTAATTGGTCCCCTAAGTTCAAAAAAAAATTTGATCGATTTTTCTAACTGTTAGTTTTTTTTAAATTCTTTTTCAGTGTATTTTCAGTGTATTTTTAGGCTATATCTCAAATATAAACCAATTTTCTTCAAATAAATTTTGAAACAAAGGTAATAACAACTCTTGTAGAGGAAAGTTTTGGTTTTAATATACAGGTTACGAGATAAAAGCTGACACATTTGAAAAAATTGATTTTTATAAAATTTGTATCCAATAAAAAATAACTTTAAAAATGTAAATATTTAAACTGTTCAGAAGAAAATAATACCAAGTTTTTATTATCTTTTTTTCAAAATTTATTCAAACGAAATCGGTTTATATATGGATGAGATATAGCCTAATAACTGAAAATACACTGAAAATACATTAAAAAAAAAAAATAAATAAAAAACTAACCGTGAGAAAAATCTATCAAAAATTTTTTTGAGCTTAGGGGACTTTATTACCTCATAAAAAATTGAGAAATATAATGGAACATTTTTGGTGTCGGCTAGTCAAATTCATGCTTATGAGCTGCAAATGTATGTCTGAAAGCACTCATTTTTAAACCGAATTATGATGTTAAACAATCAACAAAATACACAGAAATGAGTCTGAAATATTGGAAAAAACAGAAAAAAAGAACTCGTTTTCATAATTTATGAGTCTGAAAAACTCATTTTTGAACTGAAGCTTTACAATCAAGGAAATGTTAAATTTTAAGATTGTGAGTGTACTCACAGTTATGAGTACTTTTAAAGTCATAATTAGCAGAGCTAATCGTGTGATTGATCGATATTCAGCCAAAAATTCACAAGCATTCAAAATGACCTCAAACATCTAGAAGTGAATGATTGATTGTCTATGACTTCTTATAACGGAACTGTCAGATTTAAAAAACTATACAAGTGTGTGCTGAGAAAAACTGCAACATTGCCAGAATAGTTCAGAAATTGTTCAATCGAATCAATCAAAGTCTGGCACCTCGCAGCAGAAATGTCGAGAGCGAGCTAAAAATATCCAGAGAACGAAAAAATCATATACATATGTATATAAAGTTGAACTCATATTGGATCGCAGAGTTGCCAAGTTGAAAAGAAGGAATTCCTCGCCTTTCCAAAATAAAATAATTTGTCCTTAAAATGATAAAAAGATTAACATTTTTTGAAAAAAAAAAGCCTTTTAATTATGTCAACGTCAAAAGGTGGATAAAATTAGCCCAAAAGCAATTTTTACAAAAACAAATTGTCTGAAAATTTTTTGAAAAACTTTTTTCTAAGTGTTACCATTTCGATGTAAAACTATGTTTTACTCGTCAGCATATGGCATATATGATCGATCAATTGAAAACTTTTATTGCTGACCGCTAGCGAATTGAAGCAAATGCTTTGCATCCTAACTACAAAAATTTTCATTGCGTACTCTTAGGCACATTTCGCAATTACATGTTTTATAACATCATACATCATAATTTTCGCAATTTACAGTTACGTTAACTTTTTTATTCTCTTTTAGCTCGAAATATTCCATTAAAAATTGGGTTTTGATTGTAAACAAAATAAATGATATAATCTGATCAACAAGTTTACAACTTAAGGCATATCCTTTAGCTAAAAAACCCTATTTTTGTTAAACTTTTTTTTTAACATCACATGCTACAATTACTTCACATCACTACACACATACCTAAGTATATAAACACGTACCATGTTTATTTTTTTTTATAATATGAAAAATTCCTAAACTTTTTGATTGAAAGGATTTTTCTCTTTGAATAGTAAATCAAATGATGAAATGCTGTTATTTACAAACTTATAGGAAAGGTCTCATGAATTCATAGTTACGTGCAAGCAAAAAGCTGCAAGCTAATTTTAAATTTGATTTATACTTATGAGATCATTGAAGCGTAAAAACAATACAATTTTTGTTCTTATTTCTTTTAAACATTTTTAAGTCTCTAGATGATATTGGTAAGGAAATTACATTGGTTTTATTAGCAATGCAGACAACAGTTAATAAGCGACAGTCATATAAAGCACTGAAGATTCGTTAACAAAACAAACAAAAGAATCGTTATTTACATTTATTTTGAAAAGATTTCTTAGAAATATTGACCATTACTGCAGCTAATATAATCCATTCTGAAATTGGAAATTGCGACCAAAATTTTGTTCAGTAATGAGGCCTATTTCTGGCTTAATATTACCGTATTTTGGTTGAAGAGCAACCCGATGAGGTTCAAGAGCTGCCATTCGGTTTGATCTATGTGCTTGTGGAATCATCTTCGTCTATATTACTTCAAAAATGTGGTCTACCGGAACGTAGCTGTGAATGACGCCAATTATCGAGCCATGATCACATACTATTTGTTACCTTACTCTGAAACCTGTGGTCTTGAAAGCTTTTGGTGTCAACAAAAGGGGGCCAGTTACCACACAGCCCATGAAACCATCGTTTATTGTGACAACAAATTGGTTATCAATTAATTTCACGGATCTGACCGGTTAATCGATCGCCTAGATCGTGTGAAAAAACTTTTCTATACTTTTTTCTTTGTGTCCAAAGTCTACATAGATTAGCCGACTATAATTAAGGAAGTGGAAGTCAACATTACAAGCGTCGTTCGCTGAATACCACTCGACGGCGTCATCGAAAATACGGAACTTTCGAATGGAACATGTTAGCCGCAGTTACGGCAAACATTTGAAATAAAAAATAAATATAAGTAATGATTTTTGTTTTTATCTATACTACTCATTTATATAAAATTGCTTCTATAGAAATGGTTTGTAACGCTTTGGTGCAAAATATACAGAACCGATTTTAATAATTTCTTTTTTAAAACAACATATTTGTGATAACAAATGTTACTGTATACTTATTTTTTTGTTCTGTAAAATTAAATATTCTTTTTTTTAGAATTAAGTTTTTGCAAAACCTCTCAAAAAACCTGTGGTTTTGCCTTTTCGTTGCTTACGCTTATGGTGCTCTAGAATTCTCTGTTGTGTTTTTTTTATAACTAAAAATAAAACTTTCAGCCACAGTTTATATTCATATAACCGATTTTTTACAAGTCCACTTTGTGGTTGCGCTATCACAAGGCAAATGGTTGTCTCACATGATTTACAAATATGTATGTATGTCCTTTTTTCATATATTTTTTTGTTAACTCACAGCTGGTGGCTCTCACAGTGAATTATTCAAACAATATTTATCAAGAGAGAAAATGAAAATATTGTAACCATTTACTAGCTCACTTAGGCGTATGTACGAAAACTTTAGAATAAATACATTTTACAATAATATGTACGTACGTACATGCAATAAAAAAACAAAACAAAAAATATTGATCAAATTTCAAACGAAAATCGACTATAAAATATGTTATATAGTTTATTTTGTTTTTTCAGCATTCCGAAACTTTACAGACGAGTAGTAGTTGGTCATTTGATGTAAACAAATAGTTTTGCTCTATGCACAAATAACGCTTTAACTTGTAAATTTCTCAAACACACTTACATCACATACATATGTATATTGCAATATATAACCATCGCGCTCATCACCACTTTGCCACCTTCTAACAATTTCGCACACAAGCACAAAAACCCTTCAAGCATTCAACATCACTGCAATGCAAGGGTTATGATTTTTTGTCAAATATTTTCAAAATATTGGGACTGCTGAAATATTTCTGCAGGTCATTCAGCTATGAAGTATTTTCAGCATTTTATTTTAATTTTTTATTTTGTAAAATTTTTTTTTTCTTTTTTATTTAAATGTTTGTTTTTTCGACAGCACACGCACGAGTTAACTCGTAAATTGTGCAACACTTTGTTTGTGTAAATTTCATAAATTTAATTTTGTTTATTGCCCTAAGACACGTTGTAACATTTTGCTACAACAGTACTTATGTACAGAACAGACTACAAGAGTGGCCGGCATCAGTTGATTTCTGAATTTTTTATCGCTGTGTTGTACAGAGAAATCACTTTTTTATGATCACTAAATTTAAAGTCACTTCTCTAAATGGAGCAATATATATGAAGTATTTAATTGGCCTTCATGATATTCTCGCCTATTTTGTTTTTTGAAATTAAACAATTTATCTAGAAAAAGAGCAATTTTTTCGCCAACTAACAACATTAACGTGTACTTTGTTTTGTTCTTGTAAATTTTTGTAAAATGTTTTAGACACATTGGCAACAGCATAGCACCTCTGCTTATTTGTGTACGTACATCAACTAAAATGCCAATTTTCTAAAACAGTAGAAACAATTTAATGCTTTATTGGTACTCAACCGTAGTTGTTGTAGCTGCATTTGTTTCCCTTCTTTTGCTATTACTCTTCCTGTTCTTGCTATTGTTGATGCTGTTTCATTAAAAAGTGTTTATTGACTACTACAAACACATAAAAACACACATACCGGTGAGAAGCAATTGAAAAATTATGACTATACAGCAACAACAATAACAGCGCAATTACTTAATGCCATTGGCAGCAGCAACAAGAAAAAAAAATGCCGTTAGCAACACTAAAGGTAATGGCACAAAATTTGCAATAAAATCGCGCGCAAAACAATATGCCGGATGGTGTTGTTTAATAAAAGGAAATTGACATTTTCGAACAAATTATGTGCTTACAGGTGTGAATATTTGTGTGAAAGTATAATTTCCCAGTAAACATTTGGAAGATTCTCAAATTTTCCTTACGTTGAATAATTACATAACTCTTGTGGAAGCTCAAATTTAAAAAGAAAAATTTTTTCATTGCATATATTTAGGCTTTTTGGCATTTGTTTCAAGGCAATATGATTTGATATTTCCTTTTGATATTTGCAGTTGCCCACCGAACATTTTGAACACGGAAAATCATAGCTCTCAAACTCATATTCTAACGCCAAGCAACAGTTTGTTTGACAGAAATTGTTCGAGGGTAAAGGCAAATTAAAATTTCTCGTACACGAGAAAGCATACCGTACAGCGTAAGCTCGTGGGTAAACTTGTTAAAACTGAATAAAATTTAACTCTTACCGTCTCCTATTTTTTGAAGCTTTCAAATTGACCACGTTCTATATTTGCTAAAAAGTGTAGATATTAAACAGACCAGCTATCTCCAGTTCCCAACTGTGATTTTTATATATCGCTGCTTACACAAATATCAAGATGATTACACATGCACGTGCTTCCACCATTTTAAATTTCCTGCGATTTACGTGAAACGTTCTCAATTCAATTTTTCTATGGTGAATTTCTTTCATTATCTTTATTTTTATAACTTATGTTTCTTCTGCTTTCATTTTTTACACCATTTTTATTCAACAACTATTTTCATAACGTTGGCACTTTAAGATAACGTTACAAATTTGATTTTCGTTGATCCACATCCATCAGACAGAGTGCTTGCCGCATCATAACAGAAAGCTGTAGTAGTAGTAGTAGTATCAGTGTGAAAATAAAATTTATTGTACAATTTAACCCAGTCAACATTTGGATGAATGTTAAACTTTCCATCTTACAAGCGATAAATTCATACTTCTGGAAGAATTAAATTGAAATGTATTGCATATTTTTAGGCATTTCATAAATTGCATATGCTTCAGTATGTTATGATTTGAAATGACATTTTTTGTTATTTTGCATTGTACAAATGTTATTATATAGACCAAATATTAAAACATTGAACGCACATATAACTTTTTCGCTGACAAAGTCAAGCAAACAAAAAATGCAAAACCTACAGAAGTACAGTCAGCGAAAAAGCTATATGTGCGTAAAATGTTTTAATATATTTCCCATGATAAAAAGTGATAACGAAAATAACGGTAAAACAAAAGTATGTAGAATGCAAGCAGAATTTGCAGAAAGTAATTTGGAATGTTGCTTTTGTTATTTGCTGAATTAAAATAAAACTCTGACGCGTATAAAAATGTTTTCTGGGAGCAATGCAGTTGATGATGCGATCCATTTTCTATACAACAAAGTGAGAAGGAGTTAAAGATAGGAACTTGAAATCACTTAAGTGTGTGCAATAAATATATTTTTGCACTAAATAAACCAAGTTTCAGCTTTGGTAAAGTGCTTACAGTGAATTTCTTTTAATGAAATTGAAAAGTTATGAATTATAAGTGTTAAATTTTAGATTATCCACATAGAAGACAAATCATGCTTTATAGGATATTATTTTTTGCCACTCTTAGTTTTTGGCGAAAATAATTACAAAAGAGTTGTTTTTAATTTTGTTCCCTCGTACCACTCTAACTTAAGTTATTCCCATTGAATAATATCGGAGGTATACCTTTGAAAATTTATAAAGAGTTCAAAAATCAAGTTAATAGCGAGTCATTCAAAATGAGAAACAGTTTAGAATCAGGCAAGCAGTAAACCCTCTCGAAGGGTAAGTAATTTCTTCGAATTGTGCTGTATTCTCATTTAGTATCGGAACAAATCGAAAGAAAGGTAGTATGTATAGTAGTAGTAGTATTATTTGCTAAAAACCGTAACCTCTGAAGTTTTTTCTATAAATTTTAGAAATAGAAAGTAGAATTGCTTTGGCATTGAAATGACGGAATAATATTTAAAATTGACTTTATCACCTTCCGGAAGATTCAAGAAAAGTTTTCCCGACCTTACTGTTTCCAGCTACCTTCCTATCTCTTTTTATTATAAACCTACTCGGAATATGGCATTTAAAAGAGTCATCTATTAAGCTATTGAGCATTGGCTTAAACTTATAAGAAAGAAAATTGTAAGTTTGCGCGTTTTTTTGCTAAATAAACACTTATTTTACCTCTTGGAAATTTTTTCAATTTTCTGCGTTAAAGTTAATTCTACAATAAACAACTTTTGCAGCCTAAAGCATGTATGAAACTCACCCCTCAAGCTCAGGCACTTTTTTCACCACAAATACAAAAAATATTAAGATTTTGTTGAAATTTTTATTAATAAACATAAACTTTAATGCCAACATTTCTTATGCAAAAAGTAACGCGTTTTTCGCACATCGTTGCAACTTCATTAATCACATGCATACAAAGTGACAAACCCGCAGAGATTAAAAAAAAGGCACATACACACAACTAAAAAAAAAAAAAAAAGACTCCCAATTTAAAAAAGAAATTATTAAAAGTTAAGTTAAATATGTACACGATAATTTGTTAATGTGGTATGATAAAAGCATTTGTAAAGCATTTTTAAAGATGCTACGCATACATGTAAACACAACACGTACTCTAACGAGCAGTGTCAGTGCCAATGTGTGCAGGAAATTAAATTAAATTTTTTTTTTGTTGTCGTTTTACGCTGAGTTCCAAGAACGAAAAAGGAAGTTGACATTTTTATTTATGATGACTGCGCAAATTACAGAAGGAAACAGCTAAAAAAATGTTATGTGCTTTTAGGCGACATTTATTGCATTTAGCAAAGTTTTTTTTAAATTGCGCTCGCTTTTTTATTTCTAACTGGAATTTTAATTCTATTTTTCTCTTTTTAATTTGAAATTGTACTTTTTTCGATTTTTATTTGTGAATAAAAAAAATTAATTTTACCAATTTAACTGCAAACTTTTTTTCATTTCTATTAAATTTTCTACAAAATTTACATATTTAACGAGAAGTTTTTCTTACTTACATATGTCTTATACAGGCACAAGAAATTGACGCATACATCTAGAGCTACACATATGCCCAGTCAACATTTGGAATGATGGTTATGAATGATAAATTTATAACTCTTCTTTAAGAGTTAAATTTAAATTATTATTTTAGTTGCATATTTTTAGGCATTTCAAAATTTTTTTTTATATTTCAATGCATTTTGGCTTAATATTATTTTTTTGTTATTAATATTATACAAATATATCATATAGTTAAAAGAAAAGCTGCCAGACTTGTCTTCTATTTTCATGTTATAAAGGGTGGTTCATTTGGATCTAATTTTTTCGACCATTTCGAGTCGGCTTATTCATGTAAGCTTTGGACTTTACGTAGGCTCAAAGGAAAATGTCAAGAGTGATTTGATATCACATGATACGCTATTAAGTGTAATACTTAGTCCTCCTACCATTGTGCTACGATATTCTAGTTTTTTTTTGAATCGTTCAATAGATTTTCAAAATATTTTGAAGTATCTCAGCATAAAAAATGATTAATTTTAATATTAGGGATAATCTGAGCCTTAACATTTAACCAATTACACTTTAGAATACAGAGTGTCACACATTACCTATATTTTTTTTTACAAATCAACAAGGTGCATTGCATTTATATGAATTATCTACGGAAGAAACTTTCAAATGAACAAACTCAATCGCACCCAATCAAAACCATTACCACGGGCATAAAAAATATGACCCTTTCGCTATTCAAAATGTTTGCTGGGTATA
The DNA here is from genome assembly GCA_963662105.1 of Meiosimyza platycephala. Classification (NCBI taxonomy): domain Eukaryota; kingdom Metazoa; phylum Arthropoda; class Insecta; order Diptera; family Lauxaniidae; genus Meiosimyza; species Meiosimyza platycephala. Next base: position 88,486,632 of record OY759210.1, read on the forward strand.
ACATACATATATGTAGTATGTGTTGAGTTGCGTTGTGAAAGTTTCATCTTAAATTTAAACTTTTTTTTAAATACTTTTTTGTAAAACTTTTGTTTGAAATTTTCTTGGCTATGCGTCTTTTTTATCAACATTTGGTTTTTATTTAAGTTTGTTTTTGCTTTAATTTAAAATTTAATTTTTTACTTAAGTTTTGATTAATTAATGTTGATTTTGTAGTGTTTGTTTGCTTAGCATTTTCACGAAATATGAATGAATTTACGTTTTTTTTTTTGTGGCGTATCGTAACAGAAAATAATTTAAATTATTTTACTGAATTTACTGTTCAGTGCAGTGTGTGATAACACCGAAAAAAAATTACAACAAGATAAAACAAAACAGAAAAACTGTGCTTAAGCTGATCATTCTAGTTTCATTGATTGCTAAATAGAATCATCAGTGACCTTTCAGGTGAGAATTAATAAGCTGATAAGTTTTGCATAGAGTTTTTGCGAACTCAGTTAAAATGCAAAACAAAGCAAAACCAAAACTCTTATTTTTGTTATGTCTTTGTTTTTGTAAATCATTTGTTATCACACTTTTCTCGCAGGCGCACCGTTGCAAACTTTCTTGGCGAGACAAAACAAAGTAACAAACGCAAATCGTATAATAAATCGATGAGCACACCGAAAGGTAAATTCTTTGTGGTGTAGAAAATAATTTATAATTATGTAGGCGCATTATATTGAAATATTTATTTTGATAACTTACTATTCTATAATTTTACCGAAAAGATCGAAATTTAATTTTAATCGTAACTACCTTCCCCATATCTATTTAGAAAATAATCTTATACAAGTATACTCTCGAACTCAAAAAAAATTAGAAACGTTTCAACGTTAATTTTCTTGCTAACATACTATAGGTATAGATATTTTAGTTAATTTTTAATATATTGAAGAACACAAGAAGCTTCTAACCCACTATACAAATACATGCTACATATATATCGTTGTCTCTGAATATACTTCAAATACGTTACTCATATTACTAACAACAGCTGTATTATACGCTTCAATCGTTTGTTGCGGTTTAAATCATAAAAATATTGCGAACCTTTGTCAGCAGGCAGCCAGCAAACACAAAATCCAAAAATTTTATTATCGCAAGTTACCAAGTGCATTTTGAATTATAATTAAAATTCTAGGCTATTGTCGGGCTTTTTATGGCTTAATTAAAATTAATTGAATTAATTGCTTTAATATGAGATTGGTTTTTTGCCACATTGAGTTTTTACTATTTGAAATATTATGCGTCGAGTAGCCTAAGTACGATTATGCGTTTATATTTAAACATCTGTTGACAGCTTTTAATTTATTTCAATTTCCGTCGGATATGGACAAATTGCTTCAACAAAATTGTATTTATTATAAATATTTTTAGGAAAATCAAATGTGTACATTAAAATATATTTATTAGGGTGGAGCGAATTATTTTTTTTTTTTAATAATTACATTAGCCTGTGCGGGGAATAGTTGCCATTTACCATATATTGTAATTAGGAAGCTGGGGCTTGTCGGACATAATATCCAGGTGCGAAGAACAGTTAAAAAAAATTTCGGACACATATGATTTATGGTATTAATATATTGTTAAATAGAATAGAATTTAGTCATATACAATATATGATTTAGTGATTATTAACAAACGAATGATTGCTACAAAATCATATTTGTTTCAACCAAAATATGATTTGGTAATTATTACCAAATATATAATTGATCCAATAATATTATTCCATTCACTGCGATATGTGACCTTTTAACATATATCAAATATTTAATTCGGCTATATCAAATATACTATTTGTTAATTATTACCAAATTTTGTTATATGTAATTAAATTGTTTTCTCAGTGTAGTTAAATGTAATAGAGGTAAATTTTGCCTTGTGAGATTGTCACACAATAATTGCTGTTATCGAACGGCGGTTGAGAAATTGGACTGAAATTATGCACAATCTTATTACTTCTTCTGCAAATTTCTCGGTAAGAAAACTACTCGCATTCTCCAGTTCTTCTTCAAGATGTACTTAGCAGTACATCACAATACTTGAAGTGATTTACAAATACTACATTTTTGGAATGTATAAATATTTTGGTTTTGACAATTTTTCAAATAGTGGCCATAGAGCTGCAAATTGCATTGTAAAATAAGAGAATAATGTCAAATACGAAGTAAATCGGAAAATGAACTTTGAAGAATATATTCTGAACTTTGATGAGTAAGCTTTACTGTGCCATAATCACCTGAGTAGATATGAGAGCTCAAAGGTTGGTAAATCGCTTTGTATTTTTTTTACCATAAATTGAATTGACTAGTACATACAAGATGCCTTTTTAAATTATATATTTATTCATTATATTTATATTAAACATATAAATTGCTATCTATAAACTTACAACAAAATCAACTGGGTTTTCTTCGAATAGATTTTATAAAATACGTGTAACAATAATCATTAAATTGAAGCTAAGAATAAACATATAATTCCCTTTTACTAAATATTAAAAACTGGTTGCTGCGCTAGTTGTTCAAAATCAATATATAAATATATTACTTATAGGTATATTTTCTTATGATTTATTTGTATGTACAACTGCATTTGTAGTAAAATGAAAAACAGTTTAAGTTGACTTAAGACAATTGTGGTTAAAGCCCATTTTCTATCTTCATCTGCATTCACTTTCCTTACGGCAGTCTTGGCAGAAATCTCTTGTTTGCTAGCAACTTAATTTGGCCATTTAACTTAGATTTTGTGCTGCATCCACAAATGTAAGTAAATGCGATTTCAGATTTGGTTTTAGCATCTGCAGAATATTCCAAATTAGTCAAAAGTTGTAAATTTTCGACCACAATTAGATCAAAGCTGGCATTGGGACAAGATGCTACAGTTTCCTGACTAACATTTAACTTTTTCGCTGAACAACTTCACCACAGATGGATGTCATTAGTTTTTCATCAATATTTTTTTAATTTCCACTTTTCGTCCAAGTGTACACAGTTATTCGCAGTCCTTGAAATTGTTCCAATATATTTTATTAGAAAAAAATTTAATTTGTGGAAGTAACTGCAGAGTCTTTTTAGTTTGAGAATAATTTAAGATTTATAATCCAAAACGTTAACAGCTGATGATGAAACGTCAATATTTTTGACAGCCCTTGCGTAAAAATTCAATTCAATCAATTTTGGCGTTGCCAGAAAACTTCGTTTAAACAGAAACCTAACCGGAAGTAAAGCGTTCGAAGTTAAAGTTGTTATAATTCTGCCTAACAAAAAAAACTTTTTTTTTTAATTTAATGTTAAGTGGCGGAGATTATATCTCACAAATTGATGTATATCAGAAAAAAATTTGAGGTACGTTGGTCATTGAAAAATTGCCATTCATTGTCGAGTTAGTGAGCTGCTTAGTTATAGTTTATAAAGATATTTTTGAAGATTTAAAAATCAAAAATTAGATTTTGCTGCATTATAAATTCTAATAAACTTATTAAAATAGTTTCTTTGTTATTAAATTTATCTTATTTCATAAATAAATGTTACTTTGTTACTGCTTACGAATACTATGTCTTTTGTCATCAAGATATTAATATGGCTTTTTGGCAGAAAAAATATATATCAAGTATTTTCCTTTATTCTATGAATTCTTAACATACTTGATCTTCTGGGTATTGGAGAGTTATTATCATCATTCCACAACTGGCACTCAGAGAAGCTAAGATAACTTTTTGCATTTCTTACGAAACACCACGCCTCTCTCGTGATATGTTCAGCATTGATTATATCTTTGAGTTTATTAAAGCTGTTATGTTAAGCAATTTTAACGGGATCTTTCCAATTTTGCTTTCCAGTCAAAGGCATTGCCAAGTTGGCTGAGAATAAATACTTGTCAGAGACTAGACATCATTCCACATGACATATACATAGAGTACGTTTCATTAGTCAAACACAAAAAACTTTATAAGCTGATAAGCACATAAATCTGTGGTCACAATCGATAACCGCCTAAGTCAACTTAAGAAAGAATTGAGTTATGTATGCTACCATACTCTACTAACAAAACTTTATATTTACATGAAACCCCTATTTCTTTAACAATTTTTTGTAAAAAGATAGTAATGAAAACATATTGATTTAAGTCATTACATTTACAATAAGCGCCAAAATATATTTATGAAAATATTGTCATAAGATGTTATTATTTTTAAATAGCCTATAATGACCTAAGCGGTTCTTGCTCATTTTTTCCTAAATTAATTATCATAAACAAGAGAGTTAATTTAAGCGCCCAAGTATTGATAAGTGATTATTACAAATTGAGAATGTTTAAGCACAAGTTCTATCTCTACAAAAGCTATTAACACAATTTTATATCTTCTTAACAAATGAAACTTTCATTATTGTTTTTGGACCTAAGCATTGCGCGTGTAATAATCTTTAATTTTGCATTAAATTTTTTCTGATACCCTTTATAACTTTTTTCTGAAACGGCTCTGTATATAAAAAGTGATTTTTCTCGAACGCATGATTTTCGACTTAGGCTATTATTGCTTGTGGCCACAGAAATTAGTAGACCTCATGGTGATCAAATGTGCACAAAAACGAATGTGGATCCGTTTCTAACCCGTTATGTTACAAATCCGTCAGAGCAATGTATATATCATTAACAAAAAAAAAATTTTTTAGTTTTAATCAAAACTTTTATTTTATTTTCAATGTACTAGGGATACGAAATACAGTTCTGTACTTATTTTTAATTTAAATACTTTTCTTATATCATTAGCCACATGCTTCTAAAACTAATCTTTAAAGCGAAAAGAATAACTTATCAGAATTTTCAAATTCGTATTATTTAAAAAAAAAACCGAGTCCGTTACGCATTTGTATATGAAGTCCGTTTTGAGTTTCGTTTCGAATCCGAAAAAGCGATTCGCATTTTTGAGAAGAACTTCATACGAAAAACTGCCAGTTTCGGATCCATTCGGATAAAATATACACACTGGGGACTTATAAAAGTCTTTCCATATATGTGAAGAAATTGAGCAAATCACAAAGTTATTGTATAAATTTAGTGAGTAGGGTAGTGTTGAAAGAAATTTTTTGAAAATCTTAATGATAATTGTTTTGAGTTTTGGCCGCAGAAATGAAAATCGTCATGAAGAAAAATTTTGCTAAGGCAGACTAATTCACGTTGTTGGTGACATATGTATGTGTTGAGATAGTATTCAATACTACTTAAATTTGCTTCTAAAAATTGCCAATTATATTGTCAGATACGGATTAAATGATCATTTCATGTTCTTAGTCAGTACATACATACATATGCATACTTACATACTTACGTTTTAAACCATCATTAAAATGACAAATAGCATTTTCATTATTTTTCACTTAAAAACACCTCATCAATTTCACAAGTGCAGAATTATGTTTATCAATAATGCAATCTTATCTCTGAACTTTGAACCTAGAAGATTAAAACCTATGTTGTGGTACATATTTGTTGTTAGGTATAATTACACGTTTCGCAACAAAATTGAAATTTCTAGGAATATCAATAATTTCACTGTTTTTCTCTCTTAATTTAAATTAAATTCAGACAAATTTTGTTTATGATTAATGAAAATTTTTCGATTATCATTGTCGATCATTGAAAATCATATTATTATTTTTAGACTCAATTTTCGAAAATAGCGATTATTTACAGACCTTGTTTTTTTTACCCATGAGCAAAGAACAAAAAATGTTAGGCTATGTGCATAGGTTAAACAATTTAATGACAGGCACTCAAAGATATCTAAGACTTTAGCAATACACCTTATTTGTAAATTCCATACTCCTTCTTGTTCGGGCTTGCGTCACAAGCAAAATAAAAAATTTCTTTGCATTAATCGAAATAGCAATGAAGATCCAGAGCCATGTGAATAATTTAAACAATTTTTTGCATTCTTATTAAAAAGTTTCAAAATGTTCTTATAAATAATTCATTTACTTTTGCTACACTTAAGTCACACATTAATAAAATTAGTAAGGACTTTTTTTTTCTTTGTCAATTTAATAAGCTCTTATTGTCGCATTAAAATATTTGCATTGTAATTAAACGCCAATAAATAAGAAATGTGTATCAATTAAAATACTTAAAGAAAGTGTCAAAAAACTTTTTATTCAAATTTATGCAAAAAAAAAATGCAATAATTTTTAAAAATTAAAACGGCAAATGACAAATTAAAATACCAAAAGTATGATATGAACTGGTATCCATGTACTCACTCATAATGAACTTGGTATTGCAATAACATTTTAAGTCCATGAGAATGTCGCATACCAAATAACAACAAGATAATAATTTTGAAATGCTGACATATTTATCGGTTCAATTCTCCACGTTAGTTTAACATATTAAACAGTTAAGTTAAAGTTCACTTATTTAGTCCATGAAAATTAGGTAAAAGATGATCGTAGCAATATTAACAACTACAGGCAAACCACGCTTCTTCCTATCTTCATTAAGGTCTGTAAAAAGGTATGAAGGCTTGGTAAATATAATTTAAATTATGAAACCGTTTTCGGCTATAGTTCTTTGTGAACTATAGATGGCAGTTATATTTGCATTTATTTAAATTATATAAAGAAATAAATAATAATAATTTAAATGAAAAGTAAAAACTTTTCAAACGACGATAATGAAATTATACCACACTGGACTACACTTGCTAAATTTTTTATTTTAAACTCAAATTCAAAAATCTCCAATTGTCCTTATTCGTCTGTTAGATACATGACAATGGATTCACTGTACGCCTAAATAAGACAATTAAATAACCAAATGTCATTTAATATAAAAATAAAATTTTTTTTAACCAAATTTTAGTTATGCAATATTTTTCACAAAGTAAAAATAATAAATAAACTTTAAAAAAATACGCAGGAAGATATCACAGTTGTCATTCATTCGTAATCATTACGTGACTCAGACAAAATGTGAAATTAAAAATAACCAACGCGAAAATAATTAAATTATGGTAAAAATAAACAAAACAAAAGAAACCACCGCAAAATTAATAAAATAAATAAACAAAAATTATTTCTAAGCTTAAAGTGAAGAACATAAAATATGGAAAAAACGTAGAACCCAATAAACTACTACTTATTGTGCGATAAATAAAAACGTATGTACATACATACATAGCTTGGTATAATAGTTTTTAAATTAGCTTGTTTGAAAGTTTGAAACCGGTTAAGTTAATTAATGTCAAATTTAGTTAGAATTTATTTAAATAAAAAACGTTAGGTAGTTAATGTTAATAGCAAAACAAATAAAAAAACGATCAAAAAAAATGTTTGCTTAAATTCTAAGCTCGGAACGTCATTGGAATTTCTGACCTATAATATGGAGAAAATTTAACAAAAAAAAAACTACACATATAACATTTTGCTATATTTCATCAATAACAATTACATGAATTTTAATACAAATTATGCTTTTGTTTATATTGTATTATTAAATTTGAATGTACACTCTAAGTATTGTATTTGTGCACGTTGTGACGAGATGGCAACATGTATAAGAATTTCAAAAAAAATTAACAGAAAGAACTTCACAGTTGAACAAATTAGCTCATTATACCAGAAAAAAATCGAATTAAATTTTTTATAAAAAAAAACAAGTTTTAAAAAATAAAATGATTACCTGTCAAAATACATAAGCAGTTCGCTGAATACCAAAAACCAATGTTACCATATTTTTTCAACGCATCAAAAATGTTTATATCATACAACCCTACCTACCTATTATGAAATAAGTTGCTTCTAATTTCATCTCAAATTTCTAGTATTTCATATATGTGGCGAAGAGGGCATTGAAAATAAAGTGAGGTCGAACATAAGTGTGAGCACACAATTTTTTTTTTTTTTCGTATGAGGCTTAATTGCCGATGTATCATTTTCGGGGTACATTTTTTACTGTTACATACTTTCGTAAATTGTGAATAGCATCAAAAACCATCGTTTTTGAATAGTTTACAACTTTGTGATTTCACTATAAGAGTTTTTTAGATCAAAAAGATCCAACATTGATTCGCATGTTTTGGAGTCACTGGATTTATTTTTTCTTAGGTTTTATTTTTTGTTTGAAATTTTTATTAAAATAAATTAATCGTCTACAACAAATTATTGGTAGTAAAATACATTCAAATCAATTTAAGTGATCTTACTAACTGACAACACAGACCGTTCTTAATTATGTGCACGGCTGATTTTCTTTCTGATATCATAACAAGGCACACTGTGTTTAAACAGCTTAAAACTTGGTAAAAATTTTATTGACAAAAGAATGAGGGAGTCCTCTACTATAAAACAGCAAAAAGATTTTTTTGAATTAGTAAGTTATTTATATGTAAAATTAATCTGAACTGATATGTATGAATCGTTCCTAATTATGTGCACATAACTTTATGTGTTACCGGCCAAAATAGTTTTTAGGATAAACTAGTTTTTTCTAGGCCACACTAAGTAGTTCATCCAATGCATGTTAGGATTAACCAGTTTAGCCTGGGAAGAACTAGGGTTATTATAAACTTTAACGGCCTCACTTGCGATGTTCTTGAAATTTTAGTATTTTAAGGTAAGTGGGCAGCCTTTGGCCGCGGCTCAGGGCTTACATCCTCCAATGTGTCCAATGACGACTTCGTGGCGGCTTTCGATCGCGTTTCACTATACTATGTCTAGCACGGGCTTCGCTAACACACCGGCGTTAAATATACTGCAGTAAACCGCTTTACTATACCTTGATAAGATTTGGTTTGAACCTGCAGAAGTACAGATAAATTGCTGCTACTCAGCCATCTGGCAACGCCTTAGCAAAAAGTGATTAACTTTTTATGGCGTTAAAGAAAAATGATTTTTACAATTATAATTATGTTGGCGTACTTAAAATTTTTTAATTGAAAAAACAAACAAAAAAAAAACCTTTTTATTGTATTGTACGTGTAGGTAGTATATTAAGCTTACAAATAATGCTAAAGTGAGAAACGTGATTTTTATTTACTTAACATCGATATGATCTGTAGTTGCCGGTAAAGGTTAAAAATGTCATTCAATTAATACTCAATAAATGACTTAATATTAATGCAAATCTGTGTTTTGATTCCGATTTAAATTAATTAAAAATAAACTGTACAGTAATATGCATAAAGTTTACAAGATTGCAGTAATTAAAGCAGACTTTCTTTAGAAGTGATTCTTCTAACTAGCATAAAATCTAAATGTTGCTTATTTAATTCAGAAATGACAAAAAAAAACCTATTTTTATGTATGATCTACATTAGGATATCGTATGTATTTGAAATGGAAGAAATGCAACAGGAAAAGTTGAAACGGAAGTGATGTGAAGGTATTAAAGCTTCAGAAATCTATCGTATGCTTGCCCCAACGTTAAGAGTAGCCAACGTCCAACGTCAAAAACGAAAAAAAAGTACAAGTCATGTTTTCAATACGTGACTTCCAGGCAAGTTTTATTATAGTTGGCATTGTCTACTAGGCAAGACCGTAACCAAGTGCGAAGTTGAGCTACTACAAACACAAAAAGGCAAGGGAAGTATTCAGTCATTTTTGTTAATATCAGAGTCAATATAAGAGCCAGAAGAAATATTGATTTTTTTTATGATATAAATATTAATTTGGTGCATTGTATTCTACAAATATAAAATGACACATTTAATATAAATATCATAAGATCGACCCTCTAACCCAGAATCCAGAAAATATTTTTCCGAAGGTTTTTGATGCGCTGAATCCGAATCCGAGGTTCAAATCTCTCAATCTGACTAGTTGACCTTGAAAATAAAGTTCTAAATCCGATCTACCAAATTTCTTCCAGTTTTTCGAATCTACGAGAGATATACCATTGTTTTTCTTATATGTTACATTTTTATCGTATTCGAAACAACAAATTTCTAAACAAATTAGAAGCGTTTTTGATGAAATAGTTGCCAAATTTCAACCTCAGTGAACATCATTTTAGTTTAGTTCATTTGCCACTGTAACATATTTTAAAATTTAGTTTATATCTTGAAATATTCAAATTAACCTATTAAAGGTACATTACTTTTCGATACTTTTCAACCGTCAACAGCACTCTTCAACTTCCAAATGTGCGAGTAAAATAAAAAAAACAAAGATTATAAATAAATCTTAACAATGCTTTGTTAATGAAAATCTGAACAACGGTCGGTCTGCTGGTACTTAGAAGCTAAACAGAAATTAAAATGTTTTTTTTTTTCAATACTCTCATGCTTAACTCGATAACCTTTCAAAAATTTTGAAAAATGATATATGTGCGAGTATGTATCTATCTATGTATGTATGTAGGTACATATTTTTAAAGAACATTCTGAATTTCTTAATTATGAAATTCTGATTAACAATCGCACAAAAAACAACAAATCAAAAACCCATACAATATGTCCACATATTGGTGATGACAGCCAAATGTTGCGGCAACAAAAGAATTAACAAAATAAAACAACAAACAAACGCTAAAACCAAAAGTAGAAGGCAATATAAAAATCAACACACGCTATGCATTCAAATTCAACAATAAAGACCGGCAAGTTAAAAACTCAAGCCGAGCTTCAATATTTCACAGTGCGACGGTTACGCGCAACGTTGAAACAACAACGCAGACCGCAAATTAAAATTCAATTTAAATTTCTTGGTGAGACAAGTCTTTAAGCTAATAAAAATAAATTTACAAAAAAAAATCGAAAGAAACGAAATCGCAGAAAATAAATCAAAAAAGTGTTAACTGATTTGAAAAACAAATCACAAAATCGTGACCAGAAGAAGACCGCAAAAAGTGTTTCAACATTTTGGACGATTTATCAAATTTCATTACATTCATTTATTGGGTTTGTTGTTGGTCTGGCTTAAAATAGCCTACAGCAGATACCGTTAGATTCGCGCAATACATAGCATCGTGATGAAAATCTACGCTTTGCTAACGTTAGCGTTCCTTGCTGTTGTCTTGGATTTACCATTTAATTCTGGGCCAAAAGTCGCCTCAGCCAAATTAGTTGAGAAGTTCTCATGGAAACAATTAGTCTTCGATTGGCCAGACAGTGAGGCTGAACAAAAGGCTTTAAAATCGGGTCACTATATACGAGAAAATAATTTGCCATTGGGCATTGAACGTTGGAATGACAAAATCTTTGTCACGGTGCCAAGGTAATTAACATTTTCTATTTTCATATGTGTTTGTTTGTAGGTATGTTTTACTGTTGTTGTTGTAATTGTTTCTATAGAATATATGTACATATTTTGGTTTCGTATCGCGACTGTGTGTGTGTGGGAGGAATCAAGCACTTGTCGTTTAGAACAAGTTTTTCATTAATACTCGTATGTAAAAGAAGTTTCTCAACCTTTTTGATTTCTCTATGGGTAATTTATGCACCCAAAATGCATTTAGCATTTCAATTAAATTTTTAATATTAATGTTCGACTTAGCATAAATTAATTTATTGAAATTGATGAGTTTCTCTTTCAAAAAGTTCCCCTTTTGTATAAGTTCAGCAGAATCTAACATATGATATAATTCAGAATTTTAAACAAAATTGTATTTGATAAAAGTTTTAGAAATTAGTGTTACAATCTGATATACTAAAGATTCTGTAATCGTTTGCTTAGTAGCACTTACTTGCTGAAAAAACTTCACATGAGCAAATTTGGACTTAGTGAAAATAATGTTATGCATATCGATCGATAAACAAGAAAATGTTCAATCATGCAAAATTCAAAAATTTATACATTAATTAATAATTAATTTTTCAGAAATAACTTTCAAGAGAACGTTCGGCATTTTCAATGAAAATCAGGCCCTTTGAACTCTTCTCATCAATCCTTTTCAATGTTAATGTTAGAAAATGTTAGCTCTTCTTCGAGAAAAAAGAAATGATGGAACATTTTTTTGTATAAAGTCCGGAAGATAACATTGCATTTTTCATAGTCATTTCGTTCCGCATAATTTGTTTTGCAATTGATAGTTTAAGTATGCTTGATAATGGAAATAAATATCAGTCGTCAGGTTCGGGGTGAGCCTGGCTGTGAGAGACCGACAAAAAAAAATTCGCCCAATTACTTTCTCGGAAAGTAAGCCACAATTGGAAAAATATGTTAAGACCAATATTGTAAAGAAGATAAAAAAATATCGATTTCATGCCTGAAAAATTTCTATATGACAAGATTTGACTTACCTTTCAGTGTTTCAAAGTTTCCAACAAAACTACATTTTAATATTTAATATTTTAATAATGTTAATATTTTATTAAGCTCGGTTTTTGTTTTTGTAACCGTAATACAAATATTTATCGTAGTTGCTGAAATATTGTCATTCCATATATTTTTGAAAAAATATTACTACTTTTTAAGCCATACAAGAAAAATCAAAAAATCTACCTTTTTGCTTTTTAAGAGACCTTAAATGTTTTTCTAAGCTTATACAGAGAAACGTTTTCTTTTATGACAAAAACAATCACAAAAGGGATGTATTAAATAAAAATCAAAATAAAAAATGTTTTTTTGTCCCAGTCTACTTTGCATAGATTAATTATTTGCTAATAAAGAAGTGGTTACCAGTTTAATGAAAACTCATCGTGCACAGTCCATAGTAAAATCTTGTATATTAAAGGGTCGCTTAAAGCCATAAAAGTATTTTCATAGATTTCATTATGATTTTTTTTTTTTTGTATGTTAAAAAGAATCATTAATCAATTATCAAAAGATAATTATCAAAGATAACCGGCTTTAATATTTATAGGCATAAGGCACTCTTTTAGGTACTACGGAATAGGCACTTTGAATTTAAAAGTTTTTTGATAACGACTTCACTAAATATTATAAGATCGCTAAAATAACAATCAATTATTATTATTGAAATTATTGAAAATTTGAATAATTTATTATTGAAGAATACTGTATACCAAATTATTCATATAGGTACATATGCATATATTATTGATTCTTTAATTCTTTTTACGCTCTCAGTACAGATTTTAAATTTATTTACATGATCATGATCATTTGAGGTTTGCTATTTAATTATTTAATTAATGAAATGCTTATATGTATATATGGTTGGTTAAAACTACATTTGTGTTTTGTCATTACGTCATAGCTAACTGGTTTAAAAATTATCTTATGCCTATATCCATTCATATAAATGAAGACATGAGTGGATGAAGCTTTAAAGTTTTCACCTTTCATAAATTTACTATGGAGCATAATATTTTTGGGCGCCTCTTTCTTTAATTTTTAAGATAAATTTGTTCATATTAAAATATAGCGAAATCAAGTCAAAACAGTATACGTACATAGGTAAATACTTATGGGTCCTAATCAGAGCCCTTCAATTCAATTATAATTGAACAAATAAACAATGCTTTAATTCAATGAACAGTGCTTTCATGACAATTTGATACATGTATGTGACCAGGTTACAGGTCTATGAAAAGGGGGCTTAGGTGTCAAAAAATGACACAGGCCGACATATTTTCAAACCAGAGACCAGACCTAGCATACTCGATGAATAATACTTTCAGATGCCGCAACTAGTTTTGAAAAAAAAAATTATTCACGATATAAAATAACCTCAATATAGCCAAAAACCGTGTCTTTTGCACTTTTTGGCTAGGATATCTCAAAAACTTGACGTATAAGAGCAATCTTGAGCTCAGATTCGGATTCAGCGCATCAAATTCCATCGGATATGATAGGTCTGGTCTCTGGTTTTGGACTTTTTTTATTTTTGTTGACCTGTGTAATTTTCCACTTTTTTGTTGATTCGGATAAAGTTTAAGACGCTCTTTCACAAGGTGAAAGCCATAATTTGTTGAAAAGTTCACTAAAAATGAAGAGAAAGAATAGTACAAATACGCAAAAAGCTGATTTTTTTGAAAATCTGGAATAAGATGAGAGAGAGATTAAATCTTCATTCCGGATCAGTCCTTATATAAAGGATTCAAGTGCCTAAATTAAGCATGTATTGTGTACATTGATTTTTTAGATAAAAAAACATTATTGCATGCCAGAAAAACATTACTAACAATAATTAAACATTAATTATAATAAATAATTAGTCGCAAAAATCAACTTTCTTAATTACTAACACTCAGTATTTTTTGTATTATTTTTCGTCGTCGTCTTTCTTGATACCTTTTTACGTGTTGGTTGTGAAGAAGATGTACCTTGTTCCACGTTTGGTTAGAAAACATCTCCACTTACCTTCGCTTTTCGTTTCTTTGATGCGAACTCCTTTTTCGATAAAGTAGCCTAACGCTTCTTCGATGCCATTCTAACTAACATCATCATCGGACCTGTTATGGTTTTGATCGATTTCAGGGAAATATTGACTGTAGACAAGTTTGAACTCTTCATTTTTCTGTAAAAGACCAACAGAAACAATTACATTAACGTAATAACGAAAAAGACTGTCATATAGTTAGACACCAGACAACACGGAGAAAAGAGAAAACCTAACGAGAAACTGACGAAACGAGTGGTTTACCTTTAACAACTGTTTTCTCGAAAACTTGTTTTGACATGTAAACCCCCCTTTATAGACCAGGTCACATATATCAAAATGCAGTTAAATATAAATATATTAACTATAATATATGTATATAAATCGTATATATGTATGTATATTATTTATTAAGTAAATACATAAATAAATATTTTTAGTAAGAGTAAACCAAACATATTTATTTGAGGGAAATATACCCTTTACTCAATGTAGAAGAATTTGTTTCCTTAACTTTTTAGAAAACATTATTACCCTTGAGCTTAAAAAAGTGTAGGTACATGTTTACTCGTTACAGTTTCTGTAAATTTTCTTTTTTTTTTCTCTGCTATATATTTTAATAATCTCTTTAATTTATTAGAGAACATAGGAAGCTTCTAACCCACTACATGAAAAAATGTTATATGTACAGCATTTAATTAAAAATTTATTTTCTGCGTTAAAAGTGAGAACTTCAATATAATAAATAAAATTAAATGAAAATAAAATTGAATTCACAAATGAACTTATGTATGTAAATATATTGTTGTCTTTCAACATACTTCAATTATGTTATTTATATTACCAACAACAGATGTATTACACGCTATAAACGTTTGTTGCGGTTTAAATCATTAAAATGTTGCTAACCTTTGCAGCAGGCAGCCAGCAAGCGAATTTTATGACAAAATTCAAAAATATTTTCATCGTAAGTTAGTAGTGCATTTTGATTTTTAATTAAAATTCTAGGCTTTTGCCGGCTTTTTATGACTAAATTAGAATTAATTGCTGTAATGCGGGATTGGTTTTTTGCAACATTGAGCTTTTACTGTTTGAATAAAGCGTTAAACAAATGCGTCGAGAGTGGCCTAAGTACGATAATGCGTTCATATTCAAACATCTGTTGATAGCTTTTGATTTCCATGTTTTAATTTCTGTCGATTAATCCATAATCGCTATAACAAATTTTATTTATTGTAAATAATTTCAAAAAATTTGAATTTCTGCACTTTTTAGGAAAATAATGTGAATTGTAGAAGTTCTGAATACATTAAAATATAATTTTTTTTTTCTCAATTGAATTTCCTAGTATTTACATACGAGATGCCTTTCTAAATTATATATTCATTTGCTTTAACTTGATTTCAGTAAAATTTAAATTGTTAAAAATATAAATTACTACCTAGAAACTTACAACAAAATCAATTGGGGGTTTCCTCGAATTGACTACAAAATACACATGTGATAATTAAATTCAAGCTAAAAATTAGCTTATAATTCCTTTTAACTATTAGAAACTGGTTATTCTTCACGATTAATCGCTGTGGTATCGCCAGTTGTTCAAAATAAACATATAGATATACTACTTACATATATACCTGCATGCATACATACATACATATTTATTTATTTATTAATTAATTTGTGATTTATTGATATATTGATTATTAAATATATATGTACACACTTATACATATCATTTTTGTATCATTGATAGATGGAAAGCTGGAGTTGCTGCCTCATTGAATTACATCGATAACACATCAACGGAAAAATCACCAAAGCTACGACCCTATCCAAGTTGGGAGGCAAATACTTTACCCATTGATGTACAACCACAAGCGAGTAAAACACATTCCGGTGGTCGTTTAGATGCAGAGAAAGCAACTGCAGTTGAAACCGAACTTAAGGATAATGCAACGATAATATCAACTTTCCGTATACAAGTTGATGCCTGTGATCGTTTGTGGGTACTTGATACTGGCTTAGCTGATATCTTAGGTAATCCTAAGCAAATTGCACCAAATGCTATTGTGATTTTTGATTTGAAGACAAATCAATTGGTACGTCGTTTTTCACTGCCTAAGGAACAAACCAAGGAGGATACATTCTTTGCGAATATTGTAAGTGGCTTATGTGTATATGTAGCTTTTACTTACTTTTGGCTTATCTCTTGTCTATTTGCTTAGCTTATTATTCATTATTTGCTTATATATTTGCTAAGCTATAACTAAGAATTTGTAAAAGACAGCACTCATTATGCTTCATTTTTATTTGACTTAATACGCTTTTTAGATAAATTATATACTTTGGCACAACTTTATTCAATCAAAAAACAAACCTACGTCAAAATTAATTTTTTTAAAAAATTTTAATCGATACATATCAAACTGAAAATTTAATTTTCATGTTTTAATGCTCTCTGTTGCATGTCCACAAACTACCATTCTACCCCACTTGCGAATTTTAGTGCTTTATAAATTCAAATAGTTTTGATGTATGTATATATTTTAAATAAAATTAATTCATTGAACATAGCAATGTGTTACATAAATATTTGGAAAATTTATTACGTACAAACAAATTAATTCGCCACCATGTTATATTGCAAAATAGAGCAAAGCTTTAAGCACCCATAACTCAGAACAAATTTTAGATTAATGCGCTCAGTCATGTATACTTTCCCGTACAATTTGTTTTTTTTTATAGATTTTTCGAGTACAGGAACGCTATTCGTACTAAGTCCTGTAAATTGAAATAGTTCATTATTTTAAGGGCACGCAGCTACTATAATCTCATCGCCTTTTAAAGCTTATATACTCTAAGACTCTACAGCGATTAATACATAATTTTATTAATTTAATGTACACTTTTTATAGAAAAGAAAACATTATTCATATCCATTACCCCTTCATTTGTATATGTATCTGTATATCTGTTAGCAACTCTTAAAATACCATCTACATCATACAATTTTATTCCTTAACACCCTTTATTCTTATTCATCCACTTACAAACTAAAACCAGTGTTTCCTATTTTTGTCTCTTTTCTCTTCTTACTCATCATTTAGATTGTCGACTCTGAACGCTCCGCATGCAACAACGCCTTCGCTTATGTTCCCGATCTGGGCGCCTATGGTGTCGTTGTCTACTCGTTCCGTGAGAATCGCTCATGGCGCGTCAAACATAACTTCTTCCACTTTGAACCACTACATGGTGACTTTAATGTTGGCGGCGTTAACTTCCAATGGACTGACGGCGTCTTCGGCATGGCTGTTGGTCCCATGTTACCTGATCATACACGTGATATTTATTTCCATGCTTTAGCCTCGACCAAAGAGTTTAAGGTATCGAATCGTGTGCTACAAAATCAAACGCATGTCACTGGCTCTGAAGCCTACTATGACTTTAAATTTGTTGGTGATCGTGGCATGAATGGACAATCGACCGCTGAAGTCTTTGATGCGGAAACCGGCAATATCTTTTATACGCAAGTAAATAAGGATGCAATCGCTTGTTGGAATATCAAACGTCCATATAATACAGACTCACAAGGTTTAATCGATTCTGATTCGCATACGCTCGTTTTTCCCAATGATTTGAAAATCGACAGAGATGGCACAGTGTGGGTACTATCTGATAAGATGCCTACATATTTGTATAAGGAATTAGATCCAGCTGCAGTTAATTATCGTATATTAATGGGCAGAAATCGTGATTTAATAAAGGGTACACCGTGTGACAATTGAGAATTACGTAACAAAAAAAAACAGCAGCTTATTAGTGTTGTGAAAATTCTCTTATGTATTTTAGTTTAAGATATATAATGTTTTTTATTAATAATAAAGTGAAACCTTTGAATTTTTAATTAATTTTATTTTTTTGTGTACGCTACATGTTATTTTTCTACTGGAATTCTTGCTCCTTTCTTGTTACTTGCACTAAATATCAGACTTTAATAAGTTTCCACTGAGTGCAACCTTTTCGCCGGGCTTAAAAGCAGGCATTCCCAAATAAGGACAGGTAGAGCAACGGAAAGCATCGCCTAAGTAGCACTGCAAATAGTTCAAAAATTAAGAAAACGTATGTATATTCAAATATAAAAAGTGTATTCATGAAAAGCGTCAAGGTGGTAAGAACATTAGCAATTTCAGCATTTTATGAATACTCATGGTAATTTTTAACTCACGCTGCCACAACTGGATTTAGCGTTTTGTGTCTCAACTGGTTCTTTGCCTTTTTTCTCAGCTTCAAGCTCTTCTGCCAGTCCACATGAACAATCTTTACAAGCCTTTCTTTTACCCGTTGTGCCGCAAACTTGGAAAAATGGAAATTTATTTTTAGAATAATATTAATCAAAATAAACATTCCAGAGAATATTCACAACTACCACTACTACTACTATCCTATATTTCTATTAGGAACGTGGGACCTGAACAAAATTTATATAAATATGTGCCATTTTAGGTTAGGTTAGATTGGCCGTAAGAGCATAAAGCAAAAGCTTCAGATAGACCGACCGGTCAATAGTGATACCACAAACTCTTTAATCGATCGGCTGATAATCGCGAATCCTTTGTAATGTTTACAAAAAGTGAGGTCATGTTAGTTAGGAATTTAATCAAATAAGCCCAAGTTTCTGCGTCAGAGATTTACTCTTCTTTTCAAATGGTCTCGAAAAGAGAAAGACGTAGTTGCGCTGTTAAGATGGGATTAACTTTAAGTCTGGTGCTTTGTTTTTTTAAGTTGTTGGATGACCAGTTTTATATATTCAAGAGAAGAATTCGAATCGAAGTAAACATCCAGATCACAAATATCTTTACCCAAATTAAGTCTGACCTTTACGATTATATGGTGATGAATTAAGATGTGATGATTTAGAAAATGAAATAAAAAAGCATTTTATTACATTTAGGGAAAAACGATTACGATGGAATCAATCAACAGCAATATTTCATATTGTGAAACAAATGTATCAAAGTTAATTTAAAAATTACTGATTACTTTAAAAATATTTAAATCATCCGTATATGTGTATAACAAAAAATTCGATCTGGTAAATCAATATGTGATATGATTAATATACAAAATGGAAAATAAAGGACATGGGACACTATCTTGCGGTGCACCAGGTTATGCAACAAAAGGCAAAAACTTCACGTTATTAATTTCAAAATACAATTTATTGCTCGAATAAATCTTCTCCAATCAAAAAAACTTGAATGGACACCTTAAAGCAATTGCAAAATTTTTCTTTTTTAAATTTGTTGTTGTTGGGTTGCACCCTCTGAAATTTACACTTTTCTTGTAGGCGCCTCGTTTGCAAGCTTTTTTGGCGAGTCGAAACGAAGTAGATCTTTATTTTTCAATCTTCTAAGTGATAACGTGGAAGGGGTGCTGGGGACTACTTCTGATACATGACAAAATTTCAACTGAGTTCCAATTGAACTTATGTCTTTTTTTTTCTCAGTACATATATTAAATGATCTTGCTACACAGAAAATAAGGAATTTTTGCTTTAACTAGCCTAATAACGTAGTGTGGCATCACCCCATAGAGCTCACCTCTTAATGTTTCTGGATCAGGTTTCTTTTTATCCTCTTCATCCAATAGTTCATCTTCATCAATTAGTTCTTCATCCTCTTCATCTGCATTCACTTTCCATACGGCAGACTTTGCAGCAGTTTCTTTTTTAGCAAACGACAATTTCACCGCAGATCCAGTTTCATAACCGGGTTTTTGACAAGTCAAAGTTTCACCAACTATATTAGCATTAATGAAGCCGGATAGTTTTACTTCTTGACTAAGACTTTCTGCTGTACCCACAAATGTTAGCAAATGTAATTTCCCATTTGGTTTTAATAGCTGCAGAAGTTTACCAAATGCGTCCGTAAGTTGTGCATTTTCAACCACAATTAGATCAAAGCTGGCGTTGGGATGAGATGCTAGAAGTATAGAGATAGAGTTACTATTACAGAATTCCGAACTCATATTTTAATTTTCCTCTTACCAAAGGACAAGCGATTCACATTCTCAAGTACAACTTCACCACCGGTGGATGTTTTTAGTTGTTCAACAGTTTTCTCCAAATTTTCAGTTTGCGTCCAAATGTACAAAGTTTTTCGCAGTCCTTGAAATCCATCCATTATATTTTATTGGAGATAATTTGAATTCGTAGAAAAAGAAGCAGTATTTTTTTAGATTTATTCGAGAATAATGAAAATTTTTTTAGATTTGTCATCCAAAATGTCAACAGCTGATGATGAAACGTCAAAATTGCTAACAAACCGTGTGCAAAAATTTCAATTCAATTTTGGCGTTGCCAGAGAACTTTCAGACTGAATTAACCGGAAGTGAAAGTATTTAACCTTGAAACTCGAGCGATAGTGCAACTTTTCACGGTTGCATAATTTGAGTTTGACAAGAAAACTCTACCACGTTAATTGTACCAAGCTTAAAACTTAAACCACGCTTTGTCTGAATTTGTGTCTTCTATTTTTTTGGTTTATTCTTGAACGTGGTGGAATTCATAATTGCATTTATTTGAGCTTGACAAAATAATTCTGCGATGTTAATTGTATAATGGTACTTAGTTCTCTAGTGGCATCAGTGGAAGTTATGAAGACAAAAATACTACTTACAAAACAGCCTTGTAGGTAATTCACAGAACTATGAATCGCTGGAACATGGGTACGAGACTGACTTTGCAAATTTGTTAAGTAAGCAAAAATTATTCGTTTATTTTTTTTTTTCTCCGAATTATCGTTAATTTATATTTATTTCACAAGTCTAAATACAGATTTACATAAGTTCCAGTATGGCAGGATTGCCGGAAATATGACTATGTAACTATGTTCGTCATCTAAAATTAGTCGAAAATATTATCTTGTGAGCACTTAAGCTTAGAAACTGTACAGGAAACAGCTTAATCAATAATTTGATTCTGTGAACCACGCAATAAACAATTTTTGACATACACTGACGCCAGAAATGTCAAGGAGTTTAAGCTTTTACCTGGCAATACTTATCTGCGCCATCTTTCTTTTTTCCCAATTTCACGACCGCGTGGACGTCATATTCTAAAAGGTAAGTGGAATAATGAAAAAATGTGCACAAATTCCTTGAGAATTTGCTGTAAATTGCATTAAATTTACACAAATTGATTGTTAATAAATTGATTTTGTTGCAGGGAACCAACACTAAATACAAAATGACTAACTCTAAAGGTTATCGTCGTGGTACTAGGGACATGTTCTCTCGCCCCTTCCGCAAACATGGTGTCATTCCATTAGGTACCTATTTGCGTGTATTCAAGAATGGTCACATTGTCGACATTAAAGGACATGGAGCCGTACAAAAGGGTATGCCCTACAAGGCATACCACGGCAAGACTGGTCGCATCTTCAACGTCACCCCGCATGCCGTTGGTGTTATCGTAAACAAACGTGTGCGCGGAAAGATTCTACCCAAGCGTATCAATGTTCGTATTGAACACGTACACCACTCCAAGTGCCGTGAAGATTTCTTGCGTCGTGTCAAGGAAAATGAACGTCTACTTAAGGATGCTAAAGAGAAGAACGTCTATGTGAGTCTTAAGCGTCAACCTGCTCAACCAAGAAGGGCACATTTCGTCAGGAAGTTAGAAGAGCCCATTGCTCTTGCTCCAATTCCATATGAGTTCATTGCTTAGATGCAGCGCATTTGGTCGAAGTGGGAGCAATAAGAAATCGTTTAATTTTTTATGTGTATGGATTAAATAAATTTTATTTAAGAAAAGAAAATGAAACTTGTATGATTTTATACAAGCGTTTGCGTTGCTTATTTAATTTAATTATAATGTAAAAAATTAAGTTTTAATTGTTATCCATTTAATAACCCAAAAAAAACTAATTACAGTATTTTTAATACTGCTCATAGTGCTGCAGCAAATGGTTAAATTTCAACAAAATGATAAAGAGTAAGAAAAACTTACGAATGCATCTTAAGATATTTTACGGTCGTCTTAGATATTGCGAATATGCGCTAGAACAAAATAGGCGTGTTACCTCTAAGGGTTATAAAAAACTAAGGAGAACTAGTTTCGTTTTTGTTCTAAGCAGTTGCTTGAAAATGGATTAGGTTAACAACAACGTATTATTCAATTTTGCAAAAAAAATTTTAGGATATACGTTTATAGTTTTTTAGAAGAAAAAGTTTATTAAGAGCAAAGTTTATGGAGAAATCGAATATTATAATTAAATTCGTCATCAAGCAAGTAAAGCTCCCCAAACCATATTGAGTGAAATAGATATACAAGTGGCATTATCTATTTGAACAAGGTCGACACTCAATTGAATATATAATATTTCACTGCACCGAAGCTGGATGAAATTGCACCTGTAGGCGTAGCACGTCCCATATAAGCAAAATAAAAACCTTTAACAAATATTTACAGAACAGTCACAATAAAATTTAATATTACATATATGTTGGCCACGAAATCGTGTCTGACTATTTTTTCCAAGATGTCGAAAAGTTTAAAAAAAACCGACAATGAAAATATATTAATCTTTTAGTAAACAGTGAAATCAAGTGGTTCACAATATTATCAGGTCAGATTCCGTTCCAGCCTAAAATAATTTTTTTAAGGTGAGTGACCTTCCCCTTCGTGAGATTTTGCCGCACCCCCTCTCCACAATTTGACTCTCGTAATTAATGGTTGGCTCCTTAAAAACATATAAGCAGACTGAAACATGTACTCCTATAAAATATTAGAAAATTTGCTGTTAATTTAACTTATATAGCTTGCATAAAAAAATCAGAAATGCCTCAAATAGCAAGTGTGAGAAAATATCATATATCTACACACAAAAATTTGTCAGTTTTTTCCCAATGCTCTGTATAAAGTGATGGTTAAAGCTAACTAAAATTACCGCATTTCCACCAGCTGGATTCTGTATGAAGACAATTTTTATAGTATGAAAACAAAAAAAAATTAATAAATACAATATACGTCTTTCTGGCGGTAAACGGTCAATATGCAAACACCATGTTAAAAACCGTACCAACTAACTTGCTATTTTTTCGGTTATTAAATTAGGCAGTTAAACAAGACTGTCATGTGTTTACAAATGCTACATGTAAATGAAACATTTTAAATAATGCCTATTTTTATTTAGCCAACCTTAACTAATTAAATTTGAGGATTGTAAAAAGTTAATATCAACGACGTAAAGGTATATTACCTAACTTTTTAAGATATTTTTAATGCGTGATTTTAATTTTTTTGTGGAAAAAATTTTTGGCGCTCTACATACAATTAAAGCTCCAACTTTTTTATATAAATACGTAAAAACTTTTTCTATATAATGTATGTTTTACGCTGTACAGGAACAGAATTTTAGCGGGTTGTTTTAATTGAATGTATTGCTCAATGTGCTTTTTATTTTAATATTGATATAAAGCCACATTACATTCTAAAATACAAACATTTTCTCAGCCCATAAGTTCATACATTAGGTAGCGCCCTTTGGGGGGTTTTGGAAATGTGACAGTCTATGATAGTTTTAGTTCGAGCTTTACTTCTTGACATGACTTCAGCAATTATTATTACAATAAAATGAATAAGCCCACATATATTTGAAAACAAAATTGTCAATAATTTACAATTTATTTATATTGTCATCATAATGTTCAATTAATGTATGTATATATTTTCATACTGTATATAATATAAATACTATATTAATTTGTGTACAAATTGTATTCGAGTCTAATTTGTTATTTTCGGGATATATTATACGATAAATATAAAAATTAATTTTTTTGTGATATGATAGTTAAAAACACATATTTCAGATATAAATTAAAAAATCAACAAATAAAAACATGTACTAAACTAAATCATATATGTTTCACTTATTTAAAAAAAATAATATTTTAAGTTATAACAAAAACTTTAAAAATATCAAACATACAAATATAGAATATGCACTATTAATGTTTATTTAACATAAGATTCTATTATGATATATTGTGTTCAAGCAAACAAATCTAAAAACCAGCAATGTGTGCATTTTTTTCTTCTGTTAAAATTTGCGTGTTTAAAACTCAATTTGTTATATGCGATTAAAGCACCCTAAAAATATCTTATTGGTCTCTGGGTTATTTGTATTGTTTTTGCTCATTTTCAATAAACACTAGCTACCCTCTTTGATGGGTCGTAATATAAAATTTAAATTGTAATTGGTATTCACTGCGTAATAAACATTAGCATTGCGTGGCATGACCAATTCTTTTTCAGGTAGCACCTGCGCTAATGTGTACTGTTCAGGATCAGCTTCTAATCCAAGTTTCATCATTGAGTTGCGTATAACTTGTGGTGTACGCTCATTATTACCCAACATAATACTTTTGTAGAGAACAATACCATCACGTTCAATGTTATCAGTTTCATATGTGACACGTATAATGTAAAAATCTGGATTTGGTTTAGCACCCTCTGGTTGTACCAATTGCGCATTAATAATGGGCGATGTATTCAAATTATTAACATCTGGTGTTCTGCAACCATTCGTCGTAGTTTTAATATTGGGAGTATGTGCTGTTGTTTTGTGACCACCCGAATTACTAGAATTCATTGATAGATTTGAAATGCTGCTAGTAGAAGCAGACATCAATGATATGTTAGGCAAATGAGATTCACGATCCAGAGAGTTGTTTCGTGATATGCTATTGCTGGTATTATTAAATTCACAATAAAATTGAGAACCAGCACCGCTACTAGAATTTGAAGCAATGGAATCGGTTTTGCGATGACCACTGCCGCCACTGAGATTCGTTGATACCGTTGTAGTTGTAGTAGCCAATGATGCATTTGGAGATACTGCTGCCGCTGACAGCTTCTTCTGACTTGACGGTGGTTGTGGCTCCAACTGACATGAAATGGTGTGGGCTTCTCGTTCATCCAACACCAACATCGAAGCAAACCAACGATCAAAGTTTGGATCATCACGTAGATTATAAGTGTTTGCAGCTCCCTGTAACAATTTGATTTGTGCTAGTACCTCAAACTCTTTACGTTTCTTATCGAAGTTAATCAGCGATTTTTCGGTACCCACAAAATCGGGTATTGCGGCATGTATCATTGTGAGGTCAGTGAGAAATGTACCTAAATATGGTATAGTGCCATGAGATGTTTGTGTACTCTGTTTTTGTATAATTTTTTGCATATGCCGATCATGTTGCCCAACACTCTCTGCAAATTTGGCTGTGCCCTCACGCATAAGCACTTCACGTTGTGCCCAAGCATTGTTATCTTCGGAAAAAATGCGTGCCAACTCATTGAAGATCTCTAATTTTTCTTTTGGTAAGGCTGCCCAAACTTTTGAAAGTCTGTAAATGGGATTCGATTGTAGCCCGGATATGATTGCTTTAAGAGAGGAAAAGTTTTTCAGTAAACGCAATTCCTGAGCGATATCCACCCAAGTAGCAATATTCAGTGCACGTTCTTGTGGCTTGAGGCGCGCTTCAATTAGTATACTCGAGATTACTCGAAAAAGTACAGCATTAAATTGGTTGATAGTGGCAACAACACTCTCTGAGCCGCTTTTATCACGTCGCGCCCATGTAGCGCCTAAGCACTGGTGTGGTATCAAACTTTTAAATAGTTCTGAATCCATGCGCGTTAGTTGCTCGGCAAAATGACGCACTGGCACATTAGGAAAGCGAAAGGCATGCAGAAAATGTGTTGCTCCACGAAAGGCAGGCGCCAAACAGAGTCCAGCAAATGTTTCTGGTAAATCTGATGCACCGAATAGTGATGTTTGCTGCAACCATGGTGAGTGATTATTTGCATCACTATAGACCTGCAGGCGTAAAATGCGCTCTAAACGATGCAATACTTTGACATGTAACTCAGAGCGTGGTAAACGTTTTGAAGCGAAAGCTAGAATTTGACGCAAATTTTCTTCACGCCAATCCTCTGGAAATCCGTCTAACCAAACGTGCAAAGCAGAGACTAGTGTACGTTTGTGTTGTTCATGTATTGATGCAATGGCATCGAATTTCGCGTCGTTTGTTTCCTGATAAGCCTCGATTTCTTGCATATGTTTATCATGCAACGTATTATAACGCATTATTAGCAAATTAAGAACTTCTATAGGTGTTGCAAAGGTGCGGTATGTTGAGAGAAATACATTTATAAATGTTGATTCTAATTCACCGTCATCGGTAGCCAAGGCTTCAACAAGACGTGGTAGCGTTGCTGCTTTTGCAAAGCGCACCCGCACCGTCTCCCATTCCAGATATGAAATTTCATCGTCAGAATCTGCATGTGCTGTGGGGGTGGGTTGATGGTAACGCACCTTTTTTAAATATACTGTAAATATAGCATTTTCCTCATGTTCCTCTCCCCACAGACGCCACGTTGGCAAACTATCAGCAACATTTTGATTCATTTTTTGCGTTTGCTACGGATTATGGCAATTTTTGTAGCTAAAAAACTAATAGGCAACATCTTGTGTTGAGTATTTTCGGGTACTCCGATGGGACATCACTAGCATTAAGGAATGTGGCATTTCATACACAGCACTAACAAATGTGCGTCGTCTGTTGTGGCAACCGTTTTGTGATCAGCAAGACTGCTATTTTTACTTAATGCGCTTTCGCTGGCTGTTGATGTAATGCAATTGGCGTTTGAATATATTATATTAGCTTGTTTGTCCTGGAATTTATTGTAGAATTAAATATTTTAGAAAAAAAAATATTCGAGTTGTTATAATTGTTGTTTCATATTTTTCCTGCAATTTAGCAAACTATAAAATAAGCATTTCGAGCTTTTCAAATTATTTACTATTTTGTAAACATTTACAATTATTTATTAATTTATCACTGCACAAATTGTAAAAAAAGTGAAATTTCTCCAAATTTTCAGGAATTTCGATTTTTTAGATCAGCTGTTTACAGTTGTCAAAGCAGTACAAAGCTGCCAAACTAGATATTAAATGATCTCATGGGACTTACGAGATGCCGTACTTAAAGGAAGCATAGAGATAAGTACATAAAATGATGCCTTTAATATTTTGTACAGCAGTCTAATAGGCAGAACACAGATTTTTCCTACACGTTTGTAGTGAGTACAAAATTGACACTAGAAAACTTGTCGCAGAGAAATAGAACAAATTCTAATTTTGGTGCGATTTGACACAGAAGATAAATCGCACGTCCCACTTATGTTTTTAGCTTAATGTCGTTTTTCATGGCAATTTTTCTAACAGTTCCTGATTCAAACAAATTTTATAAATTTAGGCTATTATTTTTTTCTTAGAAAATTTTGTATGTTGCAATATTACCAGTCGGCTATCATGACAAACTTTGTCAAACAGAGAAAATCAAAAAGTTTTTATTTAATATTTCTTGATTTATGGACTCCACCCTTTGTGTAACAAAACTGCAAGCTTTTAATACATTTAACGGAAAGTTAAATGAGAAGCGAGAAAATTTTGCATTAAAAAAAACACTTAATTATGAATGGTTCACATCTAATTAAAAATAATAAACAAGCTATAATTCAACCTTGAAAAATTTACTAATGGCTTATTTCACAGTCAAAACTTATGTGTAAAATTGTACTTATATCAATTATGTTAATATTCTATTTCACGGTTGCAACTTTAAGGCATGTGCATTGGAAGATAAATTGAAATTAAAAGCAGATCTAAGCCGAAAGTTCCATTGGATTACTAAATTTATTATTTTAGAATGTGAAAATATTTTTACAATTTAAAACTCAAACAAAATTTTTCAACAGATTAAATTTATTAAGCAACTACTGTTTGACAAATACCTATAATAGACTTATGAAAAACTTTAATTTCTAAAACGCTTTGTAAACCATGTGCGAGAAAAAAACAACATGGTTTTTTCTATATGTTAGTACAAGTCTTGTACTACAAGGTGTGCAATGGAAGCTCCAAAAAGCTATATTGCGTATCTTGCTCTAACGTATAGGAATGTTGTCTCATTTTGTTTTTCATCGCTATCGCAAATTTTTCATTTCAAATAAGATTTCATAGCGTGAACATCGGTGGGTTACGTGAATAATAAAAAGTTTGCCAAGATATAGGTTTTTTTACGGACACATTTTAAAGGGTTGAAAACAATTTTTTTATTATTACACCTCCGAAAAATAAAAAGCAAAGAGTGATGCGAGTGATGTGTACACATCAAAACTTCTCTGCAAATGATGTTTGACAAGCATGTTTGATGATGTGAACGAAGAACGAAATTTACAGATATTCGGTTTGTCAAGCCATGTTGGACAACATGAAGGATGGTGTGAACTTCTCTAATGTGTGTTAAAAAAATAACTTCTCTGCTAAAGGATAATCTTTGACTTGATCTCCGTTATACAAAAAGTACAATTTCTATGTCGGAAACTGCCAATTTACTTGAAGAATCAAGCGCTTTAACTAATAATCTATGTAAATACTGCACTTCAGTTACAACTTTTGACAGCTCCACAGCACTACGCATTCACGAACGAGATGTGCATATCTACATTAAAGAGTATCAATGCGACGGATGTTCGTTGAGCTTCAACCAATTGCTGAACTATAAACTGCATGTTGCAACTCATGTAAGAAAAGAGCTGGCTACACAGCCTGGGAGATGCCCTTTGATGAAATGTAGACAAAGCTTCCAACGAATGGCTGCGCTACGGACTCATTTGAAGCAACACGCTGTTAGTGAGAACTTCAGGTGCAATCGTTGTTACAAAGAATTCGAATATGTGGTGCTTTTAAAGGATCACATGAACACTGTCCACTATGCTGGTGTTGATGGAAAAGCGGAAGAGATGATGAAAAAGGCGGTAAGTTATGCAGATAAATAAATACTCAAAAATCAATAGATTTCTGGATATTCCTATGATTTTATGGCCATCGAAAGTTGCTAATATAGCTTTTGTAATGTAAGTTATTAACCCCTACCCAAGTATGCGTATCGTATGAAAGATAATTTATTGAACTACATTAATAGATTAATATTTGATAGATTAATATTTCTTACTTAACCTATAGTTTTCGAGACATGACGAGAAATTTTGATTAATTTAAAGAAAAGTTATTTTTGTGTAAAAACTTTATTAACAATAATACTGTGTTCAGTTTTAAGATCTAAAACTTGAAGGAAAATCGACTGATGTCAATTCAAGGTAATTCGGGGTCGCTGAGCTCGATCTGAGGTTTTTGTTGTCTGAAGCAAAGTCATTCCTCCTAAAAACAAAAGCAATTTTTTCATTCACACTATTCCTCCAGAACCACGCCTTAAAACCCTAATAAAACATTTTAGTTAAATTTTCCGAAAAAATTTCCATATGTACGTACGTGTCATAAATTTTTTGGGGTAATAATGAAATGTTATTGTTGTTGTTCATAAATACATATTTTTCAAAAGAATTTATTTAATATGTACATTATTTTGTTTTCCGGCAAAAAAGTGCAAAAATTTATGGGGGCTAAAGAAACCTAAAAGAGCATATGTACATATATGTAGGTCACATTAACATATCAAAACATTTTCAGAAAAATGGTCATATTTTCAAAACTATATGTTAAATATGAAAGATCTTTTACCAATATTGTAGCTTAGCGAATTATTATTTTGGATATCAATCGATCAGTTCCCAACTTATATTGATTCTTATAAAAGCTATATCCGCAACTTTCGATGGCTATACCTCCGAAGCTAGTATCATACTATCCCTAAAAAAAATGAGCAATGGGAGCTAAAGTAATCCTATGACATTTTTTTTTTCTTATATTTTTGTAGCACCAAAGACCGAAACGTAGTGCTATTTGCAATGGCAAATATGAGTGTAATAAATGTGGCAAAAAATTTAATAAACCATGCTTGCTACGACGTCATGTTATTGTTCATTCGAGTGAAAAACCTTATCAGGTAAAATGCAATAATTTCATACATACTTACTTACATTACATACCCCTTTCACACTATTTGAGCTATAGTGCGAATCCTGCACAAAAAGCTTTTCACAGAAGTCATCGTTGCAACGTCATTATCAACACCAACATGTTGGTGAGAAATTACATAAATGTCGAGAATGTAAAACTAGGTAAGCATTTATCGTATACATACGTATAAGAAAATCATTATAAAATTTACTATTAAAAACAGTTTTGCACAGAAAACAAACTTGCTCTCGCACCTAAAATGCACACATCCAGTAGAAGATTCAACAGCAGAAGATAGATTTGTCTGTGATAGCTGTACTTGCACTTTTACTAAACTCAACAGTTTAAATCGCCACAAGTCGAAAAACCATCTTACATCGGAGTCAGCACGCTTAGCACAACTGGAAATCGCATTTCACGATGAAACTCCTGTTGATGATGCAGCCGAACTAGCACGAAATGTACTGTTGGAGTTGAAGAAACTTCAAGCCGATATGGAACCTGAATCCGTGAAAATGCAAACATCTACAAAAGAATACACATCGGTTGCAGATACCGTACAAACATTAACAATTGATGATTCTGCAACAGATATAATGCAAGTAGTTGATAGACTTAATCCGTTGAAGAAATGTAATACTTTTGATGTGCAATGCATAAGACGCAATGATGGCATAGCTTATTATGTGTGTGATTACTGTGCAAAGGAGTTTAGAAAATCGTATGACTTGATAAGGTAATTAAGATTGAAAAGTTCACACAGGAGTATGTGTGAATTAAATACATCAAAAAATTCATACTTTCAGACACGTAAGGGTATATTAATAAACGATGACTAGCAGGCACTTAGCTTTTCTCAGTGTTTTAACGACTGACTAATCGAAAATGTGATTAATGAACACTGATTAACGTTGTTTGAATTTTGAAAGTCACCAGAGGTCTCGCAACCCGCATAAGGTGTTCAAATCTGGTGACCACTTACAGGGTCCAAACTATCGGCATTTCATCATTGCAGTTCCAATGAATGGATTGCACCATCGTCGTAATATGAAAAACATGCCCACACCCTAACACTAGTTGCGCCGTGTTTTACAGATTTTGTTGTAAAATATGGCATGTATTCCGTGTTGTTTGGTGGCAGAAGATCTTGCTTGTATGTAAGACAACCGCCAAACCAAATATCACGTGTAGAGCACAATTCCCGGGCGACGAGATGTGGAGGGTTTTATTGTTTAAGTGTGCTTACCGTGTTTTGCATTTACTTGCTTCATTTATTTTTTAATACACTGGCGTCATACTCATTAGAATGCTCTTTAATTCAAAAACAAATTGATAACTCCTTAAAATGAACACAAGAATCAGACGAACTCCATTTATATGCACTCGACACAAATTTTCGGAAAATCCGACACATTGTGATCTTTACAGATCTAAGATAATACAGGGCAATAAAAATTATATTGTTTTCTCTGAATCCGATCCAGTGTAAACTTTGGGTCATTAAAATATTTTTAAGAAACCTGAAATGATATTAAAAAGAGGTCCGGACTCAGATTTAATACAGAGTTCTTCTATATTAAAAAATTCATACTCGAACAATGTTGTGTTTATGTGATAGATTTTCAAATAATAAAATTCAGCTTTGGTGTCAATTTCATTCCATCAGGTCAGGTTTGTACTAATTCTTATATAAAACAAAAAATTTTGGATTGAAAAAAAAAACTGACGTAAAAACTATTCTGGTTAAATTCCTTTATTTTGCTGTCTAAAGTATACACCGACTTAGTATAAAGTTTAGCTTCAATTTAGATTTTTTGATGGACATTATTATAAAATCTTAATGTTTTTATAGACACCGTCGCGGGCATCGAAACGAAAGGCCTTATAATTGTGAACACTGCAGCAAAGCATTTGCTACAAAAACAAAATTGGAAGCACATAAAAAGGTTCATATATCTTCTGGAGACGAAGGCCGTATAAATAAACAATACAGCTGTAACATATGTGAACAGAAATTCGATTCAATTCGTCAGCTAGATGCGCATAATAGGTCAGTAAATGAGAAAATAAAATTAACAATAAAGATCAAGTGTCGAAACACTTTTGAGCGTTCTATGTTAAAATTTATACCTTTGATTAAAAAAAACGAGACCTAAAAATATTTCACATTGTTATTGCGGGAACGAAAACGTGGATTTACACTTGAGATACTACAATAACAAATACATCTACAAAGCAAAGGCTCAATTAAAAACCTAAACTGACAACTGCACACACATTTATAGGCGCTCGTTAAACAAAAGCTTAAAAAGCAAAACTTAGAGCTGACCAAGTCAAAATATTTGACATCAGAAGGGCTAGGAATAAATTGCAATACTAATGTAAAATATTTTTATGTCTTTTGTTGTTTAGAGTTTTCTTGTGTTTTAATTATTAAAATATGGAAATTTTTCATTTATTGTTTGTTAAGAATTTATGTAGTGCTACACTTAATATTTAGAGTACCTAAGGATGACATTCAATGCATCCAAGCATCAAATCTCTATATTAAAATTGATTTACAAAGGTAGCCCAATTGAGATAAAGTTATTTAACTCGTATATTAATCTTACAGATTACATCTTCAAACGCATAGTTTTCTTTACGTCTGCTCGATTTGTTCACGTACTTTTAGCACATTAGGAATGTTTTCGACACATAAGCACATCACCTCAGATTATGAACTTCAAGCTCTTATGAAACTACTGCCAGAACCTACAACCATACGAGAAGCAGTCGATAAAGACAACTCGAAATGCACTCAACTAACAAAACAATTACATCAACGTGATAAAAAATATGAAAATTTACCACACTTGCGACGGCATAAAATAAACCATCAGCACTATCAAGAGTTAAAATATAAATGCAACAATTGTGGCTGGTAAGCACTGATTTCTTTTAACTCTTCTTCATTAAAAATAGTATTTTCTTATTTTTAATTACAGTTGCTACTCTACAAATAGCGCACTAAACTTACATTTTAAAATTCATACTGCACACAGTAGAAAATTTGCTTGTAAAATTTGTGTTGAGAAAAAATTTTCAACAAAATCCGGATTAATACGTCATATGCTCATACATAATCATTTAAAAAAATTCAAATGTATCTATTGTGAAAAAACCTTCAAAACCAAAGAAAACTGCAAGTGTCACATGAAACTACATTTAAAGGCACTGCTTGAACCAGATAACACAATACTTGCAGTAGAACAGCATCCAGTAAAAGTATGTCAGCTTGTTGTACAAGAAACTAAATACCAAACAACAACACCAAAATTCATCGAAATTCAAATGCTCACAAAATATCGTAGGCATAAGCAACACAAAAATATAACCGTTGACGCTATGCCTGCAGTCGGCACATTGCAAACCGCTAATAATGGCGTTGCAAATAGGGAAAAGAACTTATGTTCCGTGTGCCAGTGTAGTTTCAAAAAACCTAGCGATTTACAGCGCCATCTACGAACGCATACTAAAGAGCGACCATTTTCATGCGAATTATGCTCGAAATCTTTTGCCTTACGATCTACATTAAAAGAACATTTATTAACGCATGCTCAAAAGCGTTCTACATACGATTGTCAAGTGTGTGGTAAACGTTATGCATCGAAAAAAGTACTCGTTCTACATTTACGTTTACACACCGGAGAGCGTCCATTTAGTTGTGAACACTGTGAAAAAACTTTTCGTACTTCTGGGCATCGCAAAGCACACATCAAAGCGGCACATAAACAAATATAAATACTACTTAAGTTACAAAATTACATTGTACAGAATTTTCAGTAATCCTGCTCGCAGCAAAATCAGCCTCCAACTATATAGCTGTCTCAAGTTTTACTTCAAAATATATCGCATTTGACGAGGCTAATCTTTCCAGCAAGTGCCGCTTCAGTAACAAGGAAAAATCTATTTACAAAATTTTTCTTATTTAATTACACTTCAAGAGTTACTTTACATAGCTTCATTTCTAGTTTTAATAAATATTTCAAAACAGTTTATAAGATCATAAATTATTTACAAATGAAATCCCGGTGAAAGCCCATATGTAAATTGTGCCTCACGCTCTTGGCTTTTTGCCAAGTCAGCAAATTTTTGTCTCTTATCGAGAAATAAAAAATCGTCTACATCATCAATCTTTTCGGAATCGCCACGTTTTCGTCGGTTTTCAGTCGTTTTCTGTGTTGTAATAGTGTATTCTTCAGCATCACTAGCTTGATATTGCAGATAATGAGGGGAGATGCGTTCACCAGAGCTAACAAATTATAAAAAAGTACAATAACTATTAAAATGTTATACTAAAAAAGAGTCCAACTCACATTTTCAGCAAATACGGATCAAATGGAAAGAAAGTATCTAATGTTTCTTCTGGTGTTGCTATTTCATTTGCATATACTGTCGCCAGTTTACGACGTGCATTGCGTTCCAGTATTGCATGACAATAAGCTAATTGGTATGCACGTGTAACACCTGCAAAGGCTGTTGCCACAGCCGGCAAACAAACACGCAAAGGATTTAAATTGCAATTGACCAAGGCCGAAAGTTGTAGAGATTGTAGGAACAATAAACTTTTTTTATCGACAGTTAAATCACGGCTCCGAAACGCTATCACATAAAAAATCGCTTGACATATAGAAAAGAAAACCAAATTAGCTTTTAGTGAACCATTTGATCGATACTGGTCGCCACTTTGTATATACTGATGCGCACAATTACACAGCTCTTTTAGATAGTGTTTTACGGTTCTAATTGAAGAATTTAAATATATATAAATTAAACAAAAATTAAAATATTTTATGTTGCTAAATACTCACAGTAGTGACAAAAACCTTGAACGCGATAAGAAACTAGCCAAATAACCCACGGCAGTCTGACGTATAATAGCAGAGACACTTGGATTTTTGATCTTATTCCAAAGTGAAGACAAAAAAGCTTCAGCGTAGGTATTCTAGGATTAAAAAAAAGTTGTCTTAAAAGCATTTCATGCTGTTTTTCTCTTGCCACTTACCTTAAGGCTACTTAAATAAAATAGCAAAAATTGGACATGATGAGAATTATGGCAGGGCAGTATAACATCGTCAAATGTCTGTAGCAGTGCCTTAACAAACTTTGTAGCCTGCGTTTGTCGTATTATTTTCTTATCTTCAGTCATATCAAGGTTGTTTAATATTTGACAATCTAGGAAAGTGAACATTTTCTCCATGCAAATGTCTAAGGTATGTGCCACTGGATGATACATTGGATTAGCCGCGGGTGCAGATTCTATAAAAAATAGATTGAGTGAAAACTTTATAAGACATCGTAAATTTGTTTTTAAATGAAAATATTTTCATCATACGCCGTTGTTAAGCCAATTTTTAGCATATTTTCTGATACAAAAAGAAAAAAATTCCAGAGTTTAAATTTTTACCAAAACAAAAAAATTTATTTTCCTTTTTTAGATTGATATTTAGTTGAAAAAACTTAGCAACCCTGCTCCGTGAAAGCACACTTGAAGTTTTGCCAATTAGACTCTTGTGTTTGTGTTTAAGTGGTATGATCAATTTTAAGAGTTTTTCAAAACTTCAAAGACTAAAGACGTTATTTCTAATTTTGCTGAACGATGTGCTAAACCGCACTCTTACTCGAAATTATGGGATTCAATGGAACTTTTGGGGTCATTTGGATCTATTGCCGAGTCAATATCAATCAATATCGCTTATTGTCATTGTTATGCAACTCAGCGACCAAACCTGAAGCAATATTAACAAAAACGCTTCTCAACTTTTAACATACTCATATACAGTTACAACATAAGCCACTACTAAAGACGGTACCGCGGAAGACGTACCAACAAGAATCAAAAAGCGAGAAGTGTGTTTACACAACTCCATAAAATATTTATTTATTTAAATAAAATATGGAAGTCAAAGATACTAATTTCAACACTGACCAAACTGCGAATATTTAAATCCAATGTTTAATCAGACAAGACGAATGCTAACTTTAGTAAATTTCTGCTCGAAATATATGTAAATATATTGAGGAATTGATGGCCCCGCACGATCTCGAATTACGATCATTTGGCTACCAACCACACTTCTATCTCAACTGAGATAATCAAAAGAAGATGACATTGGATAGGCCACACGAAACAAATTAACTGACAACTTTACAGTGGAGGAGGTTCGGGTAGTGGGATTGGGAGTCCCATTTGACTCTTACATGTATTCTTTGAGGTAAATTTCGAGTTTTTTATATAGTTAAATAAAAACATTCTCCTATCGTTTCGTCATTTCTTTGTTGAGTTTTTAGTAATTTTTAGTTCTAGTTTTCACAATTAAAGAAATACATCCTTAGAAAACTTTATTTAGGACAGTTAATAATCGATTTCAGCCAAACTTGTACGTGAAGTTACATCAAAGCCGACATTTAACTTTGTTAATAAAAGCTTATGTCTCTTAATTTAACCTTTCTGTACGCTGTCGACATTGAGCTATTACTTTAAAATTAATTTTCGTTACCTTTCTGACAGCCATCTATATTAAAAATTAGTTCATCGACATCGTCCATAAAATCTTTCTCATCGTCGCATTCCTCAATTTCCTCCTCTTCAATTTCATTGCGCGGTGCATTGACATCTAAAATTACCAATCTTAAAAAAAAAAGAAACAAGAACCTTAGTTGATCTCCTAGTCATGCCTACTCGAACAGCTTTAGCACCCGCTTACCTTTTCAACAATAGGTTCAATGCGAAATCCGTGAATATCGGCTTATACTCTATAAGCCAGAGAACATTATGCATAAAACCAGAAACAATATGAGACTCTTTTTTAAAGTATGGAAAGGAATTATCAATATTCTTGAGCATAACATCAAAAGTCATTGGTATTGCATCAAGTATACGTTCAAGCAATTTATGAACTGCCTGCAATTCATTGTGCAATTGTGTATTCGGTGTACCATTGTGCCAATAAGCTGCATCCGCATCGTTAGGTACCCACAGTGCAATTAAATTTTTTATTCCAAAAATAATGTATTTGCTTTGCGCAACCATAACGGCAATACAAAATTCAGTATAGGCTTGTACAGCTTCAGTGGTGCGTTTTATCCAGGTTAAAGAAAGTAAACATTCAACAAGTATTGTAAATTTTGGGCTGAGCAGGTGTACAACTTTCCGGGCATCATTCATGATGTTCAAAAATTCGATATCCTGAGAAAATAAAAAAAGTTTAATGAAAACAAATTCTTGAATGCATGTATACTTCTTAGTCGTGTTTTATATATTGAAACAAAATCACAGCACAGTCATTAACAATTGATTTGTACTTTTTTTTTCGATCAAGAATATCAGTCAACAAAGTCAACTCAAAAAAAAAAGTCATGTGTGCGGTTCACATGTGGGACAAGTGAAACCTTTAGAAAACTAATCGGCGATCGAATGAGACGAAATTGTTTATTAAAGTGATAAAAGTTGACATCTAGAATAGCAACAGCAGTAAATGATATGGAATAAGCGTGGAATAATTTTCTATTTAAGGGTAAACTCACGTCATTATTGCTCTTGTGTTGCTGAGTTACACGCCTTCGTGACGCCTGAGAGGCGATCCTTAGCAATAAAAAAAGGTTTAAAAAAAATCAGTCATAATTTCTGAAAATTCGTCATATCTCGAAATAACTTTCTACGATTTATTTATCTATTTTGCAACTCAGTAAATTATCTTTCATATGGCATTTTAAATATCAATCCAGGGGTACCCAACTTATACAGATTTTTATAAAAATCATATCTGCAACTTTCGATGGCTATATCTAGACATTATATGTGACCGACACTTTTTTAAATATTTTTTTTTGCTTAGAAAACCCTATTACCATGAAAAAACATAATTCGCGAATAGAAGCTTAAGTAAACCTGTGTTTATTTTACATTACAATTACCAAAACTTTGAAAATATTGTGGTGGCTCCTAGCTCTTATCCATTTATTGAAAGTTATATTTTATCAGTATTAAAGGCCTCGTAAGAAAAAATCGTTTGATACAAACAGGAGAAGAGTAACCTCATGCGCAATATTTTTTATAGTATGTACTATGTTTATACATATATACATATTTAACTTACGTCTAAGTCACTCGCATTCAAATAGTTAACAAAATCATAAAGCGGCTGAAAGTTATTATCCTCAATGACACCATTCACAGCTTCAATTATGCCCTTGCTTTTGGGCATTTGAAAGCGAACTTTATTTAAGACTGCCATTTTTGCTCGTTCTCTTTCCGCCGGTGAATAAGGCTTCAGTATGGACGAAAGTTTACTTTTTCCACTGTACACAGACATTTCAGTAGATTAGATGGTTACTTATGAATTACACAATTTTCGCCAATGTCGTAGAAGCAACCCGGAACTACGTTATATTTTTCCGATGCTTGATTTTCACAAGGCGTGATTAAAGTTAGCTGTTTCTATTTCCTGTTATGTTTTGATTTATATATATTGGTTTCTTTCAACTGCCAAGTGTTGAACATTTTATTGAGATTTTATCATACAACGTTGTTATATCCTTAAACTTTTTGTGGACGTGTTGGAAAATTTGTAAAAGCACGTTGCAGTATGAAGAATTTTCCTAAATACGAATTGTCAAATGTGCATTTGACAGTTGTTTCCAGTTGCAACCAGTGCTACCAATTTCCTCCGTTGTTGTAAATGTCTATGTTCATGATTAAGGGAGTTCACACCATACTTAAAGCTGTCCAACATGGCTTGGCAAGCCGAATAACTATAAATATCGTTTATCGTTCACATCATAAGCTAAACACAGTTGGGATGTGCGACTAACTAACTTTGTCAAATCGCACCAAAAAATAGAATTTGTTCTATTTCTCTGCGATAAATTTTCTGGTGTCAATTTTGTTCTCACTACTAACGTATAGGCAAAATCTGGACGATATTGCACGTCCCAACTGTGTTTAGCTCTTAATTTGAGTTTGACAAAATAATTCTATCTTGGAAATTTGAATCATTTGAACCAGATCGTGAACTCCGCTAACATAATAAATAGTTAGTTAAAAATTGTGGCAACACTGTGGATATAACTTTTCAGAAACTCGTTTTCAATTAAGAACTCCTTGATTACCTATGGGTGATATTGGAAAAAGATAATTTGATTAGCTATGATATTGATTTGTTCAGTTTCAAATCCGCGGCATTTTTGTAAGGTCTGGTGATCTTTTTAAACTTTTGACAAACTTTCTTTAAAAACAAATTTTTTTTTTTAAAAAAAAATATGTGTGATTAACATATTAAGAAAGCTCAATTTATATTGATGTATCGTTTGACCCAGAACATCGTTCTTCCAACCCATTTTTCTTTTAATTGACGTATTATTTGTTCTTTGTTATCCCAATTTTTCCGGAAGACAATTTAAGGAACTTATAACGGACTTGTCACGTAAGAGCAAAGCACGCTTACGTAATTGGTTTGTTTCGATCACAAACCGTAACCTTTAATTTCAAATTTAAGTGACAATTCTTAACTAGGGGAGAGGAGGACTAGTTTGGACAAAATTTCACATTTTTAGCGGTTACTTATACACAGGGTTGCTAAGTTGAAAATTTGTTCTAATTATATCATAATTACACCAATAGTTATAATTTTTTATTTTCATAAATGCATTATTATATAATATTTTAAAGAGCTTACATTTGTCCACACTAACCCTTTATACGGGGGTTAGAAAATACATATAATAAAACCCGTAAAAAATTCAAGACTCAAAACAAACGGTTAATATATATATTTTAAAAGTAATTAATTACAGTTTATGTGAAGATATATTTTATATAGTTTCATTCAGTAAGTGGTATTTTTTCTCAATTAGACATTGAGCGAAATAGTTTCTTCAAATTATGTTAATAATGAACAATAATCTTTTTGTATAACTTTAATCTAACATTTTTAATGCAGCTACTGATAATAAGTCGTCCGATAAAAATCATTGGTATATCTCCAAAAATTATAGAAAAATTTCTTCGGTTTTGGATTACATACATATTTCGGATTTATGGTGTATTATTTTACGAGTTTTTAATTAGAGCAATCTTACGTCGGAAAGTTTTAGTAAATGCAGACACATAAAATAAAACGTACTTCGTACGAGAGAGTAAACGAATAAACTGTTTTTGAATCGTATCATTAAAAAATAGAAAGAAGAAAGTAGCTTGAATAGTTGCTTCAATCATCACTTAGGAAATCATCATCTAAATTAACATCTGTCGTGTCAATATTATCATCTAATGTCATACCCTCGATTTCCAAATCCAAATCGTCATCGCCATCGTCAGCGAAAAGCGTATCAGCAGATATAGTGGAGGCAACAGCGACTGCAACTAGGGGAGTACTACTGACTTCATCTCCACTGACAAGAAAATCATCGTGTTTCTTGTAGTCCGGTACATTTACTTTATTATTTGATTCAAAAATACCTTTCTGCTCTGCCGCTAGCATTTCTTCTAAAGGATTACGTTCAATGTTCAATGGCAATTGTGCCACGACACGTGCAGGCAGCTTTTGTTGCTCAGTTCGTTGTAAAAATTGCTCAACACGCAGGGCTTCAGATAATCCTGGAAAGAGATTTTCATATTTCTCTGGATCGGCAAGTGACTGACCGGCTTTCTCATTAAATTTTGTCAGTTCTTCGCGCCACAATTCAACTACACGTGACATCTCACTGGGAATGTAAGTGCGTGCAAAGAATGCAGCTTCGGGCAGACGATTTGTCTCAATTAAAATCTCCAAGCATCGTTGCAAATCTGATCGCAAGAATGATGAAAGGAATGCAATGTTGTGGCGCCCCTGTTTGGAGCCATTATCGCCGAGTTCTTGTAACATTTGCTCATCTCCTGATGCTGTAGCCAAAAGTAATAAGCCACTGAAATCATTTGCTTTTTCCATACATTCTTTGACTAGTGCCATGTTGTTTTTTCGTGAAGCTGCATCTGCTAGTTGTGACCATTTTTGCGGATTTTCCGATTCACGTGCCAA
Organism: Meiosimyza platycephala; assembly: GCA_963662105.1. Taxonomy (NCBI): domain Eukaryota; kingdom Metazoa; phylum Arthropoda; class Insecta; order Diptera; family Lauxaniidae; genus Meiosimyza; species Meiosimyza platycephala. The sequence continues at coordinate 88,528,012 of OY759210.1, forward strand.
TTTGACAGCTACTTCTAGCTCACCAATTTGCAGGGATAAGTCAAATTTATGATCTGGGTCTGTGGATACTTGTAACGCTTGGGATTTAAAGCCTTGCTTTTCGAGAAAATGAGCTACACGTGTACGGTGTTCTTTGGGTATTGTGGGCAAAACTACGTCAGCACGTTCAAAGTCACGGCGCATTACGGCTGTTTGATATTCTAATACGGAAAGTTGTAAAGAGAATGATATAACATTCAGTTCTTTATCACCTAAATATAGGCGATTATCTTTGGGTACGTAGCCAAGTAAATACATAGTTCGATCCAAATGAGAAATAGTAACAATTTCACCACCAACATAATAGTTGATGCGATTGACTGAATTTGTGTAAATAAAGCAATCGCCTACCCATAGACCGGTCTTGACAGATTCATTAAATTCACCTGTAATGAAGAGCAAAAATAGTTAAATGTTATATAAGAAATGGTTCGAGTTCATAATTTAAATAAATGCTTTAACTAAATATTATCATTTTTCTACGAAAATACATCAAAATTAAATGCAATTGAAATCCGCACCAGTTGCCGATGAAACTTTATAGAAATTTTTGTAAAAATGTCATAGAAAAAAATCAGCTCGATTTAATGCTTTGGATCTATAAGGTTTAATTTGCATGTAACTAACAAAATTATACCATCTTTTACCTTTCAAATGCGACCAAAAATGTTAAACGCAGAGCGATAAAATTCTAACTTTTGTAGTAAGTATCTCGATAGTTTAACAACTCTCAATTCTCAAATAATTAAATAACGGTAAAGTTTTTTTCTTTTACATTTTACCTAAAATGCTACCAAGTTTCATTGGAATTAAGGAACGTGTACCGGGAAAGTTGTGCAACGGCGTTATAGCAGTATCAGGGGATTTTTCAATTTTCTAATATGTATTAGTTGTAAGAAGCATATTTTTAGGCAATCAAACAAAGCTTACCTATACCATTATTTTGAGACGCGTTTTATTTATTAGACAGTTAAACAAAACTTACCTAAAACATCAAAGGCGCTCTCAATACCATCATCTTCAAGACCCTGCTTTGTTTCCAAAGCCAAAGCAATTGCGCCAGTATCGACGGATAAAATAAAATACGACTCATCAGTAGCCAGGCAAACTAAGCCTCCAGCTTCATTCCAAAATACATGACGTGGTTGTACCTCAATGCGACGAACTAATTGTAATGTTTCCCAGTCGTAAAAGGCTAAGCCGGATGAGGTTTTTACACCAAACAAATAACCACCATAAATATTTTCCGCACCATATTCGGGTGTGAAACTTTTTCGCTCTTTAAAATTGCGAAAGAGGCGTACTGTGCCGTTATTTTCACGTATAGCATATTCATTACTTTCCAATGCCCATACAAATTCTTGTGCTGAGCCAAATGCCTTATTTCGTAAGGCCATTGAAGTGTAAATAATATATTCGCCATCGCCACAAACAACGACAAAACGACCATTTGGATTATGCGCAATAGTTTGTGGATAAATTTCACAAGCCCCCATATCTTTTACAGCCACTGGCAATCGTTCACCATCCTTTACTTCAGTACCATCTGCCAGTGCTTTCAAATTTACCTAAAAATGGTTAAAAGTGAATTTAAAAAAAACGCATTGTTAAATATTTTTTATATGCTTACCTGCTGCATTTCTGAGTGTTTGGCCCACACAATTTTACTCCCAATCACATCCATAGACATTGCAGGTTCTTCGCGGCCTACTTTTATTATAATTGAACCCTCATCATAGCCAAGTGCAACATTATTTGTGCCACGCATACATGCAATTGTCCAAACGCGTTCAAAGCCATAGTTAAGACAAGTTTCTAGACGATAAGTACCAGAATGCCAAATACGTACGGTACCATCTTCAGAGCCAGTTAAAACAATTGGTAATTCAGGATGAAAACAAACTGCCGATATATTCTGTGCATGTCCCTCAAGTGTTTGAACGCATGTTTTATTTTGATAATCCCAAATTTTGACCATACGATCATCGGCACCAGAGATTAAATATGGTTTATCGCCACCATGATAGTAATCGACACAATTGCAACCCTTTTCATGACCCTCCAATGTGAAATTAGCAAAGTTGCTACCCAATTGCCATACTTTAACAGTACGATCTAATGATGCAGAGGCAAATGTATTGTTATCCTTGGGATTAAAAACGATATGCATAACATAGTGCGTATGACCTTCGAAAACACGTTGGCATGCCCACATTTTATCCCAGTTCCAAAGCTTAATAAGCATGTCATCTATAAGAATAATATTTTATACTTATAAAAGTTTATAATTTTTTGTGCTAACGAGTTCAACAATAATTAAGGCTATCAGATAGCAAAAAGACAAATCAAGGATGTTCAGAAAAATTTCAAGTTTGTAACCCAACAATTAAATTAAAGTTATTGCCGCTGGAAACCTGTATCAAAAATTGATGAGCAAAAAAAGATCCTCTATTTTCAATATCGGTGTTCGAAATCGAGGACGTTTGCTAGTCTAACATTTATATTCCATATGAAACATTTTTAAATATGTAAACTAAATTTTAGGGCAATTCACATGCATATAATTTACTAGTGTATGTACCTCTAATAGTAAATAAATGTTGAAATAATTTCACTGTCAATCTTATCTAATCTTGATAAACTGATTTTCCAATCAAATTAAATCTGCCATATGATTTTGAGGAAAATGATAAAAAAAATTCTAGGTTCTACGTGGAACGCTAACTTGGTGCGTCCCTAGAAATAGATTCATTTCCAGTATATGCTATTATAATTTTAAGTAAACAAATTTGGAATAATTGTAATAAACTTTATTGTTCTGCATCATAGCTTGCAAGAAAATGCTATCTTAAGGTTTTGCCTGAGAAGTTTTCAATCAATTGTACAAATCTATGCACATTATAATTATATTAAAAATTTAATTACATCGCAAAGCTACCTGGTATTGTCTCCGCCAATCTTTTTGAGCAAAAAAAATCATTAAAAAAAGATGTCTACATTGTTAACAATTGTGTAGAACACAACAGGGAGAAATAAGCCCAAATCTATATACATATATGTCGAGCTAGATATTACTGAAAATTATAAGTTCTACAAACTCAAAATTTCTCTGCGACCCAGGTGCCCTTTTCAGAACTTACCGCTGCTAGTCAAAATAAGTGGCTGTGTTGGATGCACTGCAATGCTGCGTACATAGTCCGAGTGCGCTTCATATGAATGCACTTTTTCTAATGTATTATAATTGAAAATCCTGATCTGCATATCATCTGAACCAGTAATAAGCCAATTTTTGCGGGCAACAAAACGTCCAGCACGCACAGGAACATCACAAACTTCGAAATCTTTGACCAATTGTTGGTTCTCATAATTCATGATGTGTACGTGGCCATTGTAGAGCGCACACAACATCCATGGCTCCGATGGATGTAAATCGACGCATTTTACACGATCCGAACGGGATGTAATGCGTCGCTTGATGTCCAGTTTTAGTGGCATTTTATGCACGTTAAGTTTGTATTGATTTAACAAATGGAATTGGAGGCAATTTTAATTAATTTAAAAGAGAATATTTTTTTCCGCTGACTATATTTTCGGCAGCTTTTCTTCCGCAGAAAATGGATGACGTGCTGTCAAATTGCTAAATGTGACGTTAGCAATGATGCCAGACATTTAAAACGCAAAGATTTGATAGAGTTTCCAAGAATACTCAGGAACATTGAAATTGGGTCAATAATATGAAATAAAATAAGGTGATGATCAGCTCTATAAATTGATCACATCGATGACGCTGATGGTTAGAAATACCAAATGATCCTGCGTCAGGATCAGAGCTTTGCCGCGTTGTTTCAAATCAAAGTTTTGACAGCTGGAGTCGTAGTAATTATTCGAATGGTAGCCATTATTATCAAAATGGGCATGATTACGATATCCGTGGCGCCACGATTTTTCAATGTTTTCCGATAAAACACGTCAAAATAAATAGAAAATGTTAAGTTAAGAAAGGAATATCTCGTTTAGTTTTTGAGTTATCGATACTTAAAAATCAGATTTTGATGGTATCGTTAGATTCAAAATTTCAATTGCGCTGCAATTTAAGGATGGTTTTCAATAGAACAGCTTGAAATAATTCGAATATGTAGAAAAAAAATCGGTCGATTGGTTTTCGAAATATCAATACTTAAAAATAGAAAATAACATGAAAAAGCAGCTTAAGACCGAAGTTGATAATTTTCTGTTATTCTGAAACGTACGTTCATTTTGGTTATGAGCATTGGTTACTCGAATTTACTCGTTACGTCTCGTCACGTCTATTTTGTTTTAGGCAATAGGCGAGCTGTCATGTCATCGAAATTTTCAACAATAAAATTTGGTGAGCAAAAAAAAGATCATCACTTTTAGTTGAAAAGTAGTACATTTCACCGAAAAGTACTACATTCGAGAAAAAGTATTTCTACAGCGCAAAAGTTGTCAATGTACTACTAAAGAATGTCATCTGGTAGCCCTAATATAAGACGCCTCCTCAATTGGTTCCAAATAGGATAAAAATATTAGAAATATTTTCAAATTATTATCTTTGATCCATACTGACCCTCTATCAATGTGAAATTTGGCCTTAGACGCCACTTTCAGTTATTGATTCAGATCGTAAAATATTTTCGAAAAAAAAAAACACTTTCGAGTGTACATTCTCCGAATTTTCAGCAACATGAAAAATACGGATACGGTTTGACAATAGTGGGAGGCACCTCTCTTACAACTAAAATACCTAAGTAGGTAAGGCAGATTTTTTGTACGTTTTAGTAAGTCGGTTTCAACGAAATCGGACACAAACTTTGTCCGCGCCGTTTACATGTTTGAGCTATGAAGCCTCAGATAAAAAATGTACAATTCCATATTAGAAAACTTTTATTTGAATAGTTTTGTTAATACCATAATTTTTGTGTACTGCTCATTAGTAATGTTAAATAAAGCCAAATAAATTAATATGAGCTTATAAAACATGGTCAACTTAGCTACGATTGTGTCTATTTCCATCGCCACGACGCACTACATCCTTGTATTCATCCATGCGGCGTGTGCGTGCCAAATATTCGGTATCATCACTTTCAACTTGCAGTTCAACTTCCGCCTTCTCAGCATCTTCCTTTTCATTTGGGTCTTCAGCAGCGGCGATAACTTGTGCCTGATTCATTTTCGCGACCTTTTCTTCATCTGGGAAAATGCCTTCCTGTACGCGTTGATGATAAAACTCTCCAACTGTCATTACTGGCAAACTTGGATAGCCCATGCCAAAAACAGCTTTTTGTGCAGCATTCCGTGTAATTATAAATGGCTGTAAAGGTTTGGGACGTTGCTGTCCACCATGGAAATGGCCATGATGGCTATGCGAGTGTCCCATTACTTGTGAGTGATTGTGTCCAGTAGCAGGCCTTTGTGTAGTCAAAGATTGGGAATACGTAGCTGAATTATCATCTTGAGGTGCTTCAGCAGATATATTCACCTTCTTGCGCATTTCAACTATTTGCTTTTCCAGTTTAAGGCTGTCAAGTTCCTCGTTGGCATCAATTATACTCCTTTTCAAGAAGTTCAAAAAAAATTCACGTTTTGCTTCATCATCGATTGTTTGATTCCGTACTGCTTCTCGCATTAGCTTAATTTGTTCTTCGAGCTCTTTTTTACGACGAAATTGTGAAATTTTATTATTACGTGAGTTTGCAGCGCGAATTAGTTGTGCCAATTCGTTGGCTTTGCTGCTATCAGAGGCAACTGCTGATAACTGTTGAATGGATTTATCTTTGGGTCCATCACCAAGTTCGTATTCCTCGCAACGGTGTAGATAATCTCTGTAAAAAATTGACAAAAAAAGCCGTGAAAAGATTTTTAAAATATCTCCGTTTGTTAAACTGCAGATCCCAAAGAATGACAGTGGGGATTAAGCTAAGCCGGTTTCTTTATGGGCTGTTGCTTTTATATATTGAGTTTCGACGGTTATATTATGTATGTGCGTTCAAACATGAAAAACGACTTACTTGAAATATATTTCGGCTACCTCGAGAACATTCAGGCGATCTTTTCCACTTAGTTTTAAAGCTAATTTTCCCAAGAAGAATGGTAGTAGCAGATATTGCAGCGATTCTGTGGAGACTTCATCGATCAACTCATTAGGACTAAACATATCAGTTTGACTGACAATACGTGTTGCTTCTTCTAAATGTGACATAGCTGTCTTTACTTTATCCTATGAAAGAAATTTCGCAGTTATACGTATTAGATAAAATACAACTAAAATTATAGAAACCTGAAATTCTGTGCTGTTAAACGGTAATGAAGTTTGTTCCAATTCCTCATATGTATGCCATGCCTGCACGAAAATTTCATTCAATTTCTTGTCTTCTTTATCTTCAATATTTGTTGCTTCCGTTATTACTTCAGAGGACATGGTTTTATTTATGAAAAATTGAGATTAAAAGTATATATGTATTTCCAACTTAGTAAAAATATTAGTAAATGTACGGTGACTTTTTGAAATAAAAGATTTATGAGGAATAGAAGAACAGCTGTTTTTTGTGTAGCGTAGGTTGTTTGTTTAGCGCTGTCAAAGTTGTTAACGCAGTGTTGCCATATTATAAAAGACAATTTTTATTGTTAAAAACGAAAAAGTTGCAAAAGAAAATTGCAACTGCACTATTGTGAATTAGTCCGCCATTTATTTATATTTGTAAACGTCAAACGCAAATAAGCAAGTATTTTGTTATAATTTTCAACGTACAATTTTGTGTAATAGGAATTAAAAATAAAAATTAAATTAACTTCAATAGAAAAAAATGGGCGACTATGATTCTGATGAGGAGAGTTCTCAAATTGATAAATTACGCTATGCGAAAGTGCCTACCGGAATGTTTGTTAGCGGCTGGGATGATGATGCTGACGAGTTAATAGAAGAGGACAAAAATCCGCAAGGTAGTGGTGATAATTCAGTATCGAATTTATTATTTGGACATGATTTGATATTAGCTTCGATGATGTAAAAAATAAAAACAAATACATTTTTCTGTCGTTTTTTCAGCCAGCCTTGAGCGAATGATTTTATGGGCTGTCAATGAAAATAAAATCAATGAAGTGCGCGAAATTCTCAAGTTGGATCCGTCGACTGTTAACGCTGTGGATGATGATGGTTATACTCCCTTGCATAGGTAAATATATTTCCCTTAGTAAGAATGTAGTAATATGTTTTGAAGACAATTTTAAGCGTACATAGAATCTCGGTTGACAAAAAAGTTACTAAATACCAAATTACAAATTATCTCTCTTTTGGTTGACTAAGTGTAGAAATTCTTATGTATCATCCAAAACATGCGCTGATAATATAAATACTGCCATGATTCGTAATAACGCCCTATTAAAAAAAATATTTACATTAATTTTGAATGCTTGACTTTTTTCGAACTTTTTGCAGAGCTTGCTATAACAACTTTGTAGACATTGCGAAGCTATTGCTACAACACAATGCGAATCCTAATGCGCTTACAAAAATGGGATGGACACCACTGCATTCAGCGTGCAAATGGAGCAATACTGCTTGTGCACAATTGCTGCTACAAAACGGTGCTGATGTGAATTCACCATCAGAGGGAAAACAGACACCTTTACATGTTGCAGCCACAGTATCCAATTGTCGTGATACGGCAACGGTGTTATTTTTAGATCCAAATATTAATGCACAAGCATTAAATAACTCGGGGGAAACAGCATTTGATATTGCAAGACGTACAGGCATGACTTTTAAAATATTTGAGATGGGACATCCGGCGTACGACTGCGAAGCTGGTTTAATCGATTAGTTGTAATTTTTTAAGTTGCTAATAAATTTTTATATAAAAGTATGAAGCGTTTGTGCTTGTTATTACTCTTTAATCCCTTAAAGTTTATAAATACATACATAGTTTAGAATATAAATAAGAATGTCGCTCTTAACTTAACCCGCTTGTGGTAAGCGTACAAAATGTTCATAGAATGACTTTGTATAGTCGACCATTTGATCTTGCATAGCGGCAGGTACAAAATTTGGATTACCCTGTCCACCTTCGATGGTACCATTAGCCGTAAATCGCATATAACTAGCTACAGTAGTCTCAGGTGGCAACACAGCATTATCCTCGATGATACAGCAGTCTTTTAATACACAACGTCTTCCCTAGAATATTTTTTTAATAGTTACATTCTGACCATTCTGATCAATTTCTCCATACTTACAATAATTGCATTTTTTCCAATATATACAAATGAGCCAATCACAGCTGCAGACACTACAGCTTCTTCACCAATAAAGACATGGTCTCCAATGTGCATGGGGAAGAAAGCGATACCTTTGCTAAATTGTTTGTATGGTGGTCGAATCACTGCATTTTTGCTGATAACACAGTAGCGTCCAGTTCGCACATTCGCCAAATCACCGCGTATGATAGCGCCACTTTGCACAATTACTTTGCCATTTAATACGATGTTCTGTGAACCGCAAAGTACTGTCTGACGGCTCACCTTATTGCCCGAAGCCTGGAAAAGTAATACATATGCAATATCTTACTTGGATAAATGATGTCATCGCTTGCTAAAACTGGGAATTATTTGTCCAACAAGAAGGAACTTACTGTTTCTACATATTCATCTTTGCTGTAAAATGTATCAGCTATTTCCATATTTTCTTGTATTTATTGAGACCAATACACTAAACTTATTAATTTTATTTTGCGTGATTCTCGAACTCGGCAAATGTAAACTAACAAAATTTAGATGTCAAAGTCGTCAGCTGAGTAGTAACAGTTTTAAATAGTGTTGCCAGATTTTATATACGCTTCTCTGAATGAATTCGAGTGAGGGGGTATATTTTCCCTGAATTTCGACAACATCCTAAAGTTTTGTGACACTATACAGACTTTATTAACACAAATATTGGGAGGATAATGATATCCGTGGAGCCGCGATTTCGCGTATCGATATTTCGAAAGCCAAACGAGTTACCGATTTTTTTTTTGAACATTTTCGATTTATTTCAAGCTTTCCTATTGAAACCATCCTTAAATTGCGGCGCCATTGAAATATTGACACTAACGATACTAACAAAATCAGACTTTTAAGTATCGATAACTCAAAAACTAAACGGGACATGCATTTTTTTTATTTAACATTTTCAATTTATTTTGACGGGTTTTATCGGAAAACATGGAAAAAGTCGCAGTCCCAAAAATTTCCCGAAAATTCCCCAGAAGAACTTAAATTACCTTAATCTGGCATCAGACGTATTTTCATATGGTATCTGAGTTGCCACATCGATTATTTGAAAAGTTCTATTGTGAACAAGTTTCTCCTATTTAAACTTAGTGAACGTCAAAAAGCTGAATTAAATCGTGTTAGGTAGGGATGGTCTCTACACATGATTTCAGTTTTATGGATATGTACTGAATGGAGATTTGAAACTGACGACAATTTTTCACGACACAAATGTAGGTACTGATGAAAGTACAAATACACCGAAAATGCCATCACTTATTCACATGCGTCCAAAATGAAATGACTCTGTATGTTCGATTTTCGGTAAAAACTAGGTTTTAACTACGGGCCATTGATTTTAAAAGTGGTGGAGACGTTATCAGTCTTAATGAATTTTTATTTGATTAAAAGAATGTCTTACTTTTCTTTCCAGTACTCTATTACAAACATATGTATGTAAGTCTAAATTTTAATTGGCTAAATATATTAAATTGATCGCTTCGTATTAACATTTCCAACAGGTTCACAAATGTCCATTAATTCAGAAATAGGAAGTTGTTGATTCACTTCAAATGTACAACATTAAACTTGAATTAAAGTGCAAATAAATAAAATGTATTTCTGTGTAATTATAACAAAGTTTTTACCTTGGTAGATAAAACTCAAAAAAAAAAAAAAATTAAATTACAAATTCAAATTGAGCTGGAAGTTCAAAGAATAAAATGAAAAATAAAAAAACGAATTCTATTTAATTACGCACAAATTTCAAACTTTATGACTGAATGAAATACATGAGCGAACTCATACTCTGGCAAGTTTACGAGTACGTAAACTTTTACATATTAGCTGAAGGTCAAGTGCAATTTTCATTGAGTGTAAATTTGTTATATTTAGCCATCAAGCCTTTTCGATCAATTACAGATTTACAACATAACGACATACTGGTGAATAGGCATTTGAATTGTTTTATATACGCCATGCACTGCTAAAGTCCATGGTATGTGACGCAGTCGGTTAGTGTGACGAACCTCACGTGTCGTTCATATAAAATACCCCAAGAGTAGTAACTTCCAACGTCATTGTCATGGATACATGCACTATGTATTTGGTATTAAATCGTAAAAAAGTTCAACTAACCATAACTTTATCGGCAGAGCGAGCCATTGATTTCAATGCAAGCACTCGAATAATTGGATTAAAATATTTGGATCGTGCCTTTTCGAAAATATGGCTATTAAAAATTTTAAGTGTCATCAAGATGCTTAAGATTTGTAATAACAGAAAGCACTGGCACTGGCACTGGCGAATGTAGAAGCAAATTTGTGGAAGTGGCGGTTCCGTTGAAAGTTTTTCTGTGTGAACATCTTTACTGGCGGGTATGGAATAGAGGTCTGCATGAGTGCACTCGAAACGATCCTTATATAAACTTCGAGTGCTTGAACTTTTAGAACTTTTTATATGCGATTTATTTACAAGTGCAGCACTCACTTCTTCTGCTTGATGTTTCGATTTGTTTTGATTTAACAAAGACAAAAATTAATTATTTTGATTTGAATGAAAATACGACTATGTATTTTGAAAAAATTTTCAGCGGTTTTTCAAGCTTTGACACTAAAACTTTAAATGGGCATAGCTTCGTAAAAAATGTTTTTTAATCAAATCGGGGAAATAAGTGGCCCCTTATATCCTCTGAGAAACAACATATATAATCGGCAACCAATTCCGAGATTTGAAGGTAGTCCGACTGCACGGTTTGAAATGGATTTGGTCATAAATATAATAAAAGTGAGTTTAATGAACAAATTTTCTCATAAGAACCTTATTTAAATTTCAAAAATTGCGGATTCTTAATCATCTTGAAGATATCAGTAGAGCAATTTCAAATGTGTTCAGATCAAGGCTTGCTTTAATAGGTCAATATAGCTAATAGTTTGTTTAATCGGTAGAAACCCAGACTATGCCCCTCCTCCTCATAGACTCAGACTTATCACATAAAGCTTGAATTGTAGACAGGGTTGCCAAGTGACCGGGATTGACTCGACCAAGCCCGAAATTTATTGTCAAACCCGAGGGCCTGGTAGGAATTAAAAAATTTTTGCGACATGAACTTGCAAAATTATTGAGAAAAAAAGCTCAAGTTTTTTCCAACCAAAAATTTAAGTTTTCAGCATTTAATGAAGTAACTAGCTGTCCCCGCAGACGTTGTACTGCCCTTTCCGGTAGGTGATGCGATGTTGTGTGAACTCATGCGATGATATGATATGATATGATGATATGATGAATTTGAGTTTGGAGAGCATGTCATTGCTCATTTTTCTAAGCCAAGCTTTGCAAAACCCTTCTATAGACCATAAGAAACATTTAAAAAACACTTTTGAAATTCTATTTTAAAAATACTTTGTATGAGGGCCACCCTAAATAGGCACCCTAAATAAAACTTTTATGGCCTAGTGGCCTAAGTGTAAATTCCATGAGAATTGATTAAGCAGTCTTCGTTAAAATTATATTTTAAAAATATTTTTGTATAAGGGCCACCCTAAATATGCAATCTAAATAAAAGTTTTATAGCCTAAGCAATGTCTTTGCTGGAGAAAATGTTCTTTATCAAACATGTTATTTCCAGAATCGTAAGAAAAAACGTTTATTAAAATTAAGATAATTTTTTATTTTCATTTATTGATGCGGTATAATTGGCGAACAGAAGCCACAAGGAGGTGGTATTCAAAGGAAAATCGGCTCATCTCATAACTCGAAGTTTATTTTACAAAATAAGCTCCTACCTTACGCTAAATAACCTTTTTTTTAATGTGATTAAATTAATATTTGTTTTTTTTTTCAGTTAACGTGTTATACTTTCATCTATTTTACAATCACCGTACAATTGACTGCTGTAGATTAAACTTGGTCCAGATCATAAAATTAAAAAAAAAAACAAAAATGTTTTATTTACCCTTCTAAATTATGCTTTACAATCAAAACACAGTTAAGTATCTGTAAATATAATCTGAGGAACTAAAAGTCACACGTAGGTCAGCAAGATCTTATTGCTCTGACAAGGCAATAGCAATAGCAACAACAGCAGTTAGCAATTAATGTTATTGCTTTGTTTTTGTTGTTGTTGCTGCTGCTATTTGCAAACTATAATTTAAATATTAATTGTTTATTCCGCATAGTCACCATAGTTAAAGGTAGAAAGAGGTTGTAAGCTACCGAAAAAAAGCAAACTTGGCTAACAGCAACATTAAAAATTGTTCACTGAATTACGCACATCATAGCAGGTTGCATGTTGTTGCTGTTGTATTTTTGCAGTCACATTAAAGTCAGCTATAAGTTTACACTGAGCTACTAATATATTAAAAATATATTTGGCTCCTATGTTTGAATAATAATAAAGTGACAGCAAATAACATTAGCATTCAGCGTGAAATATGCGGAATGGCGGAGATAGTAATACACTTCTGATACAGCTGGATGTAGAAGCATAGTTAGAGTAATGAAAAACGCTTGAAGCAAATGTAACCAAATTTGTTATGAAAAACATCATTTAGTGATACTGAAAAGTACTGCTCGAAAAGTAGGTGGCGTTGGATAAGTGAGCATAGCACACGCCCTACATGGAAATATTTTGAAACGCTATGATAAGAAAACTATTCGCCGAGATATCGAATTTTGAAATTTTTATGTTTGTGATTTTCCCTATATATGTATCTAAAATCTCATTAGGGACACGTGTATATCAAAAGATTGAAAAATTTCAAAATGCGATAGCTCGGTGAAAAAATGGTATTTGAGCAAACTTAACAGCATTTGAAAGAGGAAGACTTGTACGAAACTAAATAAAGATTAGTTGAAATGAAGATAAAATGCTTTAAATATTTAATGCATTAACCCCATGTCTGGCGCATATATAGTACGAGTGTTACATGTGAAGTAGGCACATGAAAAAAAAGGTTCAACAGAGTTAAATGTTGACGAAATGCAATACTACGATAGTAAAAGCAGTGGCTTTTAATAAATTTACGCAAAATATCCATTTCCTATAAAACTTTTTCTAAATAGATCACCATTTAGCATAAAAAATTATTTTAAGTTAATCAAGAATAGCTTTGTCAGAAACGAATGTCTTGAGAAAATAATGTTCCATAGGCTAAAAGTTTGTTGCTTAAGTCTTTTGTTTGTGTGTCATGGCTAATGACAAAAATAGATTAATCTATGCATGCAAAACAAATATGACACCTGAGTACCCATGTAGATATGGTAATTAAAAATTTCTAACGCTTCAAAATCACAATAAAATATAAAAGATGACAACAGCAAATTGGAGAATAAAAAAATAAAAATATAAAAAATTATTCAAACACCTTGACCACAGTAAAGAAGTAAGTAAACTCCATGCTAGGGGTACAATTAAGCGCTTGTTTTGTTTTTGTTAAGTTATTTACTGTTTTTTTTTTTCTTCTGTAAAGTAACAACTGATTTCACTCTTATTTGACTGACTTGCCTCAGTGTGGTGCGGTCAATTAAAGTTTATTAACCTAACCTTTATGACCTTCAGCGGTAAGAACGTTAATGCAAAACCAGTAGTTAATGCGGTGGAGCAGGTACAACAACAACGGTCAATGGTAAAGGTAATTTATATACATATGTATACTTATATATAAATTTATAAATATATAAATATGTATGTGTAGCTAATTTATTTTTTGATTGTATTAAAAATTAATAAAATTGCGCAAGTAAACAGTTTGCTTTAAGGGGTTAAACCACTGTGAATTTTTCAAAAACTTGTTTTTTTTTGGCTTAAAAAATATTGTAATCTATTTAGAATTGGAGTAGAAAAAGGAAATTTTTTTATTGTCAAAGCGCTTCACTTCTGTTTGAAAATTATTAGCGCATTTTTCTTAAAACACCGTTTTTGAAAATAGCATGATTTTTGTTCAATTTCTTTAAAATATTAGCTGTACAATCAATGCAACAATATCTAGAAAATGTCTTACGGAATTTTCGATATTTTTACTTTTTTCTTAAGTGCGATATTTTGGTGTCAAAATTCGACATTTTTAAAATAATAGCTATTTTCACAAAAATTAGTTATTTATTCATTTAAGTTACACTGCGTGCTGTGGAGCCCTGCAGCTAAAACATGTCTCGGGAGAAGACGTATTACGTGTCGATTTTAAAAGATCTTTTAATCAAATTTTTAAATAATACATAAGTACTTAAATAGTGGCATAACAATTCCTTATCATTTTTTTTTGTACTTTTAATTCCCCTTTATAGCTGAAAAAGTTCCCAAAAACCACGTTGTTTTTTAATGGCTTAACCCCTTAAGTGGATGAATAAAATTTTTTTTCAAGCTTCTGATATCATCATCGTAAGATCAAATTTTTTATTTTTTGTGCTGATTAAGAAGTGTACTTTTTAATATCTTTGAAATATCGTCGCCTTACAAGCAGAATTGACTATCTGCAAAAAAAAAAAATAATTAGTGGGTGACCTTTGCGACCTTTGAGCCGATGAGTGAGAATTTCTAAGCCTAATAATTTTTTCCTTTTTTGCGCTCTTTTCTTTTGTACATTTGTTTTTGTAACTCAATTGATATTACACTTTTCTTGCAGGCGAATTTTGATAACTTTCTTGAAGTCGAAAGTGAAAAAGTCAAATGCATAGCAAGGTTGGATTAATGTAAAGCTATGTAGAGGGCGCTATAGCCGTGAGTTCAAGGGTAATTTCTTTGATTATACCTTCAATATACTATATAAGTACATGATAAAAGCCTACTGGGGGCACTCTTTTCCACTACCATTTAAATTTTTTTTTGGTTATAAATGTAGTTTATTGTATTGTTAGGAAAGAAACCTTTTAAGTATCTTTTTTTTTGTTCAGTAATATTACTCTTTTTAAATGTGGAAAATATCTCCATGTTATACTTAAATGTTTCAAATAACTTTTTATTTTTTAGAGTAGTTTCATTAAAGACATTAAGAAGTTATCCTGAATTATGAGGTCCGAGAAATCGAAGAAAGAAGAAAATTACATATATGAATCTTAAAAATCAATTTGTCTTAGCCAAAAATATCGAAATGCATCTTACCCGCCAATTGGATATTTCAGCGGAGAGGCGCTCTACGAATCTGTTACAGCTCGTCTTACAATTAATTTTTTTATGTTGCACAAAGTTTTTTTGTTCAATATCTAATATACATAAAAATATTCCAAAAAGTTCATAAGGCTCACTTGTTTTTTCCCCTTCCAAAAACGTTTCGCGAAAATAGCTTCTTCTGGACCTCACAATTCAGGATCCCCCCTTAATAAAATAATTAGTTCTTTACAACAAAAATAATACTGACAATAAGCATTATAATGATATATGCAATAAAATATGATGTTGATTGCGGAATCTGAACTTCACCATTAAACAAACAATAAAATTACCAACGAACAGTCAATAATTTGAAAAAAAAAAGTAAATTGTACACATAGTTGGAGACCTTAGTTAGCATTAGAACAAAAAGATTGTGAGGTTCGAGTTCAAGTCACAAGGCATCGCGTATGTACGATAGCACTCATATTCAGTGGAGCGAATTGATGGACAGCATTCAAGCAAAATCGTGCTATGAAAATTAAATACAAAACCAACAAAACAGCGTCCACGTTACCAGTACACCAACATACTTAAACTTTGCATTCAATGAAGTGCGGTAGATATGGCACCCCCAGAATCTTGTAAATTGCATGGGGGATTCGAGAACGAGGTGTGGCACATCCCATACAACACAAAAACATGGTATGTAAAACGCAATATCTAGGCACCTATAGCTCCTAAATTGTGAAATGACACATTGAATAATGTTGGTTGGATTGGGCAACGCGGCAAACACGGACCCCAGGGGAACAACTATCGTAGCATCATAAAAATGTTATTTCAGAAAATTACTAATTTAACATTGGACTACATTATGTATATAGTATTGTAAAAATTGTATATTCAATTGCAACTAAAAAGTCTTGAGGTATTCAGCTTGCATACTTCACCCTATTCTACCGATTAGTTACTTAAGGTAGCAGCAATAATTGTAGGTCACTAACAAGTTGTTAAGAATGAAAAATTATATGAAAATCAAGGACTTGCGCTGCAACAACAATGGTTACACTTGGTTGCATTTTCATGTTACTCGTAGTTTAAGCGTGCTGTTGATTTGATGAATTCTGAGGAATGGGCACATTAATGAAAGTCAGTTTGTTATGTAGATGTTAATATTTTATTTATGTAAAAAATATGAAAAAGTTTTAGTGCAACCCTAAAATTTATGCGACAGCAAATCTCTATTTTGTAAGTATCGGGATATTGGGACCAAATTATTAAAAATATTTAAAATAGCTGCTTAAATCAAAAATTCCTATCTCTATCAAAATATCAATTTACACGTTTTTTTTTTTTTTTTTTTGTAAAAAAACACTTGATCAAATATAAAAAAAAACATTTTATAAAAAATACAAATACACTTGATTGGAGTTAACTTGAAATGTGCAAAAATCTGTTCAACATGACTGCAAGCACGCATTTTTGATTTAAAAATAAAAACAACATGAAAAAATATTTTCACAGTGAGTCATCTATTGATTGCAGCTTCCTATACAACAAATTAAAAACATTGCTGCAGGCATACATTTTTGCGTTTTAACGAAATGAAAAAAAAAAAAAAGATTCAAGTTTTTTTTGTATGGTAAATAATTTAATTTTGCATGTAGATGGAAAAAATTTTTGTTAAAAAAATATCAAAGAAAAAAATAAACATTTTTTTTTAAAGAAAAAGCCCAAATAGACTTATCAGCTACTACAGATAATTCAAAAGCGTCAATGACTTTTTCGTCAATTGAAGCAATTTATGCAGACATGTGGTACTTCAATTGCGGTAGTTCGTTGGAGTTTAATTGCATACTCATACTTTTCGGGGGCTTTAACCCTTTTAAATCACGAAATTATTGTATAATGAATATTGTGTTTAGAGTCTTCCAATAAGAGCGCAAATTATTTCGCATACAGTTGGCAGCTCTAGAGATTCTATGTATGACATCTGTAAAATGCAGCGATTAGTAAATATAGTACAACTTTCACACAAAGTAAGTCCGCTGCTATTAGTGGATGACCCTTTACTATAGCATTAAAAGCTAAAATTAAATAATTAAAATTTAAATTATTAATTGAATATATAGGAGAAGATGGGGCAAAGTGTTATGCCTAACGGGTAAACGAAGTTTTCACAAAAAAATTTTTTTTTCACAATTAAACATGTAAGTTATTAGTTCGATCTATATTGAATCTATTAAGGTAATTAAGCTCATTATTTTCTCAACATAAGATGTTTATTATTAATATGCAAAAAAGTACGTTTCTACCTCTTTGCTCCTATGGTGGGGTAATAAAATAAAGTATTTGCTCTCAGAAAAGTGCATTTTATTGATTGAAAAACTTTCCGTACCAAACTTATTCCACCATTGAAGAAGTTTTAAGGGGGAGGCGGTAATTTTAGCAATTGCATAGGGGCTGCAAATTTCTAAATCCGAGCTTAGATTTGGGTTCGTTATCATTGATAACAACACATTCAATTAAATTTTATAACTTTAGCGGAATAAAATACAGATGCATTTCCAACTGATATGTATCTCACAGGTGAAATGAACAGATCCGAAAATATGACGAAAAATTTAATAAGGCGTACCCTATGTTCGGTAAAAAACTTTAAAAACATTTTTAAAAATAGTTCTAATGGAATAATCGAAATCTATTATTATTATTATTATTTCAGTTGGAAAATTTAATAATTTTTTGCGAGCTTTAATTTTCTGACATTAGGGTGGTACATTAGGATCGTACGAACTGAGATCTGGTGGGTAAGTTCAAGAACAGGGTACTTGATTACTTGGTCTACTCAAGACAAAAACATTGATATATCATACTTTAAGATCGGAGTGTAAGTGCCGAAGATATGATGAAAACTTAAATGCGCGACCTCTATTTTCGGCCAAAAAAAAAAAATTTTATTTTGAAATTACCTTGCAAAAATGCTGGTGTACGGTGAACTTTTTTTTTTGCCTGTAAGGTGGTACGGTCTAATGTACATGCTTCTTGGTATTTAAACTCAATCTATGTACATATGTATCTATTAGGGTGTGTTTTTTCAAAATTTTGTAGACTTTATTTTTTTCCATATATTTTAGCATGAGTTTTAAAAATATTTGTCCCAAAATTAGAGCTTCCTAGCTCAAACCTGTGAACGGCGCGAACAGAGTTTCTATCCGATCTCATTGAAATTTTACAAAGTAATCGACCTACTAAAACGTACAGCAGATTTACCTTAGCTGTCAAGATATAGCGTTCTAGGTATTTTTTTTGTATGGCAGAGGCCACCACCTGTTGTTTTTTCTTTTTCTAAATTTTTGCTCGGGTTTGAAGCAAATTCTCTCAAAATTTCAGCTTCCTAGATCAAACCTGCGAACGGCGCAAATACTATAGTTTGTTTCCTACTACAATTCATATGGAAGCAGCGACTTTTTAATAAAACTTAAAAAAAAAAATCTGTCTTTGGTTTTTCTGCTGTAGAAATATGCCAAAGCAAAAAGGTGGCCGAGTTGACGTGGAATGACTCATATGTATCAAGTAAGTTCGTGTTTTTACAATGAAAAAATGTTTTTTTTTTTTTATAAAAAAGGCTGCCGAATCCAACAATTTTTCAGCAATTGAAAAATAAATTACTAAATTTCACCATTAGCTCCTTCATTTGAAACCCGCACTCGACTGATGTCAAACACTTGCCATAAAGTAAGAATCCCTGCAAATGCTGCAAATATGTGACCATGGAAAAAGAAGAGACCATGCTGCCTCCGATGATATTTTAAGAATTTTTCTAGTAAAGTTTTGACTTTCCAATGCTAACGATAAAAAGCCGAAACTCTCACTGTCCATATTTAAAAATTTTTTCGTGTATTATCGGCTATATGCAAGAAAACTGAGAATTGAACTCAAAACTACATAAATTTATCTAAACTAACCGAGGCAATCCAATAATGTGGATTTTATATTTTTCTTGACTTTCGGCTCTACTGAGAAATTTTGTTCGGTATCTTCCCGAACAAAACCTTCTTCTGACAAGTTACATTCTTCTTGGTATAATAAAATATGAAAACTTAACTCCAATAATAAATAGATCAATTAACTTTTTAAAGGACAAAATAGTGTACGGGAAGAATTAAATAATTTTTGATTTATTTACAAATGCTGGCAACCACAATCACCAAGTGTCAACAAATCACACATGTACACATGTATTGTTATTGTAGTGCTCATAGAAAACCTACAATATAAAAAATAGACCCCATTCAAGGACAACCGCAACTACATACTACGTGTGCATGTTGACCAAAACGGAAATGGCACACACCAAAAGTTTAACAAAAAAAAAAAAAATTTTTAATTTGAATTTTTTTTTATTTTTTCATTGCATTGTGTATGTAGTGAGTGACTTCCATACGGTTTGAATAAATTTCTGTATTTTGTCGCTATATTGTTGCCAACGTGTCGCTTAGGGTTAACATTTTAAATAAATTACGAGTAAACGCGTTTGGAGTGAAAAAACACGTGTTGTCGTTTTTGATTTGATTGATTTTGTCAATTTGATTGCAATTTGTTGATTTGTTATTGTTGTTATTTTTTTGTAAGAACATTTTAAAATTGATTTTACAATGAAAAAAATATAGCAGTGCTGACATTGACATTTGAAATAAAATTAGTTTTTGAATTTTATTTACAAATGTTATCTATCGGTGCGCGGTTTATTTCATTTGTGGCAGCAGCCGTTTTCTGTTGAATTATAGTTTTTGTAAGTTTGCATTGAAATTCCACTGATGTCGCTGATTATTTTCATCACGCTTCTGATCTTAATCATTTGAAAGGTTTTTCTGTATTTGAGTATAGAACTAAAACCGGTAGCTAAGCTCAAGTACGAGAAGGCATCTTAATTGGTTTTAAGCTGAGAGTTTGAATAGGTTTTCTTTTCTAAGAGGTGTATACCTTGCAACAAGTACAATAATACATATTTCATAATATTATTTGCATGTATGTGAGTAATTCAACTTTTTTATGCTATATTATTTAGGTTAGGTTAGGTTAGCACGGGAGATGACAATTGTCATCATAACTTAAGCCGCAGTTGGGCCCATTGTTTACCCTGTTTATAACTTCGTTTTCAACCTATTCAAACAATTTCGAAATTTTTATAAACTTCAAAATGGATTTTGGACACTTTTGAGCGATGTCTTCAAGAGAGTCAAAGAAGTGGAATCCGAATACCTTATAGCACCGATTTGTCAGCGCTGGGCATTCACAAAGATAATGAAAGACAGACTCTTCGACGTCAGGATCTTTACAGCTTCTACAAAGATCCCCTACGTCAGAAAGCCGTAGTCTTGAGGCATGCTTGCCTATAAAAGAGTGTCCTGTAATAACACCTACAAAGATTCTCAGGGTTTGTTTGTCTAATGAGGTAACTTTTCGCGTTCTATTAGCTTCATAAAAAAGGCAAAATTGCACTCGACGTACAACATGTTGTCAGGTTAGACCATCTCGTGTTAGCCCAATTTATACATTTTGAATCAATTTTGGCCCTAATAAAGCCTAGTGGTTTCATAATGTTAGGTTCAGAAATAATGTCAATTTTAGAGCCTTTCCTAGCAAGCACATCTGCAGTTTCGTTGCCAATGAAGTCGCTATGTCCAGGCTATATTATTTACCTTAAATGTTTTTCTATAAATGTACATTTTGATATGTTTTACCCAATTTTTTTTTCCTAAAAAGCTACTCCTATAGAGAATTACAAAATTTCTCAAGACCAACAAAGAATACTGAACCAAAATATTTGTTGTGTTTCCTCATTAGAGCCAGGCATTCGTAGAGCAGGCATTTGAACGTCACATCCTCTTCTTCATCTCCACAACTCCTGCAGAAATATCTGAAAGGGGCACCATATTTGGCGGCCATATGGCCAATAACATAGTGCCTCGTCAGTACTTCTACTACAATTCTTAGCTCTCCGCTGCTAAACCTTCAGAGAGTTTGTCTTCTTCATAGATTCAGCTTAGGCCATATGTTTCGTGACGTTCTGCATCCGGCGGTAAGGTTCCATCGTCTGTACGTTTGTTTCTTGGTTATGTTCTCTATCCGATAGTGTAGTTCCGCCAGCGGTATCATAAAGTCTATCACTTGTTGATTCTCCGGTTGTTTTGATCCTATTTTGACACATTCGGAAATACCCTTATGACCGAGCATCCAGCAGAACTCTATAGAATGCTGTCGGATTGAATGTAGTGACTCCCTGCATTGTTCTACAGCTAGACTTTAACTGAGTGTAAAACAGTGCGCGAAAACAGCCACGACAATGGTCACTTGTGACACGTCTGGATATCGACAACTAATTTCCAAACAAACCGCTACCGAAGTGCGACTTTCTTTCAACTTCAGATTTACTGCACTTTTGCAAACAAAACTGTAACGAAAAGTAAAGCGCTTTGGCGAATGACGTGTCGACTTCGTACAGTTGTGAAGATGGCACAGAAAACGAGTGACACAGGACGCAGTTTAGTCCTCTGTTTTTAAATTTTAATTTTAATTTAATACAGTTGAAATTATGGAGCATGAAGAAAAATTGATCGAGCTTGGGAGATAATACCTGGAGTGATACATATGTGCTTTTCCCGGCCTGCTGCACGAAACTATTTCTCAATATGCGAGTATGAATGTGCGACATGGTGTTTTTTCTTGTGTTGCCAGCGCTGCGCGGCCTGAATGACACAGCTCAATGTGCGCCTTAGCTAAGTGGTTTCTTGTTTAGAAAAAAAATTGCCTAAAGATACTAAAAGTTAAATTTGTAATTTTTTATGATACAATATAATTAATCTTCTTATTGGCACCATGTTTCCTCTAATAACCTCGTTAATTTTTTTGTTTTGTTTTTCATATTACATAGAAGCATTACATCAATTAGGCAAGAAAAACTTACAAGCTCCATAACAAATAAGTTAAATATCTAATAAAAAATAGCAAACCCAAGCTGTTTACGTGATATACATACATATGTATATTAAAACACTATAACAACAATAAAATATGTACAAAGTGTGGCATACAACATACTGTAATAAATGAAAGAAAATCTTATGAAATGCAAGGTTTAAGCCAAAGGCTTCGACCGTTGGTCACTTATTTAAACGAAGGTAAGCGGCTAGTATCTACGAGTATACATAGTTGTAATGCCTATAACCGATGTAATGTGCAGTCGACTTAAAGTCGGTTTACAACAAATATTTTGAATTTTGGTTGGTATTTAAATTAGACTGATGCGAAAATCTACTTTTTTTTTACCAAAAAATTTACAATTTTAAATTTTAGTGAGCTCTTTAAGATATGCAAATAAAAATTTAAAAGAAACATTTTTCAATCATAACTACTTTTCCCTAATGGAATTTTAGTTGCTGTTTAGGAAAATCTCATAATATATATTTCAAACTGATTCTTTGGGATACCCTTTGAAGAAATTATGATTTCCGGGGCGACACGACTCAACAATGGTTTTCGATAGAGCATTTAAAAATAAATCGAAAATGTTGAATAAAAAAATCGATATCTAGCTTGGATTTTTGATATCGATACTTTAAAATGCTAACCTTATATGCCAGTGTACGTAAAATGAGACATTTGTGGGTAAATAACTCGAAATTCCGCCATACAATTTTGTCGTGCTCATTGAGACTTCTGTACTGCCAAAAATTAGCTCTTCGCAAAAAATTGAGAGCATTTGATAGAAAACCATTTTTTATACAAATAGTGCGTTGTCCTTCCTACGGGTAACATACTTAGTTACAGACTCTACAAACTCATTTAACGTTTATACATATGGGACGATCCTTGACAACCGGATCAGTGCTGTGCCCAAAATTTGGAGTGACCAAAAAAATCGCCCGAGAGCTCATTTTGAAGCTTAGGACATCTACACTCTTATTTCGTGCGCGCCTTTGCAAAATTCAAAATGGCGGATCCAATATGGCGGCCAGAAGCCGGTGAAAAATCGAGCGTCCAGCAATAAAAACTTGTAAAAATAAAAATTTCCATCCGATCGGATCATTTTTTGGCTCACAAATGGTAGCTCTTAAAAATTTGGCGTTGATGGTTGACAAAATTCATCATGGCGAATCCAACATGGCGGTCAAAAATCCAATATGGTGGCCGAATTTTTGAAAGTCTACCGATTTGCACCAAATTCGGTATACGAAAGTCTTGGGGGTCACTAATCACGAATTCAAAGTCAGATTTTACAAAATCAAGATGGCGGATCCAAGATCGCGGACGTATTTTTTAAAAATCAACCAAATTTGTTATACAGGGGTTTTTTGGATCGCCGATTACGAATCTGAGGCTATATTTTAAAAATTTTCAAATTCAAAATGGCGGATTAAATATGGCGGACGTATTGTTTAAAAATTGACCGATTAGCACAAAATTCGGTATACGGATATTTCTGAGGTCGCTGAATTGGAATATAAGGTCAGAAATTTAAAATTCAAGATGGCGGATCCAATATGGCGGAAACTTAATACTCTGATATATACATATATATAGTAAATGAAACCAAAGTTATCACTAATATTAGGAATGGCTCAAGAGTGCATGAAAAAAAAGTGAGCAGGACTTGCTTTAATGCTATAACAGCATTTACCATAATAAATAAAAATTTTAAAATGCTGTTCTAAAGTAGGTGTTACTGTTAAAAGGCAGTGACGGGTCCAAGTCTTGCCAATACAACACTCAAATGAAATTAAATTTTTAAAAAATACCAATAATTTCAAGACCTACATATGTAGCCAGGGTATGCAAGCACATATTTTCTTAGTATTAAAAAAAATCTAATGGCCTTATACTCAAGTAGTCAGTATGAGGCAAGAAGATATTTTTTTAAGATCCAAAATATTCATACGCAACGTAAACGTGGAGAGAGAGTAGATATATTCCAATTCACACAATTTTTCAAACTAAAGTTACACAAAATATATGTTCACCTAACCTCGGAAACTACTGCATGGAATTTCATCCCTTTTTTGGTTAAATTATACATAAGTTAAATTATGTGAGAGAGTAAGAGTGCACGTATTAACTGTATTTTTTTTAAAACACCTCATTAAATTAATAGTATTGTATTTTATAATATGCTTTTTCCAAAATTCAAATATCAGTATTTAATTGCTCGAGAAAGTAATCGAAAGTTTGACCCTCAGACTAAGCTAACATGTCCAAAATCGAAAGCTAAATGGCGTAAAGTTATCTAGTTGGTTGAGCAAAAACTTGGGCCATTTGCTTTATTCTTATATACTGAAATTTTTTGTTTGAGTTGTACATTGTATGAGTTGTACATAAAACACGATTTTTGGTAAAAAAAAATAGAAAAAAAGTCCAAAATTCCCTATTCAAGTAAAGTTTTCGTTTTAAGGACAGCAGCACAATATTCAATTCGTTATAATTTTACCTCAATGTGTTGTTGCTATTTTAAATTTTGTTGCATATTAAAGAGTGTGAAGTTTTTTATTTTCAGATTTTTAAGAAAACAAATTTAATCCATTTTATAAAAGTTTTTTATTTTAAATTTATTTTTAATTGCTCTTGCTACCACTTGACTGTTAAGTGCAATTAAAAACTAAACTTGTATGCATGTTGGGAGCATATGCATGTGTTGGTGCGTGTATTTGCGCCACTTATTGCACAATGCCACCAACTCAACAACAACGTGAGCAATAACAAACGCAGCCGCCACAATCAGGAAATATATGCATGCAAGCTGCAAGCCGCATTAAATTGTTGCAGCAAGTGTGTTGCTGTTGGCTCTTGGCTGTTGCTGTTGCTGTTACTGTTGCTATTGCATTGATTGCATCGGAACAAAAAAAAAAAAAAAAAACAAAACTTGACTGACTGCTATTGTAGTAGCGGAATTTGCCATTGGAGTACAGCAATGAAAGTCACTTGAGTCACTCACTCAGCCGCTAGAGAGGTAATATGTAATAGGTGCATAAATTGAAAATGTATCGATATTTTGCGTAACGCATTCTAACTTTCAAAGATCTTAAGCAAATCAATTTGCAGTTTGACATCGAAAAGTTCTATTAAATTTTAAGTAGTCAAATTTCTCAAAATTAAATTCATGAACTTTAACAACAGAAAAAGAATGAGTCATATATACAAGTATATAGTACATTCTAAATTTTATATATTTATCGATACTTGTTCTACATCAATAACTTGATTTATATATTGCTGATGT
Organism: Meiosimyza platycephala; assembly: GCA_963662105.1. Taxonomy (NCBI): domain Eukaryota; kingdom Metazoa; phylum Arthropoda; class Insecta; order Diptera; family Lauxaniidae; genus Meiosimyza; species Meiosimyza platycephala. The sequence goes on from OY759210.1 coordinate 88,553,679, forward strand.
GAGAGCCGACATGACTAATACGTGAAATCCCGCATTGATTCAAGTGAGTGTGTTTTCAAGACCTATGCGTCCATGAGTGAGTCTAGCGAAATGTGTGGATTTTATTATTTTTATTTTATTTTAAAATTATTTATAAGATCATTGAAAGTAAAATTTATTAATAGCACAGGGAAATAAACAAAAAAAAAAAAAGTAAATAAGGAAAAAAATTTCAAAGTGTTTCAAATTGCGATATAGTGGAGTATTTATAGAAAACTTAGATAGTAAAATTATAGAAAATGTGAATTTCTGAAACTTTAACTTATGTACATAGAACTCACCGAAAGGTGTCTATCGATAAGAATGTTGAAATTAAAATGAAATATAATTGGTTTCCATGTTTATGGTGTAGTTTAAGGAAAATGTTACGAAAAAGGGAATTTGCCAAAATATATTACTTATCTTTAATTTACTACCAACATTTTTATTTTGCATGAAAAATTTACAAATTTTAAGAAGTTGTTATATTTTAAAAAAAATATGAAATAAACAAAAATTTTACAAAGTCAATAGTTTTTTCGAGACGTTACGTATGATATGATGTTCATTTTTATGTTAAAATCAATGCATTAGGTTGTTTTGGATTTTTTTATTTTACGATCCAAAATTTTCGATTTCTATCGGCGGCGGAAGTCTTGGGCCCATTAATTTGATTTATATTTTGAATCTTTTAAGAATGGTCGTAAGGGGAAGTTCATTAATTACGTGAGGCGTTTTTGTGAAAATTCGAACCCTCCTCCACTTGGCGAGATTGAATGAGATTTGGCGGGACCCCCCCTCTCTCCTGTGAGATTTAAATTATAATTTTTAATGTAAATTCTATGCATTCAAAAGTTGACGTGAGGTTTTCTTTGACCCCCTCCCTCTTTTGGTGAGATTTAGCGAGATTTTTCCGGACCCCCTCACCGCTATTTTTACTCACATAATTAATGGACGTCCCCTAAGTAGATATAGGTTTCGCACTCTGCACTAATATTGTATTTTTTCAGTATTTTTTGTTAATATTCAATTACTTGGCAGACTGTAACTAAAAACAGTCTGCCAAGTAATTGTTGGCAAAATAAATTATGCAATACAATTTTTACTTTAATATTGAATTAAAATAAGAAATACATACAATTTTTGAAAATATTTCTTTTTTTCAAATCTTTTACTCATTTCTCATTAGAAAAAAACAAAATAACTATTTGTTAAAAACAAAAACAAAAGTTTATGGAACATAAATGAAAACAATAGCAATCTCATGGTGAATAAACTAAAAAACAAATAAGAAAAAGTTCAATAATTACTATTTTCAACACGAATACCAATCACTGCTTGTAGCTTTCTTGGAATAGGCGCAATAAGTTTTTGTAAATCATGTCCTTCCGGTACCTTTTTGTCCACTCCTTCTTAATAACTCTTACTTGAGCGTTTTTATTTGTTGGAGCCCGCTTTGGAATTTTTTTTTCAAGTGTGTCCATTAAATTTTAATTGGGTTCATCATATCGGGGCCTTGGGCTGATATGCTCATCACTTTACTGCAATTATACCGCACCCAGGACCTGCACAAGAGTGATTTGTTCTTAGGATCATTGTCCTGATACGATTTTTATCTTAACGTTTCGGCCTTTTGAGTGTCTGTGAAGTCGGAATTCTGAGCACTTTTTTTCAATTCGAGACCCCATGGGTTGTTGTTCAAATCGTTGCGGAGTTCAATACTTTTATAATATAAAACTTTTCAATCATTCTGATGACTATGGTGGAATCTATTTAAAGTACATATTTAACTACAAAAATGTTAAATAAATGTTAAATTACATATATAAAATTTTTCACATACCAAACTATAAAAATTAACAAATAAATCAAAATTGCAAAAAATATTACTCATGCTAAGGAATGTTTTTTCAAGGATATTTTAGGTTTTGCGGTCAACGTACGAGTTGTTCAATCAAAAAGCAATCAAGCGCTTGTTCCAGAAAATAAGCGTAGCCAACCACAGAAATGAAAAAAAAAAACACGATAAAATCGATTTAAAAATTTTAATTTCATTTTCTGTGCAAATTTAAGTTCATTTTTTCATATTGAATGTTACATTTTGGCAAAAAAAAGGAATACAAACAAAATGCATAAACACGCACAACAAACAGAATAATAAGCAACTATACAACGGCATACAAATTAACTTGAATGGGATAAAAATTAGTGAGACAAATTTTTTAATTCACGATTTTTGAGATTGGTAACTAAAAGAAATAAACAAAAAGAGTATTTACGCCGATAGCACAAAGTTCAGTTGATTAGAGAATGCGTTCATTTTTATACCCTACACAGAGGATATATTCACTTTGTCATTCCGTTTGTAACGCATAGAAGGGGGAGTGGCAGGTATAGAAAAGTGTATATATTATTGATCAGCGTCACAACCTGAGTCGATATAGCTATGTCCGTCTGTCTGTCTGTTGAAATCACGTCTACGGGAAATCGAAGCAAGCTAATTCAATGAAGTTTGACACAAGCTGCTAGCATGTAAAAATGGGCGAAATCGGGTCACGACCAAGCCTACCGCCCATACTCTATGTAAACATACCTCAGCCCATTTTGAAAAAATTTGCTGCGATTTTGATGAAACTTGGTGATTTGGTGAACATGCGAACAAAATTATGATTGGGCTAGGTTTTTAATTTTCAAAGACTGTTAAAGGGGCGTGGCACAGCCCTAAATGTTAATGTTTATGATGCCATAACTCGCATAACTGCAAAATATATGTGATGAAATTTAGTACACGATACAGATCATATATATCTTGAATTATGTTTAAAGTGGGCGGAATTGGAAAGTGGGTGTTGTATAATTCAAAATTGGCGCATTCGTTTTTCATAAAAATTTTAGGGATGATACTACTGAGAGCAGTCATCAATACAAGCTTCGTCAGTATACTGGAAAATTACGTTGAAAGGCGTGGCCAAGCCCACAATATTTATAAACGTTATAATTAGAGAACTAATAACGTAATCGTAATGAAATTTAGTATGGCAGATATACTTGCTAAGAGGTATCTTATTACGAAAATTCGGCACAATAGAACCGTTGGGCGTGGCACCTACCATGTAAGCAAAACACGTTTAATGTTATATGTATATAGTGTGAAATGAAAGTATTCTTCATAAAATTTGGTGCATAGATGTCAATTTTTATAAGCTATAAAATTAAATAAATTTCGACGAAATTTCATCAGTGGGCGTGGCACCTCCCATATTAACATAAAGTTGGAATTGATATTTTAAAAGAACTATTGCAGCAATTGGCATGAAATTTGATGTAATTAGTTAACTTGCTATATGGTATGTCAGCATGTGAAGCGGGCGAAATAGCACCACTGGGCGTGGCACCTCCCATACAAGTAAAATACCTTAAGTGGCATATCTATCGAAATATATGAGCAATCATACTGAAATTTGGTAAAAAAAAGGTTTTTTTATGGAAAATTAGTGTGACCGCCCGAAATTTTAAGGTTAATTAAGGCACATATCGCAAACTATACAAGCTATTTTGCTAAAATTTAGTCAATGACGGAAAGAATTTATTGAACCAAAGTGGGCGGAATTGGAGGAGTGGGCGCGGCATACTTGGTTTTCTGCATTTCGATTTTATTTTTTCAACATTTTCCACATTCTTTTGATTTTACCAACTTTTTAACTTTTCCCAATACATTCCAATTTTTCAACCTCTTTCAACTTGATTCGACATTTTCCATATTTCTTCGACTTTTTCAATCTCTTTTAACTTTCTGCAATGGAGTCCACATATTTTAGACTTTTAGAGTTTTTGTCCAACTGTTTCATTATCTTTGAACCTTATTACATTATTTTCGACTTCTTCAACCTTTTCAACGTAATTTTAACATTGATTTGGAAAGTACTTTCAGTAAATTGTAGGGTATGTGAGTTTCGGCCTGGCCGAAGATAACACCTTTACTAGTTAATATTTAAGTAATGCCATTTCAAGTAAATCAGAATTTGTGACGACTTCACTAAACAATAAAATAAATGATTTCTGAAAGTTACATTCTGTAAAGTAAATATTTAAAAGTGTTGGTTTGTAAACCCAATCCCCCCGCAATGCTTGGGGGAGTCGAAATTGCTAGCGTGATAGAAAAAAAGGACTTCTTTAAATCCTTCAGATTTTCAGCGGCGACGCTGGATAATCGTTTCGTGTAGACCATCTCATAAATGAACTAGTTATAGGGGAGTAAAAAATTATATTTTGTTGACTGCTGTTATTTTTGCAACTTAATATGCATATGACTCATTATTGAACTTTAAATAAAAAATCAATGTTCTTTTTTTGTAGATCTAGAAAAAAAGCACTTCTTAAAACTAAAAAAAAAACAAAAAACACGCACTCATTTTAATAACAAAAAATCGAAACGCATGCAACCAAGATTTTTAACCACAATTAGATGCTGCTGCAAAGCAATTTGTTGCTATTTATGCTGCCTTTGTTGTAGCCACTGTAATTCTAGGTATTGTTGTTTGTTGACGTTGTTGCTGCTGCTGCTACTGCTGTTGGTGTTGGTGGTTTTGGTACACTGACCGTCCTCGGAAATTAAGCTACGCTTCATAGCGTTGCGCTTCATTAACGTATCCGTTGTTTGTGGTTCATTAGCTGTGAGTAGCTGCCAGCGCCAACAAGTTTGTCAGAGTCAGAGCCACAAGCAGAAAACCAACCAACTTCATACGGTAGCTAGCAATTTATTTTTTTTTTTTTTTGTTTTCGACGTGAATTTTTTTTTCTTGGTGTTCTGTCTGTTTCATTGCTTAGGAATTTTTACGTCGAGTGCGAAATAAATCACAAAAAACATACAGCAGATACAAATGCAAATAAACAAAAATCAAAGAAACATACATATGTATGTATACCAAAAATCAAACGAGTACGCATGCCAAAATAAAGATGTTTATCTAAATAGCGACGAGCATATTGATGTTGGTTGCATTTTAATGCGCTTACATTATAAAGTTGGGTTTATTTTTCATGAATGAACATTATGTTTGGCAACTAAATTTTAAAAATTTGCTAAAAATAGATATGTGCACATATGTAATTATCGCCTTGTTAAATAAATTATATGCTTTGAGAAGTTAGACATTTTTGTTACGCAAATTATTCAAATTGCATGGATGATTTATGATACATCTTTTAGATAAGTCCAAGTCCGAGTGAAGAGTATTTGTGGAAATTTAATGTAATATCCTTTCGGTAAATGGATCTTTTTGGAAAATGAAGCCTACATTCTATCGCCCAATGTAATATCATGTGAGTGACAAACTGGCGGAATCGCGTTCAGAAGATTGTGAGCAAACTAAATAGGTATGTTAGAAAAGTGAGTCTATTTATTGTGAGGCTATCTCCGGTTAGTATAGGAGACGGACTATTTCTGGTCTATTGAACGAAACACGAATAATTTGTTGTACCATAGAAATCGATCAAATAGGACATTAAAATTAACTCTGATTGTTAATTTTTCTAATACTTAGGCGGAGAGCCCGCTGTAGAAAAGTCGAACTTTTATTAATAAGAGTTTTTTTTAACTTATATTTTAAAAACTCGTTTTTTATTTTCTTGAACAAAACGAGGAAAATCGTAAATTAATATCTTGAATCACTAAGCAAAAAATTTTAAAGGAGAACACTTAGGATTATAATAAAATCCAAAGGAAAATTCTTAACAAGTTTCTAAAAAGAAAGTATTTATCATAATTATGCACATATGTCAGAGACGTACTGAGCACAGCGGGTGCCTGGGGGAAAAAATTTGATTGCCACCCCTACCGGAAGTGATTTTCGTAAGTTTCATTTACCTCAAAAAAAAAAAAAGAAAAGACAAAGGTTCTGACTTTTGACATTGACCAACTCTAGCAAAATGTGATATATTTCACTTAAGCTTTCAAAATTTTCACCTACATATTCAAATTTACTACATACATCAATTTCTTTTAATTCCTTAAAAAAGAATAAAAAATTTCCACATTTTTGACTTTCAAAAACCCTAGTAAAATTTGATATTTTTCACAACCACATTGCCGCCGCGAAAGTCTTGCTCCCGGGGCGACTGCATCCTCAGCCTATGTACGCTACTGACTTATGTATGTACGCACTTACGTATATTTAAAAAAAATTTATTCCACGAATCGAAGGAAAAGGCCGCAAATGGATTTTGGAAGTAACAGGGGAAGGATGTTTTGGACTCATATATCGCACGAATCGACGGAAAAAAGACAAAAATGGTCCTCGACGCTTCTAAAAATTTGTTTTGGACTCATTTTTGGAAAAAAAATTTACTTCACGAATCCCTTCTAAAGGGATGTTTTGGACCCATATATCGAAAAAAATTTTACTGCACGAATCGATGGAAAAAAGATGAAAATGGAGTTTGAAAATGACAGGGAAGCTCTCCGACCCTCCTAAAGAAGTTTTTTGGACACATTTTTCAAAAAAAATTTTAATGCACAAATCGATGGGAAAAGGCCAAAAATAGATTTTGAAAGTGACAGGGGATGTCTCCGACCCTCCTACAGAGGTGCTTTGGACCCATTTTTCGAAAAAAAAAAATTGATGCACAAATCGATGAGAAATGGGAAAATATGGATGAATGTGACAGGTGAGAGGTCCAAAAACCTCGTAGAAGTGTTTTCCGGAAAATATCAATCTATGGAAATTTTTGAAATGACTTTGTTGAGCTGAAAAAACTTTGCACGTTTTAGATGAGCTCATTCGAAACAGTTGGGCAGTAGAAACCGTAAGATAATCTAAGAATATCTATATGTTTTGGCTTGAGTTTCACTGTAAGCTGTTTGCCTTGCCCATATGGTGCAAATGTTCGCAAATCCATAAAATTCCACAAATGATATCTCAAAGAGTGCAACTTTCAGATGTCCCGTCGAGTTATGTTATAAAGTTTCATCCTACACTGAAACATAACCTTCAATATGACAAAATTAGTGTTTTTTGCAATTTTAGATTAGGATATTTAAAAAACTAGAGCTGATGGGTTAAATTCGGAATTTGCGCGTCTTAAGCATTCGGAAAATATAGCCTCGTTTCTGGGTCTGAAATTTTATTGGACTGTGTAATTGTTTTCTACCAATGATATGTCAAAAATTATGACATGAACAGCATGCCAGGGAACGAAAAAGAGTTATAGCACCTTTATTCAGGCGCTAAACACATTTTGTTTAAAGTTAGCACAAGATCTGAGTACTAATTTTTAAGGTCAAGTACCGTACCTTGACAAAAAAGTAATATAAAATTACGATAGTTTCAAAACGAAAACTATGCATTTACGATGTTATGATTAGGTATGCGGTAATATTTATTTTAATGACACTTTTAAGTGCATTCAAAACGGTAATGAGGAAACTGCATCATTTCCAATGAACAAATATATTAAACGCATAATTCACCCACTTCAGATTGCATGCTTGAAATACTCCATATAGTCCGTATATCGCGTACATTTCAAGCGTACAACATGACTCCTCACATTAACATAACATAACATGAGGTACAAGTATTTCAAGGCCTTTGCATATAAGTGTTGTTCGATTTCCCCTTCAGCAGCACTGCATAGCATCAAGTTTTTGCAGTTGCATTAAATTGGAACTTATAAATTATATCCGTTAGATGCTGCTGTTTGTTGGTTGCATTCATAAGCGATTATTTGGTAGTATATCTCAAGAATACTTAAATCTACATATTGCTGCTCGTACTCGTATCTTTATTTTATACTGCACATGCAGTTAATTACTTTGTTGTTATTCGATGAATAAAAATATTTTGTAAAGATATTTTATACTTGACACTTTGATGGCTAATATTGTAAAGAATAAATTTTTTGTGCAAGCGCGAGTATCGTTCAAGTTTATTTATGCTTTGTAATCAAGCGCAGTTTAAGTGCAACGATATTTTACGTTATATGTATGAGACTAAATATTTAGTTATTTAATTCTTGAACATTTCGTTAATGTTCTTTATTCACAACAACAGTTTGTGAATAATATAACTTTTACTTTGAGATAAAAATATTTTATCATTACTACTTTGCTATTTTTATGTATAGCAGCGTTTTTTATTAATTTAAATATCTTATATATATAGCATTTTATGAATAATTTGGGAAAATACACACATTTCTCGTTAACTGCTTGTTTTTTTTTGCGTGTGGTCAAAATGTTATAAATCTGTCAATTTTTAATAGCTCGGTATTTCCACTTACGTCTTTTTATATTGAGAGAAAGTTTAAATACAAATAATAAAGCAAAGTGTTCTTAAAAACGTTCGTTATAAGAGTAGGTTAGAACTTAGTTATTAAAATTGTCACCTTTAGAGCATATTAAGTACATACTATGAATTAGCCGAGAAATTGGGTCCGCTGTCTTGAATTTTAAATTTCTGATTTTCATTTTGAAAATTTTTGAAATATAGTTTCAGATTCGTAATCGGCGACTTCAAAAACCTCCATATAACTAATTTGGTACAAATCGGTTGATTTTTAAAAAATACGTCCGCCATCTTGGATCAGTCATCTTGATTTTGACAAATCTGAACTCGGATTCGTGACCCTAAGACCACCGTGTACCAAATTTAATGCAAATCGGTTGACTTTCAAATATTTGGCTTTCATATTGAATATTTGACCGCCATATTGGATCCGCCGTCTTGAATTCCGTCAATCTTCCATGAGAGCTTTTTCGGAGCTACAATTTGAGCCAAGAAATGACCCGACCGGTTGTGAATTTTTATTTTTACAAGCTTCTATTGCTGGACACTCGACTTTTCTCCGCTTCCGGCCACCAAATTGGATCCGCCATTTTCAATTTCTGAATGGGCCACACGGCTTTTGGAAGATTTTCATAAGGCAAATATTTTAAGACTTTGTACGTCTTGATTGGTCCAAGCAATTTTTGGCCGCGTAGGTGATGCGTTTGACGTGAAATGCCCCTCGTACATATGCCAAATCTTTGTGCTTTATTCATTAGCAACGAACATACACACATTGAGCTTTATATATATAGACAAGCTGTTCCGGCAGACGTTTTCCTACCCGGATGTTGTATGAACTCATGCAATGGAATCTGTAAGCGAAACAGCACATTTTTCCAGTGAAACTTCCCGTACTTCCCGTACTTTTTATATCAAGTTCCATTCATCTGCGTCCAGCATTTGATGAGATATGATTAATTTGATTTTAGAGGGCGTGTCAATGCTCATTTTTAACAACCAAACTTTACAAAAACCTTAAATAGACTTAAATTGAAATTAAATCTTCGTGAAAATTCTATTTAAAAAATACTTTAGTATGAGGGCCACCCTAAGTGTGTGCCTCTAAATATTACAGCCGGTACGGTCTTTGTGAAAAAGCAATTTTAAAAATATGTTTGTATGTAGGCCACCCTAAATATGCACTTAATCGAAATAAAAACTATCCTATGTCCTAAGTTAGACCAAATTACAGACATAAGCCAAATTTCATTAAAGTTGGTTGAATAGTTCCAGAATTTACCTCGGACAAACACCGTGACACAAGATTTTTATATATTAAGATATATAATTTAATTAGTTTTAATTTTTTATATTATATACATATCTATGTACACATTTGGAGGTGGCACGCCCACTTATTTTTCGTAATCTTTGAATAGTTTAAGAATTTTTAATACTATTTGATTTTACTAGACTTTTCCATACTTATCGAGTTTGATTGACTTCTACAATGCTTTTAAAAATTTCTCCAACTGTACAAAATTTTCGATAACTTTCTATACTTTTCGTTAAAATCTTGCCTTTATAGTTTTACCTAAGTTTTGATACTGTACGACACCATCGACTTCTCTAACTTTTCCGACACCATTCGATACTTTTTGACTTTCAGCAAGTAGTGGGATTATTTCGTCTTTCATCAACATCTTAAGATTTATTGCGTACTTTTTCATCAAACCATTAGTAAATTTGTGATACACCAAAATACGTTAAAACAACACTTCTTCAGTGCTTTTACTCACTCGTTTTTTCCATAAATTTTACGTGGGAAGTTGTTATTAAAAAGTTTCTGGAAATAAACAAAAAAAAAAAAAAATGTCAATAACTGCGAATGAATCATAGTTTGGCGCATCTCCAAAGAATTTTGGGTGCATGACCGCTGTTTAACAGCTGTTCACATTGGGTCAATGTATCAAATTTATTATCAGCAAATACAAAAATAATTAAATTCTCTTGTTCGTTATGTTACTCATAAAATTTTCTGCTGAAAAAAAAATGAACGCTGCCAAATAACAAAAATTCCAAATTCTTGTTTAATTTTAAACGCAGATTCATCATTGTGCCATTCTACCGCAATCCATGATTGATCAGTCAGCAACATTTTATATTTGTGCATACGTAAAACGTGATTGAATTCAAATATATCGATAATGTTAACATTCAAAAAATACAACTAAAAATGTTAACAAGCAGATATGCTATTTTATTTTTCCTTGTGATTTTTGACAACTTAATTTTTATTTATAGCAACAACATATTTTATGAACATTTTTTGGCACCTCTAAGACATAATAAAATATAAGTTATAAATATATAGATATTTTATGCTATAAAGTTTTTGATTTCTTTAATGATTTGCCACTAAAAGGCGAAGTTCATACCAGGAAGAGTAAACGAATTATTTATTTTTTTTTTTTAAATTTTGTACTTTAGTTTTAAAAAAAATCAATACTAAATACATATAAGAATTTCTAAGATTTTTTCTTGAAAATAAAAGAATTTTTAAAACGACGTGCTGCTGATTGACAGCCGAAGTTTTTAAGCTATCAGCTAAGTGGTCAATCTTCAGCGTTTAAGTTTTCAAAGTGGTTTATGTCTAGTCGCTCAAAATGACACGCTTGCTTGACTTTGTATTTTTTTTTTGAATATAACGAATTTTATAAGTTTATTTATGGGAACTTGCATTAACAAATACATTAATAACAGGCCCTCAATACATTAATAAGTAGCCTTCTTTAATGATCGCTGAAACTGATTGATCCGATGACATATGTTCGCTCAGCCAGTGCTCAAAATAATTTGATGATGGACGAATCTAACAGAGAAGAAGTCGATAACTTTACTTAGCGTAATAGCACCTGATGGCAGCACCAAGAAGGACATCCATGCTAGAATGAACAAGTGAATTGTAAAATTTGGATAGTATAAAGACACAAGGCAGCAAGTCCTTCCAGTTACTTTTATTTTTAACTTCAGCATTTTACTGTGTGCAGTATAAAGACACATACGAGACGTAACGCCCAATGGTTTTATAAACACTTTGTTATGTACAGTATAAAGACACATATGAGACATTAGGTTTGATGCTTCGTGTGGGTTTTTATAAAGTATAAAGACCAGTATCCTACGTTGGGAAGAGGGGGAAGGGCGAGGGGGCGGCATAATTTTTGTGAAAAATATCTCATTTTGCTAGACTTTTTGAATGTCACCAATTAGAATTTTTTTTTGCTCGAAAAAATTTTTCGATAATGAAAAAATTATACTCTTTGTACGGTACGCCGCTGATAAAGACACTTCCGAGACAAGAGGTGGCATGTTTCGTATGTGTCTTTGTACTATACATTATAAAATATTTTTAAAGACGCGGTTACTAGGGTCACTACTGATTGGTGGCCCTATATTTTTGTATGCACTGAAAATAATTTCAAATTTTATTTAGGATATTTATAAGAAGATAAAAAGAGTTCTCATACTTATACCGAAGGAAAAACTCCTAAACAGAAATATATTTTATATTAAAAACGCAGAAAAAAATTTTAAGGCTTCAAAAACCTACTGCCATAAAACAAATTACATTTTAATATATTAAAAAACCAAATTTCTTTATTTGAGGAAATTTGCTCATAACAGTACAGTAAATTTCCATGTCAAAGATGGTAGAAACTTCACTTTATTTTGAATTTTCTGATACCTTAGTAGTTCCTAGCTTATGTTATTTAAGGAACACTAAATATTGAAGTACGCTTATTCCTTATTTTTAGGAATTTTTCCTTAAACAGAGTAGTTATTTCCCGTTGTGAGAACATTTAAAAAGTAAGGTGATTCTTATTCTTCTGGTCTATTTGAGTTAGCGAACTGCATTAAAATATTCAACTATAGTGAAAGAATACGGCGCAGAAGAAGAATAGGCTCTTCTTAAACAAAAAATGGTTCAGACAGAAATCCCAAATTTTCAGTCCCAAAGTTAGTGACGAAGCTGAAGCAACTCTTTAAGTGAAATCTCAACACATCAGTTCGAGATATGGCAATCTTAACTAGTAACTCGTAATCTGCTGTATACAATATATAAAAGAAAAGTAAATTGAAGGCCCATAGAGCTCAAAAACTATCGAGTATTTTCCGATGAAAAGCAACTGGTGGCTCAAAAGCGAATCCGTATGTTATATGAAGACTGAATTGTCCTTAAAATCTCTTATCCATATGCTATTTTGAAAAAAAATCTATATAAAATTGTAAGTACTATATTTTCTTGCCGTCAATAATTTTATCTATCATTAGTAATATTAATTGATTTCATCATATTAAAGCCCACTTGTATAAATTATATGTAATTATCTTTTGCATATTTGCATCATTAACACCATGGTACACATCCAGTGATTCCTACTGCGATTTCTCATATTATCCAAAACCTTAAAAGTTCGTTAAACTCTTGATTTATTTTAATATTAATGCTTTATGCTTTGTTTTCTTATTTCTTGAACATTACCTATGTATTTCCATTTAGTATTTAATTCTGGTTTCGAAGCTTTTTTAATGTCATTTTTAATGTGACTTTTATATCTGCGTACGAGTATGATGTTTATCATGCAAATTGATTTCTTAATGATTGGCGCTGTCAAAACTCACCAAATAATGTCCGACGACTGATAAACTGATTGAGTGAATTGCTTCAAAGTTGTCAGTTTTCTGTTGGCCATTGCTTTGAAGATATGTATGTATGTAGTTAGTCATATAACATCAGCTGTTTTGGCATAAATAATTCATTACACAATATGATGAGAACGGAAGTGTTTTAATTCAAATTATGTTCGATGGTTTAGTGCCACACGGCATTAAAGTTACTTTGAATATATGATCGTAGGCCTATAAGCCATCATATATATGAATGTACATTAAATTTTAAGTATATATTATATACAAAAATAAATCCAAGAAGATGTTTAAAAAATATAGTATTGTTTGGGTCTTATGAGGATAACATAGCCTTTGTAAAAATTGTCGCACTGTGTATATATTTTAAGATATTACGTCATTGTCGTAATTTTTGTGTGATGAGGGTCAATGTTTTTTAATCAATTTAATATTTACAAAGTATACAATTTTTTTTTATGGCAATACAAACGTCTTCAACTGAATTTCAATTGAACGCTTACCATGTAAGCAAGTTATTTTCAAATTTGGAAATAACGTTACGGCAGACTCTTAATGTCATTTGTTACAATGTAAACATATAAAAAATATATATTTTTTTGTTATTACTCTGCCATAAATTCTTGGTGAATATATGGGATTGTTCCTTTATAATTTTTTTTTTGTTTCTATGTAACACTTTATAGTTTCTTATATCACAAGTTTCTTTCTTTATTTGTTTGTTTACATGTATTAAGTAATGTTCATTCAATTTATCATTAATGAATTCAAGATTTTTTATAAGAGTTACTCCAACTATTTATTTTGGAATTGTTAACATTTTTAGCGCGAAGGTGACAAACTGTCTATGAAGAGACAGTGCAAACAGAAAACACTTGAAATTCACAATTCAGCACTTGATATTGTTTTAATTAAGTGACAATTTGTTGCTGTTGTTTTTTTTTTTTTTGTGGAATTGCACTCGATATGGCAACGATATTTTTGCTGTTATGGACACTCGAGCGTTTTGGTGTCTGAAGTTTTTTTTTTGTGGTTGCTCACCTTTGTGGCGGTCAAAAACATAATTTTCAATTTCAAGGTCTTGCAATGTCAACTTGTTTGCTACGCATTTTAATTGAATTCTAACTGTTTTGTTATACATTTGATATTTCAATGTTAGTTACTTTTACCAGATATTCGCATGGTAATAAAATACCACATTGAATTACAATTGCAAATTGCTGAAGTAAACCGTTGTATAAGCACATTCAATAAGTGTTAGGTAAAAGCCAGGTCCTATATTTTGAAAATATACCAATTTAGGTTAAGAATCTTGAATTTGAGAGCTTCACGTAAGGGTAACTACCTTTCTATCCAAAAAACAACTAGTTCAGGTAAGCCTTAATAATCCGCCTTCAAGCAACACTCATGCTTAGATAGCATCGGTATACATTCAATTGAGATGTCTAAGTAGCTTACAGTGACTACTTATTATTCCTACCAGGGTTCCATGTTTATAAAGAGTTTCGGCTACCTTTGCTATCATATTCAGAGAACAGATACTTAATCTTTTCTTGCCCTACAGTATTTGGCCAGAATGAATTCGATTCAGCTTTCAGGTTTTGGTTCGAATAGAATTTTTGAAGAGAATTTGCTAACTTCACAAACAGATTCTGTTCCAATAAATGTTTCCTCTTGGGCAAGCGAACCAGCAAATTCATTCCATCATAATGCTTGTAAACAGATATCCATTGTTGGATGATTAGATTTTTCTTAGTTAATTTCGGAAACGTGAGAAGCGTCTTCAAGTCTTGCTTAGATTGGATAATCGCCGAGCCCAAAGACTTTAATGTAACTTGACTGTCGGAGAAAATCCAGACTGATTTGCCTAGGATGTTTATCATAAGAGTATTTGTTAATGACATCGACCTCAGCTTGTAATATGCAAACAAATCTTCCAAGGAGTTCACATAAGCTGATTCCATATCCACACCAACCATCAATTTTTGAACAATTTGTATGCCAGACAAGATCTTTAGGCGTAAGTCTAACTCCCACTTTTACTGAATCGTTAGGTCGGTACGAAATTGTCAAGAAACATACTGATCTTTGCCTTGATCTTCAGATTCTTCAGCAATGTAAGATTCCTCCTAAAAGTGAACTCACCTTTTCACAGTTTCAAATGGGAAGAACTATGGATGGTTAGGAGGTTAATTGTAATGTAAATATGAATAGGTAAAACGTGAAAAGCTTGTCATATAGAAGTAAGTCCGTCATTGTATGGGCTCAAGTTGTCTTCTAGGCAAAGCCAGATAAGATAAATGCTGCCAAACAATACAGCTATAGGTCAAAATAGGCAAGATTATGAGTTTGTAGCATTAGAATATAATTTTGGATTTAATAGCCCAGTTTTTGGCACAAAAGCGACAGTGCTTTGGAAGCTATGCTAACAATTCTTTTGAACTTAGGGCATCGATACATTTTACTATAAAGAATAATTGTTTGGCTTCATTTGGGTATGAGTGACGTCTATGAATTATATAGTATTATAAATTTAAAAAAAAAACTATCATATATATTTTTAGAATTGCCAAGACAATCCTTATTGAAAAACAAGTACATATGTTTTATGAATAATTTCATGAACGCTGAATAATTAACAGATTTTAGATTTTTAATGAAAATTAGTTCATAGCTGATATACACTTAATTTTACTAACAAGATGTTCAGATAATAAAGATAGCATCCATCTATCAAAAAATTAGTAAAAAAAAATTTTTGACATTTTTTCAAAATAACTAATGACTTAAATGAATAATCATGCAAAGAGCGTCAAAAGGCAGCGGCTTAGAAGATAATCAAAATTAAAATATAAATTCAGCAAATTACAATAAATTAAAAGCACTTAAAACTCGAAAAGTGACCTTCAACAATAAAAACAGTGATATGTTTGTATGTACGTATACATATGTAAGTGCCTAACTAGAAGGTATGAAGAAAACAGCGCGCTAAACAAGAATAATAAGAAGTGGTGCTTGAAAACGTCACAAAAACAAAAGAAATAATAACAATAATAAATATTTCCGAACAAATGCCATGAAAAATATTGAAAAATGATGATGTGTTCAGTGTTTTTTTTTTTTTGATTTAATTCAAAAATGACAGATGAAGCACGCTGTGTATACTGAGTATTTGACAGATGAGCCACTTAAACGTCAAAAAGATGAATATGCACTCAATATAAAAATATGCTGTAAAATACAAAGAAAAATAATAGTACAAATGATTAAATAATTGTAAAATAGTTAAAATAACACTGGGCAATTAAGCAATTTTTTTAAAATATTTTCGAACATTTTCATGGGCATATGTTCGTTTGGGCAGTTTCGTGTTGGGCGCTATTACTTTTTAGTTTATGGAAATGAAAATTATTGTTTAAACTCGTATGAAGATATTCTGGGCGTTCTTCTATGTACTGAATTATATTTAAGTTCAATGCTATAAATCCTTAAAACTGCTTGCAAATACCGAAATTTTCATCTGTACTTTTAGTTTAAATTCACAAACTTTTATGTAAAACTCCAGATTCTTTTTGGAGCAAAATTTGTTTTAGAAATTTTACAGAAAATATATAATCTGAATTGTTCTCATTTTAGGCAACCTTAGGTTAAGGTAAGGTAAGGTAAGGTAATGTAAGGTAAAATAAGGTAAGGTAAGGTAAGGTAAGGTAAGGTAAGGTAAGGTAAGGTAAGGTAAGGTTAGATTATGTTAGGATCCGGCAGGCAGCGTTGTAAATGACATAAGGAATATGAAATCGTGAAACTTTGTACTAAGTAAACATATATTTCTTACTTTTCGAGCTATTGAGCGAAATTTTCTTTTTTGGCCTCACACAACCAGTCCTACCATGATTATATTGGCTGACGCTTATTTCGATTATAAGCCATATTTAAGCTATCAATTACAACAAAAAAAAATAAGTTGATTGAAGTGACCGTGAAAAACGCAACGCTATCTCCCCGAATATTAGGTTTGGATAGATTAGGTTATATAGTTTATCTAAGGCGTCGAGGAAGTTACTACCAAAAGCGTCGTTGCGCTAACGACCGTGTCCGTTTGTGACGCATATGTGACGCATGTAAGTGGGCGTGGTAGGTATAAAATGGTATATAATATGTTTTTGATCAGCGTCACAATTTCAGTCGTTTTAGGCATGTCCGTCGGTCCGTCTGTGGAAATCCCGATTACGGAAAAATCAACCGATCAATCAAATTTAAAACTTATTATTGAGTGAGATATTGAATTTCTCACAAATACTGGGAATGACTCGTACAAGTCTTAGACAAGAAATTCTCGAAAATAGGGCGTGGCAATTCCTATACCATTCGAACAAATACTTTAGTGGTTCGGAAAAGATCTGAAAAAAAAAAATTTAATTAACGCTATGAAGAGGGCGTGGGATTAAAGTATTTCATGTAATGTAAAAGGTCGGCAGATTATGCTAAGAAGTTATTCCACCACTCAAACAAAAACTTAAAATCGCTGTTCTAAGTTACGAAATTTAATATCTTCAAACCAGCTAGCGTGTGGTAAAGCAGAAGATTAGAAATTTGAGACTTACGTGAACTTATACTATTAACGTGATGTAGAGTATCGTAGGGAATCGCGAAGTTAAAACAATTTCAAAAATCGAATTTCACATAATTGAGATTATGCAAAATATTTCAATATAATGAGTGTTCAGATATGAGTTGAAATTATTCTCATACAATGTTTCGAATCATTAAATCCAAAAATTTGCGCAAAAGTTATATAGTTTTGTGGACAACGCCCTCTACCGAAAAAAAACTTTATAACTTAAATATTCCAGTATTTATACGCTCAGAAATAGAAAATGATCAACAATTCACTTTTTTAAATCAGATCAGTATTTTCGAAGCAGGTCTTTAACTCAAATCGCACCATCCAATACTTCACTTTTTTCTAAAAGATAAAGCAGTTACTTGACTCTCCATTTATAACGTACTCAGAAATTCCAGAACGATATACATCGAATCAAGATCTAAATATGTTGTATATATAATAATTATTACTATATGCACTCAATATGAGGCCACGAAAGCTAACGAATGCTATTTCAAACAATTTCTTAAATATTTTTTTTTGTTGCATGGTGTAATTAAAGATATTCTACAGCTAAAAAAAATACCAAAATGAATGAGGTAATTAATTGAGTAATAAGTAAGAAAAAATTAAATAAAATACATAAAAGATTGGTATTAAATTACAATGAAAAAACCAGAGTGTAAATTCTTTAGCGATGTTGTAAAATGCGGATGTTATGGGTATAATTTCAATAAAAAAAAATTTACTGAAGGTCATAAAAAGAGCAATCAAAAGCAAATTTCATCATAAGAAAACATAGTATAAATAATGAAGAAAAAAAAATTTGCAAACTTAAATTAAATAACAAAACATCTATTATATTAAGCAAAACAATGAAACAATAAGATAAGTAGATAAGATTATCCAAAGCAATTAAATTTTGAATGGAACGCAAGCATTTAGGAGCCACCTATTTTGCATAAGTAAATCATTTATTTATGTAATAGAAAAGCAAACTTAAAAAAAATATTTTTTTTTTAAATTAAAAGTAAAGCTCACGCAGCGTATTCAATGTAAGTCACATGAATTTTTTAAAAAAGTATGAAGACACTTACTTACAAGTGTACATATTTAACATAATTTAATTGACTTAAATATCTACATATTTATGGAAAAAAATGTATACGAATGTTTAACTAAGAAATAAGAAAATCTTAACTTTAGTAAAGTTATAGATAAATGCAACCTAGAAAGTTCAGTCCTACAACTAACATATTTTCAGGTGCAGCGTAGCAGGCGAAACAGTAGCAAGAAACACTATTCGAAAGTCTACTTTAGAAACAACTGGCATTTGCAACTCCCTTCAAACCCACATTTACGATCGGCTAAAACAGGCCCTCTTAAAGATACCTTATACTCTTCAGTTGAAGCACTACAAGATTATTGCGCTAGAAGTTCAATACTGGCTGCATTTCTGTTATGATATTACGAAACTCATCTGGAGAGCTTATTTTGAATAGGTGCTATGTCAGATTTCTGTAGTCGCGAAAATGGTAACGTGTTACTGACAGGTCCATATTATGGTTTTTGAAGCCCATACGGCAATCACATTATTGCCGCTCTTTTTTTTCTCTTGAATATTAATTAGTTTTAATTACTTATTACGAAAAATTTCAAACTATGTTGGGGATGCTTCCAAAAAAGTTGATAGTTTTTTTTTTCGAATATGGAAATAAAAAAATTAACTTTTCCCTAATGAAACTTTTTTCGCCAAAGTCTGCTTACCTCTACAGCACCGTTAATGTAGCCCTGGTTACAGAGAGTCCTAGCCATTGGATTGATATGACCTTGTAATTAATGTATTTTTGTTTAAGCTCTCACTACTCAAATCTCTCTTTATGTATTAGTTTCTAATGAGACAGGAGCCCTTGTATTAGTTCTGAGTATTTTAGATTGAATCCTTTTTTGTTTTAAACCAACCTTATTCCATAAGTTCTAATTGTCCAATATGACTAAGTTGTAAAGTTGTATACTCTAAATTTAGAAGAGAGCGTCTGTTTATTCTATAATTTGCAGATTTTTACTCCCACGAATGGTCGTAAAAATTCCAAGCCAATACTACGTGAAAATATAAAGTACACAAATGAATGATCAAAAATTGATTTAAGAAATCAGTAAGGACGACTTCGTGCATATTTTTCGAAAAACATATTTTTTCCAATCGATGGGGAAAGTTCGAAAATAAATTTTGGAGATCACCAGAGGAAAGCCTAAGTGGGCTTTTAGATAAGCCGACCTTTTCTCAAGAGCCTTTCCATATGAAATGACAATAAGTTTCCGAGAAAACATCATAGATAATCATATGAAAGTTCAGTTTAAGGAGTAAAGATAAGGTTTTTATAGAAATCGATACACAACCTCGAAAGTACACAAAAAAAGCAATATTTTAAGTATATAACGAAAAATATTTAAAAATCCGGACGTATTGGGTTACAGCACCTTAAAAAAAGCAAATCTGAATCATCCTAATCTGCATATGTATATTTATATATAGTTCTAATCATACCATTATACAGGGTGATGCTATAACTTATTATAAATTTGATATGGATATAAGTATGTAAATACTAAGGCAACAACTATGTAGTGCTGTAAAATCTGATACCAAAATTCTTAATGCTAACTTCATTTCGCTATAATTAAAGTTTCAATGTCATCTATTATATTGCACTTCGACCTACATTTTTTTTAAAAGCCTCAATGTTAAAATACTGTCCAAAGATTATTTAAAATTCGTAGCTAAAAGCTTGTTGAGAATGTAATGGTTAGGCTTTGTCAGAAATGCACTTATTTCTTAATCACAATGCTTGAGAAGGAATTTCGTAAAACAGCATAACTTCCTACAAATACAGGTTTTAGTTTTTTATTCAATTAACTAATAGACAGTCGTTGAAATGGACAGAAAATATGTAGTTTAACCTTTATGCTTGTAAATGTTGAACTAGTTTCATAATCGCTAATTAAAACAATTTAGCATAAGCCCGCTCAGGGGCGTATTGGCAGTGGTAGCAGTTAAACTGCAGAAATGTTTCTAAGGTGGATCTATTTTAAGGATTTGTAAGTAAGAAAATAATACAAGACAATAAAAAACTAAGAAGAAAAGATTTGCTCAGTCAGCATTTGATGAAGTAAAACTTATTCAGAGAAACCTAATCGAAATTCATGAAATATATTAAAACGAAATAGTTTAATGAAATAAGGGGAACATATAGTATAAGTCAATAAATACTCTGGGGGGATGTCGAAGCCTCAAAAAACGGTTAAATATTTTTCAAGATACCTTGTGACTTTTATAGACTATTCGAAACTATAGCATACTTTTCGGCATTTTCAATGTTATTACAATATTTTTAAATTTTTTCAATTTTATTGAACATTTTTGAACTTGCATCATTTTGCTTGATATTTTTCGACTTTCATGGGTTTTTCGATTTTGTTTTGTTACAAAAAATAAGTTTCCAGCACAAGACTTGATAGTTATCAATTATGTGGTCAAGAGCAGGGATGGTAACGGTTATGGAATTTATGATAGAAATCGCTGCATAATTGTTACAAATAGATTTGTATTTTTTAATTAACATTTTGAAATTTCATTTTTTCTATTACAAGTTTTGATAACTTTTGATGCTTTTGTCTCTATTTGATTTTTCCTTCTGTTTGCGAACATTAGAATTTCTTCTATGTTATGTTTCAAAAAAATCGATAAGTGTTGAAAAAACTCGATAAAAGCTGAAAATAATCGAAAAACTCGAAAAAAACATCGAAGAGGTCTATAACTATTAAGAAAAATTTAAAACATCAACAAAGTTGAAAAGTATCAATTAAGTCCCAAAAAAATCGAAAAATATTGCTTAACATCGAAAAGTGTTAAAAGACAATAGGCAACTCAAAGAAACTCGCACAGTATTTTAAGACTTCGCATTAGCCGAAGCACAGTGCAGAGTGAGTGCCAAAGAAAATCCATTTGCGAGTTTCATAGATCAGTGCAATCAAATTAATAAGCCCAAGACGCCTCTCGTTGATAGAATTAAAAAATGACGAATAAGGTTGATCTAAAAATATAAAAACTCATAGTAACGATTATTTGGGATCTAAAAAAAAAATAAAACTCCAAAATAACGATTATTTTTGATCGAAAAAAATTAAAGTCCAAAATTACGATTATTCTTGATCGAAAAAAGATAATAATCAAAAAATTACGATTATTTTTGATTTTTAAAATAAAAAACACACCCTCATTTGTATACTTTTTGACCTGAATTATTGAAAATAACGATTATTTACGGTCCCCGGTCAAAAGGTGTACTATAAGAGTAATTCTAACAAAATTTGGTAAAGTGGGCGTGGCACCTCCCATACAAGCAAAAAACGTTTTGTGTTATGAGAGTTATATCGGTTACTTTGAAATTAAATGGACTTCGACGAGATTGCATCAGTGGGCGTGGTACCTCCCATTATAACAAAATATTGTAAGTGGGTCATTTTGTGATTTATTTTTTGACTGTTTCAACTTTTTTCAACATTTTCCTTTCAACTTTTGCAACCTCTTTCAATTTAACTGAATTTACCAAGATGTTTCAATAATTTTTGAGATTTTCAACTCCTTTCAACTTTTTTCGAATCTTTAAACCTCATTCATCTTTTTGCAACCTTATTCAACTTTTTTGGACTTTTTCAATCTCATTAAATTTTTTTTAAAGATGTTCAAATTTTTTCGAGTTTTTCAACCTCTTTTAATTTATTTCAAATTTTTTTAACCTCATTCAACTTTTTTTGAGTTATTTAATTTCTTTTAACTGTTCAACATTTTCCAACCTCTTTCAATTTTTTTTAACATTTTCCATATTTTTTTCCGACTTTGTCATTCAAGTTTTTTCGAGTTTTTGAACCTCTTTCAATTTATCTCGACCTTTTCAAGCTAATTATTAATTAATTAATTAATTTTTTTTTGAGTTATTCAATTTCCTTCAACTGTTTTAACATTTTTCAACCTCTTTCAATTTTTTTTAACATTTTCCATATTTTTCCGACTTTTTCAACCGCGTTCAACTTTTTTTCGACTTATTCGACCTCAATAAACTTTTTTAGAAATATTTATCTTCTTTCAACTGTTTGAACATTTTTCAACTTCTTTCAATTTTTTTAAAATTTTTCATATTTCTTCGACTTTTTCAGCCTTATTCAGCTTTTTTCGACTTTTCAACCTCATTCAACTTTTTTTGAGTTATTCAGCTTCTTTCAACTGTTTCAACATTTTACAACCGCTTTCAATATTTGTCAACATTTTCCATATTTTTTCGGCTTTGTCAACTTTATTCAACTTCTCTTGACTTTTTCAACATCGTTCAACTTTTTTCGAGATTTTAAACTTTTTGGAGATTTTCAACCTCTTTCAACTTTTTCAACACTTTTCATATATTATCGACTTTATCGGCCATTTTCACCTGCTTCAACCTCTCTCAACTTTTTTCTGTTCCATTTTTTTCGACTTTTCCAACATAGTTCGCCTTTTCAACCCATTTCATTTTTGACCTTTTTTGACGTTTTTCAACCTCTTACAATTTTCTTAATTTTTATTTTCGGTTTTTCAACTCTTTTCAATGTTTTTTAAATATTTCAACTTATTCAATATTAGTCAACTTTTTTCAACAAATTGCATTTTTTCAACCTCAAAACGAAAAACCGAACAGTGGTCGGTCTTCTGGTACTTGTTAACTGAATTTACAGAGTTGCTGGTAATCAATTACTTTCAGTTTTATTTTTTAAACAAAATCCACTCTAATGTGCAGCCATGACAACAAGGTGGCAATCAAATTCATTTGCAAATAATAAAACTAACAACAACAAAAACAACTTAAATAGCCACTTTTATTGTTACAATTTAAATGACTGGGTGTGCACACCATCATGGCAACATGCAAAAATATAAATTAAAACGACATGATTTTATTATATAAGCGCTAATTTTTTGGGGTATTTGTTTCATGTTTTTATTGCAAATATATATGTAGAGGGTGTTTTTTTTTGGGATTAAAATAATTTTGAATTGAAATAAAATATATTAGTTCAATACAAAATTTAATAATCATAAAATAATGTCGTACCATAATCTTTCTTTTTGAAAAAAAAAACAAAACTTGAAGGAAACTCCATTTATGTGTGCTCCAAGTCCTATCAATCTAACATAAGAAAAAAACCCTTTAGATACAAGTATCTACGCCATAGCAAAAATAAAAATTATCTGTTTTTTTTTTCGTTTTAAGAATCGGCTTCAAGAAAATATTATGAGCACCTGTCCATCATAAAAACAAAACATATGACTTTTGCCATTGGCCTCTGTTTGGGTGGGCATAGAAACGCGTGCGTGATTGCGATCACATGTTGGTAACGCATGTGCGCAAACAGTTGGCAGCACTAATATTTTTTAATTTTATATTGTCTTTTATTTTGTCAATTCAACAGGTTATTTTTATCTTAGAATTTTGATTAATGATGTGCGAAATGATTTTGTTTAATTGCTGCAAATGTCTTGCGATGACTTGTCAAATGTGATAACTTAATGTTGTCAATCGATAATATAATTTCCTTATGTGTCAAAATATTACTATGATATTTAAGTTTGTATTTCCGGCAATTAGTATGAGCTATGTATGTGGATAAGATAATAATTTGTTTTCTTTATTTTTTTAATGATTGTTTAATTCGAAAATGATGACAATTTAGTATTAAAAGGTGTTAATAACAGAAGTCCCTTTTCAAGGTCAAATATAACATTATGTTTATTGTGTCTACGAGCATCACAACGTTGTAAAAATAATTTAGTGTTTATCACCAAAAATTAATGGCAAAAAAATGCAAATGAGACGGTAATTTTTGTTTTTGAAAACTGAAATCGGAAATTGTTAATATGATCACCAATGAACAAACCCTGGATGAATATAAAGCACTGCACCTCGACATAGCCACAGGACTGATGAATCTGTATTTCCCAGGACTTCAATACCAGATGCAATTAATTTTTCGTTTATTGGGATCAGAAAAGGAAATTACAAGCTTCAATTTAAGACACTCCGGAACGTTCCGAGACTCCTGGCTTAGGCATTTAAAGTTGAGGTTGGGCTAAAAAGAGATCTTTCCATAGATACAAAGAAAACTTGAAAAAACAGTGTAAAGGTTACTCTTCCTCAAACTGCTTCGTTTCCTTAAGAAATTTTGGATGCATCGGAAAAGGAAGAGAATGGGCAGAACTCATTACAAGGATATCGTCACTCAACAAACTTATTATTCTTTTTAGATGTAGTGTTCTATAGTGTCGTCATCATGATTAAACCAACTATTAGTCGAAAATCCTTCTTCGCAGGTAAAGAAAAAACTTCGCTTGTGAAAGCCGGATAACTGCAGAGGTAGTGCTCTATAATGTCGTCATCATGATTTCTAGTAGTCGTAATTCCTTTCTTCCCAGGTGAAGAAGAAACTTCGCTAGTTTCCTAAACGATCCTTTCACAAAATATTTTGCAATTTTGTAGGAATCAAAATCAGACCACCTCCTTAAACGGGCAGTGTTCATTTAGTCATTGATACTGCGAATAGTTTCCACAAAACTGATACCGATGAATGGCCGCGGAACCATTAGAGAGAGGCTGCTGAAGCCTAATTCATTCCATGTAAGGCGACAGAGTTCGGGAACCAAATAAGTCTTAACTCATTGCCTTACACTCACTTCTACGAATAGCTGAGCGAGTTAACAAGAGTTTTAAGCGCAGATTGACTGTCAACACAATACAGACAAATACCAAACACCTACGTTAGAAAAGCCATTGGCATCTCTCATCGCCATCTAGTCTCGTCGTCAAAATACCTCCCGGAAACTGTTCCGAAAGATGACATGAGTCATCATCATCCGAAGTATGACCTCTGGAGTTAAACTTTGCTCACAATCCGGGTATGTCACATCATAATTCCTTTCAAAGTGAATGGAAGGCAAACGATTGTCTATTGGCAGCAGGAACAGTGGCTCTGTCTGTATCCTAAATTAACTTCATCATGTTAAATTTCATTATATTTGAGGCTGACCGCCACCTTCAGGGTTTGGAGATCTGGTGGTAACAAATCAATCAAGCTTTATCGGTGAGTAAAAACGAAATTGCAAGCGCAAATCATACAATGAAGCTTGATTGATTTGCTTCCACCAGACTTCCAAGTCTTTCAGCATGCAATGAAACCGCCTGCAAGAATAGTGCTACATCAGATGAGTTACAAAACAAAGAAAAATAACAGAAATGAGAAGTTTTGATTTGCTTGGTATCACTTTTTACTTGGTAATAATGTAATGCCCAACATTTACAAATCTATGCAAAAAAGAAGCTTAGAAACAACCAGCTTAAAAGTCACTGATACTAATATGACTAGCCTGAGCCCCCTTTTTCTTGTTAATTTATCATTGTTAAGTGTAATTTTTTAGTGTTGACACTCACTGTACTGAACAGTAAGCTCAATGAAATAATTAACAGAATATTCACTCTATTGCTTTCAATCAACTAATAAAAATTTGTTCCTAAAAAAATTTCATATGCAATATAGAAAATTAGAAATTTCAATTGCACTGTGATCTGCAAGTTCGTGTCTTAAGTCTTTCGTTTTAATATGCAAAATAAAATGAAGCTTTAACATATGTTTATAATATGAGCACCACTTTACATTCCTTATCTTAGCTAAATGCGTTGAGAATAAAAGCCCAAATAAGGTGCAGCATCAATTAAAATGTTAAAAGGCTTCCGCTGGCTGGATATAAACAGCAGCATATTTTTAAACGAGTTGAATTTTTATGTTAATTTTATTGGGATCAAGTGCAATTGAAATTGAAAACACCAAAGTCACAACAACAGCAATAATAAAATCAACAATAATATTAGCAGCAGCAGTTGCTGTTGCTGTTGCTGTTGCTATCATGTGGCACATAAAAATTGCAATAGACCGCAGCAGATGTAAAATAAAATGAACTCTCGTATTTTCGTATTCTCGCTTATTTATATATGGCACAAGATCAACAGATAATGTTTCGGTATTTGACTGTATGTCTGTCTGTCTGCCAGCCAATTATAGTCGTGTGAAAAGAATGCAATTGTTAGAATTATTTATTGAGCGACTGTAGCAATAAAAACTTGCTAACTTTGATGTTACTATGCAATTGTTTTTTTTTTATTTTTATATTTGCTCGCACTTATGTATTTAAAATTAATTAATTTTTTTATCGTTTATTTCATTGAAAGGTGAAATTTTTCAGATGTAAATAAAATAAACTTGAACTTTTTATAATTTTTATTTAATGCAAGGAAAAAAAGCAAAAAAACAATAAAAAAAAAATTAAAAATTAAGTCGATGAAAATTCATTGTCACTGTGATATTCGTGTATTGGCAGCATAGAATAAATTTATTGCTGCTTTTATCAGCTGTATCACGATCTTGAATTGTGATAATTTTTCTAAAGTTTCATTGCAAGATTTATGTATGAGAAGTAGGGTTGCCGGTTTTTTTTTATTTTAAATGTGATATTAAGTTCATTTAATTCTTATGTTGCAATGATGTTTAACAAAAAATAACAAGCAAGCCTCAACAACCTGGGACTCACAGACTTAAATTTGAAAAAAAAAAAACAAAATACACTTGAAGTCCTGAAGTACTACTAATTTAGATTTTAACGTGTCCGAGTTTAGAGCCTTGATGGCGGCCTGGCTATCGGAGAAGATTGCTAGGTTACCCACATTAGTGTCGCCCAATAGCCTACAAGCTAATAAAATAGCAAAGACCTCTGCTTGGAAAACACTAGCTGAGTTGGGTAAGCGAGAAGATTGAGAAATTACTGGGTCTTTGGAGTAGACTCCCGCACCTACACTGCAGTCCATCTTTGACTCATGGAGAGTAGTTCAAAATCGATTTCTATAAAATCATTCGTTTAATGATGAATTTGTCAAGATAGTTTATGATACAATATCCATAATGCCGTACTTTTATATAATCGTTAATATCGAAGAAATTTCTATAAACTTTTTATAAAGTGGCACCTTTGTTAGAAATTTGTACTGCTCATAGTTCATTGCATATCTAATTTAGTATCAGCTATTGTCACTTAATTCTTTGCATCAAAAATCATCGTTAGATACAAAACCAAACTTAGTACACCGCAGCTGCGCCTTATTAACGGAGTGAAATAACCAACTATCCATATAATGCATTTAAAAAAAATATCCAATTGTTAATAAAGCGATTGTATATCAAGATTGTTGCAGTGCAAAGCAACATTTTAAATTGTTTATTAATTGAATTAGGTAGGTAGGTAGGTCGATTTGAGAAAAAAACGTTTTCATAGCATATAATTAAAAAAACATCAAATGTGTTGTTGTTGTCACTATTGCTGTTGCTAATGATATTGGTGATTTTTTTTGTTATTGCTGTAGACTTAAACGCTGATGTGCATGATATGCCAAAATGGTAATAAATTGTCAAATTTTGGACGATTTTGATATGTAATATTCGTTAATTTTGAACGCATGCCACAAATTATCATTGCATGACTTTGACAGTTGATAGGCTGTAAACTTTAATTTTAATTAATTTTTAATTAACAAATTGATGTTATTTTTTTCTTGATAATAATTTTAAATATTACCAAATATTAAGTTACTTGCACTTTTTGTGATAGTTTTGTATAAATGATATATCAAATTTTTGACCAGGCTACGCTTGGTTTCTAAAAGTTATGAAATTAATAAGGCCTAGTGTTGACATCAAAAAGCATTAGCCTAATTTTATCGAAAAGTTCAGAAATGTCATAGTTTATGTAAATCGAACAATGTCGAGAAATTTCCAGAAAGTCAAATATAGTCGAATTACATAACGTCGCTTTCGAGTTGAAAGCCCTAACTCATATTTCTGAAATTTCATAGGAGGAGAAAAAACTTTAAAACCTCAAATAAAGAAGTTTTTTAAATACAATTCCCAAAATGTTTAATGGGTCAGTTAAGTCTGTCCGGCCCTTTCCAGAATTAGACTCGCATGTCTAGGACAAGCTTTCTTTAACAACCTCAGCAAATAGGCCATAACGGAAACTGGATAACTTTTATTGTTCCCAGTGTCATAATTAAAATTTCTTGACAATCTTCTTACCAATTTTGTAGGGTTACTTATGTGGTTTTAAGACGGTACACCAGTGCTACTTAATGGCTTCTAGCTTGGCTGCTAAGCCGCCACTCTAACTTAACCTATAATAGTTTTCTTAGCTGCGGATTTTAAAGTTATTGCTTGCAGAGGTGCTGCGAATGTTGTTTTGTATCTCCCAAACTTTCTAGTAATGAATTTTGCTTTAAGGATTTTGCATGAAAGATGCCACGCTTACTTGTCCAATCCTAGTAAGTATGTTTTTGTATAGCTTCAAACTATATGTACCATATCTCCTGCATATTGTCCACTGCTGGGCGTAAACAATTTTCAAGCGCTGATTCATTATTGCTGACCAAATTAATTTTTCAAGAAATATGAGCGGTTTCAGCACTACTACTTCATAACAGCCAGAGAACTACTCTTAGAAGCCGAAAATAGGTGGGCTTGCGCTTCAACTAACAATACATATAACAATAAATGGGATACAAAATATTTATTATCCTTAACTCGGAATGAATGCAGGCTATTGACCAACGCACAGTGGGTTCGAATTTGAAATTTACAGTCAAAAATCAATAACTCCTAAACTATTTATGCAATTTAAATGAAACTTTAAGGCAATTTTAACTGATGTCTAAGGATGCTTGAGTTCAAAAATGAGGTGATTTGGTCGGAGGATTCATATCCTTTGGTGTAGAAATTCTAATGAACCTGAGGAAGAGAAAACAATGGAACATCTTTTTTGCCTCACTTTGGTAAGTAACAGATTAAAATACTTCTGGCAGTCATAATAATATTCCTCAAGAAACTAAATAAGTCCACCTGAGTAAAATCAAAAGATTCGTTGTAACAGCAGGCGCCTTCATGTTGGACGTGCAATACAATGAAAGGACCAGCATTTAATAATAAGAGAGTTTTTTGGTAATACTTTGGACCTCTGTGGTCTATGTAAGGCTATGTTAAAGGCCGCCACCCAAAACTAACCTAACCTATGGGCTGATAACTTTCGCAGCCTAATGGCTTAAAAAACGTATTTCTGGGGAAACAATTGTTGCTGAAGTAATCCCTTGGGATTCTTATTACCACTACATATTTTGCTGCTATTTTCTCTAAGTTTGAAGAATTAATAAATCGTGAGAATAGAAAAAAAACTCAATAAGTCTTACTCGTTGCTAGGTCTCCAAGAGAATGTGTAAAAGATTGACAACGAATAAGTTATGGCTTTTGCAGGCCTTCAATATTTCATTGGCCACCCTGTAAAAATATAAGTTTGGTAATTTCTGAGATTACGAACATTTTATATTAAAAGAAATGTTTATAAATCCGCAAAAACAGCGCTGCGAGTTAGGACGTTGCCTATAAATAGATAGATGATCGGATGAACTTTCCATATGGAAGTAAAAAAAAAGTTAAAACATATCAAACCAATATTGAGAACGTCAATTTTCGATCAATGACATAGTTGAAATTCACTTCATAAAACATTATGTGAATGTACCACAAACGAATATATGTCAGGGTTACCAAGTGATCGAGCTTAGCTTCCGGACAACAAATTTGTGCAATGTATTTTTTTTCTTTTGAGAGTTCAGTCTAGTCAAAAATACTTTAAAAACCCACAAAATATTAAAAAAATGTTTTCTTATGAAAGTGCGTTTGACATGAAATGCGCCATATGAATATAAATGTATGAAGCAAAAACGGAACTAAATTTAAAAAAAAAATTATAAGAAGAAAATAAATATCTTTTCAGCTTTTCTGCATCCCTATAAATAACTACAAAATAATCAACAAATTATAGTTTTTGCTTTCTTAAACTAAAATCATTTACAAAATGACATGCTAATGAGAATCGAATGACACTTTCTTGCAATAAATTAATTTTATAATTTAGACAACTGCAGCTTAATGCATTGCTTTTCCCATTACGTAAAAAAATAAAGATGACAGCTAAGTTTCCAAATAAGTCATTGCATTAATGACGAAATAGGATTTTCCCTTTAATTAGCACATTTGCAGTTGATAGCTAAAATTCCGGCCCACAACAAAATATTGAAGCTAAAAAAAAAATTAAACAATATTTGAGTAAGCGAGAGCGCTACGATCGAGTTCGTGACTTAAGTCTTTCGTATGACTAAAGCATTTCTTGAG
The DNA here is from genome assembly GCA_963662105.1 of Meiosimyza platycephala. NCBI lineage: Eukaryota > Metazoa > Arthropoda > Insecta > Diptera > Lauxaniidae > Meiosimyza > Meiosimyza platycephala. The sequence goes on from OY759210.1 coordinate 88,584,627, forward strand.
TCTTTTCAATAGTATTAAATAATTTAATGTATCGGTAAACTTTTGCGCTACACTGTTTATGCAGAAGAGCAAAGCTTTTCAAGAAGAAAAAAAAAAAAACACAAAACGTAGCATAAATACAAAACAATTTAATACAAAAATGACTTCATTAACAACAAATTTTCCGCATTATTATGAATACAAAAATTATTTAAAGAAAAAAAAAACGTTAGTAAATTGAGAAAGAGCTAAATTACGAGATTACTAATCAAAGAGCGTAAGCATAAAAAAAAATTTAAATTTCGTTTAAACAATAAGAGTTTTAGCACTAAAAAAGCTCGTTCGCTCCCTCGCTAACAATTTGGCGCATAAAATTTTATTGAAGCAAATGTGCGCAACAGCTGGCATTTTTCGAGAGACACGTGAGCGTGCGCAAAAGCTACAAAAAAACGTTGCTCGAAAGCACAAGTTGAACGTAAAATCATAAAATCAGTTAAGTAATAACAATCGAAAGCGGCGGACGTGTAATTGTGTCGTTTTATTTTGAAATAGCGGTAAAACAACGTAATAGAACGTAACGTAAGAAGTAGCATACAACGTAAGGTGTAACGTAAAACGTAAAGTGAAAAATTTTTTTAAAGTTTTCGAAAATGAAATAATATTAAAAATTATTTTCTATTTTGTGTATTACAAATTACGCTACAAAAAACGTAAGAAATAATAAAATGGGAAAAAAATTTCATTAAAAAAAATAAAATTTAAAAGAAATATATTAAAAATATATGTATATAAAAATTAGTGTGGGAAATCTTATATTTTATAATAAAAATGTGTGCATGTGATTTTAAAAATTTTCAAAAAAAAAAAAAATTTAGAAAAATTTTAAATAAAAAATAGAAAACTTGAGTTTAGTATAATGAAATAAGTGTTTAAAATATTTTTATATTTAGTGCTTTTTGTTTCAATAATTCACTTTAAGAAAAATTGAAAAAAGGGAGTTTTTATCCCTAGTATTAATAGTAAAAAATATATGTAGTGAGCAATAATTTTTTCAACATTGTTTCAAAACATGTGTTTCTAAGCAAGTTACCGCACTTATTCGAATAAAGTGTTAATATTTTTTATTGTATTTCGTGACGGTGTATAAATTAAAGTGTTCAATTGAATTGAAATTGTACTTGACTTCTACTCCTAATGTGTAGTAAAATTTTTTTCAAAAAAAAATTTTCAATATTTTTTTTCTTATTTTGTAAACGTCACTTTTGTTACATGTGATGGATGATAAAATGAAATGCGGCAAGTTTTTTAAAAAATAAATAAAAAAAATTGCATTTGTTTAAAAAAAACCCAATTATAATTAAAAAAAAAATTAAATTGTGAAATAAAAATGTAATAAATTATAATTTTTGAAAGTTTAAAAAAAAAATATTCAATAAAAAAAAAATCATTGAAATCAGAAAAGTACACAAAAAATTATTGGCAACTCTCGCACATGTGGGAGTTTTCACAACAGCAGTCATAATACAAAGCAAATAAATAAATATAAGAAAAAAATATGAAAAAACAAAATATAACAAAAGCAATAGCAACACACAAATGCATTTTTTTGTTTTTACTGTGTTGACCTGCTTTACCGCAATATTTCCCTTTTGTCTATTTTTATTGTTGTTATTTTTTGTTTTATCTCTTAACGTCTCTTTGTTTACAGTGCTTTTGTTTTGTTTTTTTTTTTTTTTTTTTTACGGTTTATCTCGGTGTTATGTCACTTTCATATATTTTCAAAAAATGTGCCAAGATCCTCACAATGAAAATGTATTTCAGTAAAAATTTTGAAATTTATAGCTGAGTGATAGCAAATGGTCCATTTTTTATTTGTCAATTTAAACGCCGATTTCATACAGACTGGACTGCTTAAGCCGTATAACTCTGGCAAGCGGTTTTACAAACTTCCAAATTCAAGGAGCAGTTTTTGACTTGGATAGTTTGCCTATCATTAGATATAATTTAAAATGCGCTTTTATATGATAACGCGTAATTTGGTAGTGATGATATTTGAGATTTTTGTGAATGTACTGAATTTAAAGTCGGAATGTATTTTTCTGGTTAGCTCTTTCCAAAGAGCTTGGTCCCATTTGTGTAAGAGTTTTCTTTCACGAGATATAAACGAAATTGTCTAGTAATGCAATCTTCTATAAGAAATTTCTATAAAAAGCTAAAAACTTCCATGAACCCACCAAAAAATTTTTTTGTCGTTTGTTTCTATTTTCAAAAATCTTAGGTAAATGAGACCATTTTACCGCCCCCTCGGCCCCCTAAATACGCTACTGTATACCTCATGCCAAAGAGTTTCACTAGCAAACTTGCTACACAGACAATATTTAAGTAAGACTTCAACCAGAAGCTTCTTGAAAATTACAATGAGGAAATAAAATAAAAATAAGTTTTATTATAAAAAATTACACTGGTATACAAGGGTTGTGATAATAGCATGTGACAATGTGTTTCCGATAGATTTTCAAACGCTGAACACACTAATATGGGCTCTAAAGTGGTGTAGCATTTAAAAAGAAAAAAATGGGTATTGAAACACCTAAAAATGGCGTTTTTAACAGTTTTTAGATAACGGGGTGGCACGGAACTTGGATACCTTTCAAAATATTACTTTTTGTAATATATATTTTATTTTTTAAAATTAAGCTTGTAATTTCCCTTTTCGATCCTAATAAACTTGAAATTACTCATATCTGACCTTTAATCACTGGTAACAGGGTTGCCAAGTGGACGCTTTTGTCGCGGCAGGCAGGCCGCGTAGGAATTGGAAAATTTCGAAATAAACCGTTAATTAGAGGTAAAACTCGTTAATGACCGTTAATTGGAAGAAATTTTTTTTTGTCTTTTTGGAAGGTCGTTAATTCCTCACTTTCAACTTTGCAACCCTGTGTGAAACTACAGAATCATTTAATCTGTGCTTGAATGATCTTAGGGGACGTCCATTAATTACGTGAGGTATTTTTTTTTTGAAAATTTGGACCCCCCGTCCCCTTGGTGAGATTTGGTGAGATCTGGCGGGACCGCCATCCCTCCCGTGAAATTTAAATTATAATTTTTAATGTAAATTCTATGCATTAAAAAGTTGATGTGAGGTTTTCCTTGACCCACTGCCCCCCCCTTCTTGAGATTTGATGAGATTTAGCCGGACCCCCTCCCCACCTATTTTAACTCACGTAATTAATGGACGTCCCCTTACGTTTACAAATTTTGTGGGACGCAATTTAAGTATTGTTTATATAGGGTGCAATGTACGTCGATCCATGCAGGCTTTGTTCGTTGGTGGCCATAGGACAAGGAACTCTTCAAAGATTGTAACCATCACAAAAAAGAAAATAAATGATACATATCACCGTGAGGGTTGTTTTTAGAGGGTTAATTTGGGTTCGATCAAAATATGTATAATTCATGACTGAAAATGGATAAATTTCTTGTTCTCTCTCACTTAGAATAACGACCACTGACACAACTTCGGTGAAAGGCGCTCATGTCTTCAAGGTAAGAAGCATTTGAGTTTTAGTTTATTGATGTCAAAAAAAGAAATGACAAGCTTCAATTTTAGAGATTCCGGAAGATCCAAAAACTCTGGGCTAAGTGCTCACGAATATTCAAAATTGCTCAGAAAATGCCTTTTTTAGAGGTTTCAACCCCCATTTTCTCAAAAAACTATACGTAAGGGTAAAATTTCGAGCCCAAATTCATGTGCATCGTGAAAAAATCTATCGAAGACATATAACCAAGACAATGGATGGGAAAAATGCTTTTCTTGCAGTAATTACAACAAAAAAAAAAAAAATCTCTGTTAACATAAAGTGTTGTCTGGCTAACCAAGATTACAAAAAAAAAAAATAATCTAAGTAAATTTAAAAAATCTTTTAAATTATCTTTTTTTTGACAAAATTGATAGCGTTTATATGCAGCATTTGATATAGCCATCCACTCTATTGGTTTGCAAAAGTCTCAAGTCATTGATATCAAAATTCAGAAACTTATTGTAGTTATATTTTCTTTTATTATTTCATAATATTATTTTCTTATAATAACATAGAAATAACATATTCGTTTCACATACAGATATCGTGACTTATAAATATTTAAAATTTTTTGGCTTCATCATTTTTATAATTAAATACAATAATGATATATTGACGCTTTTGCATTGTTATGCTTTTCAGTTCAACGCCAAGATTTCAAGTTTTTTACTGCAACAACAGCTGTTGATTTGCTTCCTCTTTTTTATTTTAAAATTTTTATAAAATATTGTTAAGTTGTATTGTTTGTTGTTTGTTGTCTTATATGTTTTAACAAAATATCATTTACGTTAAGGAATAGATAAAATTATCAAGATTTTTGTATTTGTAAATACAGGTTTTGCACTTTAAATTAAATCTTTTTTTTTTTTTATTAAATCAAATTGTTTATAAATAATAGCAAACAATTTGCGATTTGAGTTAATTTCCTATGCTAAATTTAACATTTGTGATAACAATAATACAATCAAAAAACAAAACAAAAAATATATATATCTTAACGAAGTCTAAAGTAAATGGACTCTTGTCTGAGAAGATTTTAGATTTGACAGCTTTTGGCAATGTGGAACGAAAATCGATATATTTTGATCTCCTTTACAACTTTGGACATAACATATTTTTGTATTTATATCATCTATTAGTGGTTTTATTCCATTAATTAAAAATTAAAAAACAAATACAGTGATACCCAGAATAATATAATTCATCGACAAAACCTAAATTAAAAGGGTTACTAAGGATTGGATTACTCTGTTAAGGAAAAAAAACTTAGTCGAAGTTGGTTGGATAGTAGAGCGCCCATGCTTTCAAAATTGCTTTAATCGAAGAGCTCGGGAAAAATATATTTTGGAAATAATATTTGTCATTTGATCAAAGAACTCTAATTTATATCATGCAAACGGATAGTCATATTTCAAAAAATTTGTTATATTTTTTTTAATAAAAATTATCACATATTTCTATTATGTAAAACAGTTTTTGGCATGAAATTTTTACCCGAAAAACTTTTCAATTATTCTCCCAAACATTGCGTTTTTGCTAAGCACCCCAACTATATATGTAAAAAATCAAAATGAAAGTGATGCTGTTATATTCCTCATGTAAACATATTTCGAATTTGGTGCGTCTGTAAAATCTGAACTATGAACTGTATTTGAAGTAAAAATTAATGTAGCAATTTTGAAAATATGTAGCAAGAAAAATTCATAATAATATAAAGATCAATCATTTGCTGCATAAAAAAAACTCAATATAAACTACAAATATATTCCATAAAAAAGTGCATACAGTCATGTATGTACATAGCTAATAACAATTTTGCAATAAGCAAATGTATGTAAAATCTAAAAATACATTAGCAGCAAATCTTAAAATTCAAAAAGCTTCCGGCACCTGACACCTAAACACATTCAAGACATCCATACTCTCATACACGTACCTAAACACGCCCTCGCTTTGCATTTTATTACATGCCGTACATTTTTTTTATCTGCAAGAGTACACATTTATTTTAAATATTTTTAAGTTGCTTTTTTCCACTACAGCTGTCGCTACTATTACAAATAATTTCACTTTCATTGGACTTGAAATGGTGGAAAAAAATTGCCGGAAAAAACTATTTGTAAGTACACACAAAAAAATTTCATCATAGAAAACAAAACCAAATTTACAGGATCGCTTAAGGCATTAAGTTATAAAGAGGAACATATACAGTGAAACCTGGTTAAGCGGGACCTGGATAAGTGGGAAACCTCTACTAGTGAGACTCACTTCAAGATCCCATCAAAATACATCTATTACTGGGATTATTAAACCTCTATATCTGGGATTTGATTTTTGAAGTTTTTGTGCGTTTTCGCCTCTATAACTGGGACCGCTTAGAAATAATTTTGAATTTGAATATTCACGTTTTAAGTGGGAAACCTCTTTAATTGAGACAAAAATTTTTGTCCCTTGGATATCGCAGCTATCCAGGTTTCACTGTACATACATAAATATGACGAGCAACGGAACGGAACTGCGTAAATCCACTTTTTTTCGATTCGGCGTTTTCAACCATCACGAATTGAAAATTACAAAAACCCCTTTTAGTAAAAGTCACTGTATAATTAACTCTCGACAGAAGAGGTCGTGGGCGCGATAAGAGTTTAGGCAAGAGTTCGAAAAATGATCAAGTGCGAAAAAATGCAGATTCTTTGAATGAAAAAAAAATGTAATGCTCGGGAGTTTAAAATTAAATATTGTTAATTAATGACAATGCCAACTCAAAGTCCGTACTTTGAATTTTAAAAATAAAATACTGGATTTAAATAAGAGACGATTTAAAAAATTTCTATTTTTTTCTAATATTGGAGGCATATCCGCAGCCAATTTTCTTTTTATTGCAACTTGCTTTTGCCCGTATATTTCATATATGTATGTAAGTGTGTATGTACCAAGTCTTATTCATATGCGCCAAATATTTCAAGAGATATGATCATCTAAACGCGCAAAACTCACGCAAACTGTGGAATGTTTTCTGAACAAACAGCGCAAACGTACGCGATAAAATTTTCGCACTGATTGTGAAACTGTTGTATTTCTCTTTTCCCATGCGATTCTCTCAGCAAAAATTTATTGTTTACAAATTTTGTAAGTGTCACTCTCTTTTCCCATACGATTCTCTCACAAAAAATGACATGCTTTTCAACTGCCACAAATTGCACAAAATATTCGAAGAGGCGTTCATGAAACACATCGCGCAAAGTTACCTATTTACACAATTGTGCAAACCTGCGCGTTTAAGTGAATACCATTGATGAATTTGGTTTTTTCTCTTATATTTGTGGACATGGTATTGCCCATTTTTCCCAAACCAAATTGAGCTAAGAGCCCTCCATAGACCATTGGAAACATACGAACCAAATTTTAATCATTTGTGATGAATTGAGGTATCCGGTACCGAAACCGTGACACCGGTACCGTGTGTGTCATACGTGACGTAGGACATAATTTTTCCGGTCCCAGTGTCACTTTATACTTAAGCTCAGAAGACAAATTCTAATTGATCCTAATTAATAGATATTAAAGTTATTAAATGAAGACAACATATGCCAGGTGCGTTCACAAATATAGCACACCACGTAAACGTATAAAAATATGCAGCACATTAAGATATCGGTTTATATGATTCATTTTTAAAACTACAAATTGTAAATTATTAAACTTAGCCATATTTTCGAAAAATCATCTCAGTGTATTCAGTCGATCGTGCACCGCTGTTTGTAGACGGCAAAACAGCCGCATGGTAGACAAGTATTATTTCTTCTCTTTCACTTTTACTTTATCACATTTTTCTTGCTTTGCACTTTTTTTGTTTTCTGCATCAAAGACACTGATTTTAAGTTGACTTTCAACAACAGCTGCTGCTGTTAACATTTTTTTTTACTTACGCTTTTTACCATTTTTTTTTTCATGCACTAGCACTCGTATTTCTCGTGAATTTTTGCATTTCTCCTTTTATGTCTCTTTCTGGCTTTTGTATTAATTTTCAGGTTTAACGTTTGTTTGTTTGTCTGACTCTGATGTATCGATCTGGCGCTGCGATTGCGCATTTTCCGCTTTGCTCTTATGCGTTATAACGTAATATTTGTTATTTTTGGTTTGATTTTGTTTTTTTTTTGTTCATGTTTTCATATCTACACTTTAATATACATAAACAAAATATGTGGAAGTATATTTTTATGATTTTCCTCTTCGTTGGTTGTATGCCAAGTCCAACGATCAACGTACACATTACGTCAATTTTTGTGGTTTTGAATTTTATAAAATATTTTTTCAGCTTCAGCCTTTTAAGACTTTTATTTTTCTGTACTTTTGCATGCAACATGTGTGGTGTGCAGTTTTGTTGATGGCCAGGGGCGGGCTTAACATTTATGACATGCACGCTTTGAGCATATAAATAATTTCATAATAATCAATTTTAAAACTTAGTGTTGTTGCTTTGCCAAATATATGTATGCACATAATTTGTTCATAATTATAATTTAAATTAAATTCAATATCGTAAATAAATAAGTCAATAATAAATATTTCAGTATTTGGCGGCTTAGATCCAATATCCACACTTTAATATCAATGACTTAGAATGAAAAATTCAATATCCAATATGTTCTATATCCAATAAAGAGGTCTGCGTGAGTGCACTCGCAAAGTCAATCGATCAGTGTACTTGCTGTCGAGTACAATAGTTCTATTGACATTGTTTGATCAGTAGTTATTCAAGCCGAACAGAAACATTTACAACACCGAACATGAGAAAAAGCAATGAATGCAGAAATACATACAAAACATTTACAACAAAATGATAAGGGACTTGAAGAAATTTTGGGCCGATTGGACAAAAGTACTGTCAATCGATGGATCATAGGAATGGTCATAGAAGGGATCAATAAAACGAGTGACTTCGGTCTTAGATTCCGAGCTGTCCAAGAAAAAGTGATTATACCTTATGAAAAAAAGTATATATGAGGGGGAAACTAAAGTTGGTCTGATCTGGACAAGAGAGGTGCCAATTGTTGGACCCTGGGAATTGTTTTATTTTGATTTGATTCGTGATTTGCATTCGTAAGGGCTCGATAGGCTCTCAATCGTGCCGAGTGACTTGATAGCCGTTTCAAGCACACTCATGCAGACCTCCACTACAGATATTCATTAGTGGTGCTGAAAAATACTTTTCTAGAATTCAAAGAGTTCAAAGGTTTGAAATCGTTACAGCATCGAAAAATAATAAAATTCCTTTTGAAGTTTTACAATCATTTAATATTCAGTGGTCACTCAAATCGTTAAAAGTGCTTTAAAAGTTGGAAACCAACTCACAGCTAGGGTGATGTTATAATCAATTTGTTGTGGCACTGGGAATGAAGTGAGGGGGTTTACTCACACTTACACACACTGAATATGATACATTGCGAGCACGGGAAACACCGATCCGCAGAATTTCATACATTTTCATACTAAATTTAATACATAATTATACTAAACATTTACAGCTGGCAACACTGTAAACAGTGTTGGGTATCGTTATTAAAAATTTTTCAAATGGCTTAATTTTTTGTTATAGTTCATCAGTGGCTTCAACGCTTAAATTTTGTTTTCCAAAAAAATGGGAGTTTGTCAATGCATACATAACATAACATTACAACAACAACAATAGTTATTTACAACAAGTCATCGTTGTAGTTGTTTAAAGCTGCTTTTTTCGCTTTGGCTGTTATTTTTAGTGTGATTCTGTTTTTACCGGCATTTGCTGGCTATGATCTGTTGTGTTTTTTTTTTTTTGGGGTAATTTAAGCCGAAGTATTACATCAACATCAACAATAAAATAAAAATAAGAAAGAAATACAAGAAGCAATAGAGATGTCAAAAAAATATCGATGATCGATGCATTGAGATAACCTATGTAACTTACTTTTGCAACAAATCACTTACTTTTTTTGAGTGAAGTTATAATATCTTCCGGGGAATGCATATTTTAATTGAGATTGCAAGTATAATGATATGATATATTATATAATATTGCTGGCATCGGACTTATTTGAAGACAGCGTTGAATCAAAGCCATGCAATACTTTTAATTCTAAATAAGTTGAAAATTCTCAAAGCTTAGCTCAAAGTTTGGTAAGCTGTATATCAGCCCAATGTCTATCACTGTGTTAAGAAAAGTTGATACTATCAGTCCACTTTGGACTCAATTCTGGCAAGCTGAAAATCTGGCAAAACAAAGCCTCAGATCAATGCTGCTAAGTCCAGCATATACTAGCCAATGCTGAGCCATTGTCAATCTGCTCATGTTGCTGGATGTGATATTAATATATGTAAAAACTTTTTAATAAAAATATCAATATCAGAAATTCTGACAGAGTATAAGAAAATTATCTGATTAGCTGGTTCGGTAGACGTTGCTCTGCCGGTTCCATTAGAAGGCGCAATTAATTGAATTTAGTTAAAGTATAAGAAATTCTGGACAAAAGAGATCGCACTTCGCCAAGCCAATGATCAAGAGCGGAAAATGAAGATTATTTGAATGATATTTAAAATTGAACATTGGTAAGGGGCCGTTCAAGTATTACGTAACACATTTTTTGAAGATTTTTGGCTCCCCCTTTCCTTAAACGTTACGGTATCACTCGAGTGACCATGTTTTCCCTAAAAGTCACAATTATGTTGCGCAATGTACCGAAAGTTATATTAGCGACTTTTGATATATTCTAGTGGCGTTTGCGATAATAATAAATTAAAATAAGAGATTTTTAACTAGCAGCGTAACGCGTTGTTCGAACCCCCCTCCTAAGTGCGATACGTTATACTTGAACGGCCCCTAATGACAATTCAAAGTCCGTACATAGAAATTTTAAAATAAAATACCGGATTTAATTATGAGACAGTATAAAAAAACGGTGTCGGTGTTTTCTCATATGGGAGGCGTGTTACCGCCCATTTTTTCATTGAAGCTTACTTCTGCCCATACTTATTGTATATGTATGTCTCAAGTTTTCTTCAGATGCGTCAAATAGTTGATGATGTGTTTATGATTTGCTTTTATATAGTGGGCGTGGCATCGCCAAGTTTTTCTAAACCAAATCATGCTAAGTTTATTTCAAACATTTAAATAAAGATATGAAAATACGCTGTGGGATAATATCTAAAAACTTGTTGGTTTTTCTTACATGGAAGGCGTGGCACTATCCATTTTTGCCCATTGACACTTACTTTTACCTGATCTTTTACATCTGTATCAAATCACATTCATTTGCACCGAATAGTTATTGAGATATTATAAATTTGATATATCACTAATATGGGAGAGGGGGGGGGGGAGTTGTATCGCCCATAATATAAATTCCTTTTATTATCCTTATATTTCTTACTATTTTTGCTATAAATAAGACTGCTCTAGGTCTAGTAGATTTTCTGGTATTACGTGACCATCCAAACAACCTACAAAACACTCGATTTTTATATAAAGATTTTTTAATATATAGATATTTTTTCAACACAAAAAATTTAAAATATTTTTTGTATAAAAATTTAAAACATTTTTTGTATACAAAAATCAAAAAAAGGTAAAAAAAACAAACAAAAAGTAAATATTTATTTTTGATGAATTTGGAAATATCGCCAGACGATACTTTTGCAATATCGTCGTGACATTCCCATTAAAAACTTAAACATGAGGCAAACAAAGAGAGAGAGAGAGAGAGAGAGTGAAAGAGTGAGTTCAAAGTGACAATAAAAAAATGGCAAAAGCAAGAGCAACTCAAGTGCCGAGATGTGAAATCATAAAAAAAATTTCACTTTCTTTTTGTAATTTAATTTTTGTTTTTTAAAATTTTTAGATAAATAAATTAATAAAAAAATATTGCTAAAAATATGTGAAATAATTTAAATATCTTTATAAATAGAGTTCGACGAGTTCAAAGTAAAACAATTTACGAAAATATTAAAAATATGGAAAAAATAAAAATTGGTAAAGCATTAATAAAATAAATGTTATTTGATAAATTAAAAATGTGTTAATACCACGCAAATCAATTCCAATTTCATATATCGAAATTATTTTTTTTTTTCCAAATGACTTGTGCAGCTTCAACATAACGGATTACTCACAAGAGATCATCATTAAAATATTGATAAAAATTTTCGGTTGGTTGCATACTGACCTGAAAAAAAAAAATTAATTTAACGAATTTAAGAAACGAACCGAAAAAAAAGACATAATTTTAACAATCTCTTCATATATTCATTTACTCGGATTAACTTTAATTTTATGCAGATTTTCGACAAGTTTGGTAAGTTTTAATAGAATTATAAATAAATTAAAATTGAATTTTTGACTATCGAAGAATATTTTCAAGTAGGATTATATTGAGTTTGACAAAAAAATTTAACAGTGTTATTAAATAACATTTGATGCTATACAGTACAGCGCAAAATTACTTTGCCAATTATAAATGGAAACATTTTAAAAAGAGTTTTAGAAACTGTTGATGATTGATGGGGATCTCAAAGGAAGTTATATTAAAGCTTTTCAGTGCATATAGTTTTTGTATACGAAAAAAGCTATTATGTTTATTCTTCTTTAAACAAAAAAAAAACAACCTTGACAAAAAAAAAAAAAATATATCTCAATAAAGTAATGCGCTATATAAGGCGTGGTAATTCGGTGTTGCTTTTTTGTTCCTTAGACAACACTAACAGCTTAAAATCTATTGTTAAACATCATAATAATTAGTGATAATCATTAAAAAAACATAACTGTTAATAGCTACTTAATTAGCCGAAAAAAAAACACGAAAACACTGCTAGCAACTAAAAAAAAACAACGGTCACGTGAGATGCGGGACAAGGTCTTTTGATGAAAAACTGCACCCAGGCCTATGTATAACATATGAATATATTGATATGTGTGTGATTATAAAAAAAAGATGTTTTATTATGAAACTTCACATTTGATATTTAAATATTTTAAATTGCGAATTATTTTTTTTTTTTCAATATTAATGAATTTAAGGTGCCAATGAATTGTCACTTTAAATATTTAAATACATAGCTTAAGGCTAAATCAAAAAAAAAGGTGTCACTTTTAAAAGGAATGAATTAGATTGTCAAATTAACGACTTGTTGTCAATTGTTTTGTAGTACAAAAGCACGTGACCTTATCAGGGAGATATTTTATTTATTTTTAAGCATAAGCCAACGCTCAAGGGATGCCCTCTATAAATGCAATGCACCGTGATGGCTTCAAGAAAAGGAAAAAGGTTAGAGGGAAGAGGTATAGATGGAGTAGTGTTGGTGAAGTGAAGATCATTGTACTCTAGTTTGGGTCTAATATAAGTGAAATAGACAGTTCTAGATTAAAGCTTATAGCTTGCTATACATATAAAATTTCTTCCCTTATGTAAATAATCAAGGAATTTTAAATTTTTTTAGTGGCACTGACACAATGATTTTGTGGTAAAACAGACTTCGTCAAAATCCATTCTTAAAATAGCATACATTTTTCAAATATATATATTTTTTAATGAATCTCCTATTAGCAACAATCAATTGCCAATCGGTAGCATGTAACGTTTCGTAAACCTTTCTGAAATCTTTCATATAAAATCTTACAAGGTTTCAGTTCAGAAAAAACAAAAAATTTATTGAAAAAAGTACAAATGTACCAAAAATGCCATCACTGGTCTAGATTTGGTTAGACCCAATTCAAATAAAACAAACATTTCTAAGAAGTCCACCTTTCTTTGCTCTTTTTAGCTTAAAATCATGGGAGATAATGGCAGACTTATTGACATTTTTGCTTTGTTGAAACTTAAACGTGTTGGTGAAGTTGACTAGTTATTGATATCACTGCATTCAACTTATTCACCTAAGTCTGTATCTACAGTTTAGTCACAACTCCTTGAAGGCAATTCGTCATCTGATTTTCTTGAAATTATAGATCCTCCGATTTTGTCACCTACTAAACCAATTGTGGTCACCAAATCCCAGCAAGAGGAGGGGAGGGGGGGGGGGTTCGAATTTTCAAAAAAACACCTTACGTTATTAATGGACGTCCCCTTATGCAACTCATCAGAGAGTATGATTGTCTTGGTAAAATCATCAGAGCTTTAAAGTTTCTGCTAGGCAAAAGCAACAATTTCATAGCGTTTTGATCTTCCAAAAGCTTCAATTCTTGCGTGATAAAAATTTTGTAAGGATGTAAGCCCATGGTCATTCGCGAAATTCGATATGCTGTTGCTTATGAGTTTCAAAATCTGAAAAGTATCTTATTTTAATAGGGTTTTTGAATAGCGAAAAGTTATGACTTTTTTGAAATTTTTTTAAGGTGAATTTTGTAGGTATGGGCGGCAAGTTGCAATTATACCCCGGGAGCCTAATGCTAACGGTACGCCACTGCAAATAGAATGTAAAAATTTCATTTCTATACTAAAGAAAACAGAGTATAAGATTGGTCGTTCACCATGATATTAAGATTTGAACACACCCTAATTTTAATGTTTGTGCGAGTATGGCTAATAATGCAATCGAATTATATTTTTCTGATTTTTTAATGTTTTTTTTTTATCAAATTTAAAATGACAAAAATAAAATAAAAATTTAAGTATTTAATATGAATTATAATTGCTGAATCTTGAAAATACGCTTTGCACTGTAATTTCTGTTTTCCTTTTTATTTATTAAGAGTTTGCGTATTGTGAATGAACTTCAAATTAATAACTTTTTAATAATTGGTTATCATATGTTGTACTAAATTTTTAGTAGTTTAGACGTAAAAATTTTGTTAATCACCGTCGTTATCTTAAAAAGATAGGACCTGAAAAACCAGTTCAAATTTAAAGTCAGAAATATTCCAAGAATAAAATTCACTTTTGCAACAAAAAAAAAAAAAAAAAAAAAAAACGGTGCCATCCCAACGAATCTACTTTACTTTCTAAAAAAAAAAATCACGAAAATCAAAAAAAATCAACAGAAAAACAACAACAACAAAGACAAAAGTAAAATTTAGACTTCTTGACATAGCTTAATTTTTTTTTAGTTGGCTAAGCTACAAAACTAGTTCCATTCGTTCTGTTGATTTTAAGCAACTAACTGGATTTAGCGGATATTGTAGTACGGTTTCTGTATGGTAAAAATACAAAAAAAAAAATTTGATTTTGCTGAGAAAATTTGACTATTAATTACTTGATTTTATGAATTAATAACATAATTCGATACTTTTTATGGAATTCTGCGTAATTTTATAAACAAACAAATGAATTCCAAAAAGTAAAATGAGCAACAAAAAATTTTTTTATTTATCAAATGAAAACAAAATCACAAAAAGATTTTTTTTTTAAAGGTATTTTTAAATTTTTTTGAAATAATTAAATATTTAATTACTTTTAACTAATTTTATCATAGCTGCTGTCTACTATAATGAAAAAAGCGTTTAGTACTATACTAAGAATGCTGAATAAGATTTTTACAAAGAACTTTGCAGTTTATGTATTGATATAGGTGTCAGTGGATTTGTTGATATTTAAGTCAGACGTCATCCTGGAAGCCAAAAGTTAATAAAACTCAAATTCACCATATCTGTAGACGGTTTTCTATCAAAATTGGGTTTATGTGAACAATTATGTGAACAATTGAAGTAGTTGATATAGCATTTGTCTTTCTGATCAGCATAAGCATGAGTATCTTTTAGTTTTGGATATATCCAAATGTATGCTATGTACTTAAGTGGTCAAAATTTATGAAATACATTTTTATAAATTAGTTAGCTATAATTAGCTATCTTCCTATGAAGATTCTTCATTGAAAAATGAGTTTCGGTGGAGCTCGCTGAAATAATAGCGTAAAATGTTAGATGTTATTTTATTTAAAAGTCTCCTCACAGAGCATAGGACCTTCACAAAACTTTTCCTATCTGTACGATCTGAAACGATCAATTCGCTCCAACATTTCCCAGTTGGCATGACCACGTTTTCTTCTTCTCCAATGCTTGCCGACAGACTTCTGTTGATGATTTCCGCAATCTTTCTAGCAATCTTTTTCTAGTTTTGCTATTTGATTTAAATGAAAATTAAATCTTGACAACATCTGATGAGCTATTCGATATTAGAAATGGTGCTAGAGCCAGAATTCAACGAAAACAAATGGCATTATATCATCGTCATCAGCGATGTTTTTCAGATGCTTGCTGAAAGTTCACTAACTGACTTCATATGTCTACGGTTCTGCTGAGCACATCGCTCAGTACTATTAGAAATGAGATTAGTGTCGGAAGCAGGCAACCTTGGCTTGCATCAGATGCCAAATTGAAGCGACCAGGAAGTTTCATATTGAGCGAAGGTTATTAATTTGATCAATATACGATCTGTTTATACGTAAAATATGTTTTTGTTTCCGAGTAAGCGGCTTCGCACTCTTACTGTCTCTGGCGAGGAATATTTTCGTCAAGACCTTGAATGGAATTGACAGTAACATGATGCGTTTAATGTTAAAGCATACATTTTTTTTTCTATTTTCACTAAGATTCCTATTAGCCAGTCTTCAAGTTTCGTGCTTTTTTCCACGTTTGACTAGGAACATTGTGCATCATAAGTTCAGTGTTCAATTCCAGGGAAGCTTTCAATATTTCAACAACTGTACAGTAGTCGCCTGAGGCACATGTCAAGCGTTTACGAGTGAAGGTAGAAGGTTAATTGTCTCTTAAAAATATTCTTTCCAACCAATCTGTAGTATTGATAATTCTAATAGTCTGTATTATGAATAGTTTGAAAGATTAAAGGTGAATCATAAATTGAATACATTGCTAATTTGTATGGGCTATGTTGACTTTTGTCCCTTTCTGTTTCTAAATTCTTACAAAACTCAAATATCCGAGTTGAAATTATCATCCGGATGAGATAATGCTGACTGGCTACTGGCAGACTACTTTAATTCTAATATTTGAATTCTAATATTTGACTCAAATTCAATCAAAACATTTGATCTGGATAACATGATCAGGTTCAGAAAACAGTTTCAACCACATCTTTACCTGAACTGATTATACTGAATTGTTCTTAATTGTTCAGCTGCTTTACTGATTTGGCAAAACTGATCGGGACTGGACGAAATTTCATAGGGATTTCCCTGATAGGGCTGCAATATGGCTGAACTTTCCTATACCTGATCTGAATAGCCTGAATTGTTCTAGATTTGAATAAGCTGATCAGGGTTGTAAAGGCTTCTATAGGCCTTTTCATAAAAAGGACTAATGAGGCTAGCCAGCCTTGGTCCATATCAGAATCGTACAGTTACGTTCACGATTTGACAAAACTGATCAGAACTGGGTAAAATTCCATAGGGCTTTTCAAGGTTGGGCTGCAGTATGGCTAGTCTTCCCATAGCTGTTCTGGTATTGCATACAAGGCATATCTGGCAATTCCTAGACTGATCCAGAATTGAATATGAGATCTTGTGAGATAGGAATTCCTACTCGGGTATGTGCGCACATAGACTTTTAATCAAAATAATAAAAGCTATAATACTTATATGAACAGCAATATCAATTCCATCGAACCTCAATTTACATATATAAAAAAAGTGCATAAAAAAATAAAATTTAGTTTTATGAAGAGATATAATTTTTAATTCGGGAAAATAAAAATTTTAAATATTTTTCTCAAAATTATGTAGCTTAGACTCATATTAAATATATTTAAAATATATTATATTATATAAAAAAAACCAAAACCGATGGGGCTATGCATTTTTGAAAAATAACTCATAACTGGTTATTACCATTTCGTGATATGCTGACATTTCGTACATATGTCATTAATTTAAAAATAAAATTCTAAAATTAAAATTTGCGAGTACATATCATCAACAAACGCCTACGCTAGAGGATCTAAATTTTTTTTTTTCAAAAATGCAAAACTAAGAAGAAATCAATTTAAAAAAACACTTTAAATAAGTTATTGCATAGTATCTATAATTTGATTGAAAGAGTTAAAAAGACATAAAAAAATTTATTGATTAAAAGCCAATCGAAAACGAAGATAAACGCCAATGAATCAAAAATATTACAAAACCAATTAAAAAGTCATTAAAAAAAAACAGAGCTAGAAATAAGACAAGAACCGGATTTAGAATGCTTTAGTTATAAGCTTTGTATGTATATATGTAGTAATACTTAAACCGCCAAAAAGAAACAACGTTTTCAACAAAGAAAAAAAATAAGGGAAACATTGTTGCTTCGAGTATTTTAACACTGCACAGTAGCTTGGTGTAAGCGTCTGAGCTGAGATTGTTCAGACTCTATGAATAGAAATTCAAGTTACTGTAGGTACAGATAATGTACTACAACTATCTGAAGCACTATAGAGCTCTAGTTTCTGCATTGTCTGTTCCTTCATAGCACAAACTTTTTTCTTCTTAATTTTTTTTTTTTGATCCATGGCCTAAACTGTTATTTAGTTTAATGAAGATCAGGAGTTCAGCCATATGATACAAATTATCATTTTAGTGTAAATCTTCCATGAACAATTCTGTTAAAAGTTTTCGTTAACTTGAATTCTCTCGATATATGGAATTCCTTGCTACATATGCACTTCTTAACAGTTCTACAAATTTGATTTTTTTTTACCTTTTTGGATCCCAGTGATGATTTATTTGGTTTTGGAATACCCTGAAACCGAGTGCGGGGTCAGAATTGCTCTATCACTTAAGGTTTTTAAGATCATTCAGCAAACGAAAATCTAATAGCAACACTACTCGAACTTTAACAAAGAAATTAGTTGTAAGACGTTGTTATTGATATTTTTATTTATTTATTTGATAATATTTATAAACATACTATGTATATCTACGCTTAAAAGTCTATACATAACTTCATTTTCAACTTATGCGATCTATTCGTGAACACTGCCAAAAGTATTTTACGCTTATATTCAACTTAAGTTTAAGTAGGAGTGCACATTGTATAGGCGACGCTTTCTTTTCATAATATGTAAATATTAAGAATAGAATAAATTATTTGAATTGAAAAATGATAAATAATTTTTTTTTTAACTAATCACAATTTCACACCACTGTGCGTTGGCGTTAACGTATTGTCTTTTGTTTTGCTTATTGTTGCCGCTGTTGTATTTCTTTGTCTTTAATTCATTCAAAACTAAAGGCAAAAAATTAAATTCTTACAGTTAACGCTTTAAATTGAAATTATTATTTTTTTTCGCTATTTTGTATCTCAATATGAAATCGCATATCTTTAACTTGAGTTACTTTTAAACACGGATGTGTTGAAGTGAATGTGCTGTAGATTTTTATTGTTGCCAGAATGTGAATTGAAATGGTGCGAAAACGTAAAAGAAATTCATTTAATGCTTTTAGTGATGACTGTTTTAAGCCGAAATTTTTGCGGAAATTCCTTCGGATTATTGTATCCTGCATTGCAGTAAGCTATTCTATGTGCATATGATGAGAGTATAAAAATATTTTATTATATCCGGAATATTTCCATAGATAAAAAATTTATAAATTTTAAAATTAAAAGTTTTTTTTTTTACAATTTTTAACCAATTCTTAACCAATTTTTATAAAAGTAAGAGGTCTAAGTCAAAATGGTCGTCATAAAGTAAATAGAAATAATGTTGCGTTGTTTAATTTTATTTTATTTTATTTTAAACGCACCTCACACGTCATCGCAGTCTGCAGAAATACAAATTTGCGCGGTCTGTGTCTTTTAAAGGTTCCTTAAAGCATATTCGTACTTAATTTTATTTTTAAAATATATATCTCTAAAAGTTAATTAAGCAAGTCAAGGAACTAAATATACTGACCTAAACTAATCATAGAAAAAGTCACAGTTCTTGCAGAAAAACTTTTCACAGAAAAGTGTAATCTCACCATTACTATGATCCATTGTAATAGCTGAGTTCCACCGCTTACCAAATTCTAGCTATCCATTTCGGTGGTAAATATGAAGAGTTGCTCTCTTCTTCAAAAAGTCCTATTAGTTAAAGCTAGATGATTTAAGGAAGCAGGTTTAAATGAAAATCCTAAAAGGATCAACATCATTATTTTCAAACACAAGAGAATACAAGAAATTGATAAAGTAATCCACAAAGAAAGATTCCAGTCTTTGGACTAGCCGAAAAAAAGTGGGTGCCATGGTTTAGTATAATATACTTGTTCGGTGCAGTAAGCCTAGCTCACAGGATTGCAGAGATCTGTATTATGGTCTCAGTTCCGTGAGTCTACAGAGAAGCCAAGAACTTTATATATTAATCCACGCTTCAAGAAGCGTTAGATCCCAAAACTACATTCACATTCCTAACTGAGAGACTCTTCTATGGTCCCAGTTCCGTGAGTACACTGAGAAGCCATGGAATTTATATATCGACCCATTCTTTAAGAGGCGTAAAATACTAAAACTATATTATTCATTCCTAACTGAAGAACAACAGCTTACTTGTAACTAACTGAATTCATTGTCTACTTAACCAGAAATTTTCTTGAAGTTGGGATTCTCCAAAGTACTCATATATACAATCCAAAACTGTTCTTATTTTTCAACAGATATGCCAAATTCAGAAATTTTCTTGAAGAGATCATGAAAATAGTGAGGCACAAAAAAGACTGCATAGGAATTAGTAATTAAGATGTTAGAAACAGGCCCGGATTTACCTTACAATCACACTAGGCCAGTGCATAAGGCGGCAAGTATTTAGGGGCGGCAAATATTGGGAACTTTGAAAATTTTTTTAATTGTGGTAATGCATTGGTGATGATGAGAGTTACACAGGGGGAAAAAAGTGCGAATACTTGGAATGGTTGCCCTCTAAATTATCTAAAAAATATTCAGAAGCAAAAAAAAAAAAAAATTCCTCACTTTTTATATTAAAACTTTTTATTTCCATATTCACCAGTGAAGAAGAGCGGCAATTTTCAGGCCGTCCGAAATTTCTAAATCCAGGCCTGGTTAGAAGTATTGGTTTCTAGTATGTCTGAAGAATCTACTCTGCCAATAATTATGTCTTCAATAAACATAATATTGAGCTTTCGACTATAGTCGATATATATATTGTGATAGCTATCAGACAAACTGCATATTTTCCCGTCAAAATGCAAGTCTGGAAAAACGTTTCTAAATGTAGACATTCAATATGGCTTATAGACGTATCGTAATGTGAAACACAGATAATACTTGAGTACTCTAAACAATCTTATTATGCTATTGATGATAGTTCTAGATTCAAAATGATCTAAGAACTTTCTCGAATTTCACTTAAAACACTAAGTTGAAAGTTTGCTTTTGAAATTATATATTCTAAGTGAAAATATCAGATCGAACTAGACCACAAAGTCTTTAAATTTACTTACTTTTGAAAAGATATTGAAATTGTTATGAGAAGAAATAGTTGCGTCAGCTCTGTTCCAGTGAACTAGAGAATATATAATATATCCTGTAATTTTACAGAATTTTTAAAATTTTGTAATTTCGTAAAAATTTTTTAAATTGTCTGCATACTGGAATGTCATTAATAAATAATTAAACAGTAAAGGACCAATGTGACTTCCCTGTAAAAACACCCGTTTTGATCACTATTGATCTCGAGAAGTGTTTTATTAGAATTCTGTTAGTTAGATGCGACTCTAACCACATCAATATCCTGCTGTAATTGCCTTTTCAATTTTTAGAGATGCTGAAAGAATGAATACTTAAAAGGTTTCTCGAAATAACTCACTTTATGTGTGAAAATTACGCTCGCAACAATACTTTGAGCAAACATTATTTCTATGATTTTGTAACAAATTTTTATATCGAAAATATTATTGAAACTGTAACAGCAAATATTTGATAAAAATAAACAAAATCGTATAATTTTCTACGAGCTAAAATCATTTTGTATCTTTAGTACTTGCATGATAATATCGCACCTAAATGGTAATTGTTGCAAAAGATTCAAAGTCAAAAACAGCGTAAGTGTTAAATAGAATTGAGCTCAAAGCTCTAATTTTAGTGTTTGTTTGTTTTAATGTTTCAAAAAATATGAGTTAATTATTAACAAAATTATTACTTTGTAAAAAAAAAGAAAATAACTGACAAACATTAGCTTCTACAGTATATGGGTAGCAATAAATTTAAAGCTAAACATAAATACAACATGATGAACAACTGACACAATTTTCTTGACGCTTCAATATACAAATAGGGGTCAGCAAGGTCAAGTTTTAATGTGAGTGTTTTTTTTTTTATAGTGTCATAACTTTTATAGGCATTCATTTGTAATTAGTTATGAGACAAAATTACAGCTGGCAGCTATAAATAAGTAACTAGATATAAAAAGCAACAAACATAAGTGTAAGCAAGGTGAACATTTTTTAGGAATACATATGTGCACTTTTATGAAACTCTGATAGCTTATATCATTTTTATAGCACTTAAGATCAAAAGTAATCGTTTTGCGACATCCTAAAGTTTCAAAGTTTTATGAAAATTAACAATAAAGTTTTTAAAAAAGTACATTTTAGTAATAAGTTGGAAAGCAATTTCATTGTAATATCATCTATGTTTCTTGAGATATATTAAATGAAACTTAAAAGATTTGCGCAGAGACACATCCATCCCTCTGAAAAGCTTTAAAATGATAAAAATCCTCAAACAATTTACTTTCTCCTTATTCGAATCGGTAAAGGAGTTTTGGCATATCATAAATCGACCTGTGATTAAAAGGCAAAACCATATAGTCCTTATGCCAACATATTGCCATTCTATCATATATTGACTTATAATTTTTTGCCATTGCCCACACATATGAGGCATCCAGTTTCAAAACCGGCTAAGTGCCTTTTTCATACTTTTGGAAAAACTACGAAAAACTGCATCTATGTTCATTGAAAAAATAAAACGTATTTCCAACATTATAGCTTATAAAATTTCTTCTCAAAACACGTCAGATCAAACTTTTCGAGTTTCATCTGCCGATGTTTTTGAGGAAACAATTTTGGATTTGACGGATTTTGATCCATGGAACATGCACTTGGCCGATTTGGACATAGTATTCAACAAATTTTATTTGCAAAAAAAGTGGACTTGGCCGGTTTTGATATCAATGTACTGAACTTGGCCAGTTTTGATATCAAGGCGTTGGACTTGACTGTTTTTGAATACAATAAAATTGAAATAATACGCACGGTGGACCTTTCTATGGAAATACCCATATATTGGTTCAAAACTTAATTTCGAAAAAATTCCAATTGTGACAAAATTTTAGCTCAATTGCACAGAATTTACAAAAAAATTGGAGCAAGTTCATGGACGGTTTTGAAAGGAAGTTAATGGACTTCGCCGGTTTTGAAAACAAGTTCTTCGAATTGGCCGGATTTGGAATCTATGCATCAAATTAAATTTAAAAAGTTTTAAATATCTGTCAAAATTTTTTTTTTCAATCTAAAAACATAGTAGAACGATAAAGCATGGTCCAGATTTTGATATGTGAGAATATTTCAAAATTTTATTTTTTTGGACTTGGCCGGTTTTGCAACTGGACGCCTCATATACAATATCATTGTTATATTTTTTCCCCCGTTTAAATCGCATAAATTGAAATTTGCTTTTATAGAATTACCAAACTACTGGTACTTAAATAGGTAATTGTATATTTATAGATCTTAGCTTCAACTCTTTAAAGTCATTTCACTGAGCACACTGATCTTTATTGACCTCAACTAGACAGTCAATTGTTATTTAAATTTTTTTTTTTATGAAAATACAAATGAACATCATTACTTGCAGAATTTATTACAAGATTAACCTTGAATGCATAGAGAGAGAGAAGGTCAGTATAATCGAGAACTAAAGAAAACCAAATGTTGTTTTCTTCTATCTTTTACATTTTTCTTTTAGTGATAAACGAAGTTAATATTCAAATTAACATAATTTACTTTAAAAATTTTACAAATTACACGGAAGTTGTTTACTTAAGGTGTTGTGTTTAAGGTTTGCTACGTCACGTCTTTTTTAATTCAATGGCTTTGAAGTTGAATAATGGTTTCAAAAATTTCATAATTTTGTATGCAAGTCTTTATTAAAGCTCTGTATTTCCTTAAAAAAACCTTTTGGGACTAAGAAAAAACAGATTTTAAGTACTCGCAGCGTCATATGTACCCGTTCTGTTAACATGAAAAATGTTGAAATAGTCAGAAAATGTTGCAAAAAGTTGAGATTAGTGAGAAGTCGAAAAATGTTGAAAAAGTCATAAAAATCCAGAAAGTCAAATTTAGGAAATCAAAAAATGTTTAAATTCGAAAAGTTTTATATAATCTGAAAAATGTTTCAAGGTTCGAAAAATGTTGAAAAATTTTCAAAACACCTAAAATGACTAGAAAGTCGAAAAATGTTGAAAAAATCATTCAATTTTGATAATTCAAAAAATGTTGAGAAAGTCAAAAATATTGAAAATTGTGGAAGAAATAGCGTATTGCTGAAAAACGTTGAAAAACTCAAAAATTTTTAAAAGTCGATCACTGTTGATTAAGTCGAAAATTAAGAAAATATTCGAAAATTGTTGAGTGATTCAAAAAATATTGAAAAAGTAGAAAAATGAGGAAGAAATTGGAAAATATTGAAATACTCGTATGTTGAAAATGTCAATATATGTATGGGTATGCTAATTTAGATATAGAGGAAGGAGGGGCAAAGTGGTATGCCTAACGGAAAAACGAAGTTTTCACAAAAAAAAAAAAATAAATATTTTTCGCACAATTAAACATGTATTAGTTCGATCTATATTGAGTCTATTAAGGTAGCTAGGCTCATTATTTTCTCAACAGAAGATATTTATTATTGTGTTGCAAAAAAAATTACGTACGATTTGGCCTATGGGTGGGGTAAAGCGGCATACGAAGTGCAATACTACTTTGCTGCCATGACCTATGTAAACATACAGACTCGCGAAACAAAAATTTATCAGCATAAACAAATCGTTGTCAATAAAAATAAATATCACTAATATATACTACGACGTTTTTTAAATGATTCATATGAAATGAATTTACTTAAGTCGAAAATCCTTGAATCATACATCGACTGCACTCATTTTGATAAACCTCGTGGTTCTCGAAAACAGAAAGGTCGAAACGTCGCTATAACCTGGCAGTTACAAGAGCACTACTCAAACACAAATTCCTTATAATTACATTAAATGACGTTGTAATGCAAGGATAAATATACCCTTTGTACCGCTTTGCCCCGCCTTCCCCTACATTTTTTTTTCAATAAAAATTCCATAGGACCGAAATATTTGAAAAATACATGTTCCTATAATTTTTAAGAACAGGAAGTTTCACCCGTAGGCAGTTTGCCCATTGTGATACCCCACATATGTATATGGGACGGTCTTTTACACACCGAACACTTTTCGGACGACGCATTTTTATTTTGGCTGAAATTTTTTCATGGGTTCTGTATCGAAAAAAAAGAGATACGTATTCGAGGATTTTTTTAAAAAAAATTTCTTTTTCAAAATAGAGCGAATTAAAATTTTGAGAATATCGTGATTTTTGGCTTGGAAGCTCACTTTCAAAAATTCATAACTCCAGTTTTGTTACAGCTAGTTTCCCCATAAAAAAAAACCGTTTTCGATAGGAAATTTGACGTTAAACACGATTTTGACATTAAAACTTTAATTCAGGGTGGGAACAATTGTTTGAAATTGATTTGATTGATTCTTAAAAATCAATTTAAACAATTTAATTGATTATAACAATTAATTTAAAAAAAAAATATTTTTCCTTAGCTTTAAAATGACAATATAAAAATTTTCTAGCTTTAACAGAACCGGAGTTATGAATTTTTGAAATCACTCTATTTTGGAAAAAAACCTTTATTTTTTAAAATCATTGAATCGTATCTCTTCTTTTTTGATACAGAGCCCATAAAAAAAATTTCTGCCAAATCAAAAATGTGTCGGTCAATTATTGTCAAAATTCTTTCGGTTTGTAAAAGACTGTCCCATATATAATCCCCTCCTTTCCCCGGAAACTATCTCACTCAATGGGTGCGAACCACCCAGAATACTTGGAGAAGTTGAGGATGGTGGTAAGCTTCAACTCGGCTAGTTCCTCAAGAGCAACAAAGAATGCAGTATAAAAATATTTTGTTTGTTTCCTCATTAGCTCTTGGCATTCGCAAAATAGATGTAAAACTAACGTGACCATATGATCCGCATTTCGAGGGACAAATCAGCGTTTTTGATTTTCCATTCCGCGCGGTCTGCGTTTTCTGTTGTGGACCTTATCTTTTTTTTTTTAGTAAATGAAAATTGAAAATAGTAAGTCACATTTTGCTAGGGCTTTGGGGATGTGAAAGTGAGCAAATTTTTTTTTAGTAAATAATTATTTTTTTTCTATGTTGAAAAACCAAATTTTTCCCCGGAGGACTCAATAAGGATGGACTGAAAAAAAAAAAAAAATTATGAACTTCGCGTTTTGCAGGGAAATATTTGGTCACGTTATGTTAAACCGTTTCCACAACTCCTACAGAAATCTATGAAATATGTACCATATCGGCCTGTTAAAAGGCCAATATACCCCGTCAGCACTCCTACAATAGTTCATAATTCTCTTCTGCTGAAACTTCTGAACCTTAAGAGAGTTTGAGTCATTCCTAAGTTTATTTCAGGCCTCATGTTTTGAGACGTTCTGCGTCGGGCGGTAAGGTACCACCTTCTTTTCGTTTATTTTATGATAATGTGCTCTATTCGGTAAAGTAGTTCTGGTAGTGGTATCCTAAAGTCTATCACTAGTTTAAGAATATAAGATGGAATAATTACAGCTGCTATCTTAAACATTATGTTCGTGGCTGCTTGACTTAAGCCATTTTTTTTAAAAAGCTTATAGCTCGCTTTAAAGTTATTTCATATATTATAACTATGAGTATTACTTGAAATTGCTTTGTACATATATATATTTTGCTCACACAAGCGATTTAAGTTAATTTTCACATATATTTCTGACACTTAAATACTTCAAAGTTACCAACAAAACTTCTCGAGAGCAAATAAAATAAAACTTAAATGTTAGTCTAGAATAATTTCAATGTTATGCAAAAATGGTCAGCTATAAAATATATTAAGTAATTTTTATAATAAGTAAATAAAATACGCCACAAGAACTGTGTATAATTTTAATGAACAGAAGCGTATAAGCCAGTTAAGTTTAATAATAAATCAATGTTTCTATATAAGACAAAACCAAATTAATTACAATTATTTTGATTAATATTAATGAAATCTTCATCGAATGGAACATTCTTATGTACACAAGCAAAAAAAATAATGCTAAAATTGCCATATCATAGCAATCTACATAAAACAAAGGCGCAGACATTGTAGACAAAAATTTTAAACAAAAACTTGAAACAAAAAAAAAAAAAACAGTATTCACATATTTTAACAATACGAAAATAGTTATCTTGAAAGAAAAAAAGTAACCACTTGATGACTAAACAGCTTTTAAAGTATACGATACTTTAGCCATTGGCTAAATAACAACAAAAAAAGTGGCAACATCGAGTGGTGTGGTACGCGCACGCGCATTTATTTTTCGTAGCAGACATGGTTCACTGATTTCTCAAATAAATTCCAATAAGCCAAATGAAAAAAGAACAAAAACCAATGAATTTTAAATTATTAATACAAAAAATATAAAAAAAAATATTAGACGAACGTAAACTTCAACCAAAAATAAAAATAAATTTCAATAATAAATCGTTTTAATATATGTCAGCCGTGTGTTCTGCACTAGAGTTTTTTTTAACTAAAATACTCGTAATTAAAACAATCAAAAATAAATTAAGAATTTCATAAGTTACCAAAACTTTCAGTTTTAATTTGAATTTTAATGTTTATTTTGCTGCTTGTTTCTATGTTAATAAATTAAAAGATTTTTAGCAATATTGCCCGTTTTTTGTGTGATCCCATATATTAATATTATTAATTTTAAGAGAAGATAAACGTCATTGTTAACATATTTTGTCATTAATCATTTCAATAATTTAGAATTTCGGTATTCTATCTTAAGCTACTACCTCCAGAATACTATGTAAAAAAAATGCTTGAGTATCTTAAATTCAGTGACCTAAAATACTATGAAATATTTTTTCTTTAGTGATGTAAAAAATTATTGATTAATTGTTTTGGATACAATTTAATGTGATCATATTTCATTGTGGTTTTATGTTGAAATTTTAACTTTTTTATAAGAAAAGAATTAATTTCTAGTAAAATGTCTTGGTTTTGGAATTAATATTGAAAAAGCTGCTTAAATTGTTGATAAACTTTGCCCAAAGTGTTTCATTTTAGCTTTGGGTAATCAATCGTCATCGGCAGATATGCGAAGAAATTAGCTGTTTGGTATTTTGTAGAAGTTGTAGGAATATGGAGGAAAAAACTTTACAAACAAAACATTTGGCTCGTTTTTATTTGATGACCTGGATGATCTTAGACACTTCAGTGTAGATCAGCTACTTAGTTTTACTGCGAAATCTGGTTGGTTCAACTGTAGTGTCTAGTTAAATATCCTATAGTATCACAATGAATCAACATTTGGTCTAAGTGATTCGCCTCTTAAACAGACTGCCACTCTAAGGAATAAGGACTTGAATTTAAAAATAAGAAGTCAATTAAAATCTTAAGCGCACGGCGAATACATGAAGATAGATTGCGCAAGATTAAAGCGGTAAACACATAATTTTCCTGAAAGCAATTTGTAGGGAAAAATATTTATTATACATACCATATGTTGACGATTGCCTCAAAACAAAATTCATGGCAGTAATTCTATAAGATTTTCATATGCGCACAAAGAAAATATTATTATAATATGAATCACCCTAATACGCCGCGAATGACTTTTGCAA
This sequence comes from Meiosimyza platycephala, assembly GCA_963662105.1. Taxonomy (NCBI): domain Eukaryota; kingdom Metazoa; phylum Arthropoda; class Insecta; order Diptera; family Lauxaniidae; genus Meiosimyza; species Meiosimyza platycephala. The sequence goes on from OY759210.1 coordinate 88,613,121, forward strand.
GAGTTATTGTTGGAACCACATTTCGGTGATTGATTGGAATCTAGAAATTCTGAGGTGAAGTTTTTCTTACTTGTTCTATAACTTTTGAAAAATCTATAATATGAGCAATATTATTCTCGATAGAAAGAATTGTTCGGAAATTCAGATGTTTTTGGCTGCTTTCCCCGCTTGACACTGGTACTGAGCTCGTTAGCAAAATTCTTAGAGAAATCCAAACGTTAGCATAAAGATATTCAAATTTGTTGTTAGATATATAACCTGCTTCCATTAATACCAGATTTTCTTTTGAGTTTCAATATTTTTTGAGCATATGGCTTAAAAATCATATTGTATACTATTTCACGAGTCATGAATTTCTAAACTGTTTGCTGAGAAAAACAAGAAACGAAATCAAGGGCATCCTGTTCAGTTGGGCGGTTCAAAAACGCTACGAACCGGCACTAGCCAAGACTGTTATATGCAGATATAAATATCTACAGATCAAATCCATTTTAAACCAACCGACCTTAGGCCAGTCCGCCCTTCTTCACTAGTGAAGAAAAAAAAAAATTGTAACATCAAAAGTGAGGATCTTTTTTTTTTTTTTTTTGCTTGGGTACATTTTTTTAGGTAGTTTACGGGTCGACATTCATTCCAAGTATTCGCACTTTTTCCCCCTGTATGCATTACCGCTTAAAAAAATTTTCAAAGTTCCCAATATTTGCCGCCCCTAAATTCTTGCCGCCCTAGGCACTAGCCTAGTGTGCCTCTAAGGTAAATCCGGGCCTGGTCGGACTAAACTTCAAATATCGGAATTGGTTACCGATTATATTTGTTGTTTTTCAGAGGATATAACTGGACAAATATTCCCACGATTTGATTAAAAAAAAAACTTCTTTACGAATTTATGCGCATTCAAAGTTTTAGTGTCAAAGCTTGAAAAACCGCTGAAAATTTTTTCAAAGTAGTCAAATTTTCATCCAAATCAAAATACTATATATTTGTCTTTTGATTCTAATAGAACTTCTGATTCTCTGTCAGAATGCCATTGTATTTCTACTATCAGGTAGATATAAAATCTTTAGAAAAAGTCCTCCTAAACTTACTAGTGGCTCTGAAATGTCTCACATCTCTTAATGAGATGGTTCAGCATTTCAACATTCACCTCATCTCTGGGATTGGGTATAAGAATATTGCTGGTAATTGGAAAGCTGATGAAATGGCTAAAGGAAAGAGTAATTCACAAATTTCTCAGCAGTGGCACATGCAAGTTGCTGCTGAAAGCCAATATGGAGGGAAAAGCAAACAAGAAATAGATCCATGCCAAGCGCTCTTAAGCTCTGTTATCCCGTGCCAGATGGATAACTTTTTGGTGGTTTAACTGATCACTGTCTCATTGGTAGACATGCAAACATTTTAAGATCTCGCTATTTTACCTCTGTAGAAACTTTCTTGCCTTGCTCACTTGTTAGGAGACAACAAAAACAATTGGTTGCTCCTTATTTGCTGACCTGCATGACCTTAGACGTATTAGTAAAGATCTTTTATTCAGTTTCATTACGAAATCTGGTTGGTTCTACGAGAATGTTTACAAAATACTCCATTGAGTTATAATGGACCATCATTTGGTTTTAGCAAATTGGTTCTTCGTTAAGCGAGAAAGCTTATATCGATAACAATATTTTTCTAAAGAAATTTTCATTTAGCTTCTTTTGACGAATATCCCGAATTCTTCTTAAAATATCTACCCTACTAACTCATTTTCTAGACAAACATTCAGATGCATTTTTCGGAGAGGTTTGTAGAAAAGAAGGCCACCATAAACCTAAGTTTTCAAACTGCCATATACATATATGGATGGGTTAAAAAAGTACTGCGGGGTAGGTGCGGAGGGTTAAATCGAAAGACCCAGAAATTTCGCAATCTTTTCGCTTTCCTAACTAACGTTTTGCAAACAGATGTCTTTTTCGATTTTATTGGCATTACAAATATGGAAAAGTCAGGCTGCCATCAATGCTCTGAACTCAAAAGCAATAAATGAAGGAAGAAATTAGTTAGACTGGGATGTTAACTCGACAAAACTTTAAGTGTGTTCCAGGCTGATGACCTGACCCTTTCTTGAAGAAATCGTAACCTGAGAGATTGTGCGCACTTAGTTAAGAAAAATGTCTTCTCACTTTTTCGTTCCGAAGCAGCAAAGAGCTGAAGGATACTGTAAAACATCCAGAGCAATATGGCCTTCCTATTATTATTCATAAGTCCTATTTTTATTCATACATGCCTACTGTCCGAGAACCTTAGTGACATTTGAAAATCACCGCGACTAGCACTGGCCACTGGACTATCGGCAATCATGCTGAAAAATTATGTATTCCATTTAAATCTTTCTGCCACAGTTGTCTGAATGTAAATGATGGGGAATCTTTTAATAATTTTCTCCGCAACTGTTCAGCTCTTGGCAGAACCAGGCTCAAATATCTAGGGCAAACTTTCTTTAATAAGCGGCTAGCTGCTTAGCTACCTCAACAGGCTTAACTGGATGTATATTCAAAAGCTATATAGCTTTTATAGTTACCAATGCTTTTCCTTTTGAATTCTTTTGACAACCTTCCTTATCAGTTTTGTTGGGTAATTTACGTGAATGCTAAATATGTTAAATTTCGTACATTATTTTGTGCGACTTAAAAAATATTATTAATTTTTTCCTTTTATAGTTATTTACATATATTTCTTTCTTCAATTTCAGAGCTCAACTATCCTGTAGAATGAAGGGTTGGTTCGACGCTTTTCGAGACGATGGTGGACCCACACTGTATTCATTTTCAAATCGGACACCAGTCACTGGAGATGTATCAATAGTGGCTGTATCAGTTTTATTCGCAACATTCTACATCGCATTCCTAGTTATATTTCCAGGTGTAAGAAAACAGGTGAGCTGCGAAAAAATATCAAACCAAATGTTTTATTGGAAAACAATTATATTATGAATTAAATTCATTTATTATACAAATATTTACAAGCGATTAGCTACTTTAAACCGTTGCTTTAAAAGTGCAATATGCTTTATTCTATTGTATTATATTTTTATCAATACAATATGTTTTTCATTTATTATTTAATTTATATGTTAAAAACCACAGACCACAACCACGCATAAATTCGGCAATATTGGCGCAAGGAAGAAAAAAGGATATACATGTATGTATGGCCTTAACAATGCCGTATTTTATTATATTCAATTGAATTTGAATAAAATGCATTTGAAAAATACTTTTGCAATTGAAATGAGGCAGAATTTATTATTGTGCGAATATAAAAAAAAAAAATTTCAAAGCAACAACAAACATATTTTCATAATAAAAATTGCAACAAAATAACTATACGTCCTATTAAATAAAATCCAAACAAATTGAAGTTTTGGTTTTATTGTAACGTTCATAATGTAAATGCTATTGTCAAAATATTTACATGCATTTTAGGGTGAATTGAAAGTCAAATGATGCTCATCGTTGATAAGCTTTTGCCTGCGGCTCTGCACGTGTGAATAAATCGTATAAAATTAAGCACTAGTCCCACTAACAACCCAACATTTCTAGTCATCACAGCGTGTTATGTGATGTTGTTATACCCCGTGAATGATAATACCGTATATATCTAATATTATACGATTTTATACAATACATATTGATTGTTACAGTATAAGGAATTAATTAATTTCATAGAATATTTTGGAAAAAAGTCCTTGCATTGTAGTTTGAAAAATATAAACAAGTCATTCCGCAAGGATATTAAAACATTTACAAAGCAGCTTTTTCCAGTCAAATGTTTAATTTAACAAATTTTTCAAGCTTCCTAATTCGCATGCTTCCAATACAAAGACACACACACATAAGCATATGTGCACCTAATACAAATATGTAAATAATTGTTTTGTTTAGCATATAATCATAATTTTTGCATAAATTCATTTAAAATATCATAGAAATTCTGTCTGATTTTATTGATGCAAATTTTCATGTTAACAATTTGCATCTGAATGAGAATGAAAAATAATAAAATTAAAAACAAAAAAAAAAAAAAAAATAAACTTAAACAAGCAAAACACAAATATTGTATATATCATATCTAGTGAATACAATACATTTGTATCTTCTCTGCTATTTGGTTTTATTTGTTATTTCTATGGATTGTTGTTTGTTGTAAGGCTGATGGCTGCTGTTTTTGTTGTCATGTTGTTTGTTGCCTTTTTGTCGGTCAATGTGAGGTTGTGGCTTGTATTTAGGCCGCCTGTCATCCGCTGCCTGACTAGCTGGCTAACTGACTGACAGATGTCAGTTGGCTTAGCTCAAAAATTGAATTGGTTTTGGCGTTAAATATTTCATAGATGCATAAAAATTCAGTAGCGTTTTTGTTTGTTTTCATTGTTATGTCAAATTGCATTTGCAAATGTTAAAATGTGATAATTTTTGTTGTTGTTTTTTTTTTGGTGACCTAAAAGTTCGTAATAAATTTTTAAAGTTATAATATTTTTTTTTCTTGTGTGTACTGAGAAAAATGTGATGTGAAAGTATTGTAGCTTTGAAAAGTATTTTTACAAAAATTTAATTTAAATTTTAAATGACTGAAAGGAGGAAAATATTTTCCGTAAAAAATATTTATATAAAATTCTAAGCAATTTTTTTACAATAAATAATATTACTCGAAATTTAAATTTCGTATATAAGCTATAAATTTTTTTCTTTATCATGGGAGCATACATTTTTTCGCAGCCATATAATGTGCATTTTTCAGAAATGATGTTGCAGAATGGCTTAAGGACTCAGATTCTGTTACTGAAAAAAAAAAAAAAAATGTCAATTAAATAAAAAAAAAAACAATGTTTGAGTTTTTCTACCAAGTTTAAGGACTGTTTACTCACAGCAACTTTTTATGAAAACAACTCTTCGAAAAAAAATTGTTAATGAACTTTTGAAAGTCAACCGATTTTCACCAAATCTGGTATACGGAAGTTTTAGTGATCACTGATCACGAATTTGAGGTCAAGTTTGCCAAACTCAAATTAGCAGATTCAAGATAGCGGACTTATTTTTTAAAAATCAATTGATTTGTTCCAAATTTGGAATGCGAGGGCCTTTGAGGTCGCTAAATACGAACTACTATATTGGGTCCGCCAAAAACTGTTTTATTATAAACGCAGAAAACAACAATTTTCCAAACATTTTTTTTTTTCAATAAATTAAAAAAATTGTACTTGAATTATTGCGCAAAGCCGTCTTAACCGCCATTTTGAAAAATACGGAAACAGCAATATTTTTTTTTCTCCGAAATATCGTAAATTGAAATTATTGTAGTTAGTCAGGTCTATATATACACGGTGTCCCATTTTAACTTATACAGCTGAATAAGTCAAAAGTCAAGTTAGAGGTCAAAGTGACCCCTGAAGGTCATTTTAAGGTCGAAATCCCACTTGGTGCAGAAAAGCTAGTAAACATTGGCTGGACCGCTGCACAATCTTGCCTTAATTGGCTGAAGCTTTTCTGCACCAAGCGGGAATTCGACCTTAAAATTACCTTCAGGGGTCACTTTGACCTCTAACATGAATACCTAACTGAACGTAGAATTTTGTGCTATTCCGGAATCCGAGTTCAAAAATGGGGGTTTCCTTTTGAAAAACTAAAGTTGACCTTCAATTAACTTTGAAAATGTACGTCAAGGTCATGGTTAGGGTCATGGCTAGATCAGCTCTTTGATTTGATACCCACCAACTTTTATTTGATACATTTTTTGAATGACTAGCAATTTTTTGACTTATTCATCTGTGAAAGTTAAATTGGCCACCCGGTATATACAGTTTCAGTATGGCAGGATAGCTGAAAGTTTTTAATCTATGACATTTTGGGGAGAAAAGAGATATCAATATTGGGAGTACAGTACTGTCGCGCTAATCCGGACAAATATAGTTTCGAAGTGTGTCCGGATAACTGGACTTACCACATCATGCATGTTTTCTCCAACAAAGTTAATGTATGAAATCAATGATTACAAATGGTAGTGCATGGTCCCAAAAACTACTTGGAAAATTAATGAAAAAATACACATCTACACACATACAGACAATATTTTATGAACACTATTAAAAAAAAGTCCCGTAACTAGACGATATAAATTTAAAAAAAACAACCAAAGTTGACATGTCTATTTAATAACCAAAATATATTTTGACTTAGTTTTGTCCGAACTGTAGAGGCAAAATTTTAAAAATGTCCGAAACGTTAAGATTAGGGGAGAATAGGGAACGTCTATTAATTATGTGAGTTAAAATAGGGGGGGGGGACCGGCAAAATCTCACCAAATCTCACCAAGGGGGGAGGGGGTCAAGAAAAACCTCACTTGAACTTTTTAATGCATAGAGTGTTCATTAAAAATTATAATATAAATCTCACGGGAGGGAGGGGAACGGTTCCGCCAGATCTCACCAAATCTCATCAAGGAGAGGGAGGAGGGTCCGAATTTCACGTAATTAATGGACGTCCCCTTACTGAGAAATTTGGATTAGCGAGTGTCTGGATTAGCGATTGTCCGGATTAGCGCGACTGTACTGTGTTTAAATTGAGTTTTGATTGAGCAGAATAGTGTTTTCACATGCTGTAACGAGTTTTGATGAGAAAAATTAATTCACAATTTAATATATTTCCGAATATAGATAAAAAACAATGTTTTTGAATCGCTTATATGCTGCCTAAATCAATCTACTGATCGTGATGATGTTCTTCAATGTTGTTGATTTTGATCTCCAAATAGGTTATTCTGGTAATCTGAGCTTCGGAAAGTAATGTAACTCTTCTACGCTCAGCAATTCTGGCACATTAACTAATTGTTTATGTAACTAAATTTTCTATTTTTTTCAATTAGGACATACATTTTTTTATAGATAAACACATAATAGATTGTTTTGATATCATAAGTTTTTGATCCGAATACAATTAAAAATGTTGGTAAAATAAGGCTTTGCAAGAAAAGTTCAAAAATTGTATCCTCTTCAGCTCAGTGTGTATTTATCCAAATAAATAACTTTTTGGTGTAAGAAGTACCATCGAATAGGAAATCAATTAACTCAATTTTTAGCCTTATCGGAAAATTTTCTTTTTGGCCTGCAACGTTTGGCAAACTAAGCGCCATATGCGGTATTTTAATTGCAGTAAATATTTTCATGGAATATTTTTCTTTAAGTGTATGTACCGTCAAATATATGTATGTACGTATTTCATAAATATTCATCTGAATATTTATTTTGTGACAGTTCATAAAATTTAATGCTTTTATACAATAATATTTTCATAATATTGCAAATCAATAAAATTCATGATATTTGCGACACCTCGAGCAGTTATTAACAGAACGTTTATTTTTATTGAATGAACTTAATCACTCGTACTTAATATGTTTTTATTAAATGTTCGGAAAATGCAAATAAATAAAAATTTAAATTTAAAAATATATGTATGACTGCCATAGTAATACCTATATATACATACATAGAAACATACTCGCATAACACATAACGTTCAAAGTGCAAAAACATAGCTTTGCAGTATGAGCAACAAACCAATTTCTGTTGACAACTTTTTCTCTAACGAAGGAAGATTGGTATAACTGTTATGTACAGTCAACGCGATTGTTGGTAATGTTATGTATTTAAGTAAATATTAAAAGCTTAGGATATATTGTACTTAGCCCTAAATTACTAAAATTGTAATCTGCCACATAGCGGGTTATGCGGGTATTTTGTTCAGTACAGAAAGCACTCTTTCCTTTTCCTCTCAGCTCTTGTCTCGCGAGCCGAAAGTCAAAGAAACGTTAGAGAGCTGAACGAGAATGGAGCGCTTGCGAGCCAAAGTAGCTAAAAAAATCAAGTGTTTGTTTGAGTTCAATTTTGAAAAAAAAAGAATTTATTCCATGAGTTGAGAGAAAAGGTCCGGATCGTTGAAGAGATCGCTTTCGACACACTACCGGAAACATTTTTTAGTGCACAAATCGATGAAGAAAAGTCTAAAATGAATTTTGGACATCAGTTGGAGTTGTCTTGGACTATTGTATGGTTCAAAATCCATTTCGACGTTTCCCCATCAATTGGTGCGAAAATTTTTCTGAAAATGGGTCATAAACGCGAATACTCTTCAGGCTCTCGGCTCGCGTTAGCTCGTGGCTTGCATTAGCTCGTAACTCGTATTGGTTCTTGGTGTTAGGTGGCTGCCAAGAGCTGTGCTTTGGCTCGCGAGCTGAAAACCAACGCGAGCTGAGATTAAAAAGGAGCCAAAATGGAGCTCTCAAGTCTTGCTCACGAGCAAATAAACAGGGCCGAGAGCCATTAGAAGAAGCGCCAAACACAGCTTTTGTCACATATCACGTCACAGGGAACTCTGTCTGTCTGTCTGTACATTTATCAAATTAATTACAAATAGAACGATAAATATTGGAAGGAATTTATGAATCTTAGTTCCAGCACTTATGTTGCTCATTTTAGTTTCCGATTACACTGGGCGTATACTGCAGAGCCTTAAATTTGAAATTTGCTTTTATTGAAAATACAAAAATGTCACTAGTAGGTAGGTACACCTTAGTGTTTAACACCTCACAAATTATTTTAATTAACTTCATATGAGGCGCCAGCTAATATATCAATGAATTCAATCACGGCACGATCAATGCTGACTTGTGGAAATACCGCTAAGTAAACATTCAAGGTTTTGTGCTAAACTATATATTTTTGGCATGTGTTAAAGACAAAAAAAAAAAAAATGAAACAGCTGAAAGGCAGGTAGCATACCAAGCAACCAACAGGTAGCGTCGTTGGTCAATATCACGTTGTATCGGATATTACCTTTGACTTTATTGAACACTAATTAATAATTAACTTTTCCACACTTTTGTTAAGTGTAAACATTTTTGTTTAAGCGCTTTTGTTTTCACGGCTTGGCTTTATTTTACTACCGATATGTTTTTTTTTTTTTGCAGCCCAAACTCAGCAGCTTATATGGTATTGTTCTGCAATAGTTTTTGAAGTGACGCGAAACTTTTGTTGAGGAATTTGCTTATAATAAATAATGTGCCTTAAGTCAAATTTATTGGCGTGATTTGCAAATTTTTGTGTCTTTATATTGTGGAATCTAGTGAATAATGATCAGCTTATTGTATATTTTATTTTTTTCTTTTTACTATTGTTGAAGTCGATGCGAGTTTGAATTCAATGTTAGTAATCGGTATTTAATGTGGGCTGAAAAGTAATTTTTATAAGAATTTCTTATATGAAGCATTCTCTATAGATTTTATTTAAGTTTGTTGGAGTTATTCGAAAGCCGAGATGAAAGGTTTAGAAGGTTTTACTGTACCTAATCAAATTTGGTTATGATCTATAAAGCATAGATATAGTACATTCTAAAATTACATACAGTATTCAAGCCAGGCGAATGCTTTTAAATTATGCTTTAATCTCTTCGTTTGAATTCGGCAGCAGGCAAGCAGTCTGAAGGCAACCACCCAATATGCTGCTTAAAATACTGTAGAGATAGATATCAATTCCTTGCGCTTCTTTATCATAACTTTTAGCATAAGTTTTGATGAACTTTTATAGTTACATATCGGGCATTTTACGTGAAGCGGACAGGGGAAATAAGGTTCATGTTTCCAATTTCAGATATATTTGAATATGTTGTACCTGTATATGTCCTCGACACAGAAACTAAATATTTTTAAAATGGCAATACTGGTTTACAAAATATGGATCTTTGAAATTTGAGAAATGGTAAGGTATGTACTACTTCAAATGTCATTATTCAGTTTAAAAAAAGTCTAGTAAAATGAATTAACCACTGGATTTTATACTTAATTTATTGGCCTTTTCAACCTCATAATTGGATTTTAAAAATAAAAATAAAATACACTGAAAAAAATGAGAAATATTTTTTTTTATGATTTTTTACAAAGTTCGCCATACAAAAAAACTTTTTTTAGGGCATTTAAAAAAAGCATATATTATGTTTATACTTCATGCTCAGTTTGATAATGCGCCGCCCAGCCGTTTTGAAGCTATATGCATTGCAATGCCGAAACCCAACGCAGCTCCGTTCTCGCGTCGAGTCAGTTAGCACGATTGCATAGTTACGATTGCATTCAATATATTCCGAAAATAAACACTAAAATAAAATATAAGTGTCTCGTGGTTTTTCTACAGCACGTCAGTTTTTTTTAATTCATGCCACACCCCCCCCATGTGAATGAAAATTAAAATTCATCATATCTTATCAACTATTTGACGCAATTGTACAAAACTTGTTATATATTGTACATATATAAAAGATAGTGCCAAAAGTAACATTCAATGAAACAAAGGGAAGTGCCCCGCCCCCAATATGAGAAAAAAATCAAATATTTTATATCTCAGCAACTTGGTTTTTGTGTGTTAAACTTATTGGACAAGCCTTCGGCGCTACCTTATCAAATTGAGGAACAGATGTGAATTTTAATGAGATTTTTCTTCATATCGTAAGGAAACAAAAAAAAATTTTGAACCACCCTAATGTACACTAGGCCGGGTCGAAAAAAAAGTTTAGAAAAATCACCCCCTATTTGAAAGCTTAGCTTGAGAGTATCTAGGTACCAAAAAATATATATTTTTTGACTACTCTTAAAACAGTCAAAACGATCACTTTCCCAATAAAAAATTTTCTCAATTTTGGTATTGATATTTTGATAAACAAAAACTTACTTGTAGTTAAAACTTTGACTTATCACCATTTTAAGATTTTATTAATACAAAGAAAACTTTTATACTTTTCAGAAATTCACAACATTTTCAACGGTGACACTGAGTCTTTTTGTGGGTCTAGTCATTTTAGGTAAGTAAAACTTATAGAATAATAAAAATATTTTGTCTTGATAAAAAATAATCTGTATATTTTTTGACATAATAACAGCATAATGATATATTATTAGACACTTTATATAATAAAATTGTTTATTAATTTTTTCTTCTTTTCGCTTCTATTGCAGTCACAAGATTGGGCTCAGCATGGCATGTGGCGCACACTACAATTATAGCACCATACAAAGCCTTCTCACGTGAGAAACTTCCAGCGCGCATTGGCACGCATATCGGTTTAATGCACGTCAATGTAACCCTTACAGGTGAGTTGACTTCCTGTCATTCAGTTTTAACGTCAGTTTCAGCTTCATTGCCATGACGGGAGGTTATTTTTAGTATTGTTGGTATATAAAAAAAAAACAAAAAAAAAAAAAACCACTTGTAATTGAAATGGTCATTGAGCAGGCATCATTGAGCAGGCAAACGGGCAACCATGTAGGTCAGGCAACAAAATGTTTTTGTATTACTTTTTTGTTTCTTTGTTGCCCGTATGCCTGTAAGTGCCGCCTTTGTGTTGAAAATTTAAGGAAATTATTTAGTGCATGCATGAAAATTTAGAATTTTTTTTCTTTTATATTGAATAATGTAAGAATACTTTATTTACAAAATAATATGTTTTTATATATAGTTTTTGTTTTTATGGTTCTTCTTTTGTTTTTGATACAAAAAGAGAATAGTGTGAAACGTAAACTTGCTTCTAACCCGTCCCGGAAATGAAAAGATGTGGTAGGTAGAACTTCTGCAAAAACTTCGATCAGGTTTCCAAGCCAAAAGTCAGCCTCCAAATCGTTTTCAGCATTGGTCTTTACGGTTTTCATACATGCGTACGATATCTTCAAATATTGCTTCACACGCTTACAAAAAGCTGTCTAGCAGTTTACTCAGAAAAAGTTTCGGTATTTGAAAGTTTAGTCATTGAAGCTGAAAAATGTCCTTGAAGTTGACATGAAAACAAAATTTTCCATAAGCAAATATTCTCACTTAGTATTATGATCAAAATTCGAGTTTTTTCTCTAGAAATTCTAAGTTTGAGCTCAAATTTTATCGTAGTGTTTTGTCAGAATTTTGTGTAATTCATTTTGCACCACTGTGCGTCGGCGTGCCTTTAATTCTCATTTCGGCATTAGGGTTCTATGTGCTCTGTAATTTTTTCCCAGACAGATTTTTAATCATGACACAAAGCTTCTATATTGGAACCACCATATTTAATTTTGATATAGAACACATTGTATTGAAATCCGCTTATGGAATCTTTTATTTTGAGCCGTCATATTGCATTTTTTTATTGCGTAAAATTAAACAAATGGTTAAACAGTTGGCTTGGTATATTTCATATGCTCTTTATAATCCAAACGTTTTGACTCGATCTAGCTATGACAGTTTGTCTTCAGAAGTTTAAATTTAAGATTTTTCAGTTACAAAGGTAAATTAACAAAATTTAAGTACAAATTGTTCATTAAACAACGAATTGAAAATAGATATAATCGAGCTTAAGCTTGGTATGCTGCAAGGAATGATTTAAGTTGATAAGACAAATGGGAACTGGAAGTTTATGCTGCCCATATTCCTGCGCTAATTGCTCCGTACTTCGTCGTTGACTTTTTATGCACGGCTCAGCTCTCCTTGCATCCCCTGACATAGCTACAAACATATATGAGACAGTCTTTTACAAACACTTTTCGGACTAATTTGGCTAAAATTTTTTTATGGGTTCTGTATCGAAAAAGAAGAGTTACGTATTCGGAGGATTTTCTTAAAAATTTTTTTTTTTTTACCAAAATAGAGCGAATTTAAATTTTGAGAATTTCGTGATTTTTGGCTTGGAGGCTCACTTTAAAAAATTCATAACTCCGGTTTTGTTAAAGCTAGAAAATTGAAATTAATTTCATTGTAAAGCTAAGAAAATTAACTTAAATAAAAAAATAATTTCTTAAAAAATTATTTACAAATTAATATTGTTATAAACATTTGAAATTTTTAAATCCATTTTTAATAATTGCTTCCACCCTGTATCAAATTTTTAATGTTGGCATCGTGTTCTACATCAAATTTTCTATAGAAAAATTTTTTTTTTAATTGGGAAAACTATGGAATAAGAAAATGAAGCGTGCAATAGAATTCGCGCGCCGATAAGACATGCCGCACTACATAAATTAATTTATTTCTAATATTAATAATAGTAAAATACGATGGTCGTATTGAAAATTTGATACAGGGTGGGGGAATTCCGAAAAATCAATTTAAAAATTTAAATTGTTAATAATTTTTTTATAAACATATTTTTATATTAAAGTTCATTTTCTTAGCTTCAAAATGAAAATAAAATCAATTTTCTAGCTTTAACAGAACCTGAGTTATGAATTTTTGAAAGTGAGCCTCCAAGCCAAAAATCACGAAATTCTAAAAATTTGAATTCGCTCTATTTTGGAAAAAACATTTTTTTTAAAAAAATCCTTGAATACGTGTCTCTTCTTTTTCGATACAGAACCCATAAAAAAAATATCAGCCAAATCAAAAATGTGTCGGTCAATTTTTGTCCGAAGTCCAGATCATGTTTTCGGTGTGTCGAAAGAAGCGCCCAAGTGTATTGAGTTCTTGAAACGGTGTTAGAAATGCTTCACTCCAGTTGACCTACGTACTGTATATTTCAACTATATTATACCCAAACTAGAGTACAATTCTTATATTAGGAATTGATGCTGCAAAAACCACTTTGCTAAATCGAGTACTGCGACGTGTTATCAAACTAATAGGCAATGAAGTTGTCTTCTCCTACATCGATTCCCTTCACCAACGGCGTAACGTAGGGTGCTTAACCCTTTTCTTTAGGTATTACAACGGTATATTATGAGTTTGGATTTTCTCTCGCAGCTCGTACGATTAAGTTATGGGACAGTCTGCCTGTGAATGTTTTCTCCGGCAGCTGTGACATTGGTAAATTCAAGATGAATCTTCACCGACACTACTCCATCTATACTCTTTTTATCTAACCTTTCTTCTATTTTTCAAAAAAACTTGGTGTATTGCATTGCCCTGAGCGTTGGCTTATGCTTTGAAAAAATCATAATGCTTTTGCTCACTAAATAAAATAAATAAATAACAAGTTCTCAGATTACTGGCATTTAATTAAAAACAAAAAAAAAAAAAAACACAAAATGGCATTTTCAGCAATGCTTGCAGCAATGAAAAAAATGCTGTAACCCCACTTGATGGTTAAAAATTATTAAATAAATTAAATGCATTTAATTATTTAATTTTCTCATGAACGCAAACAAGAGACCAACAAACGAGTCAGCAACACAACAACAACAAAAAAAAAAAAAAAACACAATGTGGTTGCGAGTATCTACAAGTAATAAGACAATGAAATAGAAAATCATTGTTCATGCCATGACACTTGCAGCGTGACACTACGACCACCCTACACAATGTAACATAATATACCCCACCGTCTATCAGTAGTTTTGTTACCCAACACCGAGAATAAATACAAAAAAAAAAAAAACCAACATAACCACGGCGTTGATGATGACGAGTAGCCTCGCAGTGATAATTTTGCACGTCTTTTCATTGAAAATGTTGTCAACAGTGGGATAAAATACACAATAAATTAAAATCTGCTCAATTCATTGCATTCATTTCTTTTAGATTTTCTCCACTGTGCAACATGCAACTTTTGATGATGCTACTGCCGCCAGCTGATGCTGTTTGTAGTTAGTTGCTCATTCATTGTTATTTCTACTGCTGCTGCTACAACTTCTTGCTGGTGCTGATGACTCTTTGGTATTTTCGCGTGCCTCAAATTGTTGTCAAGCAGCCAGCAGCGCTCTTCCATCAAAAGTTGCTACTTCAAACCTCTTAGATTTGAATGTTTTGACTTTTAAGATAACTTGTGTTATGCTTTGGTGTCATCGTCAGCATCGTGATTATCGTCATCATCTACGTTGTGGTCGCCGTCACCATCGTCACCGTCGTTGTTGTCGCGTCATTTTTTTTTTGAAGTTGAAACGCTAAAACGCTTCATTCATTCCACCTGCGGAAATGTTGTAATGCAGATGTTGCTATGTTTGTGTGTTGCCATTGCTGTAAGTGGCGCTGCTGCTATTATCGCTGTGGGATTTTGTGGGTGGGTTTGCCATTTAAATGTCTTGGAATATTTTTGGTTTCATCCACATCTTCAATTACTTTCGTAAGATTTTTCACTTGTCACAATTGATTGACGTTACTTTTGTTGTATTATTTGGTCGGGTTAAAATGAATTGAATTGAATGACTTGCTGCTCGGTTTGGTTTCCATTTGTGGTAGCATAGAGATACCGCTTCTACAGTTGGCTTAAGTAATTGCAATGTTGGGGGTACTATTTTATGAACGTATAAATTTCTATTGTTTTAAAATTTTTTTTTTAAATTTTCACTGTTGAAATTTTTCACTTTGAAAAAGTTTTTTTTGTCAAAGAAATACAATTTTTGTTTAAGTAATTTTTATGGGCTGAAAAATCATAAGAAATTTTTTTGAGTTTAAATCGAAAAATTTTATTTTAAATTAAACATTTTCCGATTGGCGCTATATAATAAGCGTTTATGATTGAATTAAATATAAAATCATTGATTTCTTCTCTGACTTTTTCCAGATGTATGTGACTTTTTCGATGAAATTTTCAATTTTTAGGAAGGATCCATACTTATGCACTCCATTGAGTCTTTCCATAATACTCTGAAGAGCACGTAGTGTAGAATCTCGTGATTTGCAATGAACAAAAGGGTTTAATTACAAACCCACATTACCAGCCAATGTTTCAGTTTCAAATGCAATGTTTCATATGCAATCATTCTGAACTGTTTCTGAAAGGTTTCAGATTCAATGGTTTTTTTTTTGTACTTTTCAAATCAAATCTTTTTTGACACGTCATAAACGAAATCTTTCACATTCTGAAGTGTTACTGAAAGGTTGCAGTCTCAATGCTTACTGAATTTTTCTAATGAAATCTTAATAATGTTTTATGATTCGATATTACTTTTTTACTATCTGCATTGTATATATACGACACCCAATATATTTAAATGGTTAGTAAAGAGCTGTGTGAACGTTGCTAGGCTGGTTCTCCGTTTGATGTTATGTTAAGTATTGTTTTATGTAACCATTGTCAGTTATAAATTAAGAAACATCACAAAAAATAACTGCATATTTTATAAGTATCAACGCAAGTGCTGACACGGATAAAATGTAACAAAAATCCTGAGTACCGATGACGTAATAAAATAACAGCGCACAAGTGACGCGGATGAAAATAAAAGTACAAAAATATCAGAATCTGAAATGTTGTTTTTTTTTTTATTAATCACATGGTGGACCAATTTCAAGCTCTCAGAACTGGAAATAAAATATTTCTGAAACGTAACTGAAACTTTGTAAGATATATGAAATATCTCCGAAGCGTATACGATACGTTAATTGCCAGGTGGAAATGTGCCTTCACTGAAATATATATCATAAAATTTATTTAATAGGAAGAAATTTAAAGAAATTAATCTATAAGATTTGAGTAAATGAGCTATCCTACTTGCTCTCACTTTGATATTCAACTTACTAGAGCCTCATTTCAGTGGACAAGATGATTCTCAATGCAAAAAACTGGACATCTAATTTAAATATGTGGCATGATGAGGGAAATCTTGCGTGCATATAAATATTAAGAGAGTTTTCTGAAAACTTGTTTTTGTTTTGTGATGTTGAGTTTGTTGCTTTGATTTCTTCAGCGTCTGTAAAACTTTATCGGTAGAGTCATTTGGAAGTAAGTTCCAGCTTCACTTTTAGCTTATCCCTGTTGATATGCGCTGTTAGAGAAAGACCGTCAATATCTTTCTTGATTAGGAGACATGTTCTTCAAACTCTTCATGAGTTTCATAGAAGAATTCATGAACATCTCTAATGTTGTTTTTGCAGCAAAACAATATTGATGATTTCCTAATTAAAATTATAATTCAGCGCGACTGACTCCTTCTGAAATACTACAAATCTGGCGTCAAAAAATTTTTAAGTTTTAAACATTATTTGGACAACTTTGTTCATGGTTTTCATGGGTTCATACTAGGATTGACGCTCAATCAGTGGCAAACCGCTGCCAGTATAGTCTTTATGTTTCTCTATTGAGCTTATATAGACGCCTTCAAAACGTACTATGTAGCCTTGTAACATTGACAAGCTAGTATATCCTCTTAACATTTTAGGTTGCAATGGATGGAATAGCTTCTGTGTCATGGCCGATTTTTATCTCGAAATGATCTTTGTTTAGCTTTTTTATACTTGTATAGCTGATCTCCACGCCCTCACTGATCACATTCTATACTTCACAGCATTCTCTTACACTTTCTGCCATGCCACAGTAAAAATTTGCCATTCGGGGTTGCTATTGGCTAAGTATACTTGCAATAGTCAACTGAAGGTAATGCATTACTTCCAGTTCAAACTTCAGTTTTCATGATTTCTTGCCTCCTCGTTGTAGCATATCAATCACAGCTATCTATTTCAGGCATTATGTGTGCTAAGTTCAATACTAGCAGTGATATTATTAAACTGAAAAATAAGACACCAACTCTTAATAAAATAGTGCCACTAAATATCACTTTAAAGCAATTTGCCTTTGAATTCACAACAATCGGTAATTGTTTCTTTCCATCTAAATCAAATGATGAACTCATTTTATTTTTGTTGTTGTATTTTGTTGTTACGTTTAACATTTGCTATAAAATGCTTTCGTCTATAACTATTTTATGCATCGATTTAACCATTCAGTCAGTCAGTCAGCCAGTCAGTTAGTCATATAGTCAGTTAGATAGTCAGTCAAGTACCAATCCATTCATGCAACAAAGCAAAGCAACACTGTCATTTTATCACTCACTTACTAAGTCACTCAATCATTCAAGACAATAGACGTTTGCGTACTCGCATGGTTTTTAAACTTGTGCCAAAGTTTGCTGCCGTGACTCGACACGGTGCCGCCTCCTACTCCTCCTCCTCTTTTTCTGCATTTTTATTTCGTTTTTTTTTTTTTGTCGGTTACTTATGTCAAGTGCTTTGCTTTTATTGAAATTGGTTTCTTTTTGATGAGGTTTTACGGTGTTTTTTTTTTTGCTTTCTTTGCTTAGGTACAGCTCTTTATGTCGCTTGGTAGCCCGTGTTGTTTCAATTTGTGCAACCGAACATTTAGTTTGAATGCATTAGAGTGACGTTTAACGTTAAATTTTGTGCGACTCTTAGCTGTAAAATTTCCGCCAAAATTAAATGTCTTGACTTTTTTGGTGGTAATGATTTGCTGGTATTAGATAAATTGTTGTAAATATAGGAAATTGTGGGAGATATAAAGACAATGTATGCAGTAGTTGCTGCGATTAAAGATAATCTTTCAGAGATAGGTGTATATGACTGAGTTTAACTGTGTGCTATATATGACATATTCTACGAAAAATAAATAGCTTATTAGTACTAAATTTTATTGTCTGTAAAATTTATTAGCTTTCATTCAGAAATTGATTTTTCGATGCAAAAGACTAAGTAAGGAAGTGGAATTCAGTCTATTTAACACTATTTTAAATAAATTGACTTTCTTAAGGTAGCAATCTCTATATTGTAGTCTCAAGTAGCAATGATCTAAGCCTAATAAGTCTGTATGATTTCGTTATCTCACTAAGTCTACTATAAAGTATTATAGCTTATAAGGTTGCAATAAGCTTTTGTATGCACAAACATTTTTTTTATTTTTCTTAGTTTTTTATCCAAAACTATAAAGTATAAAATTTTAAGAAAAATATTATAAATTCATAAATGTCAATGCATGGCGCTGACAATAAAAGTTTTTAACTAATTGCAAAACTCCACAGGCCAATAACACAGACAATCCATAACCAAAAAGCAGACAGACTTTAGCCAAAATTCGCAGCAACTACCAGTATGCGACATATACTCATACTTCGCTAACAGCAACTGCATAATTCATATTCGCAATTTTTGGGATTTTTTTTTTTTTTTTGCTTTTCTTGTATATTCTGTATAGTATATTCAAGCAATTTTGACAGCACTTTGACAGCTTACTTGAATGGAACCCATTGGCAGACATGATCACATGACCACATTTGGTTAAACCTTAATTGTGTTTAGCCAAAATTAAAAAAATGTCATGTAATTCATTGAATGTAGTCAAAATTTTGTTATGGGAACTAAGAGTAGAAGTGAAAAAAGTGATGCTATAAATTGCACTTTGACGATATTGGCTTTAAACGTCCGACAATTTATATTTTTGGCAACATAATAGACTTATCGAATTGAAGAAATTATTATTACATTAATATTAACCAGTGTAATTAATGTAAATTTTTTATTATTTCTAAGATATTATACAATTCAAATACAAGTTTTAAGATTTTTACAAATTTGCTACAGAATAATTAAATAATTGATATGTCAATTCACAGACTAAAATAAAAATTCAGGAAAACAAAGCTCGACTTCTCCAAATCCGATGAAATTTTTTTTCCTGCATCTTCTAACAAATTCACTTCGTTGGATATTTTCGAAAAAAAAAAATTTTCAGCAAAATCAAAAAACATGGGTCAAGTAATTTTATGTATATAAGCTGTAAAAAAAATTTCAGGCGATTCTAAAATACCAAGTCCAAAATGCTATGCGGTTTGTAAAAGAATGACCGATATACGAATTCATGATTTATTATGAATAAAAAAATTCCTTGAAGAGTTGGTCTATCTTCAAAAATCTCTGAGTTACTATGTGTTTAACAGAGTTTCTTTAGAGTAGTACTTACAAGCAAAGATTAACTTATATCTTTGTAAGTAATAAAGAAAACTTTCTTGGGAAAAAACTGACTTTCCCAAATTCTTGACTTTTTATATGAAATGAGCCGCCAAAACAGGCATTTCTAAGCAGGCCTGATATAAATACTTTTGAAGCTGGTCTTATCTTTTTAAGCTGCATTCTATCAGCAGGCTTTCTTATACCACATCGGCTTAAGTTTACTTTAGTGACAATCGGTTTTTACTTTTTAAATGGAATATATAATCAAAAAGTGTCGCTCGGATCTAGTTTCGGAGATATAACCATCGGAAGCTACGTATATAGTTTTTATAAAAGGTGGTAAACACCTGAATAGATTTTAAAAAATATAGGTTTAAAATAATAAAAGGTATAAAATCTATACACAAAAATTTGAAATTCATTGTATAGTTTTCGAGATATGACCATATTTGTAAAAATTTGAGATGCTATTTTGATTAACCGTTATTTTCTCCAGAAAATGTATCATTTATTATATATTTACATATTAAAAAAGCTCAATTTATTTCCTTTTATCAGATGTGACATTTCTTTAAAATTTTTTCTGATAATCCCTTTTAATTGGGTCACAAAAACCCAACTCGAGAAGTTTCTTTTCAAATTTTGGAATTTGAGAACAATTTACAACAACAATATCAACTTCAATAACAAGTATTGCTACTACTTTAACTACAGCACAACTGCTTCAATAACAAAAACTACTTGTATGACAACAACAACAGCAACTACAATAACAACCCAGTAGGCAGGGCTGGAGCAAACAACGCTTCAAGAAAGGCCTTATAATTTGGCATAAACAGACCTTCTTCTACACCCAAAACACCTTGCAAACGTACTTCCATTTTTATATGAAATGACCCGCTAAAAAACAGACCTGCTAAAAGACCGCTTACCGTAACAGGGCTCACTATAAGCCCATTGTGCAGAGTTACAAATATGTAAATAAAAATTACGTCAACAGCGATCCATTTTTTTTTTCTCAACGGAATATTGTACTTTAATATTTTTCATTAACATTTAATTAATAAACATGTTTTAAACATTGAAAAATACATTATTTAAAATTTAAAAAAATCTCACTTATACTCTATTTCAATACAAATCGAACATCGTTAAATTTATAAAAATCGTCGAATCCGTTGAAAAGTTATAAGCTTCTGAAAAAATTTTGTCCCCGAATTTCAATTGCCTATAACAACAACAAAAAAAATTTAAAAAAAAATCACTTCACATTTTAATTTCTAGCACATACCACTATCTAAATAACAAAATTTCATTAAAAAATAAAATTTTGTGGCACAGTTCGTAAATTCTGACCCCTATGTTTTAATTTTACTATACTGCCGTCAGAAGTGAAATAGACGTATCTCAAAAAAAAACTCGTTTCGAGATAATTAATGTTTTGTTTATGTCAATTTGTTGAAATACATGTAAAATTGAGAAATAGGTATTTTTTATAGGTTTGAACTAAGATAGCGGCATTAGACGCAGTTTATTAGATGCGTCAAGCTATCCGATGCCATAAGAATCTCGAATATCAATTTTTTTGAGATACTCCTAATTCGCTTCTGACGGCAGTATACTGTATTAAAATTCAAATTATATTAAGGCGCCATATAAAAATATTAAACCCAATCTTTACAATTTAATTGCATTTTTAATCAAGGAAGTAAAACAACATCAGCTAACATTTTTTAAATTGTCCATTTACGTCACTTAATAAACGCTTTCAACACATTAAATGTGTGATGCCTACGTTAAAAAAAAAAGTATTATCAATGACGCCACACCTACAAAAGTAATTTCTTGCATAATAGGTACATACATATCTTTTAAGACTTTATACTGTATGCACCAAGTGATTTTATAAAATTTAATCCAATGGCAAATATAATGCTTGATGTTACAGCTTCCTTAATATAATGGCAAATATTTAAGCTAAAATAATAATAATAAAACCAAAGCCAACATTAATACTATAGCATTATATATAACGCAGAAAATCTATGTTTTTCCTTATAAATTCAATTAAATATTTGCAACTACATTTTTTTATTTTGAATAACCAAAGCTGATTTTGATGTATTAGTTTTTCTTAAGCTGACAGCTGTCGAACCCAATTGGAAACAGAGTCATTCGGACGATTCAAATTTTTTTCATTTTTTTAAGGTGCGGTTGCTTAAAAAGTAAGCTTATGATATAAAGAAAAAGTTCACGAAAATTCAGCTCTGTACCTCAATTTTATAAGGTGGCGCCGAAGTCTGTTAGTTTTACATGTAAATTGTATGGAAAAATTATACAATAATCCGCTTAATCCGAATCTGGCCTCAGAATTGACCCATCATATCAGAATTCTGAAATATTTGAGGTTAAGTACCTAAAGCATAATATTTTCTGTCTACTTTGGGGACTTCCATTAATTACGTGAGGTGTTTTTTTTTTAAATTCAGACCTCCCCCCCTTCCATTGGTGAGATTTGCTGAGATCTGGTGAGACCCCTCCCCTCCCTCCCTCCCCTCCCTCCCTCCCCTCCCTCCCCTCCCCCTCCCTCCCCCTCCCTCCCCCTCCCTCCCGTGAGATTTAAATTATAATTTTTAATGTAAATTCTACGCATTAAGAAGTTGACGTGACCCCCTCCTCCCTCTTGGTAAGATTTTGCGGGACCCCCTCCCCCCCTATTTTGACTCACGTAATTTATAGATATCCCATTTCGAGGCCATATATAGGATTCAAAAAAAGTTGAAAGAAATTGCAGTAGTCCATCATTAAGTCGATTTTGCTTACACCCATTTCTAGTAGTATTTCCACTTGGGTATGCGTCATCTGTCAGATTGTGTGAAGCTGTTATATGTATTTAAGCTGTGTTTAATATGACAATGGCACACGACATACTTGTTGCTTACGTAATAAACGTGTCTTCAACGAAACGTCCAAATACGTGAGCAGCAGCCGCAGCCGCAGCAACAGTTTTATTCAAAGCTTGAATGTTTTGAAGACTTCAAATTGAAATTTTTTTATTTCGTAGTCACAAAAATTTCAAATATGTGTGCTAGCAAAAAGTTAAGTGAAGGCGTTAATTTTTATATAAAATGTTAGAAGTGAAAAAAGAAAAAAAAAAAAAAGAAAAAATCCTGATGTTCAGTCTGATATTAACTGTTGACTTTACCAAAAAAAAATCTTAACTAGAAATGAGCGCTTAACCCTTTGCTAACAATATTCAGTGAATGCTAGTTGGACCCAATTTTGTGTTTGTGAAAAAAGTTGAGAAGTGTTAGATAAGATGATCGAGTTACGCCTTCTATCCAGACCTAATCTTAAGTACTCTTGACCAGGATGTTCAAAAATTGTTACTTTATATTAGTAGTCACAAAAGAATGACCGCTGTGAGAGTATTCCAAAAAAAAATTCTTGGCAATTAAGGTTTCAAATAAAAAATGAGGCTTCACAGGTGTTCACGCTCCTTGATATTCCAGGTCAACCAGAACAGAGGTCTGCGGAAAAATGTTCACAAGGTCTCAAAATATTCGTATGCTCAAGAGCTTTGATGTGAGAACGGATGTTTTCGAATTTCAATAAGGCGGTTCCAATATGGTGGCCGGAACTGGAGAAAAATCGAAAATACAGCAATAAAAAAAAAAAGGTTGTAAAAATAATAATTCGTAACCGATCGGGTTATATCTTAGCTCAAGTTGATCATGATCAAGCTGATCATGAATCCGAGGAAAAACTTGCCAAACTCAAGATGGCGGATCTAATGTGGTGGACGTATTTTTTAAAAATCAACGAATTTGTACCAAATTTGATATACGAGTTTTTTTGGGGTCGCCGAGTTTTTTCAAAACTTCCAAGTTCCAGATGGCGCATCCAAAATGGCGGACGTATTTTTAAAAAATCTTTGGACTTGCACCAAATTTGGTATTCAGGAGATTTTAGGGTCCCTGAATACGAATCTGATTTTCAAAATCCTAAATGGCAGTTAATTAATAACCCAATCCGCCATTTTTTGGATTTTAAAAATCTGAATTTATTAAAAATAAATTTAATTTTGGATAAAATTTGCTCTGAATATTAATTTTCTTTCAAAGCAACCAAGTTAAGAAATGTGTTAAACAAATCCATAGTAAAGATGCCGTAAATGCTGTTATTGTTGTATCAACTGCTGTTGTTGGCATTTTGTCCAAGCCGTTGATGGATGATTTTGGTACCAGGCTTGTGCTAATATTTTGAAATGCCACTTTGTCTGGTGTTAGTACTTCAATAGATTTTGGCTGATAAAAAAAAGTTGTCTAACGAGTTTCTTTCTTTTTCAATGATGGCACTTTTGTTTAGTATTTGTTTTTGTGTTTTTGTTTGCCTTCTAATATGCTAATGCTTTAAATGCTCGCTGTAGCCATGCAAAAACTTTAAATTGAATAGATTAAATAGAAATAGAAGGATTGATATAAGAAAGGGTTATACTAAAAGCTTTAACCAATTCTTTTTCGTTTTTGTTCTTTGAATGAGTTTTTGCAAGCCATGCGAAATTTATGAGTCTTTTAGTGCTAAAAATGTTTTAAATAAATGATTAGTTCTTGTTAGTTATAAAATTTAATTAGGCTAACATCATATTAAAAAACAATGAATATCATACGCGCATATTTGTGATAATTTTTGGGTTTAAAGCCTGCGAGTATATACGTAGATTTTTAATGCCGAATATAGGACACTTTATCGATTAAATGGTAAGATTACTCCGAACAAGAGTTTCCAATAGAATTTTAAGTTATTGGCCCACAAAGGTCTCATTCTACGTACACTACCATATTAGATTATAATTTTTAAGTATTGATTTCTCGACAGCCAAGCGAGATATAATTTTTTACTAGATATTTTAAATTTATTTTGAAAACCAGCAGATCGTGGCATTACGGAAATTATAATTGGGTCCTTTGCGGCAGCATCCATTTGCCTTTTTGTACGAACAAACTTTAAAAACCTGTAAGATATATAAGGCAATTTAGCCTTCATATATTAAACTGTCCAAAAAGCAATGATCTACTATTCCAGAGACGTATAGACATTGTTAGAATCACCGCGATTACTACTGTTCAGTAAGCACGTTAAAGGACTAGATATTCCGTTTTATCCTTTCTGTCGAAGTTGCGTTAAGGTGAACGCGAAAGAATCACCTCAAAACTTCTTCAACAACTGACCTTTCTTGGGTAGGATTAAAGATTTCTAGAAAGCCTTTCTTCAATGAAATCACGAATTTGCTGAAATTGCTTAATTGCTTAATTATGTACCTAAACTGAACTAACTGGATATAGTTATCGTCATCAGACACAACAGGCTTTTGCATCACTTGTGGTGTTACTCAGGTGTTTCAGTTCTATTTACTAAGCCGCCACTCTAATCTAACCTAAACTAATCTCATAATCTTTTAAGCGTAAACACAAAGTCTATGTTACATCAGAGTCGAACTTAGGGTTCCATTGAAAAGGCCCAGCAGATTTTAAGTGCAATAAATTTTTAGTATATGAGACAGAATTTACAAGATTTTCATACCCTAAACATAGGGTATATTCACTTTGTCATTCCATTTGTAACGCATAGAAGGAGGTATGACAGTTATAAAAATGTATATCTATATATTAAGGCGGGTTGATTTATATGAGTGGAAAAATAAAAATAATACAGCAAAATCGTAATCTACGGAAAATTGTAAGGAAATTTCCCTTAAAAACCATGGTCATAAAATCAATCCTTGTTCCGCACAAATCGACCTCAAACTTTGCTTTACTGTCAAAATTCGAAATATCAGCTTACTTTGTTAACTATTTATTTCACTAGATTGGTTTTTAAAGAAAAGTCGTAAGCAAATTTGAGGTCGATTTGTGCGGAACAGGGATTAATTTTAGGACCTTGGTTTCTAAGGGAAGTTTTCTTAAAATTTTCCGTAGATTACGATTTTACTATACCATTTTTGCGAAAATGAATCGACCCGCCCTAATATATATTCTTGATCAGCGTCACCACCTGAGTTGATTTAGCCATGTCCTTCTGTCTGTCTGTCTGTGGAAGTCACGATTACGGAAAAACCAAGCAAGTAAATTGAAAGAAATTTGACACATAGGCCACACCTTCAAATAAGCTTTGTGGGCTCATGGAAACGCCTACCGTCCACACAAGTAAAACATTTAAAACGCTTTATAATATAGCATTCGTATATGATGTATTTTAAGTAAATTTCTAAAATGTACAAGGGAAAACTTTGACAAGCTCTAAAAAAAAAGTTGGCGAAAGGGCGTGTCACTTTCCATTCAAGCGAAAACTTCAGAATGCTATACTGATTGAATTATTTAAGTAATGGAACCAAATTTCATAGTAAATAGTAAGAATGATTCAAAAAAGCGCTGAACCAGAACATGGCGTATTTGGTGGGCGTGGCAGCTTCCATAGAAACATAAACTTTTAAACGCTTTACTAAAATATTTAAAGTAATGAAACCAAGTTTCATGCAAATACAAGAATTGGTAAAGCCCAAGCATCAGACAAAAATTTGGCGAATTTTGAAAAGAGGGCGTGCCACCTAACCGGGCTGGCCCGGATTTAGAAATTTGCCACGCTCTGAGGCCGTTCACAAATTGCCGCCCTTCTTCACTGGTGAATATGGAAAAAAATTTTTAATATCGAAAGTGAGGACCTTTTTTTTTGCATGTCAACATTTTGTTAGGTATATTCCCACTTTTTTTGCATTACCACTTTAAAAAATTTAAAAAAAAAATTTCGAAGTTCCCAACGAGTCTGTTTATGGGTTTTATAAAAATTTACGACTAACGCGCCCTTTCACTATTAGCACGGTGTAGGGTATATAATTTTTGGTGAAGCCAAAGATAACACCTTTGCTTGCTTTTTGTTAAAATAGAAGCTCCTTGCTCTGATTTTTTTTTTGTTAGCTCTGCTATTTGATGTTCCATCGTCAGGTATATTGAATCGTTGCTAAGTTCTCGACAAGCGCTACATTTAGTATGTACTTAAGAATGGTTTTATATTGAAGTTTTTTGTTTTGGTTGTCCGTATTTTTTTCTCTGGACAGGACTACTTTTTGCTTTTTTAAACGAATCGACAAATATTTTACCTCGTTCTCTTTCTGAGAAACCGGCAAATGCTTTACATATTTTTAAAAATTTGAAATATATTTTTACAAACGATAATCATCGTAAATAATCGGTAGATAATCGATCAAGAAATGTTTCCCAAGCTAAGAGAGATATTAAACAATTTGAACGCATAATATTTGATCATCTCAACATTATCTTTCAAATGAGTTTTGATATAATACTTAATTTGCTTTTGGAAATAGTCGGAACCTTGGTATTTAATAAAAATTAAATAAAAATTTCTTCGTAAAAAATTGATTTGTAAAAAGTATTGAACTATATATAATAAAACTCAAAACATTGCTTTAAATTATGTACATCGATTACCTCAAATTATTCCGATTCAAAATAATTGCGAGTATGACACAATTTTAACATTTTTTTTTTGCACATTTTACATTTGATTACATCACAACAGTTATGCCCAAGAATTATGCAAATATGTCAGTCGATCGTTAATTATTTTTATTTAAGTGAAAGTCATATGCCGACTGCAACTCTATGTGGTTTTTCTTGCCACACATTAAACATCAACATATGGCTTAGAGCTTGGCTTAAAGTCACGCTTAAGTTGATATGCAAAGAAAAAAAAAACGTTGCTATGACGGAACTGTCATAAAAGTTATGACTTAAAAATTATTATTTTTATTGTTCAATGAAATAAAACTGAGAGGAAAAAAATTATTAATAGATGTCAATTGCATGAAAATATGCAAAAATTGTTTGAGAAAGTATGTAATCACAAATAGGGTGTATAATTAAAGTTGTAGTTAAAATTGAGATAGTAAGAAATATTTGTACAAAATAACAACAAATTTTCACAGTAGTATTTAGTTCAAGGGAATAGCAGAAAAGAAATATTTGAATACTTTACGAAGAGGGTGGGGGTATTCATTTTGTTATACTGTTTGTGACGCTTAGTGCGTGGGAGGCATAGAAAATTATATATATACTTAAGTAAGATCACTTGCCGCGTCGATACATTCATGTGCATCTGTATTTCCATGGAAATATCGATGATGGGTTATCAAAGCAAGGTAATTCAAACAAATTCGACAATTTAAATAAAATTGTCGCATTTGTTGCAATGATAGGGCCGCTCTTTTGATGAGGCATAATCCATACGAGACAAATTCCTGTGAGTGAGTTTTTTTTTTGCTCAGAACTTTGTACAAATTGTGATGAAAAGAAAGGGCAATTTTTTGGTGAAGGAAAACATAATTTGTTATATTTTTCTATGTTTTAATATATTGTTATTTCATTTGCGAAACGTCACCTACCGAGATAATTGGTTACATTGGGTTCACAAACGCTGTATTGAATGAGTTAGTTAAGTTACAAACAATTCTTATACCATGACTTGCTATAATTTATATTAATGTTCATGTCATGCCATCAAAATGTTCAATGAACACATCTGAGTCATAAAAAATGCTTCTCAATTCAATATTAAAAATCTTGCAAACTAGTGTAATAAAACATTAAAGTTTACGATAAGTTTACCTACGTGATGAAATGTTTGCATTTGGGTTGACACTGGTCAACAATCAATAATTTTCCACATAAAATGTTCAGTTCACTTACGTTAAAATCAAATTTTCAAAACAGTTTTTCATTTACTAAACGATTTCTGTTGGTCAGCCACTAAATTGGTCAGACAAAAATTGTTCATCAAACACTTTCAATCAAAATGGTTATGCATTTTTGAATGATTAAAGTCCAGTTAAGTATAATTTCTTAAATATATTGTTCGATCTACATCAATCAAACTAATATGTAATATACAATGTTTCGTAATATTCGATTTAAGTGCCCATATATGTACATATAAACAAATTCCAAAACTTTAAAAAATTGAAAAAAGCTGAAGATTTCAAAATTTTGAAAATATTTTAAAAATTAAAAAGATGTTTAAAAAGTATCGAAAAATATCAAAATTTTCAAAGATGAAAAATTTAAAAATTTAAAAAATTTACAAAAAATAGAAAACATAAAAAAATTGAAAAACTTTAAGAAATTGAAAAAGGTAAGCATTTCAAAATTTAAAAAAGGAAAAAAAAACTGCAAACAAAATTCAAAAATTATCAAAAATTTAAAAATTATCAAAATTTTCAAAAGTTGAAAAATTAAAAAATTTCAAAAGCTTACAAAAACTAGAAAACTTAAAAAAATTGAAAAACTTTAAAAAATTGAAAAAAGCTGAAATTATAAAAATTGTAAAAAAATTCAAAAAATATCGAAAAATTTACAAAAATTTCAAAAATATCAAAGTTTTTAAAAATTGAAATACATATTTCAAAAATTTCTAAAATTTACAAAAAATATAAAACTTAAAAAAATTGAAAAACTTAAAAAACTGAAAAAAGCTGAAGATTTCAAAATTTTGGAAAAATTATAACAAATGCAAAAAATATTCAAAAAGTATCGAAAAATTTCTAAAAATGGAAAAATTCGAAAATTTACAAAAAATAGAAATCTTAGGACCAAATCCATCTGAAACCATGCAGTCGGAGTGACTTCGAATTGCGGAATTGGTTGCCGATTAAATATGTTTTTTTTTTCAAAGTAATTAAGGGAATATACCGTCCCCCGATTTGATTGAAAATTATTTTTTACGAAGTTATGCCCATTTAAAGTCATAGTGTCAAAACTTGAAAAACCGCTCAAAATTTTTTCAAAATAGTCGCATTTTCATCCAAATCAATATCATTAATTTCTGTCTTTTGATTCTAATAGAACTTCTGATTCTTTATCAGAATCTTTAAGAAATTTTGAAAATTGTTGAAAATAGGCGGAGTTATAGCGCTTTTTGTGAAAACAGAAAACAAGGCTGATTTTCTCAAAAAACCCATTTTTTGCGCTTAATATTTTGCTATGAATTTCTATAAATATGAGAGATAAATGACATGAGTTTAATTCGCGCTTAAAGACATTTGAGGTCAGGAGATTTATTTTCCAAAATCGAAATGTCAATTTTTTGTTTTTCATCATTGCCAAGCCACTCTAAGGTACTACATATTTTCAAAGCAAATAACAAAAGAAACATACTTTCTGCAAATGATGCATGCATTCTGCATACTTTTGTTTTACCGTTATTTTCGTAATAACCTTTTATCATGGGAAATATATAAAAACATTGTACGCACATATAGCTTTTTCGCTGACTACTACTGTGGGTTGTGAATGCTTTGTTTCTGGACTTTGTCAGTGAAAAAGCTATATGTGCGTACAAGGTTTTTATATATTTACCATGATAAAAAGTTATTACCAAAAAAATAACAGTAAAACAAAAGTATGCAGAATACATGCCCGATTTGCAGAAAGTAATTTGAAATCTTGTTTTTGTTATGGAATAGAATATCAGGTAAATGACGTCTTTTGTCGCAAGTTTTCATGGTCGTTTTGCATAAATCGGCCATAATTTGCGTTGATACACGTCATGATATTCATCTACAAGGCATGGGTAATCATGGGACTCTTTGATAGACCCCAAAGAAAGAAGTCCAACAGCATTAAGTTTCATGATCTAGACGGCCAATTCTGATCAAAGCATTGGGAAATTAAATTAATTTTCTGGCTGTATGTCATGTGGCAACATCTTGGTGAAACCAAATGCCGTTCACATTCATAACTTGGAATTTAGGTACAAAAACTTATTTATTATATTATTAACATGTTGCAATAGCATCATTAAATGAAGAAGAATAGTTCGGTAATGCCCAGGGCCGGATTACGAAAATTGCCGCCCCTTATAAGGGAGAATTATCGTTATAATTACCAAAAAAAAAACTAATTTTTACAAGCACAAAAAAAAGGTCCTCATGATGAGCTTCAAAAACCCTAGCAAATGAAGATATATTTCGATTTGCCGCCCCCACAAATGCTGCCGCTCCTACGGCACAGCGTTGTTGGCGTAGGTGGTAATCCGGCCCTGGTAATGCCGCCAGATCAAAATACGAACCAAGAAGTTACACATTGTGGTTGCATTTGTTTCTCAATAATCACTCGTGAATTTTTCCAACACCAAATACTACTCGTACAGTTTTAACGACTAACCAAGACATCAAGATAAGGATAAGCTTCATTCCTGAAGACCATTTGGTTCAAAATATCAGAATCCATTTGTTTTTGTTCCATAATACACGCAGTGGCGTACTGTGCACATTCGGGGAACGTGGGGCAAAGAGGCAGTTCAATTTTACCGTGGAAAATTTTTCTTTACTAAAATCATAACTTCACTAAAAGCATCACAATTCAAAAATCATAGCAAAATGGCAACCGCAATCCTCCCCACCGGTACGCTAATGAATCGACCCAATGAACTTTCTCGCTGTCCGTGGACAAGATGCAAATATTTCGTGAGGATACGCTGTCGAGATATCAAATTCTCGATCACGCTGTCAAATTGCACCTTAAAAAACGTACGAAGAATGATAACCATTAAACTCGTTTCGATAGTCTTATTTCGTTTCATAGATATTATTTTGGTTTTAATGTATTTAAATGCCAATAAAATTGTACGTATGATTAATTTAATCATATGAAAAGTTACTCCAATAATGTCAAACGCTTTGTGCTTAATATCAGGTTTTGTAACATAATGATTTTCACACATGTATTTATGTAAATTATGTACAAGGAATTTCAATAAAGATATTCTACTAACAGCTTCTGGTTATTAAAATAAATGACTTAATTTAAATAAAAATCAATGACCTCACAACAAAATGATTTTATCTCATAAGTGCGGTAAATGCCAAAGCATTAAAGAGCTACTATTTTAAATAAAATTCAAATAACTCAAATGTACTGTAGAACGCACATTATATGCGATATGAGTAACACAGTAGCTGACAATGCGCCAACTTCAGTAAAATAATAATAAAAATTAGAGAAAAAAAAAAAAAAAACGCGCGCGCTCACATACCAACGCACCACTGTAGATACGATAACGCGTTATGTGGAGTAACTTGTAGTAACAGGTAGTACTGCCTGAGGACCTTCAGTGATAAGCAAGGTCATAGCAACAGCAACATTTGCTGCGCGAAAGTAAAGCAGCAGCAGCAGCAGCAGCTACTGCGGCGGTCAACCTGAAAAAAATGCGCATGCGTACGCGTGTATGCGACAATTTGTATTTTCAATCAAAACACAACAACAGTAAAAACACATTCAATACAAGTCATTCCACCAAGAAATCTGATTTTTTTTTTTTGCTTTTTGTTTTTTCTATTGATATTTGTGTTTTTGGTTTTTTTTTGTATCATTGTTTATGTTTTTATTTAGTTGTTGCTGTTGTTGTTTTTTTTTTTGCTTAACTACGCGCAATAAATTTTGATTGAACGCATTCAATGCGTTTTTGGCGCGGTCGTTCAATGTAAGTTGAACCGGTTACAAATTTATGGATTTTCTGAATTCCGTGTGAATACACTTTGAGAACAGTGAAACTAAGTGGAACATTTTCAAAAACGCTCAATGTTTTGTAGAACTTTTCTAAATTGTAATGAGTTCGTACTAACGTGTCTAAGATGTCCTTAAACAATAATACAAGGCGGCATTAAGAAGTTCTTGAGTACAACTCATACATTTTATTAATAAATGTGCGCTAACATTTTTGTTCTTTCCACTGTGCCAGCTCCAGTTACTCATGCGTAGCCATAATAAAAATAAAGCAACAGACGCATTAAAAAGTGTTGCACCGATGTTGTTTTCAAAAAAAAAAAAAAAAAAATGACGCTAAGCAAAAGTTGTTGCCATTGACTTGAGTTCTGAACTTGAGTAATAATTTTGATAAGTTTCCTTGCCTCTTGCCATTTGTGCCATATGAAAATCTACATACAAATGTTACGATATCAAAATTATAAAACGCATGCGGAATCGATTTTGTTGCGTTTTCGTGCAAAACTTTTTTTTTGTATTTTGCTTGACTTGTTGTTGTTGTTGTCGCTGCAACTTGTCTACAACAATATTATAGTGTGATTTGCAAATATTGTGCATGAAACGCGTTCGTTTTGTTAAAGAAAAAATAAAAAAAAAAATCTAAATATTTAAAGGTCGATGCAAAACGCCTGCTTTAGTTGCCGTTCACACTGATTGTGGCTGATTAATCAAGCGTGGTATGCGCATGATTGTGTTGGTAGAGCAATATTTTATGTGCGCTGCGCATGCGCTTAACATAAAGTTGCAACCAGAGTATGCCCAATTAATTGTCTGTCTTTAGAAACGGATTTAAAGAAATTTCGGTCAACGTATTCGTTCATATTCTTGATTGTCAATTTCTCAAGAAATTCGAAAAAATTGAAAATATCAACACAAAATGAATGAAGCTTTAGACAGATGAAAGCTAACATTTGTTTTTTCTCGAAAACCAGTAGATCTATAGACAAAACCATTCGTTTCCGTTGCATCGAACTTGAAATCACCCCGTGGCTAAAGAAGTTTCACTTCCAAAATGCTTTAAAAAAAATAAAATATTTTCACGACGTTTTCACAAGATTTCTTGCAATACTTTTGTTCTTAAAACCTTAAAAGACACTAAACAAAACAAAGTCAGTGGCACCCTACACTGGGAAATTTTTTTTTTTATGTCAAAAATGTAGTTTTTAGAAACTTTGAAGGTAATATAAATGGTAAATATTTTCACAAAAATATTTTTAGCAGTGTATAATATTTGTTTTTGAAAGCACGTTAAGTAAAGAACAAAAACTTTAAGCATTTTTCTGGGAGTTGATATGTTTTTAAGTAAAAAATAAAAGCTACACTGTGCTAAAAATAAACTTTGTTTAGTAAAAAATATTTTTTTTTCTAACAAAAATACTAAAATGCAGCGCAAGACTTGAAAGGATATTCGTGAAAGAACGGACAGTCTAAAATGCATACACCATTAGGTGAAACACCCTGTTGGTTATTCATTTTAGATTTAAATAATAAATTTTATTTTATCCTACAGTTTAAATTTTATAGTTGATATGCTGCTTAAAATAAATCATTAAAAATGAATTTTCTAGTGCCAGTGCACATTTGGCCCGGGGTGTAAACAAATATTTACCCACTTATTTCACTCTGGTCAGATTCCTACAAATGCGTTAATTGAATATTTTGCCATAAGCAACTTGTTACAAACTTAATACATGACTTCAAGTATTTATAAGTGTTTGCAAATTGCTATTGATTTGTTGTGATTTTCCACAAGGCGGAAAATTATAAATTCATGTATGTTAAATATTATGTAAAATTGTTGTTGTTGTTGTTTTAGTTCACGTTTCAATGGCTGGCAATTGCAGCTGTAGTCACTGCATTTTCTAAGTTATTGACACTGCATAGCAAACGACATGTTGCGTTGGTGTTGTGTTGCTGGAAATTTCCTGTTTTATTTTTAATTTTTTTTTTTGTATTGAACATCCGGAAATGCGCTTTCAAGGACAATATGAGCAGTAAAAGTTATTCGTCAAATTTAATCATTTCATATATTTTTAATAATAATTTAATAAGGATTTTATATTTTCTAAGTTTTTTGGCTATTGACGCATTGAGAATACTAAAAAAAATGTATTTTCCTTTTATAATTAAGGTGGCAAGGGCAGTCAAAATTTTAAAGAAATCGAATTTTTTTTTACATTTTTTTAAAGTATAATATCTCCAAAATATATCCTGAAAATTTGAAGTCAATCCGACATTTAGTTATTTGGCAATAACCAAAGCGCTCTTGGTAGTAAGAGTACGGAAATTCATGTATTTCTCGTCGTTTTTCTCAAAACTATGTTTTCGGAACTGCTGACCACGGTAACTCGAAAATAGCTCGATGTAATTTCAATGAAGTTTACACAGTTTTTGAAAAACCAGGAGCGTCACTTCACCAAAACCTTGGGGGGGGGGGCGGGCAAGAATTATAATTCCACCACTATAAGATGATTTTATTGAATTGTTGTATTGAATAATACCAAGTATCAGCTCATTGGGGGGGGGGCAATGCCCTCCCCGGCCCTACCGAATTGACGCCACTGTGAAAAACATAAAAAGCTAGTCCCTGATCGAAGGATTTTTTTTTTTTAAATAACGATTTTTTATGAACAATTAATGATTCATTTTTGTCCCGAAAATTTGGAGGTAAATTTCCTGAGGCCGCCATTTTCTTGATTAAAAAAAAAAAACTATCGATCATGCACTACATATATTATTTATTTAAATAACTAATTTTTCTCATCAGATTGATTTTAGAAGAGTTTCCAAGGATTTGTGATGGTCACCGCAAGGCACTCTGTATGGGACATCGTCCAACAGCTATAACTTTTTTTATTTATATTTCTTTTTTTTTAACTTTCGTTAAGTCAAGTTGAAACATAGTCTAATGATGCCATATTATCACTTTTATTAAATAAATTAAATTACTGTCGTGTCAGGATATAGTGAACTAATTTTTGCAGGGCCTGTTCACAGTATCCAGGTTGTTCACTATATCAAGGTTGACATTTTTGTTCAAAAACTCGTTTTATTTGTTCAAAATACACATTTGTATATGTAAATGAGTTAATTAGAATAAATTTGTAGGAAAATAGAAATATACATATGTTTATTGAAAGAATTCGCGAATAGATTTTTGCTTCTTGCGTTCAGAAATTGACTTTTGAACCACTTTTCCGCGTATACTTCGCAATGCTAGCCAGCATAATCAGTAGTGTTGGTCTCAGTTTTTTTGTGTTTTTTTATTGCTTTCTGCTTAAAGTGGCTTTCAAAATTTTATTCACTATTACTTTAAAGTAATCATTGTAAAAATTTGGTGTTCATTATATAAAGTTGTTCACTATATAGGGTATTTACTATATCCAGAAACGACTCTAATATCAAAAAAAAAAAAAAAAATTATTGAAAATGCTCTATTTTTCTTGCTTCTGATTGCCCCTGCCCCCTTAAATTCTGTTCTGACATCCAAAAACCATTTTCCATCGAATTTTCGATGCGTTCTCTCGCGATTGGCGCATAAGAAATATTTTTTCCAGAGTTGTAGCCAAAACGATCCCTACTAAGTTCCGGAGTCGCTGTGGAGGCTAGTGGAGTAATACATAACATGTCCTGGCTTAGTGCATACAGTGAAGAGCCAAAGAAGTCGATGTTTAAAAATATCGATTCGTAATTTTATCTATATGTTTCTATATCGTCACATCCTTCATATTGTTGATATTTTCGCTAACATAAATAACTAAATTTTAGAAAAAGCAGAAGGGACTTAAGTAGTATTTTGCTTATATACATATATGGTAAATCATATAATATTTATTTTAACTTTAGCTAAAATCAAATACAAAAATACATAATCGAATGTCTCTTCAAAACATTCTAACATACATCATGTGCGGCCCAATGCATTATATTTTAGCTTCCAATTAAGGGGGGATCCTGCTCAATGTTTTTTGAAGGGTAAAAATACAACTGAACTCATCGAACTTTTTGGGATACGTTCACTAGCTATGTAATAGTGAAGGATTTTTCGAGCTATAAAATCCCCCAATCAAGCATTTATTAGTTAAATTTATTCCGAAGTGGTTTAATTGTTTAGGAAACCTTTTAGGGGGAGCAGAAAGGGTTAAATTGGTAAAAAATTATAGAGGTGTAAAATTAATGGGGATTGATAATTAAAAATTTAGTAGCGTCTTGGTGGGTTGGAAATAGCCAAATTCCGTAAGAAATTAAATTTTGTAAGGGGAACCCTTTAAGGGGTTGAGATAGAGGGTTAATATATTCTGAAGAAATGTTGGGAAGAATAAATTAAGGGGGGTTTGGCATATTCTTGAACCTTCTAGGGCGACTCTGGTAGCATTGGGAACGTTGGCAGTATATTTCATAAAAACACCACTTTTGTATGGAAACACCCTAAAGGGGTGCAGAGAGCGGATAAGTGTGTTTGAAAAAAATGTTGAACATGCAATATTATTGAGGGTTTGTCATACAACGTATCGCTCTATGGGCTACTCCTGAGCAGCTGCGGACTAATTTCTATGAAAATCTTCAAATTTTTAAACATTGACCTTGATGAAACGCCATTTACCCCCCTCCCATCCACTTAATTTTTTGGCTCACGAATTTTTTCATCAAACCTCACAAAATAAATGGTCCCAGCGTTTTGAAATACAAATATTAATAATCTCCATATGTCACTATTCAATAGCTAATGTTCATATTTATTTGAACTTAAAAGTCACTTAAATATATTTTTTCTATAGTCTTCAAATTAGTTGAAATAGAAAAAAAAAGTACAGTTCCGAATAAGAAACTCTTTCAATGGAGTCAATAAATTTTTTTTCAATCACGCCAGTCAATTACGTACAAATGAAAAAATTAAATAAAAGAAATCGCGTTTAAAATTTTTCTATGGGAAAACTTTTCAATAAAAAGTATGGTGGGACAAACGCTCGACTCTCGCGGAAATACTTTGATTTGGCCTCTGCAACTTTGTGTACATATTCTTGATTACTTTGGGTATTGATTTAAGTAATAAAAAAATATAGATTTTCGGACCTCATAAAGCAGGATCCCCCCTTAAGTTCAAATTAGTTTCAAACAAAATTTGAGAATTACTTAATGAAGAAAAAGTGAAATGAAATCAATATTCGATTACTAAATAAATCCCTTCAATCTCGTCTAACGAATACTATATTCAACCCAAAAAACACTGCTTTAAATTTCAACTCAAAGCATGGTAATATAAAAAAAATTTGTTTAATGTTAGCATATAGTTTTAGACACAGTTATTTAAGTATAAATAGCAAATGAATTCGTGACCCTTGGAGTAACATCTTATTGTTTTTCCCAAGATAAACACAGTAAAATTACTTTAAAAGCGTAGATGTTTTCAAACTCTCATTAATTTAAGCTATTTTCTAAATCCAAAAAGACTGCTGCTTATTTTTATTATTAAATACGGTTTTTATTTTAAATACTCATGCAAGTAATGCTTGTCGCATAATAAAGTTATTTAGCAGCCAAAATTTATGCAGCGGTTTCTTTTTATGTAACGCCGCATTTTTGTTACAACAACAGCAGTAGCAGTTGTCATTTGTACAAAAAAAAATCTATGTACATTGATTTGCTTTTAACTGAGGTATCAAAAAAAAAAAAAAAAAAAAAAACTGATGACGACGACTACGACGACAAATCGAGGTGCGTCACTCACATGGAAGCAAGAAGTTGTACCTTAATTGGCATTAACGAGGTTGTCGACAACACAAAATTTATTTCTTGTTGCCGACGCAGCAGCTGCTGTAGTGCCACCAATTGCCAGTGTTGCCACTACAGTTGATGTTGCCAATTTGTAATTTAGTTTTGTGATTTGCATTTAAGGTGGTGGCAGCAGCATTGTGAAGTTGCAGTTTACCTGCCGGCATGAAATGTTGCTGATGATGGTGGGCTGGGGTCGCGTAGTAAATGTTAGCAATTATGTGTTAAATTAAATGAAATGTCACTGCGTGTAACATTCTGTTGTAGTGCTTGTTGTTGTTGTTATTGTTGTACTGTTAAGTGTAAACTATGGGGTGGCCAACGGCAATTGAAAAGAAGGAAAATTGTGAATGAAGGCTTTTAGTCTAAGAGGCGGCTGTAGAAAAGAGGATCTATGGATTGAATTTTAAGGAAGGACCGAAGTTAACTAGGTAGGGTTGCCCTGCATAAAAGTCGAAGAAAGCAAAAGTTGAAGGTAACAGAAACAATTTTTCGCATTTGGACAGAAATTCAGTCTGCACCATGAGAAAGTTTAATAGGATATTTTGCGTAAGTTTAACCGATTTCATTCAAAGTCAAAGGTCAAAAAATTTTCTTTGTTAATATCTCGCTTACTTTTTTTTGTCAACTAATTTACATCAGAGAAAGTTTTTGATTATAAAATTTTCTATTAGAAATGAGCACACACTTTACGTAGCTTTGTAATACGAGGCCGATATGACTCAAATAGCGTAAAACACAATTTAAGCATTGGTTAAAAGTTGTACCTCGTTTAGTGTATATTTTGTTAAATGTTTTTTTTTAACCCAAGTCAATCAACTCGAAACTATTTTAAGGTTTAAGTTACATATGCAATTTTTTGTCATAAGAAAAAATGCCTAACCTTTGACCTTGAATATAATGACAACTGTGCAACTTAGTACTTCAGCAATACACGAAATTTTTTCGAAGAGAAATTACCTAATCTACAACTTTTATTTATTTAACCCTTTGACGACCGCTCCTGAACCGCGGGGAAATTTTAAAATCCGACACCGGATTCGTATTCAGCGACCCCAAGTTACTAAGCAAAAGTGTCGCGAAAAAAAAATTATTTTACCTGCAAAGGTGTGAAAAATCGTGAGACCTATATGTCCCAATGGTCGTCAACGGAAAAAATATATGCGACTGTTTTCAGAACTCAAACGCATTCTATTTCGCATGAACTTTTATTTATTTACTTAAATTCATGTAAGGGGACGTCCATTAATAACGTGA
The DNA here is from genome assembly GCA_963662105.1 of Meiosimyza platycephala. NCBI lineage: Eukaryota > Metazoa > Arthropoda > Insecta > Diptera > Lauxaniidae > Meiosimyza > Meiosimyza platycephala. The sequence goes on from OY759210.1 coordinate 88,652,469, forward strand.
GTCAAAATTGGGGGAGGGGGTACGGCAAAATCTCACCAAGGGGGAAGAGGAGGTTAAGAAAAACCCCACGTCAACTTTTTATTGCAGAGAATTTACATTATTATAGCATATAACAGATTGTATCATATCAATTCGGTTTGTTTGGCATGTCGACAACTAGTGTTGAACACAATAACATCGATTTAGAAGTTAAACACAACTGGGACGTGCAATTTAGCTTTTGTGTCAAATCACAACAAAAAATGGAATTTGTTCTATTTCTCTGCGATAAATTTTGTAGTGTCATTTTTGTACTCACTATTAACGTATAGGAAATATCTGGACGATATCACACGTCCCAGTTCTGTTTAGCTTCTAAATCGATGTTATTGTGTTCAACACTAATTGTCGACATTCCAAACAAACCGAAGACAAAGAAGTACCAACAGATTGGAAGGTCGCGTGGGTGGCCAAAGTAGACTATCTTTTTTATTTTGTTTTTGTTGAAAAGAAGAAGGTTGCCCGCAATGTGTCCAAAAATTTTAGAGCTTTAGCTCTACCCACCTTTAAATTATTCTAGCATGAGATAAGATATTTCGACTTTCGAGTGGTCTGGTAAGTAAATGGAAGAATATACCTTCAAAAATTAGGTACTTCTGAAAGCCACATTCATTCTCTATTGAATAATACCTTGCTGACGAAAATCGATTCCATAGCTTTTACAGGAAAAATACGAATGTAAAAGAGTTACCGGTGTCCCAATGGTTGTCAAAGTGTTAAATTTCTTGTGCGGTCAATAGAAAGCGAAAAAAAAACTGCTTTTTTAATGACTTTTGACTTTTAATATTCTATAGAAGTACAATTCTGCGTTAGTTCACCCTTGCAATTTAATTTTAATGCATATAGTCCTTACTATCTCTGCTCATTCATGAATCCTTATACACGCCATTTATCTACAGCCGCCGCTCGCCGTATTTGTTAACAACATACATTCAATGAGAAAGATTTGAGGCTTGGGCTTGTAAATAATTTGTTGTTGTTGTAGCTAGTAGTGACATTTCACACTCACATACATACTTATATGAAGTACGCATGTACAGAGGGACCAAATTACAACACATACAATATTTTTACAACCTGACAGTTGGTTGACAGCTAACGATTTGTCATCGAGAGTTACATTTTGAAGTCTGGTGAAGTTAAAATTGATATAAATTTGCTCATAGATCAGGTACAAATAAAGTAATTCAAAGTGTGCACAAGCGCAACGAAGCTTACAAAGTTTAAATTAGTCAGTTAAAGATGAATAACGTTAACATAATATGGAATAATAAGATTTAGTTGTTTCATATGTCTTGTGTTGGGTAAATGCACCGAATTTCTCCAGAAAGTTAAAAAATCTCTTAAAAATTTTTTAAAAATTTTGATTTTCGCAAAATTTTGCAAAAAAATTTACAAAAAAATTCGACTATTTTAGAACAAAATATGTACCTCACAATCAGATAAATGATCAAAGCACTCAAAAGATAATGTTCGATGAACAAGAAAATCAGATTTTTGGTTTTTCTCCGAAGAAAAAACAAAAAGTAACGTAAGCCGAAAAGAGCAGAGTAGCATAAGACATTCAATATATTTTTAATATTTATAATTTTTAAATATTTCATTTTATTTCCTTTCAGCAATACCTGTGGGCAATTTCACACCACCCGATATTGACTACAATGAGCGTTTCACTTGGGAGGGTGCCAATGACATGAGCAACAACTATCAAGCCGCACTCAGACGCGGACTGCCATTTCCCATACTTACCGTTGCCGAGTATTTCAGTCTCGGACGTGAAGGTTTCTCTTGGGGTGGACAATATCGTGCTGCCGGTTATTTTGCCAGTATTTTGTTGTGGGCATCACTTGCCTCATGGCTGTTAATGAATCTGCTGCTTATAGCAGTGCCACGATATGGTGCCTATATGAAAGCGCTGACCGGTGCGCTGCTGGTAAGCACCAATATTGGTTACTATTGTCTGCTGCCAAAGCGACCGTTAACTATTTACTTAGAAGGTGGACGTCTAGAGTTTCATTTAGGCTGGTGCTACTGGCTATTGCTAGTGGCAGGTGAGTAGTAAATTAAATGAACTAAAATTCATACAAGTAATTTTTTGAACTTTTTAAGGTATTCTCTGCTTTATTGCTGGCGTACTAATATCTATCATTGATCTGGTGTGGCCACATACATTTTCTACTGTGCTCGAGATTTATTATGGCACGCCGTACGATCGTCATGTTATATTGGAGGAATCAAGTGATGTGCGCTATCGCAAGCGTAGCAGTCGTGGCATAGAAGAGCCACCTGGCTTGGGTTCACGAATTTTGCGTCGCCTATCATCTAAATCTAGAGATCCACACTCAATGGGTCCATATCGTCCCAGCAGCAGTCATACTGTTAATAATGTTCACAGTGTGGGAGGACATGCGAGCAGCAGTGGCATGAGTGGTAATGGTGGTGCTGGTGCTGGTGCTAGTGTTAGTACTAGCGCGAGTGCGAGTGTCGTCGGCGGTGGCGGTGTTGGTGGCGGCTTGGAGAATAAGGGTTTCCAACATGACGTGCCAAAGAGTCCGTGGCGGTATCCATTCCGTCGTGCTCAACATGTGCCAGCGCATCCGATGACAATACAGCGAACGTTGTCGCAGGATTCGAGTTCAAGTATTGCATCGGCGAATGCCATACAAATCTCACCGTTGCATAAACATGCGTTGGCGAGAATGTTGCCGTAAGTATTTGTGGGTTTAATATTTTGTTGCATACTTTCAGGCTGAAATTTATTATGTGATTTTTTGATTGAACGGTGTTACCGGTGTTATATGTGGGTAAATGTTCAAATGCGGGGAATATTTCAATTAGCAAAATTGAAACAAAATTTTTTTTTTAAATGAACTAATAAAATTCAGCCACTGTTCACTTTGTATGTTTACATTCGCAAAATATTTTTAAATATGAAATGTCAGCATACAAGTATGTGAATTACTTTTTATAAAATTAATTTTTTTGACAAAAACAAAATATATATCTTCTCAAATGATAATTAAACTCTCAAAATTAATTTATTATTTATTTACTTAACAGAAATCCACCTATGGAACGTATTAGAGACATGGATCACTGGTGATCTTAAAAAAAAAAAAACACAAATAAAACAAACAAACCAACAAACTTAACAAATTTATAAGTTTAAGAATATTAAAACAAAATTTATAAATTTAGTTATTAGTATTTATTCTTTTAGACAAAAACTATAAAAACTTGCGCGAAAAATTTTGTGATAAAATAAGTAAGCTTAATTAATATTAGTTAAACAATTTGATATACGGACAAAAATTTATTAATAAAAATAATTTTAAGCATATTAAATTATTAAAAACAAAAAAGAAATTAGAACATATACAAAATTAAAAAAATTCTCAATTCTACTGAGGACTGTTATAAGAAAAATTAAACAAAAATTAGACAAGAAAATATATTGGCTAATCGATTAAATATAAGCAGACGATTTATTAAGTAGCTCTATAAAAATTTATGTTTATTATTATTGTATTAAGTGATGATATCACTGTGATAATTCTTATATTTGCTAACTGTTTTAAATTTCTAAAATCTAAAGAATTATTATAAGTGATGATAATGAAAATGCAATGAAAGTTTTGAAAGCGACAAAAGTGTATGGTTCCACATTATTACTAATATGTACCTAATGTTTTTAATTTTAAAAATTTTTTAGAAATTTCTCTAAGCTTGGCTTTTTTAGTGAGTAAGTAAGCGCAAAATATAAATTCGAAAAAAAAAACAAAATAGAAGGCTCAACAAAATTATTTATTCTAATTTTTAATTTAGTAATTTATTATAATGAAAATTTAAACTCTAAGCTAAAATTGCTGTATTATTATTGTTGTGCTTAAGAGAACATTTACTATAATAGTTTTTGTTAAGATTTTAATTTAAATATTGTGGAACATATGTTTGTATTTTTTTTTTGAGTATTTTATGTAAACTTTTTAATAAAATTGTTAATTGTGTTATGAAAGTTTAGGCTTATAAGTAAAAAACAAAAAATTAAGACGAAATATACGCCTACTAATATTAAAAAAAAATAAAAGTTCTCATTATTTTTTATATTATAAAAATAACATTTCAAATAGCAGGGCTGCTCATAGTTTTATAGCAAAATTGCTATAAGTGGAAAAAAGAGTAGTGGAGGGACTAAATCCAGTCATCCGTGAGCATAAACCCGACTCGAGTATTATTTTATGGTCATTTGTGAGTGTGTGATTCATATAGAACATTTTTCTATCAACTTCCATAACATTTTCAGCATTTCTGAAGTATTTATTTGAAGTGAAATTTGAGTTTAAAAAAAAAAATAGGTTTTTGACTTAATAGTTTTCAAAAACTAGAGCCAATTTAGCTGTAGGTAGGTCGTTTTGAGATTGGACAAGCCACTGGCCAGTTCGTTTCTTTTTGTCAATAGAATTCAACATTTTCAAACATTTCGCACAGACAAGCGCATTTTGCTTTTTATACCCTACACAGAGGGTATATTCACTTTGTCATTCCGTTTGTAACGCATAGAAGGGAGCGTGGCAGTTATAGAAAAGTGTATATATTATTGATCAGCGTCACCACCTGAGTCGATATAGCTATGTCCGTCTGTCTGTCTGTCTGCTTGTCTGTTGAAATCACGTTTACGGGAAAACAAATTCGATGAAATTTGGCACACAGGTCACACCTTCTTGTAAGCTGCTAGCATATGTAAATCGACAAAATCGGTTTACGACCACGCCTACCGCCCATACTCTATGTAAATATACCTCAGCCCATTTTGAAAAAAGTTGCTGCGAGTTTGATGAAACTTGGTGATTTGATAAACATGAGAATAAAATTAAGATTGGGCTAGGTTTTAAATTTGCAAAGGCTATTAAAGGGGCATGGCACAGCCCTAAATTTTAACTTTTATAACGCCATAACTCGTAAACCGTGCAAGATATTGTAATGCAATTTGATACACGGATACAGATCATATATGTATATCTTAAATTGTGTTTAAAGTGGGCGGACTTGAAAAAATAGGCTTTCATTTCGTATAATTCAAAATTGGCAAATTCGATTTTCATAAAAATTTTAGGGATGATACTACTGAGAGCAGTCATCAATACAAGTTTCGTCAATATACTGGAAAAATACATTGAAAGGCGTGGCACAGCCCACAATATTTATAAACGTTATAATTAGAGAACCAACAACGTAATGGATGTCAATTATTATAAGCTATAAAATTAAGTAAATTTCGACGGGATTTCATCATTGAGCGTGGCACTTCCCATAGTAACATAAAGTTGAAAGCGATATTTTAAGAGAACTAGTGCAGCAATTGGCATGCAATTCGATGTAAGTGGTTAACTTGCTATAAGGTATGTCAGCGTCTAAAGCGGGCGAAATAGCACCACTGAGCGTGGCACCTTCCATACAAGTAAAAGACCTTAAGTGGCATATCTATCGAAATATGTATATGAGCAATCATACTGAAATTTGTTAAAAGACGCTTGTTTATGAAAAGCTATTTCTGGATAAAAATCAGAAACGATTGTGTTTCAACATTTTTCAACTTCTTGTAACTATTTTTGAGTTTTTTAACCACTGTCAACATTTTCCACATTTTTTCGACTTCTTCAATTTCATTTAACTTTCTGCAATATTTTCCATATATTTTTGACTTTTTGAGTTTTTTTTAACTTTTTCAACACTTTTCAACCTCTTTGAACCTTATTACATTATTTTCGACTTCTTCAAACTTTTTAACGTCTTTTTAACATTAATTTGGATAGTACTTTCAGTGCAGTGTAGGGTATGTGAGTTTTGGCTTGGCTGAAGATAACACCTTTACTAGTTTTTTGTTTTGACTTGTTAATAGGAAAGTTATCTAGATAAAAGCTGTATTACTATCTATCAAAACCTAACCGATTACCTTTAACCCTACGGGGTTCAGTGATGCCACTAACTGGTATGACTAGGTCTGCGCAGACCCATATGGGATTTGTATTGGCAGGTGTTCTAAAAGTGTGTGTAAATGTGTTAAATGCTAGGAAAAAGAGGTTCTCCGTAGCCGCTTCTAGGAAGTCATGGACGGATTCGTCTTTAACACGCAAAACAAAATATTTATACACACATTTATGTGCAAAAGGTCTGCACAGACCTGGTTGAACCTCCTAGGGTTAATGCTTTTAATGAACAGCCCAATTCCATATTGTGCCCTCATTTAGCTACCAGTTTCTCAAAATGAGCTCACCTCACCTTTATCAAAAATTCCAAGTCTAAAATAATTTCTCTACCCTATAACTATGCAATATTTTTTGTCACAATTGCTTCTAACACGCAATTACTTATCAAAGTGCAATATATCTATTGTACATTTTTATAGAATAACTATTTTTTTCTTAAATAAGAAAACAAATTTCCTATGTCCCTCACCGCTGTCCCTATTTGCAATATTTTTTATTAACAAAAGCACAGAACAAAATGTGCTCACATTTATTTGTCGCTGCAAATATTCGTCTATTTTACAAAATTCACAACATTTGTAAAGATTTTACATTCGTTGTTACTATTTTTTTATTTGTTTTTTTTTTTTTGCTACCGTAGCGCATGTCATAAATTTTCTTCAATTTGTTTATATTAATAAATAAAACTTTATTTGTAGATAATATTCCTTGTTGGTTGGTTGGTTGGTGTGAGTATTCATGCAAATTTTTAATGCAACAACAGCAGCAGTGCATGCGAGACAAGCAACATTTGCAGCAAGCAGCTTTTTATTGCATACAATGAAAATAACATAAATCTTGATTTTTACACAATCTACCCCCCCCCCCCCCCCACTGATATTCGTGCAATTTTTGTTCGCGAAAGGAATAGCAAAGTGTTAAAATAGCACAACAAATTACATATGAAATGAAAATAATTTGATTTATGTTTTGCATACAAATTTTCTTTTTTGGCAACAAAAAAATGCATATGAATTTATGTTGCATTGGCAACATGTTTACGTTGCTAAACAAAAAGCGCAAGTATTGCATTGCATGCCTATGGGTATGCAAAGAAATTTGCCAAATATGAAGAGAGAATATTGATATATATTTTATTAGGTGATAAAGCGAAAGAAAGCTTTACGTGCACTAAGTAGTGAGTTAAAATTTTTTATCGGGGGTGAATTTATATGAAAAATGGTTCAAAGAATATGTTTTATAAGCAAAAAAAAATTTTATAGAAGAGATAATAAATTATCTCCGGACCCTAGAAAGAACCGTTTTTGACTTATTTTCGGAATTTTTTTATTGCTCCAATCGATTGGAAAAGTTTAAAAAATAATTTTGGTTGGCTCCGGACCTTGAAAAGTACCGTTTTCGACCCTTTTTGTGCTTTCCAAGGTCCGGACTCCGGAGCCGCCCTAAGGTACATATGTCCAAAAGCCATTGCCAACCATTTCTAATCGTTTGGAGAAAAAAAATTTTAGGGTGGTTCAAAACAATTTTTTTTTGACAATTTTTATTTTGAGCCACCCTAAAATTTTTTTTTGCTTCAACCGATAAGAAATGGCTTTCGGACATACTTTAGGGTGGCTCCGGACTTTGGAAAGCTTCGGCTCCGGTCCCTGATTAAATTGTGAGCCAGTTTTTTCTTAGAGTTAGGAGTCTGTTGTTTCTTATACAGAAAACTTTTCTGTTCCGGCGATCATTGTTTTTCTTATCGGACCATTTTGCTGACAGCCTCTGACTTCATTTATTAGAATGCTCTCCAAAAGAAAAAAACTTACATTTTTTTACATAGCTGGCGCTACAACCGACGGTCGGTCTTGGCCGCCTATAAAATGCTTCACCATTCGCCTATGCTCAACGTGCGCTGACGCTAGTTAGAAACACCAAGCGCGTTCAGATTCTCGTCAACTTGGTCCTTCCAACGAAAATTAGGGCGTCCTTTTCTACGAGTTCCACCAATAGTTTCCGAATAGAGTACCTTCAAAGCTGGAGCATTGTTGTTCATTCCAGCGTAGCCGCTGTATTTTTATGGATTTTACTAAATCAATGTCGGCGTATAGAGCTCATACAGCTCGTGATTCCATTTTATACGGTATGCTTCACTTACGCTTATACTGACTATAGATCTTGCCAAGAATTTTTCTCTCGAAAGCTTCCAATATCTTTTCAGCGTTGTTCGTCATCGTCCATTCATCAGCGTCATACAACAAGACGAAGAGAATGAGTAATTTGTAAAGCGTTGTTTTTGTTCTTCGAGAGAGTGTTCTGCTTTTCAATTGCCTACTGAGCCCAATGTAACATCTGTTGGCAAGAGTTAATCTTATCTGGATATCCAGGCTGATATTATTATTGTTGTTAATGCTGGATCCAAGATAGACAAAATCCTTGACCACATTAAATGTGTAGTTGTCAACTGTAACATGTTGTCCAAGATGCTGGGACTCTTAGTTTGTTGACACAAGATATTTTGTCTTGTAATTCTTGAAAAAAACTTGAGTCTTTTAAATGATTTGATTGTGTGATTTATGCCTACTGATACCAAAAATTACCAATACTATCTAGCTTTTGTATTTTTTTCTAAAAAAACGGTTTTCAAAATCATGCAGAGTCTCAGAAAAAAATTTTTATCATTTCCGTCACCAAAATTTTTTTCAAAAACATTTTAGTAGAAGCTAAAAAACTAAAACTTATGCATGTTTCGGGGAAATTTTTTTTGATAAAATCTTAAAATTATCAAACCCAAATATAACCAAAAAATCCAATAACAGCATGTGAAGTATTAAAGTTTAATGCAAGTGTTTCCTGTAAGATAACAATAACGAGTGCAACAAAGCGCATAAAATTTAAAACATCAAAATGTGTCAACCCAATCTTGACTGGCAGACAGTTCCCTATCCTCCGCCATTAGTTGTCAGAAATAAAAAATTTTTTTTTTCACCTGAACAATAGCAGACACAGCTGGCAACAAAATCTACTTACTACCAAAAGATATAAAAAGCTGTAAAAATGCATACATAAGCAAAAGTTAAGCAGTAAAGGCAGCAAGTGCATTATTGGCTAAAGTTGATTTAGACACATATACACAACTATGTATTTATGTTAGACTGTACATTATAGACTAAGTTTTTTTTTTAAAACAATATTGTTGAAATATCAATGAATTTGATAAAAAATTAATTCTTTGATATAATAATGAATTTTATCAGATGACACCGGGCACTTAACGTTTTTTTTTTTTTACTCGAAAACTAGTAGACCAACAAAAAAGTTGTCGTGTTATTTATTATTTGGTGAGCTCTAAATAAAAAACAAAATACGCACGAATAAAATACCTTCTACTATTTTTTCACAATAATTTTTATCAGTGTACATTATTTTTACTTAAAAGCTTTTAAAATAGTTAACAACAAAATTTAACTAATTTTTCTGTAAGTCTACTAATTTCGTAGTGAAAAAAATTAATTGCAATTACAAACGCCATAGCAGAGTAGTCAAGAGAAGTCGTTATTTCTCAAGTGTTACCAAGCACCCTACGTTGTTTTGTTATTTATTTTATTACTTGAAAACTAGTAGATTTACAGAAAAAATTGATTCAATTTAATGTTTACTATTTTAAAAGCTTATGAAAACAAATAAAATACACTGAAAAAAGTTCTTAAACAATTTTTTCACAACATTTTTTGTCAGTGCTAGTTGACAAGCTACACTGTGTAAAAATTACCAATACTATGAACCAAAATTTTATTTTTTTTTAACAAAAATATTAATATGGAGCGAGTAACTCGGCAAGAGATATAAGTAAAAATTGTCAATCTAATGTACATATGTATAAACAAAAATACATCCCTAAACTACATTCTACATACATTCTTAACTTCACTAAAAACATAGATTTTCTAATATTATGCATATGGATGTAAATTTTCCACAGTGTATTCATAGGAATTCACTCTAAATTCGTTAGAGTTTGCAAGCAGCAACTAAGCAACAATTGTAGTTGTAATGCGACAACAGCAGAAATTGTAGTAGTAAAACTGTATGCGCTTTCGTAGCTTCCAAACAGTGACATCCTTAGTTATTTGTCTTTTGTTTCTATCGTTTTCTTTAACTTCGACTTCTTGGCAGTTTTATAAACCGGAAGTCTTCTTGCTTTCATCTTTAAAATTTTATTAGATTCTTTCAGTACTATGTACCGTATGTGTAAAGGCAACCCACATCCTTTGGCACTCTCCAAGGGTTGCTGCCAACAAGGGCGTTCCAACATATATTGCCAACGTGCAATGGAGTGTCAGTAATTTTGCCGTACTTAAGATATATGTATAGTATGTAAGCATATGAGCAATTGGGTAGCTCGATGATAAAATTTTGTATAAAAGAAAACTTTTCTTATGCTGGTAAATAACTAGAATCTGTCAAGTTACAGCATGACTTTTGTAGAAGAAATTTGTTTGTCTGAAAAGTAACATATTATATATAATACCATATATGTTAATTCTGAATAGCAAAATCAAAAGTAGATAATTAAAAAAACAACCCCATGTCGAAATAAAAGGGTTTAGCCACTAAGCCGACACAAAGTCGTAGTATAGACGAGCACTGCTGATATCTAGATTAGTGTTGTCTGGGAAATATTTATATCTATTAATTAGGAACAACAAAATATGATGACGGATCAATCAAATTTCCTACATTATTTAGGATCATTTTAGCACACAGTTAAATAGTTTTGTGTGGAGAAGTGTTAATCCCAAAAATCGCAAGATTAACTTGATGACGTGCTTAGACGTACTACATGCTCTTATGTATGATTCGAATTTCAAATAATGTCTTCTAATCGCTTACCTAAATTATAAGAGACTCTGTTTTAACTAATTAAATTCAGAAAATAATTTTTTCAATTCAGCCTAAAATGCATTCAAGTGTGTCCTTGCCTGAGCAATGCAGCAGCGGGATGCCAACATACCTGCTGCTGCTGGTGCTATGGTTGCTCCTGCTGCTGACACATTTGGAAATCTAACTCAATGTTTTAGCTTAAATATATGATATGACGTTGGCGGATATGATGCGATATGAGATGACACACCGTTATGCTGCTACTTGCAGTGCTGCCAAAATTTTCCATTTTTTGTTATGTTTTATGTTGTAAGTAAATTTTGTCGCGTTGCGCGCACACATGCACGTAACGCATCGTGTTTTATTTGTATTTTTTATTGAATTGTCATAAATTTCAGAATACAGCACCTGCCGGTAAGTGCTGCAAGATAATAAAAGATGAAAATATTCAATGCGTCGTTGAGAACATACATGTAAATGAAAAAGAAGCGAAGAAAAAAAAAAATGCCATAATATTAAAAATTTAAGTGTTGATGTAAAATTTTTTACAGCACGAAATTACAAAGTTACTATATAATTTTTATATGAATTTGACATTTTTAATCCTAACAATGTTGCTAAGTTACTCTCACAATCACCCTTAAGTTTTTTAATAAATTTTTGATTAGTCGTACGAAATATTCTTAACGATGTGATGTATTCCATATGAAAATAAAAAAAAGCAATTTTGACAATGAAATAATACAAAGAAATTAGATACTTCAAAGAGATGATTTTTAAAATTTTTTGAAATTGCACTTAAATACATATCTCAAGAAGACTAAGATTATTACAGCTTATATAAGGTCATCCAACAAATGGATCATCTAACAAGTGGTGTCATTTTAAATCAATTGAAAAACGCCATATTTTTGTGAGAAGTGGTGATATTTTTAATTTTTATTTTGTTCGCCTTGGATCTGCCTACAAATGTTCATTCTATGGATGATATTTTTATATACATTTTTGCATAGCTGCGACTGTATTTTGCGAATTACAGCACTGTTATTTTTTCTTAAGTGCTTGGAACGCTGTTGGAGCATTGACATAGACATTATCTCTAACATAGTCCTAAGGCCAAATGTCTGTTAGTGTTCTTCATTTCAGAAATCAGACCTCCAGAAAATTTATTAGGCCCTTGTTGCCGTGCTGCTGAAAAAAATCGCAGTCGACTTAAATAGCATTACTTTTAGTCCTAAGAAAGTCATGCAACAATTTTCAGTAATAAAATTCATTCGCTGCAACGATCGCACCAGTGTTATTTTTGAAAAGTATATAGTCCTGATGTGACACTTTTGTTTTATTACGTACGCAAACTGCTGGAAATCAGACTCATCTCTCAAAAAAATATTGATCATGATCTTTCCAGTACCCAGTTAGCGAATGTGCGGCGATGTGCGTGGTCTGCTGGCTTCAATTCTTTTGTCATGTAGACCTCATCAGTATGTAGGCCAAGATTTTTATGCAAAATGCGGTGCAGAGTGCATGCGGATAGGCTCAACTCCAGTGATCGTCTCGAAATAGACACACCTCAGTTTTCAGCCACACTCTCAGCTGTAGTGGTGATAATTTCAGCTGACATCACCGAACAAACATCAGTTGGAGTGTGCACATTACTAATCTATCGCACACGTTCAAATGTACCGATTAAATTCAATTTAACTGTGCGAAAAAGCGCTTGATGACGACCAAAAGCAATAAGGAGCTTTTTGCAATGTTACCGCAATATTTTCACCATATCGGTGGTAAATTTTCATTATTTCAAAGTTTGTTATTACAACACTTCTGTGCAACCCTGTCATAAACGAAATATTGTGCTCCCTCTAAAGATTAAAGTTAAAGGAAGTTGCTAACGTGAATGAAGTCGTCTTGATAAAGGAAAAGTTTATTTTTTTCAACGTTCAATGAACTGATGGAATTAGCATTAGATAAACTACTGGGTTGGGCAAATTGGACTTGGAGTCAATATGAGCAAGGACTCATTTTGTTCACAAGAAAATTTAAAATAACATTGTTGAAATTGTCAACTTTGAATGGTGCCACATGTCTCTTGCCAAGGAAGCGAAATATCTGCCAGTTATTCTAGAGTCCAAGCTACCATGGAAGAAGAACTTAATTTAAATACCTCAAAAGACTTTATGCTCTTTCTACACATGTAATAGAAGTTTTAGGGAAAAATATTGTGCAAACCCATTGTACATCGGATATACACATTGGTCATCAGATCTATTTGAACTTATGTGGTGGAAGGTTGCCAACACAAAGTAATACTTAACAAGCTTCGTATAGTACCTAGACTGGATTATCTTGATATAACAAAAGTAGTAATATTGACGTCACAGACGAGCCTTGAAATAATAACGCATCTTCTGCATAATCTATACATCAGAAATACGGCCAAAAAAGAATGTAATAAGCTTCTAAGTTCTGAGAGTCATAAGTCTATTTCGCAGGATATGAGAGCTTGGCTTAACGGTGACTGATAACCGAATACCAATATTTGACATGAACACATCACATCAGCAATAGGTGGAATCTGGTAAATAGTACCCAATAGTCAGTGGATTATACGTAGTGTTTGGTCCATACAAAGATTACTTTGGTATACGATATTAGTTAGAATTGTATTAGAAAATATTTTTTTGAAATACTGCGGTGGAGTTTGTTTAGTAACTTCCTTATGAAAAGTTATTTTGGAAAATTTCTCTATATGTCCAATTTCAGTCTAACAATATTTCAATGCTCTACGAACCGGATCAATAACGTTTTAAGTTGGTTCCTGAACATCTTCCGACTAACTTTAAGGGCCAGCTTCAACTTAAATTTTCAAAAGTTACTTGAAGCTTTTATAAAGGATTGAAAACTAGGGGAATGTCACTAATGCAATAGTTTTTCTACCATATTGTCCAAGTCTAACGATTCTCATTGAACAATATTTAATACAATCTTTAATTCCTCTTTACTAATCTTACTGCAAAGCGCAATTGTATGAAAAATGTCATTACATTACATTTGTCCCTTACTCTGTACAGTTTTTTCACTGTTTTAAGATTCAAAGCAATCAATATTCACTGAAAAACCGATTACCCAAAAGATGTCAAGTATTGAATATCACAACTTGCAACTGTGCATAGTTGCAATTGCATTTTCAAGATTGTAGTTTTATGTTCATGTTGATACTCGTTGTTTGTTGTTGTTGTTTTTTTTTGCTGTTGTTGTGAATGTAATACTCGTTTACAGTAAAATTTCTTTTGTTTTTCCAATTTATTTGAGTTTATTTTAACCCGCATGTTTTGCAGTTATTTGTTGATGTTATTTGTTGTTCTTGTTATTTTTCTTTTATTGATTTGATTTTTTGTGTAGATTTTAGCGTGCTATCAATTTGAATCGATCACTATCAAGGATTTCAATTTAATATGGAACGAAGCAGCAGTTGCAACAACTAACAATAGATAAACAAACGAAAATGGATGAGTTTTCAATTGCTCTCAATATTTATTTTTTTTATTATAAGAATGGTAAATATTTAAACGGTATATCAATGTTTAGACATATTTTATATATAACATATGTATATAATGAAAAAAAAGACCGGAGTAGCCAAATTCAGTGGCGCTGGAGACTTATTGTTTTCACCTAGCTATTTTCAGCACATGAAAAAATTTAAAAAAGTTTTTAGCAAAATTTTTAATAAAATTTTAGCTATCAATTTATAGTGCAACTTTGTAGCAACTATTTAGATGCAAAGGTACATGCAAAGGGCAACTTACATAAATCATATGTGTCCAATACTTAAAGTTATCACTACGCTGATGTGTTCTGAGCACGAAAAATAAGCCCACTACAAATATGTGATGGTGGTGCCAAATAACCAATGCGTGATTGTGCAAAAAAAAAACACACACACATTCTAAGTTTATTCTATAAAACACGCAAAAAAAAATTAGCATGGTTTGGCATTTCAAACGGTTGCCATAACCGCGTCAATTGAAGTCGGCGTCGTCGTCGTCGTCGTCATCGTATCGTTGCAGGCAACGTCAGTGGCAAGAAAAACAATTTTCGGCACGTCAAACAAACGATGTGCATTATTTACAACAACTTCGCAAAGGCAAAAATAAAGGGTGAAAATACCTTGATGACAGGAATTGCAATGGTGTTCGCTTGAAGGATTCAAAAACAAAAAAAAAAAAACACACATTCTACATGCAAGTGGTAAATGGCACGTATGCAAAATGTTGCCATCACCTGATTTCAATCATGGGCGTTGGTTGTTGATCACGTCCAAAAATTAAATATATGGAAAAAATATCGATACTTGATTTGATAAGTTTGTTGTACTCAGCTTTTAGCAAGATATAATACTTAATATAAACGTACTGTGGAGGCGAGTGGATTAGATGTTTAGACTTACCGTATAGTTTTTAAATAATTAAATTTATCTCTCAGGAAGTTTCGGAAACAGTACCGAAAGTCTTTCAATTGAAATATTGCAAACGGAACGTTACAGAAATCTTTCTTATATGTTTCAAAAGTAAGTATAGTTTTATGTAATCATTGTCAATAATAAATCAAGAAAAATCACAAAAAATAACTGCATAATAAGTACCAATGCAAGTTGTGATGCGAGTAAAGTGACACAATGATCCCAAGGACATCATAAAATAACATCGCAAGTGACGCAGAATAAAAAGAGTCCATGACGTATTGAAAAGGATTTTTCCATCTTTATCTTACAGAATTTCTGTAACATTTCAGAAACTTTTCAAATTAAATCAAAAGGCAGACATTGACACATTGTAGGAAGCTTTCAGTAATGAAAATGAAAGATTTCTGAAAGGTAACTGACATTTTCTAAGATTTAATGTGAAGGATTTCTGAAAGGGTAGATGGGTGATGGGTGGGTAGGTACTATTTTTTAGCTGTGAAATAAGCAGAGATAAATTATACTACATTTAAGGTGCACTATAATGAATTTAACTAAATTTATAAAGTACAAAATAGGCTGCGACACCATCTTTCTTAATTCATAATTTACTTTACATGAGTTACCTTTATTAAAATGATTGGACACGCGAGATCCTCATCAATGTCTTTTGATTTTAAAGGAAGACAGTTATTAGATGTACATATGTATTTACATCGTTTTTGTGCAGTCATTCCAGTCAATTGTCCACGGCGCACAGCACAACCAGACAGCTTTTACAATAAGTATGTTAAAGGATATGCCGACTAGGCGAAACAAACGTGGAAAATGTCATATGCTATAGTAATTATACATAAGTATTCTCTAAAGTAAGAATTTTACGTAAAACTTTTATTGACCCTCCCTTCTACTTGGTGAGTTTTGCCGGACTTGACTCAGAAAATTTATGAGCGCTTCTTTTGAAATACATAGTTGGATTAAGTTGCTTTGCCACGCCATTGAATTCCGTATGATCTCGTGAATATAAAACTATTTTTCTACAAGTGAACTTAACGTTCAAGATTGAGTTTTTTAGGTTCTGTAGCAGCCAGTTCGCAATTTAAGGTTAACGTGTATGGCATCTGTCGAGATATAAACCTAAATATTTAATATCAGGTTTCTAAAATATTGCATTATACTCCGAAGAAACAGAGAACAAGTTACTTGTCGACTGAAAATATTAGAAGGCGTCTCCAACGTAGATACTGCGATCATCTCGGTCCTGTTAAGATACGAAGAAAACTGTGATGACAAATGTTCCTATAATTTTTTAAAAATTTCCAAGGACCTATTAGATCCTAGAATACTTTCAAATAAAATATCGTATACCATTTAAACTTATACTAATTTGATTTGGTAAAGTATCAATAACTTGTGGTATTTATTATGTCGTCGCCAAAAAAAACTAAGCTCAATTCTCAAAAAAGTGATATATGTTGTGACTTTAAAACTTAAAAATTTGTTCACAAGCGGAAAATTTATTGCATTAACTTGCGCAGCGAATAAAAAACAATATTTCACATAAACGTGAATGAAAAATTCCATGTTTTTCCTACTCTTACTGCCAGTCTGCCAATATTTGACTGCAAAAATACTGTAACAGAAATCCTTTGACTTGTCACGAGTCATGAGTAGGAAAACTTGTCAACAGTAAAAATGTTGGAACTTTACTTTGCTGTCTTTCATTTTATTAGCGTTTTTTGCATTTTCCTTAGAATTCGTTTGTATTTCCTATTTTTTTTTTTTTTTTTGGATTCCACGATAAAAAATTGCAACTAAATAGCATAAAAGAGTGACTCATTGTGATACATGAAAGAGAAGAGCAAAAAAAAAAAAAGAAAATCTGAGCAAACGAAAATTTACGAAATTTTATTTGTCCTGTCAGTCTGCTTTACTAACAAACTGTGGATCGTTTTACCCTTGAGTTAATGCGGATGTTTTTTTCGAAAAGAAGTTTTCGCAGTATAAAGGATAGAAAATAAAAATTTAATAAGCTAAAGATATTCTTGGCTTGACATTTCTTCGTCTGTAGTTAAAATATGTCGCCCCTTTCAAGGGATCTATGAAGAAATACAATAGAAAAAGACACTAAATCCGTTTAATGCTTAAGATGTGAATTTTTTGTCAAAAATGTTTTTGGTTTGAGTATAATAAGATAAGATCTTTGAACATATAATTATTATTTATTGAATGTTTATGCAAACATTTGTTGTTTCGAATCCCACAAAAATAGTCCTTGTTTAAAACATTGCCGAATAGATGTCTATATATCGTTCTCTGAATTTTTCTCAAGATATTTGTAGCACTGATTTACTGATCTAAAAAAAATATATATTTTGAGAGTTTTATATCATATATACGAAATCCACCGAGGATTTTTATAAGCCTTCAGCCACTTCTATATATTCTCCGATTTCAAAATATAATGTTTCGTCCTCATTTAGAACAATAGCGAAGGTGAGTGCATAACCTATGGGACTCACATATTTTTGTGCCACCGTACTTAATATTCCAGCAAAGATCATTTGTAATTAGGGTTATACAAAATTTAGCAATTTTTCTCTTGTTGATGGGCAGAGTATAGTTCTGTAGCTAGAAATTAGTTTGCCCATCAAGTTTTAGCTCGATCTAAAAACATTTAGAAGTTTCGTTGGGTGATTTTTAATTTTTATATTTCAATACAATCATTGGTGAGATTTTCTCTGGCGTGCGATTAGCTTCTTTGATATTAATCTCACCATGTCGTATGAGTAACATTTAATTGTACGCATAGTTAAAATTCAACGCATTCCATTCTGGTCAAGTGGTTCGTCGTTGACAATCAAATCTTAGTTCATAAAGCAGAGAAACGAGGATATGGCACTATTTTATACAGGGTCTCCCTTTCGTATTGAGTAGGCTGTCATTGTCCCCATATTGCCTTGGATGAGTCGTTATTGTATCGCATTTGTAGAAATGTAGAACTATTGTACAAAGAATTGAGTGCTATAACTTCCTATTCAATATAAATATTCACCTATTATAAATTCCTCAAAGCAAATTCGAATTGAATTAATTAAAAACATTCCAATTACTAATTATCCAAAAAAACGGACTTCACTAATTGAACTTTTTTTGTTGACCAATTCCAATAGACCTATAAAAAGTTTATCATACTCGCAATGAAAAAAAAAAAGAAAAAAATCGTCAACAAAATCGGTATGCCCTCAAATCTGGTCAGGTACCACTTCAGCTGAAATAACAGCGCAAAAAATACACAAGAGCGCTTTTAATTAATTTAACCCGCGCACAGTCAAGCGATATGATGTGCAATTTGACATATGAGGCTGAATCGTGGGGGGTGATTTGAGAAATTTCTGTTAAAAGCGTAAAAGCACTATAAGGCCCACTTGCAAAAAAAAAAACAGTGCAATAACAAAAGAAAAAAAAAACAACAATAAATTTTACTGTTCATTTCAACTTGAGCGAAAAATGAGCAAAAGCAGCAGCGGCAACAGCAACATTTGTAAAAGTGAGCAGTAACAGCGACAACAACAGCAATTAGTGGAATCAACAACATTTCGTTTTTCACTTACGCAAAAAAAAAAAAAACCTGACAAAAATTACAACAAATACTAAAAAAAAAACAAAATGAGTTCTTAAAAAAGTTTAAAAGTATGAAAAGGATTTTTAACGCATGCTGTGTCCTGTTGTCAGTTCCAGCCGTGGCTGGGAATATTAAAGAATGTAAAATGAAATTGATTGGGATTGTGAGTTAGAGTTGCCATATTAGAAAATAGTTGACAAATTTTTTTATTTTTTGACATGTATATATAACTTTTAATTGTATGAGTCATTTGTTGAACATACACTGGATGTAAAACCATCTTCAAGTTCAAAGAGTCTCTGTAAAAGAAATTCAATCAAATCAAACGCTTACTGCAAGGATATTCAAGCTATTCCTGGAACTTATGTAGAGCTTCGACTTTTTACACCGTGCTAATGTTACCAGCATCATCAATTATAAACAAAAAACACTTTTCGGTTTTGCAGGCGATCCACACAATCCTGAGCTCATGCTCTATAGAATATATAAACTAAATGGAAGGAGGAATCACTGCATTGACAGCTAGCTAGATTGTGTACAAGCCATATGGTCATATGGGCCCCCTTCCTCCCAACTATTAAAAAGTTTTTAAAAATTGCCAAATCTGATTCCAGACAAAGACTTGCTAAGCCTGACACTCTTGTTTAGGCCAAACAGTATCGATGAAAGTTTTTAATCCTCCAATTTCTTCGAAACAAAGTCATGTAAAAACTCAAATGGAGAAAATCAAGATGAATGATTTCAGTTGATAATTCTGGAGTCACGAAATCTTTATAGCCCATTAAATGAGTCGCTTTGACCCATCTTTGCATGTCTTTTGATATGAGTTCCGAAAAATGGATCATTCCGTACGGTAGAGATTCTACTATAGTACACAGCTTAAAAATTTCTATTGGACAGTAAACCAAAGATTTTAATATCGTCTAGCAATGATAATCCACGTTAAACTATGAATATTTTTGCCAATACTAGCCTCACTTTTTGAAAAAATTATTTTCAAAAGCGAACATTTAAGAATTTGTGTTGACCCTCAGCTTCAACTGCTAACATCTCCCTTAAGCACAGCCCATTTGGAATGAATATCAAAATAAAATACCATAGAACTCTGCAGATAGTACCGATATACAAAAAGCTCAAATTGATTTTACATTTCAGAATTGAACACATTCAATTTTAAATTCATCTGGTAGCTCTGGCAACTCTGCTGGGTCATCATAGCAGGCCTCTTAGCAGTGTCATCATATTGAAAACCATGCGATTTTTCAATTTTTACTCAATGCTGATTGTTCAATTTTGCTGTTGTACAACTGATAATATTGTTCCAATTGTTGTTCTTTCTTTTTACTGCTTATTGTTTTTGTTGTTGTTGTTGTTGTTTTAATTGCACACACAATGAAAAAGGCAAATTTGTGCATAAAATCGAGTAAATTGACAATTTTCGTCCTTTTAAATATTTTTACTTTTATATCTCTCTACCACGTCGAAGAGTCGATATGAAATTTTGTTGCACAGCAACTAAAACAACAACAGCAACAACAACAACAACAAATTCAACGAGAAGTAACACATAAATTTTAATGTTGAACATCAACAACCAGCCAGGTGAACAGCACAGTTCAATGCTAGAGGATGTTAACTTTTTTGTTGTTGTTGCTTTTTGGTTGCTTTTTGGTTCTTTTGCTTGTTGTGCCTACTGGCAGTTTTACCTTGCAATTACAACAAATTGAATTTACCTTTGGGAAATAATTGTCATCGTGGTAGATTGACATTTTGGTAATGTGCGTATGCGTGTATGTGTGCTTGTATGTATGTATGTGTACATTTGCTTTTTCCTGCATGATAAAGCTTTTGTATAGGTATTTTGCTTCGTTATATACCATATAGAGTTAATAACCCAGTGAACAAAAAGAAGCGCTATGAAAGTTTTAGAAAGGAGTAGGCTTTAAAAACTCTCTTAAACTGTTTTTTTTTTAAAGAAACAATGGACACAAAAATGAGGCATTTCGTGGAAAAGTGAAAACAAGGTGTTCGTGGAAGAAATAAAAGTGAGTATTTCATGTATTTCTGAAATTTGGGCATTCATGAAAGTGATAAAAATAGGACTGTCTTCATTAAACCAAAAACTGAGAGCAAATTTAGTATCTTAGTTTAAGCAGACCTTCTTTTGAAAGGCATAGACCGACAGTAAGGTTGGTGTTTGAAAACACTGAAAGCCTTACTTTTGGAATTGCGCTTACGCATGCAGCAACATTGGCATGTGTGTATTGACATGCTAGCGTATATTTTCCGGAAGTAATCTTGCTCAGTTGTCTACTGGGAAATAACAAGTAAAATTGCAACGCAGCTTTCTGAGACTGTAAGCAGTTTTTCTTCCGTTCAACAGTAATCATCATTGTAAAATCTTTACTTAACTAAAGACCGTTAAGGCGATAGTAAATATGCTTTTGAATCAGTTTTTTTTTTTTTATTGTCAATAAAATTTTTGCCCAAATGCATTTTTGCAACATTTGTAATCTTTGTATTGGCCATTCCATAAATAGCTACATAATTAAAATGACTTTTATGAACTTGTACTTGCTTCAGAGCTTGTCATTTTGCGGCAAAGACTTGCGCTCACAGACTTTAAATTTATATACTTGGAATACGATAACTTCCATATAGAAGGAATAGCATTTCTCTTGAATAAGAAATAAGTATAAACGCTCACGGAGTGGGAGTCGATATCCCCTTCAGAATAACCACAGTTACTGTTTCTCTAAATCAATTTAATGCGAAGCCTTTCGATGTCAACATAATAGTAGACATCAATGCTCTTAGAAACTGACTGCAATCTTGGAAATCCCATTCAAGAAAGAGTAGTATTTTTGCTTAATGATTACTTCCTTAAAAAGTATGGAAAACGACATTTCTCATGTAAAGATGCGCCATTAATGCGGCGTCATTTACATGGCCATTAAATTATCTCTTATTAATTTTTGTAATTCAATGTGAAGAAAACTTGTTTTAGTAACTTGAAATTTTGCTCCACAGTGCATTCGATCAATGCATAAATTGCAACCATCAAAATGTTTATAAAAAATGTTTAATCTTCCTGAACAAGAGCAACAAAAATAAAAATACACCAGCAAGTCAAACGCTTTAGCACTTCAGCATGTACGATGAAGACAACATTTGTAAAGTTGCTAGCAAACAATAACAAATGTCATTCATCGAAGGACACAATAATTTCGCTGACACCAACACACAAGGGACGCATAATAATTTAAGGACACAATTTTTCATTTGTGTGTATGTTGCAAGGAGTGTTGGTCCTCCACACTTTGATCCCTCGAATGATTTTAAGTAACGCAATGTGAATGGAAGAACATGCATGCAGTACTATATATCATTGAGAATATCAGTGTTGCTTTCATTGCTGCTGACACAATGTGGGCGTTATGCGCTTGTTCAGCAGACGTACCATATGAAAAATGTTAACAATTATTGTGTACTACAATTTAAATGCACGTACTGTCCGAAAAAAAATAATTGTCTACAAATTAAATCAGTGCAAGAGATAAAGAATTTATATTACTTTTGTACAGAAAAATAACAACATCGGAAAAGTGGGAAGCAGAAGTTCTGCTAAAGGACTTTCATTTTATACGAAATAACTAATGCACTTAAATGCTGTGATGGCTTTTGCTCATGACGAGCTTCTAAGAATTTTCCTATTTATGTTGTTATGTTTTGTAAGAAAGTTCTACACATAGAGCCAAAGTTTAAAGGTTACGTTAGCTGTTGGTGGTAGCAATATTGCCTCATTTTAAGTAAAATTTATCTAGACAGAAAGTTTCTGTTTCTGTGGCATATCTTATGATAATACTAAAGTATATATTGGTGACTTTTTCAGAGAACATTTCTTTACCAAGTTGTGTCATTCTCATTTTTTAATTAAAAAAATCAATGTTTTAACAAATTTATTTAAATTTTTTTAATTTTTTTTATAAAGTTATAGTATTTCTAAACAAAAATGGTTAAATGGTTTTTCATCCTATCTCCTTTAGTTTTTGAGATATTTGGTTTCAAAAAATGTTCAAAAACTTCAAAAAATACAAAGTGTGCGTTTAATAAAAGAATGACCGATATATATAATTAAATTATTTTCTCAGTGTAGTCTTTGGTATTGATGCTTTTATTTCGTTATGCTGATGTTAAACTTAGATTTTTATCATAGTTATTATATTCAATGCCATACACCATAATGCAAATTTAGAACTAATGCCAGTAAAGTGATATTTGATTGTATTTTTGTTACCAAACTTTCAGCAGCAGCTCACATGTATACACCTTTGTAAGTATCCAACTATCAAATATTTTAAAAGCTCAATTTGTACATAAAAGCCAATTACAAAAGCACTTTAAAGTATAAGAGTAATCAAACAAAAATTCGATGGTTATTAGAGTGATTCAAAAAAAAAAACCACTTGAATCAAAATCGATGAATATTTAAGACGATTTTCTCGCATGAAATATAAAAATTTTATAAGTCTTCAAAATCAGTTAAAACTCAAAAATCTAGCGATAATAATTCGAATAATTCTCCGTTTTATGTAATTTGTAAAAATATAGTGCAATTTTAAAGACATCAAAATATTTGGTTGTAAGAATTGAGCGCGCGATGTGTTTAGCTTTTTTGTAGTGGTCGAATTCAGCATAAAAAAAGTGGAGGGAGTGAATGGCACATATGTACATTCAACCTCCTTATGTTCGCAAATCTTCTATTCTGTCAACGAAAACGAAGCTAAAAATCTCAGAACCTAAAGTAAAGCTTTTGCTTTTGTACGGCTGTGAAACCTTGTGTATCCTTTGACATACGGTTTTCACTAACAATTGCTGCTGCCAAATTGTAAAATGTCAAATTGCTGATCAGATGCCAACAGGATCAAATTTTCATTAAAATCAAACGACGAAAATGGAAATGGATGGAAGGTGTGTGGCATCTTGCGAAAACCACAATCTGAAGTCTGCCGGCAAGGTTCGGAAACAAATTGCTAGTGTAACAGAAAATGAGGCTGTTCCAAATTATCTTTGAAACGATCGCTAGAACAGGAAATACGTGAATCAAAGAAATGTTAAAGAGAATTGAAGGCATTCGCCGTACTGATCGTACAAAATCAGAGAGTTTTGAGAAGGTTTTATGCTGCGTGAGGAGGAAAAGAAAACGAGAGAATATTGTCATATTGAATAGAAAATACGTCGCAAAATAAATCTTATTGTAATTAGATATTTATTGACGTTTCTTTGAAGGCTTTTTATGTGCTTTCCAAGGCTGAAATAAAGTTTCCGAATCTCTAAATTTTTTGATTCGGAACTTTCAGATTTTATTGGCACTTTTGCTTTTTTGATTCGAAATTTATGTAGATCCTTTTTGATTTTGTAATATAGCACATTTTGACTTTTCAAGCAATATTTTTCTTTTAAGCAAATTATTTTATAAAATTAAGCAATATAATGCAGGATATTCGACAAGTCATTTTGAATCACCCTTGTGGTTAACTTTCATTTACATTTTTTTTACCATTCCATTTTGCATGCAACAGCGTAAGACTAACCACAGCCATAACCCAACAGTGTGTTGCACCCACGAATCAACTTTAAATATTCAATAAAACACTATTCTTCTCTGCTTGTCACTTAACGTGTTCAAAATACCACCATTAAAAGCAATTTCGAGTTTCAATTACCAATTTTTGCTTTTGCCTTTTTTCTGTTTTCCTCATCAAAAATTTATTGCATGCAAGAATTTTGTTTTCATGCCACTAAGCGTGGGGGGGTTTATCAAAGCCTCCAGTTTTCATAAATTACATACTTTTAAATTTTATGGCAAATTTTGTGGTTATATTTTTTATGTGAATATTGCTAGTCCTTCTAATAAACACTTGATGTTACGAATTTTATAAATTTTTTTTTTGTTCACTTGTAGCCAAAGCATATTCGTGCTAATAACGCTATGGTGTGACTAATACATCCTACTATTTTGTACTCAGCTAATAATTTGTGTAATACACATACTAAATATTAATTCTTCTATATCGCTGCATAAAATTTCATTTAATATTTACAGAAATTTTGTGTACTTTGGAAAGCCATTCATGGCAATCATAGAGTATTTCGCTAGAAGAAATATTTGAAGTTTGCTGGAAATGTTTTTGATATAAGACTACGAGTATTACTTGAAATTAAGCGCGAAGATGAGTGCTCTAAGGTTTATGATCTAACCCGAAGAATAAAATGATAAGTCTATATGCGTCCCTGATTAAAATAATACATATGTCCTTTCTGTATCCTTTTCAAGTCAATCAATCATCAGATTCTATATTTTATAGGTAATAAGTTATAAGGTTAACGAAGACTTCATTTTAAATTTCACCTGGCTCGCTGAACTCTTCTACTTTGCATGAAATTCCTCGAATAACTTAAATTTTCCTAAACATTAATGCCTGACAACGACAGATGCATTTCCCTCCTCCCCCATCCACTCCCCCCGCTAACGGTAATGTATTGTTTATTGAGTTCAATTTGGATGGCAATTGCATTTTTTAATGTATCAGAAGAGCATCTGAAAATGGTCCTAGGCCTAGGTCTCATAAAAAAGAAAACGCCGCCGTCTAAAATCATCTAGAAAACGATCACTAAAATAGAAAATGTGTACGTGTATCGGGGAAATATTGGAGAGAATAGAAGGCATTTGCTACTCATCATGCACATTAGAACAGTTTTGTCGATGACCTATGGGAACGTCCATTAATTACGTAAAATAGGGGAGAGGGGGTTCAGCAACATCTCACCAAATCTCACCAAGGGGGGGAGGGGGTCAAGGAAAACCTCATGTCAACTTTTTAATGCATTGAATTTACATTAAAAATTATAATTTAAATTTCACTGGAGGGAGGGAACGGGTCCCGCCAGATCTTATCAAATCTCATCAAAGGGAGCGCGGGTTCGAATTTTCAAAAAAACAACTCACGTAATTAATGGACGTCCCCTATGCTCCGCGAGGAGTTAAAGGACACCCGAAGAGGAGAAGCTCATAAAATGATTTCTTTGCTATGGATGGTAATACTAAAACCTTTTTTGACAAGCACTGTGTTTCTTTACTGAATCTGAGCGAAACATTTAGAAAGTGAATGCATCAAATAAAAATATCCCAGATTTTGTCGCTGATCTGCTGAATGCTTTGAGGGTCCTCTTGCTGTCAGAAAAAATATGGACAGGACATTTTTAATTTCTGTCTCTGTTATCAATATTAACAGCGATGTTCCACTTCAAAGACTCTGTTCCAACTGCATTTTTTCGCTAGCTTCTGTTGCTCAAAACGTCATTATCGACAATGCTGACCTGGTATTACTAAGGAAAAGAATCCAAGTCATACCGAAACCGTGTACCGAAAGTATTCGATCAATATATGGCGTTTCGTTAAAAAATTTAAGAATAATCCATATGTATTCAGTGTTTGAATTCGTAAGAAAGTTACAAATATCATGCTGGACATAACCATACGTAGAGTAAATTATTTTGGCAGGATTTACCGAACAGATGACAACAATTGTACACATCATCAGACTATTTGACATCGAGTCGTTCGCTAGAACACCATTTTCAAATAGTTTTGCGAGTAAATCATAGTGGGTAACTTATCAGCATAGGCGAATGAGTGAAAGCTCCGTATAATCTAGTTTGCTGAAACATCGTCAATAAAACCATAGCAACGGAGACAATATAACCCCCTGTGGATAGCTATTCATTATTGAAATGAAAACAGACTCTACACATTTGGAGATTTTGATTATTTCACATGAGTTTTTCTCACCAAAGTGAAACTTCTACCTTTCAAAATAAATCTGAGCTCGGCGAGTATTGCTTGCAAATCGGACGATTTGGTGGTAAGCTTAAAGATGTCTTCTGCAGAAACCTATGCTAAGTAAGGACTAGAGCCATTAAAGCGATATTATCAAAGTTAGTAGAATACGGGAAAAAATATGAAAGTTGTGGGCGCCTGTTTGATCATATTCTCATTTGTGTTCGAGGCTATAACAATATCGAAACAGCCGATAAGCTAGTAGGGCGTGGTTCCTCTTTTAGAAAATCAATTGAGAGCAATTATATACTCAGTTCTTGTAATATACGAAGCTTTCAAAATCTAATTAATATCAAAATCAATCTGACACTCACCAATAGCGAATAGTTGGTTGATTGGTCGGTTAAACATTCTTCTTGTGTAATGTATGATTGTTCCAGAAAATAACTTTTCCGCTGTTTCATGCAGCATGGCATAACCTCAGGGATACGTCTCGTATATAACTTTTGTTGATCAGATTTCTTTTAATACAGGTCACTCTTAACTTGGGATATATATACGCATTTTGTAGTCACTCACTCAGATTACTGACGCTATAAAGTATAGAGTTAATTACTTACTCAGTTGCCCAATGTAGGACGAAGCTGGTTAAGAACCATCCATTCTGAGTCAGACGCTGAATAAGCGTCATCTATAGAAGAAATCGATGACTCATTTATACGATTAGAAGAGTCTTGGACCATGTGCAATACAAAATTCCTCTCAACTAGGACTATCACATGACCAAGAAACAAATCGAGGACGTTCTTCAAAATTTAAATTTACTGTGTTTGACAAAAAATAAAATTATTAATGTATGTAATCCGTATTTTCTTTCGATCCATCGTTTCCAACATTAATGCGCAAAGTATTGAGTTCTCAATTTCAATAATTAAAGATATTTACAGGCAACAAAACAAAATAAAACGGGAATTTCGAGAGCACAATAGCCGTTACGGATGCTTTGTCCAAATCAAGAACACTATTCGCCGGATGCTTATAAAATCCAATTCCCACTCAAATCAAACTATTGAAAAGAAAATGTACTGGCCATATTTTGCGGAAGGCAATTACACAAATGCATTTTTAGTCTGATGGCTCTCCAAATACCCTATTAATTTTCAAATGACAGTTTGATTTGACACAAAAGTTTTTATGACAACTCTTCGCTGCCAAGTTTGTCATCAAATTTTAAACAAAATATACCATAATTATGATATATTTCCCAGCAAGGGCCGTAGGGTAGCCAAAAATAAATTGGAAACATTGCAAAAAAAAAAAAAAAAAAAAAACGTTAACAACAACAGATAAAAAGATGATTTCAAAATTTCATCAAACTTTTTATTAGTAATTTAAAATTCAAAAGCAACACCTTTTACATTGCCCAGAGCCATTTTAGAAACTAAAACTTAAGCTTTTAAAACTATTTGCCACGGTGACGAATTAAGCAAATTATGCAATTTTCTTCAAAAATGTAAAACATCAACAACAACAACAAATCTCATACATATTATGTCATCACTTCGGATCGCAACTCCTCTACACTTCTAAGTGTTTGTCCACATTTTTCATTGACTACCTACAACAATCGTTCACATGCTGCTGCTACGCCTGCTGATGATGACGGACTCCATTTACAGAGTTAACACACAGAAATTGAAAATTCAGCTGGAAGCACAAACACAAAAAACCAAATTATGCAAAAACTTACTCCATTATTGACTTCTGGCACACCTCAACACCATAAAGCTAACTTTTGTTTGAAATGTCCTGCAGCGAGGATTAGCAAGCAGCAGCAGCAGTAGTAGTAGCAGCAGCGACAACGACAGCAACATGCAGTAAAAGTAACAGCAGCATTAAGAAGCAGCATGCAGCAGTTAGTGGTTACTTTTATGGAAATGCACGGAAAGGGCAAAGTAGAAATTGCTAATTTTACAGAGGTTGAAGGAAAGTGGGGAAACAAAAGTGTAGAAAATTAACTTTTGAGCACTGACTGAATGACGAAGCAGGAAGAAAAAAAAAAAAAAAGAAAATAAACTGAAACCACCAAGGGAACATTAAATTTTTTGTGTAATACAACCGATATGATAAAAGTTGGAATTTTTAATACAGCGTGCAACTAATTCAATTTGAGCGCGGGCTTGGTTACAGGATATTAATGTAAAGTGTAGAGTTTCAAGAATCAAATGGGATGAGAAAAATTTATGGTTAGGAAAATATCTCACGAGTTTACTATCTGATTGTAGAGTTGATTCTTCGATATTTTTTCTTACAATTCGTTATTTTCAAAGCCATTCAATACTGTTGGTCTTTTATTGTCACTTTTTTGGAGGTTTTCATTACAATTCGATGCATTTCAACTTTTTCGATATTTTTCAATATGTTACCACTTTTTGGCATTTTTCGTAAAGTTTTTTGAGAGTTTCCAGGTCAATAGTTTTTGAACTTTTAAGAAACTTTTCAATGATATTGATTTTATTCCATGCTTCTCAAATCTTAGTGTCTATATCGATGACTTATTATGATATTTAAATTTTCATATCCTTCTGATACTTTGCAACTTCTTCAATTTTCTCGATACTTAAAAACTTTTTCAATGCATATCAATATCACTTGATGCCTTCCGGCCGACTTATATCGACAGGTTTTCGATAATCTTCCGCTTCTATTGAATATATTTCGTTTATATTTCAGACCTATCGACTATTTTCAATTTTTTCCATAACATTGATGTTTTTCGATACCATTTGAATTTTTTTATGATTTTATGATACCAATCGAAGTTTTTTGACAATTCAGTATTTTGATACTTTTCCGCTTTGATCAATTCACTTGATATATTTCGACTTTTATTGACTTTTTTTTGCTGTTTTTCAATAATATTTGCTATTTTTTAACTACTGTTCTGCTCTCAGTAGCAAAATGGACGTATCTCAACAATATTAATATTCGTGATTCTTATGGCATCGGATAGCTTAAGAAAATACGCATCTAAACAACTACGCCAAACTTCGGTATCTTAGTTCGAACCTATAAAAATTCTTCTGAAAGGATTTCCTCTATCTCAATTTTGCATGTATTTCAACAAATTGACATAAACAAAATATCAGTTATCTCGAAATACGTTTTTTAGATACGCCCTTTTTGCTTCTGAGGGCTGTGTTGACCACTGAAGCTTTTTTGAACTTTTAAGCATTGTGACATGTTTCAGCTTTTATTGATATATTTGACTTATTTCGACTTTTTTTTGATATTTTCGATATATTCGATTTTGTGCCACTGTGCAGTGGTGTGACCTCTAGCGGATCTACTATATATGTAATATTGTCCTGCTGAATACTAAACATTTTTCACTATACCACGAAGAAATCGAATATACCTACGCTTCAAAGCCAAATTATATCAAGTTTAAATGAGAATTTTTAATATTTCTTTTTTATATTTTCAAAAAAAAAAAAAAATTGAAATTCATGAATCTCTGCCACAATTTAAGGCAACCAAAAACTGCTGTCTTTTTATATGAGTGTGTATGCATGCACTTGTGCTTTTCATCAAAAATATGACAAACATTAGCTGCTATTTCTGAAATGAAATGAAAAAAAAAAAATTCGAGAACAAATTGCAATTTCCACGTCGCTGCCTTTGTTCACCTAATAATTTTCAAATTTCAGCACTACCCTCTACATTTCATACTTTTTTTTTTTTAGTACTATGAATTTCTTTTGCTACTTCAAATTTTACTGCCTCGCTAAATTTTTGTAGTGACGCCAAAAATAGCGCTACAGCTGCTGCAAAGTAGAGATTTTCTACTTTTTTGGTGTCTTCTGCCAAAAAGTGTTTGAAAAGTGATTTTGTTGATGAGGGTAACAATAAAAAGCAGTAATAAAGAACAAAAAAGAAAAAATGAAAACTGAACAATAAGAAAATATGAAAAGTACCAAAGTACCCAAAATTTAATTTTTTGACAGCAGCAACAACCATTTGTGTGTTTTGTTGCTTTTATGCATTTCTACACGTTGGAAAATTTCAAATAAGAGGGAATACTATTAACGCATGCTTGTGTACTTGGTTTGGAAAAGCTCCTACGAAATACTAGAAGCCTTAGCAATCAACAATTTTTTAAGACTTATAGACTCTAATTATGATATTTAAAGTTATTGCCTCTTGAAAGTTACACTGCTTAGAATAAGGACTATGTATATCGAAATAGTTGGGGCTTATAAAATATATAATAAATGCAATGCCTTGGAAACTGAAAACCTTTGAACACAAAAAAGCTACAGTCACTAAGAATACGCTCCCCGAAAATATTTCACTTAAGAAACATTAACCTTTAAAAATGTTTAGTCTCATCCCAAAAAATTTAGTGTCATTCCTAAAAATTACAATCTCAGAAAAACTACAGTCTCTTGGAATTTAGAGACCACACAAAATTACAATTTCTTAGAGCCCAAAGATTCATTGTAAACAACATATTTCCTAGAAATTAATTATTTCAAAAAAATACAGTGGCACTAAGTGACTCCAACTGAAAAACAATTTTCCCTTAGGGGACGTATATTAATTACGTGAGCTAAAATAAGTGGGAAGGGGGTCCAAGGGAGGGAGGGGTCCTGCCAGATTTTACCAAATCTCACCAAGGCGAGGGGGGTCCGAATTTTCAAAAAAACACCCCTAATAAGCCACTTATCCTAAAAATCTTCAGTCTCTTAAAAGCTAAGGACTCTAAAAATCTGTAGACTCTTACTAGCTACTGATCAAAAAAATATCAGTACCGTTGAAATTTATGAAGCGTCAAATAATGTAGCTACTTCGCGTTACGACTGAAAAGCTTCTGTTTTTCAGAATATACCAATCTATTAAACTGAACATGCTAAGGAACTATAAACCATGATATGCTAAAGATCCCAAAAACTGTTAGTCAGTTTAGATACTAAGCAACTCAAAAAACTACAGATCCTTAAAAAATAATAGACTCTATAGTGGCAGTCTCTTAGAAAACTTGAAAAACTAAATTTCATATGAAAGTGTGAAAAATTAAAAATTATCCATACTACGGCTGCAGTCGAACAAGAGTTCCAGAAGAACAATGGTCTGAAGAAACAGTCCGGAAAACTGCAAAATATTTAACCCTGAAAATAACAGTACTCACGGGAATAAATTTTGAACAAAACTGGAGAAATATCATCTATACAACTATAGCGCCTGTATGACCCTGAGAAGTTATGAACTCCTAGTGAGTTCTAGAAGTTTTATGTATATGTCACTGGCCAAACTAGTTCTAAGGACAAACTAGTTTATTTGAAGGCCTAAAAGTATGCAATACATATATATCTTTACTGATAGATAAACTTTCAAAATTTCATATTTGAAAAATAACCAAAATAAAGCGCCAAGATAATAACCACTATTGTATTCCAGAATTTCAGAAAAATTGATGTTAACTTATTTGTTAAACAATCACCGTGATGTCATAACTAGTGACCTAAGCACTTGGTTTTTTTTTTCAGTGTACCAAAATGTTCACTTTTCTAGCATTGAAAGTGAATGATTTCACAAAGAATACGCGTTAAGCTGTGAAAATTACAAAATTTTCTATAACGAAAATGATGTAAAGTGAAATTTTACAAAAGCAAAATAGCAGCCAAAGTGAAATTTATGAGATTTTGACAATAATAACTATGTACAATGTTTTTCCCCCCCCGTTCCCCCCCTACAAAACAGTAGTTTGTTGTAATATATTTTCTCTTAGGTGCTCGTAAACAAGGTATCCGTTGCAGTTGTAGTGCTATATGAAAATGAGTAGTTTTTATGACTAAGAGTAAATGTTAAGAAAGAAAATCTTATGAAGAATAATTTAATTTAAAATTTAATAAATAAGAAATAGTATCTATGTAAAATCTTATTTACTTGGAAGAATTAATAACTTCAATATTATTACAAGAAAAAGAAAAAGAATTTTTGTAATAAATTTTCATTTTCATTCCTAATGACTTGTCCTGAGTATAGTACTTAAGAAAAACAACTCATCAATATATCATAACTTTTCGACACAAACTAAGTAGATTTACGAAATACAATTGGAACAATGACAACAGCAACAGCAACAACAATAACAAATAAATAATCCAGTTGCTGCCAAGTCAGGCATTCATGGCAGTTTGTTTATTTCAAAAATTTTTGCTGACTTTGAGATTTGACTGAATGAGAATGGAACGAATGAATGTTATACATTTGATGTTGATACCACAGCTGCCCTAAGCTGACTTTTCTGTAAGCGTCATTCATTCACACAATCAAATACAATTCTATTGACACACATACCAGAGCATAGTGTCAAAGGGTTGCCAACATGTTTCGCAGTGGATACTTCTTAGGAAAATTTAAGATCTAAAATTACTTCAATAAAATTAATTGCTGTTTTTAAGCGAAAGGAGATCTGAAGAGTGTAGTGAATATTGATTAAAACATACGAGTAAGTAGCAAACAATTTTCAAAATTTGAGTTTTGACAGCACTACAGGTAGAAATACATATATATCCAGACAAGTAGTATAGGAATATATATTGAGCTATTGCGCCTTCTATTCCTTACAAAGAACGTTTGCATTCAAAGTCTTAGCACTAGAAGTAGCCTCTCAAACGATAAACCTACCGATATCCTTTCTTTTTTATGAGATCGGATTGCCTTTGCCTGATTCCACCTCCTGTTTTGAAAGTATGAGCATCAGATTGGTATCAGCATCTTATTATGTCGTGAAATAAAATATCGTATCTAAAGCTTCTTTCTATATACGATATCTTACTTTTAAGTTCAGACAATATCTTGAAAGCAAAATTGAAATAATTATTGCGACATATATAGATAGCGATGATAGCAATTTCTTAGACGCTTGGTCTTAATCTCCAATAAAAACTGTCATGATATTCCAATTCAATATCAAGTTACTAAAGTTTTAAAGTTGATTAAAAAAAATTGCTTGCGCAAATAGAGGCAAACACGCAAACATAACAATCCGTTTTATGGAAATTTAATGTTTCTGTGTATGTGTAAGTTTTTCATAGTGGAATAATAATAGTTGAAGTCATAAGGGAGATTCGACAAGGCAACCTTATATATTCTGTTTAGGCTTTTCGAGCTCTATCATTTGACACACATTTCAAGCTTTTATTTTCATTAATGAAAATTTACCCATAGAACCGGTGAAATCCTTGTTTGGGATAGGATTCAACAATGCAACAACCCCATGCATTATATATTTAAGCCTCATCGTGTTCTATGATTTGGCACACATTGCGAGCTGTAATATGGCAGAGTTTTAATTAAAACAACAAAATTGACTAAAATTCGGGCATAATCGGGCATTGGGACAGGCTTTGGCATGGCATCCCTGGTTGTTTAGTTTCACCAAAATACATTACTATCATAAATCCGTAAATGTTATCCTATAATCTCATACACTCGTTTTTTCTACATCGGGTTCTTGGGCTATCATGATTTTTTCTAAGTAATCGGATTTATTTTGGAAAAATTAAAAAAAAAGATATGCAGAAAAAGATATGCAATAATAAAATTTATTATCCTGGATTTCGGATTCAAAATTTAAATATGGAAATATGCTTCGCGTAAAGATAAACTTTAAGATTTTTAACATGTGCTTCGTCAGTAGTTTTTCAAAATAATTTTCAAAAATCTCATCAACATTGTACCTGGCAACCCTGCAGACACACACAAACATATAAAGCAACATAAACACAATGACAACTGCTTAATGGACTGACTAAAAATATTTTGAATGGATCGTCTAATTTTTGCTTGTCTAGCTTCATTTTCGCATGAGTGCTAAATGTTTGTTGTTGTTGTTGTTGTTTTTCTAACTTGTTACTGTTGTTGTAGATGTTGTTATTAAAGCTTTGCAGTAGGTGTGTAAACAACCCACACGGGACTATCCTGGGGTAGCAATTATGGTTGATTGTGGTGGTATGAGAACAGGAAGTCTGTTTGTTAGTATTAACAAATGTTTAAATCAGGATATAACAACTAGATATATACAGGGATATCATTAATACGCTGCAATAACTTCTCCGCATAACTTGACTTCTCTTCCATCTCTACTTCTAATTCTAATCTCTTTTCTCTCAACAAACACATTTATGTGCCCATTGTATGTAAGATGAGATGGGAATGATGAATGGAGTGTTTTCCACAGATTAAATTGCGCCACAAAATTTGTTTTTGAATTTTGGACATAAAAATACAAAGTAAAACTCAATGAATGGGATTTGATGAGCATGCGAATATGAAAGATATTTCTGTAAAATTTCTATATTTTCACTTCAATTCATAATTGTGTCGAGAAATAAAAAAAAAACAAATATGACATTTTGAATATTGGTTGGTTGTTTGGTATTTTATGGTGACTGTAGCATTCTCGGAAATCAACAATAGTAACTTTTTTTTTTTTTGCAAGAAATATAATGGAAGTTTTTTTAAGCATATAATATTTTATTGCTTTTTATTTGATTGATTGCTGTAGATATGTGTTTAAAAAATTTCAGAAATTCCAATTAAATGGTTACCCGACACTTTAATTGAAGATAAATTGATTTATTAACAGCAATATTAATCGATTTGAAACCTAAAAAACTCAATGAGTCACCAGTAAATATTAATATTATGAGTTCTACTTTGCACCAGAATTTTTCTTTAATGTACCTGCTGCAATTTAAGCTGTTTGAAGCCAAAAATAATTTTTTGAATCACCTTAATTTGCACATACATATTATTTGTCGACTCCGATTCGAACAATGTCAGATCTGATAATTTAGATTAAGTGCAGAAATGTTGGTTTTGAAATATCATATCATTATATGCAGTTTACGGCATTCTATTAAGCAAATAAAAATACATTAAAACTGATGTACCACGGGATCGGCGGTGAAAAAATAGAGGGTAATTTTGCAACTTTAAAGTAGAAAATCGGTATTTTTTCAGTAAGTTCCGGTCAATCTTCAATTTTTTATAGCAAAAAAGGAGCTGAAGAAAAACTTATCACGGATTCGATTTCCGTGATAGTAGCATGAAAACTACCCCTTCTTTGTTGGAAAATTTGATAAACTCTTTAATTTCCACCATTTTGAAAATGTTCTGCGTTTTTCCATACATCATACAAAACGTTAGCCTGTAATAAGTTACTTTTTTCATGTATGCCTAAAAATATGCTATTATTTTTTTTAATGTAATGGTCAAACTGCTGATATTTATGTTTTGCAAGAGATGACGCTTTAATAAATTTGTTATATCAGCTAAGTCATCAACCACATATGCGCTCTCTTTCTATTGCACATGAAAGCTTTTGTTTATCCTTTTACAAAATGGCGATAGCGCAATGAAAATCATAAATTGTATATGATTTTGGTCAGACAATAAATGCAAATTTATATGGTAAATGCATTTTATGGTGAACACTGCATGAATCTTCATTTATATTGAATTAAGTAATAAGGACAATTGAATGCAACAATAACTCACCCATCTTCAAGAAATCTCTTTAATGCTGCGACTCCGAAGCTGGTGATATGCACTAAAATTGTTTTGTCTAACACTTTTTCTAACTTTTCACTTTCTACACTTTTTTCACTTGTTTTATTAAATACTTCTATTATTTCTATTATTTAACTTTTACTTTTTATTATTCAGTAAGCGGCGGAAGTCCGTATTTTTTGCGACTGTTCCAAATAGAAAACGAATGACATTTAATAAGTGAGTTGCCATCGTCTTAAAAACATGCGATTCCTACTATTTTGGAAGTACTATATTTACATGCAATTTTAATTTATGCAAACAAAGTTTTTTAAAATAAACTCACAAAATGGGCAGAGTTGATTAAATTTTGATACAATTACATTTCTTTATTTGTATATCACATTAGTATTATTTCTATTTATTACATATTACTCATAAAAATCAGAAAATATCAAAACGAATTGCAATATATTTACAAATAAGTAAATGGTGCCGCTTTATTTTTCGACCTATCCACATTATTTATCTGAAAAATAAAAACAATACTTTTATTTCATTGTAATTTAAAAATGTTTCAATTAAGTATGGAAGACATATATTTTCCACGCCACTGCTGTCAAACTCATATCCTTTTAATGAGTTTTCAGCTGTTTTAGGCTTTTTAACACACACTAATGTCTTTACTTTTAAAATAAGGAAAAGTCACATACAGTGCAGTCGCGGTAACGTGAACTAATTAAAACCAAGGTTATTCACGGTAGCGAAATTGTTCACATTAGCGAATATGAAAATTTAAGCCACAATTTATGCAGTGCAGTCGCTGTAACGTATTTTGCATCATATTTTTATTCTTCATATCATTTATAACAACAAAAACCTTAAAAGAAACAAAAAACTTCTTCACAAAGTAAAAAAAATGAAAATAAAAATACATCAACAGCCTTTTGCGTATTGCATGGTTGAGTTATGTCTTGCTATAAGGTAGTCAATGCAAAATTTATTTCGTTCACGTTACCGCGTTGTTCACGTTAGACGGTGGTCACGTTAGGCGCAACTCCACTGTAATGTCAAATCAAACGATTTGGGTGTCTGGAAATTTTTCTTTTTTTGCATCGCATAGGTCTTCCTGTATCTTGTGGGCTTTGAACCTAAATCAATAATTTAAAAAAAAAAATCAGTTTCGCTGGTTCTATAACGCAAATCATTCCCTGTAACTGCATTTTTAAAAAAGTACGTCAAATGTGACATTTTAAATTATTTACATAGGGGAAGTCGATTAATTACGTGAGGTGGTCTTTTGAAAATTCGGACTGCCCCCCCTCCCCTTGGTGAGATTTGCTGAGATCTGGCGGGACCCCTCCCCTCCCTCCCGTGAGATTTAAATTATAATTTTTAATGTAAATTCTATGCATTAAGAAGTTGACGTGAGGTTTTCCTTGACCCCCTTCTTCCCTTTGGTTAGATTTTGCCAGACCAAATGTCAAATTTTTAAGGTACCATAGTACTTGCTGCAAGAGATGAAATCGCATTCGCACACTTGTTTGAAAAGATATGAATGGAAATAAGTCTTAAATTGTCACATCCGTTCCCCTGAAAGTTTCGATTTGTCACCCTCCTTCGCAACACGAAGCCTAACGTAATTTTTTTTTACCGAGTTGGACGCTGTATCTAAGCTCTAAAATGACAAATTTCACAGATTCACATCACATGCTGCGCCTATAATTATGCGCGTTTTTGACAGTTTGGATAATAGTGTAAAAAACAAAAGAAGAGCACGTGGCTCAGCAAAAAGTATTTAATTTCTCAATTTTTCTTTTTTTTTTTCAGCAATGGCAACCCACTTACAAAATGTCATTCGTTTCGCATTAACATCAGTCGTAATAAATACGGATTTCCGTCGGTTGTTTTAATAATGAAAAGTGAATTAATTATGAAAACAAGTGAATAAATAATAAAAAGTGAAGTAATTATCAAAAAAAGTGATGAAAGTGAGTATGTAAAATGAGTTTGAAAACGATTATAACACATATCGTCTGTTTTCGAGGCACAGCATTTACGAAATTTCTTGAAGATGGGTGAGTTATTGTAAGATTCTACTGTCTTCTTTGCATTATTCAATATAAAGGAATATTCGCGCAGTGTTCTACATAAAATGCATTTACTAAATTATGCACCAAAAACATATATACAATGTATTTATTTCATTTCGCAAGCATCATTTTGCAAAGTATAAATAAAAGCTTTAACGAGCAATAGAGAGAAAGCGATTATGTGCTTGACATATTAAATTTCTTAAAGCGACATCTCTTGCAAAACAGAAACATATGCAGTATGGCCATTAAACTAAGCTTTTAAAAACTAGTAGCATACTCTTAGGCATATATGAAAAAAACAACTTTTTTACAGGCTTACTTTTTGTATGATAAAACCGATTTGGCCAATGCTTAAAATGTAAGATGATAAATCACTTTGAAAACTAACTACTGCTTTTTGATGAAGTAAATTCCTCACTTCCAAAAATCTTTCAAATCAATTAATGTTTCAATCAAAGTTTTCCAAGAAAATAATAATCTACATAAAGGGGCCCATTCATAACTCACTTTGGTCGATACAACAAGTTCAAAATTGAATAGCATTTACAACTGAACTTTATTTTTTAAGATTACAATAATAAAAATAATATTTAGCCACAGCAGCTCATATCCATTCTTCAAGCTAACAAATCAAAATTCCTTACGTCTGTTTGGTTACCGAACTGACCTGTAAAATATTGCACAACTCGCATTCAATTCATCTGCCTAATGCTTACAACTCATTTGCATAAGAACTGTAATAAAATTATAAAAGTTATTCCCTCATAAAATCAGAACTTTTCATTGTGTTTCCTCTCCAGTTTTTTCCAAATTATTATTTTTTTCTTTTTTTTTTCATTAATTGCATAAACATAAATGAACCCATTGTTTGCACACAAACACACACACACACACAAAATGCGCACAAACACAGAGAATATGTTGACCACTGTAGTATTGCCATAAAAGTATTATGAGAATGTTTGCTGGAAAAAAACTTTCCAAATCAAAAGTTATGCCATGATAATGAAAATTACTACAACTTAGCAAACTTTTGCGAAAAATTGTACAAGTAACCATGTAACCATTGTAATAAGAATGTAATGAGCAACGTGTTTTGATTTCATTAGATAGCGTATAATAAAAGTATGATACATTAAAGTATTTAGTTATGTGGAAAATTTCGTTATTCCGGGAATAAAATGTACAGGAATAAAAGACATCAGCGTAATTTTAACTTATTCCAATAAATTTGAGCTGAAAAACTCACTTAAACTGCAGGTTATTATTTTTGCCTAATTGAAGCAACATGAGTAAATTTGACAATAGATTCTTACCTTAAGATAGCACCATAACAACTAAATAATTATTTTCCCAATTAAATGTGTAATCATTCATTAATTACGTTTTATGCAGAACTTTGCTCAATTGAGTACAACACAAAGTTTTGTGAACTTTCGGCGAACAATTAAAGTTTCGTAATTAGATAATAATTATCGACATAGTAAGACAAATCTAGAGATTCAAGTGGAAAATCTTGACATACCTTTTATGCATTTGATAAATTGTAATGCGTATAAACCGAACATAGTAATGCGTCAACACAATAATCATTATTATGCTGATGATTATCATTATCAGTAGCAGTAACAAGAGCAATCTGAGCCACAACAATGCAATGTCATGGCAAATACAAAGTAATCGGTCAAGTGATATATGAAACGTAAACATTTGCAAACCAACAACTTTGCTGGTAGCTTGACAACCCTTACAACTATATGCTATCCCACTAGCTATCTATCACATACATTGATGCCTTAATATCAGTGACAGTGTGAATGAAGCAAATATGTATAAAGCATACCTTCATAGTTTGGTCTAATGAGCTTAAATTTGACACATAAGCCTAAAATTTATCACATGACTTACTGAAAATATTTAA
The DNA here is from genome assembly GCA_963662105.1 of Meiosimyza platycephala. Taxonomy (NCBI): domain Eukaryota; kingdom Metazoa; phylum Arthropoda; class Insecta; order Diptera; family Lauxaniidae; genus Meiosimyza; species Meiosimyza platycephala. The sequence goes on from OY759210.1 coordinate 88,692,863, forward strand.
GCAAATATTTAGCGATATCGAAAAAACAGCTCAACTAAGTTCAGTATAATGGTCTCCATCGTATAAAAAACTTTCATTAAAATTAATAATTTTTACTTATAAAACGGAATTTTTCATTACTTTAAGTCAAGAAGTCCTTTGATATAAATTCCTCTTCTCTATATTGAAATTAGTTAAGGCTCTTCCTAAAATGAAAGTTATGAAAATAGTATTCTTTCCTAGTTCAAGTAAATATTTACTTAAACCAAGGGAACATTTTGTTAAAAGCATATTTTGTCTTATAATCTTTTTTTCAATAAATATATAACATATTCAAAGTGAATATATAAACTGATATTTCGCTTGATATTACACAAGCATTAAAAAACAACAAACATTTAAAAAACTCTACGAAAAACACTAACGACCTCTAAGTCTTAATAGAATTGTCTGAAACTTTACTGTTACATTGCAATCGCTTTGTAAAAAGCAAAATTTGCTTTGCTCATGCAGCATATCATAAATTGATATTTCAACTTTAATTACTTTCGTTTGTAGCAAGGTTAGAATTTTAAAGAGAGACAAAGAACAACAAAAGAAAAAGTAAGCTTGAGTGCTAAAAATGAACCTCAAAAATTAATTGCGATAAAAGTAAAAATAAATCTCCTTGGCAGCAACTTGGTTTGCGTTGCTTTCAGTTATCAAAAGCAACAAGTTTTTTGCGTTTAACACCACGTGCTACTTTGACTTCTGCGTTTATGTTGACTTTGACATATCAGTGAAATTCCAGAATTTTCAATTAATTTTAATGACATACGTGTGTTTGTGTACTCAAGTATGTGTGCTTAACTACCCAGTAGACAATTAAGCAAGATCTTTTTCGAAAAAGCATTACTGTAGCAGCATTAATATTTTTGCCAGCATTGATTCATATGTAAGGCGCTTCCATAATGCATTTTCAAAAAAAAATGTTCATGCTAATATGCATTTAAGTATTTGATATTTTTTACACTTGCGATAATACCTTCCAATAGAAAGCCTGTAGCAGTAGCAATGAAATATACTTTCAATTTTGTTTTCATGATTCGTTTTTTTTTTCATAGTTCGTAATAAGTTTATTGGAACTTTGAGATAACAAAAGTTCGTTTGACCGTTTCAAGTGCAGACCTCTAGTACTTAATTCTTATGTATATGCTATATCCGAACCAGGATGTTAGATATTGAAAATATCGCCATCAATTTTTTATTGTGTCGATGTAATCACATATCGACTTTCGTTATATGCAAAAGTTTCAGTGAAGTGAAATAAAAGGCCTGTTCATGGAATGCAGCTTAGAATGACTTATCATGGATATGATACATGATGGCCTTTTTTTTCATGTATTTCTATGAAATCTCTTACGGCTAGCAGTCTTAGAAAGTTGCTTAACGCAGTTTTAGCGGCTCATTCCATAGAAAAAAAGAAGGAAAACTTTTGATAAAAGTTGTGATTTTTACTGAAAATTTATAGCTTAGGAGTAAGAGTGATAGGAGTAGAAATTTTGACTTTGTCACTAACGCAAAAACTAAAAAATTTCATACATTGACTTTTTAGCCTAGAATACGAAACTTGGTTTCAAGGTCAAAGAAAAGATTTCTGTTATTTAACCCTTTAGAAACCTTATAAATTTTGGTACTATTGTACTTAGGGACCGTTCAAGTATTACGTAACGCATTTAGGGGGGGGGGGAGGGGTTCGAATAAAGCGTTACGCTATGAGTTAAAAATCTTTTGTTTTATTTATTATTATCGCAAAAGCGACGAAAACATAACAAAAGTCGCTACATAATTGTGACTTCTAGGTAAACATGGTCACTTGGGTGACCCCGTAACGGGAAAGGGGTCAAAAATCACCAAAAATTTCGTTTGGTAATACTTGAACGGTCCTTTAATTGTGGAGATATTGCGCTGTGGAAAACTAAAATGGAACAAACTGTATATGTTCCGGAACATATGAATGTATATGTTTCCGGTCAAACTAGTTTTAGGCCAAACTAGTTACCGTTTAGTCTAAAAATAGGCAATGAAGTCTTAATGCAAAAGCACTGTGGCTACCGAAGACTAAGGCTTAAGCAAAGTAGAACAATACAATTCTTAACCACTTGAGCTATTTTGGGCTACTGACATTACCTGTGCAAAGTGCGCTTTTCATTGTAAAATGCAAATTGCGCTGTTAGTTATTTCTCATTTGTTGTTACAGCTGTCAAAACGTCAGCCTAAAAACATGCTTTGTTTTAATGTCAAATGGTAAAGTTACTTCGATTTGACATTGCTATTTTTAGAGTCATTTCGTTTGTTGGAGTTGAGCCCCATGTTGTAGCGTTTTGATGTTTAAAAATTCAATGGTTTCCCATATTTCATAAATTGAGACATTCATCAAGAAAATAGCCATCATCGTTACCAGCTGAACTATAATCGGAAAAAATGTTTCGAGGATAAATAAAGTTTGAACGACATTCTCAAGACAGATAATTTTGCACAAAAGCAATTGTTCATTTTTAGCCAGAAATATTTCTTCTGATTTCTCGGATAGTGGATGCTACCGACAAAAAATATTTTCACTGCATGAGCAACAACGAAGCATTGTGATATATTTGTTCTTAGAGCAAAAAAGATACATCTGCAAATAGAGATCTGCCTTAAGAGCAATTCAAAGGCATAGATAACATCAACAGTATTTGAATAATGGTCAAGGAATGTAAAACCATTTTCAAGATTACGATTATCTTACGTAGACTCATCTGCCTATGGCTCATGAATTAACGGAGATAATAAATTTTATCAAACTTCATTAAATGTAAATCAAAAATAATTCATTTCATTGTTTCTTCAACGCTTAAAATTACAAAGAAATTTACTTAAAAGGAAAAACTGCTGAGTTGTTATCCCGACCGTTGAGATTTTCTTAACATACCTAGGTACTTCATTCACATTATTATAAAAATTGAAATAAATTTCATTCCACAATTTTCATTTTGATTTATGCGCCCAATAAAATGCTGCTGCCTGCATTCCATTACTTTGCTGCCAATCACTTAAAATTCCTAGTAACCAACCAAGCAACCAAGCAAACAAGCATCTCGGGGCTTAAATGGATGAGAACATGGAGACTGGTAGGTAAGTGAGAAATTCAACTGTAAACAGTAAAGACTTGAAATATAGAAATGAAGTGAAAAAAATAATATAAATTTCCACGCCATTAACGCGCATTGAGTACAAAAGAAAAGAAATCGCAAAATAATCATTACACTTCATCAGTGCTAAAATATCACCATACCGTTGCGTCGTGCTATCCGAAGTGGGTGTTTTTCACAACACTTCAACTCAAGCTACCAACAGCACTTAATAGATGAAGCTTGATAAATGCAGCATAAAATCTCATACTATTTATAGTGGGTTTTTTTTTGTTGTTCCTCAAGAAGTAGAAGCAGCAACATGAAATTACTTTGAATTGATTTCATTAGGTTTTTGTGCAACATCGTCATTGTCATCATCATCATCATCATCATCATCATCAGCAACATTACTATCGTTGTCATGACAGCAATAGTAGTGATGTTGCATAAAATTTTGCAGCATTTATTGTCACTGTAGAGTAATGAATTAACTTTTTACTTTGCAGTTTTAAGACAAGAGGCTGTCTTAAAGCACAGTTTATTTGTATAATTCTTTCTTTGACTCTTATAAAGTCATTACATTTCCAAAGAAGGCTAACAATTTTTCTTTACTTCTTCAGCATCAGGATCTTAAGTTCCTTTTTTTTAATTTCGTAATTGATTTAGTACTGAACAACGACAGTAATTAGTTTCTTGGTTGTTGAAGTAAATGTCAGTTTCACTTTGTGAAAATTATTTTTAAGCCACATGCTAATGTAAAAATTAACAAGTAAAGGTGTTATATTCGGCGAGAACGAAACTAACATACCCTGCAATGTATTGAAAGTACCTTTTAAATAAATGTTAAAAAAACGTTGAAGAGTTTGAATACGTCGAAAAAAATGTATAATGAAAATGGGTTGAAATCCTTGTAAAAATTTGAAAAATGTTGACAACGTCGAAAAAATATGGAAAATGTTGAAAAAAATTGAAAGCTGTTGAAAAGCTCAAAAAAGTTCCTTGAGGTTGAAAAATGCTGAAACAAAGCAAAATCGCTGAAAAAATCGAAAAATATGGAAAATATTGAAAAATGTTGAAAAAGTCGAACAAATACATATGAGATATGCAGGCCCAGATTTAGAAATTTGTCGCCCTTACGCCGTTCACAAATTGCCACCCTTCTTCACTGGTGAATATGGACAAAAAAATGTTTAATATGAAAAGTGAGGACCTTTTTTTTTTTTGCTTGTCAACATTTTTTTAGGTAGTTTAGGGGGCGACATTCCAAGTATTCGCATTTGTTCCCCCCAGTGTAACTCTCTCACCATCACCAATGCATTGTAATGCATTACCACAGTTAAAAAAATTAAAAAAAAAAATTTTAAAGTTCTCAATATTTGCTGCCTCTAAGTTCTGGCCGCCCTAGGCACTGGCCTAGTGTGCCTATAAGGTAAATCCGGGCCTGGAGATATATTGAAAAAAGTTAAAACCATAAAAAAACCTCTTACACCAAATTTTAGTACGATTGCTCATATACTTAACTTAACGAATTTTACTTGTGTGGGAGGTGCCACGCCCTATGCTGTTATTTCCGCTGCTTTTGTTTTGAAAATTCTTTATAGCAAGGTAACCAGCTACATTAGTTTTCATACCAATTGCTGCAATAGTTTACTTACATAAGCACTTACAATTTTGTGTTCATATGGGAGGTGCCACGCCCACTGATGTAATTCCACTGTCGAAATTCATTTAATATCAAATCTTCTAGTGGCTGACATCTTAACATCAAATTTTATGAAGATTACTCTCATAGCACACTGTTTATAGCATTAAATGTTTTTTGCTTGTATAGGAGCCACTCCTACAGCCACTAGTGAGCCAAATTTTGTGTAAGATACATTATACCAAGTATATCTGTTTTATTAAATTTCATAACGATTACGTTGTTAGTTCTCTTAATATAACGTTTATAAATATTGTGGGCTGTGCCACGCCCTTTAACTAGTTTTATCAGTACGCCGACTATGCCCTCAGCGGCATCATCTCTAAAATATTTATGAAAATCGTATGTGTCAATTTCGAAATATACATCAACATTTTTAATTGTAAAATAAATCCACAATCAATTCTTCAATTCCGCCCACTTTTAGCACAATTCAAGTTATGTATGATCTGTATCCTCATATAATGTCGTCATGTCTTTTCTTTCGCCAAATATTTAAAAATTTATACTTCTCGATTAATTCCAATAATCCACTAATAATTTCAGCTTAAAGTTCTCAAAATAATTGATTGCGTTTTAATAAATTATTGGCATCCTTACGCAGCAATTGCAAAATCTTTTCGATTGTTGTCAACTTTTTAAGAAAAATGACATCGACCAAATCTTGAAACTTCCAACTCACACCACCACCACTCGTTGACGATGGTAACAATTGCGATAAAAATGCTTGCTTGTGCTGGTTTTCATTTACATACAAAATAATGTATTACCAACAATTTATTTTCTTGCTTATCATAGAAATTGCAGTCTCATTCGCTCAAGCACCACAAGGAAAAACGAAGATAAAACGAGGATATTTGGTACATTGGCGGCGCGGCGCGCTCATATCACATCACTTCATGCGCGTTGCGCCGCATCAAACAGGAAGAGGAAGTAGCAATTCAGAGACAAACTCACACACACACACACACACACACACAAACTCACTCTGAGTGAGTGTGTTTTTTGGTATTGCAATGGGAAGAGGAAACCGCATAATAATAAACCAACACAACTACACTCTCACATCATTGCGCCAAAATACCAACAACACAGTGATGACTTTCTATTCTACTTTGTTAGCAGTTGAGTGCCTGACGCTAATGGTGACGCAGCCGTTGTTGCTCCATGAATGACGAGATCTTAAGTAATGTTGTGCAGCAGCAATTGCAAGAAGCACCACAACAACAACAAGAATAGTAACGATATATAATACAATACAATGCCACAAAATTCACAATATAACAACAACAGCAACAACAACAACAACAACAACAGTGAACAGGAACTGTAGTGCCAACAAAAAGCCAGAGCTTGCCTTAGCAAGTGAAATGTGTGGAAACAGGAAATAAATGATTCTTAGACATTGTGCGCTCCATCAAAATTATCACACAGTCATTGTACAGTGGGGTAAATTTAACTATTTTTGGATTAGTGTAAAAATATGCTTGCTTGCATATACATATGATAAAATCTAAGCGTCTCTCTTGTAGAAGACAGAATTTGTTGAGATGAAAGCTAGAAAAGTGTACTTCTCTTCTGGAACAAGTTATAAGTGCTTACAATCGTCTATCTGTTAACGATACATGTTATATATTAGACAAATTACATTGATCTGCTAACCCAAACAAGAGTACATACCTGTAAAAGCAAAGGTTTTTTTGAGCCTGAATTATGTCATAAATTATTAAATAGCAAAACTTTTTTCTGGCCAAGATCTATATGTATTCGAATACCTTCAAAATAGAACACAAAGATCACGGATCATCTTAGAAACAGCAGATCGCCCAAAGGTTTTTCAGCGTTCGGATTGAGTGTTTCATTTCTGTTTCAACTTCCGTGATATGTTAAACACTGAAAAACACTTCAGCGAAATGACTTAGCAGTGAATATCTACCGAACGTTTTTGCTCTCTCTCTCTCTCTTCTGGGCCGCTACACAGTGTAACACTTTCCTATAAGCTGCAGCCAAAACTATAAGGACTTGTCGTAGAGTAATGAAATTCGGCATGGGCTTTTTTTTTGCAAAGTTCAAGAATATTTTTAAAAATGAATAAAATCGGTTCATAATCAAGTATAGCTCCCATACAAAAAAAGAAAATTTTTTTTTTAAAAATTTTTTTTTTACAAAATTTCAGAAGTAGGGTTCTTTCTTCTTTAAAAATAAGGCTAAAAAAATGTGGTCAAGTTTTTACCTTCTTTAAAAGGAAATAAAAAACAATTTAAAACCAGTTAACAGCTTTCACGTATTTTTATTATTTTTTTGAAAAATATACATATATGTGGGGGTTTCTGGGGTCGCTGAATACGAATCCTTAGTCAGAAATTTAAAATTCAAGATGGCATACCCAATATGTCGAAAACTCAATACCCTAATCCACCATATTGAATTTTAAATTTCTGACCTTGGATTCGTAATCAGTGACCACAGAAACCCCCGTATACCAAATTTGGTACTAATCGGTTAATTTTTAAACAATACGTCCGCAATATTGAATCCGCTATTTTGAATTTGAAAATTTTTAAAATATAGCCTCAGATTCGTAATCGGCGACCCTAAAAGCCCCTGTATAATAAATTTGGTACAAAACGGTTGATTTTTAAAAAAATATGTCCGCCATCTCGAATCCGCCATCTTGATTTTGTAAATTCTGACTTCGAATTCGAGATCAGCGACACTCAAGACCCCTGTATACCGCATGTGGTGCAAATCGGTTGACTTTCAAAAATTCTACAACCATAGTGGATTTTTAACCGCCATATTGGATCCGCTATGATGAATTCTGTCAACCTTCCACGCCAGCTTTTTAAGAGCTACAATTTGAGCTAAAAAACGATCCGATCGGTTGAGAGTTTTTTATTTTTTTGCTGGACACTCGATTTTTCTTCGGCTTCCGGCCGCCATATTGGAACGGCCAAATTGGATTTTGTGAAGGCGCTCATGTGCATGTGTCCTAAGCTTCAAAATGAGCCCTCGGGCGATTTTTTTGGTCACTCCAAATTTTGGACTCAGCATTGATCCGGTTGACATGGATCGACTTTTTCACTATATCAAATTTTATCAAGTTTTCTCGAATTTTTCAAATTTTCTCAGCTTTATTTAACATTTTCCATTATTTTTGACCTTTTTCAAAATTATCCATTTATATCAACCCATTTCAACTTTTTTCAACATTTTTCATATTCCTTTGACTTTCGGAACTTCTTTGATGTTTTTCAAATTTTTCATATTTTTTTTTCACATTTTCCAATAGTATTCAATTTTTCCAACTTGTTAGATATTTTCAGCGGCATTCAACCTTTTCCATATTTTTTCAACTTTTACAGTCCCAAAACAAGAAACAGAACTATTATCGGTCTTCTCGTACTGCAAGTTTAAATGCCTTTTTTATCTAAAATAAAGCCACTGTGCATATCAACTGCCACCTAGAAATTCACTCAAAAGTTGCTCCTAGTTTAACCATAGAAATATAAACATTAAACATAAATAATAATAACAAAAAAAAGAAAAAAGATTTAGGAAAAGAAAAGAAAAAAAACTCTCCATTACTTCCACTTAACTTGAATACAACGAATTCGGCATAAACCAGCACCAAACAGAAACTTCAAAAGTATGATGATATAAAGTTTTTAAAGTCAACTTTCATCATACGGAATTTACGCGTGTGTGAAGCGATGCCATAAAAAGTACAATTTTTTCATCACTGCACAAAATAAAGGAGTTACAATAAGCCAAGCAGAGTGTGGCAGATGCAAGAAAAAAAAAAAAACAGACGGCAATCAGGAAAAAAGTATGATATAATAATAAAAGTAGCACTACCACCAACAACGAACTCATAGCGGAAGAAGCTAAGCGAGATTTTAGAGTGTGAGCTTCAGTATGATTTAAGGGATATAAGCTAAGTAGATATATTGATATACGGGTACGACGCGGCGTAAGTGCAGGAAAAGAAGTGACAAAAGTTGGTGGGTATGAATGCTGGTAATATTTTGAGGACCAGGAAGTAAATTGTTGACAAAATGTGCAACAATGAATTCAATGCTGCTTAGCAGTTGATCGAATGGAAAATTGCTAGGATTTTTATTAAGTGGAAATAAAGAGCAAGTGGTGCTACCCTGTTGTGTCAGCATTTTTTTTTTATTTTTTTTTTCAGCATACTAACAAAGGAAGCGCTGCACAAAAGTTAAATTGAGTTATTTAAAAAAAAAAAAAATTAAATTCTAAAAATGCCAAAGCTTTAACAAACAAAGCTTTTAAAAATGTCAAAGTGTCCGCTAATATGAAATTTTTCGAAAAATATGAGCACAATGAAATTACAAAAAAAAAAAATCTTAGATAAAATAAAAATCATAAAATTAAATCATCAAAATAAAAACAAGCAACTGGAGCGCAAGCATGATGTAGTGGAAAAAATGTATGAAAGACGGAGCAACTGAACAATGGCGAAGCACCCAAGGACAATCAAAGTAACAAACAAATGTATGCAAAAGCAAAAAGTTGTGTCCAGGAAAAAGAAAAAACCCTAGCACATTTTTTTTACATTGGCTTCCCTTATGCACCACTGAGTGCAGCGAGACAAAGTTTATGAATGCAACAAAATTAAAGTAAAAAAAAAAGCTTAATAAAATAAAATAAATTTTTGTGTAGAAAAAAGTCTTGTAGTAAAATAGACTAAAATTTATACATATATTTTTTGCAATATATTTTATTTTTATTTTTAAGTAAGCAATTTACAAACAGGAAAACGGAAATGGCGGCACATTGCAATGCGCGCATGAGGAATTTTTAATTTCATTCCATACGACAACAAAGAGTTCTAGGACCAGCGCGCTTCGTCGTACGGTTTTTATTAGAACTGAACTTTTTGCTCGCCCTCTGTGCTATCTAAATAAAATACTGAACTTAAAAAAAAATACTGAAAAAACGAAAATATATATTTCAGAACGGAAAGAAATTTTTCATGAGCATCATCACAGTGCGAGATGCCGCGATAGCGACAGCAACAGTGACAGCGACATAAAGTGATGACATATGGTTATGTCGGTCGTAAATTCAAATTGTCGCAATTTTTTTTTTTATGTTTGCTCTACGTTTGTCTACATAATAATGAGTTTGAATATTTTATTTTTAGAATTAATTGGAAATTTATATACCGTGGCTTTATTTTTAAAACTAAAAATTTCCATCAGCTGTTGATTTGAAATGTTGTTTTTAATAGTTGGTTTTGGTTTTGTTGTCAAAAGTTATGGAGAGCATAATAAATTTACAGCTTGTTAATAATTTTGAGCGCAACGAGTTATCATGTGATCGTTAATTCAAGTTTCCACAAAGCACGCTATACGCTGAGAAAACGATTTGATTGAATATAACAAATATATGATTGAGTCAAACATAAAATGCTTCAACTAACATACACCACCATTCGATCTAAATGCAATATGTTTGACTTAAATAAATATTCGATTCGACTATATAAAATACACATTTGTCATATCCAAACAAATTGTTATCACAGTGTACCGGCAAATTCTCCTCACCGAAAGTGTTCACTTTCTTTGTAAATGATAGATAGTAGCATTGGAAGTTTCTGAGGCATTTGTTCAAGTTTGACATCGCAACCCTAATGAAAACTAATTACAATAACATCGGTACTGTCCACGTTCTTCTCATAATCAGTCACTGCAGTGGCCGCCACATCCGTATTATCTTAGATGAATTCACATCAAACAAATACTCTATCAGTACTGTAGATGACCTCCAGACATTCCAATAAATTGATTTGCAGACAACAGCAACAACAGTCATGTGCATATATCGCTTCAAAGAGCGCCCAAGCTCTGTGCAAGTTGGGAGAGAAAGTCAGCATATGACATAAGTGAGCTAAAAGCAATCTCCACGAAGGTTCATGCTAATTGCGTCAACTTGAATGCTAGCAAGATTCAAGACATAGACATTACTAGATCAACAATTTTTGACATTTTGGGTATGTGAGTTAAGGGGGCAGGTCCAGTCATGGCCGTGAAAATTAGAGCATTTTGAATAATTTTTTTTTTTGGTATTAATTTAATTTATTTAATAAAAGTGATAATGTGGAATTATTACATTATGTTTCAACTTAACTTGACGAAAGTTAAAAAAAAATATATTAAAAGTCTTGCGGTGACCATCACAAATCCTTGGAAAATCATCTAAAATCAATCGGATAAGATGCATTTAAAGTTTTACGTTCGGTACTCTTACCACCGAGAGCCCTTCGGTTATTGCCGAATAAAAGTAATTATCAGTTTGACTTGAAATTTTCAGGATATATTTTTAAGATTGTATACTTTAAGAAAATGCAAAAACAAAATATCGATTTCTCAAAAATCATGACTGGACCTGCCCTCTTAATCGGATATGAAATGGTCAGATTATCTGTTCAGACAGAGATGTTTACAAAAATCTGCTTCGGGAGCTGGTAACAACAACATCATTTTGGCCAACATCAGCTTTGCTACTTTAAGCTGTGCATCCTTGATCTAAGATATAATTTAGCTCTAAGAATTCAATGCAATATTTGAGCTAGGGCTACAAAAAATGTTTAAAAGCTGCTACATAGAGTTCAATGACGTGCAATGAGATGTGAATATCGTCACCAACTTGAATCTCTTGAGCACCACCACAATGTTGAATATTTTACTCTTATCTTAAAATACAAGGTACAAAAAAATTCAAGGTACTCTCTCGCAGCGCTCGGGCATTTCACATCAGACCCATCCTTTACCCTTTGTACTGCTGTTCGATAGAACATTGCACTATTGTGACAACTTGTACTTTAGTCGCACTATTACATTGTGGAACAAACTCCATCCGATTGATTTTTTTCCTGACATCGGCAAAAAAAAAAAAAAAAAATTTTCATCGACACTACTCTAAATTTCGCTCTTCCTTCTGAGCTATCTACTGTTCTTACAAACCAAGCTTTTTTGTAAGATTTTGAAATGTCTGCGTACCTAATCGTTTCTATTTCTAATGATTTTATTAAAATGGATTTTTAAACAGCTGTCTGAGGTAAAAAAAAGTTATTTGGTTTTTGTTGCTCGTCGGCAATGGCATTACTAAAAATGTTTTATTCAAATGGTACGAAAAAAAATGCAAAAATGCAAAAAGTTCTGAAAGAGCGGCGAAATAATGGCAAAAAATGGACATAGCAACTAAAGTGCAACAATAAAAATAGCGCATAGAATTTAACGCATTGAAAAAAGGTCAAACTTGCTCGTCAGTTTTTCATTATATTTTTTGCCCCCCCCCCCTTTTTTTGTGTAGTAAAAAGCAAATTCATGTTCAATGGTCTCCAATTCAATGGATTACATAATGAAAGTGACAGCTATTTGATAGAGAGTCTCTGTGTAATGTGTTTTTGTGTGCAGATATTTCATGCTACGGCGATTCTTCGTAGATTTGCTATGTATGTGAATGCAAATACGGAGCAATAAAAAAAATCGGTTTCAAATAAACAAGATTAAGTTCAGAGCGGGTATTTGTTGCAAAAACTTAAATCAACTGGATCAGTAGGCCGTACTTTTTACTATATAAAAAAAACTAATGATACTCATTAAGGATAGAGAATATTGAAAAGTTAATTACGAGTATAAAGAATCAATTGTAAAATTGATGTTAAGGATAAAACGAACTGAAGAAGTTGAAAAAAGAAAAAATTAAACAAATGTTTTTGTAACGATATATCGAAAAAACGCCTTGAAAATTGAACGATGTATACTTCGGCTGTTATTTTGGCACTGTGACTTGCAGAAATTAAACTTTGGATTTATGTATACATATAAGAATTCACCTCTGCAAGGCGGTAATGGAGTTGAGCAGTTGCTATCAGTTTTGGGTTGACGATTTTCCAATTTTTTAAACATCTGTTTTGTACTGTAGTGACATTAGTCTTAAGGTCGTTCTTTTCGCCCTGGCGGCCCAAAGTGCCACCTCTCTAAGTCTAACAGTGCTTCCATATATCAGATATTTTGTGTCGTACTATCGTACGGAGTAACAAGTTTTCTTGAGAAATTAACTTCGCGATGTAATATACTCCCGAATATAAGAAACGGTACCTCTTAGAAATAAAAGCGCCCGAGGGATTTTTATTTTTTTTTGCTGAAAAATGGTCAGTGAGTTACCTCGAATACGTAGCATAATGAATTTTTGGAAGGATGCAACTTGAGGGTTAAAACTTTTTCCAGACAACCGTGTTTTGTTATCATAGACAGTAACTTGCCAATAAAACGGCAAATATTACTTTTCCAAAAGTTTAACGTCACTGGTATAACCGCTTGAGCCAGTGAATTCAGATATTTTACACAAGAAATAATCCAGCGATATCGCATCATGCTATCTTTGTGGTCTATTATTCTATCCTATTATTTCACGAGATCATGTTAATTTAAAGTTAAATTAACTTAGTATATCCCCATGATTTTCAAACCCTGCTGCGCTATAAGTATTTCATTCGTAAAGTTATAAATGTTTTTTTTGCGCAAAGGCTTTGCTTGGTGTGATCAAAAATTCGATATTTAATCCCTATATGAAATTACGACACTCTTAAGTAATCACAATATCTAACAAATATCTTTTCAGTAAGGTTTCAAATCGCCTAAGTTACAATTGAAATCGGTTTCGTGTGCTTTTATTGATAGCATCCAATGCAATCCAATGCAGCATCATTTCATGCGCTAAAATCTGTGTCGTTTCCTTTGTATCTCTAATGGCATTTCAGTTATCTGACTATCACATTGATAATTTAATTAACTACCACTGACACATACAAACATACACACATACATATGTATACGTACTACAGCCTACTATTTCCAACGTTACACATAACAATTGAGAAGTTGATGCACATCAATGCACTACACTGCTAGTGTTGTCAAATGTCCAAGGATATTGCCGTTAGTATACAGTGCCTGACTAATGGTGTGAAAGTTAGATGTAGTTGTAAAAAACAATAAAAAATATGAAGTGAAAATTAAAAAAGAAAAAAATAGAAATAAATACCACATGGTAGCACATCCAAAAGCTTGCGGCCATACGCAGCAGTTCTTTTTTTAACGAAAGTTTATCCAACCTATTTTATAAGAAATTTATTCTGAAGCAATGCAACGATGGTCATTAAGTTTAAGTCTTAAGTTTTCTGATTTATTTACGCTACGAAAACGTAGTGTTTTCAACTTGGATGATAGTAACAATATTTGCCTAAAGAGAGCTTTTTCACATCAATATTGTCTATTTAATTTTTTAAATAATTTTGGGTAACAAATATATTTTTTTGCTGAGTTTCCTGTTTAGTACTTTTAGTACTGAAAAAAAAATACAGCGTTCTTGTTTGAATTAAAGACCAATATTCTTATGGAATATGTTTTTTCGTAATAAAATTTTTTTAGTTAGTTCATATGGCTCAAAACTTCTATAGTACGATTCAGTTATATATGTTTATATTTGGGAACAAAAGTTAACTCTGGATTCTCCATCTGGTGACAAAATACTGACTGAGTTGAAGCGACGTCAGAAAAATTGTTTTAAAATACAGCTGAATATTCTATTATGACAAGGGTTATTAGACCACCTGGATTTGAAGCGGAAAATTTCTTATAACTATTTCTTTTCCACCAAATATTTGTATATTCAAATTTCTACATAAATATTATGTAAAAAAACACATGATTCGATAAATTGACCCTTCGACATTTGATAAGACTACAAACCCAAATATACTCAAAGTAATCTTGAATATTAATGCCAAGCAAATTTTGGCAACTGTCTGTTCAGTCAATGAATATGAAAGCACATGACATGCTCGAAGTAACAAGCATCCACATAAAATGCTGCCAAATTGTGCAACCTACACAAAAACTGCTACTATTTCCCTCAAAAGCTTGAAGGCAAGAGTGAAACCATGTGTTGAAAATTGAAATCAAAATAGAGTCTAGCTAAGTAAAAAAAAGGAGAAATAAAAACTATTAATGGTGTTATCTTTGGCCTCACCAAAAATGCAGTACCCTACATACGCCTACTTGTCATATTACTATATATTTCTGAGAGAGTATGTTCGCTGAATAACCTAAAACTCTATTTCTCGCTCTCTCTCTCTCTTTAACTATAAACATATTCTCAATTCAACGAGATAAAATTTAAATTTTACCCAGTATATCATATCCATATAGTGGTGCCCACCACCACAAGCAACTTTTCATTCTCATTTTTATGCTCTCTGAGCCTGCTCGTTCTCTGGGCAGCACCGATCATATTTCATCATTAAATAATTACATTTGGTTTTCCAGTAGACGGATATGCCTAAGTCGTCTCAGTATTTAGCGCAGATCAAGAATATTTATAATTTTTCATACATGCCACACCCACTTACATACATATATGCATTACAAATGAAATGTCAAACTAAATATACCCAATATGTAGTGTACCAAAAATGATGCGCTATTGCCAAAAAGGAATTGCATACCACTGGACACAAAATGTCAAGTTTGTTATTTTGTTTTTACAATTTTTTGAAGTTTGGTCCTTGTAAAAAAATTTTTTTTTCTCAATATTTTTGTTGTTTTCGTTGCAATAGCGTGTATTGCAGCATAGTTGAAAATTGCGAAAAAAAAAATTCTAACTTTGAATGTCTGCTGAATTTGGAAAAAATTGAAAATTTGTAAAGCGAAAAAAAAAGAAAACGATACATGGAGTATAAAATTAAGTTTAACAGGTGCAATTGTCGTTGCAAAAGTGCTTATGGAATTTTTTTTTGATATTATCGGGAATTGCTTAAAATTTTAAAGCGCTTTGAGACCAAAAGTTTTAAAATGGCCATGCTGTTAGATATAAACGGTCTAAAACTATTGCAGTTCGATAACTGGACTATATTGCAACGTGATTTATTCTGCAGTGATAGGTATTCTTGAATTAGAAAAACGTTAGACCAAGCTATGTGGTCTAAGGTGAATACGGAGCGGAGCATTCGTAGAATTTTTGGCCAAGATTAAGCACTACTGAAAATCCTTTGTGGAGCTTTGTTAATGCTATAAAGAGGCTATAGACATCCTCTGACATATCGTTAATATGTTTTTTTTTTTGAACCGCACTATTTCCGTTAGAGTGCTGTGTTTAATGGTTTAAGCAGCTTAACAAAATGGTGTTCGGCCTATATTTGGCTACATACAAAGAAGTTAGAATGTTGGTGCTTTAATATTTAATATTTGTATTTATATATATTATTATAATTGTTCACTTTTTACAAAACATTTGATTTCCAAAGCCCTTTAGTGATGAAAGCAGTACTTTCTAATTAAATTCCTTATTGGGCAGTTTTTGCACTTACTTCAATCTGCTAGTTATCGAGAAAAATCGGACTGTATTCTGTTATAAGGTGATAATCCTTATTAGCTACTTGATTAAAAGGAGTTAAATCAGCTGGATTTTGTGCCTTAGATCAGGTCTCTATAATTCAGGAAAGAAACCATAAAAAATTTAATATATAAAAAATTCATACCAAAACGAATCGTCTGGAATCAGTGTTTTCGAAAAAAAAAATTACTAAGTCTAACAACTTCTTAAAATGTCGTTGTCGTTGTACTCATCAAGTTATATACTTTGAGACTAAAAAATTATTATTTATATAATTTTAATAAAAAGTTGTCCAAAAAAGGTTTATAATTCTATTAAATTAGTTATCTTTATAGTTTTCGCTGAAGATCTAGATCACAAAGGCAAATATGTGCTACAATAATGCTATGCTTATTAGAAAATTTCATTAAAGCTTTAGTTAAGTAAATAAATAAAATAAAATATAATTAAATAAACACTTCAAAGCAGTTATTTACTACCACAACGCATTAAACATATAAATGAATTTCCAAATATAAAATGTTCAATAATGGAAAATGCCATTTAATGTCCTGCACGAAATTATTGCCTTATCATAAAAGGCGTCGTAAATCCAAAGCAACAACCATTTGATTGGCAATAGAAAACCAAAAAATTCTATAATTGGCTAATGCAATTTAACTTCAATAAAGAAAATACCACAAATTTCCACATGCTGCCGGACTTAAGTCTTTACGAGTTTTTTTTTCTTGGGATTTTTTTATTTTTCGTCTGGTATTAAAGTAGTCCTGTCTGAAAGCCACCATTATTATAGTCAATTATAGAGAAATTTGTTATCCATTTTAGCCGCAAAAAGAGAAAAACAAAGTAATGCCATCAAATTGAAGACATTAAAAAGTCGCTACCCCAACGACAGTCTCCCCTCTACATTACTTCACTATTTTTAGCCGATTTTCTATCAGCTAAATGTCTTTATTTGCGCAAAAATTTCCCTTCATCTACCACCCAATGAACTGTCATTGCGGCGTGTGATATTAAATGTGACAAAGCCTTAGGGCTTTTGGCTGATGACTTTCATGGTCATTTTTTGTTTTTTTTTTTTTTAACGCCGCGCTGTTGGCCATTTTACAGCGCTATGTAGTTGCAGATTTGGTCATGTAAACCTAAGTAAAATTGCGTGCCGTGACTTTGAAAAGCGGGACATAAAAAATTTGAAAAAAATTAAAAATAAAATCCAATATTGTGTTAACATTATGGGAACGAGCTGATATAGAAATAATACAAACATTTAGGCTTTGCGTTGCATTGGTCTTTTGGTTTTTTGACAATTGTTTTTGCTTTGGCCATTTTCAACTAATCTTTTTGATTATGCCTGAGAATAATGTGCAAACAGTTTGGTATTATTGCAATATTTAAAATCGCCTGAAAAATATTTATGTTCTTCTGCCAAAACTTTGGCACGACATGAATAATGTGGTTTATTCAATTTGTTGACATAATTGTTTCAAATAAGGAAGTTTGAGCTGTGAGTAAACTTTAGTAGAGATTCCTGATGTTTTTTTTGGCGATTATTGCATTTTATTTGGCATATCGAAACGAGAAAATATTTATGTAAAAAATTGTAACGTAACATAATGTAATGTAACGTAACGTAACGTAACGTAATGTAACGCAAAGTAAGTTAACTCAATGTGCCGTAACGAAAAGTAACATAACATAACGTAACGTAACGTAACGTTATGTAACGTTATGCAACGTAACGTAACGTTATGTAACGTAACCCAAAGGAAAGTAACTAAATGTGACGTAACGTAAAGTAACATAACGTAATGCAACTTAAAGTAACACAACACAACGTAACGTAAAGAAGATTGCTCTCAGTAATCAAAACTAATTCACTTACAGTGCGGCGAGTAAATGCTATATTGTCCAATTTCTCTAAGATACTTCTCAATTTCGAAACATTCAGTTGGAATGGATTATAGATTTGCTGGCCGGGCTATCTTCAAACAGTTTCAACGTTTTGAAGGACAAATACACCGTGCACTTCGATTTCCTCTAATCCAAAGGAACTTCTATCAAAACTATACACAATGCTTTCACTTTAAGTTCACGCCACCTTTAATTTCAGACTCTCGGCCCCAGAATTCAATTAAAGCGTCACTGTGTAGAACACAAATTTATGTTGCCAACGAAAAAAAAAAAAAACAAATTCAGTTAAAACAAGGACAATACGATAAATAAAAACAAAAAATAAAATTCGAAAAAAAATCCGAAAACGAGATGGGAAAATTGTAATAAAAATCAAAATAGCGTAAAATTATTGTTATGCTTCTGGTACCAAATTCCAGTTACAAGCAGCAACACGCACTTCATGTTCCCCTCCCTTCACAAATGTACTTCTCTAATAAAAAAATCAAAAAAAAAAACAAAAACGGAAAATCCACACACACAGCAAAAAAACAGTCCGCGAGTGAATTAAAACAAATTTGCTGCGGGGGAATTTTCGCTGGGATTAAGCCATTGAGTTGTTGTTGTTGTTGTTACTGTTGTTTTTGTTATTGTATTTTGTGGCATGTTGCTGTTCCGAGTTATTTGATATGCGTGGAAAACAAGATAAATAAATGGTCGCAATTGGGGTAACAACGGAAACCTTACTCATATCCAAAGCGATAAGCGCGACATTCCCCATAAGCTAAGTTTTAGCATGAGAGCTAGTTACCCCTGACCCTACGGAAGGACCTTTATTTGTTTTGTGTTTTTTTTTTTTGTTTTATTCGGCTATCATGGTGTGCTACTGCCCTCAAGGACTTTCTAAATACAGTCAAAGCAGTAGTAGTAGCAGTAGTAGTAATGGCAACGGTAGTCGTGAAAGATTTGCTTTGCTTTCAAATTTTCGCGTAGGTCGTTGAAAATTTTATTCGTTTTTTTGTATTTATTTCTTTATTAAGACAGAGTGTATGAGATGCTAGGGTGGCTCAATATGATAAATTATAGCTTGAAATAAAATCAAACAACATTTTTTATTTAAAGTAGGTCCCTTCCCGCATGCAATATAACTGAGAGACTGACTGAAGAACAAACCTTCAGTTTCATCAGCGAGGCTTTTGTTTTTCGGATTTCGTCTCGTTTTGGAGCCACCATTTCGAAGAGTTTTGACTGGTTTGCATGTCGTACTCATAAACCAATGTTTTGTTGTCAGTTATTATGCGTTGCATGAAGGTGGGATCCATAGCAGCTCAAGAAATCATGCTTTTGGGGACCTGCTTTCGAGGTTCTATTTAGACAAAATTGAGCTATGGAGACAAAATGTTTGAAGTGGACAGGCTACGGGCAACAAGCGAATGTATTAGAGATGTAGTTTTCTGAGTTATCAACCGTTCACCTTCGCCCGTTAATAATCAACACATTGCTTTCCGTTAAAGAATACCACAGCGACTGGCCTTGTGTTGGACTTTTTTAACAACGATAACGAATCCTATAAAATCTTTGAAAAAGAACAAAACAGCGGGTAAAGATCATTTGGTTGTCAAAATGTTGAAAGCTTCCACGGAGTTTACAGCTGAACTTCTGTACCCTATCCTTATCTAAATTTGGGAAGAAGAAGAACGCAGACCTGAAGACTGTTTAAAATTTGTCTCTTAAAAATAAAAATAGTAGATCCTTGTGTCACCCTAAAGTTTATATACTTATTTTACAATTGTTGTTGCTGCTGTTCTTATTATGAAACGCAGCAGCAGCAGTAGCTTTAGCGGCTATGGCAGCGGAAGTACGCGCAAAGCTTAGACATTTTCTCATTTATAATCAGTTTCCGGTGCGTGCGTGATCTGCACAAATGAAAATTGTTAATGTTTTTTACCCCCGCACGCACTGTGTGCTCTATGCTTTATGCGTGTGTGTATTTGTGTTGGTAGTGGGTATAGCCATAGGGTATATCATGCTTTAGCATAATTTGGTTTTCCTATTTTTTTTATTTCATACTTTGTTGTTATTCCTGTTGTGTACCTTTGTGTATTTACGTTTGTCCATAATGCGTGCGTTAAGCGCCCTCTATAGTCTAAAAATGTTCACTATTTTGACTTTAACATCTAGTGGTGATATTTTTACACTTAGAAAAATATTTGTTTGCAATACTATTTCTACTTATTTGCGATTATTGCAATATTTTTTACAAATTCTATATAGTTTTCTACATTACTTGTATCGTTTCTTAAAAATTCAACATCAATTAACGCAGCAATTTCTTAGTTTTCTGCAAAATTTTCTTTTTAAAAATATACAAGTTTTAGTTAGTTATTTAGTTTTAGCTATAATAATAATAATTATGGAATTTAGCCACCGCGTCAGGCAGCCGCGAAGCCATTGGTACATTGGAGGATGTAAGTCCTCAGCCGCGGCCGAAGTCCACGCACTTAACACTTGCCAAGCATACAATGAAATTGAAAAGGCTCAGTGCCTCTTTATATATCACGATTCGTCTCGTTTCATCTCTAATTTTCAAGCCTGAAAATATGCTATTATAATTCAAATGAAAACAAAAATATCTAACATGCGTTTAATGGATTAAGAAATATAAAAATTATGCTAGTATATTTCTCGGCTTGAAAATTACAGACAAAACGAGACGAATCGTGACACATAAAGAGGCCCTATGTATCACGATTCGTCTCGTTTAGTCTCTAATTTTCATGCCTGAAAATATGCGGTTGTATTTTATATAAATGAAAACAAAAAAGTCTAGCCTGTGCTTAGTGACTAATAAAGCAAATATAAGAATTGTACTAGCATACTTGTAGGCTTGGACATTAGAGACGAAACAAGACGAATCGTGATACATAAAGTGGCCCTTATCGTCTTACTTTGCTACAAGCTTACCGCCTCTTTATGTATCACAATTCGTCTCAATTCTTCACTAATTTACAAGCCTAACAGTATGCTAGTAGAATTAGTACAGAATTAAGAACAGGCCAGAATTTTTTGTTTTAATTTATGTGAACTACAATCGCATATTTTGAGGCTAGAAAATTAGAGACGAAACGAGACTAATCGTGATGTATAAAGAGGCGCTTAGTCTTCGCTAGCCACAATGCTTTTGAATTAAAACTACACTACCTATTTTTAGGCTTAACGATAACTAGTTTGGCCGTTAACACATACACTTAGGTGTGGAATATTCTACAAATTTTCTACAGAGGTTTTGACACTATCAGTGTGTATTATGATTGAAGCTGATCTTTCAAAAAAATAGCTAAAGCAGGAAAAATCGTAGCCTATAAAAAAGTACGCACCCGGGAGGAAATGCACGCTTTACGTCAGTATCTCTGCAGTTAAAGTTGATGGGCGGTCATCAACACATGAAAATTTGATCATCGTATCAAAACTTACTATACATTGAAAAGTTGATAAAGAAAATATTTAGTTTATAAAATGTTAATTTTTATCAAATTACATTGAGCATTTTTTTTCAGTGTTTAAAAAAATGCCTAATGCCTGCCGCTCTTTACTGACTGCACTGTTGGGAATCTGTTACCGTTCCACAGACAACTCCCTTGTGAGATGCTGTTGTATTTTTTTCTATATTTTAAAATGAGCTTATTTAACACGCTCTGTGCGCTGCATTTTAAAATATTTAGCTTAAATTTACTCGCAAACCTACTGTGGTATGTTCTTTCGGTAAAGTAAATCTTTTCTACCTGTCTTACTGTCCCTGATTTGGTGCTAGATTTTTGCTCGTGTACGTATTTTTTTGGCTTGATTTATCGTTTTAGTTATGATTTATTTCATTTAATTTGCTGCTGGGAATTTCAAATTAGTGTATCTAAGCAAATATTGTGTTTAATTTTTTGTTTTAAGCGCTTGTGGATTTAAAATCTTTAAATAAAGGGATTTGACTTTATATGAAAAATATTTTTAAGACGCTGTTTATAGACGTGTTGTTCTGATGTAGGTAGAAAAAAATTAAATTTTGTTATGAGTTGATAAAAAGTTCTTTTGGCAAACGATAATTTTGGCATAAAACTTGATATGAATTACAGTTCATGTGATTTGTGCATCAGGTAACCAGCCAAAGTTGGTATGAAACAATGCAGATTTAATTGATACAGTCACATTGCTTTGGAAAATTTTTAAAATAATGTTGAGAGCACTAAATCCACGCAAATAAATTCCTAAGAGATCAATTGATCAACATAGGTAGAGGTTTTGGAGCTGACTATACCAAGGCTTGTCTATTGTCTATTTTTTTCCTTCTTTTTTATGACACCCTTATCTCCGCTAAAAAATATGTTAATTTATAAAGATAAAGAATAAGCCGTTTTCACCCGTTTTAAAGATTATAAAGCTAATAAAAATATTAAATAAATCAAATAGCTTTCATTAAGAATTTTTAAGATAAATAAAGATAAATAAGCGAAAACTTTTTCCATTTTAAGCAGCTATCAACTCCTTCGCTTTTTTCTAATTTTATCACACTCAAACAGCAATGTTTGCATACACATTCCTCTTCTTTTTTGATGAAAAAAAATATGTATAAAGTCCTTTGGCAACTTTATCTTTTAATCGGCCTTCCTTCCGCTAGTACGATTTTAAGGAATTCATTAAGGCGCCGAAAGTACTCTAATTGCAAAAATGTTCCGAAATTATGCTCAGAATGTAAACAGAATAAAAAACATTTACAAGTAATTAAAACTTTGCCGCTGCACAAACACAATTAATTTTCATTTTCTTTCATTCCAAATAATTTTCATTTCCTCTTTGCCAAAGTCCCAGCCCCAGCCCTAGCCCCACCACTCTCAGCAAATAAACTCAATGAATGAATCAACCAGACAGAAATTGTGATTAAACCCGTTCATGGTAAATAGTGCGTAAACAGTTACGCATTACAAGGCAACTTAACGCAATACAACGTAACGCAATGCCACACGCTGACATACGCGTTGGCGTGCCAAAAGTCAGCGGTAGGTTAAAATGCATTCTCCACCTTAACGTTTCATCGCACTTCAATAAAATGACTTAAGGATCAAGGATAATAATTGCTGTCTCATTGCTGTGTATATTTTGCACAAAGAAAATGGATAAAGTGAAATGCGTACAGTGAAATGAAATAAAGCTTAAGTGGGCGAACAATTCTTTGCGCTACTTAGCGCATTTTGAACTGCTTTTCCAAGTATTTGCTTATACATACTTGAAAATTTGAACGCACTAAAGCCAAGGCCATTGCTTCAGACTCATAATTCAATTACTGAAAGTAATTCATACCTAAAATTTGCTGTGACGTCAACAAATTTTTCATAATTTGATACATTCATAGCAGCAGATTAATTAGTTCAGACACTGCGATTAGTGTGCTATAGAGCAAAGTTCGATAATAGGTCACCGGTGTTCTATATTTGTGTGTGAAAAAGGAATGCAATCGCTACATTTATGTATGGTTTGGATTGTTTCAGCCCTAACAGAGCATTCTTCTGCAGAGTAATCCAGCGTCAGCTTTGGTTCCGAATGCAATGTACTTAAAAGTGATCCAATTATGAATTCTAAAATAATTTATGTAATTTGGATGGTGTCTCATTTATTTGAAAACGTAAGTGATCACATATACCAGATCAATACAGTTACTACATTTAAAAGTGATAAGGATAAGGAGCTTTTACGAAATCTTTGTAAATTCTATAGCAGTTATCAAGCAACACGTGTTCATCGAAAAGTCATTTTGCTCCATTTAATGAGCGCCAGTTTCCCTAGTAGAAAACGAAGAAATTATTAAGGCAAAAATGCAGCTTACAAAGCAGTGATGTCGGATTCTTTGAATCTGTAGCGAAATTTTGTTAAATGATATCTTGCTAGAGCAAGACTCAAAACTATAATAAAGAGTGACATAAAAATTACTTTCGTTTACATTTTTTAAGCTCATAAAAGGATAATTATAAAAACATTTGGTGCCACTATACCGTACAGTATAAAGACACATACGCATCATGCCACTTCATGTCTTTATAAAGTCTTTATTAAGTACAATATAAAGACACAATCGAGACACGAAGTTTATTTCTCATGCGCTACTTAAAAATACATTATGTAGCATGTCAAGTTTGTGTCACGTACATAGTAAAATGATTATAAAGGCATGAGATGACACAACTCTTTTGTTTTTTCAATTAAAAATCTTTGAAACAGACCTTGCAAGCCTATGTTCCTACATAAATTCATATATGTTATTAATAAAATTTTCTAGGCAGATAGATAGAAAATAAAAAGTAGTTCATGTTTTGACAAATTTTGACCTTTGAGTCATCGTATATGTAGAATATAATAATGCTTTCAAAACAGTAGCTTAACTAAAAAATTTTTTTTATCAAATGAGGTACATATAAAGAGCTGAGAACCAAAACCCGCCAAATCCAAAAAATGAAAATGTGTGATATCGTAGGAGGGGACGGAGAAATTTTTTGTCTAAATGCCCACATGCTCTAAATTGTAAAAAAAAATGTTCTCTTCATATACTTTTGTTTATAAAAGTTTCTAATAAATTATTTTTATCAAAACTCGCCAAGTCCACATTTTGGAAAATCAAAACCCGCCAAGTTCAATTTTTCATTAAAAAAGATTCGAGTTTCATAAATACAAATTTCTATTATTATTTTTCAAAATCCCATGGTTTCATTTTCAAAACCCGCCAAGTAAAGATTTTTAATTTCAAAACCCGCCATGTTCACATTTTTTGTTTCAAAACCCGCCAAGTCCAAATGTTTTTTTATAATAGTCCTTATAAATTAGGTCATAAAATGTAATCAAAAATCAGGATTTTAGTAGCTTTTGACACTTATTTCAATGGATCAATCAATCAGTTTTTACTATAGTATACATTTTTTGCGATTTTCTCCTTACGCAAAATATGGATTTGGGGGGTTTTGAATCTCAGCTCTTCATATGTAGATTATCAAAGAAATCCGTGGTAAAGCTAATTTTTCCGACCTCTTTTCGAGAAATAAATGTGTTCTGATTTTTGATAACTTGACTTTCGACCTACAAACATTCCCCTACTATTCCGTTTAATAATTTTATAGCAAGTAACCGAAATTTTTGAGCACTCGTCGACTACCAGGGCAATAATTTCGCTTGAGAGTTCATATATTGAAATCAAGTGATTCGGAATAACCGTGACTCGTGCAACCAATAACAGTGACTCCTCAAACCAACAACCTTATCAAACACGCGAATCGCTTTGTCGGATCCGTCTCGAACTTGAAACGGACTTCATATACGAATCCGTTACGGCCTCGTCTTTTTTTTTAAATAATATGGATTCGAGACGGATTCTTTTTTTAAAATAATATGGACTCAAGGCGGACTAGGTTTTTTAAATAAAACTGAACGGAACGGAAAAGTATTTAAATTAAAAAAAAGTACAATACTGTATTTTATTTTCTGATACATTGAAAATAAAATTTTTGACGGATTCGCAACGGGTTCGAAACGGATTTGTCGAAGCATAAAAAAGTAAAATTCGCGCTGACGGAGCCGCATCCGTTTTTGTGCATATAGAAATGTATTTAAGTATATGAAATTTCTAAAATCCCTATAAATATGCGACTAAAAGCTCTTCGGCTGAAAGACTTAACAAACATTCTTCCATATGTTTGATGAATATGCGCATGTGACGCTTCCAGCTTTTGTATGCGTAAACAATGCGGCATGCAACAAACTACAACTAACTACTAATATGTTCTTACATATAACAGCAACAAAACAATAACAACATGGCGCGAATTAAGGAAGTTCACAAGTGAAAGCAAAAGTTTTAATAACTTTTGACGTGTTTCATTAATTAATGTCGAGCATAAATTCAGGCGCAACACGCACTACAATTACAACAAAAACAAAAATAACAAAAAAAATTACGAAAACAAATTTATATAAGTAATAAAATAAAGAGTTTAGAAAACATGCGGCTTATGGTTTTGTGGCATTTAATTTATCCATTCGATATACAAAACAAAATGAAGTCTGTAACTAATTGTGGTTTAAGAATCAACGGAAGGTATTTGATAAGCGTAAGTTTTTCATGTTATAAAAAAAAAATAAAGCAAATTAAAATATAACATAATTTATTCCTCTACTTCAGACAAACATGCAATTAATCATTTTTTACGTATCAAGAACTCCATAAAATATTCCTATTGAAGTTTTTTTAATGAGAACAAGTTACAATTTAATTAATACAAATATTATGGGGCCACAGCAATTAAACATTTTATAAAATAAGCACTTTATGGGCTTGTGAATATATAATTTTTGATAAAAAATTTTTATAAGTTAAGCACTTTATGTTGTTGGCCTGTTGATATTTAATTTTTTGATACATAATAATTTAATAAGAATAAAGTTCAATATATGAGCCGCCGATATATTATTATATATCATCATATTATATAATGAAAAGTTGGATGCCTATGACTCTTAGTTGTGTTAAGATGATTACAGAGGTCGAATCACCATAGACGTCCGCTGGTGAAGCAGCCTCGAAAAACAAGTACGTTGAGAAATGTACAGGGTATAAGGCGTAACCAAGAGAAGTAAGACGTCACACAATTATATAATGCGCCTAGCAAATTAGTAAATATACAAATGAAAAATGTGCAATAGCCTTGCACCAAAGACCAACAAACGCAAAAATTAGAGACTTTCAAGGCGCGAAGCCCGGTGACATCAAAAGTGCCTTCGTCTCCGATTTAAAAAAAATCCAATGAAAATAGAAAGTAGAAAACCCATAGGTACAAAATGATTCCGGCATGACTAGGGTTTTCTAGAGGTCGTTTAGTTACTAAAATATAAAATATTGAAGGCCAATGTGGAAATTTTGCTGATTTAACATGGGTTCTGTCACTTTGTTGTTAAAGATAGATTTTTATGCTGATACTTGATGTATCCATTCCAATTCAGGAACTGCAGTTCAGAATAATGTTTGAAATGACGTTATATAGCCATATCTTCCAACTTACTTTTAATCCTAACCAAAGCTAAAATGTAGTAAATTTTCACCTTTAAAACAGTAATTTTTTATATCATGCGACTTCTAGATTTTAGACCAGTTTAACATTATTCAGGATATAAACCTGAAACGACCTAGAGCAACCTGAGAAATGTTAAGTAGTAATGCAGGAGTTATGTTTAAGGGGGAAATGCTTATAAGAGTTTTAAAAAGCTTCAATAAGCACAGAAAAAATTTGCTTAATACTCGGAGAGTTAACAAATGGAGGCAGAGCTTTACTGCTGACAAAACAGTCTGCTTTTAAAAATATTATTTGAGAGCAAAACTAAGCCGGAAATGAAAAAGTGAGCACATAAGGCTTTGAAGTAAAATTATATTTATTTTTATTATAAACTTTAATTATGAAAATTCCTAAATTTTTATGGATATGTGTTAAATTCTTTTTGAATAAACATACAGGTACATACATATATAAAAAAATGTTTGTACCAAATACTTACGATTGAGTTTTGTTCCAAAGTTAGAGAGTTATATAGAGAAATTCGGAATTCGCTGAATTATAAATGAAACAGCTGTTTTTTTTTCGTGAAAATTTCGGAATAATACGAAAGCCTTGTGAGAGCAATTTATAAAGGAACTATTATTGAGAAAACATTAAGTCTTTTGTTGTGCTTAAAACATATTAATTTTTACAATGCAAAAAGCTAATTTTAGATTCCTACAGTCGCGCCTTATCAGTTAATTATAAACTATTGCCTGATAATTTTCTCTAAGGATATCAGCTATTCTTGGTAATATTCTTTGTGTCAAGCAAACTAAAACCAATTAAGATTTAACCAGACAAAGCTGTCTTCTATTAAATTCTGACATCCCGAATTGTTTCATTTAGTTAACTTTATTAAATTCCCATTGCGAGCTTAACGCAATGCATAATTTAAGCTCTCTAGAAACATTTTTACTCGCACTTTCTCTATCTCTCTAGCGTTGTGCAATCTCGTGGGAGTAAAAATGCTGCTACGCATTGGCCACGCGTACAAAAAAATTCTTCTAATGGAATTTTTGTTAGCTGCAATGCAAACGAAAAAGTTTCTTATGGAATTTGCACTCGTTTTTTGTGCTTACCCACATACACGACAACTAGCGATTTCTCACACACGACTACTAGCGACTTCTCACACGACGACATCAACTAGGACTTCCTGTGCTCTCACAAACAAACAAAGCTTTTACATTCAGCGCTTATTGCAGTGTAGTTGATATTAGCGTGAGAGCATACTTAAGCTTTAGAGTTATACCGTTAACTTCGTTACATTGTCGTTTGTGCTCGCTTGCATGCTTCGGTTGTTCGGTCCTCTGCGACAACAAAACTTTTTACAAAATTTCAGTTTTAGCTCATCCGTCGGAGTGTCGTGTTAAATAATGACGGGGTACGCTTACGCAAAACGGGGTTGTCACGTAACTGTAAAAATAGCAGCTGCAACCGCTGATGCCGCAGCAGAGTGAGGCTAAAAGGGTGTTGCACTGTTTGTTTGTGTCGGTTGTATTGTGTTTTTTTTTCTAGTGCTGGAAAATTGCCAAATTTTAAAGTGCGAATAAAGAAAAATAAATGAAAATAAGTGAAATAAATACAAATTTTAAGAAAATATTTTGAATGAAAAATATAATTAGCAAAATACACACAAATACTAAAGGTGAATATTTTTGAAAAATTGAAAGAGTAATGAAGAATTTGTGACTTTCGGAAAATTTCCTATCTACATACATATAACTGTGCATTCATTAATAATGAGACGAGTAAAAACGAGGCTTTTCGTGGTAAAGAATAAATCGTGTTCTTGTTACTGCCCTACTGCATTGCTTCACATGGTGCTGTTTTAAATCGCCCATTCAATATTCTTTCATCGTGTGCTAATCGGTCTTTAAAGCGTTCCATCGTAATTTGTTGTTTTTTGTACCGGACATCTTTGGGTGTCACAAAACGAGCGACATCTTGTGCGTCAGGAATTTCGGGATACCAAAACTGTTGCTGGCGGTTTTTGGCTTATTTATGTGTATGTGTAAATGTTGCTTACATGTGTGATTATTAGAGTGGTGATTAACGTACTTAATTTTCATTCTCAATTGTATGATGTGCTAGTTGAAAAAAAGTACAGCACCACTGCTGGTAATGGCAATCAAATCCAGCATTAATGCTGTGAGTCTCAGCATTAATGGTACTGAAACTCAAAATCAAACATCACTATGCAATGGAGTATGAAATATTGGAGATGTTTTCCATAGGCACTAAGTAACTAAGTAGAGGGTTCAATTGAAACTTTTCTTTCACAAAATTTTTGATTGAAAATTCCACATATTTCCGACTTTCATGAAATGCTTCAAATGAATATAAAAATTTAAAAAATCATTAAGAATTTTCATGAAACAAAATAGATTAAATTTTAAATTTAATTTTTTAGTGCTAGTGGAATACATCTGCGCCAAAAGTCCCTACTGATGAATATGAAATGTCTTTGATATCATTCAACGTTCAATGTTGTATGATGGTAGTGAAGTTTTCATTTTCAATAACAATTTATATAATGCAGCGTAAATTTAATGATGATTAAAAATAAATTATAAATCAATATAGAAGAAGTAAATTAACAAACTCAGGTAAAATTGGATTTGTTTTTATTAAAAAAACAACTTTATTGCTCGAAACATAATAAGTTTTTGGTAAATATTTCTTCGAAGAGCAAAAAACAAAGTTAAATCTATGAAGATAAAAAGTGAATAGAAATAAGGCACAGAAATAAAAAAATAAAAAATTAAAAAAAAAAACAAAAATGGAAGGAAACAGCAACACTTATATTCTCAAAACTAATGCAATTTAAAAAAAATATATTACAGAAAGCATGTGTTAACACATTGACTGCCGTAGCTATTCGATAGCTTCTGAAGTTTCATTAAGAGCCGTAACTATCATGTGATAGCCAGTTATTTTTTACTTTTTTGGTGTGGCAATAAAAACTAATAGTCTGAAGGAACAAAATTTAATACAAATGGAAAGATCTAGCATCCCTTATATTGCTAAAAGAACTTGGTTCACTAAAATAAATGAAACACAATTAAATATGTACTGTTCATTTTAATTCTAAAGACAACTCAAACATAGAAAATAGTTTCTGACACCCGGGAAAAGAGTTCGAAATTAGTCTGGCAGTAAATGCACTAAAGGTATAATCCTTGAAGTTCACTTCGCTGCTGAAGTCCAATCGTCTGTTCAATTCAAATTATTAATATGTTTATAAAGAATTGCTTTGTTATGGATAGAGAGTATTGTTTTTTTGAATCTTGCAGTCAAGTTCCCCAACTTAAAGCCTTTAAATTTCCGGAATCAATTTTTTAGTATAGCGGAAACGCCATCATCATCAGTCATTTTTACTAATCTTTGTTTATTTTGATAAGTTCTCTGCATAGTATACACGTTAAGTAAAACTGCGAAGAGTACAAGCTATTTGGAAATAACATATTTTCAAAAGATTTCTGTGCGTTAACCACAAGTCAATTTATATCACTATTTTAGAATACTGACGTTTTTAGCTAATGAAAATAAAGCACATATGGCATATGTACAAAATTTCTATAGTTTATTTATGTGGCGAAAGATTCATGATAAGTACAAATAAAATATATATTGCTTGAATTGCACAAAGTTTTAGGCCAATGACCAAAAAATACGGTTTAGCGATGGGTCATGTTTCCAAATTTGCATTAGCGATTATTTGGAGTCCTTAATTAATACAAAAAAAAAAATATTTCAACATTCCTTTCCATGTCAACTTAAAAAATATGTGTGGCTATGATTTGACTTTTTTTTATTTCGAAGTTTGTTACAAAATTTTCCAGATAAGCAATTTCCTGAAGAAATAAGAATGACAAAACACATAAGTGTTGATACGCAAAATGCAGCTAAAAGAAAAATTTTCTTCTAAATATCAAAAAAAGGGGCATGTATAAAATGTTATTTTGCAGCTGCATAATTTGTTGGCCGAAGATTATGAGAACAATTGCGCTTTTGTAATTTTTGAAATCCAAATATATATGTACTCTACGGAGGCTGTTTCACATTCTTACGCCATATTGTTTGTAATGGCAACCTTATGTTAAAACAATTCAAAGATTAAAGAATTTCTATGTTGGCGAAACAATCTATACCTTTTTGTAATGTATTCCAAATACATGCATATTTTTATACTTATTTGAAAAGAATATATTTAACCACTTAAATAATGTAAATACTGCACTGACTTGCCTTGCATCAGTCAAATTTTATTTGATTTGAAAAAGTTAAAAATGCCTTCTGGTTTTATCATCATTTATATCAAAAGTTGGTTTCAAAAGAGTGGTTTTCGCAGAATTGCAGCCAAGCATTAAAGTTATTAAATTTTTCTCTTTGATATAAACACATCTCTTTTATGAACATAATGAAACAAAGGAGATGCACTTTGAAGATAAAAATCATTTTTGACCCACTTTAATGCTTCAGCACGAATAAAGTGAGATTTCATTTCATTTTTCATCTCATTTCAAAGATCAGAACAGGAGGCTAAACGGTTTTTTGTGCTTATACATGAAAACTTTTCATTTCATTTTGTTTCTTATGCAATGATCTTATGCTGCAAATTGTAACCTGTGACCTTTTAAATAGAATGATATCCTATCGTCAAATGAAACTAATAACTCATAAAATTATTTAATGAACTTAACTCAATAACTCAATCTGTGCTTTCGATGACTTAATAGCTAGTGTTAATTTTTGTTTGAAGACGTTTTGTAGTATAAGATTGTCTAGTTTCGCCTGTCTCATTAAGCTTTGTTGATTCTATATATGTTATACTAGACTAAGAAGCTGGAAACTGTCATCTGGCAGTTTTCATCTTTATAATAGAAAACAGTGTCAAGTAAATTTAATGTTATTTATTTAAAACAATTCAATTAAATATAATATCAATAAAATATACTAAATAATTATTACCACACCTAATATAAATTCCCTTTACAATATGAAAAGTAAAAGAGCGTTTACAAGTTTTAAATATTTATTCAGATAGTATTTTGTTCAGTATTAAAAGCTCCTTGAAAGCAATATATTAAGACCAATCCTAATAAAAAAAAGTCTAGATCACAAGTACTTACAAGTCTAAAATGTCCTTTTGATGACACAGTGTTTGCAGGGCTTACAAAACGTTTACGTATTTCATTTGACATTACATATTTACTTCTATAGCTTTTAGTATAGCGTTTTTAACATTTGCTTGTATGAATGGTGTCATGACTTTTTCCAAAATCTGCTCACCTTTTATTCCCTACAAATTCAATATACATTATACAATATACTTACATTCACTTTGTTATTCCATTTTGTATCTAACACATAGAAAAGGGCGTGGCAGAAATAAAAAAATTATTTATGATCAATATATCTGAGTCGATTTAGCCATGTTGTCGCAAGACAATTGAATAAAATTTGGCACAGACGATACAAGCAATGCCTGTGGGATCTTAGACACGCCTACCACCCATACAAATAAAGTATTTCTAACGCTATACTGAGGGAGTTATATGATGTCGTGTGGCAAATTTCTCACAATTACTACGAATTTCTCGGACAAGGTCTGGAAAAAGTTGATGAGCTTTGACAAGAGAACGTGGCACCTGCCGTAGAAGCAAATACTGCTAAGGACATTTTTTAAGCTAACGAATTTCATACCAACAGAAAAAAAAACGCTTTAGCGAGAGCTTTTCAATTAAATGTTGTCAAATTCAACATGGGAATGTTTAGTATAAATATTTTAGCATCCATATTATTATTATAGAAAAATATATTAAATGAACATAATTTGAAAGAACTGTACAGTCATTCAATCAAATTATGTTCAATTAATTAATAATATCAGTCGACTAAAAACAAATAAAATTTCGAAAAATATACTATTTTTTTTTTGTCTTTTAGAGCATACTAAGTAAGAACAAAAAGCTGAAAACTGAACTGACTAAGAAATTGTTGCTATCCTGAAATCTTACGAAACAGAAAAAAAAAAATAATAAAATAAAGTTATGTGTCAATATTCTCAATAAAAAATTTTTGCTGTGAAAATAAGTGTTCAAAAAAAAAAAAAAACAATGTGGTTAAAAATAAGTCAACTTATTTTATAAAAGAATTAATTTAAATAAGTGTGGAAAAATATTTCTTCAAGACATACCTACATTAAAAAAAAAACAATTGTTCAAAAAAATTTGAAAATATTTGAAAAATTAAACTGTTAAAAATATCATACATATCAGAAAAGAAAAGAATAGTCATATCCCAAAGCAAATTTTAATTAAAACTTGACAAAAGAAAGACATCAAAGTCATTGTGCCCAAAAATATGCAACACAACATGTCAGCAACATTTTAATTAAATATTCTAAAAAAAGCCAAAGTATCTTCATCCCTTTCTAAAAGCAGTTTATTGTGATTTTTTTTTTTTTTATAAAATAGAAGAAAATATAGCATTTTCTTTCTCACTTTTCAAAGATTTACGCAGAATAAATACTTCTCTAGCGTTTGTTGCTGCATATATTGCAGAAAAAGTATATGTGTATGAATTCAAATATTTGTGCAAAGCACAAAAGTATGCAAGATAAAGAAGAAAAACAAAATTCCATCATAAATTAAACAAAAAAGTCATAAAAAGTGCAAAGTTTTTTTTTTCGGCATAAAATCTAAAGGATTATCACATGCTTTTTATTGCTATCGCAATCTTACAAACATACATACATACATTCATATAAGCACGCATACACTTATGTATGTATGTACGTCTACCTGTCTGCTGAGAGTGTTTGTGTGCGACAGTGTGTGCTTGTAGCAGTTAACATTGCTTTATCTGGCGTAAAGCTGCTGCAGCGCCATAAAATATGCCACGGATTAATGTGAGTTCTCTTTTTTTTTTTTGCTTATTTATTTTACTCTTTCTCTACTCTACGGATTTTAATACTAAGTCTTTGTAAAAATTTATTTTTTTATTTCAATTACTGGAGCATATCTGTGTGTGTTGAGCGTATTAAAGCACTGCAAAAATTTGATTTATGAGTGCAAAAATATAAAATGGCATAAAAAAGGAAATTTATTTGATTAAAGAGCTCTTGCGTGTTGGTGTGTTATTAAAAATAAAGTTAAAAAATTACTAAAATTTATAATAGAATTTAAATTTGCATGCCATCATTTTGTTTTGATTTTTTTTAGTGTTTAGGTTTTTAATACTTTTAAGTCATACGATTTGTCAGGACTTCTGAAGTAGGCCAGAATTTGCCATTTCTTTTTTCTGAAGTTATCTTTTGAAATAATGGGGCCGATAACACGAATGATATTCGGTTAAGATATTGCTAGTTTCTATAAAATTTGAATTTTTTCATGGAAGAAGTGGGGAAAGAAATTGAAAATTTAAACAAAAAGTGTCCAAGTGTGTGTAACTTACCCATATATCTCAAAATACTTTGGTAAGCAAGCAAGCCAATTACTAAACTTCTGCGATTTCAGAACAATGGGACTTAAGACTTTACTGATATTTTCATTGTACATGATCCCTTATTATTTTTTTTTATTTAAAAAAAAACCAACATATAATTTACCTTACTTTTATAGCTTATTAAATAATTATTCATGGAAAAGTAGTTATGCTCAAGTTGGAAGTTCCCTACTATATGCCTAAGTGCTTCCTTCAACTAGTTAAAAACTCGCTTTCTTTATTTGTTGATTACATATAAGTCGCTGATTCGCTCTCTTTGTAGAACGAATCTTTATTCACATATAGCTATTTCGCTGACTACTTCTGTTGGTTTTGATGTTTTGTTTGCTTGACTTTGTCAGCGAAGAAGTTATATGTGCGTACAATGTTTTTAAATATTTCCCATGATAAAAAGTTATTACGAAAATAAAGGTAAAGCAAAAGTATGCTGAATACAAGCACGATTTGCAGAAAGTAATTTGGAATGTTGTTTTTGTCATTTACTTTGAAAATAGTACCGTAGAGTGGCTTAGCAATGATGAAAAAAAAATTGATATTTCGATTTTGGAAAAAATGTCTTTTAACGTGCATTAAACTCATATCATTTTTCTCTCATATTAATACAAATGCACTTTAAAATTTTAAGCGAAAAAACATCTGGGGTTTTTGAGAAATCAGCCTTGTTTTTTTTTTTCATAAGATATGCTACAACTCCGCCAATTTTTAAAATTTCTTAAAGATTCTGAAAAAAAAAATTAGAAGTTCTATTGGAATCAGAAGACAAAAAGTAATTATGGTGACTTAGTTGAAAATGCGACTACATATTTTGAAAAAATTTTCAGCACTTTTTAAAGTTTTGACACTAATACTTTAAATGGGCATAACTTCGAAAACATGTTTTTAATTAAATTGGGGGAATATGTGTCCCCTTATGTCCTCTGAAAAACAACATATTTATATAATCAGCAACCAAACGAGATTTGAAGTTATTCCGACTGTATGGCTTGAAATGGATTTGGTCTATATACTAGGTGTCCCATTTTAACTTGCAGAGCTGAATGTGTCAAAAAATTGCAGGTCATTCAAAAAATGTTTCAAATAAAAATTGGTGGATATCAAAGGGCTGACCCAGCCATGACCTTAACCATGACCAACATTTTCGTGGTTATTTGAGGGTCAACTTTAGTTTTTCATATGGAAACTCCTTTTTTTGACCTTGGATCCGGAAGAGCACAAAATTCTACGTTCAGATGGGTATTCTTGTGAGAGGTCAAAGTGATCCCTGAAGGTCATTTCAAGGTCGAATTCCCGCTTGGTGCAGAAAAGCTGCAGCTAGTTAAGGCAAGATTGTGCTGCGTTCCAGCCAATGAAATGAATTTGACCTTGAAATGACCTTCAGGGGTCACTTTGACCTTTATCTTGACTTTTGACTTATTCAGCTGTGTAAGTTAACTGATTTTCGAGCTATATTTGTCCTACTATTTAGAGAGGATATCCTGTTTTGCGTCTGCAGAGCTTATGGTCAGGTTTCCTTCCGGTTTTGCTTCCCAGACAATTATACGTGCGCTAGCTAGAAGGTCAATGGGGATAACCCCACTTATTACTAGCACAGCCGCTTCAGAGACTGTACGGTACGCACTTGTAACTCTGAGCGCAGCAGTTCGTTGCACTGACAGTAGCAGTAGCGTCTAATGATATAATATTTGATGCAGAACCCTCTGACCAGACTGAGAAAAGATAATGTTTTTTCAAATAAATATATTCGGCTGATAGATATTTTAATATATTTACTAACTATTAACAAATTTTGGTTTATATTACAATGCCCTTAATTGAAAGTTAAAGTGTTGTTTATTGGCGAAACGTGATATCTATACGTGTAAATTAAATAATTGAATCGAATATTTACTTAGTTACCCTATATTTATTTGATTTTTTTTTCACATTAATATGTTTCTATACAATTCTAAACATATTTCCCTATACACATATCAGATTCTTATGACTTTTCAAATACAAACAGCATCCAATATAAGAATGTAAAATATGGGAAAATATCGATTTTTTTTGGCTCAATAGAAAGAGGGCTAATACAGAAAAATCCTTTTTTTTTATAACTTATGTCCTTGAAGGAAAAATTATTAATTTATATTGTAACTACACATAAATTTCAATTAAAATGCAAAATTGTTTTCAGAAGCCTAAAATATTAATAACTGTTCTGAACAATTTTTAAATAAATCACAATTTTATAATTTAATATAATCATTGGTTCTTCATTAATCGGCACCAGAGCATAATTTCAAGCATTAAGTAAATTTTTGTGAGCATTTTCCAAAACATTTCAAGCTTTCGTGCTACCAACCGAAAATAACACCATTCTTTTTCAACGTAATGAACTGCTTTCAAAAAAAAAAAAAAAATAAAACAAAAACAAAATCCCATGTTTATGAGCCCGCAGTTTCGAAATTATTTAAAAGAGTACTCAACAGGAAAATAAAATAAAATGAAAAAAAAAAAATAAAAATGGCCGCAGAATTAAATGAAAATAAATGTTAAACAAACGAAAGGCAACAATTATTGCTAAAATGTTGCGGCGGTAGCGACGAGAACAAAAAAAAAAAAAAAAAAAAAAATACAGAAATAAATTCGCACTTGGCATATAATTGGAATGTTGCCATCAACACAACAGTGTTGCCATTCTACAGCGTAATATATGTATGTATTTATTGCAAATACTGTTTTTGTTGTTGTTTTTTTTTAGTTTTATATAATACTTGCCTCTTCATTACGGCTGAAAAATTTAAATGGTTTAAATGAGTGAGCTAGGGAGTACCTTATGTTTGACAACTTGATATGATTCTTGAGAATGCTTACATTAATATAGAAAACACAAATACGAATATTATTCTTTTTCGAAAAATATAGTAATTAATTCATTCAACACATTCAAGAAACTTTTCCAAATTATGTGGTTTCCATTTCAAATAAAATAAAACAAATTAGTGGCATACCGTCATTCCTGTATAAGGCACACCCTAAAGTGAATATTTTTTTTTGACACTATCTATTTGAAGAGCTCAGTTTTAATGATAATAACACATGCAAATTTTAATCAACATACGATTATCACAGAACTTATTTTTCACGTATTATTCTCAGTGTAAATTTTGCTGTGCGCCATATTTTCCTCTTTTTTTTTTGTACCAAATGACTACATAGTTGTTGCTACTCTTGTTGCTGTTGTTGTATTTGTAAGGTTACTTTTGCTGTTTTCATGCTGTTGTCGTGTTAAATGGTGTTAAGTGATTTTAACATAAGTGTTTTTGTTGATTTTTTTTCAACACCAGCTCTGGCAACGAGCCGTATTGCATGCCTTTTTACATACTCGTACAGCCCTGAAGCTGAGTTCCGGCATGGGTATGAATGTTTTTTTTGCGACTGCTTTTTATTTGGCTCAATTCAAATATTTTTTTTTTGGTAAGCGCCACAATGATGTAGATATATTTACATTGAAAAATTATTGGTTTATCAAAGTGAGCATACCTTCAGGCTTTAAAAATAATTATATAATTTTAAATGTCTTAATGCTGCATAGATTCCAATCAGGAACTGAAACGTTACAGATTTTATATCACGTTTTTATTTTGGTCATAGTTTCCAATTTGTTTCGATTGTTATGCGCACTTCTGAAAACTAACATAACCTCCAAAATAAGAAGATTATTATCGCCTTATTCATTTTACAATAATTTTAGACGATTTTTTTTGAGACTGAGGGTGTTATCTTCCTTGTTATGAGTGGACATAATTCGCAAATTTGTTTTGTTCATTTTTCAGTTGAACAAAAATTCCAACATTGTATGGGCACTCTGTCCATTGGAGCTGTGACATGGCACTTTTAGAGCATATCTTATGTAGATGTAAACTAATGAAAACTTCACTTATGTAGGAAAAAGCTAAAGCAATCATGCAAATAATTGTTAAGAAACTTTTCGGTTGTTTTTGTCACCTTTTTTCCCTTCACCGAAACTCCAACCTTATATAAATATTTCACCTTTCCTTCATTTCAGCACTGGGGTTTATAAGCAAAAAGGACTAAGAGCTATATACTAAAGATTTAAGATTATAGTAAAGTCCTGAATTTACTGGAATAACCCAAACTATGGTCTCCTTTTGGAATATCATCCAAAAAAAAAAAAGACGAAATAACTCGATGCAAAGTCCTGTAGCACATTTGTATGAGTTGATAAGATATTATGTTACGTAGATGTGCGATATGCCCACAAGAAAGCCTTGTAATGAAAAAGCTCTTGAAGTGCATTTTGTAAAAAATGTCAAGAATATTCAGTAGAGTCACTTGGGGGCAAAAAATGGTTTTCTGCACAGAGAAAACGATTTATTTGTATATATCGAGATTTGGTATTAACTAAAAATTTAAAAAAAAACCAAAAATTAATATTTGATATGTTAACAAGTCACACATTTTGCTAAATTAAATAATATTATTGGATCAATCATATATTTGGTAATAATAATAATAATATCGTATATTGATTGAAACCATTATTTCCATTCACTTGTTAATACTAATCACCAAATCATGTATTTATTCGAAAAAATATTTGTTTCGCAAGCGCATGCATTTCTTTATATCGACTTGTGCTAAAAACCAGTGACCAAAATTTATATTTTAAAATATCGAATCATAAATAATTCGATATTTCCAATATCGTCGCATTTTTAT
Organism: Meiosimyza platycephala; assembly: GCA_963662105.1. Taxonomy (NCBI): domain Eukaryota; kingdom Metazoa; phylum Arthropoda; class Insecta; order Diptera; family Lauxaniidae; genus Meiosimyza; species Meiosimyza platycephala. The sequence continues at coordinate 88,732,375 of OY759210.1, forward strand.
ATTGAACACTGTGTTTTACTGAAATATGTTGAGAGTTGAATTGTTTTCGTATTAATGAGAAGTGACTTCCATCAAAAACTGTTTTGTCAAATATATATTCAATCTAACCAAATACCTGTAAACAGTCTGAATATATATTATTTTTGGTCCAATAAGTAACAATTTAACTTTCAATTAAGGTCACAGTAATATCTACGAGAATTCGATGATTGTAAATAAATATTTTAAAAGTTCATCTACCAAATATATTTATTTAAAGGAAGCATGCACTTATCTCAATAATTCGAAGGATTTATGTACTATATATAACTGAAATTGTTATGAGATGGAAAATCATTGAGAATAAATCTGTATGAAGCCCACACTGAACGCGACTCTTTCATTGGGGTTCTTTGATGTTTTGGAAGCGCCTTTATTTTGCGAAATTATGCAAATCATTGGCGAGCTTCGCAGCAAAAAAATTCAAGTCCAAGTAAAGAATCCGTTTTTGTGAGGTCACTCCTCTTGCAGATATATTTCTTAATGATAAACATTAAACATTATCAGGCTTGCCAAGTGCCGCTTTGAACTTAAACAGAATATTTTGGAAAATATTAGACATGAGAAATCTAATGAAGTTCCAAAAATGTTTCTTCGCAAGAAAACATTTTTTTTTATTTTAAACCAATAACGTTTCGAAATCCATAGAAAATTTTAATTGGCCTTTCTTTATCCTTTCTGTTTGGAAGCAGACAAGAAATAAATTTTTTTTCATATTTTTCAAAGCCAGCACGATAGGCTTTATTGTTCATAATGTGTAATAAATAGCAAAAACAATATTTAAGACATTTCTAGCGACGCTCAAAGTAGGCATATTTGTCTTCCGCTTCACCATTCTTAATATCTCCTTCAAAAGGCAAAAATATTGATAGCAGGAACGTCAAAATAAAAAATTGTTTTATGTTACCCCGGTTGTATGTATTTCAGATAGTTTTTCTGGTTTCGACGTTATGTGTACTCAAGCATTTCGAAATTTTTTGATTATAATACTCGTTCTAAAATGTTGTTCCGTTCGATAAAATAAAAATTAAACACTTAACCAAACAACAAAGATATTTTAAGAGCATAGCGATTCTAATGAAATTTTTGAAATATATTTAATACACTTGAATAAAATTTTGATGCCGAAAAAAACAGCTCGCTTTGACCATTTAAAATTTGAAAACTTTTAAAAAGTTTTAAGAGCAACGCTTAAAAGCAAAATGCCTCAATACCACAAACTAAATGCAAAAGTAAAGAAAAAATAAAAGAAAACAAAATTTAAATTCACTCACAAAGGAACACTAGGAAAATTAAGTGTCCCGACAAAAAATAGAAACATTTGTTTGTTCTATTCCAGTGCATCTGGAGTGAATACAAATTGACATTGACGGACAGCTAGCGGCATCAACAGAAATATCAGAAGCACGAAAATACGAAAAAAGCGTCAGCGTGTGTGGTATGCAAATCATAGAACCAACTTACAAACGAAGGACGCACAAATAAACGAAAAACGCCAGTCAGAGCCAAAGAAATGTCGGAAATGTCCCTTGACGTAGCAGCGTATTCACTTAAATAGGATACATTGTAGTGCCGGCGTTGCGCTACACAAAATGCGCTGAGCTTTCATTTCCACTTTTAAGTGAGAATTGAAATGGAATTTTCTTTTTTGTTTCGTTCATTCTTTTTATTTCCCAAAGCAAAACAAAGCGATGGGATGGATTGTGAAACTATGGGAAGAGAGAAAAAAAAAAAAAAAAATGTGGGATATAAGAAAACAAAAAAAAATAAAAAAATTAGACCAACAAAACAGCAGAAGGCGAAGACAGGAAAAACGATGTGTTTGTCATGTGTAGCATGTAGATTGGTGGCATACTTTTCGGCTATCAGGCGTTTAATAGTGGAGTAAAGCAGGGCAATGATTTTACTTAATAGTCTTTGAGTATGCAAATGTGTTTGGGAGTTGAGTTTTTTATTTTGCTGTGAATTGCAAAAATGTCAAAAGAGAATGTCTATTAGTGAAAGACAGATAGTTGTGAAATAATTTGCCTGCTTCTAACTTGCTTAATATTTATGAATATTAAAGAGAAAGTGTTTCAATAAAATACTATGTGCTGCAATTGAAAACTAGAATTAGGTTTTCGAAAAATAAATATCAGTTTAAATGATATTCTTACATTGACTTTTAGACATTTCTTTAAAATATTTTTGCACTTACTGTTTTAATATTTAATAGGCAATTCTTTTAAGTTTGTCCATATTCTTGATGATTTCTTTAAAATTATCGAGAAAATTTAATTTTAAATGCCGATTTATAAAAAAAATATTGAATTATTTCTGATGTAGGTGATTCAACTAGACCCTACAGTGAAATAATATTTTAGTACAGAGAAGCGCAAGGACGCCAAAGTAACTCAAAAAATATTTTGAGAAGTTACTGTCTTTACTGAAAGAATTTTCTACTTCAACGCTCAATCCGTACTTTATGCTTACTTTAAAGAAAAACTTATATAACTAAAAGCAAAAAGAAGCCACATTAGCTTATATAGCTTTCTGCAAAGGTATAAGAGAGATGAATATTATAATGTACGCTGTTACTTAGTAAGAAGCAAATCCTACCCAAAATTTATAAATTTTATAAGAAAAATGAGCATCTACCATATGAAATTAGTGCAAATTAAACGATAATTCATGGCTCAGCAGCTCTTTATCTAAGAAAAAAAAAAAAGTTCTAACGAAAAATAAAGAAAATCAGAAATACTTAGGTCTACCGTAAGTGGCAGCAAATTCTGCAATAAGATCAAATTTAATCATTGGAAATCTGCTCAAAACACAGCTTAAGTAGTTGGGAATAAATTCCTTAAAAATTGGTTACTGTACGCCCACCTTGGGTGCTTTCCAGATCGTCAGCAATGAGATCAGTGCCTTCCTTTAAGAAAGACGTTCGAGCTTACATTGGTAATTTAAAAATGAGAAATATAATTAGGGCCGCTATTTTCCAATGATCTTAACTTAGAGCTCATTTTTATGCTACAAAATTCACTGAAGTATATTTTAAGCCGAATTTGTTGAATTTTTTAATACTAGAGAGCTAACCTTACTTATAACTGCTTAAAAGGTAAACATTCGTCATTTTGACGAATACATAATGTTTTGATTTTTTAAATGTGAAATTGTTATAGCTTAAGTGGTGGCTAGCTATTGATATTTTATTTAATAAATAATGATAACAAATTTTAGAAAATCAAATGAACTTTTTAAATGGAGATTATTAATGTTTGTATTTCAAAACGCTGGGACCATTTATTTTGTGAGGTTTGATAAAAAAATGCGTGAGCCAAAAAATTAAGGGGGAAATTAAGGTCAAAGTTCAAAATTTGGAAGATTTTCAGACAAATCAGCCCATAGCTGCTAAGGAGTAGCCCATAGAGCAGTAGGTTGTATGACTGACCCTCAATTATTTTTCATGGCCAACATTTTTTTCAATTATACTTATCCCCTCACTCCAACCCTTTAGGAGGTTTCCATACAAAAGGGATGTTTTTATGAAATTTACTCCCAACGTTCCCAATGCTACCAGGGTGTCCCTAGAAGATTCAATTATATGCCCAACCCCACTAATTTATTTTTCCCAACATTTCTTCAGAATATACTAACTCCCTATCTCAACCCCTTAAGGGGTTCAGCATACAAAATTGAACTTCATACGGAATTTGGCTGATTACTCTTACCTTTCCATCGCTTCCAGCGTGTCCTAAGCGGATTCCTTTGTATCACCGACCCACATAAATTTTTCATCCCCAACATTTTTTCCACATATGTAGTTACCCCTGTCAACATGCAAAAATTACATTCTAACATAAGTGTAACACTAGTTTACACTCAAAATGTTCCATTGATAAGAAGTTACTTTTATTATGTAGTTTTTCCTGCTGAGTTCGGAAATAAAAATAAAAATTTTTTCAATGGTACAATTTTCGAGATATTGTGGTTTTTTTCATTTTTTCGACCAAAAAAAAAAAAGATCCCAGCGTATCGAAATCGAAAAATCCTGCACTATATAGTGACCATATCAGATGCCACTTAAAATTTAAAAATTGAAAAATTCTCCCGGAACTACTAAACACTTGTAGTGTGAAGAATGCGGCATGCATCATTATGCTTTAAATTTGGCCGATACTAAACTATAAGCGACGAAAGAGTTTAATAGCTTTAGAAAAGACCACCTATTTAGCAAACACGATAGCAGTTTTAGTGTTCCTTGCATTAACTTCTGCATAAGTTTTTGTGCCTTTGAGTACCTTTTCTATAATAGTCCTGCTCACTGTAGAATTAGATAACGACAGTTTGGCTGTGACTTTTTCAACAATTCATCTGATGAAGTCAATTTTAAAATATGAAATCTCCTTCTATTTTATTAAATAATCCAAATGGGAGTAACGGAGCCATACTTTACTTTTTTGAGAGAATTACAAAGTCTATGTTTATCCTTAAATAAGCTTACTGTAGATCCCGCCCAATCTAAACTTATGCATTATTCCCAAATATTTTCGACATGGATATGCTTCTATTTTTCCAACACTTTTTCCCAAAGTTCAACAACTCAGCATATTAATTGACATGTCTTAAGTAACAACTTAACTAAATTAAAAGAAAATTTTAATAACTTAATTTTGAAAAAAATTGCAAAGAAAATTTAAAAGCGCTAACAATGTAATCATTTATACAACGAAAGCATGCCTTAAAGTTCTTACGACAATAATCATAAATTGCAAGATTTTTTTTTTCCATAGCAGCATAACATCTTTATACATTTATTTGATATAAAAAAATATTTGCTTTTAAATTTATTACCCACAGTAATGCTGACTGGTAATAATACACATTTTATTTTTAACCTTAAGTGTAATCAAAACTTCCCTACTTTTTTTTTCCCATAATACTCATAAAAGCCATTTACTACATTTTGTATAAAAATAAAATAAATTTTATAGATGGCAATAGTACACGAAATAAAAACCACCGCAAAGAATACAAATAAACAAAAAAAAAAAAAAAAAGAGAAAAAAAGCAGTAGGTACAAAAACTGAAATAAAAAATATTATTAAACTAATTTGGGCTGACATTATTTTGAGTTCCGTAGCGTAAAAAAAGCAGCAACAAAAAAACAATAAAGTCAAAAAGAAAAAAAAAATTATATGACCGCAGAAAAATTGAAGAAAAGCATAAATTTTTGCTGTCGGAAGTGTATTTTATTGTCTGAAACACGAACAAACGAACCGACGACTAAACGAGCGAACGAAGGAAATATTTTACATTTTTGTAGCATACATTTAGGCGAAGTAGCCTGATGTTTTTTATTATATACCATAATAATAGTGGCACCAGCAAATAGTAGTAAAAATAATACACAATTGAAGTAGCATGAAGTGAAAAACTGAAAGAGAGAAAAAAACGTACAAAAAAATGGTACCGCAGTGGTAAAAAGGTTTATTTGGCTTTGGTTTTAGTTTGTTTACCTCACTATTTTTTATTTTTTTTTGTTTTTTGCTGTTGTTGCTTCGTTTTGGTCATTTTTAACACAGGAGGCTACTCAACTAATTGTATGCAACACTCGAGGTGACCAGTATTAAAAAATGTAAAAAAAACCTGCTGAATTTTAAATAGTTAGCTCATGAAAAAGTAAAGCATGAAATTTTTTTTTTCTGTTAATTTTTTTTTTCTAGTTCAAGTGGGCTTTTGATTTACAATAACTTTTTGTTACCTTTTTGTATTTAAATATACTGTTTGTTGTGTGTTGCCATACTTTTATTGTTTTTCTTATTTTTATTTTCAAAGAATGCATCTGCATATAATCGCATAAATTTTTTTTTGTTTTTATTAGCGCATATAAATATTTAAAAGCAATTGCATTTATTACCATACCGAAAACATAAATTTTTCGCACTAAAAGCGATATAAAAAAGTAATAAAAATAAAACTGCCTAAAAGTAATGAATTTTCACACGTGTGCCGACCTTCCTGGAAATCCTTTGGTAAATTTTGTTGTTTGATTAAAAAAAATAAAACAGAAACACAGGTCTGAAACTTTTTTTTGAAATGCTTTCTTTCTGATTCTCATTTACTTACTACTCTCAACTCTTACTTTAACCCTGTAACACTTTTGCTGGTAAATTGTGAGAAAACGATATTTACTCTAAAGACTTAATCTAAATGTTACTCGTGTATACAGGAGAATTAGTTCTTCGCCCGTGTAGGCGGGAGCTTGCGGTACTTTCTACAGGTCACAGTAGGCAACTGAATAAATTCTTTCTTCTCTGTTCGACTGTTGCAGACTTAAGGGAGCAGAACCTTCCTTGACACAATAATTTGTCTGGAAAATCTACATATCGAGAAAAGGTTTCAAAAGCCCACTCTGAAATGCTGCTCATTTTTAAACGGACTTTACCAGCAATTTTAAATTCAGATCAAAGAGGTTCAGAAATGTAACACGCTCAATGACGTGGGGTGGAAAATACTCCAAAAATTTTTAACTATGTTTTGTCATATGTATATGGCTATTAAGGCTTTTTTATGTTAATTTTTTTAGTTTTATACTATGTAAACAAAAAAATTTCCCGAAAATGGGTTAAAAACGGTCCTTTTCAGGGTCCGGAGGTACTCCAAGTGAAATCAAAATCCATATCCATATCCGACCTTTCCCTATCGATTGGAGCAAAAAATAAATTTTTCCGAAAATAGGTCAAAAACGGTCCTTTCCAGTGTCCGGAGATACTCCAAATGATGTTCAGAGTCCATTTTTGACCTTTCCCCATCGATTGGAACAAAAAAAAATTTTTTCCGAAAATGATTCAAAAATAGGTACCATTGTTCGGGGACCCATTTTCGGGTCAAAAATGGTTTTTTCCACGGTCCCGCGCCTCTCAAAATGATGTCCAAAGGCCATCTTCGAACTTTCTCTATCAATTGGAGCACATTTGACACATTTTGACACAGTTCAATTTAAGTGGCTCAAGCCATTCACTGCTTCATGAATGCTGACTGCATGTGAGTGAGCTTCACAGGCATTCACATTCATGATACCAGAGCTATTAAGCAGCTCACATTCATGAGCACCATGCTATCTACGCATTCACTATTAGTGAGCGCAACTCAGATTCACACTCATTATTGCATGCAATATGCACACTCACGTCTCATATTTTTGGAAGTGGCTCAAAACCCTCAGTGAGCTACTCAATGAAGTTCTCTGGTTTGTATGTATGTATGTATTTTACGCTCGACTGCGCGTGCTTGCTGTGCTATTTGTAGGCTATTATATCTTCAGCTACTGAGAGCAGATATTCCTGCGAGGAGAAATTTCTCTTTGTTTCTATTCACATGGGGTTTGCCACACCCCAACTCATTGACAATGGGTTAAGTTTTCTGAAACAAATGTTACATTTTAAGTAGCAAAAGAAACTTTTGCAAATGCTTGCCTTAGCTTTAATAAAATTTTCATTTATCCTTCTTCAACTCGAATTCTATGATTCAAAGATTGATTTGGAAATCTTAGTATATTTTTTATGCAAGCAAACTAAGGGTTAATATTTATCACTTATGTTCCTTCTCTTTTACATTCGTTTGCTCGATAGCACCCTATGCACATAAATTGTGCGTTTTCATTATATTAAATGCCAGTTTACATTTGTTGCCAAGCAACAGCAACACTGTCTATCAACATCATGCTATTGTTGTTGATTTTTGTGTTGTTGCTGCTGATAGCAGCTCCTTTATTACCACAAATAAAGCATCATTTTGGCCATATTTGCTGCTTTTTTTATGTATGTCCTTTGCCTTTGCCTTTTTCTTGTTCTTTTTCGTTTTCTTCACATTGGAATTATTTTTCTCTTTCACTTATTTTTCAAATATTTTTCTTATCTTTTGTTACTCATCATTTTGATGAATTTTTATCCTTTGTTGCTACCTCATTTATTTATTTTTTCTGCTGTTCTGTTTAATGTTTTACTGTTTGTTTTTTTCTTTTTCTTTTTGTGCCTTTAAGGCTGTAGGGTAGGATTGCCACATTTTTTTCTGAAAATATAATGATGACACTTGTGAGTAAATAAAAGTTTTCATCGACATGACATGCGTAATCAAAATCACTGTAAATTGAATTTATAAAATTAAATTTTTCAACAGCGCAAAATATTCTAAAAATGAATCTCTTTATCAACAGCTCTCATCTTGAACACAACTACGCTAAAAATATTTAAGAAAGTATATACATATTTATACCACTGCATTTTCATATGTACGTTTAACATTCATAAGTATTCTCTGTGCACGTTGGCAACCCTAATAGCAGCTTTTATATGCTAACAGTTGTTATTTTGTTGCATTTTTATTGCTAATTTTGGTATTTTTTTTCGTTTTTGTTTGCTTATTCGAGTTTCATAAGCATATACAAGTAGGTAGGTACATTTGACTCCACTTTTCCAGCACTTGGTAACTGCGTTTTCTCATCTCATTTTCATGCATTTATAAATATAAATGAGTCTTAGGTCGTTGTGGGTTAAATTGGGTTTTTATATTAGCCAAGTGTTTTCCTGTGTTTATTTTAGGTTGTCGTCTTTTATTCATGCGTATAATGCTGCATAAGCAGAGACCAAAAACAAACAAAAAAAAAAAATGGAAGAAAAATTGTATTGAATATTTATTTGGCACATTTGTTTTTGTTTTTTTTAGGGCTACATAACAGCTGCCAATCAATTCGTTATAAATTTTATTTGATTGTTCGGAAATCAAGCATAAAAGTGTTTCATCCTTTTTGTTTTATCTGCTTACATTTTTGCAAGCTTACATTTCTTAAAATAGCGCATCAAATCTGATATTGTGGTAATCAAAATTTAAGAAATTTTAGAATTTTTTTTTTGGTGATTGGTACAAGAGTCCGATGTTATTTATCGTCCAAAACTATGTAGTTTTGATATAAAATTTTCATAATTTTTTTTATATATATTTCCAAGAAGTTTCCCCCAGAACTCGTTTAGTATGTATTTGTATATTTGTGCTGCAAACATTTTTAATAATAGCAGCTATACAAAATAAGAATTCTAGAGCAAATTTGAGCTCATAATATTAATAGTTACTGGTGGCGCATGGAACTTTTTAGTTTTCCATACAATTTATATGGGAAAGAATGCTTTATTATTTATAAATCTATAACTTTTTTTTGTTTAAAAGTGTAGCTATCCCTGGAAGAAAGCACAAGCATTTATTGGCCAAAAACTGGGCATTAAAAATGTCCACTCGCCAAGAAATGGCCAGTTTTATGGCATTTATGAAACGGTTTTTCTGACCTTTTCGAGCATTTAATGGTCAGTAAAACGAAAATAAGAAATGACGATTTAATGCCCAATAAATGCCGGAAAAATGCTCTCAGACTGGTCATTAAATATGTCTCTATTAAAAATGTCCAATAAATGCATAGAAAATGCTCGAAAAATGTTTTAAAAATGTTCAAAAACTAGGCATTTAAAGGCCAGTATTTTTATTTATAAATATTTGTACAGAATATATATTTTTATAAATAAATTTAAAAAACATTAAATAAAACACAAATAAATTGTATTTAAAAATATTTTATTTAAAAAAAAGTGAAATTTATATAATTCCTCTTGATTCACTAAATGCTTGTTTTATGCATCAACAACCAATTGATCACTAGTATCACCATAACTATCACTATCATTATCGGTAAAAACATTTTCTCGTAAACGCTTAAGACGAAACCCACACACAACTTTGACGCGAGTACCTAGATATTAAAATTATATAACGTTCCTCATGCAAGATTAATAAATATAAGCATTTTTTTACAATACGACAATTTTTCGGACATCTTTAGGACATTTTTCGGACATTTTTTGCACATTTTTCGGACATATTTCGGACATTTTTTGCACATTTTTCGGACATTTTTGAGACATTTTTTGAACATTTTTCGGACATTTTGGTACATTTTTTGGACATTTTTAAAACATTTTTTCAACAGTTTTCGGGCATTTTTTTGGCTTTTTCCTTGAAGCATTTTAAGTGTTCAATAATTGGTCAAAAACTGTTCATGAATAACTAGGCATTTTACTTTCGATAAAATGGCCATTTCTTGGGCATAAACTGTTTGAAGGTAGAATTTAACTTTACAATGAAACCAAGAAATCGGCATTTTTTGAACATTTTTTTCAAGCATTTAAAATGCCCAATAACTGGCAAACAGTTTTAATGTTTTGATTTCTACCAGGCATTGTATTTAAATATAAAATTGATAATCAATAAAAGTTTAAAAATTTAAGTTGTGCTTCTTGAACTCAAGTTACATTAAACTCATCTCATAAACATAATATGTAAGCCATACTACAAGGACTTTCAACTAAAAATAAAGTAGTTTTATACTTCAATTAATTTCTTTTCATTTACTGCTTCCCAAATACCACTTATGTAGCTTTCAATAGACTGCTGCAAATGTATAGTAAGTACTGTTAATCGCTGTTTGCTTCAATCAAAATTAATAAACTAAGAGTTCTTTATGCCATATCACAAAAGAGCAATTTAACAAGTTATCAGTAGGATTTTTTTTTTTGGCTGCATAGTATCTTTCTACTGGCAAAAAAAAAATTCCTAAAAATTACTAAGTTATTAGATAAAAGTAACTCTAGTAAGTACATCTGCAATGAAATAACTACTGAACTTCATGGCCTTTAGTTGCGATTCTCACTTCATCAATTTGCTTTAAGCTAAAAAATATGAAAGAAAAAATAAAAATCCACAGAAATTCACCAAAAACTGACCGACCGGGATGGTTGAATCACTTTGCTGCATTGCTGTTACATGATATTGAAGTACAGTCTTTGATACAGCTAAGTACTATGTTGCTTTTAGATATTTTTCAATTGAAACACTATATACGTGTTGTTAGATAATGTTGCAACAACGCGATATTTTGTAGTAAATGATACTTCATTTGTATTCAAACTTGATATTATTTTATATACATATAGTGATAATTTTGACAATAAAAAACTAGTTGTTTGAGTTAAAAAATTTATTTTCTGGCCATATGAAGAAGCAACAAATTAAAGAATTTAAATAACAGATAAGATTAAAAAGAATGTTGCTGTCTAAAGACTAGCACTGTCAATATTTTGTATCGGTTGGATCAAAGTTATTTTTAAAATATAAAGAAAATATCTCTGTCCGCTAAAAAAGAATAAATTGGAAACTTAATCAAGAAACAAAGAAAATGTTGCAGATAAGTTCAAATATTTGAATATCACCAAAATCATTATTTGAAAAAAAGCTTTGATTGTGGGCAATATTTTCTTAAGAAAAAGAGCAAAACTTCGTGAAAAAAGAGTACAAATTTGCTTTATTTGAAATTTTTCATAGATATACCGTAATTAGTGTGGACAAAAAATCAACGGCTCCAATAATTTGGGTGACTTTTCTTCCTTTACGTCGCGGCAGCGACAGCGTTTAGAAGGCAGTGTTCGCTAGTGACAAGCACAACTTGTCTTGCGTAAAATTTTGAGAATGCAATCCTTCGATTTTCATAAAGTTATATCAGTGTCTTATGGGGTTTTGAGCCAACTATAGGAAGCTGTTCAATAAAAAGAATACTATAACTTTTGGTTAAAATGTAGTATGGAGGATAAACTTTTTAAATGCAAAGCATTGAGGGAATATTGTCAATATTAGAAACTGAAGAGAGAAAAATGGATATACCTAAGTTGGGCAAAGAAATGTGCCCAGAAAATGGTAACTAGTTGAAATTTTCATTCTCCTTTGTAACAGATGATGATCAACTATTGACAGCTCTGATTTTCTTTTTGCCAATCACCATTTTTATTTATTTATGAAACGGCAATTTTGTTTAAACTAAGAATATTTCTGCTAAGTGTCTTATATTTTTCTTAATAATAACAAAAGAGTTAAGCTTCTACAGCTAGTAGCCTTCTTAGCTATTTAGCTCGTGTCTTTAAGTCAAGTAAAAAGTAAAACGTTTTATCTTAAAAGCTTAAAGTCAATAGTTTTTGAGTAAAAAAATTAAGAAACCAAGTGTTTTGGACCAAAATAAAACATACTTCACGTTATTTTATTTTTTTTTTTTTTTCTTAAGTGAAATCATAAACATTCCATACGTACGTGTTTCTTGATTAAAGGCCACCCACAAATCGATTTTTTTTTAATATTTCGAAAGTACAATCTTTTGAAAAAGACTGTTAAATTTTTGTAATGATATTGACAGTATTTTATGTTATACAGCCTTTATAGTAGGTAGCGAACGGTTGGCTCGCGTCCAAAAAGAATCATACGTATAATTTTAAACTCATTTATCTCGAAACTACATAATTTTTTCTGCTCGGCGGAATAAAAATAATTAAAAAACATTAATTCGATTCTTTTTACATTTGAATATGTTATTCAGAACTTCGTTGGCTTTGGTCGGAGCCTCCAAAAATCTTTTAAATTAATAACTTCTTATTTTTTACTTAATAAAACTTCTGAAAAATGGTCTGTTTTCGATATTTAAATTTCAAGAACACGCCATTTTGTCTAAAACCTTCCTTTTTCAGTTTTGGATGCTGGGGCTATAGCCACACTTATATAGATTAATAATTTCCTTACTTTTTATTTTTCAGATAAGTGACAGAGCTAATATTTTACCCGCCGCACAGGTACCTTTTTTTGAAAGGGTCATCTTCAGCGCCAATTTTTATATAATTAATATTGTTTTTTGATTATTATAAAAATTGTGTTATATGCTTCTTGAGCGATATAATATATCTACAAATTCTTATTATCGGTGTTCATTATTTTCACCTTCAAAAATTTTTTTGAAAATGCCTAAACTTTACGGGTGCTAGACCACCGGGTGACCTGAAAGTTTTATCTGAGGATTAATTCTCTAAGTTATTCAATTCACTGTAATATGTGACATTTTAACATATATAAAATATTTATATACTATTTGTTAATTATTACCAAATTTTGGTATATACAATTAAATTGTTTTCTCAGTGTAATAAATGAAAACAAACATATTATTGGTTTTAAGAATGGACTAAAATTTTACAAGTTATTTAGATTTCAGCGTGAACCACTTATTGAAGTGCGCTTTTTTAAAATTTTTGTTTGTGAAACATTATAAGAATACCTCAAGCCAATATTGATTAAAAAAATGTGGCTTAACGTCGTTATCGAACATATTCTTTTGTGGAAATTGTTCTCTACTTGCAAAAATGTTGGATGTAGTCATCACGGTTAAAAATGTCAATCAATTCTGTGAGTTTCTAAATAAAAGTCCATGAGAAAAGACCTTCGGATAGTTCGACGTTATGCAAAGCTAAAATCGCATATTATATATTTAATAAACCCATTTGCAAAACGTATTAAGTCCAAAAAATGGAAAATCTAGATGAGCAATTCAGTATTTCACTGATTTTACAAAATGGGCGTGTTATTTAAGTTGCACTCAAAATACAACATTGCTTTTGAATATAATCTTTCACAAAGGAAATCGTACAAACTTTTTTTTTTGCTTAACTATACATTTATTTCAATAGTACCAATAGAAACAACTTAGTATCGATATTGATTTATGCAATTTATACAGTTCCCTAGCCTAAGTCCTTCTCTTCAGCCTCCTTTTGGAAAAATACATTTTTAATTCTCTTTGAAAGTCATTGTCATGGAATTCAACTGACAGACATGAACGCTGGTTGTCGGAGCATATTGGAGGTGGGAGGCAAAACAAACATAACACACAAGCATTTAAGGCATCTTCCAAATGATTGCTTCAATGACCACAAAAGCACGCGAGCAGCTGAACCAACAAAACAACAATCGTCCAACCGAGCAAGCCATAGACCAACAAGTTAAATGGCAAAACGTGCAACTTGCACGAAATTAAACAGTCAGGGAAAGGAAGAATAGAAAAAACGATAGAAAAAGTATAAAAAAAACGAACTATACTCGTAACTCGGTAAAAATACGCTAGTCATTTTCATTTATTTGATACAGTCAGTTTACTTCATCAGTCATTTATTGCTGTTGGCCTTTTCAGATAGCCTCGACCTACTACTGTATGAGCAAAAAAAAAAAAAAAGGCCGACAAACGACAGCACCGACCAGCCTCCAAATAGGAAATACGACTTGAAAGCAATGGACTACATGCCTTTTTTCTTACATTACACCAAGATGCTTGCAATGAATGTTGTAATGTTTATTTTTTTTTTCGTTTCCTTTATTTATACGTTAAATCGGATGCTGCTTTGCTATGGTAAACACGCACCAGTTTTATTTTTATCATCATCAACAACAGAGCAGCAACGTAATCATCATCATTTCTCTTGAATATCATTGCCACACAAATAACATCAGTGAGTTTTCTTTTTTTTTTTTTCTTACAACATTAACAACAAAATCATCATCACTTATGTCATCATCATTGTTTCGAATTTAACCCTCATAATCATCAGCATCATCAGCACTCATTTTGTATCATCATAATCAACAACAGCTGCGCTGGCTGAACGCAAAGAAGAAAAAAAGAGAGAAAAGAAAAGGTCCTTGGTCCATTTATAAAATTTAAGTGTTTGCTTTAAATTGATTTTTCCCTTTACGGATTTTTTATGATCCCTGAATTTGTTAAGTTTTTCACTACTGCGTTTTTCTACGGCCACTACTGCTACTACTACTTTTTTTTTTTACTAAATCTGTATTTTTTTGCCAGATTTGCAATTTTTTTTCTACCTCTTCTGTTTCATCATTTAAAATGCTTACAAATCATTATCATTTTCATTTTGTTGTATTTTGTTTGATTTTCTTTACTTTTTCAATACAATTTCTTATTTGGGTGCATCCTTTTTTTTCCATGTTTTATACCACTTGTATAGCTTCATTTATTATTATTTTAGCTTCACCTGGACTTATTTGTAAATTTGCTTTAGCCTTATCCTTTTTAAGGTTTGTTTTTTCTTCACTCCTCTTATAAGAAATAAAATTATAAAAAAACTTTTTGTTTGCTTTCCTTTATAATAATAAACCTTTTTTTTCTCATTTCCTGCATTTGACTTTTTTTTTTTGTGTACCGGAAAAGGGATGTTATTATTTTTCTTCTATTTTTCCAAGGCTACGATTGTATGGTATGTATGTGTTAGCGCTCGAAGCTTTTAACTCAAAAATAGGTAACATAATTTAATAATTTTATTTAAAGGGTTTCATTTCTTCTTTGAGTCAGCACGTTATGGTTTTTGCCGGTAGGAAGGCAAGCAAGCAAGCAAAACACTTTTCATAATTAAATTTATTTAGTATGTGCATGCTGTTCTGTTTAATATTTAAAAAAGTTGTCTATTATTAATGTAAAAAAGTTCTAGGATTAAATTTATTACTTTTTATAGCTAGAAAATTGAATTTTATTTGAAAACTCATTCACAAATTTTTAGTCCTGAAATGAACAAATAAAGTAAGCTTTAATTTATTGTATGATTTTCATCAACTTGTTATGCAGAATGTGATATTAAAGTAAGCCATCTAGTTTTGGATTTTTCAAAAAGCTGATTTGTACTTAAAATAGTTAGAAAAAATTATTTATGTGCAAATATATTTCATAAAATTGAAAAAAAAACACAATTTTTCTCTGTAAATAAGAAATTTTTATTTTGCAACGCATTGCAATTGTTGTAAGTAAAATTGTATCAACGATATAAAAAATTCAATAACTGTGCACCGCGATTTGATAATAAAACTATAATTCGGCCTGGCCGAAGATAACACCTGCACTGAAAGTGCTTTCCAAATAAATGTCAAAATGACGTTGAAATGGTTGAAGAAGTCGAAAATAATGTAATAAAATTCAAAGAGGTTGAAACAGTGGAAAAAAACTCATAAAGTCGAAAAAATGTTTAAAATGTTGATAGTAATAAAAAAACTCAAAAACAGTTGAAAGAAGTTGAAAAATGTTGAAACAATTCAAAATTCATGAAAAAGTCGGAAAAAATAAAGAAAATGTCGAATCAAATTGAAAGAGATTGAGAAAGTGGAAAATATACACATGGAATATATTGGGAAAAGTTAAAAAGTTGGAAAGAATGTGGAAAATGTTAAAAAAAATAGAATAAAAATGCATAAAACCAAATATGCCACGCCGACTTCTTCAATTCCGCCTACTTTTGACTCAATAAATTATATTCGTCATCGACATCCACATACTAAATTTTAGCAAAATAGCTTGTATAGTTTGCGATATATAACCTTATAATTTAGGGCGGTGACACACCCACTGATACAATCGAAACTGATCTTAATCCAGAAATAGCTTTTCATATACCAACCAAATTTCAGTATGATTGCTCATATATTTCGACAGATATGCCACTTAAGGTATTTTACTTGTAAGTGAGGTGCCACGCCCTGAGGTGCAATTTCGCCTGCTTTAAATGCTGACATACCTTATAGCAAGTAAACCACTGACATCCAATTTCATGCCAATTGCTGCAATAGTTCTCTTAAAATATCACTACCAACTTTATGTTAATATGGGAGGTGCCACGCCCACCGATGAAATCCTGTCGAAATTTATATAGTTTTATAGCTTATAATAATTGACATATTTGCACCAAATTTTATAAAGATTACTCTCATTGCACGCTATCTATAGCATTAAACGTTTTTTGCTTATATGGGAAGTACCACGCCCACCGGTACTGTTGCGCCAAATTTTCGTAAGAAGATACCTTATAGCAAGTTTATCTGCCATACTAAATTTCATTACGATTACGTTGTTAGTTCTCTAAATATAAGATTTATAAATATTGTGGGCTGTGACACGCCCCTTAACATGCTTTTCCAGTATATTGGCGAAGCTTGTTTTAATGACTGCTCTTAGTAGTATCACCTCTAAAATTTTTATAAAAATCGAGTGTGCCAATTTTGAACTATACGAAATGAAAATTTTTAATTGCTAAAATGGCCACGCCCACTTTCCCTATTCCGCCCAATTTAAGCCTAATTCAAGATATGTATGTTCTGCATCTGTGTACCAAATTTCATTACAATATCTTGCTCGGTTTACTAGTTATGGCGTCATAAAAGTTAAAACTTAGGGCTGTGCCGTGCCCCTTAAAGAGCCTTTACAAATTTAAAACCTAACCCAATCTTAATTTTGTTCCCATCTTCACCAAATCACCAAGTTTCATCAAAATCGCAGCAACATTTTTCAAAGTGGGCTGAGGTATATTTACATAGAGAATTGGCGGTAGGCGTGGTCGTGACCCGATTTCACCAATTTTTATATGCAAAAATATTCATTGAATTAGCATGCTTAGTTTTCCCGTAAACGTGATTTCCACAGACTGACAGACATAGTTATATCGACTCAAGTGGTGACGCTGATCAATAATATATATACTTTTCTATAACTGCCACGCCCCCTTCTATGCGTTACAAACGGAATGACAAAGTGAATATATATATTAAGATCACTCATACGACATGTTATACTTAATTCAACAAACATGTTGCAACTTAGCCGAACAACACTTCACCCAATGAATTATGTTTAATCTAGGGACTGTTACGATTATGCATTTTATGCTTCTGAGTCCAGTATACGCTCTCATAGCTAACAGAGTAAAATATATAAACAAATTATTTTATTTATGCTATTCAATATAATGATGTCACATAAATTTAACAACTTTTACTTTTTTGTTCAATTTTCAGATAATTACAAAACTTCCATATCATAATCAAATCAAATCCATCCACTAAATGTAATTGAAATCTTCCAGACTTCAAAGAATATCGCAAATATATCACGATAAAATTGCAATTCACTACATATTGCAAAAAAAAAGTAACATATCCAAGAAATGAAAAAAATATCACAAACGAAATATCACTAGCACTTATAACTGACAATAATATCAAGTTTTATCAATTAACAAAACTAAACGAATAGAAAAGAAGAGTCCTTCAAAGATCCTTTGCAATATGTGCATAGCGTAAAAGAATAACGTTAGAGTAAACAAAATACTTAATACCACAAAAGAGAAATAAAATGAAGTGCGATAAAAATCAAATTTCGGTGCTAACAATGTGGAAAATTTTTATGACAATTTTTGTGTTGCCAACAACAACAACAACAACATACGCACGACTGCATACAGGATCTTCCAGCAGTTTGTTGCACAGCAGTGGCATTAGCGGTATTGTTGGCAACAGTGGTGGTGGTGGTGGCGGTAGTGGCAGCGGCACTTTGTTAGCCAATAAGGATGCGCATGGTAAGTGGCAAAGTCGGCACAAAGTTTAAGCAAAAGAAAAGAAAAAAAATGACTTTATTTTTTAAGTAAAACTTTTTCTTATTATTATTATTATTATTATTATCATTGTTGTTTTTATTGTTGTTACACTTACTTCAAAAAGTAACTAAAGCGCGACAGTAAAAGTGTACATTGCACTGTGGTTATGGCTGAAATACTCAAATTGTTGTGTGAAAATCTTTTGGGAAGCCATTTAACCATACAACTGCTTAGTGATTCATTCAATTTTATCCCACTGTGTGTTTCATTCTATAAAGCAGAAATATAATAAAATTGTAATGAAATAAAAAAGTAAAAACTTTACAACAACTGACTTCAAATGTTGCTGTGAAACAGCAGGATTACGCTAAGTTGCTGTAGTTGCTGCTTCCACTAAGAGAGCAATGGACAGCAGCAGCAACAACAACTACGCGCACTGCATTACAATGAAAATTTCTGAAAATTATTGCCAGCATTATTTTTTTTTTCTCGAACAATTACAAGGATGTGAATTCTTAATCTTTTGTTTTAAATTTTGTAAGGATTTCCGTTGAACGTTGATGTTTCGTGCTGTGATTTTTAAGACAGCAAAGTGAATGCTGTAGACTAGGGCAGTTAAGTTGGCAAGAAGGTTGATACGAATGGGAGCTTGGTTATGGAATGATAGGTTATGATAATGATGGACTAAGTTTTCTTAATTTTCAAAGTTAAAAAATTTAAGGTTTTTAATTTCGTGCAATTTTGAGACAAACAAAAAATATTTCATATAATAAATAACACAAACAAATTACACAAAATATAGTGCAAAACAATATAGAAAGGCTACAGCTAGCCATACTAGTTTCATTCATTATTAAATGAAATCATCAGTGACATTTTCGCCGATAAATGAAAATTTCTAAGTTGAAATGTTTCTCATATTGCATAGGTTTGGAACGAAACGTCTGCAAAAAGAATTTGATATTGTATCAAATGAGTTACAAAAACAAAGACACACGACAGCACAAATATTTTTTGCTGTGCTTTGTTTCAATTTTTATTTGGGTTCCCAAAAAATTTGTGCAAAAAGTAGGTAAACATATCAGGCTAAGAAATTCTGACTAATTGACTCAAGGGTCACTGATGATTTCATTAAGCAATTGATGAAACTAGTACTATAAAGTTAGCCTTTTTTATTCTTTTGCACTTTATTTTGCGAACATTTTTAAGGTATTGACACACACTGTACTGAACAGTTAGCTCTGTAAAACAATTTAAATTTTGTTCTGTTTCGCTACACCAGAAAGAAAGTAGTAGTTCTTTATTTTGAGCAGTAATCATTGAGATCATCATATTGAGTTCCACAACCCATATCCTTACAGCGGCATAAAATTGTTATTGCAACTATTTCATCTTCATTTAGCAAAATTTTAATGACTCGAATATTTCATGCGTTAGATGTTAGTAGAGAGATACATTTTTATTTCTTCTTCTTACCAAATTGACTAACTGGCAGTCAATTTGGTAAAAATGTCTTGAAATGTTGAAAGAACCAAAGATGCATTGATAGGCCAGTCAAATTAGCGTTTTACCTTGGAATGAAAGATAATAAGCTGGAAACTCGTTTATACCTTCATTTTCTTGTTCTATAAGTTGTCTCAAAAGTCTCATAAAATCTCGTGTCTGCGTCGTAAGTTATTCAAGCACAAAGGTCACAAAAATCAGTTTATTCGCGATTATCTCGGTTCTATAACTCCAATCATGTTTACATATATAACAACAAAATATTTCAATAAAATATTTAAGACTTTGATTTTTTCAATCAAAAACAATCTATGTAAATATTGGATTTTTATTTTTATTGATCAAAAGAAAATAAAAATCCAAAACAACGATTACTTTTGATTAAAGAAAAAAAAAAAAAAAATTACAATTATTTTTAATCAAAAAAAAAAATAATATCCAAAATTACGATTATATTGGATCGAAAAAAAACTGAAAATTCAAAATTACGATTATTTTTGATCAAAAAAAAAAAAAAAAAAAAATTCGAAATAATGATTATTTTTGATTTTTAAAATAAAAATCACAAAACTAAAAATGATGTCATACGTTTCTCGTTACAAGAAACTCATCTGTATATTTAAACATTTCGTCTCTCGATTTATTGTAATTTCTTTGACTTCAATTATTATAATAACGATTATTTACGGTGCCTGATATTAGCGATGCTTAAGCATCCTCTATGGTCCTTAACTATAGTGGTAAGAACCCTATACAAGATGAACTATCTCAAAAAGACTTGTGCCAGCGCTCTTTAATTTCATAAAATTTCTTTCATTATCTACGTTTTAGTAAAATTCCCCCTTTGTGACAAAAGTCTGCTTAACATCAACAAATTAATCTATTGTTAAATTAAAATTCTAAGAAAAATATTGAAACTATTCATTCGTACTTAATTAATAACATTATGATTATATCCAGCTTAAGAAAAAATAAAACAAATTACTAACATAATAATCCCAATAGACATGCCGCTTAAAACCCCTATTTAGAATCCATTAAAATGCTGCCCAAACTTTATTTTTTCCCACCAGCTGTTGTTGTTGCTCTTCAGTTGTTGTTGCTTCCACCAAAATTGCTGCTTTAAAGTCGTTAATCATTTTCAAACCAACATACCACACATACACCCTCAGCAAACCTCTTCTTGGATTTAATTTAAATATCCCATTTTAACAGCTTCTTCTACTGCCGCTTTCACTTACTACTCACTTCTTTCAACGCGAACTATTATGTTATTTGCATAAATTTACATACACACACACACATGCAAACATTGCCAACACATTATCATCGCGTACGATATATAAGACGAGTAACGTAAAGCGACTTACGTAAGTTGGCATTATACGAAGACAAACTTTATTTTTCGTAAGTCTGTGGCAAAAAGAAATGTATGTGGGCTAACGTTTTTTATATTCTTGAAGTTTGACAGAGTTACGATTAGCCTTGTTCTGCTGTCACTTTCCTTAGTTCAAAAAAAAAAAAAAAACAAAAAAAAACTAAAAAGAAAATGTAAGAATTAGAGAAAAGAACGGTAGTAATAGAAAAATCAGAACGAAAAAAATTGCTTATAATTCAGCGAAAAAAGGCAATGTAAAGTGTAAGAAATCGAAAAAAGTAAGATTATTTGAAGACCTCGCCATGACGCTCACCAACTTCTGTTTCGTTTTCTTCTTGAGAAATAATCATGCAATCGAGAACAGTGGGATAATTTGGCTTAGTGATTGATATTATGGAAGAAATACAATAGATGGGAGATATATATGTGTACTTAAATACCTAGTAAAGAAAATTAAATACACTCTGAAGCATAAAAAATATGCCATTGGTGGGTCAGCGACATCGACCTTTCAAGGGCTTTCAGTGACAAGAATATCCAATTGATATTTCCTTGTCAGATATAGATATTGTCAGCAATAAAAAAAGGAAGAGAGTTGGCAATAAGAGAAAGTTCTGGAGAGCTTTTACTACGATGAAATATTCAGGCGGTGTAAAACTGCTCATGATAACACAGATAGTATGATGATTAAGATATATCGTTACTATATGTAACCCTAGATAACTAATCTTAGTTAATACTCCTTAAAAGCTAATCATTCGTCATTTTAACGAGCACATTTTTGTTGTTTTTAATGTGGAGTTGCATACGTTTTTTAAGTTAAATTGTTTTTTACTGGCTTCTAATATTTTATTTAATATAACCTAATGAATAACGGCAACATTTATATCAAATTTTAGAAAATTAAAGGAATTTTTTTATTGATATTCAAACAAGTTTACATCTGATATTTCTTATTGATATTTCTTTAAAATTAAATTTTTTGTCGTATAAAAACGATATATAACTAAAAAACTTACAAAAATGCTAACCATTCGTTAAAGTGACGAACAAGTTGCTTAAATATCAAAATTTATAATACTCAGCGACAACAAGCAAGCTTTCGGCGACAACTGAGTTTGTGTGAGAGTACATGTAGCTAGGCGCGATAGTTAGAGCGAGAGAGGAGAATATCTTACTAATGTTTGTCAAAATGACGATGGTTAGCTATCTAGGTTTAAAAAGGAATTACCAGCACCATATGAAATTAGGTTTGATATGAAAATGCGCTGTAACACTTGAGGCGCGGGCGAACAGAATGGCACATGTCCTTAGTCGACCGTTATGAGTTGTTTAATGGAATCGTGTTCAACCTCAGATCAAAAAGGCATTAGATGTCATATTTTTTTGATATCAAAGTGAGGGCTTTCTACTGATCAGTTCTTAGCGCTTTCTAAACACTTTAATCTACTCGACGTGTACAGTTTTGTTCGCCCACTCGTCACTTTATAAAATGTTTCAAAATAATTTATCGTGACATGCAACTATACCTTCACTGAAGGCAAAAACGTTGCATGCACCTAGCGTGGAAGTAATACGAAATAGTTACGGCGATATATTGAGTTCATCGCCTGTGCGGATAAGCAAGTGCCATTCGAATGATTAGAGGCCAATATTTGCCATATTATTTCCGAGATACAGTCTCAAATGCTCGAAAAAATCGTCAAAACTTAAACTTCCGAAGTATATAGCACAATATTGACAGTAGCGATGACAATCTTGTGCTGAGGCATTTTTAATGTTTGCAAAAACCATTTGCTGTCTTTGTTTGAATGAAGATGTTGTTTGTTATTGTCGAAGACTTATTCTTTGGAAGCACAACATTTTTCACTAAAATCGTTATCTGCAGCAAAGCTTTGTCAGCAGTGCCTGAAAGATTATGTATAGTGAAACTGTACTTTGCGTACGCAAAAACTTTACAAAAATATTTTATGCAATCGATACGCAACTTATTTTTTATTACCAAGAAAATTACATTTGATGCCACAGTGCAACGTCAGCGTTTGCTTAGCGCACTGCTAAAACTTTTGTAAACTTTTCCTTTTTAAGTTGCTGTTGCTATTGCTACATCTTCTGGCGCAACTCCGATAGGAAATAAAAAAAAACGAAACCGTGGTATAAGACAAATTTTACTTTTTTATGTCATTATTTTTTGGTTGATTTTTAACAAAACTTTTTCTTTGTAAGCAGGCAGCATCAGCAACAGTAGCAGCAGCAGCAACAACATTTTTATCTTTGCGCTTCAACCCATTTTTTTTTTTTTTTTGCTTTTTATTTTTTAATTTTGCCACTGTCGTTGTTATTTTTGTGTCGTATTTTGTTATCCCCGCTGTTTTATTTTTCATGTCCTTATTTTTGTTGCTGTTGTTAGAGTTGTTGTTGTTGTTGTCATTCGCTTCAGCTTACACATAAAACAGCTTAGGTTATAACTAAATATCTGCAGCACGTTGCGCCGGCGAAGTACGTCACGTTTTTACACCTTATTTTGTTTCTTCTTATTTTTATCACATTTTTACAATGCATACTTTTAGGCGAAATTCACAAGTTTTCTTCTTTTTTACTACTTTTGCGCTTATTTCGGTGTTGTTGTTGTTGTGCTTTGTTTATTTCATGTTGGTTTTTTTTTTTTTTTGTTTTTTGTTGCGCAAAACTTCTAGCAACTCTAAAATTGTCGCGGTTTTTATGTTTGTTATATATGTAGGCGGAAATAGGGATGTTTTTTTTTTTTTGTGTGGAAACCGAGCAGGTTGCCAACATAAAGTATGCTCACTTTTTTTGCTTTGTCTATTTTTTAGACTTTTATGTGGGTTGCGGTTTTGTTAATCATTGTAGCAGCTGTTGCTGCCTGTCGCTTGTTACTTTATTTGCTTTTTACTTGATTTTCCTTCCAAAAATTTCTCTCTAAATTTTTTTGTTATTTCGCTCTTGTAAAATAATTTTCAAGTCAAATAAAGTTACACTAAAAATTTAATTTAATTAGCTGTGTGCTTTTTTAAGCGCTGCTCTTAAAATAAGTTTTTAATTAAATTCACTTGCAGAACGTTTAAAAAAAATATGTTCTTGTATTATGTAGCAATTAATGCCTAATGCATTCACTAGAGTCAAAGGAAACTTAACTAGGATTAACTGTTTTTTTTGTGAGAATCATTTTACGTGTATTAGGATGGGTATTAAAAATTAAGAAAAAAGAAAATAGCGAATTATTATCTACTATTATTGCTGAATGCCATTATACATATGGGCGCAACACTCTTTATTGATCTCAAACTAGCAGTTTTTCTCAATTCTCTTGACTTGTGATCATTTTGACTTTATACTTTATTAAAACTTTTGGTGGTATCACATCCTATAATGAAATATAACAAGCATAATATGGTCTCAGTTTAATTTTTAGTTTCAAGTCAATTCAAGTTAAAATTCGTAACAAAATATTGATTGAAGTTCTCGAAATATCCAGATTATTTATTAAAACTTTTGGGGGTATCAAACCCCAATAATGAAATATAACAAGCATAATATGGTCTCAGTTTAATTTTTAATTTCAAGTCAATTCGAGTTCGAATTCGTACCAAAATATTGATTGAAGTTCTCGAAATATTAAGATTTTTTATTAAATCTTATGGGGGTATCAAACCCCTATAATGAAATATAATAAGCATAATATGGTCTCAGTTTAATTTTGAATTTAAAGTCAATTTGAGTTAAAACTTTATTATATTTGGTACAACCTTTTTAAAACTAAAACCATTTACATTAAAAATACCTGATTTAAGGGGATATTTATGCAAGAAATACCAAAAAAATATTTTTATTTCCATCAGTACGTTGAAGCTTTTAGACTACGAAGAACAAAATGGCGCACTTCGGTTTCGTGAATAATTTTGTTACGCTTATGTTTATTTTTAGCCCACCGTGTTAAGAAAATGGTTAAACTTGATAAAGTTTTCATTTAACTATTTGGAGTTATACTTACAGTGTACGACAAATCAAAGGTTTTTGCGCAAGTTTCTATATGCTCTACTGGCTGCTCTGATCAAACAAAATTATCGGTTCGAACATTTAGATGTCGCGCAAGCCTGAACATTTATCGAATGTCATGAAATTTTGAAAGTGTGAAGCGTCAATCTTAACTATCATACCACCAAAGTTTCGCGCCAATCGATCGTCATTATTCGTGTTATCTCAGCGCAGTCAACATGTGGAGTATCGTGCCGAATAACCATGCAGAAAAGTCAAGTCTTATAAAGTTAACAGCTATGTATGTATGTACGTACATATGTATGTATGTGTGATATTTCTGGTATTAAAAATAAAAACTAAATTAAAAATATTTAATGTTCTTGCAACATATTAATATATTATTCTAAATGACGCGCCATAGAACGAGCGGTATCCAACTATTAAATATGTTTCAATTCTGCCAAAACTTATTCGAATTACATGGCAACAAGCAGTGTTTAGTATTGAAAATTAAGGAAATTGTTCAAGACCACACCTACCACTCATCAAATCTTAAGAGACTTTTTTGGGATCCCGCTATAAATTTAAATATTCTTTAGCAATATAAAACATTATTTAAAAGCATACTCTTGTCACTACATAACAGTCACTGTTCATTTAATGCTGCACCATGGTAAATTAATCATCCAAGACAGTACCTACACTTCTTATTAAACCAACTTCGTGAGTGGCAGAAGAAAAAAGATGCAGAGCTGCTAGGCATCATCAAATGCAACTTTCACGGAAAGCAGTACGTATTGATACCAACGAAGAATAACAGCAAAGACTTTTAAGTTGCTCTAATTTATATGAGTTTCTGTATAAAATTGAGTTAAATTCTTTTTAATTTAAGTGATGTGTTATGTAGGTAAAAACTAATGCTAAAAAATTTAAATTAAAATAAGGACAACTTTTATAAAAATATAAGTCCGCATACTTTTCCGTTCGGATTCAGCACTAATCCAGCCTTGACGCACTCTTGCGTCTATTAACAAAAGTAAGACCTTATAACATACAACTTTCTCAACGACTAAGCGCTGTCCTTTCATGTGTTTTGTAGTAGCTATCTTTTAATGCAATCAGAAAATTTACTATGACTTTCAAAAAATTTGTACAATTTTAAATAAATTCACTCTTAATTAACTGAGCAGCTTAATTATTTTCATTAAGTGTAAAAAAAAAAAAAATAAATATTTTAGTAGAAATTTCTTTCTACAAAACAAATTTTCTCTTTTGCAATCACGTCGCTCATTGCCTGCTCAGTTTTAATTATCATATTAGCTCCTTAACTACTGGATAAGATAAAATTTTGTACTTGAAAATTTTCAACAATATAACTTTATATATCTTCGCCTCACTTTCAACGCCGCACAGTGACTGCAATTAAATCACCCTCAAGTTATAGAAAGTTTACGATATTTTGTTTTTCTCTACAAAAATGCATTGCGAACAAAGCATTTTCCGGCATTGTTTATAGAGAATTTGTACTAGCTACCAACATACATACATACATACATACCTACAACATTATGACTATTTCTACAAACTTTTGTGCAGCTTATGCTGCAAAGTCCTTGAGCTCGATTTGATAAGACAAAAGGAAGTTTTCTTTTATATAATTTTTTTTTTTCTGAAATTTTTTTTGTTTGACATTTTATATCAATAGCACAAGCATGCAGCAGCATTTATAAGTGAAATTCTACTTTTAAAGTTCACTGCAGTTTTGTAACGCAGATTTTACTAAAACTCTTTTTTTTTTTTGTTTATTCATCTCGGCTGCTGTTTCACAACTTTTGTTGCTGCTGCAGCTGCTATTTCGTCTTTGTTTTTTATTTTTTTTATTTGTGCACTGTAAATCCTTTGTTTTCATTTTAAAAGACGTTTCAAATTGCTTGGCTGCTGGTAGCGTCTGATATGTACGTTCTGCAGTTTAGGGTAAATATGTGTAATTCCGTTGCTAAGTATTGATTTTAAGCATATTTGTTTTAAATAATTCAGTTACTGTTGAAAAGTTGACGTCAAAATATTTATTGAATAAAAGACTACTGCATTGCATCATACATGACGTATGTGCAACATTTAATTAAAAATTATTAAAAATTGTTAAATAAAACGAAGCTAAACTATTGATACATTACGACTTATTTTGTCAGCTTTTAAGTAGGTCCTACTAATTTAATCTTCCATGCATTTCCCGTATGTTGATTCAGTTCATTCAACGAATTTACTTTGATGGTTTCAATCGATTCAATTTGCCTTACCTATGTTTGAGCATTGGGTTCAGAAAGTAAGACGGTGCTTAAGTTTTTGATACTATTCCTTAGATTTCAATCTATTTCCATGCCAAATATCATCAAAATTGGTTTTTTAGCTAAGCCGTGGAAACGTATTTGATTGTTAGAGGCGTGGCACTGCCTGATATTGTAAGAAAAAAGACATTAGGTATTGCTACTCTTCACAACACAGTCGACAAAAGAGAAAAAAGCGCGATTTTTGCATTACTTATGATTCTTTTCAAGCTTTCTCCGATTCCAAACCAACTTCTTCGGTTGATGTTGTGCACCAAACTAAGTTGAGCTTATGCTGATAGAGTGCATTTTACCCTATATACAAGTAAAAGTCAATGCTGTGACAAAAACCATAGTGTACGTGTGGCTGTTTTTCAAGAAAATTGCGCAAGAAAAATTACATCGTTCGCATGCAGCGTAGAAAATTTTTGCTTCTACAGCAGAATCCTTTATGATGCTCAAAGGCAGTAAAGTTAAACGAACACACACTTCAAACACATAAATACACTTACACACACATGAACACCACATATGTATGTGCCGCCTTTTATTGTCACTTTTTCTTTATACTGCAAATATGTAGCAGAAGTTGTGTTGGGCAAATTCTTTACGTATAGCACCGTGGAATGAAAATTAAGGCTCGAACTAATAAATGATACTATTGCCTGGATTGTTTTTCAAAAGGCTACTTACACACGCCTACAAATATTTAACTTAGTGAGTAGGTTCACGTAGTACCAAACGATATTTTATATTCAGGATTTGCTGTTTTAAAAAAAACGATGTTTTGGAGCTTACACAAAAATACCAGAAACTTATAGGAAATATTTTTTGGTATTTTTTTTTCTTATGATTTAAGATATAATTAACTTCATTTTACATATTTCAACTTTTGGTGTCTTTAATGGCATTAATCTTTTCCTAGATCATTTTCATTGAAATAAGGAACTCTTAACTTCAAACAAATGATTTAACTGCATTTGTGTTTTTGAAAGTAACGCAAAAAGGAAATTTCCAATTGATAGTTTTAGAAACTATTTGCTGCTACCTTCTGCAGATAAAAAAAATAAACAAAATGAACTTCAGTTAAAATCCTGGCGTTTACAAAAAAAAGAAAAAATTTGAAAATATAATTTGGTTTTGCATACAAAAATCTTTTTCTTGGTCTGAACTCCGAGTTCCAGTTAAGACTTTTACAAATCATATTATGGAAGTGAAGTGACCAATTGTAATATTTACATAATGACCAATGTTGGAGGCGTGACATGTTCTATAAGTAGTAGTTATTTCTAATTTTAATCTTAATATGATTAAGATTAAGATGTCCAAAAATGCATCCTAAAAATAATTTTACTATATAATTATAATACAGGCTTTAACTAAATATTATAGTATAATGTTTGGAGTAGCACATCGAGTGACCTCGGTCTTTTTTTCTTGGGGTACACGCACGCTTTTGTCAAAATTTTCCATGACCATTCTGCATAAATGTGGCTGAATTTCATTGATGCAACGTTTGCTTTTTCTCCAGTAATAATCGAAGGGTTGTTGTAATAAACCATAGATGTCAAGAACCTCAAACCATGATTTGGACGGCAAATTCTACTACCAAAACGGAAAATTACTCGACCAAAAAATGACTGATGCTGTGATGGAATTGATTTTTGCCATATATGTTTTGTATCATCGAAAACAGGCTCCATATGTCCTCCACACTCACATCTTGCAATTTAGGCACAAAAAATGGAATATTATGTCGCGATAGCAAGCGCCATTAACTGACATTGTCTGACATTTTCGAAGTAGAATGGTTCGTTGATGTCTCCAGCCCTAAATATGTATCAAACAGTGACACTTTGTGGAAGCATTTAATTCTCAGCAATCGCTTGTGAATTTTTTAAGCCCAAAATGTGACAATTTTGACGAACAACAAAGCCATTAATATGAGAGGAATGTATGAAAATTATCAAACACTTGTAACTATTTTATAATCTGTTCAAAGTATTGCTTCGGCTGTCCACGGTCGCTAAGCACAAGTACTGAACTTTGTAAGCTTTCGTGAGTATAGAGCTTTTCGAAATGTGCTGTTCTTCTGTCCTCTTAGAAATTTCCAAGGTTGGTTGACCTTCAATATTTGATCTAAATCTCAAAAAATTTTCAATTTCTTTACACCTGATATGATTTTTAATGTCTTTGTAAAATCTTAGTATTTTAAAGTATGCAAATATTTTTTTCTAATTCTAAAATCATTTCTTCGAAAAAAATGGTATTCATGGGAAAATTCATGAGAAAATTTGTTTACCTTTTGAGCTAATAAGCAACTATTTGCAAATCTAATGTTCTTTAGAGACTGATGATATCAAATCATTCAAATTTTTAGCTCATAGCTGTGTAAAGTAAAAGCTATATTGCCTTCAACATAATTAATTATGGTCTTAATGAGCCCATATCAAGATGCTTATCACAACGTAACCATATTTGTAATCTAATACGATTTTAGTGGCAATCGAAGTAGGTGTATTTAGAAAATGGCTACATTACGCTTTAAGTTATAGTTAATTTATGTGTTGTGCTAAAACTTTTGTTTTCTTAAAGGATTTTTAACCGAAAATTAAATCAATCAATGAAATTTCGTAACAAAATAAAATTGAATTAAAAAGCGAAATAAACAAAATGACTTAAGTGATATTCTCTAAATTCTAAAAATTATGTCTTGATTGAATGACTAAGAGTTTTTTAGCGAAGAGTAAATTTTACCCTAGGAAAGAAAGACGCACAAGCTTAAAAACAGGCATAAAAATCTCTCTTGTTTTCAGTAAAAATATTTTATGCAATTTAAGTCTTTCTAAGCACAAATAGCACTGATGAAAATGAAGATGAATTATTTTCTGCCAATATGAAAAAAAAAATATGGATTATCAACTCAAATATTGAGTCATTTTCCATCAAACTCTTCAGATCTTTCTCCACTGTTGCTATGAAATGCGACACTGTACAGCATTGTCGTCAACGTTGTACTCTCATTGGTTGTTGTTTATTATTTAAACGTAAGTAAGCTGACAGTAGCAGTTAAAACAAAAGCGACAACAACAACAACAACAAAAACATCACCAATGAGAACAACAAATGGTTAGCAATTGTTTTTGTTGTTGTCGTCGTGATAGCAACATAAATTCTAAACTTTAAAACCCATACCGAAAGCAAAAGTTGACAGCAGAAAAAAATGCAAAAAAAAAAAAAAATTTTGTCCTTTGCAGGACCTCTTTATTTGCCTGCTCAACTCAATAACTAGCTATTGTTCTTGATGTTGTTGCTTCTATTGTTATTTGTTGCTCTTTTTGTGTTTCCCTATGAACATCTCACTTTTGTTTCGTTTTTTTTTTTTGCTTTTTGAAAAGTTTGACTTTTTAGACAATTTATTGAGAGTCCAGCAGCAAATTCGTTTTGCTTTATAACCTTTTTTTTTGTTGAAATTTTTCTATGTTGCTTTTTCAATTTACCATATACCGTGTCAATGTAACGACAAACGCAATTTGTTGTTGTTTTCTACATTTTAATTTTTGAAATTTTCACTTTTTTTATTGCACTTTAACTTGAAATATTTGAAAAACTTTTGCTGCATTACGTAACTTTTTGATAGACAAACTTTTAATAGACAGTTTTGTAATTAAGCAACTAACGACTAACATTTTAGTGTATATTAAAGGTTTTCTGCTTCGTGTAAACTTTTATTGGTGAAATTATATAGAAGTTTTACTTCAAGGGCGGCATTTTAAAGTGCTAGATTTGTGTTTTAGCTTAGCAGAAATTTAGTGATGATGTATTGGCGAAGACATTTCTGAAAAAATATGTTATACGAAAGCTGCAAGCGTACGCTTTTGATTGAATAAAAAAAAATATTCGTACAAGCTGTTTTTTTTTGGAAAATGCAATAGAGATTCCGATTCACATTTTTTCGATTTAAATTCACAGTTTGGTTTAGTTTATGATTTGCTCTATTAAGAGTTGTTATTGTCTATTAAAATTTCATAATCCTTTAAGCACTACTCAAGTTTCAATAATTGCAATTATTTATATTTCTTAATAAAGCAATTAATTAAACAATAATTACATAAAACTGTCAATTAAAGGTTTTCATTAAATGGTCATCCATCAAATAAAGTATATACGTACGTACGCAAATATATACATACACTTCATTGAGTTCATCAATAAAATGTATTATCTCATACTTAAGCGCTGCAAATGAAATATGCACATCAAAGAAAATATATCAAGGACGAAATAGGAACAAAATGTTTTGATAAGAAAATCCTATTAATTCAAACACTTTGACTTACATAAATGCAGGCGGTAAGCTTATTAGGAATTTAGGTGTGAAAATCCTTCTAAGTACATACACCTTTTGCCTACTAAAATGCTACACATTTCAAATATGAATTTTTTAAAATTTTTTATTAAAAGCGAAACTCAGACCTACTGCAGTTCGTAAGAATATTTGCGGTGAAATGTTTTGGCTTCATAAAGGAAAAAACTCCACATTAAAATTCGTGCATCTTCAATGAACCTCTATTCGTTAGGATTTAGATTTGAAGATTTAAAATTTTTATTGAGAGTTTTTCTTTAAAAATTCTATTGCTACAAATAAAATTATACAACTGAGAGTACTATTTCTGGTAATGCAATAAAATTTAACACAAATGGGGCATAACCAAAAAAAAAGATGGCTAAGAATTGCACTTATTGGTTATCACAATTGCTAATATATCCAAAAAAGAAACAAATACAATAATTTCTCTTTGATGACAAAAATTTATGGCGTCATAAAAAACTTTTAAAATAAAAAAAAAAAATATTTTTCTGAATACTTTGACCAATATAAAGGAGTAGAAAACCCTATTTAAATCGCCAGAAAAAATTACAACCATTTGAAAATTATGCTTTGCAAGTAAAATCCAAAAATTTTACCACTTCCACCTTCGTCTATATTCATCCAAATGAATATATAACACCCTTAGACGTATAAATACCCTTAAATACTCTTAGATGTATAATAGCGTATAAAAACAAAAAACTCACACAAAAGCTAACCATTCGTCAAAATGACGAACAAGTAGCCTAAATATAAAAACCTAAAATGCTCAATGGCTACGCACTACACCACAAGCAAGTTTTCGGCGACGATTGATAGTTAGAATGAAAAAGTATACATCTGACTGATGTTCGTCAAAATGACGAAGGTTAGCTATCTAGATTTAAACAAAAAACTATCGTTTTTTCAAAAAAACATAAAAAGTCCTATACTGTTAAAGCAGCGTAGAGGGTTTTAAATTATTTACTTGCAACCTTCCTATTTTTCATTTAGAGATAATATTTTGATACAGCTTAATAATTAAGGAGGTTCAAATTTACACCCATTGCATACATAAATAAAGTTGGCACAATTACTATGATTTTATCATTTTCCCATTTTCTTTCTCACAGTGTATATCCTATTGTCCTTCCAGCTCACTGCACGCTATTTATGTTGCATGAGTGGCAATAAATTTGATTATCTTACATACACACACATTTACATATTATACAACTAAAACAAAATTTAATACAAGAATAATATGAAGGATACATAAATAAAAGTATAATGTCTATATCTATGTATGTATGTATGCAATATTTTGTACGTATATGTATGTGCTAGTGTGACACTTGAATGACTGCATATATTGCAGATATTATTGTTGTCTGCTTGATGTGTTTCATATGAATCACTGTCTGATGTATTAAGTCAGTGCTATATATGTATGGTATGTATGGCTCTTTTATATATCCTTAATGAAAGGATTTAAAAAGCACTATCCTTGTTTATTTTCTACTTTGTTTTAATATAAGTAATGAAAGATAACAGAGATACATTCCAAAGCGCTAACACAATATGTTCCTAGTAGGAACTTTTAATATGTAGAACTATTTTTTCAAATCAACGCTAAAGTAATGGAACTGTTAAGGCATCTCATAGTCTTAATTATAGTCGTTGAAAATGTTATTAAACGAAGCTGCAGAGCATTCAATTTATTATCACTAATTTAAATATGCAAACAATAAACATCGCAACTCTTGTAATAATTACATATGAAATCATCAAAACTTTAACATTTATTCCAAAATCTGTTAGAACTTTTAAGTAAAGCATCCATTTTAAAAATCAGTGATTCAGTTTTCCCTACTAGGTTACAATAGACTATCACACATACAGTGAAGTACATTCAAGCGTAATAATTGCTACGTTCGTTGGTTTTTCTCACTTGTTTTTACAGCTTGCGTGTATATCCTTGAGCTTCTTTCATCACAAAGTCTACCCCATCTACCGTGCTGCTTTATTTTATCACACAATACAAACTAAAATGTGTCTTAATGAAAGTTTATTTGTATTGTTTCACTACTCAGGATTAACTGAAATTTACCCCACATCTATTGTTTTTCTGTGGAATCTATGCTTATATCTTCGTTACTCGAAAGATCATCGTTGAGCTTTTCAATGTACAATAAATTTACACTGAAAAAAAAAATAAAAAATAAAAAATTATTGCTCAAAATATCTCATCAAAACAGTTGGAAAGCTGATGTCATGAACTTTATAGAAACGAGCGTGAATAAAGTTGAAAGCACCACAAAATCACAATGTAACTAAACAATGCCAGCTTGAGTCCAATTAAAGCTTGTTAGTTATATGACTGCCAATTAAACTATTCTATGCGCTTGGCATCACTGATGCTTGATGATGCTGACGGCTGCTGTCATTTTTTGCCATTGCTGATGATGACAAACTTTTAGTTGATAAAAGCGCTGATGATAATTATGGCACCGTGCTATGGTAGGCAACCTAAATAAAAATAAAGTAGGTTAACGCTGCTTTGCCAAATGGTTATTATTGTTTAGTATTTTTGGAACATTCTGCATTATTATAAACTAGTTTTTTTTTAATTGAAAAAATGCTTTTTGCATATATCTGGGAAGATTTGGGAGATATGACAGCTAAATAAAAATTTAGCATTTGCGAAAATTACAGATTTAGTTCTTACAAATATTTTGGCTAGTTAAAATTATAAAATTAATTATTGTCAATTGACGATATTTCGGAGAAAAATTATTTCAAAAAACTATGGAGGCTAGTTTTATCCTGTTTTAAAAGAAAAACACATAAATCAGAGATGCTAAGTTTAGGTTGTGGCTCATAAACACAGTCAGAAAAATCAAAGAAAAGAAAATAAAATAAAATAAAATAAAATAAAATAAAATAAAATAAAATAAAATAAAATAAAATAAAATAAAATAAAATAAAATAAAATAAAATAAGATAAAATAAAATAAATGACGGAGAAAATGTAAATGTAAATTTTGTATAACAATATTTGCGCGATATTAGTTTTCTATAAATTTATCCTTATTAACCCTTATGTGTGTGACGGGGTACCCGGGTACCCATTTAATTTTCAACTCAAAATATTTTATGGTTGCACATACTCTACAACTCTGAAACCTTACGAGAACTCCTAATATTATGTTAATAATGTATTTTCATATGAATGGTTTCACTTGATCAGTTTGAGAGGGCCTGGCACACCCATTTTCTTTTTACACCTTTAACAGGGTGACGGGGTACCTGGGTATACTTTGTATGGCGTAACATGAAATTTTGGTTCAAAGTCAACATCAAAGTGCAAAGCGTTACTGTTGGAAGTTATTCACGAATGACTTTGTGTCATGCATCATAAAACGATGTAAAATGTTATGAAAAGGGGAATCCCTGTTTACGAGACATATGAAAATAAAATTTTAGCTCAATGTCGTTATTTTGTACAGTACGAACGAAAAAGTTTGAAATTTTCACATAATTTGTATGGGGTACCCTGGTACCCCGTCACCCCAGGAAAGGTATTTTTTTTGTCACGCACAGAAGGGTTAAAATACACCTTATGTAAGCGCTCAAGCGTTCCAGGGTAGATGGAGGCCTGGAGAGAGGTTTTGTGGTTTTAGTGAATTGGCACACATTGAAGATTATGACGATAACTTTAGGTAAGTGCATTGCAAGCTTTATGCAATGCATTTCCCACAGCCTCCACACGAAAAAAAATACGTCTGCCTTCGAAAAAGCAGCTCTGGAATCGTCTGCCTTCTCTACTTTAATTTTTTTTATAACTAAAGAATTCAGTCAGCCAAGAGTCAGACGCGATAAAATGGTTTAGTATGAATTTGTTTTTAAAATACATGTAATTTTTAAATGCCGTAATAACTAATTGGCAGACGTTATTTATCTTGTGTCCCATAACAAAATATTTAAAATAATCGCAATCTGCCTGACGATAAAAGCATTCAAATTTTTTTATGTTACTGTCCAAACGAATTTTTAGAATGAACTAGTTTTTCCTCGACCAAACTAGTTGATTTGTATGCCTAAAAGTATGCAATCTAATTTTAATACAAAAGCACTGTGAACAGCGAAGTCGGTGTTGGACAGAAGACTGAATCGCCGCAAAACCAGTGTTAGAGGATATATAATAACAATAACAACAGAAAAATCAAAGGGGAATACTCAGTTTTCCTTTCCGATTGTAACTCATAGAATAAGGTGTGAAATACATGTTTTGAAATGTGAATATATTTTTGAATATCACCATAACCTCAATCAATTTAGCCATATTTATTATGTAACATTTAAATCGCTTTATTAATAGAGTGATTTGATGTAGTATAAGCATATTTCTGAAAAATACTGGCTACAACATGGAGTAAGTAAGCTCTAGATAAAAATTTGGCGAAATTTGGTCAAAGACGTGGCGACTCACATTTAAGTTAAGTATTCCAAAATTGAGAGAATTATTTAAGGTGATCCAACCAAATAAGTCTTTTCAATACTGTGAAGAGTATATGAGCTTAATCTTGGCCGTTGACAACAACTTTTCTAAGTTTTAATTTAGGTCGCCTTCCTTGGCATCGCTAATGCTGAATCAACGACTAAAACTTTCAATGCTCATGAAAATGTTGTTCGTTTCTCCTTTTGTTATTTCTATTGTTATTGTGAATATTTTGCAACACCAATAAGTGTCGTTTATGTGAGTTTTATTTTCAATAAGATAAGATAGTCATCTTTTTGTTAAAGCTTTTCCTAAAGATTCAACAAAATATGCCAACAACTTTGACAGTGATGAGTTTTCTATCAACGCTGTTAAATAATAAAATGTCATCATTAAATTTGCATAGCAAGTTGGCTGTTAACTTAAAGCAAATACTACTGCTTTTATTCGAGGCTTTAAATATAAACTAGAAATGAGTTTTAATTGGCTTTATTCAAACGCAATGGAAAAATTAAACAAAATTTAATTTTCTTGCATTTTCAAAATTATACAAAGTCTAAGAAATTAAAGTCATATAAAAATTTTCCTAATTCACCATATAGACATTATTCTAATTCCAAAAGGCAAACCTTGACATTTTTCACCATTTCTTGTTAAAAGTTATCTGATATTTTTTTTTCCATCTTTCGAATATATTATTTATGCTTGGGCTTAAAATTCATAAACTTTTAAAGTCAAGGTCTTACTTAACACACATATATGCATAGTGTCTTAATAATAATAGCAATATATATTCTTTAGTGAGGTAAAAACAAGATTTACTACACACAACAATATTCCATAACATGTCAAAAAGTCATTTGATAATAATTAACGCGAAACATTAACTGCTCGTAGCCATGCTAAGCACTAACTTCAAGCAACCAGCAAGCTCAACATTTTACCACAACGCTGATTCGCTGATTTTTTATTGCCACTTGATAAAATCAGAGAAAAGCAGTAGAAGAAAACAGGTTAAAACTGATTTTTAATTAATTTCAAATGTGTACACACACACAATCGTAGCATAGACACACATACTTGCGTACATACACATATACATATGTATATGAATATAAAACGCACACATTAACAACATGTTTTATGGTAAAATTTACACTAGAGACCGGTAAAGGAAGCTAATTTGATGCGACGCATTAAGTTGTTGGACGACGGTTGCCTGGTAAGTTGGGCTCTTCAGCGCAATATTTTAAATGACTGACTGGCTGTGCGTCATTAACTGCCGCCGCAGCCAATTAATTAGCATACAAATAGCACATTTGAGGGCAAACACAATAGCCTGATGGGAATGAGAAGGATACTTGATGTATAAGTTCTCTTTACCAAGAACTTGATAAAAATTTTACACTTAACTCGTTTTGATAAATATAGCGATTTTAATTTAATCCACTTTTGTCGCTAAATGACAGAAATGCTCTTCAACTTCTTCGTTGCGTGATACGATCTGTTAAGTTTTATAGAAAAAGTTTAAGTTATTTTTTAATATTTTAAGAAAGCAGTCCACCACATCATATTTGTTTCTGCTTCTTGAAATAGCTTATGGTATTCATACAGCAATTACCACACACAGTCTAGAATTGGTTAACATTTATGATTATCTCAGCGCTTACGATAAAATTGAGATAAAAGCGCTGAGAAATTAGTTTAAGAATTTTTTTTTTCTTCATCATAAACACTTGAGGGTTCTCTTTATATAACAAATCAACATAATAAAGACACCCTTATGACACAAAAACGAAAAAAAAAACTGAAAAGATCGCATTATATCTCATTAAAAGAAATTCCCGTGACATTATTAAAAAGACAAAAAAAAAAAAAAAAAATTGACATAAAATTATACCCCAAGGACAAGGACACGAATGGAACGTCGCAGACAAAAGATGAAAAATTTCAAATTTTTTTGTTAGATATATATTTCTAATACCCCAACTCCTATTTCCTTAACATTATTATAATGTTCACAATGTTGACATACAAACATAAAAATTCTTATATACATACATACATACATACACAACTTCGTCATTATTAAATGCATGTCAAAAATGTATTCAAGGAAAACAGGCTGCGTAGCATTGAAGTTCGTAAAATACATTGTATTACCATAGGGAAATAAAGCACCTGTTGTTGCTGCTGCGTACAACAGGGGTAATGTTATTGAAGATGTCTGTCGTCGTCGTCGTCGTGTTGGAAGAATGATTTTAAATTCTTTTCGAGTGAATTTTGTGTTGCTTGTCAAAAATGTCAAGGCTCAAGTTTTTGACAACCCCAATAAAAGCAGAGGAAAGCCATTAAAAAAAGCGCTACACGTAAAGTATCAATTTTTTATTTTATGATCTTGCTGTCAGCAGCCCTTGTAGAGTGTAGTACTTTAATACAATTTTTGTTGTAATTTTTTTTTTCAACGCAAGTAATTGATTTTTAAATTTCGCACCTATTACGAAAAATATCATAAAAATTTACACTTTGACGCGTACGCACTTGAGAAATTTAATATGCCTCATTAAGGTGGCGTTCAAGGTGCGCAACTTTTGCCCCATTAAATGCATATTGTCAGCAACACATGATATTGTTCTCATAAGAAGCAAACAAAATTGTTATGGAAAATATTGGGGTGTTGATACAAGAATGTTCCTAACAATTAAGTTTAGAAATACTCCCCCAATGAAAGTATTGCCCTTGCGTGAAAGTTATTTTATTTATATAAAAAGTTAAATGGTTTTAAATAACATCGTGATATTTTTAAAGGAAGGT
Organism: Meiosimyza platycephala; assembly: GCA_963662105.1. Classification (NCBI taxonomy): domain Eukaryota; kingdom Metazoa; phylum Arthropoda; class Insecta; order Diptera; family Lauxaniidae; genus Meiosimyza; species Meiosimyza platycephala. The sequence goes on from OY759210.1 coordinate 88,771,607, forward strand.
TGAATTGATGTGAAAACTGTAATTAATAAAAATGTTTCTAATAATGAAAGGATTTCTTAATTTGAAATTCAATGCAGGTGTTTTGTTTTAATTTAAGAACGTTTCACTGTCACGATAGCCAATCCTGCTGTCGTTGTAATGAACATAACATAATGTGCTGGTGTGTAGGGTTGGATCTGAGAGGACAAAAGCGGCAACTGTCGTAGTTAATAACTTTTTTCATATTTTTATAGAGTTTTTTAAAAAACATTTAATATTTAGTGTTATCACCTCTGGATTTAAGCACTTCATTTATTCTGCTCAGCATACTTGAAATTTAATTAATTATCATTTCCTTTAAATATGGATCATTATTACACACAGCACAAATATTTTCTTTTAATTGAGCCATGGTAAATAAGACCAGCAGTTCTCAATTGTATTGTAGTCCGGAGAATTGCCCGACTATGGTAAACTTCTAAATTTAAAGACTACAGGACATTCATACTGGCTCTGGACGTATGGCAAGGAGCTCCATCTTGTATGAATGTGTATTTATCCTTGGAATGACCTAATGTCTCGATGTAGGTTAGCAAAACATTTTTCAAAATGTAAATGTACTGTTCGGAACTTATTGTTTTATCAAAAAAATATATCGGCACTGATCCTTCGGACGTTATGCGGCTCCAAATCATAATAGACGGTGGGTTTTTCATAGTTGGAACTAGACAGCTGGCTGAGTATCTCTCTTTAGGCCTTCTGCCAGCAAATCTGACTCTTTGGGATACTGCTTCCAGCAGGCACTCATCACTTAAAATAACCTTTAAAAAATAAAAACATAAGAAATAATTCAAAAGAAAATTTCTGAGAATTTTACGTTGACGTCAGTGAGTTTAACTGAATTAAAGTAAGTCACTATATTCCAGCAGTCGTTGGGAGTTTTACGCGGAATCTGAGCCCAATACAGTCTCCGTTTGCACATAGCATTTGTAAGTTTTAGCTTTTTTTGCAGGACGTCGGCATATCTTGCCATTTTCTTTAAATCGGCGTCACATTGCAATCTATTGAACGAAATGTCGACTCCACTTCGTTGAGGTCATTCAGTACTGATTGCGTTGATGCACTTCGTTCCATTATGGTTTTCTGCACAATACTTTGATAATTTTTTGAAGTTTTTTTTTTTTCTTGAACAATTTCGACGATTATTTGGAGGAACATTTAAAAAACAGTAGACATATTTACACTTTTAGCGATGTTTATCACAGAGGACTTCGTTATTTTTATAATTTTATATATTACGGTGTAGCTTGACCTTTTTCAACAGCCACACGTGAACTTTGAGCGTCAGAAATATCTTTTATTTTACGCATAGTGTCGGTTTTTCAAAAACACGGTTCTCGCTTATAAAATGGCTGTTTTGGTGGCATAGTGGTATAATATATAAAACCCAAAAGAGAAAAGTGCACAAATGATCGATTATATCAAATTACAAACACAACATTATTTTGATACATACTACTTTGGCAGCTACCACATTCACATAGACGTAGTGTAAATACCAAATTTAGAATTTATAGTAACGGTTAACACCACCATGTTTACGTGTTTCAATAAAAAAGTAATTAAAAAACTCCGATGTTTTAATTTTATTCGATACTAAATAGAAAATTTCGAAAATTTTTTTTTCCAAACTTTTCTGATTCTGTCGCAAATCAGATTCTCAGTGACGAAAGAACTTGGTCGTACACATCACAATAAATTTTTCTATAAAAATCTTCTGAAATCTGAAATATATAATGTTCTGCTCTTGAATTTGAATCAATACGCTTTGGAATTCGTCTGTTGAAATAAAATTTCCCGTGTTGAATTACACATGGGAAAGCCTCACGCGTGTGGAGTTCTCAACAGCCGCAACAGCTCTTTCGGCACCTCTAGTAGAAGTTTGCATAAGTCTTATCAACTCCTTTTCTACTTTACGTTTTAGTTAAGTTTTCTGTCTAATATTTTGCTTTAGAATATTGCATTCTTACTGAACTCGACCATCTCTGAATTTAGTTAACGCATAGTTAAAAATAAGACTTTAATTTGTAAATGTAATCAATTTTGTTTTAGTGTGGACAATGTTGAACTGGCAATTAATTATTCATTTCGTTGAAGTTCTGTTTGCTGATTATTTTGATAGATTTAATATAATATTTAGCTGACTAAATCATACGCATGTGCTCTTAAATGCAACTTTTTATTTACTATTTGCTGCAGTGCCTCATTGAATACCGAAACTCACAAAATAACGCTCCTTTGCGGATTGACGCTATGAATTTTTTTAACTATACAAAACTTCTCGCTGGTATTATTCGAAGTTTCATAAATTGTCACCGAATGTTTGTTATAAAATACCCCACCATATCAGAAAAGCATAAGTACATAGTTTTTAAAAAAAAGTTATTAAAATCGGCACAGTATATTTTGCGCCAAAGCGTTACAAACCAAGTAAGTCATTTCATGTACATAAATAGTATAGATGGATATTGTGCTCATGCCAATAATTCAATGTTAATTTTGCCAAGACAAAAATATGTTTTAATATAAATTAAATATTAAACTAAAATCATTATAAAATATTGCATATTTCACATAATATACCAAAAATGTCAAGAGTTTAATGGAAAGTTAAATGTTTTTAAACTATCAGAATGATTTATGCTGTAAGTACTTAAGTAACATTCTCTTAAATAACAAATTCGATTTGTTCGACATCAATGATTCTTATCAAAAGTACAAATGCAATTATGTTCTGGCAGCAAATTAATAAATTTGAATTATTACCAATAAGTTTATTTTTCTTAGCAAGTGCTTTTTCCTTTGGCTACAAAGATTCCAAGCCATTTAATTATGTAGACATTGATGTTCATTAATGTCGTAAAACTATATGAAGGACATTTAAAATACTCTGTTTTTTTTTTTGCGCTACACCATCTCTTGCATTGTGGGGAACTGCAAAATGAACCATTTATTTTTAAATTTTAAAAATTTTACTTATTTTGCATTTTGTTGTCATTCTCGTTGGTTTTGAGCAAATTTCGTATAGGGTAAGAACATTTTAAGCCAGCACTGCATCTTAATTTAGTATCTGTATGGGTTCTGTTCGAGGATTTTTTTGAAAAACATTTTTTTTTTTGAAAAATTTTTTTTTTTTACAAAAATTGACCTTTGGCTGAAATTTTTTTTATATGGGTTCTGTATCGGAAAAGAAGAGATACGTGTTCGGGGATTTTTTTGAAAAATTTTTTTTTGAAACAAATTTTTTCTTTTGACAAAAATTCAATATGCATTATAAACGTTTTTCTAGACGTTCTATTTTCCAATTCAGACTTAGTTCGGAAATGGAATTGCTATCGAAAGTTGAGTGTCAATAGTTTTACTGAAAATAATGGTGAGAATTTGCTATGCATTTTTTTTCATTAGCTTGAGCTTGAGGTAATATACTTAGCTCCGATGATGCATTTCTTTTTTATGTATGACACTGAAATAAACTTCGAATATCAATAACGTTTTCGAAGCAAATTCGAAATGAAATCAGCACAGACCTTTTAATCTTGGAATTATATAAGGTTTGCAGTTTCTAAAATTTGTTTAAAGCTTAGACATATAGTTTGCTTTGAGCCCACAATTTTCAACATACCGAAATATTATGTTTAAAACTCATCATTATCCTATGTTGGTTTCATAAGTTTTTACCCTATAGTTTTTTTTTTTGTTTTTCAATTGCTGGTCGTAATTTGCATGCCACTTGCGTTCAGTTTGTTAAGTTGACTTTTATTGCATTAAAATGTTGTACGCAGAGGTCGCGCTCGTTCTCAAGTCCATGAAGTCCAACGATGCAAATGAAGTGGATCTTTTTTTTTTTTTATTTTAATTTTTTTCTTAAGAAAATCGTAAATGGAGGACTGCAGGGCGTCAGTGCTGTTGGCAGGCAAGTGGATAAGTTGGTAAAATCCGTATTGCAAAAAACAAAAAAAAAACACGCGAAAAAGTTAAGGGTAAGTGCAGAAACTGGTGCATGGCGAAAAGTAACAGATTACAAGCAGTAAGCAATAAATAGTTAAGCGCAACAACATCTTGAAAGCAATTGTGACTCACGTGACATTAATTTGAGTCACTTAAATGCGATTTAAGTGGCGTGGAAAACTAAAATGTAGCAGCTGTAAACAAAGCTTCTTGTAAATAAAATTGTTATAGAACTTGAGTAGACAGTTTTTCGAATTGTCTGTGCTTATTGCATTTATTACAAATGGAAGTCTTACAGTCGCCGAAGATTAAGATTGTGTTTTATTTTGAGCTGTAAATTAGAAAGCAATTAAAGGGCTTAAATAGTTTAATGTAGTATTTCTTGGACACTTTGTAATTAAGGCCAGTTAAGATGTAAATGTAAATATATGCTAAGGTTAAGCCAAAGAAGATTTTGTAATTATCAATTGAAAGAAAAAATTAATTTTGCAGAAAAATAAGTTTCACTTCCCCACCCTGAAGTCATAAACATATTTTAGTCTAAATTCGGATTGGTTTCAGTCCTAAACTTTGCGTTGGTGAGGTTAATCAATATAAGAAATATCAATAATTTCTTCCAATTTGCTCTATCTGTTCGCAATACCCTAAGGAATACTGTATTGATTTTCTTCATCGTTGATTGAATTTCTTCGTAATAAATCTTTTATTGCAGGAGTCGTTCCAAAGAAACGCTTCATTTCGAATTTGTTTGTACTATCGCTTTGCTTCTAGTCAATTTTAACAAATTGGCTATCAATTATTTTGTCGATTCTTTCCTTAAAATAATGACAAATATTTTGTGAAAAAAAGAATGAAATTCTTTGAAAGACATATTGTATATGAGATGTATGTATGTATATTGTTAAGGTATACTAGGCTGATTGAAATGTCCCGGACCTAACAAAGAAAAACACATTTTTTTTCGAAAAATTTGATTTTATTCTACAATATAATCTCCTTTTAGCTCAAAACAACGAGTATATACTACCTCTCTTGTAGTAGTCGCCATCAAGTTCCTCAAAATAGGAGTCCGTCTCGGCAATGACCTCTTCTTTCGAGTGAAAACGCTTACCAGCGAGCCATCTTTTCAAGTTTAGAAAAAGATAATAGTCGCTGGAGGTCAAGTCTGGAGAATACGGTGGGTGGGGCAGCAATTCATATTGCAATACGTTCAATTTTGCCATTGCTTTGAATCACCAACGCGATGTTGCTTTTGACCAATTGTCAGCAAACGTGGCACCCATCGTGCGCACATCTTTTTCATTTCGATATGCTCATGCAAAATATTGAAAATACTACCGATCGACATCTTCATTATGTCTGCTAGCTCACTTCACTCGTGATCTTTCAAAAGGATCAAATGGATTTTCTTGATCTTTTCTGAAGTGGTAGCCTCATTTGGCCGGCCCGAACGTGGAGCATCACTGGTGCTCGTACGACCCATTTCAAATTCAGCAAATCATCTGTAAACAGTTGTTTTCGATGGAGCAGATGTGCTGTGATGTTTTTAGAGCCATTTAAATATTCGCTTCTCGTAATTTCCAATCACAAACGATGTTTTATTAAAATGCAAAATTCACTTTGTTCCATAATTAAAAAAAAAAACACAGAGGTGATGATTTTGGACAGCTGTGAAAACCAAACTACTTGACATATGTTAATGAAATTTAACATGTAGCATTTTGAAGAATATCTGCTGTCGAAAATAATAAGGATTTGATATTTGTGGCGCCCACTCTGTGTCAGGCCTGGGACTTTTCAATCAGCCTAGTATATTCTACTAGCTGTCATGTCAAATGTTGTGCTGTCCGTACCACTAGGTGGCGCCCTGAGTTTAATTTTGTTATAATCTTTTTATAAGAAAGGTTAGAGAAAAGAGGTCATTGACGTGATTGGAGGGTATGCAAGGGGTTCGAAAAATTGCTGCACCAATGATTAAGCGTGGAAAATGCTAGTTATTTGATTGTTATATTGGAGGCCTTATCTTTTATCTGTATAGTGAAATTTTATACTACTCTTATTGTGGAGGGAAGGAGTAGTGGCATCGCTAATTTTTTCCCATTTTGCCCATTTATGTATTTTTTATATACTTAGAGGACATCCATTAATTACGTGAGTTAAAATAAGGGGGGGCGTCCCACTGAGGGGGGAGGGGGTCAAGGAAAACGTCACGTCAACTTTTTAATGCATAGAATTTACATTAAAAATTATAATTTAAATCTCACGGGAGGGAGGAGAGGGGTCCCGCCAGATCTCACCAAATTTCACCAATTGGAGGGGGGCGGGGGTTTGAATTTTCAAAAAAATCACCTCACGTAATTAGTGGACGTCCCCTTATGTAGCAAGTCTCATTCATCTGCGTCAAATATGTAATTGATTCAATATAATGAATATGATTTTACTCTTATATGGAAGGGTGTGGCATAAGAAATACAGTTATGTACGGCTTGGGAGTCCATAAATAACATATACACACTGACTTATATGTACTATGTATGTACAGTGGATCCTCTTTAGGGGCCGTTCAAGTATTATGCAACGCAATTGCCTCCCCCCCCTCTCCATAAACGTTACGGTATCACTCAAGTGGCCATGCTTACCTAAAAGTCACAATTCTGTTGCGCAATGTACCGAAAAGTCATTTTAGCGTTTTTTGTTACGTTTCAGTCACGTATAATAATAAATAAAACAAGAGATTTTTAACTCGCAGCGTAACGCGTTGTCGAACCCCCTAAGTGGGTTACGTAATATTTGACCTTAGGTCGAACGACGATAAATTGAAAACCTCCCAAATTCGAAAAAGTGTTGTGTTCCTTTCCCTTTAAGCCCCAAAACCTCCAATGCTCGAAATCTGACACTCTATAAGTCCAAATAATAATGTACATCATTATTTCTTAGAAATCAATATACAAGCCTACTTAGGTATATGTACAATAAATCAATTCTATAAAATGATAGAGGAATTTATCAACTACAACCCATAGCTAATACTTAGCTACAAGTCGAACATTTCTAAACAAAACTCGCTAAAGTCGAAGTCCTCCATAAGTCGAAAACTCTATAACTCGAACTTTTTGGCGTTTCCCTTCAAGTTCGACTTTCAGAGGTTCTACTGTACTATATTAGGGTGCATTAATTTTTTTTTTTTGTTTCAAGCAGGTTTCATAGTTTCAGATATATGTATAATATAAATAAGTATGTGGCAAAAAATGTTTCATATACTATATTATAATACTTCAATAAAATAAACTTATCAAAAATATCATTCTTTTCGTTGCAGGTGAGTACTCAATATCATCAACATAAGAAAACGTATAAGTATAGTAAGTACTAAAGAAGCAAAATCTTTGATATATCACTTTCAGACTTATTTTCTGAAGTTCCTGGGCGAGTACGAAAGTTTCCTCTGTCAGCTGACTATTTCACAGCCAATTTTTTTTTATACACAACTTTGCTTAAAATAATAATTTTTCTTTCGTAAATATTTTATTTTCTTATAGACAAAGAAAGTTGCACATTTTTTATTCCAATTATCCTTTATAAAATCAACTCACACTGTATAAAAAAAAGGAAACCGTCTGGTCTATTATCCCACGTCTAACAATAGAAAATATTTTTTTTGAAATATATTAAAAGGTAAGAATATAAAAAATGTTTTTTTAACATTTTTACAAAGTCTGCATGCTCACTTAATTGCTATAACTTTGACTTGAATAACCTTCGGTAGAACAATGACGGCTGCAGTAGGTGTATGAAAGTAGGAAAGTGCTGTTTAACATTTTAAATATTTAAATTGAGAAAAGAAAAAATGTCGCCATGTTAGACAAGTTGGCAGTCAGTCAGGCAAAGAAAGTCAGACACCCAGCGCTGTGCTCCTTTTAGACTTCTGCCAAATGAAGTAGGGACTTAATAGTGAGCAGCAGGCAGCAAATGCCAGCTTGTCGGCAAATCAGCATATTTACACGTGACATTTATCGCTATTTCGTGTGCCTAAATTAGGTTTCAGGTTATTTTAGGCTACCTTGTTCTACAGAGTATGATAGTAGTAAGCGTTTAATTTAATACAAACGTTGCCAGATTGAGAGCTTTTAAAATCTTAAATATTTCAAAAAAACTTATTTTTTAAAAGTGTACGTAGAACAATCCAGTTCCAATCTATATGAAAACTGTGTACAGGCTAAGCGCATTGTCTTAACCCTCCGACGGGCTCCAAACTTTGCATTTCCGGGCACAAAAAGTTTCGTATTGGTGCCAATAAGAACCACGTTAAATTTGGTTCATTTCAGAAAACATTTGATGGATCTGCCACCCTTTTTGAAAACTAGAAAATGGTCCTTAATCTAACGAAAATCATTAATATCTCCCCGAAGCTTCTCCCTAGAGAGATCAAATGTAGGACAAGATCCCATTATTTTTTCTCTTCCAACATTTTTTCCTAACATACTTACCCCCTATCACCACCCCTTAGGGTGGATTCCCTGCAAAAATGACATTCTTGTGAAATAATGACTCCCCCTCTTCTCAGACGCTTTTGAAGGTCTAAAATGTTGGACCAACTTCTATTATTTTTACTCTTTTAAATTTTCTCATGACACTCCTACCTCCTATCTGGCATTCTTTTGGTGGTTCCAATACAAAAAACACAAAACATTTAAAAAATTTGGAAAAATAATTCATAGCTCCCCCGGAGTGACGCATAGAGGGTTCATATGTATCACCAGGTCCTATTATATTTTCTTCTCCAATATATTTTTCGAACATACTTACCCTCTATCTGCCACTCTTTTGGGGGTCCCTCTATAAAAAACGCGAAACAATTCATAGCTTTCCTGGAGTGACCCGTTGAGGGGTCAAATGCATTACCAGGGCTTCCCTACATTTTTCCGGACATACTTACCCCCTATCTCAACCCTTTTGGGGGATCCCTTGCAAGAATGATGAAAATTTTTGAAAAAAAGTATGAGTTGGGTCTGAGCAGACCCATGTGCACTTGACTGGGAAAAAGTTTAAAATTAAATTTTTTATTAAAAATATATAGCAAACGTATCGTTTACTGTTCTATTGCGTTCGCCTTAATTTATTTGAGGAAGTTCTGGACGGGGATCACTCAGAAATACCTAGAAAAAAAGATATACCAATTTGAAAATCGATTGGGCCTGGCCAGACCAATACGCCCGTCGGAGGGTTAAAAGTGAATTAAAACTAACATCATATTTTTAAGAATTCTTGAGCAGCAGATGGCTTCGAAAACTTTTTATATGTGCTCTCTTACGCGTTAGTGTAGGCGGCCTATGTCCACTTCTGGCGTGGGTGGAGAATTTTTTTCTACTATCGCAGCCCGAGCAATCTGGTAATAGTCTCTGAAAAACATATTTGGTCTAGCTTTTCTCGTTGTGGTAGCGTTTTCGTGCATTCGCTCAATGTTTCGAATGAATGTAATATGGTGGAAGAGACAATCTTTTAATAAAAACTTGAGTTCGCCCAGTGGTTGAAATTCAACCATTATAGTGGCAAAACAAAATCAAAAAATATTTTTGGTATTTAGAAGCTTAAATAAAAAAGTGCAGTTTTGGTCATTGCTCCTAAAATTAAGAATCATGGTATCATGTTGCTCTGTCTTATCCCTAGAGCTCGATGTACATGTCTCCATGCCAAATTTCATCAAAATCAGTCGAACTGCTTAGGGGCGTGTCGTTACCTATTTAAAAGCAAATACTTTTCCTCAGCGTTCAAACTATTTCTGTAACGAATTGAAGCAAATTCAGCGCATTAGTTCAGCAGTTTTTTCCTGTAAGAGGCGTGCACCGACCGCTCAAAAGATATATCTTTACTAAGGATTTAATATATCTCCATACATATTTCAATCAAAGCCGCTGAAGTTGCTCAACCGTGACAGAGTTTCTTCCCATTTAGGCTGGTGTCACGCCCCCTTAAAGAATATAACGTATTTAATAACCTCTCTTAGAATTCAATCTATCTCCAAATCAAATTTCAACAAAATCACTACATTAGCTTAGAAGTGCAAATGTATTTTCTCTTTAGAGGCGTGGCATCGCCTACTCTTTGAAAAAACATTCATAGCCCAAGAGCCCGCTGTAGGAAAGTCGTGCGTATAAGATTACAGCATAAGATATTAGGGAAATATAGCAATACATTTTGATGCAACTTACCAACTAAGGTTGCCTTGCCAAAGCCCTTCCCGATGCCAGACAATGACCGAATTTCGCTCAATTTTGTTACTTTAATTAAAACTGCAGTATACAGCTCGAAATGTATGCTAAATGATAAAACTCGAAAAGGCCTATATATAATATTGGGAGCTGCATTGTCGAAACCTACTCCAAAAATGGGTTGCCATCGATTTTTTGGGTCATTTTTTATTTAACATACATATATTAATGCTTGATATGAGTGCCAAACAATAGAGTTTAGAAAGCCTAAAAATAATGTATAGGGTTGTCTTGTCGAATCCTGTCTTAAACATAGATTGCCACCAGTTTTTAGAGCCAATTTTTCCTGTGCAGCTTTTCTTAAGAATTTTGAGTAATTGTGTTTCATTCGTAATATTAATGAAAAAAAATCACACTTTTAAAGCGCAAAATCTAATCAGCTGGCAACACACACGCTATTAAATTTACGTTTTTTATGACACTCCTTCCCCACTCAAGTCATGCAAAAGGTATTTAAATTTAAATTTATATTTTAATTTATTTTCCTTTTCTTATTTCTTCTTATCCCCAACATAGAAGCTTTTAAATTCTACCAACCTTTTAGTTGTGGTTTTAATATATGCAGAATTTTACGTGCGTCAATTTTTGAACTGAGGTTACTACTTACCATCCCACCAATTTTTTTTTTTTTTTATCATAGATCTATATGGATAAGTATAGAATGAAATGTATTGTGAACTTCGTTTCTAGCAATAACCTCAACCTTTGACAAGTTTGTGTGCCACAAGGATTTTGCAAGTAATTTTGAGGTTAGATGTGTGCTTCCGCATAACTATTTCTGTTGTTGTTGTTGTTGTCATAGATATGTATGCTGAACATTTGTGTTGTTGTTGTAGCATTTTATTCAAATGTATTTGTCACATTTTTGGATTAAAGTGGTTCTGTTATGCTTCGTTGAATTTGAAATTTTCGCTCGTTTTAACATAAGTGAGTGACAGTTGATAAAGTTAGAAGAAGAAAATAGAAAAAAAGAAAAAAAAAACAGATGATGTGTTTTTGTCTGAGTGACATTTTCGTAGATATACCACCCACCTATCTGCAAGTATACTAAGTATAAAGGTGTTGAACACAAAAATTTGATTGTCATTTTGTGTGTAGGTGTTGATAGTAACTTTAACTATTTATGTCGATAGCGCTTTGAATTATATATGTACATATATAATTTTCGAAGAAAATTTTTGAGACAATATTTTTATATATAGACAGTTGAAAAATCATTACTTCAGCTACATAAATGCATTTCAATTATTTACATCAAAAAGTTCACAGAGAGATTTGTACATCAATATCACAAACTCTTTGTGACCTTTGATAGCTATTACATGTATTATAACCTTTTATTTTGTTCTCTCTCTCTCTCATTTTCACTTAATTTTCATTTTATTTTATACTCTGTCAAATGAAGAGCTCACACGAACATAACAAATCTCTGCACTTAAATTTAATCTTAACAGCAATTCATTTAAATTCACTTTATATGCCGCTCAAATTAAAAGCTCCCTTTTGGGCCCTTTGAGCTTTGAAAACCCTTTTTATTACATGGTTTTTTGTTTTCTGTTGGGGTTGGCATGGCATACAAAAAACTATGTAAGCCAGACCTTTTTTGGTAGCCAACAGTGTAACAACTTACATGAGCATTGTTAAAAGTCTCATGTGACTTATTTGCTTACATTTTAGTTAATCCCAGGCCTTTTTTTTTTATTTTTGTAATTCTTATATCTTCAAAGTTGTTGTCATGACTTATTTTTTTTTTTGTATTTTTGCAAGGCTACTTTTTCATTTCTTTTTGAAGCTTACTTATTATCTACTCAACGGTATTGGTGTTTGTTTGTGTTCTCTTCGCCAAGCTATTTAGTTATAAATTATTTAATATTTTTTTCATTGCAGCATTTTTGTTTCAGTATATTTTTATAAAGAAAAAAAAATTTTGTCAAATTTTTTTTTGTATCCTCATATTTATCTTGCGAAGCTCTGCTTAATCTAAGTCCATTAAATGTTTTGCTCAGTCAACTCACTTAAAGTTTATTTAATATGTTTGAATTTCTATGTTAATCTTACTAACATTTGAAATGTGAAAGTATGGATGTTCATTTTTCAATCAGCTGAACTGGTTGGAATGAAGTTGGGTAGTTAAAAAGTGTATGTCTTGAATAAGATTATAGACTACTTGTTATTCAGAAAATTTCTTAAAGTTCAAATTGCATCAAGTTACTTGCGCAAATACACACAAGCAACGCATTGGAGAGCAATGGAGGAACATTTATTCTGGGGTCTACTTGAAAATTAAATTGTGTATTGGAAATCATCATTAAACAACTAACACCTGTCTTTGGATTGAATAAAATTGTTTCCAATTTCAGTGTCTTGCTACCTGCCACTTTGCAAAATTTAATTCGAGTTTGATGTTATGGAAAAAGTTGCAGAATTCGTGTATTTATATTAACCCAGCATTAACAACGCAGTGTAAAATCTACCCACACTTTCCAAAATCAAGCAAAATTTTTTATATTACCCAAGTGCTGTATAATTAAAAAATATGAAGTGCTTTTTACAAAGGGTTGGGAATAATTTAAAAATTGTGTCAGCTTAGCACTGCCTAAACTCTGTAGATTCTATAAAATTCCAAGCAATATCATTGAGCTATTGTAATTTAATTTACTTCTTGTTACCCATTTCATCAATAAACTTAAATTCAACACTTCACTGTCTTAAGCTTGCTGTCTTATTTCTGCCACTTTGGTATTTCCAATTTTTTTTTCGCCGTTTCTACTTTGAGGTCTTTAATGTAATCAAACACAACTTGATTTTTGCTTCTATTTCATGTCTTCTGATGAAACACTTATTTGATGTCTTATGTATTTTAAACAATATATTGAAAAGTTTTATTTCATTTTTCGGAGTCTCATATTTGTACTCTCAAAATGCAATTCTAAAAAAATGCCGAACCAAAACTGATTTAAAAGATTTATTTGGTATATTTGAATTTGGGTAGAATCAGTGACGTGGTATATAGTAAACATTTTTTTATGAAAAAGTTGATGACCTGTTTTTGAGATATTTCACACCCCACGACGTCATTGGCCGTGTTACATTTCCAAACCTCATTAGTTTCTGCGCAACTAATTTTGGGGTATTCAAATCTTTTAAAAATATCGCCGTAATATAATTTTTTTTATTTACTGGCACTCAATTTGGGCTCCACTCTGCTAGCACTCCATCTGGCGAATTTTGATAAAAAAAAAGTGGCTAGCAAACTAAGTAGGTGTTGGATATATCATTAAAATTTTTCAAGGAGTAATCGTCGCCTAAATCAAACGGAATTATGTTCATAGTAGCCCTTGTGAACTACCCCCGCAACCCCCACCTCCTGAGACAATTAGTGACAATTAGGTCAAAATGTACATAATTACCTTCATCAGATGAGGTGCCAAATTACTCAGTGACCTTGAAATTTTTAAAAAGTTTACTCTTGCTGACCAATTAATCGGACTAACTGACCAATTATGACCAATTAGTGACCAATTAGATGCATATGTTTTTATTTCAAATAGATGAGGTGCCTAAATATCAGAGCTGTGAAAGAGTGCATTCATTTTCAATTGAAATCCATTGAAGTCACTGCCAAAACTGTAGCATTCAGAATTCAGTTATTTAAAAATGAAGTCGCTTGTAGACTTCAATGCCATAAGTCTGCAGCCTTTTCCATCCTAAAGAATGCAATTATTCTGATGACGTCATATTTTGGATTGGAATCATGATTGGAAGAATTTTGATTGCACTGAAGTCACCTCAAATCACTTTGAAGTCGTTGAAGTCACTTGAAGTCGTTGAAGTCACTTGAAGTCGTTGAAGTCACTTGAAGTCGTTGACGTCACTTTTAGTCGTTGAAGTCACTTGAAGTTGTTCAAGTTACTTGAAGTCAGCTACAAAAAAAAAATCGAAATATGACAAATTTGGGAACTTTAAAAAATCGTGTTAGAAGAAAAACTCTAAATATTTTCCCAAAAACCGTGCAAATAAAGTGATAAGAATGAAACCCATATTATTTATAATGAAATGGCCTATATTTAAAATTAGTAACTTAAAATATGTTTAAGCACGCTTGGTTCACTTTCAGTAAAATAGTTTTTCTTCTAACACGATTTTTTAAAGTTCCCAAATTTGTCATATTTCGATTTTTTTTGTAGCTGACTTCAAGTAACTTGAACGACTTCAAGTAACTTGAACGACTTCAAATGACTTCAACGACTTCAAGTGACTTCAACGACTTCAAGTGACTTCAACGAATTCAAGTGACTTCAACGACTTCAAGTGACTTCAACGACTTCAAGTGACTTCAACGACTTCAAAGTGATTTGTGGTGACTTCAAATCAATCAAAATTCTTCCAATCATGATTCCAATCCAAAATATGACGTCACCAGAATAATTGCATTCTTTACGATGGAAAAGGCTGCAGACTTATGGCATTGAAGTCTACAGGTGACTTCATTTTTAAATAGCTGCACTCTGAATGCGGAATTTCTGATGAATTAAAATTGAAAATGAATGCACTCTTTCACAGCTCTGCTAAATATGCAGATGACCTTGAAATTTAAAAAAAAAAATTTAATTTTTTTGTGCTGACCAATTAATCGGACTTACTGATCAATTCTGACTAATTCGCGACCTATTAAAGTTACTTGTTTTTATTTCAAAATTCGCTAGATGGCGTGCCAAAAATTTGCAGATGACCTTAAAATTTTTCAAAACGCTTTAAAAAATGTACTCTTGCTGACCAATTAATCGGACTAGCTGACCAATTATGACCAATTTGTGACCTATTAGATGCTTTCTTTTTATCAAAATTCGCTAGATTGGGAGCTAGCGGAGTGGAGCCCTCAATTTGATATGCTAATGAAACCAGTGATGGCATTTTCGGTACATTTGTACTTTTTTCGGTACATTTGCGTCCTGAAAAACCGTCGTCAGTACGCTTAACAAGTTTTCAGTACATTCGGTACATTTGCCGCATTTTTAGTATATTCGGCGAATTTTCAGCAAATTTTTAGTACATTTTCGGTACATTTGAACAATCTATAATAATTACCAGTTTTCGGTTGAATTAAATTAAAATAATTGCAATGTGAAGATATATAATAATTATCTTTTTTTTATAAATAATTACAAGGTGCAGTTTTTGTAAATTAATTTCATATATATCTCATTTTCCTAGGGTTTTTGAGATGCCAAAAGTCAGGACCTTTTTTTAGATATTGAGAAAATTTTACAAAAATTTCATACATTTTAATAAAATTGAATGTTCAAGCCAAAAAAAAAGTACATTCGGCCTCTAAAAAGTACATTTCAAGTCTCGATTCAGTACATTTTCACAAAACCCAAATGCCATCACTGAATGAAACTATGAAAATATTATAATTATAGAAGCAAAAGTTCAAGCTTTAAAAATGCTGATTCATAACAAATTAATATTAATATAATATTTTTGTTTTAAAAATAATATCATAAAATTTTACTAAATTTTATAGTAAGTAAATTTTATAGTAAGTAAGTACGATTATGAAGAAAGAGTACAATTTGTATTTGTTAGACATTTCTTTTAGTTATTAAAGATATTTATCTATATACATACAATATACATATTTATGTATGTGTTACAGTGATATTGAGTTTAGCGAGTGTTACCGCAGTGGCTTTAAATTTTTTGTAGTTCTACATAATTATAACATTATGTAGTATTATTATTTTTTATGCAACATTTACCGAATAGCACTTTTCTATAATATTTTTTTTTTTTAACATGTGCCATCTTGAATTATTTACTTAAATTTATATGTAAAACCTTTGCTTACTAAGCCAAAGATGCGTGTTTTGCAAACATCCTAAAATGACATTTACGGCAACACCTACAAATAAATAAACAAACAATATATTGTACGAAAAAGTCAAGGGGGAAAGAAAACAGCGAACAGTGAATGATAAAAAAAAAAAACGCAATTTTCCAAGCACACCCATAACACGTATAGGGTATATAGCTGAATTTGTGCGGGTCTTATGTGTGTATTTCTAAATTTCATAAGTAACTGGTGTATTTGTGGGGCAGTAGGAAATATTATTGAAATGATGATATCATTAAAAATTACTGTTAGTGTTTTAAGCTTGATTTTGTAATTTTGAATAACAAAAAAAAAAAAAAAATAGAAAATTGAACTCGACAGCTTAGTTAGAGGTTGCGTTGATATCGCCATAGGGATTAATAGTGATACCATAAACTTTTTACTTTCAGGAAATTAGATAATCCTGGTATTACTTCTAATTCTTGTATACGCATTCAGGTACTCGGGTATACACCGTGAGAGTTTTTTGAAAATTTAGTATAATTATTTTTCCTGTGGTTTAAACACATGTGTCGATAACGGAAGCGGAACTTTCTCCATAGGCACAAACAAGAAAATAATGCTTAAAATTATTTTGGTTCAGCAAATTGTCTTTTTGGACTGTCAGTATAAATTTTTCTCAAAATTTCATTATTTTAAATGAATTTCTCGCTGGGTTTTTGTCAGCAGCTTTATTTGTATAGGTGTTGATGTTTCTATTTGTATTTCACTAATGAAATGTTTGTTTTTCTTTACTTTTCTATTTCAATTATGTTGTTGTTTATTTTGACGCGTTTCTGTCACCCAACGAAGCTGTTGCTTATTAAGCTGCTTATTGTCTTTGGTAACATGTGTGTGTGCTAGCATACTTAAATACATACATACATACATACATATTTCTGTGTTGCTTCATAAGTATATGGTTTTGAATATTATTTCGCTAACCTAAGTAATCATTTTATTCTCCAGTTTCAGTGGGGGTGCCTTGATATTATTATTTTATACTTTGTTTTTTTTTTTTTTGAAGAAAAATTCTATTATAATTTTGTTGAAAATTGAATTTCGTCTCTTAGCAGGTGAAAAAGTCAAAAGGTTTTCAATTTAAATAAATTTTCATAAATGTGTGCAGATATGTATGTATATGAATGTGCATATAATAAAAAGGTAACCAACTTTTGCGCAAAAAAAAATTTTTCAACTTCACATTCGCCATATATTAAACGAGTTTTTGCTGTAACCTATTTTATTTCATGCAATACAGTAATGTGCAAAAGTGTAGTTTCAAAAGTATGGCAAGCCAAGCAGAGAAGATAATGGCTCCCAAGCTTTTAAAAAACTGGCTAATTCATTCCGGTTTTGACGGGACGTGTTGAAAGAAGATAAAAGATAAAACTTGGGCTCTGACCCCTTAGAAATTTTTTAGAAACAATTTTACTTTAGGAGCCTAATTTGGTACAAATTGGTAGATTTTTAAAAATATGTCCGCCACGTTGAAAACGCCAAACTTGAATTTGAGATTTTTTAAAATCTTACTCCAGATTCGCATTCGGCGACCACAAAAACCTCTGTTAATAAATTTGGTACAAATCTATTGATTTTCGAAAATTTCGTCCACCATCTTGAATCCGCCGTCTTGTTTTTGTAAAATTTGAATTCGGATTCGTGATCAGTGACTCTTAAGACCCTCGTATGCTAAATTTGATTCAAATCGGTTGTTTTTCGAAAATTCGGCCGCCATATGGGATTTTTAACCGCCATATTGGATCCGCCATGTTGGATTCTGTCAACTTTGTACGCCAGCTTTTTAGGAGCTACAATTTGAGCTCAGAAACGACCTGATCGGTAGCGAATTCCTATTTTTACAAGCGAATAATACATGGTGGTACACCTGTACCACCGACCGGCATCCACGAAGTAAGTATGCAAAAGTTGCTCCTGCATTAAATAGGTAAAATAATGCATATAGCTTAAAAATGCGTAGAAATGATGGGCCAAAGTTTTCAGAAAGAACCAGATCTCCAACTTGAAATAACTCTGAGATATTTGACTCCAAATGTCAAAAGGTACATCTGTACCACCATTCGTTCCACTAAGGTTAAGCAAGGGGGGAGGGGGGGTACATGGCATTTTCAACTTTAAACAATTTAATCTCGGAAGCCATAAGAGTCCGACTTTTCTACTGAACATAAAAGCTCTGTAAAATACATATTGTCCGATTTTTTTTTTTTCAGATTCGGGTTTTGGGAGTAAAACTCCATGTCTCTAAAAAAATAAAAAATTTTTGGAGCATCGCCCCTAAAGTAAAATTATGCCGTTTTTAACCTTTACAGAAAAAATTTAAAATAATTTTCAAGGTCAATTAAAGGAAATTTTTCATTTAAAGTTTATTTATTTATTTTTCCAGAGACTACAAATTTGCAATAAAAAATATAGTTGTCCATTCGAAAGATCAGAGTTGATTTCGAGATAACCTACAAATTTCGCACCAAGGTCTTATTACTTATTACTTTTGCATAAGACAATTATCGCTATCGAATTTAGTTTTCGAGTTATGGGTCTGAGAAGTTAAAATGAAGCAACCGACATATATATCGCGACTTAAATAAATATTTTCGACTTTTTAAGATGGTTAATTATAATTGGTTACGCACCAAAATAAAATGCTATTAGCTGAGATTAGCTTTTTTATAAAAAAACTTTAAAAACCATTTTCATTTTTATTATACCCATCACTGTAAATAATCGCATGGTGACTAACCACGTTATATTTAGGGGGATTTATTTAACATAATTTGTGTAGACCTCCCATGAAGGAGTGTATGTTCTTCGTATGTGTTTCTGTATGTTTGGTTGCAACTGTGGCAATATTTTATAAATTGCTAACATGGGAATATAAATTAAAATCATGCCAAAAATATGCGCGCTGTGTGTCGCTGATATCGTTGAGTGGTGATTTAAAAAAAAAAAAATGATAGTCCAGTGAATTTCAAGCATTTTGTTGGTATATGAGGTGCAAATATAATTCATATGTATGTATGTATGTGTGTGGCATGTTTTTAGACATATTAATTACGTGCACATACAAGGTAACACATTTAATTGCTACACTGAATTTTAATATTATTATCGATATTAAATTTGGAACAAGCGTACAAGGACGCACACGCAAACATGTGAGTAGGTACACACATGTACATAAATATGTAACA
Source organism: Meiosimyza platycephala (assembly GCA_963662105.1). Taxonomy (NCBI): domain Eukaryota; kingdom Metazoa; phylum Arthropoda; class Insecta; order Diptera; family Lauxaniidae; genus Meiosimyza; species Meiosimyza platycephala. Next base: position 88,790,947 of record OY759210.1, read on the forward strand.
GTTTTTACCATCAACACGTGAAAGTATGTTAATTAATACATACATATATCGCGTTGTTGTTGTTTTGTTTGTTATTTTTCTATGATCCCAATAGGTATGTTAGCAAAAATTTCCTTGGTTGACTTTTTTATAGATAACTCAACAATCATAAGTGGTTACTGAGAGAAAATGTAATAAAAAATTTAGTTTTTTTTTTAACTCCTAAAGGTAAAGTTTTTCGTAACCTAATGAGCTGTCATAGTGCACAATTTTTTCATTTCCAAACAGCATGCTTAGTATTACAAAGTCAGTCGTTTTTTGTCTTCAAAAAGAGTGGCTTTATGATTCGTATTTTGGGCAGTCTAATATAAATATAAATTTTCTTACTTGAAAAAAACTGTCCTTTCAAATTACGAATTATTGTCATATATTCTAAATTTCCCGTTGGGAGTACAAGCGAGTAAGGTGTTTCAGTATGCAGCTTAATTTATGTTTATTTCCATAAGTAATTTTTTTACTATGTGTTGATGAAAAACTGTACAGGAATTTTGCACTTCGTTAACTTAAGCCATTAATGTCAGTTAATATGCTAATGAAGGATTTTTCAAGGACGTTATTGCCTTCGAACGGCGTGTTATATTTTCATGTGTTACTTTATATATTGTAGTTTTGAAAATTTTGTGTATTTTAATAAATATTCTTGACTACAAAATTTATAATTTTAGTAAATTTTTCTTGCTTAATTAGCATTTTCTACAGTGCATCATATAGAAGCAGCAGTTTATATTTTGAATATCACCATATATTTTATGAATTTTTATTTGAGTAGAAAAAAATATATATATCAAAGAACTACTTTTACATATATTCCTTATCATCGTAAAGGCTTTTTTTTAATTTTAATGCTGAACAAAGTTGAAACATGTCATTTGCAGTTGAATGATTTCAAATTTCATTCCGATTGAATAACCGCCTTGCGCCGCCATGGAAACCTTAATTTTGATATATAAAAAAATTAGCATAAAATCAATATTTTGTAAGACTGCATAAACTTTCCTTGTACTATGTGAAAATGTATCGACCTAATGGCATATGAGTTTATAATTCCAAAACGATATAGTAAACCAAAATTAGTTAATAAATCAAATAGCAAATAGCCAAAAGAGCTACCGAAAACTTTTGTTATAAACTAAGTTTGCATGTGAGCAAATTCATATTTGTACATGTCTCTAAGATGACAATGATCGATGCCAAGATGTGTAGCAAAGCATTTGATACAAAAAAACAATTCAGTGTTATATGTTAATGCGGAACATTAAACTGTTTGATCCAAAAAATTAGATTCAAATTCAACAGCTACTGAATTCGGACTATCTCTACTATACACCAAGACACGATTGTTCGACAGCGTTTTAGATCTGGCGTATAAATTACCAGTAAAAAAATGCACAGGGAAGAGAACTTAGGAAGAAAAGGTTTAACTCCTTTGCACAAAAATTACATATTCAGAAAAAGATTTTTAAAAGAAACTGGGCGATATGCTGAAAGCACTTTTTGAAAACACTACCCGAAGATTCTCTGAAAACCCCAAACTAACTGCCGACACATCAAAAATTCATTTGAATTAAGTTGAAGATTGAAAGTATATACTGGAAAGGCTACAAAATAGACATCCAACGATTTGAAGCATGTGCCACGGCAAGTGCAAAATTGTATGTCAGCCTATATTGATAGCACTCAGTGACTCCAGCCATGCATAAAGTATCAATTCATGGTGCAGCTATAATTAAAAATGCATCATAAGCCATAGGACAGTTGCCAGAATAGGTACTAGAATGACAGTAATCAGAATTTTTGGTTATACCGCGAAAACTACGCAAGAAAGTTCTCGAGGGAGGAATGCAACCTTGATAATATAGGATAATATTTTTTTTCCTAAATATCAGAAAATGATCACAAGACATCATAAACACAAAAAAAATTAAGAGCACCGAAAATCCGAGCACTTTCGATTTTTTAGGGTCAGTCTAATGTACAATAAACTCCTACTGAGTTCCGACCCACTATTAAGTAGCATAAGACAATCAAAACAAAAGGGACCAATCCAATCAATTAGTCAATTCAAGATAATTTTGCCCTGAAAAAATCATTATGTTTTTACCGGCTGACCTTTGTACCGAATTCATTAAATTTTTCACTAAAATAAATTTTAATAAGCAATGCTTTACAATAAGATATATGATTTAAAGTCATCATATGCTATAAAATTATTTTGACCGCCTAAATCCTTTAAGTTAATGTGCTTCTTTCATACAAAAAGTGGCTCTGAATTTCCTGCGCTAAGATCTTTGAACCATTTAATAATGTTTTAATGAGGCTTAGGTCTCTTTTAATCAGTGGCGTCAATTCGGTAGGGCTGCGGAGAGCATTGGCCACCCCAAGGAACTGATACGAGGTATTATTCAATACAACAATTCAATAAAACCATCTAATAGTGGTGGAATTATAATTCTTGCCCCCCCCCCCAAACATATATACATTTTAATAAAAATATTATTAATGTATGTAATTAAAAGCAACATACTTATTATAAAAAAATATTCACAACAATAACAAAACATCTTCAAGTGTTTTGCCTTTAGTCTCGGGAACAAATATTATTATGAAAGCTGCACCCAGAAAACAAAAACAAGCAAATAAGAACAGCGTTCCATGCAATCCAATGGCATCCATCAATATGGGAAAACACTATGAAATAAATAACACAATATTTTAACATAAAAATTTCAGAATTAAGCAACGTACCAGGCTTGATATAAATCCAACAATCCAAATTAACGAAATACACAGCATGGTTCCTATATTACGAATTTTTAGCGGCATTATTTCTGCTATAAGTAAAAATGGCAGAGTTGTAACGCCAACGCATTCAATAAATAAAGTAAATGACAGAGTTGTGATGGGTACCCAATGGAAAGCAGTCGTATCATATTCATGTGTATCCAGGTAAAAATAAACACCCAAACAAATATGACCAAGACCAGTGCCAATTGCTGAGATAGTAATCAGTATCTATTCAAAATGATCCGTTAAACAAAAATTGTCTTCGGTATTAGAAGTTAATTTTATTACTTTTCTACCAGCATTTTCTACTAACGATGCAGATAAACATGAGCCAATTAGTTGAATGGTACCCAATATAATTGCTGACACTGTGGGTGAGAGAGTTGGGCAAGATTCGGCAATTATTCCTCCTGAGAAGTTAAGTAATGTCGAAGCACCAGCCAGCTGGCTGAGCAGCACTAGTACTATACCAATAATCATAGCTTTTCGTGCAGTTCTATTATCTAAGTTGATGAAATTTAATATTCAATTTTGCTTATGTACTAAAAGATATAACTGAAAAAAACCAGAAACTTGTGAATTTTTTTTTGTATTAAAAATTGATAGAAATGTCGCACACACGGTTCGCTTGAAGCAAGATCAAGGTCGATAAAATTGTCAACCAAAACTGGCATTGCAAAATTATTATATAGTTAGTGTCTTGTTTTACGGCCATTTTAAGGTTAGCACTTTGGCCAACACGGTTCGTTTCAAGCACAGTCAAGATCGGTAAAAATTCTTAACCAAATCTGACAATGCACAATTATTATCTAGTGTTCGGAGGTTCCAAAAACATGATTTGTAAATGAGCAGTTCCGATTTCGCGGATAATGTATTTCTGAATCTCAAGACACTATATAATAATTGTGCATTGTCAGATTTAGTTGACAATTTTATCGAACTTGATCTTGCTTCAAGCGAACCGTGTACAGAACAAGGTTCAATAAAATTGAGATCCCTTATTTAAACTTTGTCGTTTTTGCGAACATTCTTAATATCAATATAACGTAGCAAATTCAAGTTTGTCGATAAATGGATTAAGGTGAAAAAAAAATTAGTGAAAACTAAAAAAAAAGTTCATTTGACTTACTAAAATCGTGCCATGAAGCATGTACATACTTCACTCTCGACGCTTGCATTTGAAGCTTGCTTAATTCAGCTACATGCTCTTTTGGAAGATCTTCTTTTATGTCTTTTATGTTTCGATAAAAACGTAAAGATTGCTCTGCTTTCTCTACGTTCTGTCTGTTAATATAATATTGTGGTGTTTCGGGGAATCCAAGATAAGCAATCAAAAAAATTATTGGTATTGGAATACAAATTACAGCTGTATTCGCAAATGAAACGAAATTTCCACAAATGAAAGCTATTAAAACTCCTAAATTCAATGATTGAATCATAAAAGAGCCAAATATGCCACGTACTCTGCAAATGGTATAATATGTAGAGAAAATTTAAAAAGAAATCATTAATAGAAACATACCTAACATCGGAAATCTCAGTAACATATATGGGTATGATGACATAAATGCTGCCAAGAAAACCAGCAAAAAGTCGTGATACACATAGTTGAAATGGATTTTGTGCATAATAGTTGACAATCCAACCAATCTATACATTAGGAAATCAAAACAAAAAACTTTAATTATCTTTTTGTTAATAATAAATAATTAAAAATAATATATAATATTTTTCGCTCACAAAATTTGGTATTGTCAGTAGCATCAGGCATTTTTTTTGTCCTAATCGATCTGCCAACAAAGTAAATAAAATTGTTCCAAAGAATCCACCTAAAGAGAGCGTGGCTGAAACCAAACCTGCTTCAGTTTTCGTCATGGGACCCATTTCTAATGGACTATCTTCGGCTAGAAGTTCTAAAAAACTTGCTGAAGGCCATCCGATAAAAGTGCCAAATGATATGGCCATAATATTTACTATATATAGTAATGAAACAAAAAAAAATTATCGATAACATATCGTCGTAGAGTAAGCGAGTTATAATATCTGCTCAGTCTCAAAGTGATAAATTTAATATTTTATGTAACAATTCTTTTAAATTCGCTCGCACTTGAAGTTCAATGCTTCAAACCACAATAATATACATAAATATGTATGTACATAAAGTCTTTGATCAACAACAAACCATAAATAACACCAAGGAGCTGATACTTGATTCGGGAACCCGTTGTCATTTTTGAGCCTAAACGCGTTATTATAAGACACCAGGAAAATAGTTACTACGAATCGAACGCAATTTTCTTAAGAAATTGCTGCAACAATTATTTCGACTAAAAGTTCAGTCTAGTCAATATGTTACTTTATATTGAAAATACTCAATTAAATTAATTGAGAATGTTACGCGAACCTATGCACAACAGGGCCTGCATAGAATATTTTAAGGGGCCTTTAAGCTTAAAGTTTCTAAAACAAATTAACTTATGCTTGGCAGAATGTAGTATAATATATTATTGCAATAATTATTAAACTATTAATCAGGGACCGTAAATAATCGTTATTTTCTATAATTAAAGTCAAAAAAATCACAATGAAGTGGAAATTTGAGTTTGAGTATACAGATGAATTTCTTTTGACGAGCAGCCTAGATATATGACATGATTTTTAATTATGCGATTTTTATTTTTTCGATCAAAAATAATTGCTATATCGAATTTCTATTTTTTTCGATCATAAACAATCGTTATTTTTGATTTCTATTTTTTTCGATCAACAATATTCGTTATTTTTGATTTTTATTTTTTCGATCAAAAATAATCGTTATTTTTGTTTTCAATTTTTTTCGATCAAAAATAATCGTTATTTTGAATTTTTATTTTATCGATCAGAAATAATCGTTATTTTTAATTTATATTTTTTTCGATCAAAAATAATCATTACTATGAATTTGTATTTTTTCGATCAAAAATAATCGTTATTTTTAATTTCTATTTTTTTCGATCAAAAATAATCGTAATTCTGGACTTAAATTTTTTTCGATCAAAAATAATAGTTATTTTAGATTTTTATCTTATCGATCAAAAATATTTGTTATTTTTAATTTCTATTTTTTTCCATCGATCACAAATGCTCTTTGTGTTTGTGTGATGGCATTTGGGTTTTGTGAAAATGTACTGAATCGAGACTTGAAATGTACTTTTTGTTTGAACACCCGATTTTTTTTTGATCGAAAAAAATTTAAATTCAGAATAACGATTATTTTTGATCGAAAAAATAAAAATCTAAAACAATGATTATTTGTGATCGAAACAAATAGAAATCTAAAATAATGATTATTTTTGATCGAAAAAAATTTAAATCCAGAATAACGATTATGCAGTGATTTCTTTATAAAATTCATAATCGTTACGGTCCCTGCTATTACTACAAATTATGATCAGATTTCGAGTATTCTTATTGATTTAACTTCCAGAGTAGGGCCCTTTGTCTCTTAAGGCCTCAAACACTGTTACAGCAAACGACAACGATGGTAATCAGCACAAAACTATCAAATACTCACGTGAAACGAATTCTAGAATGACCATACATTTATACCGGGTGTCCGGTGTTATTTGATGGTCAATTTTAGTTTTGCAAATGGAAACCCCTATTTTTGACCTCGGATTCCGGAAGAGCACAAAATTCTACGTTCATACCGGAATTCATGTTAGAGGTCAAAGCGACCCCTGATGATCATTTCAAGGTCAAATTCCCGCTTGGTGCAGAAAAGCTGCAACCAGTTAAGGCAAGATTGGGCAGCGGTCCAGCCAATGATAGCTAGCTTTTCTGCATCAAGCGGCAATTCGACGTTGAAACGACCTTCAGGGGTAATTTTAACCTCTATCTTGACTTTTGACTTATAAAGCTACGTAAGTTAAAATGGGACACCCTGTATAAAACAAAGCACTGGAACTAATTTACATTGCAGACTGGTCTGCAAATTTATACTTTCGGTCTGCTAATGGCGAGTGACTATGTTATTCCGACAAATTTTCGCAGGCTGTGCTCGAATCTAGACTCTAAAGATATACATCAATACAGAGAAAACGTAATGGATAACACAGGCCGACAAAATTTACAAAAAGTTCAAAACCAGAGACCAGACCTACAATATCCAAAGGACTTTGATGCGCTGAATCCGAATCTGAGCTCAGAACTTCTTCTATACTTCAGGTTTTCGGGATATTCTAACCTAAAAGTGCAAAAAATACGTTGGATTGCAGATTCGTATTCAGCTAGGGAAAATCCAACAAAAACAACTAAAGTTTTTAACACTTCACATTATTTTTCTTAACTATATTAACCATTAGTAAAACGCTTGTTCACCTGTGTAATTTACGATAGCCAAATAATACAGTTATAAAAATTCCATGCGCGCTTTTTAATTGCATAGCAAATCGAATTCAAGAGTGCACTTAATTGTACCATAATGCACTTGTAAACGGTCGTGTAGGATTTTATTTTTTTAGATGAAGCAATACAAAAAAAAAAAAAATAAAAGAGAGTTTGAAAACTAGAATTCTACAGAGTTGTAAATTTTCTTAGGTGACTTAAGCCTCTAATTCCAAAAACTATCACCACTTTCGTTAATCAGTAAAGGTTTTAGAGATATGTATGTCAAAAAACTAGTTTACAAGAACATGGCTCTACTTAAATTAAATTTTTTTTATGAATTACTCTAAATTTAGTGATTTTGAAAAATATACATTTCCACTAACCCAGTGTGACAAACGGATCCGTTTAAAATACGAGATCGGCTCGCTTCATCGTGCTTTTGATCGGGTTTCCTTTTTGGATCCGAAACTAATCCGTGTTCGTATGAAATTCATTTCAAAGATGCGAACCGCTGTTTCTACTTTTTTGGATCCTTCTCGTACTTGGAACTGACTTCATATACGAATTTGTCTTGGAATCGTTATTTTTTAAATAATACAGATTCGAGGCGAACTTTTTTTTTATATAAAACAGAACTGCGTCTGTGCTGACGGCTTCGTTACCGATTCGAAATAAAAAATTGTAAATTGTAAAAATTTTCCACACTAGCCCCTCTCTCCCCTACTTACTTCTGGCATTTATATCTAATTTTAGAAATTAATTTTATGAACAAATGCAGAGGTGGGGTGTGTGGTGGTGCTATAATTGATATAGTCACAAATGAGTTTCCAAGCAAAATTTTTAATTTCCTAAGACGTTTAATCAATTACTGCTTGAAATTGTTACTGCTATGGTGTTATTCTGATAAAAATAACAATTAAGATATGAAATAAAATACACTGTATTTTTATAAAATGTTCCTATTTAGATAGATATTTAAAAATTTTGACATAAATTGAGTCTTTTATTTTGAAAGTGATCTAAGTCCTTCTTCGTTATGTAGAAAAAATTAAATAAATTTTATACAATTCATTTTAGTTTACTAAATTTTTTCTCCTCAACGAAGAGTTACTTAGATAACTTTAAAAATAAAGGACCCAAGGGTCAACTTGCAATATAACTAGAAAAATCTGGTTGAAATGGGACGCTAAGCGTTCTCTAGAACTGATATCCCGCACTAGACAACGTGGCTCGTCAGTTGTTGCAGTCATAACTGGCCACTGCCTAATCGGCAAACATGCGGAGCGATAGGAAGTCCGTAGGAAGTTGTAGGGATGTGGAGGAAGAGAAAAACATCAAACATTTCTTTACTCCTACGCCACACACTTGCTAGAAAATGCCACAAAACGGTACGTTTTTATTTGATAACCAGGATGACTTTAACATAGACATGTTAGTATAGATCAGCTATTTAATTTTATATCAAAATCTGGTTGGTCGAACCAACCAGAGAAGGTAAAATCAAATACCCTGTGGTACCACAATTAATTACAGTTGGTCGAAGTGAGTTGGTTCGTAACTGACTGCCAATCGTCAAATTGCTGGAACGAGCAACATTTTTTGATGAATGTTTTGTTACTTCTCGACGCTGTGTGGGTCTATAGAAAAGTTCTGATTACTGAAAATGACCGGCATTTACGAGCAGTATCGTAGCTAGTGGGGACAAAAAAAGGCCTACCGCCCAGCGTCTTAATGTGTTTTGCTAAAAGTTTAGAAACGAAGAGGGTTCGAGTTTATTTTGAACTAAAAAATATTTATTTTTGTAATTCAAGATGAAAGAACTTTTATTTTGTTTCCAGGGTAGGTGGCAGCACATTAGCTCTAAGCCCTAAGCTTTCTTGCTACACCACTGACAACGGTGATGCTTCACTGTTGGAACTTTCAGCACAATTGTGCTTCATTCCGTATATTTTCGTTATGAAAAATTTGAAAAGTACAATAAGCTAATTTCTAATATATTCAAACAATTTTCTAACATAATCTTGTATCAAAAAAATTTTGTAGAAAAAATTTTATTTTAAGTTTATTTATATCGACTAGTTTTCGCTTGATCTTCAAAAAGGATATTACAAAATTTTTGATAGAACGAAAAATATTGTCAGTTTTAAATACTAAACTCGAATTGAATCACCCTTTATTTCTATATACAAAATTGAAATATCACACTACATTTTTCACAAAAATCTATAAATTTCTTAACATTAATTTACGGGTCTTTAAACAAGAAAAGGCAAACAATTTACAAATTGTAGCAAATTTGTAAACATAATTTACTTATACCGGCCGCAGTCGCCAGCCCCTTTTGTTTTAACACTCAAATTAGCACTAAAGTAGTCCTTGAGAAAACTTCAACCGAAGTAACATATACACAAATACACACGCATATATGTATGTATGTGTATGCTTTACTACCACCACAAACAAGTAAGTATTCACACTAATCAGCTTAATTAAATACAACAGCCTTCGTAAGACTTCCCCTTTTTTGCTTTTTGAAAATGCAACACACAAAGGAAGAAATATGCCTTTGTCATTTAGCTAATTCCAAACTAAACAATAGACAAAAAAATATGTATTGTGTGGTTCAGAAAAAGAGAAAAAAACCAAAAAAAAAAAGCAGAAAAAAATGCCTAAATAAAAACAAAGCTATTAAGCAAAAAGGAAGCCCAACAAATTGGCCATAAAGTGTTGGTAGTAGAAGCAACGACACATAACAACAACAAAAACAACACTTTAGCTATATACACTTCTTATGCCTCATCGAAATGCCGTCAAGGAAGCAGCTAAATTGTGTTTAACTTTTTTTTCTAATCTTAAGTTTTTCATGTCAACATTGGATTGTTACGTCACTATAGTATATGTATTTTGTTTCTATTTAATTTGTTGTTAACACAACTGTAAAGGTAAGCATATTGCTAGCTGGTTTTTCTTCTTGTGAGCTAATTTCAACATTTATTTTATGAAAGTTTTGAAAACTGTATTTCAATACAATTACTAAATGAATTCATATAAACAGTTAAGTTTATATGCTGCATATTTTTATACGTTTACAAGGTGTGTAATGTGAAAGAACGTTGCAAATAATATAAATATGCATGTGATATTGATCAGCTGTTTCATACAAAATTCAAATACATGCTATAAAAAGTATTTCCAACTGCCAAAATTTGACAGTAGAAATATGCAAAGTTACCAAAATATTACTTTATTCTCTAAAATTGGGAGCTTTATTCCACCGCAGTGAAATTGACTACAAAAAACAGTTCATAAGACAAAGCATAGAGTACGTCATCTTTTAAAAGAGATCAACTGGAATATGGCTCCTGAGGCTAACTATGAAATGGTGCGATCCGGAACTATGTGCGTCAGACATGATCTTTAAAAACAATTTTTAAGTATATCCTAAACGGAGCCGTTTACGTCAAAATAATTCATATAATTTTTGTATATAATTGCACTCTCTATAACTTTTCTTGAAATTTTCATTTAGGTGTTATATTTTTCACTTACAGTGCTCTCAAATTTGAAAAAATTAATTTATTTAGAACAATAAAACTCATCATTAGTAGCTGGAATTACCCAGGCATCAATATATTAAAATCTGAAGCCGTAGATAAGAAGCTAGCATTAGCTATTATCTACATATTCTTTCCTCAGACTAACTTAGAGTTATCATTTCTTCTGGATTTGACAATGACTAATCTAACGCTAATCTTATTTTGAGATATTCTATTCCAATAATATCATATACATATGGGTTTAGGAATTCATAAACAGTAATCCAAAGTCTGGGCTTTAAAAAACAACATTTAAATTTGAATTAAAAAAAAAACGCATATGATATGATCCTACAGTAGATATTATAATCAGAATGCATTTTTTAATCAAAAATAATCGCAATTTCAGTTTTGTATGGTTTGTGATCAAAAATTATCATTATTTTGGATTTGTATTTTTTATCCGATCCAAAATATTCGTAATTTTGAATTTTAAATTTTTTCAATAAATAATAATCGTAATTTTCGATTTTAATTTTTTTCGATCAAAAATAACTGTTATTTTGGATTTGTATTTTTTTCGATCCAAAGCAAACGTTATTTTGAAATTTTAATTGTTTCGATCGAAAATAACTCTTATTTTGGGTTTTTATTTCTTTCGGTCATAAAAAAATGTAATTATGAATTTTAATGTTTTTTTAAGGTCAAAATTAATCGTAATTTTGGTTTTCTTAAATCTAAAATAACAGACATTTTGGATTCTAAATTTTTTTCTATCATTATCAGTATTAATTATTTTTGATCTATAAATATAAAAATCCATTATTGCGATTAGTTTTGATAAAAAAAAAATAAAAGTTCAAAATAACGATTATTTTTTATCGAAAAAATAAAAATCAAAAATTACGATTATTTTTAATCGAAAAAAAAAAAAATAAAAATCAAAAACTGCGATTTAATATTTTGAATTGAAAAACATTAGAATCGACAATTCGATAATATTGATCGAAAAAAAAATAAAAATTCAAAATTTCGATTTTCCCGATTTAGTTTTGTAAAAAGTTTGTCCATCCAAAAAAAAAAGAAAAGGAAATCTCTGAACAATGCTAACATATGCAATATACTTTGTTCTTTGAAAGGTGGCAGTCAGTGGCTTTGAATAAAAATTTATTAAGAGGTAGGTTTTGAGGTGCTGATGAAAAGTTCTCATACGACAATTTCGTAACTCCGTTCTTTTACTCTCCACTTGAGGTCGTATGCTATATTAAACTCTAGAGGATTACCTTAACTTGCTGATATAAGTACCTTATAAACATTTTTGAGAATTTTTACTTTATTTTGCATATGTAAGTAGTCTAAGGGTTCTTATTTTAGCTGCATTACAAAAAATTTCCCATTACATCAAATTCTAATTTGAATTCAGAATGCAGCCCAGGAGGGTCGGGACAAAGGAGGTTTTTATCTCTTCACTTAGCTTTGTGGAATTACCAATACAAAAGTTGCAAAATTATGAAACATAGCGCATTAGATTTCATCAGAATTTTTGTTAACAATAGGACTTTAAACTATTTTGATATCCATTTCAATTGCTTAAGCTCTTTGAAATTCTTATTTGATACTGCATATTAATAGAAACGTCAATCCCATTTAGTTTTACTACATAATATCTACTGACAATTTAATTGCATTTTGTTCAAAGTAAAAGAACATCCCATGCACCACTGAGTGATTCCCTTCATCACTTTTTATGGTGTCTGTTTGCATTTTGCAGCAACACATTTATTGATTTTATCTATAACTTTTTGCTGATTTAATTACCAATTTACATTTATTGTTATTTAAATTGGTTAAATTTTGCTGTTTTCAAAAACATTTAATATATTTACGACTAAAAGATTTGCTATGCGATCATCATATTTAATTTAACAACATTTGTTTTGATGAAATACATATATGTATGTAACACTGGTAGCAATTTATATGAAGAAAATCTTTTGTTTTTATTTTATTTGTATAAAAAAAAAAATTGCATATTTGCATAAAATCACAACAAATTGTTATATTTCTTAAGGAAATTCAATTTACTCTGTGTGTGCTGAAAGAAAATGCATCAACTGATATGTGATTGTCTTGAAATTGCTGCATTAATCACAAAAATCAGAGCAATATATAGAATATATGATAAGATTATATATTGTATATATAACAATCAAGGGAAGAATTTTATCTAAATGGAAATTTTTTACCAACGAAAACAATGAGCTATTCATCTTTCGTTAAAATTTTCATTAATGAAATATCAATCGAGTTGTTTAATGCAAAAATATATTGATAAGAATCAAAATGCTAACTCAAACTTGAAAATTTTTTAATTTTAAAATTGTTATTAGCTACTGTTGCATATATCATATATATTTTTTTAATTTTAGCAATTTAATGCAATTTTTTAATTTATATCAATGTAAAAAAATTAAACTAACTGCTACAATTTATGTAGCCTACATTTAAGAGAAAAATTCATAAACTCCAAATGTAACACAACGCTAGCTATGTCACAACAACTGACATTGAGATTTGCTAACTAAATGACTATTGCCTGACATAAAAAGCGATAATGAAGCGTTTAATTAAGTGCGCAGAGGACAACGCGGTGCGTGTTACATTGGATTTGATGTTTTTGGTGCCTGAAGCTTTGGTTTTAATTGCTACAGCAGTTCATCAGAATAAATGGTCAAGTGCTTATTAAAGAGAATCCTTTCCACGCTGTAGTAGATGGGGTTTAAATTGTGTGCTGCATTTATGTGATAAGAAAATGTTCATTTGAGCAATTTGCACGTTTATTTGAGAAAATTATTATGGCGAGAGTTACGAGATATAAACACCTGCTGACGGCAAATATTATTTGTTCCAAAGTGTTTTTAGTGATTTAAAGTTTTTCAAGTTTTGAATTCTGAGCGTTAATTTTTATACAGAAATTCACAATTTAAATGATGAAAAAAATCAAATTGAAACTAAAGCAAAATTTTTGTAGACATTTCAGAAAAAGTCAAGCACTTCACAAAGTTTTGAGTAAAAATATTTTGTTTTTGCAAGTACATACTTCAAGCAATGTATTCAAAAGAACTTGATTATTTTTTGGAACTTAGATTTTCTAAATCAATAACTCCTCTGACTTTAACATTTGTAAAATCAAGGAACTTATTAAAGCCACAATGTACCATTTAACTTAATATAATTTCCTTTTTTAAAAAAAAAGATAAAAAATTTTGCAATAGTCTGCAAACAGAGAAAAAGAACTTGATGTCGAACTAAGCACTTAATTTTTACTTAAAGCATTTGATGTGCAGCATATGATATCAGTCTAATAGAACTAGATTCGCAGACGATTTTTTCCGGTTTTTTGCTACTTTACCTTATTGTATGTACAATATAAAGTAGAGTGCAAATACGTACGTAATTTTTATAAATGCATTTGTTAAATTCTCCACTGCATGCAATGAAAAATTAATTTTCTTCAACATTTTTGTACAACTCTTCACGGTGCTGAAGTTTCCATAGCTTATGTTGTAAGTACTATGCTGCTTATCGCAACGTTTAGATTATAATGATGCTGCAAATGTCATGCAACTTATCCTACAAAACATATAAAAGATTGCTGAACCTCTCAAACGATAAATTTATAACTCAACTAGAAGAGTCAACTTTAAAAGTTTATTTTTTATTGCATTTTTTTAGGCACTACGGAAATTTCATATATTTCAATGTATGTATTGTGATTGGGTTAGCGGTGGCTGCTGAACCTTAGGTTGATGTCAGAGTGAACGCTATAAGCAATGCGATGTTTGAAGCGTTCCTAAGCACTTCATGCTGTAAAAAATGCTATGAGATGTCAGACTGAAAGTGATATTGAGCCAATCGTTATTATTTTTTTATGAATATTAGACTCGAGAGGTTGTGTTAATTTCTATTTTTTTTTGGTTTCATAATGCTGGAGGCTTAATGATATTTCAACATTATTTTCATTTGTAACTGAAATTCAGACTTTAAATAAAAGCAAAACATTTGACGAACAACAAAGCACGAGTAGAAGACTAGTTGCGGTGACATGCTAGAAATCACTTCATATACTGCTCGCTCGCTAGTCGCTTTCCCAGTCGCATCTAACTGCTTCTCGTCTTCTTTTCACTCTGACATTTTCTGTGCTTTCTTATAAGAATACAAAAGCAGAGGTTTGCAGCGCAAACAGCATCCCATTGCTTATAGCGCCCACTCTGACATCGGCCTTACGCTTTAAGGCAAAAAGCAATGGGACAGATTATCCGGATAATTGCATTCAGCCTACTTTTTTTACCGTTATTTTCGTAATAACATTTTATCATTGGAAATATATAAAAACATTGTAAGCACATATAGCTTTTTCGCTGACAAAGTCAAGCAAACAAAACATTCCAAACTCACAGAAGTACAGTCAGTGAAATAGCTATATTTGCGTACAATGTTTTTATATATTTCACATAATAAAATGTTATTACGAAAATAACGGTGAAAAAAAAGTATGCGGAATGCAAGCAGGATTGGCAGAAAGTAATTTGGAATGTTGCTGCTGTTATTTAGCTTGAAAATAGTACCGTAGAGTGAGTGGCTTGGCAATGATGAAGAAAAAAATTGACACCTCATTTTGGGGAAAAAAAATCTCTTGACCTCAAGTGTAGTTTAACAAGCATTAAGCTCATGTCATTTCTCTCTCATATGCACAATAAAATTTTAAGCGTAAAAACCATTCGGGTTTTTGCGAAAATCAGCTTTGTTTTTTTTCATAAAAAGTGCCAATTTTCAACAACTTTGAAAATTTCTTAAAGATTCTCACAGAAAATCAGAAGTTCTATTAGAATCAAAAGACAAAAGTTAATTATTTTGATTTGGATGAAAATGCGACTATTTTGAACCAATTTTCAGCGGTTTTTCAAGCTCAAACACTGAAACTTTGAATGAGCATAACTTCGTAAAAAATAATTTTCAATCAAATCGGGGGACGGTATATTCCCTGAATTACTGCGAAAAACAACATATGTAAACGGCAACCAATTCCGCAATTTGAAGTCACTCCGACTGCATGAAATGAGATGCATTTGGTCTTTATATGTTATACAGGGTAGATAGTAAAGATTCGTTGATTTCAGAGCAGCTTCGTCAAGGTCCCAACTGTTAAGCTGTATTCTTAGTAACGTATTCATGAATGCCGCACACAACGGCAACCACCATTTGTTTGTTATTCTGCGTCAATTTAAATTGTCTGATAACGCGTTTTGGATCGATCACATGCACAGCGCGTTGTACTCTACCGTGATTTTGCGCTTCAATAGATAAATCAAATATATAGAAATTATTTTTTTTTTGTGTTTTGTAGCAGCAGTGTTATTTCGCACTGAATTGTTTTAATATGGGTCATTGCATATACCACAAATTTTTATAGCTTTTTTATTGCTTAATCTAGAAGCAAAAAAATAATTTCAATTAAAAAAAAATATATTACGAAATTGTGTGCAGATCTGAAGCGAACTTAGTCATATTAGTCGTACTATACAGTTTAACATGTGGTTTTCCAATATAAGTGAAATAATTTTTTTTGGAATTCCGAAATTCGTCATAGCCGTCATTAGTTACAGAGTAAAAGCTTAAACAGTAGTCGCTCTTCTAAGTCGAAAACTATATTAGGAATTCTCACACTTAATCTTCGTACCATTTTTACATGACCAATTGCACTTCAAAAAGAGCATAAAGCGTTAAATTGCACAAAAAATTTAGCCTTAACGGTTTAGGCGATAAATTTTGAGTTTAGTGTGAAATTTGATAAAAATTCTAGACTATGTGTGAAGATCCCTTTTGATAGGGCTAACAATATGTTGGTTCGTTGTTACGAGACCCAAACAAAACTGAGACTATACGCTCCCAACGGAGTTTTAGGATAATAGTAATAGTGTTGACTTTAATAAAGCTTCTTATGCTTTTCTAAATGCTGGCCTTATAGCCTAGTGGTAGTGTGCGGCGCTTACAACCAAGAGGTCTACGAGTTCAATTAATGATTCAGACATGGTAATACACTTTGCATATTTAAAAATTTTATTTTCTTCTCAATTATTTTCTTTCCTATTCTCCCTACTTTTCTGGATTTTTTTTCAAGCGCATAGCAAATTACCAACACATTGAGCTTTTCAGCTGTGGTAAGAAAGTACATTATCTCAGAAAAACACTAAAAATTTAAATTCAATGATACTCACAGGCATAACCCTTGCTTATGACCACTTTTATTCTCATCATTCCGCCAACTTGGTGTCTGCTAAAAATTGTTGGCTTTAAAGAAAAAAGGGAAAAAAAATGTTAAAAAAATTTGACCAAATAAATTGTATTTATATGTATTCTGCCGATATTTTATGTATGAAATAAAAAATTATATATTATTTTTTTCTGCATTAACATTAAATTTTTTTTTGCTTTTTCTTATCATTCCAGGTAAGTTGCCAATGAAACTGAAGAAATGATGCTTACACTTTTCAACAGCTGTGAGTATTTAAGTGAATAATTGCGCAATTTTTGACTATTTTTCAAAAATATTTTAAATAAAACGTAAGTTGCTGATTACAGTATGAGCTATATCATCCCCACAACTTAATTTCCCAGATGTTGGGATGATAAAAATTTTTAGCCTTACAACCGTGTTTGGGGTACTGGAGGCCCCAAACGATTTTCAAATGTGTACATTTCATTGCACATATAATAACAAACATACGTATGTAAATATGTACAAATAAAATTATTTCAACTACATATTTCCAAAAAAATGTAATTATTCTTTTGATAAATAAGAGAAAACACTGAGAATGTATGCAATTGCCATTTGGGGCATAAAGTGCCCAATAAACGGGATTAGGATAATTCAACGGTTCTAAGGTTAAGCAGAAATGTATAATAAATTTTAATTTGCGATATTTCGGAAAAAAATGATATCGAATTCAAAATCAGTTTTGAAGAGAAATAGTAATAGAAATAGTAATACGTTTTAACTAAATATTTAGTTAAATGTATACGGAAAAACTGAGAGTTCTAAAATAAACGTATTGACGATTTCAACATTACAAGCACGTGTATCTTGAAAATAAGTTGTGATGTAAAAATTTACGTATTCGCATTCAGTAACCTCAAAATAGAAGATAATATTCTACTTGTTTCAATGAGATGAAAAAAAAAAATTTCAGAACGGCAACAGAGGCTGTTTATAAAATATCACGTGACGTTGTTTTTTGACAAGTGTAATTAGAAATTTTAGCTTATATTACTGATGTTACTGTTCCGTATAGTGTGTGATGAGCAAATTACAAAAAAAAAAAAAAAAAGAGCTAAAGCTGGTCACAATACTTTCAACCATTGATAAATGAATTCATCAGTGACCGCTGAGGGTTTGTAATTTCTTTGACTTTGACAAATCTTACGTGACTTTGGCTTGTATAGGCAAGTGTTCTAAAAGTATATGTAAATGTGTTAAATGCTAGGAAAAAGAGGTTTTCCTTAGCCGCTTCTAGAAAGTCACGGACAGATTCGTCTCTAACACGCAAAACAAAAAAGTTATACAAGCATTAATATGCACAGACATGGCTTAAGCTCCTAGAGTTAATGAAAGATTTAATGAAATTTCAATATTAACGGGTTGCATTACCACAAAAGTTCCTATTTCCATTCAAGAATTGGATTACTTTCAAACTAAATGCATAGAAGTTAATACCAAACACAAATTCTTTGCCATGCACTTATGAAATTTTATATATGTGACCTTCGCTCAACTGTAGTATCAGATCAATGTAACCATTTCTGAAATTGAAAACTGAGGCATAGCATTTACCATGAAATCTCGATTAAATAATTGAGCGTAGTAGCATCCATGAAAATTAAAATTTTAAAGTAACATATGGCGATGCATACCAACGGAATGAAATAAAATTGGAGATAAGATATGAAAATATATGAAATTTTCTTCAGAGCTTAGAACAAGTCGATGATTCAAGTCGTGTCGTGAAAAGTTATTATAAAGATTGTATTTTTAAACTTCACATTTTTATTAAGTTCGCTAGAAAAATTGTGAAAATTATTCCAATAAATTTTTTCTAGCTACAAATACACCAACTAGAAGTTCAATTAACGAATAAAACTATAAAAAAATGGCGCCCCTTAATTATGAATACGATTATGACTTAATTGTGCTCGCCGGTGGTTCTGGTGGGCTTGCTTGCGCAAAAGAATCCGTTAAAAATGGTGCTCGAGTTGCATGCTTAGATTTTGTAACACCTTCACCGGCTGGTTCAAAGTGGGGCATTGGTGGCACTTGTGTTAATGTAGGTAGTATAACTAAAAAGTTGATGCATCATGCGGCATTGTTAGGAGAGGCTGCGCATGAAGCACGCACATATGGCTGGAATATTCCAAATTATGAAAAGATCAAGCTTCAATGGAGCCAATTAGTACAAAGTGTACAGAATCATATTAAAGCACTCAACTGGGAGACCACAGTGGATTTAAGAGACAAAAAAATGGTGTACATAAATGGTTTGGGTTCTTTCAAAGATGCTCACACTATTTCTACTAAACTACGAGATGAAACTGAACGTATTATAACAGCCCAAAACATTGTCATTGCTGTTGGTGGACGTGCACGTTATCCTAAAGTTCCTGGTGCTGAAACCGATAACACTAGTGATGATATATTCAGCCTGCAGACAGAACCTGGCAATACACTGATTATCGGTGCGGGAGTCATTGGTCATGAATGCGCTGGTTTTCTTAAGGGTCTTGGTTTTGAAGCCACCGTCATGGCAAGTTCCGTTCCTTTACATGGCCTTGATATGCAAATAGCTAGTATTGTAGCTGATGCAATGGCTGAACGTGGTATTTCATTTTTGAATAAAATAAAACTGCTATGTGTTGAGAAAAATGCTGATGGTCGTTTGCTAGTAAAGTGGATCAACACTGACACTCACGAAGAGGGAAGTGGTGTATATGACACGGTACTATGGGCCATTGGGCGCAAGGGTCTGATTGAAGACTTGAATCTGAATTTAGTCGGCGTTGAAACGAAAGGTGATAAAATCGTTGTGAATGAAGCTGACCAAACAAATGTTCCACATATCTATGGCGTGGATGATATTATTTATGGTAAACCAGAACCAGACACCGGTTGTCATACATGCTGGACGGTTATTGGCACGTTGTATATTTGCCGGATCAAACCATAAAATGGGTTATATTGATGTGGCAACTACGCTATTCTCACCTTTGGTCTTGGTGAAGAACAAGCGATTCGTAAGTTTGGCGAGCATAATTTGGAAGTTTTCCATGGTTATTATAAGCCAACGGAGTTCTTAATACCACAAAAAAGCACACGCTATTGCTACTTAAATGCTATAGCTGTACGCAGTGGAGACCTAAAAGTAGTAGGCTTGCACTATATGGGTCCAGTAACTGGTGAGGTTATGCCAGGATTTGCTTTAGCTCAGAAGGCCAATTTAACTATGAAGGTTCTGTTGAATACAGTTGGAATTCATCCATCTACAGCTAAAGAATGCACACTTCTTTCAATAACGAAACGATCTGGCGCGGATCCAATACCTGCTGTGTGCTGCAGTTAAATAGTTATTTTTCTTGAGTAACACAAACAAAGCTTTTGGGAAATCAAATATCCTTATTTTTTAAAAGTGTAAGGCACAGTGTAAGCTTAAAAATTTGTAATGTCTAAATAAAAAAATAAAATAAAAGCACTTTGATCTTTAAACAAGCTTTGTATCTAATAGATTTTGCGAAATTATTGTATCATTGCATATCCAAATATTTAATACCTGAACTTACTCGTGCGAATGATAGTAAGAACCTTATCTAATGAAATAAATTAATTTTGCTGTAAAAACGGTTTTATATAAAAAATCTCTACAATATTATTTTCTAATTCCATTTTATGACGCAAAGTTCTCACCTTTATAGTCAGCTTGGTTGATAAATTTAAATATAAATTAACGAGCTCTTTTTTTTCTAATCCACCATTTCAGTTCGGTGCACAGTCTTTTGCTCGTAAAACGACCAAGTAGTACGAACAAAACTTTTTATCAACTAAATGTATAAGGCATTTAATTAAGCTCAGGATAATCTAATTCAATAATGTGAGCTTTTCTTTTAAGATGCCAACTTGCATTAACAAGCTTGCCGTCTTTCACCTGTGCAGTGACCATTCGCAGCTATTATCCTTACCTTTTGATCCTTGCTGCGCCATAGAAAAACTTTTTCTATAAATTCATTAAAATAAGCCGACTGCCATTAAAGTTACTTACTAAACAAATGAAGATAAGCGCAGTAGAAATCTTCGTCATTGCTAATATAGGATGGCATCAATTGGCAGCATAGAGGACGCAATAGTAAAAGAGCTAAGAGAATAAAGTAAAGAAGAAGAAAAATGACTTAAATTACACAAATAATCCTTAATTTGAGTCACAAAGCATTGACCCGTGTCAGGTGTCTTATGTTCTTTTCACTCGTTAATGCTGCTACTTCCTTAATATTCCTTACTATTAACCAGTTTTTTCTGTAATTCTTGTTGAATAAAGGTGTTTTCAAAATTGTCAAAAATTTTGAAATAAAATAATTTCTTTATTAAAAATCGAAAATTATTATTGGCTAAATTTTCATTATTAAGGCATTAAATTTTTATGCTAATAATTTGAACAATTTTTCTTAATTTTATTTTATTTTTTGAGATTTGTTATTGTAAGTTATGTACACGAGAGAAACATGAAACATTTCCAAAAAAATTAAGTTAAATTTGATACTGATAGTTTCATGGGTTAAACATAATACACAATCTGCTGCTACATAATTTGCCCACTTCCTACCAAAATGCAACTTCACAACTCTACGCAGTTCTCTTTAGCCAACATGAATTCGGTTGAATATCAAATAGGAAAAAAAAAACACAGTACTGCACCAAAAAAATTGAGCTAACAAAAGGATAATCTCAGTCGAAAAAAAAACAAAAAAAAAATTCAAGAACGTAAGAAATCCTATCCCATCCATTCTCAAAGTTTGAATGAAAACCTAAGATAACGAGGTCAATTATAACAAAAAAAAAAAAAAATTCCCAACTTTTTATTTTTTTTTTCTCTTACGTTTAGCTCATAGCTCAACGCAATAAGCTATAGAGTATAGTAAAAAATAAAATAAAATAAAAAAAGGTTACTTACTAAGTTAAGGAAGGTAGCTAGCTTATGGCTGAAAATAGCAAAAAAAAAAAAAAATATTATGTGTCAGTTGACAAGGATGTTTACATCCGTTTCCGTTGCATTGTATAGCCTGCCGGTTGCATTGTGTGATTTGAACATAAGTTCATTTTTTAAGCTTTACCTTTCAAGACTTGGCAAAAGTTTTCCAAGTTGTGGAAGTTATCTGATGTCAACATATAATGTAGATGTTTCCTGTACGTTTAACCTACCAATGGGCTACTGTTGCATCACCTTAAAGTCTTAAGGTTTGGCAGGTTATTATTAGGGGTTATTTTGTTGAATATGAAATTTGATTTTATGGTTCATTATTATACGTTAGTACTTATGCAAATTGTCGATGTTATAGGTAGTTACATGTTTTATTTATTAGGATTAATTTGTTCACTTTTTTCAAATTTTAACGCAACATAATGCTATAAAAGTTTTGCATTAGATGCGTTGCTAATATAATAGATTTTTATGCTGCATACTTAAGGGCGCTCTTTGAAATTATATCTTGAACATTTTTTGCATGCCATTAGCTGTAATATGAGAAAGTTAAAAATTTCGTTGATAATATTTCATGACGTTGTCAACAATTTGGTAAAAAATTAAATCTAACATTTAATAAAGAATGAGCTCATCAAAAATATAGCATGCTTCTGGGGTCACACACTACGATTCCCTACCGCAGTGCCCATGCACATATGCAAATAAAACACAAGTAATGTCTCTTATGTGTATATGCCATAAAAATCTCATATTTATGCTCACAAGCAAATATGAAAAGCAACGCAACGCAACGCATCGCAATACAATAAATCGTTGTAAACCGAGCGTTAAGGACATAGAATGTGTATTTATTTTTTTCTGTTTCTCATTTAGTTATTTTTTCGATTTTTGTTATACCATAAATGTATATTTCCTTTTGCTGCTATTGCTGCTTAAAACGAAGCCTTCAATAATTTTCAACAACAATGTGTATTGTACGTTTGTGTAGTCCTTAGGGAAATTCTACATAATACTTTATGCTTTTTAAAATTTTTTTTTAAACATAAAATCTTGAACACAGCTACGCAGTTGGTAAATTTAATGCATAACTTCAAGCTCTGCTATTTAACTACACATAAAATTCTTTATTTTGTCTGTGACACCAAATTATTAAAAAAAAGGATTCTGTAGGCACCTGCATTCGAAGATTTTTATGAAATTTATATCCCAAATGGAATCCATTAGAAATTTAAAATTTTTTTGAATAGAAAGCTGTCTCCAATCTGAATAGAAATCAACATCCTGACCAAATCGTTTGTTTGTTAGATAAATTAAATTTCGAATGTGCAATAGAGTATATATTCCAAAGACGGGATTTTTTTAGACACGAGTTTTGATTACTGATTGATTCTAGCACATCCTAGAAATTTAAAATCAACGAAACTGTCAAGACTTTAGTCCAAAAAAGTTGAAACTTAAATGAATTTTTTAAGCTTGTATCCTAAAGGGAAATTTAATATATTTGATATGGGACAGTCTTTTACAAACGTTTTTGATTTGACTGAACTTTTTTTATGGGTTCTGTATCGAAAAAGAAGAGATACATATTCGAGGATTTTTCAAAAAAAAATTCTTTTTTTTTCAAAATAGAGCGAATTCAAATTTTGAGAATTTCGTGATTTTTGGCTTGGAGGCTCACTTTCAAAAATTCTTAACTCTGGTTCTGTTGAAGCTAAAAAATTGGTTTTATCTTCATTTTGAAGCTAAGAAAATGAACTTTAATATAAAAATATTTTTTTTTTCAAAAGTTATTAACAAATTGATATTGTTATAAACAATTTAAATTTATAAATTTATTTTGAGGAATTTCGCCTACCCTGTATCAAATTTTTGATATAAACATCGTATTCTACGTTAAATTTCCTATTTTAATGAGCGAACTATTATTACTATTGAATTTTGAGAATTTCGCGACTTTTGACTTGGAGACTCATTTTCGAAAATTCATAACTCCGGTTATGTCAAAGATATAAAATTGAGATTAACTTCGTTGTAAAGCTAAGAAAATTAACTTAAATAAAAAAAAATAATTTCTTAAAAAATTATTTACAAATTAATATTGTTATAAACATTTGAAATTTTTAAATCAATTTTTAACAACTGTTCCCACCCTGTATCAAATTTTTAATGGCAGCATCGTATTCTACGTCAAATTTCCTATCGAAAATGATTTATTTCCTCGAATACGTATCTCTTCATTTTCGATACAGAACCCATAAAAAAAATTTCAGCAAAATCAAAAATGTGTGGGTCAATTTTTGTCAAAATTCGTTCGGTTTGTAAAAGAACGTCCCATATACGAGATTTTACTTTTTCAACATAAAAAAATTTATTACCTGATATCGTAAAAGTTAGTGTCCTGGTCAAGCTTTACTTTACTATATACAAAACAAGACCTAACATAGTTCAACTGACTGATATTTTTCATTCACAGGAACATTTTTCTTAATATGTACAATAAGTCCTTACTTTAAAAAAGTGTTCTTTGCACAAACTCAATGAATCATTTGAAATGAGGGCAAAGCACTATTTTTAAGAAATAGTTAATCAATTCTAATACTTTTTTTTTATTTTTTGAGTACAGTTAGCTTTTGCTAAGAAAAGAAGAAAAAAACATGTTTTGAAGACAACCCTTTCTTAATTAAGTAAATTTTTTGTAAATTAATGTTTTGCTTAAGGAAAATTTTATTTGGATAAAATTTGACTTTAAATATATACTTTCCAGAAAAGGAGTGTACTGTTTTGAGAAAGGTTTACCAAAAAAAATAAATTTTTTCATTAACTAAAATACGCTATTTATTATATAGTGGGTTATTCAACAAGAGGTGCCTTTTTAAACGTTGCACCATGTTGGAACTATCAATCTTCAACTATCCCTTAGATATCTTTTGAAAAGTAAAATTAAATGACTTATTAAATATGGCTCGATATATACAATGTTTCACTTCAAACTTCCTAGATGTCCGATTTCTCGAAACAGAGACTTGTGACAATGGTAGTCAAGATTGTGCGATTTAATACCATTAGATTTTTCTGTTTGAAACTATGTTAAAGACAAAGTCTATGCTAAAGCACCACCAGCGATTCAAGCAATTAAAAAAAGTTTCAGAGCTGTCATTCGCGGAATGCAGCCATAATTATGCGAAAGCGTGATAAAAAATTTCATTAAGAAAATATATATATTACAACTTTTTTTTTAGCTAGAAGTCTATTGCCCGACTTTGTCAATCATCGATTACACAGGTCGACAAGATTTGGTCTGTTCCGAAGGGTCTGTTCCGAAGAGTTTTGACACGCTGAATTCGAATTCGAAGGTGACAAGGCTTTGCTACAGCTCTTAAGGGTAATTTTTTGAGAAACGTAACCAAGATTGAGCATTAACCTGGCAATTTTAGTGGTTTTTGGTAAAATATTGATAATATTGCTTTCATTAGTGGCGACCTATACAGAATCTGAGATGTTTGGGTTGTTAGAGAAATGACTTGATATAATTTAATTTCTTCGACCTCAGCTGTCGTTGGCATTCCATAGGAGCGGTTGCTATGTTTTTTGTCTGTGTATTTAAAGTTTTTCAGAGCCAATAATTTTTCGTTCAAATGTTTGGTTTATATTTTTCAGACACTAAATCCATTTTGTTATTGCTTGGTTAAGTTTTATTTTGTCATCCGAACTTGAATTTCTTCGGTTAACACCAGTCGACATATATCTTAAGGGGGCAGGGGTAGTCGTAGCCGTGAAAATTAGAGCATTTTTAATAAGTTTTTTTTTTGGTATTAATTTAATTTATTTAATAAAAGTGATAATATGGAATTATTACATTATGTTTCAACTTGACGAAAGTTTAAAAAAAAAATATTTAAAATAAAAAAACTTATAGCTGGCTGTGTTCGAACCTGTCCCATACAGAGTGTCTTGCGGTGACCATCACAAATCCTTGGAAAATCATCCAAAATCAATCGGATAGGAAAAATTAGTTAGTTAAATAAATAATCTAGTGCCTGATCGAAGATTTTTTTTTTAAAAAATCAAAAAAATGGTGGCCTTAGGAATATTTACTTACAGATTTTCGGTAAAAAACCGAAACTTAGTTGTTCATAAAAAATCGATTTTAATAAAAAAAAAAATTTTCGATCAGGCACTAGCTTTTTATGTTTTTCAAAAACTGTGTAAATTTCATTGAAATCTATTGAGTGGTTTTCGAGTTACTGAGGTTATCGGTACCGAAAACATAGTTTTGAGAAAAACACATTTAAAGTTTTACACTCGGTACTCATACCACCGAGAGCTCTTTGCTTATTGCCGAATAACTCCAAAAGTAATTGTTGGATGGACTACAAATTTTCAGAATATATTTTTAAGATAGCATACACCGAAAAAAAAGACCGTACTAAATTTGAAGAACTGCCTTCCTCCGATTTAGTGTAAAAATTTTCCTTAATCTAAGTTATTTTTCCTCATATTGATGAAAATATCGTCTCATTTAGTAATTGAGTCCTTTGAAATGAGTTCATGTTTCATTAAAGCAAGTCAACGCTCTTCCTCAAATATAGAGTTTATGGTTTTAGTAAAACTTTCCTTTGAAATAGTAAATTTTTCTTTGGAGAAGAATTTTTAAGGACAACTTGTTCCCCATTTGAGCAAAAACTTCCTCAATCTAATGGAATGTTTTGTTTAAGGAAAATCGTACTCAGTTTTAGTTAGTTTCTTCAAAAAATTTACTATAACGTAGGAACATTTTCCTTAATAAATGAGTGGCAACACTCGCTGAAATTAATATCTATTCTTCTCGTAAGTATTCTGTTTTTGCCTATATATTTATAGTTCTCTACTTGTTTTTTAAATAAAAAAATTAAAAAAAAAAAAATTATGTCGTCGCCGGGATTCGAACCGAAGCTTTCCTGATCAGACAATGGTTGTTAAATGCGCAGTTTAACAACATCATTTTAGTATGTCTTAAAAATGGTGTCGGTGGCTGAGTTGGGTAAGATGAGCATCTTTGAACAGTGGCATGGCGCAGAACACAGGTTCAATTCTCTGATCGGGGGTGACAGGTAAAAAAAATTTAAGTTCTTCTTTGAAGTTTTAAAAACGTATTACAATTAAAATAAGAATGACTGACAATAAGTAACCACCAACAAATAAGAAAATAGAGGAAATAGAAAATTAACAAATTTTTTTTGAAATCAACGAATTTATTTTAAGTAAATTTCTTTCATTTAAGGATACCTTCATCCTTAGAAAAAGTAAAATTTTCCTCAGTTTTATAACCTTGTCCTCACATTGAGTAAACCTTTCTTCATTTCAAAGCAGCAACATTTACTTGTACTAAGGAATCCAACTTACTTATTTTGAGGAATCCATGGCTTTAGCTCGTATTGAAGGACATTTTTTCCTTACATTTAGGCATTTTTCCTTAAACGGAGTAAGTTTTTTTTTCGGTGTACTTTAAGAAAAATGCAAAAATTCGATTTTTCAAAAATCATGACTGCCCCTGCCCCCTTAATAAGTTTTATTATTATAAAGTTAATTTAAACCAAAATTTAGGAAAAATTTTGTTGTTAATTCTAGTTGGAGAGAAAAGTGATAAATTATCAGTAAAAACATAATTTAATAAGTATGAAGTCGTCGATATACTTAAATATTTTTATGATATGAATATCTACTTTATGCTTAAATCGAATTGGCATGTGTAGGGCAATTGATAGGATTTTCAGTGCTTAAACGCTAGGTCTTGCTTGATTGAGTGTCATTTAGTACCATTTCCCAATATGGGAAGGTATTAATATGCATGCTATGACTACGCACATTCGGTGGTTTCTTACATTGTGTTAGTGTAACCTTGTGACTTAGGGTACAGCAAGCTGCTGACAATACAAAACAACTGAAAGTAACTTCTAGTATTAATGCTTCAATTGAATATATTCATTGCTATAATTTAAGCTCTTCACATGAAAATATTTTTAAGTTTTTTAATAAAACGAACTTCATCATAAATTTGCCCTCGTTGCTTGCTTCTCTAATATTTGCATCAGTTTTGTTTTTAAATAAATTCAACTACTGCTCTACAATTTGCGCCGTTAAATTCTCTCATCTATCATGCGAAATTTTTGCTGGAGCCACAGCAAGCTCACATATCAAATAAATAAATACGAAAATGTTTTGTTATACATATGAGCATGTGGGCGTGGACAAAATATACAACATAAAAAGCGGAAATTCAAATATGCCGGAAAGCAATAAAAATGAAATACTTTCGTTTTCTTTTTTAAACATTTATTTTGTGTCAAAATTCGCTTTTGTTTAATGTAGCTTTGTGCTGGTTGATTTTTTCCGGTCTGCCTGCCTGCTTATTTGCCCAACACTGCGCTCAAATTTGGTATCTCTGAGTGTTGCGACAGTACATATTTGAAGTCTTTTTTAGTTATATATGTAAATATTTATGTATATGCAAACTTTGGCGTTACCGCCGCATTCATAACATAAATTATTCAAAGGGAAAATATTTGAAATGCCGCATTTGGTTTTAAATTGTGAGCACATACTTTAAGGCGTTTTACATACACGAGATCATTAGATGAGTTGCCACATATTGATGAGGTAAATGTTTTTTGGAAAACTTCTACATAGTGGTAAAAGCACATATTTAAAGGATTATTTAAAACATTTGGTAAGATTTATTTTGCATACATTTGCAGTAGCATAAAGTATTAAATTTCTGGAAATACGGATCTTAAGCCTCCGTAACTCACCTAGCTATTTATGGCAGGTGTAGACATAAGGATTAAGGACTATCTCACTTGCTTTTAAAATGCTTCACTATACTAAGTATTTTCAAGCAAACTTAAGCAGCAAAAGCATTTTTTTTCATAATTTCATTTATGTTTTATATCAAGAATTTTTAGTTTGGCATAAAATCAAAAGAAAAAAATTTCCAAAATATAAACGCTGGTAACCCTCATTTATTATTCTCCTCAGCTAAAATAGGAGATTTTTTGTTGACGTTTGCAAAAATCTATATTAAAGCAAATATTGCACTGCAAAGCAGTATTTACTATATTGGTTTTTGTTGTTATTATTGTTGTTGTTGTTGTTATGCTTGTTATTTTTGTCCGTTACAAAAGTACAAGAGTCAACGATTCAGCAGAGTCAGCGTCAGTTTGGCCATAAAAAATATTAAATAAATTTGGCTTTAAGTAAAGTTTACTTTTGTTGCTACCACTACTACAGTTTATTTCGTTATTGAGAACTTTTTTTATTTTTTTTTTCTTCTTCTGCGAGCACATGTGGTAAATGTGGAAATTTCATATAGTGGTTAAAGTGGGCCTCATATTAAATATAAAACCTGGTAGCATATATTAGTATTTCAAAAATTTTTATGTTTTTAAAAAAATAAATTCATAGTAACAACTTCTCTTGAAAGAAATATTAAAAAAAAAACGAATTTTTTTTTACGCTTTGTTTTTCATAAATATAGGGATATTATATCATTTTCTAAATTAAACTGCCAGCCTTAAGCGCAGAGAGATATTCTTGTAAAATTTGCAAATCGATGAATGCTTTTTGTTCCAAAAATGATAAGACCATTTTGTGTTATCATTGGTATTTCACTAACTGGTGCTTCTTAGCGGTATGACATTTTAGCTGTTTGAATATATCTAAAGATAATAGACTCTATCCAAAAATTGTAGCAATTTTAAAAATATTTTTGTAAATGCCCACTCTAATACCGCAGTATCTCTCAACTTTCGATACAATAACAGCACTTCAAGCCGACGACTACATCTACATTTTAAGACTCGCGAGTAACATTTTAATATTTCATATAAATTTTATAACAAAAAATAACGATTTTCACGGCTCGCTCTGTGCCTGCATTACGCGTACACACCAAGATACTGTCGCAAACACTTTCACGCCGAGTTATAAAATATTTTTGCACCCATACAATTTATTATCGAACACAACGCGAAACCAAATGTTGAACCCATGTACGGTTCGGTTAGTTGGTTTGATGATTGTTTGCTCTCCGCATTCACAAATCCACATGGATTCACACGGACTCGCACGGTATGTATTATTGAAAACACTTAAATTTATTGATTTGTTTTCGGGGTGAAAATGTGATAAAGATGCAAGAATCGAGAATATTCATGTAGCCAAGCATAGTTACATACATATGTACATATGTATGCATGTGCTTTAGTGTTTTTGTTTGTATGAAAAAGGATATTAAATATTTTGATATAGTTTTGGTTTGGGCGCACAAATTTGCAAGTGGAGTAGACTTTAACTTTCTCGTAAATTCATTTTTATGAGAGAGCAAGTAAGTGAAAATTGTCAGTTTTTTAAAATAAATTCTGTATGACTATGAAAAAATAACGTTTATAATGTTCGCCTTGAAATTTTAGATATTCTTTGAACTCTACGCTGAAGGGTATCTTCAGAGTTGCAGTTTGTGCCAGCGTCAGTGTTTGCAAAGTTATATTTGACTTTCAGAAATCCATAAATAAATACCGATGTTGCCTTCTGCTATGTGGCTTATTAACTCATCAGTTGAGTACTTAGCGCTTTATTAAATATCTTACTTCACAGTATGTTTTAAAAGGAGCAACTACAAACACTTCATCATTGTTGTTTCTATGAGGTCTGGTTAGTTAATTTCTCTTTAAATGCTAGGTTTTCTTGCCAATAGCTACACTTCTACACTTCCAATACTTTAATTTATAAATCTTAGTCCACTGAGATCTTTAAAATTCAGCACTAAGTCTTCATAATAAGGCCTGTCTACCTACCCCTATAAGGAGACGCGACAGGTTCCTCTCTGAGAGATAGAGATAAATTCTCCTTGAAGGCAACCCCCGATGAGCTTTACTGTCATTCACAGTCGTCTAAGGATATTTTGGTCTCACAAATCAAATGATGCATTTTCAAACTTATTTTCTATATCAGGGCAGACACCAAGGGAGTTGTTACTGCACGTTCGGTATATTTATTTTTTTTTGATTATTTTGTGGTAGTCTTCCCAACTCAATCAGCTTCTCTTGTGTAAGGCTTATATATGGAAATTGTTTTATATCGCAGTAGCACTCTTTTCTGGCATGGATTTATATATCACTTTTAATTTCGAAAAATAGTTCATAGCGCCCCCGGAGTGACCCATAGAGGGTTCATATGCATCACCAGGTCCAATTATATTTTTTTTCCAATAATTTTCCCAAACATACCTACGCTCTATCTGTCACCCTTTTGACGGTCCCCTTACTAAAAACAGAAAATTAAGAAAATATCTTCATTTTTTCAAAGGGATCCCCCCAAAGGGGTTCAGAAAGGGAGTAAGTATGTTTGGGAAAAATGTAGGGAGGACCTGGTAATACATTTGACAGCTCTACGGGTCACTCCGGGAAAGCTATGAATTGTTTTTCGAATTTTTTTGTATTTTTGTAGGGTGACCACCAAAAGGGTGGCAGATAGGGGGTAGGTATCTTCGAAAAAAATATTGGAAAAGAAATTATAATAGGACCTCGAGATACATATGAACCATGTGCGGGTCACTCCGGGGGAGTTATGAACTATTTTTCGATTTTTTTTTTTTTTTAAAGTGGACCCGCAAAAGAGAGGCAGATAGGAGGTAGGTGTGTCGAGAGAAAAGTTTGGGAGAGTAAAAATAATAGGAAATGGTCTAACATTTTACCCCTCCAGAGGCGTCTGAGTAGAGGCGGAGTCAATTTCTTAATTTTACAAGAATGTAATTTTTGCAGGGGAGCCCCCCTAAAGGGTGGTTATAGGGGGTAAGTATGTTCACAAAAAATGTTTACGAAGAAAAAAAACTAGGACCTGGTCATACATTTTACCGCTCTACGAGGCAGCTTCGGGAAGATATTAATGATTTCCGATAGATTAAGGACCATTTTCCAGTTTTCAAAACGGACGCGGGTCCATCAAATGTTTGCTGAAATGGAGCAAATTTTACGTGGTTCTTATTGGAATCAATACAAAACTTTTGGTGTACGGGGAGCGACAATCGAAGCAACTTTAATATTTTGAACCACCGCAGTGCGCACAGTGAAAAATACGCATTTTTTCCAATTAGCCTCACTTTTAACTTCTGCAAATTTGTAATTTGTCTAATTATATTGTTAACTTACAGCAAACAGATTTGCAGAACTATATCTTATGAGTTCGTTTTCAACTTATACCTTACCACTTTATCGCTTCTGGGAGCGGTTAGGCCCCCACTTACATTTCTGGGAATATTTTTTTGTCATTTGTATACTCAAAAGCTAATACTATACCAATTTTCGGAACTACATATGTACATATATCTGATCATTTATTTTTTTTTAAATTTAACACGTTTGACCGTCTGTCTACCCACGCTCTCCGCCTCCAATGAGACTTCTGCAAAGTGGACGCTAGGCTTGACGATGTCATTGGGAACTTATAAAACTAAAATCTCGGCTATAGTCGATTAGTGCAATTTAATGTAGCCAGCCCTTAGACTATAAGAAAGATTGAGTCGGAACTCCAGAAATTCAGGCCCCTATCTCAAAGCAATGTCAACCCAGTCCTAGGATCAATAACGGCCCCAAATAGGGGAGAAAGTTTTTTTCGTGATCTAAATACACTCTGTAGCTATGACGATAGCTATGAGTCAGTGCATTAAACATTTTTCCACAGTCTCCACTAAAAAAAAAAATAAGAATTAATTTTTTGCCGAAAATTGTTCAACTGTAGAGCTTGTGTTCTGCTAAGAGCAAATACATTCGATAGCTTGCAAGTACATATACACTCTTGCAACAACGACAGTTTCTTAAGATTTTTACTTCTGGGCTCCGTTGTAACAACAGCGAGCTGCTACAGCGCGGAAGCTAATTAAAATAGTCTTTCTACTCGTATTACATTTTTATGCATCAGTCAATAATGTAATATTTCTTTAAAAAATCTGTTGAAAAATAAAAATGTTCAACTGAAAGTTGCTTAAATTTATTGTCCATTCAATAATGTTCTTCATGCTTGCCGAAAAAAAAAATAATTAAATCAATTACATACTTCCTTCTTTTCTGTGAAATTACTTTCATGTACATATATACTTAGTTAATGAAAATATCTGCAGGCTCTTACTCATACAGCTGTCATTTATACCGAGTACTACCAAATGTAATTTCAACGTAAATGACAGATTAAAGCCAAATATTATTATTGTAAATTAAATGCTCTTGGCACAACCACGGCAGCATACTGGGCGAAGTAGGACTGCTGATGTACCAAATACATAACGGAAGTTGAAAAAAAAAAAATTATTGTCATTCATCGCTCAACACTGAACTGTCAATAAATTTTATATATTTTCACTTAACGACACTCAAGGGCAATTCTTTGATGTTTATGCGCTACCGTAACGTGGTATCGTGAATGGCGCAATTCAAAGGAATACGACATTGCACAGTGGTTCGAATTTGTAAAATTAATTATAAATTATTACACTAACATTTTTTTTTTTTGTATGAAAGCATTTAATATTAAGATTTCAATTTGTTTGCTCCATTCATGAAAATGTGCTACTGTGCAACGTGACCGTCACGAATGCTCATTGGTCACTTGTTTTTCTTATTGCTTGAACAAGCAACTTTTATGAGTGTATGCGGACCGTCATATTGGCTTGATGTTGAATTTTTCTTAGGGCACTCGGAAAAAAAAAACAGAAGAAACAAAAACACAACCACAGGGACAGAAACAGCAGAAAACTCAAATACATACATGTGTTGACAAGTTTTTTAATAGCGTATTTTTTATTACCAATGTTAAAAGAATTTAATTAAATTTATGAAAGGTTAGCAAATAAATAACAGTTTAAAAGTTTATTTTTTGTACAAATTTAAGGAAGATAAAGTACATTTCTTAACGTAACTAATGGTTTTTTTTAGAATTCAGCTTATGATAACTTTGGAAATGAGATCACGTTAATAGAAAAGCTCTCTTAAAAAACTGTATACAAAGCTAAATGATTTTGCAAAATAATTTCAGACTCAATGATTTTATTCGAGAATCATATCAGAAGATATTACCGCAAAATAAGATGTATAAAGGGACTTTTAATATTAATTGAAAAAAAAAATCAACAAATAAATATAAGTCGAGTTGGGCGATGTCGATTTGGGCGATGTCGAGTTGGTTGATGTGCACAAAAAAACTGCGCAAGTTGGTTATAACGTTGCATCGGTGGTCAATAAATATTACACAGATATATCATGTGTTTCTCAAATCACGAGATTTGTCAGATTATCAATTAAAATTTCCCTGAGCAAGTCGAATCAGCACCTTAATTCAAAAACCACGAAAATAAATATAAATTGAAAACAGTCAAAAAAATAAAAAGTAACCGATGCTTAGGTACGAGCAATGTGCGGTTCAGAAGCTGAAATGTTATGTGACGGTTGCGTAGCTGTTTGGCTAACATCTTCTGAATTCAAACAAAGTTAAACATTTTTGAGATTCTTTCATATAATATGCAATGCAATAATTGTACTCTTCTTTTGAAATGATTTTTCAAATTATTGATTAATTTCATATTATTATTATTATATTGATTTAAGATCAGTGCGGAAAAATTGTATTTAAAAAAATTTTTTTTTATTAAAAAATGTTGAGCCAGTTTACTTAAGCGACATTTTGAACTTTTTATGATATTTTCCCAGAAAAAACGAAAATTTTCGCACGAAAATGTTTTTTAACATATAGTCATTAGAATCTATGGATATAATTTTTCTAAAAACCGTTACAAGTTGTGATCCTTTAACCCATATCGTACCAAAATATTCAGGGTGCTTTTTTTTAAAAAAAATTGTGATGGGTAGGTGCATTGGATGAAAAAACCTGACCATGATAAATTTGAAAAATATCGGTTAATGCATTTTCACAGAATCGCAGATTGAAGATTGATTCGTTTACGCATCAATGGCCACTTCCCATAGTCTCAACATCTCTATATAAAAGACAAAGTCGGGTTAGTTACATCATTTATAACTCAAGAAGGGCTGGACCGATTTTAATGATTTCTGCTTTGTTGGATTCCTCACCGCCTCAAATAGAACAAAGGCTATAAAATTTTTATTTAGGGTGCATAATTAGGGTGGCCCTCATACAAAAATCTTTTTAAAATAGCATTTTCACAAAGACCACTTAATCGATTCACATGGAACTTACCGCACGTGTCTCTTATATTAAGAGGCTTAAAAATTTTACTTAGGGTGCATATTTAGGGTGGCCCTCACAAAAAAAATTATTTTTAAAACAGCATTTTCACAAAAACTACTTAATCCATTCACATGAAATTTACCCCACGTGTCGTTTATGTAAATACATTCATTTTAGTTGTATATTTTACGGTTGAAATGAGTTCTAGTTACCGATCGCTGCGTGAAAGAAAAAATATCTGTAAAAGGAATCTAAGCATTGCAGCTTCCAAACGTTGACTACGGTCAAATATACCGCAGAAGTAAAAAATGTCAAGTACCATTTCCTTAAATGGATTTTTTTCTTACAGTCTTGTATACCATTGTCATGTAGGATGACCCCGTCCATTCCTATGTTAGTGATATGCAGAACGTAAGGTTGTAACCTCTAGTTTTTTTCCACAACGGTGTTGTCAGCATTCAACTTTTTCCGCTGCTAACGTGTGGCAGGTTATGTGTGGTAAAATTTGTCATAGCTGGCGACAATATTAGTTTCTTTATTGTCTTGCCAACGACTCAGATAAGTTGGATTCCGCGAAACCTATAAACGATTTTTTGACCCGAAGTTTGTAATTTTTGGTGCTGTATGAGAGCCTGATACCCAAAAAGCGCTTCAAAGATCATCGATCCAATTTAAAGTTTGGTTCGTTCTTTTGTTCTCATGCTTTATGGTCAGCCTCAAACTTCTTTATGGTCATCAGCTCCTTCCAAATGAATTATTATTGGTTAACGTTATCTGGTGTCAAAAAAATCACAGCTATGATGGTGATATCTTTGCCTTCATTAGCTGAGCTAGCATAAAACTCATTTTGAGTCAAAACTTTTTCCATAAAATGAGCATTTTGTCAATTTGTGTTATTATATTTTACAAAATGCATACGTTTCGTTACAATCAACCTTCACAAACAACCTTTTTTTATAAACTGAACTAAGAAATAATGATTGCCAACAATAAAAATATAAATTACCTGCAAAAAATAACAAAAATTCATACTTTTCAAACAAAATTTTTTTTAGAATTGATAAAAATCTCTACCTAGGGAAGTGGCCATTGATTCGCTTACGCATCACCATACTTGCGTGTTATCTTCTGATCATCTTATCAATCCGACAACTATATTATTATAGTTTGATAAACGTTCAGCCTATTTTAAGTTATTCTATATAGGTTTATTGGATATTTGATAATTTTTAATATTTTTAGCTAATTTTTTAAAAAAGCTCCAATTTTAAGGTTTCTTTGCACTCCCCTTTTAGCTTTAAAAAAGAGCGTGGCATGACCAAAAAAAAATTTTTAATAAAAGCGAATAGATCAAACTATAATATCAGATGCATAAACTTTTTATTATACAGTTATATCATGATGAAAAAACTTTGCAAACATTAGGCATTTTCGTGATTCGTTAACGCATCAACGGTACGATATGGGTTAAGCTGGTTTCAATAAAATGGATAAATGAGTTAAGGAACTTCGTACTTTTATAGCTTTTGAAAAAACTATATCATAAACTTTTTATTTTGTAAAAAATGTATGTGTCACTTACAGTTAGAGCGGAAGTTGAAAATCATGTCGTTTTATGTAAAAGAAATATTACGAACATTATCTGCCATTAGGTTGTCTCTGCGCTATTAATTGAGAGCTGTTTGAAACTGTTTAAAAAAGGTACCATAAACAATTTTATCGCGTCTGCCATTTATATTAAAAAAGATAAATGCAAAAGGCAGACGTTTTTGTTGCTGCGTTTAAGAGTAAAGTTTTTTTTTTTCAAAATTATATGATATAAACAAACCTAAGTGATTTTATCATCAGGCAGATTGTGATTAGTATAAAGATTATGTCATAAGAAATGAAACAATACACATCTGCCACTTAGTTTTTGCTGCATTTCAAAATTGCAATATTACAAATATTAACCAAAAAAATTTAGTAATCAATCATTTTATCGCCACTGCTTTTTGGCTGACTGGTTCTTTTACTTCTCTCAAACATATAAAAAGAGAAGACAGACGATTCGAACGCTGCTTTTTCGAAGGCAGACGTTTTTGAATACTAACAAAAGGTGCATATTGTCTATACAAAACTAATTTTTAAATTTTTTTCTGGCTGTTTATATGTGGCATTGTATGCCATATCACATCTCTGATTTTTGTGTAAGTTTTCTTTTTAAAATAAAAGATAAACTCATAAAATTATGTACCAAAAAAATGCACCGGTTTCCAAAGATAAAACAAACTTGATAGGAAAACTTATTAACGTTTTGATTTAGAGCTTTTGTGGTCTGAAGGCGATCTTAGCAGAAATGAAATGAAAAGTTACAATATAAAAAAGTATTGGTCAGTAAATTTTTGTCAAAACTTAGCCTTTGGTCTCAGTTTGAATGATTTTGACAGATTTTAAATTTAAGCGACTAGAAATTTTTATTAGTAAAAGTAAATTTTTATTTTTAGATTTTTTTCCGTGAATTAAAAACTGTCAGCTGTTTTTAGCTCTCATTTATTTCCTCTCGATCGCAACATTTTTTTTTCAAGACGCGCTGTCTGTGATAAAATTTTGCGAATATTTACTTAGATATACTGTGAGAAATGGCCCTTGTAACGACACTTGCTTTGGCAGCTTTATTCAGTATGGCAACTATTACCCGAAAGGGGGACAATACCGACAACGGTGATAGATACTTTTGGTCTTACTTCAAATAAGGTTTCGTACGATGAGTGTTTACTTACACTCTCTTAATATTACTTTTGGATATAACATAGTACATATTTACTTTTTATAATTAACAAAAAAGTGTTACACTGCTGTGAACTGTTTGTGATATATACTAAACTCTGCTTCTTAAAAAAGTTTTCTTATGCTAATAAAAGTCAATGGAGTGATTGATTCTCTAGTCAAAAGCGTTGATAATTTAATATATTTGCTCAAAAAATATTTTTCATATAGAATTTTACAACACATCCCAATTGAGCATAATGGTAGTAATGCTTTCCTTACAGTATGTACATATGTATATGTGATATAATTGTTAATATGCAATTATTTCATACATACAAAGGTTAAAGAGTGCTTGCTTTTCTTAAATATTAATGGAACAATTTAACTGAATGTTGATGTAATTCCTAACACATTAACTCCACCACTTGGCCGCCGTTCAATTTATTACCTAACTTGCCTACAGGGGTTTTTATTGCAAAAAGCTTATAACGCGAATATAAGAAAAATTATGAAAACAAGCTATCAAAAATATTTTGACAACAAGTAGGGCTCATATACAAATTTTTCAAGTTTGAGTTTATAAAATTTTTATTTATTTTTTTATTGCTTGTGACTTTTGAAAATCTGTTGCTATTTTGCAGCATAAAAGTTACAGACAAAAAAGTTGGCCAACTTCTTTAATTTTGTAAGCACAACTGACAGGCATCCATTGGGCTTATAAATCAAAAGGAATTATACGCTGGCATATGTATGCTTTTTTTTCTCTATTTCTTTTGATTTTTTCCATCAATTTCGTAAAATGAACAAAACTAAAAAAAAAAGAATGAAAGGAAGAAAAAAATTTGTAAAAACAAACAAGTGGAACAAAACAAAACTTTAGATGAGTTTTAAATTGTTTAGTATACAAAAATAAATTATGTTGGCATGAGAATCACGTGCAGCTGACAGCATGCTATTAAAATACAATAAACCATTTTTTTATATTGTTTTTTTTTTTTTTTTTTTTTTTTCTGTCGACATTTTGCCGCAGTCAATTTTTTGTTATTGTGTAGGCAAAAAAAAAAAAATATATATACGACCATAAAATGTTGCTTGAATAATGCTTAATTTGAGATGTCACGAATGAAAACTGACACACAGTGTGTTTCAGAAGTTAAATGTCATTATTATTTAGTGGAACTATTAAAGTTAAGAAATTTTTTTTACTGAACTATGCTTAAAAGAGTAGTACTAATGCAAATTGTGGCGTTGCAAATTTAATGATTTGTTATGTAGAAACTTCGCTACCACAGAATTTTACAGGTTTTCATTAAATTTTCAATATAACACTTACATTTTTTTAATTAGAACAATAATATTATAGGGACGCTGGGGCCCGCAAATTTAATAACGAAATTGTACTTGACATAGATGAATAAGATTTTTTACATATAAATCTTATGGTTTGTGGTAGGTTCTTAGCATAGTTTGCGTTAGAAAAAGTGGGCAATGCCACGCCGCTCAGTGGATTTTTGTGGCCATAAATAGGAAGAATTTGAAAGTGTTAGGTATTGAAAAATTTTTTTAAAGCAATCGTCAGAGAATACTTAGGGAACGAAAAAAAAAATATAAAAGTTTTAAATTTGTTTTGAGTTTAGTGACACAGTGGGCTCAAAGTTGAACTTTGTACACCAAAAATGTTCTATGAGACCTTTTATAAAAGCGATTGTTAGATAAGGCGCTCTAGTTAACTTGTTTGAAAGAAAATGCAATAATGTAGCATATTGGCGGAAAGCACATTGTTTTCGCTTTGTAGAAATTAATTTAATTTTCTTTTATCGCCTTTATATGAATTGTACGGATTTTTCAAAAATTATATTGAAAAATGATAAAAGTGGAAAATTTGAAAACTTTGACAGAAAAAAAAAGTATATCCCCGGATTTCGGAAATTTTTTTATATGTGATGTGAGAAAGTATGTATGGCTAGCTAAATGACAAAAATTCAGCTGTTTTTTTTAACAAACTTTTTTTATCAATTATTTCCTAATGTAGTTTTAGAAGGAACAAAAAATACTGACTTTTATGAAATGCTCTTATTAATTTATTTGTATCGAAATTTACCATAATTGCATACTGACAGAAAGTTCATAGATCATACTTTCCAAAAAGTGTTTGCTTAAGCTTTTATATTCTATGTGTGAATTATGCTGATTTTTTTTTAAATTAGTACTTAAGAAGTCCTAATTGAGAAAATTGGCAAACTTTGACAGAAAAGAACAGAAAAGTTTATAACCAAATTTTGGAAATTTTTTTATGTGTAATGTAAGAAAGTATGGTTAACCAAAATTCAAGATTTCAGCTGCTTTTTTTCAGAACTTTTTTTTATGTTGAAATTGGAAAGAAGTTCCCTTAAGTAGAGGGGAACAGGCAAGGGCTCCTTTTTCTCTTTTTATCCCTCTTGGGGTAAAATATATAAACTCCAATGCTTTTCAAAAACCTAACAGATAAACTATTGAAACGGTTTTTTTCCAATTACTTGTAAACTGTAATAGGTATCGCAAAATGTGTAACATTTTCGAAATCAGCATTGCCAAATTTAGGGAAATTGATACCAATTGAGAAATAAAGTCTCAACCACATCCCAACTTTGTATGGGAGGAAGGCGTGTCCGTGCACCGATTTTTTCCATATTCACAAATTTTTGTGGTTTTCACCTTACAAACATATGCACCAAATTTCAAGAGTCTAGTGTAATTATTACTATATATGGCCGCCGTTTCATACAAACCCATCCACTGTGCGCCGCCCATATTAAAGAAAAATTAAAATAATCCTAACTCATCATCCTTTTGATGCAGATGAGTGAGACTTGGTAATTTTATTACAGAAAAATACTTTAAAGAAATTAAATTTATCTTGGCACATATCGGTAAGGGCAGTACAATGTCTGTCATATCATAATAGCTGGCTATTACTTTATAAAATCTTATTTCATCAAAATTGATTTAAACTCTCATTCTATACTATAAGATTCCTTATTACGTTACATTACACTTTCCTACAAAGTTTTGGTATGACTTTGACTTTCAAAAAAATTGCATGTCTTAAAATTAAGCTCATATTCTTGAGATAAATGTATAGTGGCAAAGCCAGTCAATGTTACGGTATCAGAGGTACACGTTATGCAAGCAGCAGCATTTTGTGTGCGACAGTTACATCTTTTATATAGTTCGAACTAGATTTCTACAGTAATACGTAAAGCATACTGATAATAGTGGTATTCAAACTTAAATTTTTAATTTAATTCTTTCAAAATTGGGGTTTCCGACCATAACTATTTTTTAATAGGTACCGCAGTTACCATCTATGCATCAGTTCGTTAACTTTTGGGACGACCCATGTAGAATTAAATGATTGAATTTAACCAGAATCTACGACTATGATTTATAAATTTTAAAGTTAACACACTAAGTCGTATGCAGCAACATTAAATTTATAAACTTATGATTTATTTAAAATTCAAAAATATTGTTGGCCAGTGTTGTTATGAGCCAAGTGCATACTTTGAGTTTTTGCTTTGTTTTTTTTTTTTTTTTTTTGTAATTTTGAAGTTGACTTTTCTATCGAATGCAGTAATTTTAATAATTTAATTGGTTTTTGTTATTGAATTTTGTCTGTGTTTGACTTTTGTTTTATTTTTAGAATTTAATGCCAAACACGAGCAACAAATTTTACATTTTCTTAAGAAAGGCAAAGTCTGCAAAAATAATGCAATCTTATACAAAAGGTGTTTTCCAAAAAGTGGTAAATATTTTGTTTACATATTATCTCCATTTTCTTAAATTTTTATTTCTGCTTAATGATACGAGCCAGACAGAAAGCATATATCGGCAGGGAATTTTGGGATATGAACCAGCCTTCTTAGAAGTGATGTTGAAAATATTTTCTTATTACCACGAAGTTAATGTGAAAAGTTATCACATTACTTACTCTAATAGAAATGTTTGAAGCACATCGTCTGAAGCACAAAAAAATGTCTCAATCTCGTTGCATTTTCTGCTGTAAGTGAAGCACTTCGCTTTTGCTATCGATACACCACAAAAAACTTTAAATGAATTGGGGTGAAACTCTCAGGATAGCAGAGAGCGAGACATGCCAAATCATCGTGTACTCTGGATCATCGTCATCATCAGCAAAGTACTCTGGTACAAGAAATACATGACTCGAGAAAAGTTTGAAGAGAATTTTAAATCGATAGCTTACGTTGGAGGACTTTTGTTGAAACTCTGCTTTAAGATAAGAAGAAAGAAATATGCTAGTATAATAAGCAAAAAAAAAA
The DNA here is from genome assembly GCA_963662105.1 of Meiosimyza platycephala. NCBI lineage: Eukaryota > Metazoa > Arthropoda > Insecta > Diptera > Lauxaniidae > Meiosimyza > Meiosimyza platycephala. Next base: position 88,833,280 of record OY759210.1, read on the forward strand.
AAAACACTCGTCACATTATCTAATTTTCTCAGTTCTGCATGCGGCCATTTTCAACCATTATCATATCATATGTTATAAGATGCAATCATTGACATAGAGGTATTGCTTAGATCTTAGGTGGTTCAGTCAGTATCGAACAATTATTGGAAAAATTACACTGGTGTACTAAAATGAAAAGTGAAATGAAAATATTTCTGTATTAAAAGTCTCTGTAATTTACTCAGGATAAAATGCTTCCTTTTCAATACAAAAAAAAATTTCTTTCAAATGAAGAAAAAAGGCAAAGACATAAGGAATTTCAGGCAGCAGAACTTTTTCTTAAAAAAAAAATAATCCTTTTATTTCAAAACACAATGAAAATGCAGTAATAAAAGATGAGCGTCTTCTCCCTTAAAAAGAGTATGCAATTAAAGTCCTTTAGTGCACAACAGCGAAAACACAAAAATTTCCATAGTGTCTTGACTTGAAAAACTGCAGCGATGGGGCCACCAAGATACTGCTTTGGCTGTCAGTCTGTCGTTGTGTGGGAGCACGCATTGACCGCAACAAATAAAAAAAAACAACATAGCTGTTGTCTTTGCTATGAACGACATTGTTGTCACAGTAAAATGGATTAATTTTCATAAAACGTTGTCATTTTTTTATTGCAGCTTTCTTTCTTATTCTTCTTAGTAACTTATCTTTATACTTTTTGTTGTTTTTGCTTAAGCTTTTCACTTTAATCTACAATTCGTCTTAACTTTTTTTTTTCGCTAAAGTTTTCTTGTTGTTACGAATACGAATACAGTGACTTTTGCCAAACTGCTATAAAAAGTTTTCCCAGTATAAAGTATGGCAGCAGTGTAAGCATCCATTATAGTAGAAAATGGGGTTGATATTATTTGATTCAAGGAAGCTCAAGGAAGGCTTGGAAGCTCCATTTCAAGAATTTAAATTAGAGTTAGAGTTAGGTTTAGAGTTAGAGTTAGAGTTAGAGTTAGAGTTAGAGTTAGAGTTAGAGTTAGAGTTAGTGTTAAAGTTAGAGTTAGAGTTAGAGTTAGAGTTAGATTTAGAGTTAGAGTTAGAGTTAGAGTTAGAGTTAGAGTTAGAGTTAGAGTTAGAGTTAGAGTTAGAGTTAGAGTAAGAGTAAGAGTTAGAGTTAGAGTTAGAGTTAGAGTTAGAGTTAGTGTTAAAGTTAGAGTTAGAGTTAGAGTTAGAGTTAGAGTTAGAGTTAGAGTTAGTGTTAAAGTTAGAGTTAGAGTTAGAGTTAGAGTTAGAGTTAGAGTTAGAGTTAGAGTTAGTGTTAGAGTTAGAGTTAGAGTTAGAGTTAGAGTTAGAGTTAGAGTTAGAGTTAGAGTTAGAGTAAGAGTAAGAGTTAGAGTTAGAGTTAGAGTTAGAGTTAGAGTTAGAGTTAGAGTTAGAGTTAGAGTTAGAGTTAGAGTTAGAGTTAGAGTTAGAGTTAGAGTTAGAGTTAGAGTTAGAGTTAGAGTTAGAGTTAGAGTTAGAGTTAGAGTTAGAGTTAGAGTTAGAGTTAGATTTAGAGTTAGAGTTAGAGTTGGAGTTAGATTTAGAGTTAGAGTTAGAGTTAGAGTTAGAGTTAGAGTTAGAGTGAGAGTTAGAGTTAGAGTTAGAGGCGCTCACCGATTTGATATATGATATGACGATTGAAACTTCATGTTTTCGGGTTTATAGTACCTAGGGCACACGAAATTGTAAGTTCGTCTGTCGGCTGTATTGGACGCATAAATTTAGCTAACTCATGGGTATACGGCTTTGTGGCGATTTATAGAAAACAGCTCTTTCAGTCTGCCTGTAGTCGTATTTTGTGTAATATAGAGTGAACTTTCTGTCTCCACTTGCTTCATAGCAGCTTGTCAGAACTAAGATCTAAAGAAAGAAGTTACCATGTGAACAACTTATGATGTTAAGTCATGATTTTATACCCTTTTAATAAGTGGAGTAATAGTTACTGATTGTTTTCAATTGGGTCACAATAAAGGTGCGCTTTAAATTATCACCTTAAGTTTTTCTCAATAAGTTTGCAATTTAAATGTCTACTTTTCATCAGCAATGTTCAAGAGATATGATTGTGTGAAATAAAATATAACAGATTGCGAACATTTTTATCAAATTTTTGAGTAATTTTTGCCCCATTGTACCCTACTCTACTATTCTTTCATGTTAATGCTATACTTTTCCCCTTATATAGTCACTTTGTGTCCTTGGCTTTTTTTGTCAGCTATAGTAATTTCTCGTTGTTGTATATTACGGAAAAGGCAGTAAAAAAGCGCCAGTGTTATATTCTTTTGTTTTTTGTTGTTTTTTTTTTTGTGAAAATAGTACAACCACCACCATATCCTTTGTTGTCATCGTAAATGTAAGGTTAAGAACCGCGTGAGCCCCATTGTTAAGATTAATGTGCGGTAATTAAGTTCTTATTTTGTTTTTGTAATATTCCTTCTTTATCACTATTCTCTCCATTTTTATATTTTGTTTTATTGCAGTTGTTCTCTTTGTAGCTTGCATAATAAGAAAAATAACTTAATTTGGTATTCTTTTAGTTATGTAATAATAATAATTAAAAACTCAAAAAAAAAAATAAAATTTTTTTAAATATATCCTATATTCTGCCTACAATCAAAGAATAGTAGATTATAAAAAAAATTCTTTGGTTTCATTTATTCTCTGGGAAAACTGTTTGAAAAACCTTTTGTGAGATTGGTATTAGTTGTGTTGTTTTCTATCAAATTTGAGAATATCTACAAAACATATACTTAAAACTTTCTATCTTAAGTCATCAATAAATTTTTGTCCGGTCCATGTTGATTTGTTAAACAGTGGAAGGTTGCCAATTACTGGCAGCTGCGAAAAATTTAAAAAAAAAAAAAGATTTAATTTTTATCTTAAAGAATGAAAAAGTAAAAAGTTTTCTTTTCAATCACTTCAAAAACTTGTGATTAAAATAGCACTGGTCTGCAAATTTCATATATCGGTCTGCTAATGGAAATATCTTAAGAGTATTCTACAGAGTTTTTACGCTGTACACGAATCAGGACGTTCAGTCATGCATAGTCTTGAGAAAATGGGGGTTGAAACCCCAAAAATAGTTGTTTTATGTTATTTTCGGATAACCTCGGGCACTATTCCTGGAATTTAAGAATCTTCCCAAATGTCTCATATTAAAGCTTGTCAATTCCCCTCTTGACCTTTAAGCGTTAATTATACAATAACGCAGCTGCTGCAGTAAATGCACTAAATCTCTGTAAGAGCGTACTTTTTGAAGCAATGCAACTAAGGACAAAAACTGCGTAGATTTAAGCATTTGTGCTTATCGACTTCAACATGCACAAGCAGAAAACTAAATTGCAAAGATGATGTTGCTTATGTGAATGTAATAAAATGCGGTAAAAGAACATTTGGTGACACCGCCAAATACAGGATCATGACAATTCAAACAAAGGTCTTAAATGCCAAGTGTTGCCAGAGTGGGTTGCTATGAACTAAGCAAGATTTTAATAAAATCGATTCAGATTTGCAAATTTTTGCTTTTACATAAAAATTTGTATTCAATTTTAAGCTGATGATTTCAATTTTGTTACTTTAATAGCTATAAAAAAAATATTCAATATTACACAATATAGGAAAATATGAATTTTTTGCAGCTCATTGCCTGTGTAAACGACAAATAGAACAACCAAAAATAGCAACAAAATCAATCGATAGCCATTAGCCATAAGCCCAAACACTTATCTGCATATTGAAAGTGACAAACGCTATGTATATGTAGCCAGGAATGTTACTGAACAGTGGCAGGCTGTATAGCTACCGAATAAAGTGGGTAGTAGAGAGATGAAGACAGTAATTTGAGGCTCTTGTGGTATTTGGAGAAATAGAACTTAAGCAAAGCTGATATAGCTAATGTATATTTAGGGATATGTTTGCCCTTGAATTGGGTACTTAGATAATATTATTTATTTAATTTTTTTTTTGATTATTTTGCACAAGCAAGCAAATACTTCTACTTGAATTGGCTGTTTTTCTGATTTTTGTAAGAAATGAAAAATGTTTGTAGGGATTTCGGTACTTCAAGTTGTTGAAAGTAAAACTTAACACTAGAGCCGCAACATTGCCAATTTTGTCCCACCTGCAACTTCAATCGTCTTTAGGTATTTTGTTTTTTTTGGAGAAGAATTTAAAGCATTTAGAAAACATTATTTTGTGTCAATTCAAATAAAATAGCTTGCAAGCGCCTTAGTAGCAAAATTAATGCCTTATAGCTTCTTTTTAATCCCTTTTAAAGATAAGTAGTAAGACAACAATATTATATTTATGAATTTTTCGTAGTAGCTTATAAGAGTATTTGCCGTATGATGTATAAAGACATGTATTCTGTACAGGGCCGAAAAGAGCACATACAGGCCCGGGGGGCCCTTCTTCCCAGCCCCCTAACAATTGTAAAATTAAAAACGATTTAGGATGGTACCAGTAACATTTCTATGGAATTTTATTTTATCATACAATTTTATTTTATCGATTACATGATTTCTTCTTTACTTACTTACGTATTCACAGTCGGTAAAAGCATGCTCCGGAAAGTATCGATAAAACGATAACGTAGGGTTTCATTACAAATACTAGAGGCCTTTACATTCTAGCGGACGAAAAAACGTAAAGGCCCTGAATATTTCGCCCGTGATCATTTATTTTCAAGAATGAGTTTTTTCTAGAATAGCGATTTTAAGAATTTACGGGCCCTTTCGAAGAACTGCGGGCCCGGGGTAATACTGCCATTATTCCCTCCACTTTGGCTGCTCTGCTTCTGTGTTATCTTTGAAGAGTTCGGCACTTATGAACTTTAACGATTTTTTTTTTATATTATTTGATATTTTTCAAATATTGTTTACTTTTTCAATGTTTTTCGAAGTTCTGTGGGAAGCTATCAAAAACTATCGAAAAACATTGAAACTTATCGGAAATGCTAATAGTTTCGAAATTTATCGAAACTTATCGAATATTATTGAACAAATTCAAAATATTCAAAAACTATCGGTAATCACCGAAAAATTCAAAAGTTATGGAAAAAGATTAAAAAATCTGAATATTATCGATAAAGATCGATATAGTTCTAATGATCGCAAACTATCGACAAAATCAAAAGGATTAAAATGCTTTCGATAAAAGTCAAAAGATATTCCAAAAAGCATTGAAAAAGTATGGCTTCTGATCGAAAGAACTAAAATCCAAAATGTCGGTTATTTTGGATCTTAAAGTATAGAAATCCTTTAATACAAATAAATTTTTTACGATTGTGCAGTGATTTCTAACATATTCATAAGCGTTACGGAGTTGAAAATGTATGTACTCTTATTAATAAGCTTTAATTTTATTTGAAATTGTTATGACTTAAAACTTTATTTTTATGACATTATGACACGATTAAAAGTATGACATTCACATGATCTACATACAGCGTGCATCAGAAGTCTATGAGCTGAAAATTGGTCTTCAATTTTTATTTATAAAATCTTTATTCAGTTTTTAAAAATGTTCTTTTAATTAATTTTTTTTTTTTATTTTAATTGTGAAGAAGTTTTGCCAGACTCTGTTGATGGTACAAACTTAAAAAAGATTAAAAGAGAAATAAACAAAATGACACTTCCAGCTAGCTGTCAGAGCACTAATAAGTAGTCAACATTACTGACAAGCAGACAAAAAAAAAAAAAAAAAAATAAATAAATAAATGGAAGAAAATGTGTAAGTGGATGGAGGATGAAATTATTGCTACCTACACTTAGCAATTTGTAAAATATACTCGTGTCGCGTACTTGCTATGGTTCCCCAGACAGCCATTAGTGAAAAAAAAAAAAAAAAATGTTTATTGTTTTTGATAAAAAAAAAAATAAATAAGTACTTCAAAATGTTTCATTTCTGTAGCACTATGCCAGATTAGAAAATTTTTGAAAGCAAATGTCTTCTTGTTGTGGACACATTCTTAGCGTAAATTTTTAAAACAAAAAAAAAAATCTTTAAAAACTTAAGGTAAATGTGCTTCATTGTAACATAGTAATCATATTAAGCTTATCAAATGCTATCTTTTGGATAACATTTTAAAATTTTCTAAAAAAAAACGCCTCAAGCAATTTTCAAGGTATGCACTTATAAATAGTGAGCAGGCAAAAATCATACTCTTGCTTTTTTTCTCAAAAAATAAATAGATATTTCAAATCACAATTTATTATATTTAATAGCTGTATAGTAGGAAAACCATATCATCCCAAAGCATATTACAGAGTAAAAGAAGAATCAATAGAAACACAAAATTACCTTACTCTTAAGCAGCGGTGGGCATGGAAATTTAGAAAAAACGCAACAAAATCAAGCAACAAATAACGAATTTTTAAAGATTTTTTTTTTGCTTTCATTTCCTAATTCGCCTATAGCACAAAAAAACAAAATTGCACTCTAAAAAAAATTGCTACATTCGTCGAGACACCGTCACTAATGCCTTTGTGTGTTGTTTTTGTTTTCATTTGAACTCAAGTCAACGCTGTGGGTCGATAACGTTGAAATTCTACGAATTGTTTTTTGGTTGCTTGTACGTTGAATAACGTTTCGGGCCTTAAGGGGGGAAAGTGCCATTACGTGCCCATCGCTGCTCGAAAGTATGAAGCTCTTGGCCAAATCGTAATGTAAGGAAGTTTTCGATTCTAAAATTTGTTGCTTAATCCTTCTGTACAAATTTTTACTATAATATTTTTCGACTTAATGCATAGTTTTTAAGGATACTCCCAACTATGATTTTACATAAAAAAAAGTTTTGAAGAATACTTTTTTAATTTTATACAAAACATTTTTTTTTTAATTTATATATTTTTTTAATTCCTTACGAAAATAATTCTGCTTACGCTATAAATCCTGTGTATATTATCTTACAGAAACCAAAATAAAATGGTCTACTGTTAAAAGAAAACCAACGCAATTGAAGTTAATTTGCGCAACAATTAAAAATTTCTGTGTTGTTTTATTTTAACTTGGCAACATTATCTGTTTCCTTTATCCTCCACAAACATCATTTCATTATGATATCTACAATGTAAATGTGATTTGCCTTAATTTTAAGGCCTAGTGTTATATTTAATTGTCCTTTTTTATTAGTGTCTTCCTGGAAATGAGCATAATTTAGCTTTACTTAATTAAACGCGTGTTGTTGTTTCATCTTTTTTCGTTTTTTTTTTTGGCAAACTTTTAAGAAAATTATAATAAAATAAAGTGATTCGTGCCATAAAAATTTGTAACATTACGCAAAGAAATTAAACAGATGCCTCCTTGTGAAAAACACATTTTGTTTACATTACATAGACAAAATGTTGATTTTTCGTTTGACCTTGATGAAAATTGGTTTATATTTTATTTATTATTTATTAGAATTGAAATGAAACTTTTGATTGAATTTGTACTTCAATGAGCTTGAAATATTACAACCAATTTCCAACACTTAAGAAGCGAAATTAAGTTCAAGAAAATTGTGTCGGCGTTATATAGTATGTTTATTTAAACTTAAAGTCTCAGACGCATATTTCTTAAGAAAATTTTGTACTATTCCCTTAGGAGCAAAAAAACAAAAAATATAAAATAAAGTTTTCAACATTAAAATGTCAAAATATAAGTAGACATATGTAGCTAAGGTCAAGCACACAACGCAACTAATGCGCATTTCGTTGAAATTCATTGCCAGAAAATTTACACAAAATATCAAACTTTTGCTGTCTTCAGGCAGCATTGAATTTTCAATGGAAAACATAACTTTTTTTTTGGGTTTCATGTGATTTCATTTAATGTTTTTCTGTTGAATTCTCTTTATTTTAGTTTTATTTATTATATTTTACTTTACTTTAAAATTTGTTACACTTCTGTTTATTTGCTGTTGCTTCCTATGTTTATAGTAGATCTTATTGACATAGAAATATTTTGAAACAACTTTTCAATAGTAACTTTCAAGTTTACAATAAATATCCGCAAGTTATGTATCTATTGACTGTATTGTATTTTAAGATATTTCTGCTCTATGAGCAGTCACAACTTTGCGCAGCGTTACGTTGGCTGTTTTTTGTATTTGTTTGGTTGTCAACACTAGTGTGTTTACGAAATTGTTGCAAAACTTATGAACTTTCTTCTAAGGTATAATAAAATTTATATAATTTTTGTAATGTACTCAAAGAATTTAATAAATTTTACAAGAAAAAACTTTAAATATTTGCAGTCATAGTACACTATAACGATAGTTTTCGTATGTTCAGTGGTTTCAGTTGTAAACTTTATGTTCCTTTGATGATTCGAATTCAAATTTCAATACATATTATAAAGTGTGGAAAATTTATCAAATAACGAGGATCTGGCCGGAATTTTTTTCGCGGAAACTAAAGAAAAATCAGACTGCATGTGCGAAAAGGTTATTGACTGGGCTGAAAAAGTCATAATTGAGAAAATTGGCAAACTTTGACAGAAAAAAAAGTGTACCCCCGGATTTCGGAAATTTTTTAATATGTAATGTGAGAAAGTATGGTGAACCAAAATCCAAGGTTTCAGCTGCTTTTTTTCAGATCCCCTTTTTTTATGATTATTTGTCTACTGCAACATTTGAGGGAAAAAATATTTTTATTTCTTCACATTTTGCAACGCTTTTCAATAATTTTATTGTTTTTAAAAGCTTACAGTGTGAAATAAGTTGCTTAAATTTTGAAAGAAGTTCCTTTAAGTAGAAGTGAACTGAAAAGGGCTATGTTTTCTCTATCCAACCCCCTTGGGGTTTGCTCTTTTTATACCTGAATATAACGTAGTGAAGTTATGGCAGATGCAGCATATGGGGCTTAAGTCCGATTATGTACATTTTTATTATTATCATTATTTTTATTATTATTATTATTTTTATTACTTATTCTTATTATATATTTTCCTGTAAATATAAATATAAATTTCAAGACTCTAACGCTATTACTACTGTTAATGGCCACCTTTTTTGTTTTTTCTCTAATAACTTAAAAACTATAAGAGATATCGCAAAATAATTAGCATTATTGAAATCAGCATTGCCAAGTTAAAGGGAATTGATACCCATTTTGAAAAAAAGTCTCAACCACATTCCAACTTTGTATGGGAGGTAGGCGTGTCCATGGACCGATTTTACTTATAATCACAAATTTTTCTTAGTTTTACATTTGAAACATCTTTACCAAATTTCAAGAGTGTAGCGCAATTATTACTATTTATGGCCGCCGTTCCATACAAATCCATCCACTGTGCGGCGTACAACTATAAACGGATAGCCGTCGATTTAGATTTAATTGTAATTTTTTTTTTGACAGCGGATTTCCGTTGCCGCTTTCTGATTCCGTCTAAATACTGTTCAACACATAACAATTGCGATGAAAAGTAACAACCTACAAACACATTTTCGCCACCAGAAGCATACAAAATTTTTAAAAAAATCATAAGTCACATGTTACTAGATATAATTATCATTAAGTGAACAAATTAAGATAGCCACCCACATTTTTAGCTAATGCAGTGTAATATATTTTAGTTATTTACTAACCAATTATAGCGCGAGGTAGTTATTGAAATTTAGAAAAGGTCATATGTTTTAGAATACTCAATAATTTAGTTTAGCTACTACAGTTATTAGCTTTCTTGGCTGTTAAGTTTGAAGCTAAAAATTATGTTAAAAGCTTATAAGAAATGATAAAAACTAAATTTTCTTTTATTCTTTTTTTTAAAGCTTTTTCTCACCATTTCAACATAGCCACTTAGACCATGTGAACATATATGTATGTCGAAATAATTATGTAAATGTAACAGTTCGAACTGTCCAACCCATAAATATTATAAAAAATTTACGCTGCACGCTATTGAGCTCGGCCAACACAAACCCAAAAAAATTAGTAACCACCATTAGGCTATGAATTGTGTTCCACGCTTAACTTATTTGCGCTTCAGCCAAGCAATATAGCTTACTTTGGCTTTATCCAAATAAAGATTTCAGAAGATTGCTATAAACATATTCCGATGTTTTAATGAAATTTCTTATTTGAGTTTATTTTCTATATAAAATAACATTCAGTTACTTCCTTTTCGTATGAGTAACTTTTCCAAAACAATTAAACCAACGGAAATTTTTGAATATTTTTAATTTTATTTCATAAAAAAACAAAAACTCTTAAGACAAACGAAACTTCCGCCAAATTTCCTTTGCAATTATCTCCATTTCAAGCAAAAAAAAAGAAAAAAAAAAAAAATTGTTGTTTACTTTGAAAACCTTTTAATCCCACATAAATTTTGTGTTAAAACAGTCCAAATGATTTCTCCCCGCCTAATGACCATCATAAAGTTACAAGAAAAATTCCAAATGTAAAAATAAAAGCCAGAAAAAAATATAAAAAAAATACAAAGTGTAAAATATGACACACCCTTTAAAAAAAATGCAAAAGAGCTCACACAAGCTCAAAAGAAAAGAGGAAAAAAAAATACTACTAACGCAATTATTCGCTTAATTACTTAATTTGTGTATTTAAGCCAACATAGAGCGCATAAAGCGTACGGAAGGATGCTGCTATTGATAAAATTTACTAAATCGCATTTTTTTCTGCTTTCTTTCATTTCCGCTTTCTTTTTCAACGCTATGGTGATGCTGCTGCTGCTGCTGGTTACGCAAATTAATGCAAATAATTAACACTCCGATGACAACAACAACAACAACAATCCCACATGGTTTGTCTGAAAACTACAACAACTATTGCTAATGACAACCACAACAAAAAAAAACACTTACAACTAATGCTATTCGCGCATTTGGTTTAATTAAAATTGTGCAAAAAAAAAAAAATGTTAATATGGTCACCTTAAAACACTTTTGTTGACGCTGCTTGTATTGTTGCTGTGTGTGGCATATTATTTGCATTTTGTCCCTACTATAGTCAAGACAAAGGACATCGATGCTGTTGAAGGAAAATCTGTGTCACTGCCTTGTCCGATAACAGCACCCTTGGATGATGTTTATATGGTGTTGTGGTTTCGTGATAATGCGGGAATTCCCTTGTACAGGTGAGTTTTTACTATATGCTGTTATTAATTTTTTATGGAGAAAAAAATAAACCAAATAAATTAATCATAATCATGTTAATAAAGTGTGGAATGGCGATTTATAACATGGACACGGCCAATATATGAGTCTGTTATCCAAACCAACGTTGGGCAAAACATGAAAAGTGTGCCACTTGTGGCACATTACAACAAACACGTCGTAGAAAAATAAGCAAAACAACCACTGCTACGCATATTTTAATTGTTGTGGTTTTTTTATACGCACTATGCACAGGATTTGCATTATTGCAAAGCGAGCGAAAAAGAAAACAACAATGCGCACATTGACGATAGCTTCTCTCGTTTCATTTGATCAGTGTACTGTTATTTCAACACTCATTTTGTTCTTTTTTGTTAATTGGTATAGGCTTTTGATTTATTGCAGTGGTGAGTGAATGTGATTGTTGTTTTGGTGTTGTAATGAGCCATAAATGGCTCGTTTTCCGTATTTTGCCCATCGCTGACTTAAAGTATTACTGAGTGCGCAATGTCATGCTGTATCAGGTGCCTGTAAATAATTTGAAGCAACGAAAATTCTCCACGCATGAGCTGATTTACCTTCAACCTTGAATCATTGATGGGCACCAACACACACGCAAAACTTCATTTCCATATAGTTGTACAACATTCATGTGGAGTTATACTTCTGCTGAAGAAAAACTGAATCGTTGTTGTGCGCTCACATTTGTATACATATACACAAATGCTCTCTCATTACTCTCAATTGCTCTCTCGTTAGAACTTGCAGAAGAACTTGTGCCCATCCTTGACTTTGGTGCTATAGCTGTAGCGCAAAATTAAATGGTCGAAGTTAGAACTTTTTCAAAGAAATTTTCCAATTGATTAGTTTAATCAGCAGATGTTATCAAGTCTTATCAGCCTTAATATATGATCAAACATAATGAGCTTATAGTTATAAAATGTATACCATAGAGCATGAAGTTAGCTTCTTCATTGCCTCAATGGAAAAACTTTTTTGAGCATGTTAAGTTTGCTTTTGAATAAAGTTCAGCAGATTAAAAAAAATGGAGCTGGTAACACTGCAGTGTGGGCTTACATATTTATTATAATACTTATTCCGAAACACTTCCTCCTTTCATCTGACTGAAATCCCACAATTCTCAATATACAATGAAAGACTTTTGGCTTGAAGTCAACCGACCGTTTGCTTTCCAGCCTTACAGTCAGCATTACGATAGCCATTTTCCATGTTACCGATTCAGGAACTTGTACTTTGTACTTGTAACTTTGTTTCTTGGAGAATTTCCGATATTCTTTTGTTTTTCCGAGTACAATCGTACTGAGTCTGGTTCAGGCGGTAAGATATCAAGTCTTTAGACATGCAACGTCTTATGATCCAATGGTGTTGGGGATGTTAGGGCAGCTCTGATATTGCCTTTAACAGGATTTGATTTCGCCGCTCGCGACCAAGTGATACTTTTTTTTGGGTCCCACATTTTCGACATTACCCAGGGGTTGCTTATTGACTTACAAATCTGTTGTGCTGTTGAGCTGTTGTGTTTTGAGTAGTGCTTCCCCAAGAACTTTTGATAAGACTACGAGACGATATTCAAAAAGTTATTTCTCGAGGCGGGAACGATACATATAGAAACTTTCTTTAGACAATAGTTTTGGCACCACTACGAGCACGCAGGGCCAGATTTACCTTACAGGCACACTAGGCCAGTGCCTAAGGCTGCAAGTATTTAGGGGCCGCAAATATTGTGAACTTTGAAAATTTTTTTATATGTGATAATGCATTATAATGCATTGGTGATGGTGAGAGTTACACAGGGGGGGAAAAAGTGCGAATACTTGGAATGTCGCCTCCGAAATTAAAAAAAAAAAAGTTTCTCACTTTTCATATTAAAATTTTTTTCCCATATTCAGCAGTAAAGAAGGGCGGCAATTTGTGAATGGCATAAGGTCGGCAAATTTTTAAATCCGGGCCTGCAAGTACGATACCATAATTTTGAACTATCGTATCATTCCCGTTTGAGACAAAAGAGACATCTCTTAAAGGATGTGATTCTTCACCATGCACAAACGTATGTGTAGGTGTAGAGGCTAAGGAGTTACTAGGACCTGCCGATTCGAAGGCAAAATAGCCAATCTGAGTTAAATTACTGCTCTACGATTGGAACAGTATTTTCATATATTTTTATACTAGTAGTAGTCTCAATACACAATTTTCCAAAAAAAGGTAAAATCGCATCTTTCATTTTGAACTTTTAACGCAATTGCAATCAAAGATTTGTTAAACCGTCTGCAAAAAAACCAAAAATTTCCATTAAAAGTTACTTAATCACAGCATTTAATGATGTTTAAATTGCAATATCATTATCTTTAACAAATATTATGCTTCCACACACAAACATAGATATTTTCCCTGTAGACATTCACACATACATACAGAATATAAATTAAATTCACATTTACAGCAGAGTACGTTGCCCAGTTCCAACTAGCGATAATAAATAACATAAATTGCTTAGCCACTCTACCGCTGCACCCACTGAACGCTAACAACTTAACGCAGCACTTTATTATCAGCAGCAGCAGCCTTGAACGCGGGAATTCGAATTCGTTGGCACAATTTCCCAATTCGATTTCTAACCCATATCCAACCAAAAATTATGCTATGGTTTATCTTCATGTGCGTTGTCTACATCGATGTATCCACATGGAATAGAATAGCGCTTGCATGGCAGGAAGGTTCGCTTTTGGCACCGTCAGTTTATAGTCAACTCATTAATTTCTTTAATTTCCTTTTTGCTCGAATACTTAAGCGAAGCAAAGTGGCAGCAGCAAAAGAAGAAATAAAATTTGGAACGTTAAGAAAATTTATTTTCTTTTGATTTCATTTTCGCTATTTAACGCTTTCGTGTTTTTTTTTTCTTCTTCTATTTTTCGCAACTTACACTATGTGCTTTTTCTTACTATTTTGCAGTTTCGATGTGCGCGATAAACTTAATACGGAACAGCCAAGACACTGGTCAGCACCGGAGGTATTTGGATCTCGTGCCAAATTTCATTTTGATTCACAGCCCGCATCGTTGGAAATTAAGGTGGGTATTGTAGGGTTTGAAATTTCTGTTTTTTTTTATGTTCTTTCTTTTAGTTTCTTGTGATTAATGTTTGGTTTGGGATATAAAACGCTTGGGGTTGTAAATGAATATTGAAAATTAAAGGCGAAAACTAAGTTAAAAAAAGGAATACTCTTAGATTTGGCCAAAGAACGGCAAACTTTTTTAACAAAAATTTAATGAAAGAATTTATGAAAATAAAGCAAATCTCAAATAAGCAAAATAATATTTAGTTCGAATCGTTAGCAATAACAATAGTCCTTGCTATCTGTTTGTTTAATATTTTTTTTTTCTCCGCTAATTTATTGCATTAAAAAGTTACCACCAAATAATTCAAATTTATGAAAAAGAGCTTCTGTAGACGTGAGCCCAGCAAATACTTTTTATCGTGGAAGGGCGATAAGGTGATTAATTCAAGCACGCACGTGCTTATATTCCAATGTGAAGCGTTAATTTCTTTGGAAACTGTTATTTTTGTTTCAATTTATAATTTGATTTTAGCTATATATGAATAAAATTTCTAAATTTATTCAGGTTGAAATATGAAGTTGAATATATAATTTCTATTATGTTCTATCAAAAACTGTAGGATGTGGAGAGAGTAAAATATTCTAACTTTTTTAGAATATTCACTTTTCAACCACAGCTAACTAGCCTTATTTAAATTAAAAAAAGACTTACACAAACGCTAACCATTCGTCAGAATGACGAACAAAGATCCTAATACCACCAGAAGCAAGCTTTCCGAGACGACTGAGTTGGTGTCTTAGTACAAGTAGCTAGAAGTGTAAGGTAAGGCGAGAGCAGTGAATATCTGACTGATGTTCGTCGAAATGGCGAAGGTTAGCTGTCAAAGGTTAAAATATTAAATGAAAACAATTATAAAACAAAGAACTCAAATTGTTTGAATTTTTGGTATATGGTGATCATTTGATATATTTGGATCGTTTCCAAACATGATTACTACCATCTTAATTAAAGCATCTCAAAAGTGAAATAATATAACAACCTTCCGAGTGTTGACTGGGTAATTGAAATTTTCACTTTATATATTCACATTGTTGATAGCTTTCACAAACAACTAACGATTGATGAAGATATTCTACTGTCTGGCAGTTAGCGTGTTGCATATTTTTAGGCTTTCTGCCAATGCAATAAAAATCAAAAAAAAAACCAAAAAGATGAAAACAAAAGTCCATAGAGATATGAGTCAAGTACAAATGAATTTGTTAAGTTGTGTAACGCACGCGAAAACTTTATTAGACAGCAAGCGTTGCATGTCTACAGGATAAGCTCGTACGTGGTTCTGATTTACGTTCATAAAATTGTTCGAAAAAAAAAAATGCTACGCTGTTGATTGGAGGAATGTATACAAAAGTATTGGAACCAATAAATATTACCACATGCTTGGTGAATGTTGCACCTACGGTGGCATAATGAATTAAGTCAAATGATAAAAGTCAGATAGTTTTGCTTTCAAAAAAAAAAATCGATATTGCAATTAAGTTCTTAAGCGAAATTCTGTGGAGCACTCTTTGATAAATTTTTAACGTTGTTTTACTATGTGCGGACAAATTGTATTATTTGATTTATAAAAAAACGATGACAAAAAATTATAATCTTATTTTCGGATTTTAATTCCCCTCTGAGCTTAGGTCTGTTACGATTCTAAGTATTTTGCTGAATTTCTCAGAAAAACACTGTGATTTGAATTAGAAATTTGTGGCTGTATTTTCCAGGCTCTTCAGAGTCCGAGCCTAGTCAGATCTATATAGGCATAGGAAACCTTTCAAATTTTTTTCGGAAGTGATGGCCTAATCATAAACAATATTTACTTAGAAAGGTTATTTAGAAGCAACTCGAACCGTACAAGCTATGTCAAACTGCTAAACTCTGTTAAAAAATTAAATTTACGACAAACTTCACAGAAACACCTTCACAAACACCTTCAAAAAAAAAAAAAAAAACAGATGCTAGAGCGTAGACGCAAGTGTTGTACATATTTCAAAATATTCCCTCCTAGAGCAAACCTATAAAGAAATGCTTACTATCTCGAACCCTTTACACTTTGCGGAGACTAGTATTATGCTTTTTTTTTTGGTATGAAAAGTTGAAATATAATCACAAACCTGGGTCATATCAAGAGAGATAGAATAGAACAAGTAGATATCTTCCAAATAAAGACAATACACCAAGGTGGACAATCGCGATGACATCATTAAACCTTTCGCCGTTATTAAGTCAATAGCTCGGAAATTATTTGGGAATTGTCTAATTGGTGCTATTGTGTCTTTTATCCTCTTAAAGAGTATAGGTCAACTACAAAACTTTTCCAAAGTGCATAATCAGAAGCAAATGCCTACTATTCTTTTCAACGTTACCCCGATTTACGTATTTACTGTTACAGTGATCGCTTCAATGTTGGTTTAAGACAGTCGTGTTTTCTGTTACCAAAAGGATTCAACTCCAAAGCTTTCCGGCAGACCCCAGTTGCTGATTTTTACAACGTGCTTTCTATCTATTTCCATTTTCGTTGTCTGATTTGAATGGAAATTGCAACTAGACGGCATTTGTTGAGCAAATCGAAATTGGCGATGGCCCTATGCCACCAAATTTTCAGAATTAGCTGACATCAGTTGTTGGTAAACACTAAGGAAATAATGTAATCCTTTTCTTCTGTGCTGGATTCGGCTATCATGAGCTAATGCTTGCAACGTTTTGGATAATGGACTTTCTGAATTATTCATGTTGATTATATTTTTAAAATATACGTCAAATCGTTATGGAAAAGTCAAGCAACTGTATTACTGATAGCTATTGCATTCTATAGAGTGCAAGTCACCATATTTTCGGAATATATTAAAAATTTATAATAGAATTTTTACTTTGTATTTGTCGTTTTCAAAAACATAACAGTGCTACATACTAATGTATATATCCCTATCCCTAAGCAATTAACCCTAATAATTATAATTTTGTATTTTAATTTCCAAATATCTAAAATTGATAATGTCAACAATCATAATAAATTCATTTTATTGCAGGATATAAAACGTCATGATCAAGGGATTTATCGTTGTCGCATTGATTTTCGCACAAGCCAAACACAAAGCTTCCGTTTCAATTTATCAGTAATAAGTAAGTATTGGAAACAAAAAAATATACCCCAGTAATATTGATAGCCCAATGCTTATACATACAACAATAATTCCTAAAATTTGGATGATTATTTAATATGAAGGATTTCCAAAATATACAATCTTCAAATATAAGTTATATTTTAAAGTTTTGTTCATAAAAATTGCATAATTTTCCTGACAGAAAAGATAAAGTTTTAAAGAAGTCCTTTTGGAGGTTAGCTTATAATATCCATTGAAATCCTAAAAAAAAGTGAATAATGTTAGACTGTTGAGCAAACACAACACTGAGAAGAGAGAGTATTTAAAGAATTTCTTTTCATACAAGAATGTTTTTATTTCAAAATAATATTGCTTTCATCTTTTTTTTCTATTTTTGATAAACTTTGCAAAATGATTTACAATCTTCCATCCAGTGGTGAAGTAACAATCATGTGGCACCCCGTACTCTTCTGCGCTCAGACAAACCGTTCCAGCAGCATAGTTTGAGATTAGAAATTTATTTCACGGGTATGAGCCTAGAACATTTGTCTTCATATTTTCTGTCGCCACATAGCCCTTCGATCTTAGGTGCCACATAGGATAATACGTTGCAAAGAAATTGTGAAAGAGGATTTCATACTCACCGGCCATGATATATTTTAGTAAGGCTACAAAATATCATTACCTCCGTGTCCTAATTTTTTAAGGAAGGCATTCGAATTTAGTGATATATTTTTAGCATCTGTCAAGGTGACCCGAACTACTTTATATAATTCGTAAGTGGTATGATCCCCTGATTCTAAAATGCAACTCTTAAAAATTATAGCTGGTTGGGTTTTCGAAATATCAAACAATGACTTTTTTTTGTCCCTTTCGGAAGTAGTTTGATCTAAAGGTTTTAATTGAAATTACCTGTTTATTAAATCATATACAATTTTTTCTACATTTTGTCCTTATCTGCTTATTATTTTGGGAAATTTAAACGTATTTGGAAATTCATTTCACTGCCTGAATAAATTAGAATACTTTAGGTGACCACCCGATTGTTTTCTTTAGGTTTAAGCTCAAACTTTTGCAAAGATTTTAAGCTTAATTTGCAAAGAATATTTTAATTAATTAGCTTATTAAATACTAACGTAATTTTTGTTTCGCTTTTTCTTAAAATAGTTTTACCTGAACAACCCATCATATTAGACAGATGGGGACGGCAACTGAATGGTACACAACTTGGACCCAAACAGGAGGGTGATGATATTGTGATAACTTGTCGTGTTGTTGGTGGTAAGTAAAAAAAAAAAGAAAATTATATTTTTAATTGGAAAATTTTGGCTGTGGTCGCTTAAAACGTAGCAATAATATGTTGGAAAAACTGTTCAACCAAATATGTCACTCGCCTTACGTTCATATGCTTTCTAATTAAAAATTCTATTTCCTTTCAATTTCCTGAAAATCATTTCGCAAACCACTCGTTACAATTTTTACTTACTTGCTACGTTTTTTTTTTTTTTGTTGGTAAACTACTCTAGTACTAATCAACGTACGCTATTTTCTATGATACACCATTTGCGAAAAAAAAAACATATAACGTGACCTGCACTATAAAAATCAACAAAATTAAATTGAAAATAAAAAAACAAAATCCTTTATTTTCAGGACGACCTCAACCACAAGTGCGATGGCTCGTAAATGGACTACTTGTCGACAATCAATACGAGCACAATTCCGGTGATGTTATCGAGAATCGTTTATTATGGCCATCAGTTCAACGTACCGATTTAAATTCCGTTTTTACATGTCAAGCACTGAATACGCAATTAGATAAACCAAAGGAGAAAAGCTTTTTACTGGACATGCATTGTAAGTACATACACACAAACACACACATGCATAGTCGTATGTGTATATGTGATAGTAGTAGTTGATATCTATTTTAGGTATCGTAGTAACTATATGCAAATAACCGAAGGAGGTTAATGTGCTACTTTGAATAAGATAATATTTTGAATGTTGTAATGACTATTGCTATTACTTTTTTTTTAATACTTTATTTTCTACTACGTTTTCACTATATATTAGTTCTTTAATGTAGAGTAGTAAATACATTAAATCTGTTATTAACTTTAATTTTTCCAATTCTTCTTTACAACTTCTTAATTTTTTGTGTTGCCATACCTTTTGACTCCACTTAACTATTTCAACTAAACTTTGGTCAGTATTAAAGAAAGTTTAGTGAATAAATCTCACCGTATGCTTAATTCTTAAGAAATTCAGACTGTCTTACTGTCCGCCCTCACTAGGATCTATGAAATGATTCAAGATAAAAAGGGAGACAATAAAAATTTTTAACTACAAAACTCACAAAAGCACAATGAAGAAGCTTTCAGAAGCTTGATTTTATAAGCACTTAAAGACAACAAACGTTTTTGAGATATTTGAAAGGAATCCTTAATACGGTTGGTTGCATTTGTACTAAGGTTTTCGTCAGGTGATATAGAACCATTTTAATTGAAGGCCCGCAAACATTTCAAACTATCGGTTTTTCTTAAATACATAATCTCATCAGATCAGTCTTCGTTTGTACCATATGAGATTTCAACACCGGTTGTATCATCTTCATCTTATTATATCTTTAATTCTAACACTTTAGCTATTATGATTCTTGATATTCAGCTCACGCGAAATTAATTGTTTGCAATAATCCTAGTTATTCAGAATGGCACAATAACTTCCTGCTAAAAACAAATAAAAAAATTCTTTTTATTAAGATTCAGAAAATCCTTGCAACTTATTTATCGAATGGACACTTTAGAGTTACATATTAAAGGCTCATCTCTAGTTACATAGCAAAACGAGCAGAATTTTCAAGATCGATTTTTTTTATTTCTTTAATTTATCTTATCAACTCAGCAGACCTGTCGACCGATGAAAATATCACAAAAAGAGCAATTGCCTATGACACTGCCTTACTAGAACTCCTCTTTTTTTTGCCCATTGTGATACCCTACATATATGTATATATATATATATACAATATTTCAATATTTTCTGTAAAGTTTTGTTGTTCCAGAGAGAGGGCTTTCTATGTTATGGGAGGAAGATATGGTTTTAATAGTTTCATATTTATTTTGTTTTTAATATTAACATAGAATTATTTTTCATAACCATTTAATACTTAATATTTGACTAAATTTTAACTAAATCCTGTCTTCGTTTACTCCATTTTAGCTACATAGTTATTTCCTTTTACTTTTTTAACTCAAAATTTTTTCTATTTTTCAAACTACTCTACTTAGGTGCTACTTTTTGTTTCTTTTGCGGTGTTACTAACTTTTCACTACTATTTTAACAAAGTATTGTCTATTTCACCTATAATTGTGTTACTATTCGCACTCTCCTATTTACATGCATACATATATGTATATTTATATGTACATATACTAACAATATCTCATTCACTTCATTTTCTTTACAGTAAAACCTCTGACGGTAAAAATAATTAACCCACCCAACTCTATGGTCGCTGACAGACGTTACGAAGTCATATGTGAAAGTAGTGGTTCACGTCCGAATGCCATTATCACATGGTATAAAGGAAAACGCCAGCTGCGACGCACAAAGGTAGGTCGTCCATAACAATAACAACAACAAAAACAAAAACAGCAAAAAAAGTAACATGAACTTGCTGGTATTTGTGCTTGGTGTTTTTTTTCTTTCTTTTTAATGTTTGACTTGCTGTAAGTTTAATTTTTTTTATTTTGTTATACTTTTTTTGCAAACTCATTTTCTTTAAATGCTTTTAACAACTGTTTGTTTTGCAGTTCCATTTTCAATTTCTTTTTTTTTTTGCTATTTAATTTTTTTTTTTTCGTTTTTGTACAATTTCTGTTGTTATTGTGAATGTTTTTTTTTTTTTTTTTGCTTGCTGTTGCTACTGGGCGTGTACCACATGTTGTTTGTTGTTAAAGTAAACAGTGATAATGCGATATAATTTGTTTTATTGCTCCCACGCCGTTATTGTTGTTGTTGTTGTTGTTACGTTTTTGTTGTTGTTGTTGTTGTTGCTGTTACGTTTTTGTCGTTGTTGTTATTGTTGTTGTTATTGCAAGCAAGAGCATACATAGGTGCAACAAGCAAATTGCTTAGAAATTGCAAAATTATATTTGTAGTTGCTGGGGCTGGGCTAGGAAAGTCCTTCGAATAGTCTAAGACTAAACCTTTTACTGATTTATGCATTGCAAGCATGTTGTTAGCGAACTGTGGATTTATTTGTATGAAATATGTAATGCTGATTTCCATATGGGTTATTCTCTACAAATAGGAAAATTAAAATACCCGCATTAACTGTGGCTTATTTTTGGCTGCCATATGAATCCTGAAAACTTTATTAAACTTCTTCAAAATGCTTTAAAGTATATTTCGTAAAATTTTTTTTATTTTATATATGGTGCATTCCACGAAAAATCTGACATCATTTTTGCTCCAGCATTTTTCGAAATTTGCAGTACATTCTCCGAAGGCCGTACCCTATTTTTCGACATTTACTTATAAAAAGTATATATTCGGCACTTTTTATTGCCAAAGCTTCACGGAAGGCTCCAAAAATATAATTTATAATGTTGCACTGGAAGAGTAATGACATGAGTAGAAAAATGTTGGCTGGTGGCCAAACGAACATTTGAATTTTCGTCTTCGCTTCGTTTATTTACGTTGTTCGGAATTCATCTTTTGCCAAAAAAAAAGTCTCTAAATGCAAAGATCTTGCAACCGGCTGCGCTCATATCTCATTTGAAAGACATTTTTTGCAGTATAACTTGCAACCTGGCAACTTAGCTTAAAGGCCATTTATAAATTGGTCCATAGGTTGAAACTTCTTTTTACAATTGAAGGGCCCAGTGAAAGAAGTCTCTAAGTCAAAACAATGTGTTTGGAGATATTTGTGGATTTATGTTACAAACTGAACTGGAAATATATCTGTTATGAGTAAAGAAAAAACAAAACACTCTAACATTGGTAGATCAGTTAAGCTTTATTTGAAGCCATCAGTCATGCTTTCTGGTGAAGTAGACATTGAGTTATAAACATCTTAAGACTAATTACTTAAATCAAAATCTATTGACTTAGGTACTTTTAAATTCAGACTTAGGGGCTTTACTTTAAATGTTGAAGAAGTCACCATTGTGAAATGTATGATTTCTTCATTATTATTATCTTTGTATTTTGATATCCTTTGTCAATATATTTTGAATAACTAATATTATTATTATTCAATTTCATCTTCAGACTCAACTTCTGTCTTAATTGGCAATGAAGTTACGCCTGCAGATAAAGTGCTTCCATAGAAATATTTTTCATTATGTCGCACAAATTGCAGCTGGATATGGATGCTGGATATCGCTCAATTTCGCAGATTTTTAGAACATTGGACCTGATACGCTTCTTCAGGCTCTCAGCTAATGTTTCTTCTTACACCAACACGATAGAAAAAAAAATGGTTGAAAAGGCCCTGTCATGGTAAATCTAAGAGAAGAACGATAAACTTTTCCAAAATTTACTTCCCGGCATTGCGATATACCAGAAACTGGTTTTACATAGCTGTTGTACAATCCCTTATAGTTTTTGACTTTTATTCCCCATTTCACACCCCGGCTGCTTCTTAAATCTTTTTTCATGAAAACAACTTCGAAAAGTTTAACTAATCTGCAGTCTTTGATCAAATGTACGTAGTTTTCAGGAGTATGAATTGGCATATTAAATATCCTGGCATTGGATAAATTACTGACACTGTTTTAAATATGCCTTGAGCGCAAAGCGGACCCAAAAAATCATGATATGCTTTTTCTTGCATATTTTTTCTTGCCAGAATTTAATACCTATGTATATACAAACTTATTTACGACTTAGGGACTCTTAATAAGGAAACCGTTTGTCTTAGACCTATAGGGATTTCTTGGCGAAAAATCGACTGACTTAAGGAAAGTATCTATTTTGATAATGGCTTTTAGCAACATACACCGAAAAAAAAACTTACTCCGTTTAAGGAAAAATGCCTAAATGTAAGGAAAAAATGTCCTTCAATACGAGCTAAGGCCATGGGTTCCTCAAAATAAGTAAGTTGGATTCCTTAGTACAAGTAAATCTTGCTGCTTTGAAATAGGGAAAAGTTTACTCAATGTGAGAACAAGGTTATAAAACTGAGGAAAATTTTACTTTTTCTAAGGATGAAGGTATCCTTAAATGAAAGAAATTTACTTAAAATAAATTCGTTGATTTCAAAAAAAATTTGTTAATTTTCTATTTCCTCTATTTTCTTATTTGTTGGTAACTTATTCTCAGTCATTCTTATTTTAATTGTAATACGTTTTTAAAACTTCAAAGAAGAACTTAAATTTTTTTACCTGTCACCCGATCAGAGAATTGATCAGTGTTCTCAGCGCGATGCCACTGTTCAAAGATGCTCATCTTACCCAACTCAGCCACCGACAGCATTTTTAAGACATACTAAAATGATGTTGTTAAACTGCGCATGTAACAACCATTGTCTGATCAGGGAAGCTTCGGTTCAAATCCCGGCGACGACATAATTTTTTTAATTTTCAATTTTTTTATTTTTTTATTTAAAAAACAAGTAGAGAACTATAAATATATAGGCGAAAACAGAATACTTACGAGAAGAATAGATATTAATTTCAGCGAGTAAAGCAGCGAGTGTTGCCACTCATTTATTAAGGAAAATTTTCCTACGTTATAGTAAATTTTTTGAAGAAACTAACTAAAACTGAATACGATTTTCCTTAAACAGAACATTCCATTAGATTGAGGAAGTTTTTACTCAAATGAGGAACAAGTTGTCCTCAAAAATTCTTCCCAAAGAAAAATTTACTATTTCAAAGGAAAGTTTTACTAAAACCACAAACTCTATATTTGAGGAAGAGCGTTGACTTGCTTTAATGAAACATGAACTCATTTCAAAGGACTCAATTACTAAATGAGACGATATTTTCATCAATATGAGGAAAACTAACTTAGATTAAGGAAAATTTTTACACTAAATCGGAGGAAGGCAGTTCTTCAAATTTAGTACGGTCTTTTTTTTCGGTGTATAATGCAAAAATAAAAAAAAAGGTATATCTCATTTTTGTACGTTGTATACGATATTTTTTTCAGATCAAAAATTCCCTATGTCAACTTAGGTATTTTTTTCACTGGGCTCTTCAATTGTTAACAGTGAAATAAGACAAATTTCTTTTTGAAAATTTTGAAAAAACATAAAATTTCTTACAAAAAAAAAAACAAAAAAAAAAAATCGATAAATTCTGATAGCTCATATGCAGTCAAAATGTTCTATATACGATAAAAATGTTCTTAGGTAATTTTTTCTGGAAAATTTTGTACCTTTTGCATTGGGCTTAGTAACGTTTGTATAACAGTTTTCTTTTACGACATACAAACAAAACTGTCTAGTAAATAGTATGAACTCTCTGTGCACCAAAAACTCAGTTTGAAACTTCAAACTTTTCTTCAATAATATCTCATCAGTTAATACAATACTTATCTAACTTATACTCAGTAGCAGATTTCAGTATAGGTTGCAGCTCAAGGCGCAAAGTCCAATTAAAAATTTGTATTGTATTTTATGTTTTTAATTCATAAAAAAAACCGGCATGAGGTGTGAAGCCTAGAGCGCTCGAAATCGTAAATCCGCTTTTACATGTGCTACAATATAAAATAAAAAAAAAATTTAAAAAAGAAACTCATAAAAAGTTCAAAGTTCACAAGAAATAGCATACGAAATTTTCCATATTGTCATTTAATAATCCCATCATTATCATAATTACACTGTTAATATGAAAATCCCTTTGGCAACAGTAATTTATATGCAACAAATAACAACAATAACATAACGAAATAACATTTAAAAATATGTTGCGAATGTGAGTGTGTGCTTACAATTTTCTTTTTTTTTTTTTTTAAATGTGAACACTTTTGTTTTTAATTCTTTGACTTTTTTTCATAACATTTCCATTGTATTAATTAATGCTGTTTATTTAATAATTCCATTGTTATTTATTTTTGACATTCTCAGGATGATATATCAAATAATACAACACGTTCGGAATTAAGTTTTGTACCCACAACTGACGATGATGGCAAGTCAATTACCTGTCGCTCAGAAAATCCTAATGTGAATGGATTGTACTTGGAAACCATGTGGAAATTAAATGTCGTATGTAAGTAAAATTAAATCAAAAATTGTATATAAATAATTTTTCTGAAACAATGCAAATATTAACGTACTTATTGGTATGTGAAAAAAAAAAATTTATAAAGAGAGTTGCTTTACTTTATAAGGAAAGAGTTCCTGCATGAATTTTGGGATATGAAAATGCAGTTATTCTGGACGCATATCCTTACATCTAAGGCCTTCTGAAAAATGGCACTTTATGCAAATATGCCTTTCAACGACAATCTTTATAGCGCTTGCCTTATTTGAGATATGATTTTATATAGAGTTTTTCAATATTAGCAGTTATGTAGATGCTAAAATTAAATAAAACAAATTGTGATTGAGATATCAACGAAGTTTTATCATTTAAGCGTATTGCTTGACATAGTGATTGGTCTTTAGAGCTTAAAAAATTAAAAAAAAAAATAAGTTAAGAGCAGATAAAACAACATTTCTATTGAAAAATGCACATTTAGACAACAAATAATTTACTTGGGCGATATATTTCCATAACCATATTAAAGTCTTAAATTTAATATATAAATGGCAACTAGATATATTGCAGATAAAAAAAATTCTTTCTAATTCATTTGGTGCATATTTTTGTTTATAAAAAGAAAATATTCGTTTGCATATATAATTGTTTCAACCATGTGCAATTATTCAAATGAAATATTGTTAAAATGATTAAGAGCCCAATCAAGCTCTTAATGATTATTTTTTCGTTAAAAAAAATATGAAAAAATGTTATTTTTATAAATATTAAGCATACAAAAAAATTATGTCATACATGTGACAGTCATTAAAAATTTTTACACATTTTTATTATCCTTTTTTTTTTGGCGTCAGTGTACCTGATAAAAATTATGCGCCCACACGAAGCACAGTGAACTTTCTGATGCTGCAGATTGCACAAAAAATAATTTCAAATATAAAAATTTGAGATCGAATTTTGATTTTCAACAAATTTTATTCTAGCGACATTCCAATGGAGAACTGCTTGAATTTCTCCAATATTAAAGTTAGGTCAGAATTATATGATTGTAAATTATAGAGCTATCGTTTAATTCATAATTATTCCTAAAGTCCTGGCTAGACTTGAGAATAAATTTTTATTTGCTTAAGTGAGAAATTGTATTGCTACTGAACTACACGGTTTGTTTAGTCGTAGATCAACTACTACTTTCTAAGTCATTCTTTCAAATTTCTGTATTAACGCGATTGAAAGAGGTTTGCAGATAGATGTTTTATACACCGATTTTATTAAAGTTTTTGATTGCGTGGAATATTCACTTCTCTTAGTGAAACTTCAAAAGTTGGGTATTCACTTACAGCTGTTAAAATGAATCGAATCGTATCTTTTTGGTAGAACTCTGTTGGCTAGAATTGATGAGAAGTGCGCTAGAACAATACTGGCTAAATCGGGTAGCCACTTAGGTCTCTTACCTTTCATTCTTTTTGTTAACGACATCTAGAGTTATTTAGCTATTGCAGCTGCCTTCTTTACGGAGATGACTTAAAATTTTTCGTGTAGTTTATGATCGTAGCGACTGTTAAAATATTTAATAGTATATTTTCAGTGGCGTGAAAAGATTTCTTCTACGCAAAAATTTGCACTATGCCATAATATTTCATAAGTGAAAAGTATTATTCCAAATTATTAGAAGTACCAAAACTCTGAGTTATTAAAAAAAGTGATCAAGGATATTGAAAAATTTTTAATAAGCGACGTACCTTGTTCAAAAATTATAGATTTTTGTACAGCTAGTGTCATACAAAAGTACACTGTGCGTCGTATGCGCGACATTTATTGAATATATGACATTGCACACAAAAAAAAGTCATATAAAATCAAACAAACACAAAAAAAAAAAATAAAATTTAAATTGGCAGCAAAAGTTTATATTTTTTCATATTTTTGCACATCATGCAGAGCATTTTAATTTAATATTTAAAAAGTTTACAGCTGCTAATGCAGCAATAAAAGTTTCAACACAGACATACTAAAACAAAAATCAAAAAACAAATATGAGTTGAATGACCCAGTTGGTAGCCATGACATTGCTGTCAATCAAAGGATATAGAAGAGAAAGATTATTTAATGGAATTTTCGAAAATTTTCAAAAATATTCTTAGACTCTCGAAAAGTTGTAAATTTTCATGACACTCGATTGATATATACACTGAAAAAATAATTTGATTATCTATTATCTACATATTTATATATAATATCTAGCAATTCAATACTATTTGGGTTAAGAAAGGTGAGTTATAAAACCCTCTGGATCCGATAGTAACAACTCAAGGGTGACTAATTGACGTTTACGGCAAGCCAACTACCACATTTTGCTAATTAATTTTCGAAGAATTCACGCACTATATTAAGGCCCTCTTTATGTCTCACGATTCGTCTCGTTTCGTCTCTTATTTTCAAGCTGAAATATATGCTAGCACAATTTTAATATTTCATTAAACGTAGATTAGATATGTTTGATTTCATTTGAAATATAATAGCATATTTTCAGGCGCTAATATTAAAAATTTTTTTTAAAAAATTCCTTTTTTTTGTCTTAGAGTCTCTTTATGTATCTCGATTTGTCTCGTTTATTCTCTAATTTTCAAACCTAAAAATATGCTAGTATAATCCCTATATTTTTAATTAATTATTCACTAAGCCCAGGTGAGATATTTTCGTTTTCATTTAAAATATCATTACATATTTTTAGGCTTACAAAATTAGAGACGAAACGCGACAAATCCAGATACATAAAGAGGCGCTTAGTTTTATGTGGTGATTAAAAAATAAAAGTTCTGAAGCTAAATTCGTACTGGGTTTCTTAAATGAAACATGGGACAAACATTAAAACCACGCAATGCGGCAACAGCAACAGCAGATTTTTATGATATGATTATAAAATAGTTTTGGTATTTTGCCTTACGTTTTTTTTTTCGAATTTTGTTTTTTATATCAAACAATTGTTATGCCTGTGCATTAAAATTCAATGTTTGTGCTTGGAAACAGCAGCAGCAGCAGGAGCAACAACAATATGGCGCAACAATAAAACGATACACATACATACATCCAAGCAAATAAAAACATCAAAAAGAAAAGTAAAAGTTTTTATTATCCTTTGGATTACCCAAATAGGTGCTGCCTACATATACTTGCAGTCATTAAATAAATTTTAAGTTTTTAACCATGTGACCAAATTTCAGCAGCTTTTGGTAGTTGGTTAGTGTATTGTTGAAAGTTTTGGGAAAACACAATTGTTACATGGTTCACATTAATTTTGAGTGGTTTAATTTGATGTGCCAACGCACAAATATCCTACAAGGCGATAAATTAGTTCAAATTCATCAAGAAGGGTCAGGCTTTGCAATTTTTGGCTAACAAGCTCATGTGATCCTTAAAGAAGTGAAATCTATGGTTTTTAACTATCTCAAGAGATAAACGTATTTTTAAAACTGCGAAGTAACTTTGATGAAGCATAAACTTCTGAGTATATAGTATATATTATTTAAAATTTTAAGTTTTGTAAAATTTCTCAACATTTCAATGAAGTGTAAATGTTTCCCAAACTAATGCGTATTTTTGCTCTACTAGAAAGTAAGCAATAAATTTGTTTGTCCGTCTGTCTATCTGTTGCTTGCTTATACATTTGTCCAAAAACATTTTTCAATACCGACGCATTTGTAAGGACAATTTCTGTAATGCTGCATTTGTCTGCATGCATTTTAAAGTTACTAATGTTTTTAAATAATTCATTTTGACAAATTGTAGACGATTTTATCCATCTTCGCATAGCTCACACAGTAATGTTAGAGAGTTACTACAGCATGCAATGTCTATGAAAGTTAGATTTATGAAGTAATTTGTTGCATGCAATTTTAAGCTATAAATTCAAAAAGTCGTTTTAATTTCTATTTTTTTTCCTCAAGGAAAAACTTGTCTAATAGATTCTATCAACAATATTGTTTTATAATTTCAGCAGGGGACCATAACACCTTTTATAATTTACGTTGAAATGAGCAATAAAGTTTTATTCCCCACGTAAAAAACTGTTGAAGTTATATTCAAAAATTGTTGAAATTATAGCATAAGAAGGACATGAGCATTGAGATAAAAAAGGACGATGCAGTTTATTGACTTCACTTGATGTTCATGCTGATCTTAATGTTTTGGCTTAAGCATTTAGTGCTGGTATGTTTGTATGAATTTGAATAAATTTTTGAAAAATTGTGCATAGGACGAAAATTCAGTTTTTGAGACCTGAAATCCCGTGATCTAAGGTTAATTAGAAAAAACTGTAGTATCTTCTCAAAATCTAAATCTATTCTAAGTTATGTATACCGATTAAAAATAGGAGCAAATCGAAGTAGGTAGTGTCCCAATTTTGTTAAAAAATAAAATTTTGAAATGCCACTCCAAGACTTTAAGTTTTGTTGATTGTGAGTGCCTAAAATTACACACGTTTAAATTTTTAAGCAGAAATTTGTTATTTGACACAAATTTATAAATATTTTGCTGAGCTTAGTCATCAGTATAGTGTGTAAAAACACAAAAAAAATTACAAAAACAAAATGCAAAACTATTGAAAATTTTTAACATTAGTCATACAAGTTTCATCCTTTGAAAATGGAATCATCAGTGACCATTGAGCCAATGAGTGATAATTTCTAAGCCTGATATGTGTTCCTTTTTGCATAGACTTGTTAAGAACTCAAACAAAATGTGGAACATACCAAAGCCAAAATAATTGTTTCTTATGTTTATCTTTGATTTTGTAACTCATTTGATATAACAGTGTTCTTGCCGGCGCCACGTTGCTGGCTCTCTTGGTGAGTCAAAACGAATTAGTAAGCTCAAATTGTATAATAAATTAGTAAGCTCATCGCAAGGTATTTTGTTATTTGTTGTACCAGAACAAAAAAGGATTTATATATATTTTATTGAGCTAACTGTTCAGTACAGTGTGCGATAACACCAAAAACCAACTAAAACAGAAAAAAGGTCACTGACGGTTCTATTAAGCAATGCATGAAACAAGTTAGACTACCCTTACCTCTCTTTAATGATTTTTCACTTGGTTTTGCACACTGAACTGAACAGTAAGCTCAGTAAAATAAAGATTTTTTAGATACAATAGAACCTCTGTAAGTCGAACTTGAAGGGAGATGCCAAAAAATTCGAGTTATAGAGTTTTCGACTTTTGGAGTACTTCGACTTCGACAATAAAGTAACTAACGACAATAAAGTAACTTCGCTAAAGTTCAAATGAAATCACGTGTTCATATTTTCCTCTATAATTTCATAGAATTGGTTTATTGTACATATAAGTAGGCTTTTACAATGATTTCTAAGAAACAATATTGTACATTATCGGCATATTCTTAAAGTCGGTATCTTATTTTTTTTTCGAGCTATAGAGGTATTCGTCTCAAATAATCGAGTTGTAAAGGTTATAAAATCAAACATTGCTATGTTCCAGATGCAAAGGTCAAATTTATTTCTTCGAGTTATAGAGCGAAAATATGTACTAAATTTACTTGTAGGGACTCATTAATTATTACGACTTATAGAGGGGTCAGATTTCGAGCAATGGAGGTTTTGCGGTTTGAAGTGAAGAATTTTTTTATAGTTTGGGAGGTTTTCGACTTATCGTGATTCGACTTAAAGAGGTTCCACTGTATTTATTTATTTTGAAAATGAATTTGCGTAAAGAAGACATGGTACCATAATTTATATGCGTTAATAACCATGATGATATATTTCAACGTCTTGTATCAAAGCTAAATGATAACGATTTAAAACAAAATAATAAGTTCACGACAAAAAAAAATAAAAGTCAACCAATTTTTTATCTCCCATATTAGGCCGCTTCCACTAAATTTCGACGACTTATCACAAATTGATACTCACATAATTTTTTTTTCTACAATTTAGCTGTAATTCATTTAAAACACCGTATGACACAAATCGATGTTTCTTTGTTTGAAAAAAAAAAGTTCTGCAAAAGTTTTGACCAAACAGCACACGCACAAGAAATGGCCCACGTAAAAAACTTTAGGCGACCAAGTTAAAACTTCAGAAGAGCGCTCGCACTTATGAAGCATTAACATTGCAACATAATGTTACGAACGTTAAGTAGCGTAAAAACATATTGGCAACACAACGTAGTGCTGAAATTTGAACGCAAGACTTAATGTACTTTTTAAAAGGCGAGCGTACTTTTTGTGGAATTTTTTTTTTTTGAATACTAACAAAAAACAGTTTCTTTAACAATTTTTACACATTGGAAAACAAGTCAATATAAACATATTAAATGGGAGAATATAACATAGGTGAAGCAAATTCTCTGAATTAAAAAAAGAATCACTCCATTGTACCTTCAGTGCTTTTCAAACTGCTAATGTACTAAAAAAAGAGTACAATTGTGCTGAAAATGCCATCAATGAGTTTAACTTGCACACTGAAGAAACTCGCATATGTCTGTATGTTATGACGTTCAGTGTGCATTTGTGCGTGTTTCTATGAAGGCTAACAAACTTTTCCGTTGCAACAGCAAAGACTTGTTTACACTTTCTGCTTGAAGAATACCAAATGTAGCTGCCATTTAAGCTGCAATCAATGGTAGAACAAGCAGCAACTGTAATTTGAAGTAAACGCCAAGAACAAAAAAAAAAGAAAACATCAAGAACATGTGTTAGTTGTAACATTTATAACCCTGTCAAGGAACAATGTCACTGTAGAAAGTCCTAAGGAGTTGCAGTAATGAAGTAAAGAAGTTGAAAGGAGTGACTTTTAACTGTTATGTAGTGATAGCACTTAATGATTATATTTTTTTTTAAAGAGTTATATAGATAATCGGAGCATTGTGAGCTATACCTGCACGTATTGAAACTCTAACTGTGTGAAATTCAGCAAAATAGTGAACGATCGCCTAAATGCGCTGAAGCAGCTCTTTCCCAATAAAACTTAAATTGCTCACATAAAAATAGTTTGTAACGCTTTGGCGCAAAATATACTAAAACGATTTTAATTATCTCATTTTTAAAACATCATACGTATGCTGAACAAGATTATTGCATACTCATTTATTTTATTTTCAAAGAAAAAATATTTTATTTTTTAGTTTTTTCATTACTTATGCTTTTGCTGCTTCTTGAGCTCTGTGCTGTTATTGGTGTTTTTTTCTCAATCTTATCGTTTGTAATTGGTTTCGAATTTCAAAGGACTTCCTTCCAATTGTTTTCAATATCAAGTTTTGAATATCAAGTGAAAAGCCATGAGTACCACTAGCTTACTATATAAATTTTGATTAAGAGCTGTTCGGCCTTATAAGTCATAAATAATAAAAATAAATTTTCAATATACCGCTACTTAATAGCTGCATTTTGCTGCCAATTTAAAACAATCTACTGCAATAAGAACAACATGATACCCAACTATGTATTTCTTCTACAATTTTACAATCAAATGCATGCATATTGCACTCAATTAATTGAGTGCTTTTCTACATCCCAAAGTCACTTTTAGATGTGTACTTTGCTGTCTTCATTACATCCTATTTCCTATTACAATTTCAAAATCAATTTTCACTTTATTTTACAGATCCGCCATTGGTAACATTACGCTTGGGCTCAACGCTAACGCCAAATGATATCAAGGAAGGCGATGACGTTTATTTTGAATGCCACGTACAATCAAATCCACAATGGCGGAAACTACTGTGGTTGCATAATGTAAGTACCGATGCTATTGGAGTTCAAGTATGTGAAGGAATTCTAATTTGTTATGATAGCATTTGGCCTTTCACAGGAAAGGGGGGAGGCGGCGATTCATGTTTAGTATTGTAAAATTGCTAAGGTTTGCATAGGTTTATGGTTTAACTAATGCTACCACGGACACATGTTCCATTGTGGCTTATGGTAAATTCTTGTTGCTGTACATACATATGCGCAATTGATGTTGGCATAAATGATGACAATGCGGAAGGCTAAGTGAAGGTTTCAATTTCAAGGAAATTGTTGTATAGTTTTCGAGTGCAGTAGTAATGTGAAATTTAATTTAAAGCTAAAAAGCTTAAGCCAAACTATTAAATGACATTTGATTTTAAGAACCTTTTTATGTTTTCATATTTAAAAGAATTAGCTCATTTGATTATGGTAAATTTTTGAGAGTTTGGTTACAAAAATTTTAGTGCCAGACATATTGTATAATTTAAAGGTAGAAAAGAAAATGAAAAATTATGAAATGAGTAACATGGGAGACAAATTTTTATTAGTCCCAATATTTTTTTATACTGAGAGTCATACCTGAGGGGACGTCCATTAGTTACGTGAGATGTTTTTTTGAAAATTCGGACCCCCCCCCCCCTCCCCTTGGTGAGATTTGGTGAGATCTGGCGGGACCAACCCCCTCCCTCCCGTTAGATTTAAATTATAATTTTTAATGTAAATTCTATGCATTAAAAAGTTGACGTGAGGTTTTCCTTGACCCTCTCCCACCCTTTGTGAGATTTGGTGAGATTTTGCCTGACCCCCTCCCTCCCTATTTTTGCTCACGTAATTAATGGACGTCCCCTTATCTCGCTGTCGAAATCTAAATTGTATGATATTTTGTCATAATATTACTCATACGTCATGTTACATGTAAGTTTTACTTTTGTATAATCAGATTTATATGCAGCGGCCATAAACAAAAAATTGCATAATTAAATTTAATTAATGAAGCAATTCAAAAACATTAAAGAATACAAGCCTGATGTGCATCGCACGAATAATAGACAAGATTTGTAAAGAAGTTTTTCTTTTTCAACTGATGCTTAGTAATTTGTGTTTGAAAACCACCATGTGCAAATAATGAACCTCAATCAAATTTGTCAAGCAACACTTAAAGCGTTACAGAGAAGTCTGGTCTCAATATGCAGCAAGAAAACTATAAATAGCATAAACAATAAAACTAGCAAGTAACAAATAGCATTGTACCATACAACAAACTCACTAACCAAACAATCAAGCACAGTAGTAAATTCAATCAAAGCAGCTTATTGTCAATAAGGTGGCTCAGTGCACATCGTATGTACGAGTATGTATGTTTGTATGTACGATTATGTAGCAACAAAACTCAATCGAGTTTAACAAAAATAACAAACAAATATCAATGAAATAAGTTCAATGAGAATGTACAGTGTAGTATTGTATGTAATTTAAAGAGACTCACAATATTCTTCTTACAAAAATCAAAATTTTTCACTGTGCTACCAAATTTATCATTGAACGTACGTATGTCAATGATTGTCCATTGAAATCCCCACGGATGTTGAGTTGTTTATGCACAGAACAATTGAATTGAAACATTGTTAGTGCTTTTATCTCCTTAGTGCTGTTGTAGTTGTAACTTAAGAGCAGAGCAGTAACACCCACCACTAGAAAGCGACCAAAGCTAAGTCATTTTAATTCCTTTATATGCTATGGGTTTCCTTATTTGACCCTCTGCAATATTTGGTTTTAGAGATTATTTTGCCCAATTGTGTGCATGCATACGTATTTATAATTTGTATTTGTGTTGTTGCTAAGGACACTCCTTGGTGTTGTGGCTGTTAGACATAAACATGCTTGTATAAATGCGGTTATAAAATCAGCGTACATTAAAAGCTAAACGATAGCATAATAAAGCTTTAGTGCACACACATATATAATAATATATACCCAAAACGCAATATGTGTATATTAGAGTGATTCTTAAGAAAGTTTTTTTGGAAGTTGATGACAATCTATCCTTATAAAATTTGCATAAAAATCTGCAAAACTCCCCAAAGAGCTGAAAAAAAGTTCAATTGTTAAGTAAATAGAATTCGAATATAGTCATATTCCAGAGCTTAAGGACCAAATCGAAAGTCAAATTCGGTAAGAGGTAGAAGTATAGTATAAACATTTATATGGACTATCTAATAACTTCATACGAGCAGCAGCATACTTTTTAAATAACCTCAGCAACCTCAGTCAATTCTCTGCAAATGAAATCAATATTTATAGGGAAGTTTACATTAAACTCGTACCGACAAGGATAATTTTTTAATTTGCTGTATCAGCCATATCAAATACATATGGAATTTTCCATTGATAAGATTTTGTTAATTAAGATATTTATTTTATAATATAAATTAAATGTTCTTTTAATATGATTCAAATACTTTAAGCTTACACAAAAATCTAACCTAAAATTATTTAAATTTGAAAATTTTCCAACAGACCAAAATTTTAAAATTTCATTGAACTACCTATAAAAGATAACATCGCATACAACGCTCAAGTACTTAATTTAAATGAAAACCTCTAAGAGAATCCTTTAATCTACCACAAAAACAACAATTCGTGCTTAAAATGAAATTATTGTTATTATACTTTTGTAGTAGTGCTCTTATTTGTCTGCACCTCCTTTTGATTTTCTTGCATTGGTAACAACGTAGTAGTAGTTAGTAGCAAAAGTAGAAGTAGTAGTAGTAAGAGTAGTGGCTTCGCAACATTTATTAATTTCATGCCCATAATAGCAACAATAAAAAGAGAAGTAGATTTTACAAGAATTGCTATAAAATCTACACAATAAGAATTGTAAGAGAAGTCAGTACTGCATAGTACCCTGACAGCATGTGAAAAATTTTGGCAATATTTTCATTACTTGATTCAGTTGAGTAAAGTAAAGTAGTAAAATTGCTCTACACTTTTATACATTGATTGTCTGTGCCTTAGGCTACAACCAGACGTAGCATCTATGGTAGCTACTTCTCAACTATTTGTAAAATGCTTAAGTAAACTAAAGAAAGTTCTTACAATTTTATAGAGAACAAATGATTAAGCAGCTTCAGGGTATTAAAATTGCCATGGCATATGCACTAAGCCTGAAAACATTGCATCTATGCAGTTCAATTAGCAATCCAGCTATTCGGCTGAAAGATATTAAATTTGAATATCATGGCAATTACCGACTTATTCTATGGAATAAAGGCAGCAATTTAAAAAATTTCTGTGAATTAAAGAGACACATAATTTTTTTTATAGAAAAATGTAAAAAATTAAAAAAACCAAATATATATTCCTAAAATAATTGGTAGCAAATAACAGTTATTTTTATAGGATGAAAAACAAATCATATAATATTAGCTAAAAGCCAAGCCGCAAAGATGATATGGAGAAGGGGACTTACTTTCTTTATTACAGCTAAATGCATGAGCAGCGATCAAAGCACTGAACATAAAAATCGTGATCTCTAGGTGTGCAGATGTCGCTACGTTCGTAATACGGCAGCACACAATAGAGCTATGCTGGAATATCCAAAAATGAGAAAGAAGTTAAGAACTGTTGTAGTAGTGATGAAGGGGCATTGTGTCATTGGCTTTACAGCAGCCAGATATAAGTAGTGCCTCATTCAGAGACTTATGCTGGAGTTGTGGATAAGAAGAAGAGCTTGAGACAATTAACCCTTAAAAGCCTTACATTTTTCGAAAGCCAACAACCGTTCAATTCCACCTTTAAGCGCTGCTCATATGCTTCTCTCTGCGAGAAGACTACAACGACTGGCTTCGTGACCGTCTTCACTGACGGAGATAACAAAGTCCATGATGGGAAACTTTTTGACCCTATTGAGGTTCTCAAAACCCGATTTCCATTTAAATCAAAATGCGAAGTTGGATATGAATTGAGCACACAGTTGCCGGCAAGCGTTGGAGTGGCACACTCAGGGTACTAGCGGCCATCCTAGATCATCGTGGAAATGTTATCTATGTAGATCAAGAAATACGTTAGTCGGGGAAATAGAGATAAGATCATGCACGTTGGAAGAGTTTTGTGAAATGAAGGATATAAGAGTAATAATGTTTGAATAATAATACACTAGTTATAAAAAATTTAGAGCTCTGGGACACTGTTGGTCCCTGCAGAGCGCTATACTTTTTTTCACTGTTATTTTCGTAATAACATTTTATCATGAGAAATAAATAAAAACATTGTACGCAAATATAGCTATTTCACTGACTGTACTTCTGTGGGTTTTGAATGGTTTGTTTGCTTGACTTTGTCAGCGAAAAAGCTATATGTGCTTACAATATTTTTAGATTTTTCCTATGATAAAATGTTATTACGAAAATAACGTAATAAAAATTATGCAGAATGCAAGCAATATTTGTAGAAAGTAATTTGGAATATTGCTTGGCAATGATGAAAAAAATTGACATTTTCATCTTGGGGAAAAAATTTTCCTGACCTCAAATCTGTTTTAATAAGCATTAAACTCAAGTCATTTCTCTCTCATATTAATATAAATACACAATAAAATTTTAAGCGTAAAAACCATTGGGGTTTTTGAGAAAATCCGACTCATTTTTTTCATAAAACTCGCTATAACTCTGCCAATTTTCAACAGTTTTCAAAATTTCTTAAAGATTCTGACAGAGAATCAGAAGTTCTATTAGAATCAAGAGACAAAAATTAATTATTTTATTTGAATGAAAATGCGACTATTTTGAAACAATTTTCAACGATTTTTCAAGCTCTGACACTAAAACTTTAAATGAGCATAACTTCGTAAAAAATAATTTTCAATCAAATCGGGGGACGGTATATTCATTTAATTACTTTGAAAAACAACATATTTAATCGACAACCAATTCCGCAATTTGAAGTCACTCCAACTGCATGGTTTGAGATGGATTTGGTCATAAGAAATCTCACTTTGCCTTCCTTTTTAAAAATTTATAAAAAAAAAATTTTAAAAAAAATATTACTCATACGCCGCCGTATCAGCATCATCAGCCAGTCACGTTATATGAGTAAATCATAACTAATTAAAATTCCTTATAGCAACATTCACTTTTAACATAATTTGCTTAACATTTCCTTTCATCATTTATTTTACTCAACGTTATTTTCTTCTCTTCAACTTATTTTTTAGGGCATTCACCTGGAACACAACACTTCCGCACGCGTTATACGCTCCAACCAGAGTTTGGTGCTGCAGAAGATTACGAAGCACTACGCGGGAAATTATGCATGCAGCGCCATTAACGATGAAGGTGAAACTGTCAGCAATCAGTTGCCGCTGCGTGTAAAATGTAAGTTGTGTTACCAGCAGCAGCAGCAAATGAAATAAAATTGAGGGCAAAAAGGCTGGAAAAAAAATGGGTGCTTACACTGTAAGCCAACCTGCTTCATACGCCATGCCATTGCCATGCCATGCAATGCAATGCGTTTACTGTGTAAACTTTATTTAAATACTTGAAGCCACTACTGCCGGAAATGTTAAATGTGGGCACATATAGTTACATATATACATAAAGACGGGTGGGTGTTAAAAAGTTTTTATACTTCAGCTAACAACATTTCGAGTGGGAGTGCAGTATTAAGAAAAACTGCAACTTTTTAGGAACGGAATTTATTTATTTTCTCAGGTACTTAAATACGTGGGTAGATGTTATGCCCAAGTATATATATGTTTCTTATGAAAATGGATTAAAGAGTTTAAAGAAAAGAAATTTCATATTAATTTTAAGATGTAATTGAAAGCATCGATTTATTGTTAATTTTTCCGCTTATTCAAGAGGTCCTTAGAGATTACTATAATCATAATGGTGCACTAGCTTTTTCAGTCGCATAACAATTGCGTTTTGTCTCGATGCTGTTGCTGTTTTTTCTGCTCCTATCTCTTTAAAACTGAGGAAAGCAACCAGAAAGAAACACTGATGCCCTGCATAAGACAATATCTGAACAATTTTTATGCTTATCAGTCGAAGATAATCAGTGGGTATAATATCAACGGTATAGAGCTAAATGGCCAAAGTAATAATTTAAATACTATCATTCAAAGAAGCTTTGATCTTTCAGTGGCCACCCTATACAAATATCTTCTGACATCATTTTTTCAAAACGCACTGTTGTCAAGTTCAATGCGAATGAGTAACAAACATCAGTTTGCTTGAAAAACATAACGTTTCCACCCTTCATGGGACTCTAGTAGAATAAGTTAATCTTGGAAACTAATAAATTTTGAGATCGGGAACTTACTGTTTTGACCTTATATATACATATACTAGCTGTCCCGGCAGACGTTGTCCTGCCCTCTCCGGTAGGTGTTCTGGATGTTGTATGAATTCAAGCGATGGAATGTATAAACGAAACAGCCCATTTTTCCGGTGAATCTTACTTTTTCCTGTACTTTCATATATCAAGTCCCATTCATCTGCGTCCAGTACTTGATAATATATAATTAACATGATTTTGGCGGGCGTGTCACTGCCCATTTTTCTAAACAAAACTTTGCAAAAACTTTCTATAGACCACTAACTAGAAACTTTTAAAAAACGATTATGAAGTCTTCTTGAAAATTCTATTTAAAAAATACTTTTATATAAAGGCCACCCTAATAGTAGGAGAGCTGGCAGCCACTTTGAGCAACCTACTAGATACAAAGCTAAAATTTAGTCTGTGCTTGATTTAGTACTAGTAAAATAAGAAAATCAAAATGTGGCAGGCTTGGTGCGGTCGCGAAGGTACACCCTAAAATTTTCGAAGGTACACCCTAAAATTTTCAAAATTTTGTAAACAAATATTATAGCTTATTAAATTATCTTTCATACGACATCTATATTTTGGAAATCCCTTCAGCCGTTCACCAGTTATAATGATTTTTTCAAAAATATTTTGCATTTC
Source organism: Meiosimyza platycephala (assembly GCA_963662105.1). Lineage (NCBI taxonomy): Eukaryota > Metazoa > Arthropoda > Insecta > Diptera > Lauxaniidae > Meiosimyza > Meiosimyza platycephala. The sequence goes on from OY759210.1 coordinate 88,873,527, forward strand.
GAACCGTTTAGGGTGTACCTTCGCGATCGCGCCAATTCTGCCAGATATTGATTTTCTTATCTTACTAGTACTAAATTACATATACACAAAATTTTAGTTGTGAGTGTATTTTTTTTATGAATAGTTTGCATATTGAAAATTTTAGAGTGTACCTTCGCGACCGCGTCAAGGCTGCCAGATTTTCATTTTCTTTTTTTACTAGTACTAAGTCAAGCACAGACAAAATTTTAACCTTGTATCTAGTAGGTTGCTCAAAGTGGCTGCCAGCTCTTAGGCTATAAGTATGTGCCTCTAAATTTAACAGCCGTGTGATGTAAATTTCATGGGAATGGATTAAGCGGTCTTCGAAAGTGATGTTTTAAAAATATGTTTGTCTGAGGGCCACTCTAAATAAAAGTTTTGCAGCCTAAGCTATGGTGTGAATTCAGTGTAAATCGATTGGTCGGTCTTCGTGAAAATGCTATTTTGAAAACATATTGGTATGAGGGCCATCCTAAAAATGCAATTTAAGCAAAAGTTTTCTAGCTTAATCTATGCCTCTTAATATAAAAGCCACGTGCTGTAAATATTATATAAATCAATTGAGCGGTCTTCGTGAAAATCCTATTTTTAAAATATTTTTGTATGAGGGCCCACCCTAAATGTGCACTTAATCGAAATAAAAACTATCATATGTTATGTCCTAAGTTAGACCAAATTACAGATATCAGCCAATTTTCATAAAAATTGGTTGAATGGTTCCAGAGTTTACCTCGGACAATCACCGTGAGATTAAGATATTATGTGAATAACTGAAAGTAGTGAAGACCTAGCATGAATTCTAAAAATATTTTAACGTTTAAAAGCTACCAAGCTTTTCTATTTTTCAATTTTAAAATCCATAAAAACATAACGTTTGTTTTTTGTGTAACTTTAAGCATTTTCTGCAGATTATGTTTTTCTCGTTAGCATAAAAACTTTTGAGCGCATCATTCTCAATGCTAAGCCACCGACAGCAATATTTCGCTTGAAGACACAGTGATAGAAGAGCAGATTTATCATATCCCTTTTTTTTATTCGTTTTTATTTCAAAAATCCTCACATTAGAAGAAAATGCAAAAACTTAGCATGAAAGCAAATAAAAATGAAATCTGCCATAGAGGATACAAGAAAACTGCATCTTTTTTTTTCGCAATTGTTCAAATACTAAAACAATGGCAGAAACAAAGAAATAATGACACAAAAAGAAACAAAAACAAAAAAAAAAAATACCGAAGAGAAAAGAAATACGGTACTAGAAACGGAAACGGAAATTGATGGCAAACATGGCGCGGATATTGCATTGAATTTGCATAATCGCAGGTTTTTAAATCATCGTTAGGTAAGAAATCGTAAAAAAAGTAGAAAATATTGGAAGGAGAGAAGTGAAAACTAAAGCTGGTTACAGCGAGTGAAATAATGGAAATAGGATGCGTTATAAAAACAGAAAGATATAAAACAACAAAATTCAAAGTATAAAATAAAAATTCTTGATAGCAAAATATATTTGAGTTTATGTTGAAGTTACAAAAAAAATTTTTTTTTTTTTCATTGTTTTTATTGTTCAAATCATATAGCTCAATATAAATATTTTTATTAATATAATATATATAATAAAACACAATTTACATTTCAGATACACCCATTTGTAAGCACATTGATCGTGTCATTTTAATTGGCGCCTCAAAAGATGAAACTGTTGAAGTTGTTTGTGAAATTCAAGCGGATCCACCACCAAGGTATGACATTATTTTTTACTTTAAATATGATAAGCGTATGAAATCAGCCAGGCAGAAATGCAGCAACAACATTCTGTAGAAGCAATCTTAAAATAATTTCATTTGAACGCACTTAATGAACAGGAAGTTACTTCCTGTTGTTGTCGTTTTGCTCACAGGAAATGTCGCAATTTGTGTTGGTTTGATTGATTTGCAAATGACAGACGTCAGTCATTTATGTGCATTTGCATAGAGGTATGAACTTGTGATAAAGTTTCAAGCACTTGATATAAGAAGTTATTTTCAACAAGACCTTTATGAAACAATTTATGTACTTATAACGAAAGTCAAGTAGAAAACGTTTGTACTAAAAACTTCTTAAAATATACTGAAGCATATTTTATGCAATGCAAATGCAATCATCTATACTATCTTTATCTTTAATATAGAAAAAACTTATGTTACAAAGCTTTATAATGACTTCAAATTCTTGAATAAAATATGACACGTTTAATCAATAGCGTACTGATGCATAGTTTACATATAAATAGTTCAGATAGTGACAGCATTCGATTTTCGATCAAATCAAACATTTAAAATTGCAATAAAATGGATATATTACATTCCCAATATAATCAACAAGCACTAAAGGATAGCATCAAACGTGTCTGTCCTAAATCTTTGCGAAAACGATATGGCAAAACATATTCTCTAAAACCAATTGGCAATGTGCGTGCTAGTGGTCTGCATGAGTGCATTTGCTGTGTCAACAGAATATTCTACTCACTGTCAAATACAATGGTTCTGTTGGCATTCTGCGATTCATCAATAACTTCACACAAAACAGAACGATTCAACTAAATGTTTTGACTTCTTTTGCACTCTGACTCGTATTTCGCTGTAAACGTTGCTCAAGCTAAACAAGACATTTACAACAAACACAAGAACTCTTCCCTGTTATGCTTATTTTTATTGTTGTGCTTTTTTATAAATAAGGATTTGTATTGTTGTTGCATCAGTCAGAGAAAAAAAGAAGCGAGCGCACAAGCAAACATCAAAGCGCACATTGACGACAGCTTCTTTCATTTCGATTGATCAGTGTACTTATATTTCTACACTCATGTTGTTCTTGTTTGATGGAAATGACGAAGGTTTGTTCTTATATTCCCTATCAAATTAAATTTGTGTAACTTACTTATTAGTATTGCCATTGCAACAGTAAGTTCCTCGCGCAAAGCAATACAGCAAGCACAATAATAGACAACAAGTCACTATAAACCACGAACACTTCAAGTTTTCGTAGAATATTTTATTTGCTAATGCAGCATTCATCTCTCTTGATTGGTGCTTAGTTTTATTTTGATTTGATTTATGATTTGCATACGCAAGAGCTCAATAAATTCGCAGTCGTGCCGGCTGATTTGATGATCGCTGCAAGTGCACTCCTGCAGACCTCTAGTGCGTACAGTTGTTGACTGATAAATTACTAATTTCTAGGATAGTTCATAACAAATTATGTGTATAGATTGCACATACATAGCATTTCGAGTAACACATTACACTTAATTCTGTTTTTACACGGTCTTTTTTTACTCGGTTTTGATTTAACACGGTTTGAAAATAAACAAATTTTAAATTTTTTTACACGATTTTATTCCATTTAACACGATTCAAAATCTTTTGGGCTTGAATTTTTTTTTTTGCATGGGTTTTCCTGGAATCAATTACCGTGTAAAAACAGAATTTGGTGTACCTACGAAATCCAGCGTATAGATTTGACATATGACTTTTTTAGTGGCTTAAATGCCTTGGTACCTTAAGAATGACATAGTTAAAGGGTTATGGTGAAAAAAATATCTAAAAACTCGAATCTTGAAATTTGGTGGTACGCTGATGAAACGTACTGGTTAGTACTGGAAACTTCAGAAACGCTTTTCCCGAAATAATGTTTTCCACGTTGGCCGTGCACATAGCTCAGACAATTTTTAACCGATTGCCTCAATGACTATATACTGAAAACTATATTCTTTGAGGAAGAACATTGGATCTTTCCTTGGTATTGTGTGAATTTTTAAATAGAAGCATTTTCTGTAGATTTTTTAAAAATTTTTTGTTAATTTTTTTAACAATCCTTAATTTTTGCAAAATTCGAGGATTACACAGGCCAACAAAATTTAACCAAAACTCAGACCCAGAAACCAGACTATATATTTCCGAAGGCTTTTGATGTGCTGAATCCAAATCTGGCCTCAAAAATTCTCTATCAACTCTGGTTTTCGAGATAGCCTAACCTAAAAGTCCAAAAAACGTGGTTTTTGGCTATATTTGAGGTTATTTTGTATCGCGAATAAATTTTTTTCCAAAACTGGTTGCGGCATCTGAAAGTATTATTCTTACCCTTCAAAATCCTGTTTAAATTATGCCGATATCTTTTTTTTTTCTCCGAAATATCGTAACGATTTGGATTCAGCGCATCAAAAACCTTCGGAAATATATAGTCTGATTTCAGGGTCTGAGATGCTGTCAGCCTGTGTTATCAATATAATCCTACGTACTTCTCTAGCTATTTCCAACTCCAAAACTTTAAAATTGTCCAGTTTGGTTTCGTAATAATTATTATCTAATATTCAGATGTTTAATGTTTTGGTTAAGAAGATCGGTATAGCAACTTTTTTTTTCGTTGGTTGTTAAGTACTAGGCAGAATAAAAAAAGTTTCTTTCAAACCTTTTATCAATAAACTCAGACAAAGTAAAAAAAAATTGTGCCAGTGATTTTTTAAGAGATTTCAGAGAATATCTAAAACTTCAAACCAATTTTTATCGCTTTCTGTTATAGAACGATTTTTTCAAAGTCTGTTAAAAAAAATACTTTGAAAGTAGACAAATTCATCATCATCATCATCATAGCAGTACATGACTTTAAAAAAAGAGAAAAGAGTTAGTTTTTATCACTCAGATGAAAAAACACTCACAAATTTTAAAGGACATATTTTAACTTAGCCTACAAATGACGGTCTTGATCTTCATATGAATAGTAGAAGAAGAGTGATCTTGATAGTTTTTGGTTACTCATTACTAATAAAATTTTTTTTTAAATAATATATTATACTTATATTGCTGTCATCAATAAAATGTATATCATTTGAAATTACTTTTTAAGCAGTTATCTCTTATGTAAATAGTTTTACGTATTTTTCTTGAATCGCTTACTCAGTAAAGTCTATATGTGAACCTTAAAGTTTAAAATATTTCTAAAAACTTCTATCCTTACATGTGTGCAACTTATGCGCCTACATTCAAGCACTTTATAATAAATCACTCAAAGCCAGCAATGACATATCTACAAAGCAGAGCTTTAAGGGTTACACACAAAACTTCGTACATCACTCAAAATTATACGAATTTTAATTTGAGAAGCAACTCATTTTTTGACGCACACACACAAACAAAGACAAAGAAATATTTAAAGCTTGTAAAACACTTTAATTGCTTCACCACAGTGACGCCCCAAAAATTCAGGACTGAAGAGACACTATTATTTACAACAATGCAGAACACAACCATCATCTACACAGTCACTATTAACTATATGCTCCTGCTACTTTCTACAAAAAGTAACAGCCCTTAACATATGTTACAAGCGTGAATCGAAAATTTGCCATTTCGCACTTTGAATTCCAGCACTTCCTGCTTATCGCACAGACACTCCTAACTTGTCTTCCAGCGCCGGAACTATGCAAATGAGTGAACACAAGTGAGCTTTCCCCTCTCACTGCTGCATTGGTATTGGTACTACTGCTGCTACGGAAATGAGTAATGCGTTGTTTTGTGGTGCCATAATGGGATGTGGTAAAGGGTACACTGAAGTTTAAAATTTCCCCAACACTTGATGGAAATATAATTAAATGTGGTACGGTCATTTTGCTAAAGCTGACAGTTGTCCCTAAATGTTGCTCAGCATTAGCATTTTCTTTTTCAGTGTATAGTCTAACATCTCTATGTTGCTGCTGCTGCTGCTGCATACTTAAAGTAAACATCTTCAAATTTTCTACAGCATAAAGTTGGTCTTTGTCTTTCTTGCTGTCTCACTCTTTTCGCTTGTAATCCTTTTAAGTCTTTGTTTTTCTTTTTCTTTAAGCAAATATTCCTCAATTAATTTTTCATGCTTTTGAAATGAAAATGATGTGGATTTTTCTTTTTTTTTTTTTTGCTTGTTGTGATGTTTATGTTGCTGTTACAGTTGTTGTTCTTTCTTATTGCTACTGCCAGCTGCCGTTCGTGATTAATTATTTCCGCCTTTAAGTTGTATCCTTGGTTGCTGCTTAAGCGCATTGTAACATATGCCAAAGTCTGCAAAAAGTTTTTCGTATGCGAGTATTTAAATTTTGGTTTTTTTTTTTAATGAAAAGAAAAGTGTGTTTTGATTAATTAACTCATCATAATTTGAGATTGTTGTTACAAATGAGTTGAGGATTTTTTTAATCCTATTTAAATAATAAGCTCTAATTTGAGAGGAAAGAGGTTTGTTTAAAGAAGAAATTTCTACGATAAGAACTGCTTTGATGATAAATTAAGCAAGGTTACTAACGAAGTTGATTATGTTGTCATTATTACATCTATAGATCCATTGAGCTTTCGATATTACATAAAGTTGATTTTTCGAAGAAGCGTCTTTGAGTTGTGGTTATTGCAACTTAATGGGGTGTGGCTACCTCCATATAATAAAAACACTTAAAACTTTATATCTGGGAACTTATGAAAGCTACTTTTACTTTATTCATGGATGTAAATAGCTTGCACCAGATACCTTAAAAAATGTGAACGGGGTGGAAAAATAATTGTATGTTCAATCGGAAATATATTTAGAATGAGAGTCAATATACATAAATAAATTCCACAATAAAAAAATTTTTTCTCAAGGTAATTAAAAATTATCTCGAATATTTTCATAGCGTAATTTTGCTACTTTCGCTTTGATGATTTGTCAATTCGCTCAATGAAGACAGCGCATGCTACCCAAATTAAACTCTGCGGTATTTTCGAAAATTTTCGTTAAATAGCTTTCTTAAGGCCGTCAACATTTTGAACTTTTCAATGCCTACCTTGACCTGCGAAATACTCCAAAGAGATAAATTCATCGGGTTGAGGTCGGACATTTTTTTTCCGAAATGTACCACGGATCGTTGCTTTTCAACCATTCGCAGACAATTTTCGCACGATGGAATGGAGCGGAGTACGGCGGGTAGATAATCGCTCTAATCCTTATAGGATTAGCACCGTCAGCCTCTTGTAAGACCTTGTCCAGATACGTTTGACCATACATATTTACTTCTCGTTTCAAAAACTGCTGCGGAGAGCATTGATCCTTGAGATGAAAAGCGACAACTGCTGTGGTTCGAAACGTTAAGCCTCTGTGGTATTTTTCGTGCGCTGCGTTGAGAATTTAATTTAATTTATGCAATTATATCGAGTAGTTCAAAAATGGAGGCAGCTAAAGATTGACAACACTTTATTCCACGTACCCTGTAGATTCGGTTCTAAATCATTTTTAAGTCTCACGTATGCTTAGAACAAAATGCATTCTATTAAATAAAAATAAACAAAACAGAAAAATAAAAAATTTTTAAAATAGAAATGTTTTACGTGTAGTGGGTTCTTTTTGTTTCGATAAGTTTTCATCGAATTCTTTATGAAATCTGAAATGAAATCTTAATGAAAGTTTGAATGCAATCTTTTTTGATTAAGTTAAAAGAAAATGTTCTCTTTTTTTTGTGTGCTAAAGCAAACATTTATTGAAATGCACGAAAGTACTGCAATTCTAAGTCACAAGCGGAATCTGTGTAGCGAATGAGGTATTCCACAAAGGATCACAAAAACATGTTAAAGTTCTATAAACAGCATCCAATTTATACATGCTGCGCATATGTATGTGTATGTGTGCGTGTATATATATTGATTTTACAGCGGCATCCAGTAGTATTTAATATTTCATATGGTATTGTCAAAATTTTCCCAATGGTAAACAAAAAAGGATTTTCAGAGAAAATGAATGCTGCTTCGAATATCAATGAAACATAAGTCAAGTATGGAATTGTTGGCAACATCGCAGAGTCTGGTTTTCTTGAACCTTACCGGGCGAGCTTTTCTGCAGATTCATTACTTTCAATATCGCTAATTCCATGAATTCAGTTAAGATATGTTAGGGCTATGATAGCACCTTTGATTTAACGACATGGAAATGATTTCGGGGCTGCCTGATTGCCTACAAGGATTGTATTATAAGCCAATAAACGTTTGAACTTACTACACTGAGAAAACGATTTGTTTGAATATAACAAATGCATATTTTATATAGAGCAAAGAAATATTTGATTGAGTCAAACATAAAATGCAACAACTACCACTATTTGATACAAATTCAATATGTTTGACTCAAATAAATATTTGATTGCTCTATATGAAATATATATTTTTGATATTCAAACAAATTGTTTTCTCAGTGGACTCTTGTTTATATTATGATTCTGAATGGAAAGTTACCAGTACTTTAGTCCCACCAGTAATTATAAATATCAGTCGCTTCTTTGGGTTTCCAATCCTACTGAGAATCAGTATTTTAATGTCGGTGATGAAATCTTAGTGGTTGACAATATATACCCGAAAACGTTACAGAGACCCTTTTGTTTCTTTGATACTCAAAATTTCCAAAAAATCGTAACTGGTTTCACTTAACCAGTTAGATTTCATTAGCCTTAGAGTCCTTCATGCTGTTGTAAGAACATATTTAATAATAGGAAATGAATTGCCATTTACAGTCAAGCGTGTGGATTGTCTTTCATAGCTCATGTAATACATATTTCAATTATTCTATACACTTAGCCTATTCAGTTTTCGTTTCTTTGTGTAGATTTTGCATTCTTCTAGGCGTGGCACACACTCAAAATAATCTCTTGTGTCGTTTATATCGTCTTGGAGTATACGGACATTTTTCATGTCTTCCCGAATCACGTATTTCCTGTTCTAGCGATTGTTTCCTCGATAATTTAGAACGGCCGCGTTTTCTGCCATAATTCTATATGAAATTGGTTGGTATTTGAAAGATTTAGAGGGACCATTGGAGACCTCATCAAGTAATCATCCAAAGTATGCATAGAACTAACAAATGCAACAGATGGCGTTGATGGAAATTTATTTTTCGAACCACAGATATTTTCATTTTTTGTGTTATATCTGCAAAGTGTTGCAGCCCTGAAGTTACAGAAGATGTTTGACATTAAAAGTTAAATCGCAAGAGTTAAACCTTTACGAACTATGAACTAATTGAAGCAAGGCAATAGAGGCCAGATTTGTTTACTGCTCACTAGTTTTTGCTGCTCTTTTCAACCTCAGATTATAAATTTTTAAGTCTTCATTACCTTTTACAAACTACCGATAAAATTGCAATATGCATTTGGAGAGGGTTACAAACGCAATTTCATGCCAAAAGTTCTTCAAGATTTCATCAAAAAAGTTGCCTTACACAAACAAATTTTTTCTCTTGAACTTTAAAAGGTAAGCGTGTGGTCATGGATTAATTTTCAAGTTGTAGAAAATTACTCTAAGATAAAAAATCCTCTTACATGATGTTTTTTATATTTAAATTAATTTTGTGATACTTAGATGGTATCAGTGTCGTATCAGAAATAACACGATTTTTGAAATTGAAATCATATAATTTAATTTAAAATAACATTTATTTCATACGTTTTTTTTTTTTCAGAACATTTCGCTGGAAATTCAATAACTCAGGCGAAACCCTAGATGTCGGCAGCGAACGTTTCAGTGTAAATGGCAGCCGCAGCATATTGAAATATACACCGGTAACTGATCAGGTGAGTGTGCAAATACATAGAGCACCCATAAAATAGCAAAATAAATAATAAATATTATATTAACTTATTTAATTTTTGCTCAATTGTAATTTCTAACTTTTTTTTTCCACCCTTTGTAACAGGACTATGGCACCTTATCGTGTTGGGCTGCCAACGAGGTTGGTACACAAAATCAACCTTGTCTCTTTCAAGTGGTTTTGGCTGGTAAGTTGATACGCATTCGTGTAAATATTCAACAACATACACCGATAACTAAGTAGAAGGAGTATAAATTCGTATCTTAAATATGTTTATTTAGGTCACACATGTCAAGTGTCACTTGCACTTAACTCAATTTGTTGAAAAGTTTTGCGTTTCCGCTACAACGCTGCTCCTTCACCTTCTTGTTGGAATATTCTGTAGTTTATGTTTTTTTCTCTTTTAATTTCTTTTACATATTCTTTTGCACTTTGAATTGCTGCTTAATTTCCTGTGCAAATACAAATAGAACTGCACTCAATTCATTCAATCAAACTTAAGTTTTGTACTACTTCCACAATGTGTTTATGTTATCTTTGCAGCACTTCCGAATTCCGTCATCAACTGTACGGTCTACAATCGCACGGAACTCAGTGTGGACATTCAATGCATATCCGGCTATGATGGTGGTCTTCCTCAAGTATTTGTTTTGGAAATGTTTTCAACACGCACCGGCAACACAAGGTGAGTGCAAACTGATATGTATGTACATTGAACAAAATGTCCAATAGCATTTGATAATTTTTGTGCCACATTGAGCGTTGTTTAGTTTGTCAAGTTGTCTCTGGTTGTTAGCAGAATCTAAATGGAATGTCTTCTTTTATGTCAATATCTTTTTAATGGAAATTTAAGTTAGGGTACATAGAACAAAGTTTGAATTTTAATAAATTCAATAGCAATTGATTTCATAGAATAATGAACTGCTCAATATATATATATGTTATTGAGTGTGTGCTCAGTATTTAAATTGTATAAATACAATTGAACGACAATTATAAGAATATCACACCAAACTTTTTATCAACGGAATCAAACTACTACGCTTTGTGCAATAAAAAGTTATAATTCAACTTTTTTTTAATGATCTACAGCAACATAAGAGCAAATTAAATTGCATTAAAATTCCATAAAAAACAACACACAATACAGACATAAAATTTTGATGTGATATACCACTAAGAGAGACAAGTAAACAAACAAACAAACAAACGAACGAACGTACGAACAGACAAGCATACTAAATGCTCCATCACTTACAATATAACTAGAGATTGTATCTATGATGTGACTCTCCAAGGGTTGCGTTTAATATGAACCATAAAAAGCCAACAATAAAATCTTTCCATTAGAAGAAGAAACGAAAATCCAAATACAATTTTATACAGTCGAATCAAATGTTCGGGTAACGTTACCAAAGGACGACGAAAGTAACGTAAGCTCACATACGTAGAGATGTAAAATCTAAAATTTATGCGAGTTTGTTTGCCATTTCCCAGTCAGAATACTGCAAGATGAAACTAGCAAAGGTGTTATTTTCGGCCGGGTCGAAAACTAAATACCCTACATTGTCTTTATAGTAAAAATATAAATAAATTTTTATCGAAGCGGTACTTGGAGGTAAACGGTATTGTGCTTTATGTGAAAAAAAGTAGTTCTCATTTTAATTTCAATAAATTTCATGTTTTAATAATTTGTTTTTAAAATTATGTATTAATGAAAAAAGTCACGACCATAAGACATCCCACTTTGTTAATGCTGATTTATAACATAAGCTTTTGTAACATGAAATTCGAGTGTTCTGAATTACTTATTTGTATTTGATGTGCCACACCCATTTCTCCAAACTGGCCTAATTACTTAAAATAATATGTCTTTAGTTGAATTCTAAGAACAGCGTTTTTAAGCGTTGTATAGAACATTGAACGTAGTTTGATCAAATTTAACATTCATTAGCAGAAACCGATATTCATGTAAAATTTCACAAATCGGTCCATACTTTTTTTTTTACAAACATGACAGAGACAACAAATGGAACAATTTAAACTGGTAATTGGTGACATATGTTTCGGCTATTACCACATATTCATATGCATATACAAAGTGCCCCATTTTAACTTACACTGCTGAATAAGTCAAAAGTCAAGTTAGAGGTCAAAGTGACCCCTGAAGGTCGTTTCGATGTCGAATTCCCGCTTGGTGGAGAAAAGCTAATAAACATTGGCTGGACCGTTGCATAATCTTGCTTTAACTGGCTGCAGCTTTTCTGCACCAAGCGGGAATTCGACCTTGAACTGACTTTCAGGGGTCATTTTGACCTTTAACATGAATACCTAACTAAACGTAGAATTTTGTGCTCTTCGGGAATCCGAGAGGGGGGTTTCCATATGAAAAAATAATGTTAACCTTCAAATAACCATGAACATGTAGGTGAAGGTCATAATTAAGGTCATGGCTGGAACAGCCCTTTGATACCCACCAACATTTTTTTTGACTTATTCAGCTGTTAAAATGGGACACCCAGTATACATAGCCTCATCAGACCAGTTTTTGGTTAATTTGTACAAGGATTTGAACCCCGACCATTCCATGAATTATATTTGGACAGCCGCTCTTAACACTTGAGCCATGGGAGTTTCTTTCCGTGAGATGTACAACGTGTACTTTTTAGAACATCCGCCACATTCTGTCTAGTGCTTGTCGGTACCACTTTCATTATACTGATCTACAATGGTTTTGATAAGAGAAAGTGACTAGGTGTTTTTGATAAATTTTTGCACGCTGAATACAATTTTGGGATCAAAAGCTGTCCATCAAGTATAGTTTTTAAGAAAATGGGGTTTGAAACCCCCAAAAAAAAGGCATTTATGGTCAATAACGTTTGAATTGCTATGTTTCTCAGAGCTTCAAGAACAGACGCGATTGAATTATAGTTTATTGACAGACAGAAAGGCAGAGAGATGAACAGGATCAAACAGACTCATATGGTGAATCTGCATAGATATATATTCGTAATAAGTGTGAATATGTTAGTAGTTCATTTTCATCACTTTCTATTGTAGAAGAGCAAACAGAAAAGACTTAGACTACAGCTAATAATTTAAAAGGTCATATGCTTTCTTTTAGTAAATTATGTTTATACATATAGCATAAAAAGAAAAAAAACTGCCAGACTTAATTGCAATTTATTTCCACGCGATTTACCCCCCCCCCCCCACCCCTTCTCTGTAAAGTGATGAAAATGAATTACAAGCTTATTATATTCCCTTTCAATACGTTACAAACCGCTGGACAAACTGAATATACCTTGTGTGTGTAAGGTATCAAAAGAACTAGTGATGGGGCACTCTGGTTGTTGGCAGAAAACATTTGTGAAAATCAAATTCAAATTGAGGTCATGATTGAAAAGACGTTCTTCGCTCTGTGCTCCGAGGTGAAACAGAATGGTGACTCCTTTTGGGTTGATAATGTTATACAATATAAGCAACGATAAAACGAGGTAGCTAGCGCAATTCTCCGGATGTCGAGATGAACACAATACAATTGGAGTATAAGATGAAAAATGTTAAAGGCCAAAAAAGAATTGATGCTTTGATTTTTGCGATAACATTTAAATAAAATGGAATAAAATTTTCACTTCGAGGTTGGCTAACTGTTTGATTATACAAAGTGGTCTGCAGTAACGACGACACCACTATCCATGCTGGCCCTTAAGTTTGAATACAATTATGTTTTGTAGGAAGTAAAAATCAAGGTACAACAGAAATGTAGTAAGGTGGATATTATTTGCAGGAATTGAAAAAAATTTTAAAAATATATTAAAAAAAAATTATACTTACTTCTTTTGAAAAAAAAAGTAGAATTGTTAAAGAAATTTGTTTGATCAATGTACTGGTCGTAATATTTGTTTGCAACTTTTCTAAGAAGAAGAATTCCCCTGGAGTATTTTAAATACAAATTTAAAGCCACAAAATATCAAAGACTATATCTCCCCTTAAAACAATTTCTGAGCGATTTTATTCTAAAACTTACTATTTCCCGCGTCTTTAATTTTGAATTCCAAATGCAGGTTATGAATATGCAATAATTTTTATTTTTGTACAGCACTACTTTCCTTCGGTATTTCTGTTTTTTGATTTTTTCAAAATAAACACGAGTTCTCTGAAGAAGCCATGAATTTGAAGTTATAACAAAATTTGCCGTCTCAACGACAATTCCTCCAATAACATTGTATTCATCCATACTCCCTCTGATAAAAATCGTTTATGTTCCCTCTCATGTCAAATTCATGGTACACTCTAATTCGCACAATCATTCGCATAGTTAAAGAAAATGAAAAATCGATAAATGTTAGCTTTTAAACTTACATTTAAAAGGATTTTTTATGAAAATTGATTGCATAAATTTGATAAGGTTTTTGATTACAACTGAAAAAGGAAGCAAAAAAAAAATCCAAAACCCGACAGCTTGATTGCAATAAGTGAGGATAACAGCAAATGGAAAAAGGAAATACTTTTATTTGTAGCTTAACTCAAATTGTGCAATGAAAATGGGGAGGGAGGATATTTAAAGAATTTACATTTCATTTCATAAATACACATATTTTTATTCCATAATAATGTAAAATTACATAGTCATAAAATACAATGTTTTTCTATGCATATTATACTTTTAATAATATTTTACCTCAAATTTATATATCGTTTTTTTTTTCTTCTTACTTTCTTTTGAACAGATTTAATCTCACCAACCCTGAGGAACCACAATTCTCATTGGAAAATCTTGATACCCTTACATCAATGATGACACAAGAAAACAACTCACTAAAAGTGCGCATCTACTCATTCAATCAAAAAGGACGAAGCCCTTCGTATCCTATACATGATTTTATAATTGGTTCTACATCATACAAGACAGGTAGGTGTCAGTGTATTATTACCGTGTGCCGTGTGCCGTGTGTGTGTATTGGTTCAAACCGCTGCTGTGTTGTTTGTTACCACCTGTCACTTGAGATGAGAGGCATGTGATTGATGGGCTTATGGAGTCGGTGATGCGTCACAAGACTTTTAAAATTAAATCAGGCTTAATGTGCGGATTTTTCAATAGAAGTGTTGAGGTATTGAACATGATGTGATAACATCGTTTGAAAATTTTCACATTTTTCATTCGAACAAAGGTATTACTGACAATAGGTTAAAATTGACATTGATGAAAAGAAAATAAAAAAAAAAAAGTTAATCGAATAGGAAGCACTTGTAAAGCTAATAAATAATTTAATTTTCTATTTTTTTTTGTGCACGATTTTTCAATCACTTGATTATTATTAAATTTTCTTTTCAGAGATTTTAACTTAACCCTAATAAAGTCAGGGCACTTCTATAGCTAATCAAATCAATATGTGTCTCAGAGGCACATATGAGAATATTATGAATTTTAGTTAGATTTAAAAAAGAAGTATTTTATTTTAAATTCATTAGTTAGTAAACGATAAGAAATTATATATATGTATATAATAATGCCAATACACAATTTAAGAATCTATGTACGTACATACATATCTACATATACTACATATAAGAATAGGCTAAGGCAAAACAGTTCCATCCCTTTTTCACTGCTCTAACATAATGGTGACGGCTAATTTTTTTTTTGTTGGAATGGTTGGGAAAGGGAATGTGCATTTTTTCCAATAATAGGTGGTGTCACGCCTCTATTAAGAAAACACGTTCCCACGGCTAAACTTATTAACCGATTTTGATGAATTTTGGTATAGATATATAGATTGAAACCTTAAACCGGTTACGAAAAACTCATTCTTTTATTGGACGTAGCATAGCCATTAATGGGATAAAAAACGGTCTTACGTCTGAACCGCTGCACAGTGTTGCGTCTAGTGTATGCTAGCTGGACAAAATTGAATCTCTCGTTTAAAGAAAATAACGCTATAGTTTTACAACAAATACTCTCAAAGCTATGAAACCAATATATATACATATTTTTTTTTTTTGTAAGTAAATTTACAGTTTCAGACGGTTGAAGTGAGTGAAGTTGTTTTCTTCAACTTTTAATTTCTGAAACAAAAAAACAACAACAAAAATAGTCTTAATAAAGTTAAATAATAAATTTAGTTCCTAACTTTGGGAGAGTAGAAAGTATTTGTATTCACGTGTATTCAGCCATTTTATTTTTTTTAATGAAAGTTATTCTTTCACTGCTTCTTCTAAAAACAATATCTTTTTGCACACTTTTGCACACATATATTTTTTTTTGTTTGTTTTTAGAGTACATATTTTCTATCAAAAAATGTGTGTTATACCAGGAATAGGAAAAATCTGCGAAAAACGATAAAAAATTTTAATACAAAAGATAAGTGGTGTAAATTCGGTGTGAATCGATTAACCGGTCTTCGTGAAAATGATATTTTAAAAATATATTTGTATGTGGGCCACCCTAAATATGCACCCTTAATAAAAGTTTTATAGTCTAAGCTATGCATTTTAATATAAAAGACACTTGGTGTAAATTCCATGTGAATCGATTGAGTGGCCTTTGTGAAAATTATATTTTAAAGATATTTTTGTGTGGGGGCCACCCTATATATGCACTCTAAATGAAAGTTTTCAAATCTATGACACCCGCTTTATCGATGCTAATATACTGTAAAAATTTCATCAAAATTGGCCAGATAGTTTTCGCGTCCATAAATTAACCCTTACTGGCCTAGGGGGTCATTTGCGACCAGGCTTCCCATACAATTTTTTTTTTGGTTTCGATCCAACAAATACAAAAATGCAAAAAAATACTTTTGTCCAGCTAGCTTGTTCTAGTCGCAACACTGTGCGTTGCACCAGTTTTGCTGAAATTTCTATAAACGTTATGTAAAGGGTGTTAAATATTGAGGTATGTTTTTTACAGATATTAGATAACATCAATATTTTTTCAGCTATGAAGAAAACACATTCTGGTTAGCTTAAAAGCATCACTAGATGAGTCAGCGTGGTTTCATAACTTGAACTTATTTTAAATGTGGTTAAAGTTATTCAATAGTTGGTTAGGTTAATATGCAATTTTAAAGCAGCCAGTCCATGGCATGTAATCTGGCTTTCAGAGTAACAAAAATCAAAGTAATTCTGCCCTTCCCTATAGATTTTTTAGTTTTGACATTTTATCTCCAAAAATTGCTATCATCGTGAAATACCAATGAACTTACTGGAGCTAAATACATTATTTTCATATACTTTCAAATTTGTTGTAATACTTACACGTATAGCACCCTAAAAAATTTAATTATTTTAAAGTAATTAATTAATTGATTTCATTTAAATGAAACACTTCTTAATCAAAACTTACCACAATGAATGCTGCAATTTTTTATATATTAAAAATTGCTACACACTATTGAACATAATAAAAAAAAGTAAATAAAAAACAGCATCGAAAATCATTACATAAATAAATCATTCTACAAAATGTGGTGCCTCTATGCAATCGATACAAGTGGCTCAATACACAGCTCTGCTCGGCAGCTGATACACATGGCATATGTCACACGCTGCTTACGTGTAACATAAGCTGCTCATAGTCGTGCTAGCAACAGATACTAACGTTATTTGTATATTTTTTGCTTTTTATTTCTATTTTCTTGTTGCTGCTGTACATTATTTCACGCCCACTATCGGTTGTTCTTTTTGGTGTTATATTTTACTGGAAACTTCAATATCATGTTTGATTACCAATTTTTTACCATCTACCTTGAAAATGGATCGAATGACACACGTAAAATGAATGAATGTTGCTGTTACTGTAACTGCTGAACTTGAATGTTGCTGCTCCATGGTGTTGTTGCTATTTATTGCTGTCATTGGGTGTTGTCAACACGTTCATGATTTATAATCCATCTAATCGAATGCAATTGAAACTGCCAACAAAACCAACAATGACAACAAAAAAAAAAAAAAAAACCGAAATAAAAATCAAAAAACAACAACAACAAAAAAAATGTGCCAACAACAAATTGAAAACGGAAAAATTATTGTTTCATATAAAACAAACATAAAACTTGCCACCGCGTGACTAACATTATCTATCACGCACACATACCACACAGATGATGACGTATCACTGACGCTATCGCCTGTCATTGTCGGTAGCGTTCTTACAATTGTTGTCATTAGCTTGGCAATCGCTCTCAGAATATTCATTGTGACATTTTTACATAATTTGCGTAGAAATCGTCAACATGGCGGTAAGGCAACTGTCGCTGGTGTTGTCACACAGTCTGGTGATGTTTTCAAGGTAAGTCATCATGTTGTTGTACTGCTGCTGCTGATGTTTTTACATTGCGTTAACGATATTGATGTCGTTGACAGTTATTGATTAAAATGATGTTTTCTATTGACATTTTTTTTTTTAATTTACAAATGTTTTTGTATTTTCCTCTTTTGAATTTTTCTCTTTTGAACTTTTCTCTTTTATATATCATATTACTTGCTGCTACTTTGTATTGCTGATGAAACAAAATAAATAAAAAATGAAAAATTTTACGTGATGTTAAAATTGAAACTCTGTAGGGTGGCAACATGGAAAAACCAAGATGGCAACATACCGATATAAAAACAAAATCTTCGTCAGAAGATCTGGTAGAGGATGAACGAGATCCAGATGTGATACCATCGCAATATGGTAAGTGCACGTTGAAAAGAATTCTAAGAGCATAGACAGAACTATGCATATGTTACAGAATAAAAGTACTCATACTAAAATTCATAGCTTGAAATTGTTGCATTAAGTTATAATCATGGAATTTTGCTTTGAAATTAGAACGACTACGAATTTTTTTTAATTTCAATTAAATTTCTTGTTTCTGCCTTTGAAATGGAAATGGAAATGGAAATACCCCTTTAACTGTCCAAGAGATATAAGATAGAAAATTTGAAAATTTTTCGAAACGACAGAATATTCTTAAAACTTTAAGCCTTGATAAGTTTTTTCATGGATTCGGGACCCTACGTTAATACCTAACGCTTAGAAGTGGGAGTAGTAGATATAGAAAAGTATATGTATATATTTTGGATCAGCGTCAAAACCTGAGATGATTTAGCCCCGTCCGTCCGTCTGTGGAAGTCACCTTTATGGGTAAATCAAGCAAGCTTATTGAATGAAATTTGGCACACAGGCAAAAATTTCAAATGGGCTCCTCAGGATTGAAAATGGGCAAAATCGGTTAACGTACCGCCTACCGTTTACTACTTGTGACGCTATATTGTGAGATTGAATTGATATAATGCTGCCAAGTTTCTGAAAAATCCAAGCGAAAAATTAGATAAGCTCTGGAAAACGACAGGTCGTGGCATGCATGCAAGAACTTCAGAAAGCTATACTGATAGCATTATTTAAGGTAGCAAATTTTACACAAATAATAAAACAGACTCGAAAAGCTCTGCACAAGAAGTTGATGGACATGGCACCCTCCATAGAAATTGAGAATTATTTAAAGTAACGAAACCAAATGTCAAATAAACATTTCAATCCCAACCAAATTTCATACAAACTCTTCAAAAAATTATTTGGCCTAGCATCAGAAAGAAAGTTGGTGAATTTTTTCAAAAAAAAAAGGGCGTGGCAGCTTCAATACAAACATACGCTATTTAAGGAATCTGTTTAAGTAAATGTTAATGCATTCCATGTTGGTTGGCTTAGTCAAATCAACCAAATGCAGTAGAGTAGCTATGGGGGGCCATCTCAGCGAGCGCAAAGGCTTGGGGGTTGGCAAAATGGTCCACGTTATATTAAACTTAAATTTTCTTTTGAGCTAGAATTTTAAAATTTTATTCAATTTGATGATGGGTGGTCGTGGACTTGTAGACATAATCCTTGGACTTAAAAAAAAAACTCAAATGAAAAAAGTCAAACAGCGTTCAATACTATATGATAGAAAATTTCATGACCAGGAATGACTTATTATATAATTGAATTGTTTCTCTGGCTGTGCCATCAATTTGAAAATCATCGCTATTGTTCAAGTTGATTGTGTTCGAAAAATCAACATCCACTTTTTGCGGTTCCATTATCAATTCATTTTCTACACTGTCCGTGGTCCTTCAGTTCATGAGTCAATTCAACTTTGTTACTATGAAGATGCAAATCTTTCGTGAGAATACGCTATAGAGAGTTTCTCGAAATATCTGGACACTCTCACGAACTGCTCCGAATTTTTGTGTTAAACAACCTAATAAAGAACGGCCATATTGTCTAAGATTTCTAAATGGTTCAGTCTCTCAGGGTTTTGTTATTCACAGAAGTTAAATCATTACTCCGGCTATATTTTATACGAAATTCACGAACTTAAAGAAATGAATAAACAAAAGTTGTTGAAAGGATAGATTAATTAAAAAAAAATATATGTACGTGATATGTGCAAAGCGGTGGCCGAAACGTCATTCAGATTCGCTATAGGGAGCACAAGTCAAAAATTTTCGAAAACAGCGTTACGCGATAAATCAAGTCCCTAGAGTTTGCTTCGATTTTTTAAAAGCGCGTAAAATTTCATGACAATCGATTACAAAATAAAGGGGCTATGAATAAAATTGGTGCCCACATATTTTGATCTTAAAAAAAATTACTCATAGTGTTGTTTTGTGATTCAAATAAACCAATTGAAAAACTATTAAGCAAAAGTCTTACCGAGCTGACATTTCCTTTGATTTGAATTATGAAACATAAAAGAATTTACAATCTATCTTTAATTTTTCTAGTTTCATTTAGCAAGTATTGCTTTAAGGTAACTAATCTATAACTTACTTTTTTTTTTTAATTTCTCTCTTCAATCAATCTAAACAACGTCGTCATCAATTTTGCAAACAAAACACAAAATCCAATCAACAAATGCAATTTCGTAATACCGAATCATTGAAAACGTATACAACACTCAACGACCATCGATGTACGCAAAAAAAAAAAAAAACAATGCAATGCGACCAATAATTCCACATATCAACAACTACCATATAACGTTGTATCCTTCGATAAAACTATCAAATAAATCTTAATTGCAAACAGTTGGCATTGGAAGTGGTAACGGTGGCGGCGGCGGAGGAGGTAATGGCAGCGCGAGTGGAAGCAGCGCATCGACAGTCGGTAATGGTGGCATTAATGGTATTGGTCAAGAGCAACATTTTACAGCAACAGCTACATCGAAGTGGTCACCAAACGCCAATGTAAGTATCGAAGAGAAAAACTGAGAAAAAAACCAAATTTATTTAAAAGAAAAAAAACATAAAATCGTTAAAAGAAAGAAAGTAAACAAAAAAAAAAAAAATCATAAAAATAGACAAAAGAAAAGTGAAAAAAAATATATAAAAGATAGATAAGGTTGAATGCTGGATAAAGAAAAAAAGTTGTGCATTTCAGTTTAGAAGACTCACGATGCTATCAATTTATCTTCCTTTATTGAGCAACATGCCATTAAAGATGTAAAGTTTTTGTTCTTTACTCCCACAAATTCATGATTTTAAAATTTTTTACTGAACAGAAAAATAAAAATTTAGCGAAGAATCCGAAAATGGAAAAAAAAAAAATTTTAAAAATGATGATAAACAATTTTCTACCATTTCTGGCATTTTTATATTATGTTTTATTCATGAGCATCATTTTCTTCTGTGCTTCATCATTGCCAGCCATTTAATCTTGATTTTCGCGCGCGTACTCTTAACTTTCATATTCAATCATTTAGTTCACCTGACATATCAAGGTGAAGGACTCGACGCGAGTGGTGTTAGTATCTCTGCTTCATCAGTACACGTGGAATTTACTGCATAATCATAGCATCAAATTGTGTGCTTGTAAATTTTTATGCGCTACAGTCGACTAGGATACATAAAATCTGTTTTTATTTTTTTACTTTGTAGCGCACACCTCTGAACAGTACGATAAAAATGCAGACTTAAGGTGATTGGAAAGCACTTTCTACATTGAGAGTAGGTTAGGTTAAAAGGGTTGCTTGCATCGCAAGATGCACTCGGAAGCAGTTTGCCCATTGTGCTAACTTACATATAGTGAGAGTAAAAGAAATGTATTTTAATCAAAAAAATTTCACAAACTACCAAATACCCAATTAAAATCAATTTGAACGTCATGAGAATAATGATGTTTTGTAAGTCTTTTGAAAAAGCATCATTGCTCCAAAAGAACACCCATTTCCATAGTGAAATTTTATCATTTGCACGCTATAACTTGGTCTTTAGTGACTGAAAAATATATAAAAAAATATCCAAACAACGGGTTACCTATTAGAGGTCTGCATGTGTGTACTTAAAACGACCATCAAGCTACTCGGAAATATTGCGTGCCTATCGATCGCTTACGAACGCGAATAACAAATCAAATCAAAATAAAACAAAAGACCAAGCAAGCGAGTTAAGTAAAATGTTCTGCGAGTTAAAGTGAGTTGTAGCACTCGTAGTTTATAGCATTCGACACCGAGTGCTTTGTTTTCTTTTATTGCATTTGCTTTTTCTTGAACAGCTCAGAAACCAAGCTAGATGTTACTCATTTCATTGGTCGTTTCTGTGACCATTCCTAGGATCCTTCAATTGACACCTCGCTTGTCCAGATTGACCAACTTTGGTTGCCACTACGGATGCCAATTTCTTTTAGGATTTCTTTGATCTCGGGATTTTTGGGATTTGAATATGTGATCCCGGGATTGGCATCTCTAGCTGCCACCCAATATAAAAGCGCTTTTTCATATGGCATAGTTAATTGTTCTTGGGCAGCTCGGAATCCAAGCTAAAGGTCACTCATTTTATTGGATCGAATCCGTTTTATTAAAAAAAACGAGTCCATAGCGGACCGTTTTGGACTTCAGAGTTGAACTTTGGAGTTCTGAGTTCGAAACGGATCCGACAAGGCGGACGATTCATCCCGCTGTTTATAGGCGACTTGCCCACGATTTTGGATTCGAATCGGATCTGTTTTATTTACAAAAAACGACTTCGGAACGGATCCAACAAAACGGACTCCGCTTTTTCGAAAGGAATTTCATACGAAAACGAACTCGAAAAGGATCTGAACGGATCCGTTTTATTAACAAAAAAAACCAATCCGAAACGGATCCGAATATGAAGTTCGTTCCGAGTTCGAAACGGATCCGACAAAGCGGACGATCCTTCCCGCGATTTGGAGGCGACTTGCCCACGATTTCGGATTCGAATCGGATCCAAAACGGAATCCGGAACGGATCCGTTTTATTTACAAAAAACGAATCTGGAACGGATCCATTTTGTTCACAAAAAAGAGTCCCGAACGGATCCGTACAAGAAGTCCGTTCCGAGTCCGTAACGGATCCGTTTTAGTTAAAAAAATGAGTTCGGCTCGCAACCGTTTTATTTTAAAAACGAGTCCGTAACGGATCCTTTTATGATGTCCGTTCCGAATCCGTAACGGATACGCATCCGTTTTTGTGCAGATTGGCTTATCAGTTTGTTGTAAATGCTTTGCATGTACTATGTAGATCTGCATTCATTGCTTTTTCTCATGTTCGGTATTGTAAATGTTGTCGTTCGACTTGAACAACATTAACACCAAAATACGAGTCAGAGTGCAAACGAATTCATCTCGTTCAATAGTTTTGTTTTGTACGACAAATATCAATAGAACCATTTTATTCGACAACAAGTACACTGATCGATTGAAAGAGTCAGTTTTCATTCATCAAGGATCGTAGAATCGATGGCTCAATTGAAGAATTTTCAAAAGAGAGCCAATATTTACGCAAATAATTTTTTTTCTGAAAACCAAATAAGTGGCGTTTAGCTAATATTTAATTTATCAAGTGTGTTTATTTAATACAGGGACATTCAGGTGTTACCAACAAGAAGTGTCATTTTAAGTTAACAAAAAAGAAAGATATTTTAATTAGAAAATCAAGTAATATTCTCAATTTTCAAACTTGTCTATAAGACCCATTAATTGCATTTTTCAGTAACCATGCAACATATCTGCTCTTAATAAACTCATGCAAATAGTCTTTGTTGAAATTGCAAATCATATTTTTTAAGATTTTCTATGATTTTCTATTGATTTTTTGCGTTAACCAAAACCGCAGTATCAGTTAACAATTTTTGTTTGTGAATAATGACTATAAACAGCCATTCAGCTATCAATCTTTTTATCCATCTACGATTATTTTTATATTTTCATCTACTGCGCACTTCCCTACCTAATCACGTTGCTTCACATAATCAATCAATAATGAGTATTTCTTTTTTTTTTCATTTTGCTTCATTTTTCGAAAAATTATTTTTAGAATATCAATAAAACAACATTGCGCTAACGTCGCAACGTATCTTTTAACCATGTAACACGAGCTGCTCAACTTTGTGAAAGTGTTTTCGTTCTTTTACAGCAGCTATTTTTAAACACATAACATCCTTTATATGGATTTTGTTATATTTTTATTGCTTTTTATTTTTCTAAGAAATAAATAAGTGTACACTGTACATATATACCAACATTAATTTTAATATATCTTTAAGAAATTCGCTTGAATATTTAAAGTATATACCAATATTAGCTGTATCCTTTTACTCATGAAAAAAAGTTACCAAATTTTAATCAAAAATGGTTGAGCATTAAAAAATTAACAGATGACAAAATAAAGCTAATCTACACAGTTTATTTACATACTGATATAATCGATAATTAACTCTACATCTGTATTCTCGTTAAAGCGACAAACAATTTCAACAATTGTGCACCATTTCATTTCAATTTCCTTTTTTTTTCTCTTGTTTTTCTTTTCATATCTTCGCAACATCCTCTACAATTGAGTAGCATCACGGAGCAGCTTATGACACCACAGGGGGAACAACAACAACAGCAACAGCACTTGGTATGACCAATGGTCCCATCGGTAACAATGCAATGGTCACGTACAATCAAATCAACGCACGAACTCATCTGATGACAACATCTTCATTGCTTTCACCAACATCACAACAACAGGCAGCGGCAGCAGCATCACTACATCACCCATTGGGCGGTGGTGGTAGTGGTACAATAATTGGTTCACCCACCTCGGCAGCTACAATTTCAATTGCTGCTCAACAGCTGCAACAACAATTGCATAATGCAAGCAGCAATACAGCCGCATTGCTAGTTGGCGGTGGCACTTTACCACCTGGACTGGGGAGCGGTGGTGGTTATATACTAAATAGCATAATACATAACAGCAACAGTGCAATATCAGGATTGCATCACACAACAACAACTGCGACGTCAGCGGCGGGAGGAGCGTTAAACAACAATAACAATCATCCGTTGCTGCAGCAACTTAGTGGTGGTGGCAGTAGTAGCAGTATAGGTCGAGCCGCTACATTGCATCATCAGCAGCAACATCATACGCAACAAATGCAACATCATCCGCAGCATCATAATACTTTGGGTAGTATTGGTGGCGGCAGCAGCAGCAGTCGTATGGCTGGCTTGCTACAATCGCAAACCACATCCGCTTTAAGTGGTAGCGGTAGCACACCAGGCAGCGGTATTGGCTTATTTAATGGTGGTAGTAATAGTGGTATTATCGGTGGTGGCGGTGGCAGCATAACAATGAATTCCAATTCAACCACTACCACATCTTGTAATTCGTCCAGCGACTTGGATGACAACATTAATATCAATGCCATAAAAGATTGTCTGATGACACAGCGTGTACCCGAGAGTTGTGTTTGAGTGAGTTGCATTGCAGTAGTTTAATTGTGGTTAATACAACACTATTTATCATTGCATATTTGTGTGCGTGCCAGTAGGTGGATAGTTTGATGGGGTGATATTTTTTTTTTAGCTGCAGATAGTTTTCAAGTTTTTAGTTAAATTTTTATTGTACAACAAATAAACCAGTCCGCTAGTAGCAGTTGTTTGATATGCCTTTGAGTCATACATCTTTGTCTTCATTTATTTGACAAATAGCTATTGCGGTATCGAGTGAGAGCAATAATATTTCGTAAATATATTTCATAAATATTGCGTATGCCCTATTAAATTACTTCAAATAACCCCAAGAAAGAATTCAAAAAAAGTTAAGTCTGGGGAATGCTGTAAAAAGAAAAGAAAACAGCAAGAGCAACACAGAATTCAAGAAGCAGTATTAGCGAAAAATTGTGAAGTTTTGCAAAAACATAATCCTAAAAAAAGGATACTTTACTTCAAAAAATAAACAAATTGTGTATGCAGTAACCTTTCTTAGCACAAATATGTTGTTCAAAAAAAGAAAGTATTAAAATCGGATGAGTAAATTTTGCGCCAAAGCGTTACAAACCATTTCCATGTAAGCAATTTTATATATATATGTAGTAAAGATTATAATTATTATTTATTTCAAATGCATTTTGAATGGCTACAATTACTTACGTGGGCAGTATAATGCGAAACGTTTGGAAATTTCATCATCGAGAAACAGTTCTGGTCAGGCCCGGATTTACCTTAGAGGCACACTAGGTCATTGCCTAGGGCGTCAAGATTTTTGAGGGCGGCAAATATTGGGAACATTGAAAATTTTTTTTTTTAATTTTTTTACACAGGAGGAAAAAAGTGCGAATACTTGGACTGTCGTCCCCTAAATTACGTACAAAATTTTGACAAGCAAAAAAAAAAAAGAAAAACAAAAAAAAAAAAAGGTTCTCACTTTTGATATTACAAATTTTTTTTTCCATATTCACCAGTGAAGAAGGGTGGCAATTTGTGAACGGCCTAAGGGCGGCCAATTTCTAAATCCGGTTCTGGTTCTGGTAGCACACGCGGGAACTTCTCGCCTGCTTTTTCTGTCATAGACTAAACGGTCTCGTTGAATGGTACGTTTTCCGTATTTCGAATGTATGTATGTATTTGATTTTTTCGGCATTTTTCATTTCGGCTTACCAAATTCATACAGCTCGTTACGCAGACTCGCATTGCCAAGATTAATCTCAGTTGCATTTGAGATGTTGATAGATCGTCTTTGCTAAGATCACTTATAGCTGCATCTGCCGATGATGATGGTTTGCCTTTAGCGTGAAGTACAAGTCTTTGTATGATGAAGTGCTGTATAAATGATTTTTTAATAATATGATGGACTGCCATTCGTACAGAGACTGGTTCAATTTTCGTGCTGAGTGCATAGTGAAATCAAATTAGTTTGTTATTTCTTTCGATTCTGTGTACTATTACAACTCATCTATCATATACTCCACCCTCATATATCAAAAAAAAAAAAACATTTGTTAAAAATATAAGAAAAATTGTTATGAAAGGCATGTAAGACCTTGGTGCTTGGTTTTTACCCTTACCTAGAATAAAATGCTACATACGGAATTAGACCTGAGTTTTCATTTCGAATTTTCATTAATTTTTTTGTAATTTTGCACTTACTCTGCATTGAAGACCTATACAAAATATTGCCCCAAAGAACATTTTGGAGAAACATCCCATCCCACATCTTCTGAGCATTGTACATTAACAAATATTGTATTTATTTTTTTTTTCTCAAAATTTCTGATGCAAGCGGAAAACAAAAATGTACAAGATGAAACAAAAATTATTAAAAAAAAAATAACTATATGTTTGCGAAAGAAACATAATTATTCTCAAGACTACAGCCGATAAGACTCCAGTAGAAATTCTTATATATTCGCAAATATAAAAGAAAAAAAAAAAAAAAAGTAACTTTACAAAATAGTATTAAGGAAAAATATTTTATGTTTTCCTTATAAAACTTTTGTAAATATATAAACATTTCAAATAAGTAGAAATTTGTCAGTAAGATAATGTTTATAAATAAATCAGTATAATAATAATATTACATTAACTATAGCTGTTAAGTTGTATTAAAGCTATGCATAGGAGCTACAATTAATTAGTTATAAAAAGTTAATGTTGAAAACCTGAAATTTTTAGCGTAAAAAAACGAACATGTTTTAGCTATAAACACCGCAGAAATAATCAATGATTGACACACATAATGGAAGGAGGGAGACAGTCGGTGCAAGCATTGTAATATCATTAGCAAGGAAACCAAATATCATAACAATAAGTTGTTTTTAAAAACAATTAATGATTTTAACTGAGACTAAAATTAGGAAAAGTAGCATATAAGTGAATAACTTAGCAAAATACTTTTGTGCCAAAACGAGACGGTGACTATAATATTTATAGTGTGAATTTTAAATTGAAACTTCTAAGTGAAACCTTTGAAAAAATCAATAATTTCTTAAAATGTTTGTTCCATAATTTTCGTCACTGTCGCGATTTGTCACTTAAGCTATTAAGCCATAGCAAGCCGTAAGTATATGTAAGCTTTCGATTAATTGAGCCTAAAAGTATGTTGTCATATGTTGTATGATTTAATTTTATTTTGTTATTAATATATTTCAGTATTTTGCATAGCATATTTTTAGGATTTAAAATTTTACTTTTTTAATTTAATTTAATATAAAGTAAAATTTTATTAATATAATTAAATTACTTTTATTGTTTGTTAAAACTATGATAT
The DNA here is from genome assembly GCA_963662105.1 of Meiosimyza platycephala. NCBI lineage: Eukaryota > Metazoa > Arthropoda > Insecta > Diptera > Lauxaniidae > Meiosimyza > Meiosimyza platycephala. Next base: position 88,901,672 of record OY759210.1, read on the forward strand.
TTATTTAGAAAAGCAAACACTTTTGTAAGTAAAAATGTTTTAAAATTAAACTTAAATTTAAGAAGAACGTATAAGGATATAAAAAATATATATATATAAAGAAAGTAATTTAAGCCTGAAATTGGAAAAATAAATAAAAATGTAATATATACAATGAACTTCTTCATATTTATTGTTAAAGTTTGAATTTTTAATAGGGAAAATTAGAAAAAAAATCTCTTCTTTCGTAAATCAATAGGTTCTTACTGAGAGCAGTGATGTCAATTGGACTTTTCGCAAATGTATTGAATTTGGAATTGGAATGAACGCTTCGATGGCATGAAATACTCATATATGTATTTACATACGAAGCAAAATGATACGACATTCACTAAAAAGATTGTAGAACACGAGAGTTAACAAACTTCGCTAAGAAACGATTGGTGGCTCATTTCACAAAATTTTCTATGAGCGTGAATCTGAGTGAATGTGTTGACAATTTCATAAGCACCCCAGTGTGCCACACGGATCCGTTTCGGATTCGTTTAGGGTCCACTTCTTCGTATTATTTATCCGAAACAGATTCCGATTCTGATACGATTCGAATGCGAAATCGTGGGTGATTTGCCTCCAAACAGCGGGAAGGATCGGCCGCGTTGTCGGATCCGTTTCCACTTTTTCGAGAGGAATTTCATACGAAAACGTGTTCGAAAAGGATCCGAACGCATCCGTATCCGATATGAAGTCCGTTCTGAGTTCGTTACGGATCCTACAAAGCGGATGATCCTTCCCGCTGTTTGGAGGCGAATCACCCACGATTTCGGAATCGAATCGTATCAGAAACGGAATCTGGAACGGATCCGTTTTATTTAAAAAAAAAAACGACTTCGGAACGGACCCAACAAAACGGATTCCGCTTTTTCGAGAGGAATTTCATACGAAAGCGAATTCGAAAAGGATCCGAACGGATCCGTTTTATTAACAAATAAACCAAACGGAAACAGAACCGAATATGAAGTCAGTTTCGAGTTCGAAACGGATCCTACAAAGCGGACGATCCTTCTCACTGTTTGGAGGCGAATTACCTACAATTTCGGATTCGAATCGTATCAGAAACGGAATCTGGAACAGATCCGTTTTATTTACAAAAAACGAGTCCGGAACGGATCCATTTTGTTCACTAAAAAGGAGTCCGGAACCGAACCGTATAAGAAGTCTGATCTGAGTCCGTAACGGATCCGATTTAGTTAAAAAAAAATGAGTCCGGCTTGCATCCGTATTATTTTAAAAAACGAGTCCATAACGGATCCGTTTTAGTTAAAAAACGATTCCGTAACGGGTCTGCTTGTGAAGTCCGTTCCGGATCCATAACGGATCCGTTGTAGTTAAGAAAAACGAGTACAGCTCGCATCCGTTTTATTTAAAAAACGAGTCCGTAACGGATCTGTTTTAGTTAAAAAAAAACGATTCCGTAACGGATCCATTTATGGAGTCCGTTCGCACCCGTCTTTGCTCACATTGGGCACATGAATGGCTCACATACAGTGACTTGCAATAGGGTGTGTCGCTATTGTAATATTCTGCACTTGTTACCCGATGTGGTTGAATTTCGAGCTACGCGAAATAGGCAGACACTATACGCACTGGGCCACCCCATAATTATAAGTCTGTCATAACAACGACTAATTTTTCTCATAAAATGGAAATATTAGTAAACCGTCCCACATTAATCAATTATATTCTAAAATATTTACTTTTTTTTCGGACATTTTATCGCATCAAAGGTATAACCATTAATCTCCAGCTGTGTGACCTATGCCATGAACACAGTTTTGATATTACACAGCGTGTCGCAGACTAGCTGACTGCCCACACCAAAAACTTAATACATAGTTTCTACCTACAGTAGGACTAACTATTTGACACTACAAAAAAATGCTTTTATTAAGATAAATGATATATTTTGGCAAAATTCTCTTTACACTTTGCAAGTTGGTTTTCTTACCTTTTCAACGCCTTACCTTTGCTGCTGGCCTTATAACAAATGCAGTACACCTCAATTTGCCTTATAGCTTCAACCGGGGCAATTTCAACTCTACGTTTTCAACAAACTTTAATACAATACTAATAGATGGCATATACAGTTTTGATAATATGTACATAGAAAATCATAAGCAAACTGCATGGAATTGCCTCCATATATCTGAAGGCATACTTGAATGTAGCAACAAGTAGCAACTCGGTACCCAGAAGCTAAAGAGAAAACCACAGAGAAATTGTGTGAACTTCAAGGCACAAAATAATTTACTGTCGCTATGTCTCAACGTATTTTCATGCATATTAACTTCGCCATCAGCCAGCAGCTGTCTGTAGTTTATTCATAATGGAAATGTCCTGGATTTCATTCACTCCTGTGTTTTGCTGGATTAAGTGGTTTATCGTTGTGTTGGGCAGCTGAGTAATGTTAAGGGTTTTTGGCCCAGCATTTGTGTCACTTGTCTATTTCATATTCATAACATAAATTCTTAATGCTTTATTTCCAATTGAATTATGCACGAGTAGAACTATGAATGTCCTTTTAATGTATTGTATCATACATATATGGGTTGGGTAAGGTCAGTTTATGTGCTTGCCAGTTGTTTATGTTCTGTAAAACTATAATAAATAATTTAGTCATCCTTTGATGTGAGTTATTTCAGTTATAATTTAAATTCTCTGTTTGCATAAATGCATCATTTGCTCATTTTTTTTTTTTGTAGGGTATTGTGAACTTTGCATAGTTTAATTTTATAATATCTAATCGAGTGTAATAGTTTTGTAGAAACAACAGTTTTTGATTTAATTGCTCTGCCTTGAAAATGTTATATCCGCGAAATACATTTATGTTGCCTTAAATCTATAAGAGGAATAGTGACATAAGCATTTTCAAAACTACAAACTAAGCATGTATACAGCATTGGTTATTTTGCAAGCAGTCAATCATTCTCAACGACGCTTCCAGATTTAGCGATGACGATGACTTTAGCATCTTCTGTTTTGGAATTTATTACAACGAAAATAAGCCTTACTAGACAGTTTCGTCTATATCTCGAGAAAGAAAACTCTAACACAAACTGAACCAAGTCCATGAATCCTATTGTTTTCAGTGTCAGTTGTATGAGAGCAAGTTTTGGAAGCAAATTACATATATTTTTTTAAATATATTTATATATTTATATTATTATATTTTCTCATTGCTACTATTTCATTAGAATTATTCTATTTATTTTATTATTCAAAATAGTGTAAAATTTATCTACTATAAATTTGTATTACCTTGGTGCATCTTTCGGATGGATTTCGCCCGTTTGCATTTCCAAGAGGTAAAACTCGAAAAGCAACCCTGTAATCCTTGGCATCAAACAAACCTTAATTATTTTCTTGTAAATATGATTCCCACATATTGATTGAAATGAGTACCTAAGTAGTCACAGAAAATGGCGCTAATCTAGAATATATAAGATGTCCAGTTGCAAAACCGGCCAAGTTTAAAAATATAAAATTTTTAGATATTCTCATATATGAAAATCTGGACCACGCTTTATCATTCTACTATGTTTTTAGATTGAAAAAAAAAAAAATTTTTTTTTTGACAGCTATATAAAATTTTTAAAATTTATTTTGATGCATTGATTTCAAAACCAGCCAAGTCCATGAATTTGCTCCAATTTTTTTGTAAATTCTGTTCATTTGAGCTAAAATTTTGTCACAATTGAAATTCTTTCGAAATTAACTTGCGAACCAATATATGGGTATTTCCACAGAAAGCTCTACCGTGCGTATTATTTCAATTGAATTATATTCAAAACCAGTCAAGTCCAACGCTTTGAAATCAAAACCGGCCAAGTCCAGTATATTGATATTAAAACCGCCCAAGTTCAATTTTTTTCAAACAAAATTTGTTGTCTACTATGTCAAAACCGGCCAAGTCCATGTTCAATGGATCAAAATCGGCCAAGTCCAAAATTAATTTCTTAAAAACATCGGCAGATGAAACTCGAAAAGTCTGATCTGACGTGTTTTGAGTAAGAAATTTTATAAGCTATCATGTGAGAAATATGTTTTGTTTTTACAATGAACATAGATGAAGATAGATGAACGTTTTTCGTTGTTTTTCCAAAAGTATGTAAAAGGCACTTGGCCGGTTTTGCAACTGTACACCTCATATATACTCTTCTATGACTTCTTCTTTGAATTGGAAAGGGAAGAACTTGATTCAAGGTATATGGCTACTTTCAAAGAATTTTTAAAATATTTCGAATTTCTCGTCCAGGCTGAAATTTTTAAGGACGATAGCCAAAAACAACTTTCATAAAGATAATAGCTTTAATTTGCATCCACTGTCTTTCTCGTTTAGTTAATATCCATGCAAGTTTGTGTTTAGGTGTTTATTTGTTGTTTTTGAGTTGTTCAAAAAATATTTTTAATTTTAAATTCATCTCTCATAATTTCATATTACATATAGACTAACAGGCTAAGCCAACATTCAACATTACAATAGCCTCAACTGAAATATTTGTTCCGAGCTACTGTAACAATGTAGCAGATACTAAAACCAATATAGAATGAAATCTTTGGTTGTGATGTAAAATCTGACCATGCGCATGGCATACATTTTAGCAGGCACTGAAATAATAATAACTGAAGGATAATATTTGGTGACAATTTTTCTACTGTAGTCGTGAGAAAGAATAGAATTCGCATATTAAGCGATTAGCAAAATAGAGCTTACCTATTTGTTAATAAAACTTAGCATTCTTCGATTAAAATAATGATATTAGCTATTACATCTTGGGAATATTATAAATTTGTTCCCAACTTATTCCATTTGCTATTTCATGTGACGATTCTGTTGATTTTTTATCAATTTTTACTTGTTAAATTTCATGAAAAAATAGTCGGTTTAATAATCTTAACATAACAAAAAGTTTTTTCGGAAAATTTTCTCAACAAAAATTGCTTAAGAGACTTTAAAAGGTTTTTTTAAAAAAAAATAAAGTCTTAGACGTTTACATTTTCACTTAACTTACATTCTCAAATCTTAATATCATATATTAGATTGTTCAGAAAGTAATTTGGTTTTTTTTTTTGTGAAAAATAAAGCCGATTCCCTTATGGTGTATAGTGAATAGTTTGGTCAAAACCTTCTGTCATCTTTCTGCCAGTTGATGATTCCCTCATAAATTTGACATCCTCATTTGAAGTAAAGTTTCTGTCAGTTAACAGAATCCGAAGAGACTGGAACAAGTAATAATTCGAAGGTTCCAGATTTGTCCAGATCAGCTCCATCTGTACATCCCATTCAGGCTGTAAAATCTTATGTCGATTTACCAAACTTGTACAAGTCTCGCATTATCTTGGTGAAAACCTATACATTTTCTATTGATTAAATCTTTTTTTTTGTATTTGTGGGAATCATTGAAATTATACCGCAAACTACAAAGCCTAAGAGTCAGTGGCCGGTAGACTTACGATATTTTGTAAAAGCCTATATTTTTCTCATCAACTCTCTTATACATGTCGTATATGAGATGGGCACTCGTTAGTTCGACTGGCGGTTCCTATGGAGTCATTCAACCTTTAAAGCCAATTTTGTTGTTTTAATTGAAACTGTATTATATTACAGCTCGAAATGTATGCCAAATAATAGAACTCGAAGGGGCTTACTTTTAATATATGGGGTTGCAATGTTGAATCTTGCCCTAAACATGTGTTTTCACCTGTTTTTTTGGGTCAATTTTTATTAATAAAGATAGAAGCTTAAAATTTATGTCAAATGAGTAAACTTCAGAATTTATCAGAGTACACTTTAAAAAGTGGTAATTTTCTTAATATTTGTCAATACTTTTCATTTGTTAATTGTAGAAAAGAAGAAGAGTTTCGGATACAAAAGCATTTTGGTAATAACTTCGATTTGAGCATCCTATATAATACATTTAAAGTTATTTTTGACCGAACTAATTATAAAAGTGGTTTTGTTTTGAAGAAAAAGTAAGCAACTTATTTTATTTATTCAAATGCCACTTTGAGTTATCAAGCATATCAAGTTCCCTTGAATTATGATGTCCTTAAGGTTAAATGAATAAAAAAGGCTTTAGCATGATTCAATAAACTTGTGTTATTTAAAACGATTTATGGTCAAATTGAAGCGTAGCTCGAGGAACCAAAATAGAGACGTTAAAAAAAAAATCAGCTTTGAGCAAATGGAGGAGTAGGATGCAATTTTATTCTCTCAAAACCATAAATCCTTTATCCTTTGGCAAAAAAAAGTTCATGCCCTCTGCTTATGCGTTACCAACGACGCTTTAAACGCTTTTGCCAAGGGCTTGTGTATTCGTATTGCAAGCACTCAAGGCAACACAACAAAAACAACGAGAGCAGAAAACAATAAAATCAGCAACAACAAAGATGACAAAATATTTCGGCGAAAGTAAAAAAAAAAAAAATATATAGCAAAAAAGAAAAACAAATAAAATAAAATGCGAGGCAAAATTTTGTGAACCCTTGGCACAGGAAATGACAAAGGACTTGAAACGGAAATCGCTTTTGCAAACGAGCAATCAGCAGAATCAATGTTGTTGTAGTGCGGGGGGATAGAAGGTTGGTTGATTTTGGTGTTAAGGCAGCACTTGGTCACATTTGCCAAGGGTTGTTATGAATGTTGCCAGCTTTTGAATTTGCTACTTCCTTGATAGTAACATTATAATTTTGCAGCGATATTTTGTTACAAACATAATACTGGCAACTCTATATGTGTTAGCTGTTGCCGATAAAACGCTTGAATAAACCGTGAAGGTCGCTTAAATCCCTTTGTCGTTTTATTATTTTTGGTTTTTGTATTTTTTTTTATTTTTTATTTTTGATAAGTCAACATTTTTACACACCATAAGCTGCGTTGCCCATGCTGCTCATTGTGGCACCCTCTACTGGTAAGTATTTATAATATTCCCCCCACTCCCCATTCAGCATACCCTAATACAAAATGATGACAATGGCACAGATTTTGGAGCATCTCTATGACATTTGGCACAAAAACAAACACATTATTATTATATCCGTTGCTGTTGTTGTTGTTGTTGTTGTTGTGGCATGAAATTTCGATGTTATCAGCAGCTGATGATGACTTTTGGTGATACATTCTCTGATTGTTTTTCTCTTTTTTTTTTTTTCTATTTCGTGGTTGACCTCTCAATAAATTTTAAGGCATTTGGATATTTTTTTTTTTTTCTTTTATTTTTATTGATGTTGACTCCTTTAGCTTGATGACTTTTGCTGCGTGGCATTATTTATTTGGTATCATTCATCAAGCATGGCGGCAGCAGCAATGATGTTGAGCTTAAATATATCACTGGCAATTAACTGGTGATTAGTAATTGTCATTTTTGTTGCTACTGGCATTGAGCTAATCTGTTTAATTTCATTCAATTATGACTTGATTATCAGATAATAAAATATAATTTATATTAAATTTAAAATAATTATGTCTATTAATTTAAAGATGTAAACATTAATAGCGATTGCTCTCTTAGGAGGTGGGCAAAAGTGTACTTTCAATAAAACGCAAAAAAAAAAAATTAGCGGAAGCAATAATTATGCTTTATAAAAAATAGTCAGTCAAAAAGTTGTAAGCAAAAGCCAAAGCTTCTAGAACATCGCTGAGCCAAAGTTAGAGTATATGTCTGAAGTTGCCAATATTTCCTTAACCATATCCTATATATTGAGAATTAAAAAAGTTTGAATTTCCACTTCCCGAAAAAACAATGCTATTTCTTAGCTTTTATCTGTGGAAATAACATGAGACAGACTTCCTTTTCAAGAAACTACTTCAAGTAAGCGTTCTTAAGTGAAGGGTGATTTTTTAAGGTGTTTGGTTTGTAATGGAATGAAATATATTTTTGGAGCTATACATCAGTTCCTCCTTATTACTTTTTAAAGATTATTTCATGTAAATGTTGCCCGGGGCTACGCCTAAGGTGGTTCATCCCTAAGCTCTAATTATGGCATACTTTTTTCAGCATTTCGGCCGGTATCTCACCAATGACAGCTGAAATGTTGCCTTTCAGGGCTGCAATTGTGGCCGGCGTGTCCCTGTACACGAGAGACTTCACGTAATTCCATAAAAAATTGTCTAGTGGGGTCAAATTGCGGCCAATGAACTGCTCCAAAACATGAGATTAATTGCTCACCGAAGTCGCCTCTCAATAGGTCCATGGTATCGAGTGCCGTGTTGTATATGGCACCGTCTTGTTGTAACCACATGTCAAGCAAGTTCAATTCTTTCATTTCGGGCAAAGAAAGTCGGTAATAATCGCACGGTATTTTGCTCCATTGACTGTAACGTTGCGATTTTCATTATTTTTGAAAAAGTACGGTCCAATGATGCTGCCGTCCCACAGTGGATGGATTTGTATGGAACGGCGGCCATAAATAGTAATAATTACGCTACACTTTTGAAATTTAGTAAAGATGTTTCAAATGTAAAATAGATAAAATTTGTGCATATGAGTAAAATCGGTTCACGGACACGTCTACCTCCCATACAAAGTTGGGATGTGGTTGAGACCTTTTTTCAAAATAGGTATCAATTCCCTTTAAATTGGCAATGCTGATTTCAAAAATGTTACTTATTTTGTGATATCTTTTATAGTTTTCAAGTTATTAGAGAGAAACCAAAAAAGGTGAACATTAACAATAGTAATAGCGTTAGAGTTTTAAAATTCATATTTATATTTACAGGAAAGTATACAATAAGAATAATAAAAATAATAATTAAAAAAAAAATAATGAAAATAATAAAAATTTTCATAATCGGACTTAAGCGCCATATGCTGCATCTGCCATACCTTCACTACGTTATATTCAGGTATAAAAAGGGCGAACCGAAAGGGGTTAGCTAAAGAAAAGATAGCCCTTTTCAGTTCCTTTCTACTTAAAGGATTTTTTTTTTTCAAAATTTAAGCCACTTATTTCACACTGTAAGCTTTTACAATCAATAAAATTATTGTAAAGCGTTGCGAAATGTGAAGAAATAAAAATATTTTTTCCTTCAAATGCTTCAGTAGAAAAAAAAAAAATCATAAAAAAAAAGTTCTGAAAAAAAGCAGCTGAAACCTTGGATTTTGGTTAACCATACTTTCTCACATTACATACAAAAAAATTTCCGAAATCCGGGGATAAACATTTTTTTTCAGTCAAAGTTTGCCAATTTTCTCAACTATGGCTTTTGCAGCTCTAATTTTAAAAAAATCAGCATAATTCACACATCGAATACAAAAGCTCAAGCAAACATTTTTTGAAAAGTATGATCCATGATCCTTATGCCAATATACAATATTGGTATATTTCAATAAAAATAAATAAATAAGAGCATTTCATAAAAGTTAGCATTTTTTGTTCCTTCTAAAACTACATTAGGAAAAACTTGATAAAAAAAAAATTGTAAAAAAGCAGCTGAATTTTAATCTTTTAGCTAACCATACTTTCTCACATATAAAAAAATTTCCGAAATCCGGACACATACTTTTTTTTCTGTCAAAATCTTCCACTTTTATCATTTTTCAATACAATTTTTGAAAAATCTGTAAATTTCATATAAAGGCGATAGAAGAAAATTAAATTGGTTTTTATAAAGTTGAAACAATGTACATTCCGCCAATATGCTACATTATTGCATTTTGTTTCAAACAAGTTAACTAGAGCGCCTTATCTAACAAACGCTTTTATAAAAAGTTTCATAGAACATTTTTGGTGTGCAAAGTTCAACTTTGAGCCCACTGTATCAGTAAACTAAAAACAATTTTAAAACTTTTATAGTCTTTTTTTCATTCCCTAAGTATTCTCTGACGATTGTCTTAAAACTTTTTTCAATCTCTAGCACTTTCAAATTCTTTCTATATTATGGCCATAAAAATCCAAGTCCACAAACCGTACCAAACAGTGCATTTTTCAGCGTGCATTGACAGCTCTTGAACTGCTTCTGGCTGCTCTTCAGACTTCAGACCGAATTCCGGAATTCAGTATATTGATGTACCTAGTGAGCCAAAAATGAGCTTCATCGCTGAAGAAAATTTTTCGATAAAAAATTGGATCTTCTTCATTCAACTTATCTAAAAAAAGTTTTTGATAGTTCGTTTTTTAGTCTATTCATGGCCAAATGGTAAACCTTACCGCGCATTTTTGGCGTTGACACATGTTACGAATCACGCGTGAGGTGTCAAAAAATTTACGTTGAAGAAGCAAATAGCAAATAAATCAGCCGTTAATTCGATCCTAAGCAACTACTTAATATCCGAATTGGAACATCTTCTTATGTGAATCTCTCTATACATTTAAACCAAAAAATTATCATGTAAATTTTAGCAAGAAAAAATTCCAAGATGACACATGACAGCTAGGTATATATATTATATTATATTCTTTCATATCCATCACACCCCCTTCAATGCTTAACAAACGTATAAAATGTTAAATCTCAAAAAACAAAGTTCTTATTTTTTAGCGCAAAAAAAAAGAAATACTTTAAATAATAAATCAATATAAAAATCGCATAAATCAAAGCTTCATTATCTCGATTTTCGCATCTTGTTTGGAATTGTTGGTTTATTGGAAAAACGCAGCTCATTGCTGTTTATTTATTGCTCCCCATTGAATTATGTAAACATGCAAACACAATGTGGGAGTTGAATTGGGTGGAATAAGAATAGGCCAATAAAGGCTGTGTGCCAGAGGTCGTGCGTATTGAGCAATAATTTTTATTAGCTTCTAAAGTAGAGTTCTACGTGTTATCTTTGTAGAAGTTGTACAAGAAAGAAATTCTTAGCAAAGTCGCCATTAATTATAGCTGATACATGACATTAGTTATAAGGGTTTTATCTGGAAAAAAAAGAATATATTATTGAACGAAATAATAGTACTTTCTTTAAAACATTGCAATTTTGTCATTATCTACAATGTTAAATATCGAAGAGCTTGCATTAAGTGTCTGAATTTAAAATAAATTAACTGTTAAAAAAAAAAAACATTAATTCAAACAAGTGTATAGAGTTCTCTTTTTGAAAATTCGCAATATACTATATAAAACAAACTCGAAACCACACCCACAACATTTATAAAACACGTAACTATAATTAAAATTAGAATAAAGTACACAATAGCGTAGGCAGGTAGGCATAAGGGATGCGCCTACAATTGGAAAATTCTTGCCGCAATTGCTAGCAGCATATTTGCATAGAAAAATAAAATAAAAAAAAAACACAAGTATGCAAACAATTTATACAATGAAAGTACATACATATGTATTGTGTTTATGTACTAAATAAATTGAAGTAATGCAGTAAAAGGTTTTTGTCGTCGTAAAACAATGATACGGCAAACAAATGAAAGCGTCATATGATACAACCACCCAGAAGCAGCGTCACAAACTGCAATTGCACAATGAAATGAGTATTGTATTGTACAAAAAAAAACTATGTTAAGTAGAAACACTTTCGCGTACATATTGTTATATCATTAGAAATAAATTTTAACAGTAGGAAAAAAAAAAACTTTTTACTTTTATCTACTTAAGTGCAAACGTGTAGATAATTTTAATACTCTGCAAAGAAATCCACGAAAATAGAGATTTGTATAGCGAAATTTACCAAAGTCGGCGATATAAAGATTTATTTTATTTACACTACGACTTGAAAAATTAGTGGAAAACATTGCCATTTCACAGATTCCTATTTGGCAACATTACAACGCAACCGTACACGATAAGGTCCTAAAATATCAGCTAGCGTTTTAAACTGTGACTCGAAAATGTTGAGTTCTCATATATTCATTTTGTTAGCAGCTTCAAATTACAAAAAATTAAGTTTTAAGTATGTATGTAAGTCCTTCCATTGGCCAGAATTGATTGATTTTGATGTTGAAGGTATATGGTATATGAACCCTAAAACGGCTACAACTTTGCAAGGAAAGACTTAGCCCAAGAGCTCGCTGTAGAAAAGTTGAGTGTACAAGATTATAGTGAATTTCGGTGAAACTAACCAACCAGGTTTGCCTTGTCAAAGCCAGTTCCGATGCCTGAAAAATAACCGGCTTTCGGTCAATTTTATTATTTTTATTAACCCTCATTCGGCCGAACAGTCACCCGGTTGACTATTTCTTATAAATTATTTTAACTTATCTTCCTTGATATCTTAAACTAATGAATTTTAAGTGTAAAAAACACAAAATACTTGAAATTGTTACCTGTTGAAGTTTTTTATTTTCATTTCGGCCGAAGCAGCCATATGGGACGTTCTTTTACAAACCAAATGAAATTTGACAAAACTTGACCAATACATTTTTGATTTGGTTGAAATTTTTTTTATAAGTTCTGTATCGAAAAGAAGAGATACGTGTTTGAGAATTTTTGAGGAAATTTTTTTTTTTTTTTTTAAATAGAGCGAATTTAAATTTTGAGAATTTGGCTTGGAGACTCAGTTTCCAAAATTCATAACTCCGGTTCTGTTAAAGTTTGAAAATTGAAATTAAGTTCATTGTAAAACTAAGAAAATGAGCTTTAATAAAAAATTATTTCTTAACAAATTATTCTTCTACATCCAAAACTTATCATATTTTCAAATAAAGTCACCCGGGTGACTGCTTCCTCCGAAATGAGTTACAAAAATCTTCGGCCGAACTAGGGTTAAATAGAATATATAAGGTTGCATTTTTGATTCCTGTCCTAAACATGGGTTGCCACCGTTTTTTGGATAAATTTTTGTTAATAAAGGACATTGCTTATCATGTATGCTACATGATATAACTCGAAGAGCTTAAATGTAATGTAAAGAGTTATCTTGTCGAATCCTGTCCCAAACATGGAATTGTATACGTTTTTTGGGTCAATTTTTTTTACCCTCTCAACGCTATATATTCTTATTAGGCTCTTCGAGCTTTATCATTTGACACACATTTGCAGCTGTAATCTTTTTAGCAAAAATGGTGAAATATGAGCGAAAAATCCAACTTTCGTTTTAGAATTTTAAAAAACTTTATTTGCAGTAAATAAATTTCGAGACAAACCAAAAATCAGAAAATATGTGTCCGCTTTCTTAGTATGGAAAGCAGTGATGGCATTTTCGGGACATTTGCGTCCTGAAAAATCGTCGTCAGTAGCTTCGACAAGTTTTCAGTACATTCGGTACATTTGTCGCATTTTTAGTACATTTGGCGAATTTTCAGCTCATTTTCGGTACATTTGGTCAATTTATAATAAGTAACGTTTTCTTTTAATCGAAGTTTGTAGAAATTGAAATATAATATAAAATTTATCTCATTTTGCTAATGGTTTTTGGAGATGGCAAAGGTGAGTACCTTTTTTTTATGTTTAGTAATTTTTAGAAAAGTTTGGTACATTTTAGTAAAGTTGGGTGCTTAAGACAAAAAGGTACATTCGGCCTCTACAAATTATATTTCAAGTCTTGATTCAGTGCATTTTCACCAAACCCAAATGCCAACACTGATGGAAAGTATCATAACGTCAATTTGAGGCTCCTACGAAAATCTATGAGTATGGGCGCCGCATGATTTAGAATGGATTTAATCCATTAATTACAGCCTCGTTGATGGGAAATTTGTAGAACTTCTTTGTTACAATTATCACTTTCAATCTGTTTTTTACCAGTACGTTTGTATACTATTTTTCTTCAATTACTTAGTATGCATAACTTATCAATATTCTCTTGCCCTTTTAAATCTTTTACCTAACACTTATCAATTTCAAACTAATTTCTAATCACTTATCTATATTTAGAGTACTTATTTATTAAATTGTTTAATTATTTTATGAACAAACAAGATATTCTACAGATTAACTTCACAAAAGCTTCAAGCATTTCCAGTATCAGATTTATGTTTGTCGTTTATTTCCGTTTATCTATTTTAGCCATATAATACAATATTTTACTAAAATTAATTAAAACTCAAAAACATTTCTGCTTGCATTTTGTTATAAATTAATTTGAAAATGCATCTTAAATTTCTTACCACAGGAAATAAGAGCATAGAAAAGCCCGGTGGCGGAAGTTGTCGTCTTTCACATGAAATATTTTCCTACAGTAAATTTAATCGTTCAAAGGACATAAACAATACGACATTCGTTGAATACTGAATACCAGACCACTATGAGACAACAATGTTAGAAAAATAAAGAGTCGGGTAGAGCGCAGTGGGATAACACTCACTATACATACAATCAAAGGAAAGGAGATAACAGTATTCAATAGCAGAGCGCCGTAAAAGCCAACAGCAGGACAAGAAAGCTGCTGTTTGAGCAAAAACCACACTACAAGTAAATTGATGGTCGTGTAAAGGTACCAGGTTGAATGTTCAACTAATAACTTTTAATATTTTAAATTGTACCTCGTTTCACAAACTATCATAACAAATTGAGTTTGGAATGGATTATCTTAATAATATAAAAGTTATTTTGGATGTCTTTATTTGGAAAATTTTATGATAAAAATAATTTATGTTGAACTATTAGAGCGAACTTGATAAAGTTCAAGTACTTTTTATGCTTTGACAATTTCAATATTCAAAAGAAAAGCTATTAATTTTTTCACAGATAGTAGCACTTAAATAGAATATTTTATAAATTATCTGGTCACCTCACACAACATTTAGTTTGTTTAATTGCGGTAAAACGTTAAACAGAGCGTAAGAATCTACAGTTAGTATATAGGTAAGAGTTAGCAGGACAACAAAGGACACCAGTAGTGACGTTGACTGAGTGTTACAAAGCAGTAAATGCGGTTACTGACTTGTTAGCAACAGCTAACAGCTGCAACAGCAGCAGCTGGTGCTGCAAAAAGAAGAACACAGATTTTCACCATCATCATCATCATTACGACTGCTGTTACTGTCTCTACCTTGTCATTATTTTTTGTGAATGTGTGTCAACTTTTACACTGCTGTCTGATGCCGGTAAAATGAATATTTGTTGCGCTAAATGCAATTCGAGTTTTCAATTAAAATTTTTTCATGTAGATTGTTAATACAAGAATTAAGTAATTCGTAGTAAATTTTATTATCAAAATTTTTTTTAACATTTCGTAGAGCTACAACTAAAATACTCGTGTCTTAATTGTGAACTTTTATTAGAGATAAACATAAAAATGTTTTCAGACAGTATTTCTTTGAAATGATCATCAATGACATTTCCTTGCTCAATTATATTCATTTGGTAACATAAAATTAAAAATTTAAAAAAATTCAAAATATTAATGTCATTTTAAAACGGCTATAGCTTTACGAAAAAACATCATAAGCGACCACTTGAAATCTCATTTTAAAGCAAAAGGATACAAAGAGGATTTTATTATGATGGGAAAGCATTGAAACCTTGAGGCTGTTGTCAGTGTGACACCGTAACACATTAAGCTCACTTCAATTTCCGATCGTATATTCTTCCTGATATATTTTTGAAATCCCTCATAGATCTCTTCGAACAGCTACAGTCTTACAAAGAAATAGGTCATTAATTTCATTGTGACTGATCTCTGATGGTCGCTTTGTGAAGACAGTGTTTATGTAGCTCTCAAGAATAACGAGCGGCACGGAAAAACAAAAATGCAACAGCAGCAACAAGGCAACAGTTCACGGCACTTATCGTATTCAAACTGCGCTGCGCGAGACTACCATAAACAGCAACAAATTTTCAGTAACAAAGCATGCAGCAACGAGGCATACAGCACTGATATCAGCGATACAAACACTTTTTAAATTCAAAGAATGGTGACTGGAACTGAGACAAAAACAGAAGTTTTAACGGTTTCGGCTATGACCACCATCCCTATAGACTGCTGAAACGTATCCCGAAGGATACACTTGACTTTCAAGTAAAATTGTATAAAATTTGATAATAAAGTGTAAAAAATATCCAAAGGCTTAAAGTAAATGGGTTAACCCTATGAGGCATAAGGATTTTTTGACGCTAAACTGGTACAACTAGGTCTGCGCAGATCTATATGAGATTTGTATAGGCAGGTGTCCTAAATGTGTGAGTAAATATTTTAAATGCTTGGAAAAAGAGGTCCTCCATAGCCGCTTCCGTATGAACCATTTCGTTTGTAAACACGAATAAAACCGAACATAAACTTATAAGCGGACTTATTTTGTGCTCATTGGGTTCTCTGTAGCCGCTTCTAGGAAGTCATAGGCGGCTTCGTCTCTAACACGCAAAACAAAAAAGTTATATATACATTTATTTGCAAAAGGTCTACACAGACCTGGTTGAATCTCCTGGGGCTTAAACATACTCCGAAAAGATTACTACAGGATACAAAAGAATAAATATGAACACATACTATTTCAAATCATTTGATTTGATAACACTGATCATGCAAACCAAATTTTAATATCGAATCAAATTTTTAAAATATATGGAGTTGCACATGTTGAAACCGTAAGTTTTACTCAACTTCGTATGTTTAGTTTAGGGACACATTTTCCCTTAAAAAATCACTTTGAATTATAGCGATATCTTTTTTTTTGTCTCCGAAACTTTTTTGAAACTTATGTAGATCTGTACGTTATTTCTGAAAAGGTAAGGCCCTTGAATTATATAGTTAAATATGTTCGGTTGAAGTTGACCAAAATTGACGATCTCAAAATATGCAACCTTATATATTTTAAAAATAAAATTTGGTTCATATATTCGTGTTCAACAAAGTCGAATAAGTAAAATCACATATAATTTGTTTTAAGGATACAAGAAAACAGATTTTTGCAGACAAGTGTTATAGTCAAAAATATTAAAATTTCAGCTGACTATAAAAAGATTTTTAGTTGTAAGCTTTCAAAACGTCTTTACACAAATATGTTTTTAAATACGTTTCTCCATATGAATCTAATTTCAAATACCTTGCTATATTTTTTTCCCACGCACAAAGTTATTAGTTCTAGCTTAACTTTATAATTACGTATACCCTCCAGCTACTTCAACTGAATAACTATGTACAGAATAACATACTACACATGTGTCTATTATTTAACACTTAAAACACGCATGTTGTTACTATAATTTTTTACCTCCAGGTATAAACAGTGCAAATCAATTATATCCCAATGTAAGTCACCTGAGGCGTATGTTTCACTGCTGCACGTGATTCATTCTAAATGATTTATGTATGCATGTCCTTTTAACAGAGTCAACAATTTTTCAAATGAAATACATATAATCAAATACAAATGTTTGCATCTACATTAGAGTGGTACTTATTTGAAAAAAAAAAAAAAAAAATGTTCAATGTGAAATTCTTATTTTGTACATTCATGTTACCATAAAAAATTTCAGAGAAAAATATTATTTATTTTACGTGCTGCCCGGACCACAAAAATAAAAGTGACATAAAAAAAAATATGTAAATATTAAATTTAAGGACAATCTTAAAACAAGGCAGTATAATGATTGAGTCTAGCTAAAACAGCTATTACTCTACCTAGCTATTAAGCTTGAAGCTTTACATCAAGTAAAAAGCTTATTAAAAATAAACGAGTAAAGTGCAAAAGTTATGATCGCTATTATGGCATTTTTTTAAATAATTGTTTCTTAGTTTTTTTTGAACTTTCTCAACATAAATCATTATCTACAAAGTGTCTGCGACATTTTAACCCTTATGTCAATAGCCGGGTACCCTTTTCGCACATCCGTCTAATTTTTCTTATGTTCCCGCGAAAAAATCTTGTATTCCGGTCAGATCCTCGTTATTTGGTAAATTTTCCATCGACTCATGCATTTTATTTTAAAATTTAACAAGTGAAAGTTATAAATATTGATTGTTAAAGTTAAGTATATGCTTGTTCAATAACCAGGGTACCCAGGTACCCTCATAAATTATACAAACTCTCATCAAATATCAACGCTGAAGAATCCCAATAATGTTAAATATTGATAAGGAGTCTATAGTAAATAATGAAATATGCGCGAATACTTGGACATTTAAAAATAATTTATTATTCGTAAAAATAATTTACATTAACATCAGTGTGGGACATAATTCTCATAACAATTATTTTTTTATTTGAAATTTAAGTTAGGATAAATGGGAGGGCTTCGGATACTGCTCAAAATTTTCGTCCTCCAATGCGCCCAACATTGGCTTCGCTAGCCATAGCAATTCCACATAAAAATTTAAGTGTGTGGGTGCTATGTCTACTTTAATTTGAAACCAACGCCAAAACTATTTGGCATAATGTCGTCCTGGTTTTTGGGGATTATATCCTTCCTTAGAAGTGGCCATAAGCACAAAAAGGAAATGTGGATTATGACCGAAAAAAAGAAACGGACATAAGGCCTGAAATTGTTTTAATTACTTTCTTTGACATAGCCCCCATTGGGATAATTTCCGAAAAATGTTCCCCCATTTTAGTATTGGGCTCTGTCCGTGGATGATAAATTGGCATTCAACTTAGTCCATATATCACGTATCGGAGCTGCTTTATCTTTCTTTATCCGATCTGCTCAATTATTTGCGTCATCAATTCTAATAATTATCATTATATTCCGAAATCGATTCATGCACATCGTTACTCAATATAATGGATATCAGGATGATTTACACATATCAGTTAAATGGTCAGTATTCGAATTATTTGCCCCAGATATTATCTGTAATCCGAGGTATCCATAAAAATTTTTAGGTGTATGATTAGTCCATACTAGTGGATTTTTCTCCTTGTATTGTTGGTACACTAAAGTCGGCTTCCTTTTTGTATGTCGAAAAATTATATCAACCATTTCGTCGCTGAATAAAGATTTGAAAGTAGCAATAATTGATAACGTTTCTGTTTTCCTATGTCGCGGAATATTGAATGTTGGAGTTTGGTTTTGAATTGGTGATATGCGAGACCAAATTGAATTATATTTCACCACAAAATTTATCACCGACTCTGATGATTCGTTACTTCACCAGCTTTTCATTCAAGGCCCTCACCTATTTCTAATTCATCGCGTTGATGTTCCACTAAAACAAAAATCTACTCATGCTTTGCCTTAATTATATGAACTACTCCTATGGGTACCCGGGTACCCTGGATATTGAACAACGTTGGAAAGTTTGGTTATTGACATAAGGGTTAAAAATATTAAAACTATTTTCAAAAAGTTCTAAATTAAGAAAACTGCTATATAACCATGTCACGGTAAAAACGATCATAACCTCAAAAAAATTCTGAGCTTCAGTTTTTTGAATTGCAGCGAACAATATGTCGGACAGCCTTTTTATTTTTCTTCAACTTTTTATATATCCCATATAGCCAAGGATCACTCTTATGTACATACCTTAAATGTGTGCAATGAAGTTGTGCTGCCGTTGGCTCAATAGCTTAATGGTTGTTTAAATATTTGCTTATTTATAAATAATTCATTGTCTTAAGTTAAAAATATCACACTAAATACTTTTTATTATTTACGTAAATCCAAGTTAGTCCTTGAAGTTAAATATACGCCTTAAAATCTGTTCTTAGTTTAGTTGCTTTGCTATAAGTCTATAAAATTACATTCTCTTTGTGTTCGACAAACTATTTTGTAATATTAAGTACGCCATGCTAAGCGCCACTTATCCCTAAAATGATAATAAATTGCCAACACACCTCTATAAAATGTTACACTTTTGCAATGCTGCTGTAAATTTTACCACTTGAGCAGGAAGAGTTGTGTACACTGTAAAAATTTTAAGAAAAAAATGTTTTACCTTACAAACTCAATATTTTTTCTTTCGCTGTTTTTTCGTCATTAGAGGCATCTTGCCTGAAACTTTTGCGTGAAGCTCAGATTTCAAAAAACGTCTACTTACAGTACGAGTGTATATCATGGTATCAGTTTGATCCAAAATTTGGCGTAGAATTTCCCTATGGGTTATGACCAATAGAGAAATTTTTGCATCCGTCCTTTCTGTTTTTGAAGGGGTTATTTTTTTCTTGTTACGTTTGCTGTCATTTTAAATGTATTGAAGTGTGAACTTTCTTAACTGAGCAACCAAAATGAGTGGCAATTGCTCAGTATGACATTATGAGATTAAAAACTTTGACAAGTTGCTGGGTCAGAACTTTCTGCTTTTCGCATTTCAAGAGTATTTGAAAGTCAGTTAATTTGTAGGTACCTAAATTAAAATTCGAACTTTGAGAAAAATTGTATTTTGTCAAACAGACATCGTAGACTGGTGTCACATGATACAAATTCAGTGACACAAGGCTGACTAAGCAAAAAATTGAGCATTCAATTTTACTTTCCAAGCATACATTTTTATAAAGTAGGGCATTGTTTTCAGTGTATTTTCCTTCATACATAAATCAGGTATGTTATTATACGACTGAACGCAGTGTTTACATTTTATTTCAAAAAACAAACAACGCAATTTGCAAATCGATTGCGGGTGTTTCCTGCGGTTGTTGTGTTTCTGTATGCACAAAGGTGTGTCCATTTTAAATGCAACATGAGTACACGTTGTTTGTTTTGGTGGCATTGTTTACTTTTTATTGATTTCAATAACTGGACTTAAATAAAAAAAAATAATTTAAAAATAAACTGTAAAAAGTATTTAGTCTTTTTACAATTCATTAAAATAAAATGAACTTTAATTGATATATGCCGGTATTTTCTATGTCTCTGTCAATGTAAACAACAATAAACAATGTTAAATTTTTTTGTTTATTAAATAAAGGTATTCATTGTCAGTACAACTATCTGTTTCCTGACAATGTAAAAAAAAAAAATTCTGAAAAAATTAATTTTTTTTTCGTAAACTGGCAACTATGACCCTTCTTGATCATCATCTTGAACTTTTAAATTGTTGCGCTTATGCTGACTACCACATAAATTTTACTAATTGTAAGAAAATTTGATTTATGCTTTTGAAAATATATTTATATATCTCATGTAAAATTTGAATATTATTTTGTAGATGTGCCTTTTACTTAAGCGCCCAAAAAGACTTTAGATCTCATTAGTGTAAAATTATGTGTAAAATTTATAACTCAATGGAAACATCTTTTGCAGTCATAAAATAAAGTAAGAAATAATTTTTTTTCTAAGAATAAAATTTTTATGAGCTTATTAGCATATTTGATTGTATTATTATATGTACAATACATACTTGTATAATATATAAGCTGCATCATTATGAATTGTAATAACACTTAACTGTCATTTCATTAGCTTTAAAAAATGTGAATTATGTACGGTGAATATTTGCGCAAGTCGGAAATTCTATTCACAGGGTTGTTATTGCCAAATTAAAACATACTGAGTATGTATGTTCTTCTTTTAATGCCACTTACCATATGACTAATAAGCGGAACAAAATTGCCATATTATGAAAAATAATGTGTTTTTCTCTGTAGCATATAAGAAAATGTTATTTGTTAAGTAGCAATTATTATGAAAAGTCTTGCGCAAAGTATAATAAGGAGTTTTATAATATAATTTACATTGAAAACAATTTTAATACTTTACTGAGAGAGAGAGAGAGGTATAGTAATTTCTATGATGTTTGCATTTATAAATCTATTTTGCTTTTTTTTGCTGTACATACATATTATGTTTTGTTTTCTCTTTGGAAGTTTTTTGAAGGGACCAAAGGGAAAGTAACTATGACGATTGATTTTAGATCGAACTCTTGTTTGGAAAACAGCAATAAAACTATGCTGCTTAGTATACAGTTCTCTTATGCAAAATTCTTTTTAATTTTCTGTACTTTGTTATTTTCAACCGAACACTTGCTAAAAGTGTTTCGAAAGGTGCGAATCTTAGTAGCCAGTTTAGGGTCCACACTGGTTTGATTCTCAAACTTTGTGGACATACAAACTCCAACTACTTATTGATAGCCTAATTAAAATAGACGATTCATTAATTTGGGGGTTTAATTTATTATATTTTTAACCAAATTATGTAAAAATGTAGTCGCAGAAAATTGTAAGCTATAAAATTAGACAAAGCCGGACATTTGCCATGCACTTGTAGATGAATACTAATGGCAATATCTTTTGTATGCTTTGGAGAAGCTGTTGCTCGACAGAACGTTATACACGCTTTGAATTTATATTTATTGAAAGTGTATATTAAAAGAAATGTTCTTGAGGATAGGCATGTCAGAATTTGTAATGAACTACACAATAAATGAGATGATAAGATTGCAGCGGTGACACCATACCCATCTGTTGTTATTATAATTATTATTAAGATTTTATTATTATACAAGCAACATTTTTTAGTAGAACATTTTAAAAGATAACTAGTAAAGGTGTTATCTTCGGCCAGGCCGACACTCACATACGCTACACTGCACTGAAAGTACTTTCCAAATAAATGTTAGAAAGACGTTGAAAAGGTTGAAGAAGTCGAAAATAATGCCTTAATTAACCTTAAAATTTAGGGTGGCGACACACCCACTGATGCAATCGAGACTCACTTTGAACCAGAAATAGCTTTAACAAACCTCTTTTACCAAATTTCAGTATGATTGCTCATATATTTCGATAGATATGCCACTTAAGGTATTTTACTTGTATGGGAAGTGCCACGCCCACTGATGAAATCCTGTCGAAATATATTCAATTTTATAGCTTTTGATAATTGACATCTACGCACCAAATTTTATGAAGATTACTCTCATTGCATACTGTCTGCAGCATTTAACGTTTTTGCTTATATGGGAGGTGCCACGCCCACTGATTCTATTGTGCCAAATTTTCGTAAGAAGATACCCTTTAGCAAGTTTATCTGCCATAATAAATTTCATTACGATTACGTTGTTAGTTCTCTAATTATAACATTTATAGAGATTGTGGGCTGTGCCACGCCCTTCAATGTGTTTTTCCAGTATATTGACGAAGCTTGTATTGATGACTGCTCTCAGCAGTATCATCCCTAAAATTTTTATAAAAATCGAATGTGCCAATTTTGAATTATACGAAATAAAAATTTTTAATTATTAAAAAGTGTGACGCCCACTTTTTCAATTCCGCCCACTTTAAACACAGTGCAAGATATATATGATTTGTATCCCCGTACCCAATTTCATCACAATATCTTGCACGGTTTACGAGTTATGGCGACATAAAAGCTAAAATTTAGGGCTTTGCCACGCCCCTTTAAGAGTCTCTGCATATTTAAAACGTAACCCAATCTTAGTTTTGTTTATATGTGCACAAAATCACCAAGTTTCATCAAAATCGCAGTAACTTTTTTCAAAATGGGCTGAGGTATATTTACATAGAGTATGGGCGGCAGGCGTGGTCGTGCCCCGAATTAGCCGATTTTTACATGCTAGCAACTTGCAAGAAGGTGTGACCTGTGTGCCGAATTTCATTGAATAAGCTGATTAGTTTTCCCGTAAACGCCACGCCACGCACCCTTCTTTTTCGTTACAAACGGAATGACAAAGTGAATTTACGCTCTGTGTAGAGTATAAAAACGAATTATTATTATCGAAATGCTAAATAATTAAAGAAAGCGATTCATGACCCTATCTTTTGTCAAATGTCAAAATAATAAATACATATATGGTAAAAGTTTCGTCACCAAAAGCTATAGCTAAACCTTTTATGTTTAGAAGGAACTGGATATATAATTTCCTGAACTTTGAACTTTAACAACATATTTAAATATTTCTTCCAAAGGCATGCAGTGCTGGATAAAGGTGGCGCTAGAACGGTTTATAGCGCTGGGGACAGAGCACAAAAAAGAATCCACAAAGACCGCAGGATTACATTTTTTGCTAGAAGTTTTGGTGGGGCAATGACTCGAACCCCAAGCTGAAGGGACCCAAGATGACAACAGGAGGTCCAGATACATTACAGGGGGAACCTTAGTATGATTTTGTGATGTAATGTAAATAAGTACATAACAAGAATTTTAGAGTACGGATTTTAACAAAATATTTTAATAATTTTCAATCTAATGTCTTAGAATTTTCATGTGCTTCCAGAACATTCTCGTTTGACAATGACCTTCCTTTAGAGTTTAAAGCATTTGCTAGGGGTTTTGTTGGTGCAATGAACCAAAGTATAAGCTGAAGGGGCCCAAGATGATGGAGGTCGACAAACATTACAGAAGGAGCCTCATTATGAATATCCAGTACAATGTGTTGGAACAAACTACCTAGTCTCTCGACTACAAAAAACAATTTTTTATACATCTTAACATAAATCTACAAACTCAACAATCTATTAATAGAACGATTTTAAGAAACCAGAATTTTTCCAATAAAACCTATTGCAGGGATCACCAAAGAAAATTTAGACTCATAAGTCTTCACCAAATTTCCAAAAACAATAAATGACTTTGAGTTTGAAGAAAACATCTGATATGACTTTAATATATAGCTAACAGTGAATACCAAAAAGACTATAAAGAGGAAAAAAAAAAGTAATTATTTATGCTAATTACAACTTAAGAAACTTTTGTACAAAAAATTCCCCTATCACCTGCACATTATTGACATAGTTTATGATATTCTTTTTTTTCATATTAAACAACGGCTTTGGGTAGGTTTATCAAAGGGATTTGTAATTTCTACTTGTCCCTAAAGATACTCGTAGCACAGTTTTTTGTTGTTATTGCTTGTTGTTGTATATTTACGAGTATGTAATTTTTACATATTAATATTTTTTAAATTTATCAAAAACATAAAGACTTCATTTATGTTATAGTTGTTTTATGCTCATGTCTACGCATCCAAATATATACATAAATATATAGTATGTACGATATACATAAAGTCTTTCAATGGTTTCTTTTATGTTGTGCCATCGAATAGGGCGCCATTTATTTCAACAAACAATGCATATTTTTTCATAAATAAATGTTTATAGTAAATGTGTATATGTATGTATTTTGTATTATCTATCTGTGTTCGTATATCAATGCAGTATGCTGTGTGTGTTTGCGACTTGCAAAATATATATTTTTTTTATTTTTTCGAAAAGAAAAAACTGAATGACATGAATTTATAAAAAAAAAAATAAATTGAGCACATACAACAATAACCTACAATTTTGTCCTTTGCGAATGTTATACAATGCTTTGCTCATACGTTTAAATGAAGCAAAAGTTTCAGTATAAATATCAAACACAAGTACACACTGGTGAGAATATATGTGTAAAAATTAACAGAACATATATCGGAGAAAACTTCAACTTCACAAATGAGATCTTTGTAGAGTGCCATAAAAAAGTTACGCTTGACAGCCGATCTAGCTACAGAGTACTGAAGCTTGTATTTACAAAATTCTATAACATTTATTTTGCCAGCGTCGATGCTGTGTTTAATTTGTTAAACAAAAACTGAAACACTTTTACTCTTCACTGTACTCATATAGGTTTTTTGATTTTTAAATATGAGTAGGTATGTATGTAGGTATATAGAGTAACTTAAAAAGCTTATAATAATTTGCAATCTTCTTTGATTACGCTCGCTGTTGCTCTGGCTGTTACTAGTGGTGGTTGCTATTCCTTAGTGGGTGCTGTTTTCATGAAATTCACTTATGAAAAGCACCTACTCACACCATGATAACGCCATAATTTCAATGCGATATTTTTTTTTTTCTGCAAACTTGTAAGTCATACGGTACTCGTATCTCATGAATTAACTTTACCTTTTTTTTAATTTTATAACGCAATCAAAGGGAATTGACTGCAGCATGAGCAACAGATATGGCAACAGCAGAAAACTCTAAGCTTTGTGAGGAGTTAAAGTAAATTGGAATTTAAGCAATGCAGGATCTACGCTAGAATGTTGCTATATTTTTTTTTGTATGTTGTTGTTCTTGTTGTTTGTACATGTTTTTCATTCGATATTGTCTTGCTGCTACTTTGCTTTGATTTTGCTTTGTCATGTACGCCATTTCCATAATTCTTATTTGTCTGCTACTTTAAATTCCTTGATTCCTTGATAATTTAAAGATTTGATCACGTTTTCATATAATGACGCCCTCTTGGTTATGTTATGCGATGTGTGAAATTAAATATTTCTTTTATGTATGACACACATGTTGTCTCACAAATTCGAATAACATTACATCATTTCATCAAATTGGCTTGAAATTCAAAACATAAAATAAATTGCAATTTTTCGCGAACATTTTTTTTTCTTTTCATTTTAATGAATTTTCTATACATCAAGCATTGATTTCAAACTGAAGTCAATTGAACTGTCAAGTCATTGTTTTTGCGTGTTGTTGTTAGGCGGCCAAAATTTTTCAAAAACCAACATTGTATTATTTTTTTGGTTGGCTAAAAGTTTATTTAGATTGACAAAAACGTAAAATGAAAGTTTAATATTTCATTTTGACAGAAAAGTAATTAAGTTTTAGTCAGTCACAGAAATGATGGCAATAGCTCAATTGGTAAAGATGATTATATTAGAACAGTGGCATGACGCAGGACGACGACCTAGGTTCAATTCTGATAGATGACAGGTAAAAAATTTAAGATCTCCTTCAAAGTTTTAAGAACATAACACAAATTTCATTACCAATTTAATTAAAACAAAAGCAGCAACAGCATTATAGAAGAAAATGAAGATATAGTAAAAAAAAAATTTTTTTAAATCTTAATGAATACGAGCATTAAATTTTAATACAAATTTGTATTAAAAATTAATTTTAATATTTAGGCCACACCCTCAGAAAGCCGTCTGAAAACATCACCAGAATGTCCCTTGACTGGAACCCTCAAGGAAGCAGTGGTCGCGGACGCCCGAAAAAAACACCTAGAGGCGGACAGTTACCCGTGAATTGGATAATTGTAACCTAACATGAGAAAATGTCAAAGTTGCTGCTAGGAACCGTATTAGATGGAAATGTCAAGTTGAAGGCCTATGCTCCCAAGTGGAGTAGAAAGAAAACCAAAAAAAAAAAAAAATTTTAATACAATTCTGCTGTAGTCATATATGTAAGCCCAAAAATATTAAAATTTTTTTCAAAATTTCTAACCGTGAAATATGTACATATGTATGTACCTATGTCTTAGCTGTCTTGCCAGAAGCATTAAAAGAGATTCAGCGTGCTTCTCAACTTTATCAACATATAGTTTAAAGAAATCCTGGTTGAAACTTCTACTTGTTCATACATTTGAGAACAAGAAAATATTAATGCTTACAACTTGTCATGATTGCAGCTTAAGCAAAATTACCAAAAAAAAAAAAAATAATAATAGTGACGTCATTCATGACCTTTCAAATTTGATAATTGTTAATTGCAAGTTGTAGTGGTATAGCTGTCCAATATGCGTGTTGAGTATTACACGAGGTCATGATATATGTAGGTGTCAGGAGACTTAAGTATGTACACTTAAGTGCGTGCTTATGGTGTAATATTATAACACAATAAACATTGAATTTGCATAAATACATCTGTCAATTTCGCACCTTAAATGCGTGTTATGAAGTGAAGTCTTAGCGCGGTCCAATATGTTCTACGCGTACGATAGCGGGTAACTTTCTAGGTTCTGGTATCGCAATTTCATGTAATTCGAAGAAATCAATAATTTAAAATGTTAACCAAAGTGAAAAGTGAAAAATTTAATGATTTTCTATTGTAATATTTTTTAAATATCTTCACTTCATTTAAAATCGCACACAATAAATCAAAGTATTTGCTAGTGACTCGTTCGTATGCTTTTTCTTTCTAATGACATAATTGAGTATTTGTGTGTAACTCAATGACCAAATCAATTAATTCAATAAACGTAAATGGGAAAATTTAAGACATAATTACATAGAGACACGCAACAGCGGATTTAATTAATTTGCTGCGAAATTAAAATACCGCAACTACAAGTGCAAACGATGACGGAAACGGTCACAATGCATGCAATCTACTGTACGTGTCATCAGTGGAATCGCTGAGAAAAGGTCAAAATCTGTTCAATACAGCTGTAGAGCAGCCATAGTTAATAGCTGGCTTAGAAAAGAACCTCATTCCATCGAATTATTGATGGTTGTATTAAATACCCAATACATAGTCTTTCCTCGCGGCTGAGTTGATTTTTAAAACTGCTAGGCTACGGGCACAAGGTTTCAAATGGCGTTTTGCATCAACGTGACTTTCACATTAATCAGGCAAACAGAAGTAGAATCAACTTTGAATACACAACGGATAAGTATACTCCAGTAGAATGCGGAGTTGTGTGTCAATGGTTTTGACAATTAATCGTTTGGTGGGTTAACTTAAATTTTGTAATCAATTCCCTGGTATAATGGTATCTACTGAGTAAATAGTGCGGTTTTTAGCCGCTTGCCTTGAGGAGACTAACTCAACGCAGGAGAGCTACAGACAAAGTCAACATTGGTTCAGTCATTTGGTTCATAATACTGCTGCTGTAGCAGCAGGTATCTAAGAGAAACCTTAACCATCAAATAAAAGACAGATCGCGCAATTGGTTGCAGTATTTGCAGAATCCATCGCGCTTACACTATACCCAAGCAATCTTAAGACTTCACCAAGACAAAGATGTAATAAAAGAAAAATCTACTTATTCTGCTCAAAATCACTGTTCATAGCATCATTTACGGTGAAGCTATTTGGGATATTTTTTTTTCAAAGGGGTTATCTGTAACTAAATTATTGTGATTGATGAGCACTACTGATCTATGGCGCACGACTTCCTGCTGCCGCAATTTGATGTTTTGTATTTGAAGGACCTCTATAATTCATTCTGAAGCTTTCTCTTCTCGTCCGCTTATTTTTTACTTTTTGACGATTAGCAGTGGTTTACAAAATTGCATAATAATATCAGTCCTGACTTTCATCCTTGGACCTAGTCCCAAGACACGAGTCTATACGAACAATCCAATGATACTGACAGCTCTAAAAAGGAAAACTTAGCTAAAAATAAGGAATTTGTTTCCAGAAGTTTGGAGGAATTTCATGGGAAATGCTGTGAATGCAAATTTTTGAAAGAAGGTGTGGCACCTGCCATAGTAGAAAAATCTTCAATATGTTAAGCTACAAGATTGATTTACCTATAACAAACAAAATTTTGACAAAGTTGCGCGCGGCTCCACTCATAAAAGAAACCTTTTAGCCCCATTACTGAGATAGTTAATGCAACCAAAATTCACAGGAATACCAGGAATTGTTCAGACAAGGCCTAAATAGAAATGTAGTAAATTCCAATAAGAAAATGTGTCAACTTCCATAAAAGCCAAAATTTCAAAACTTTGTACAAATAGAGTTGTTCGAGGCAATGCAACCAAATATAACACAAATATGTACTAGAAATGGTAAGGATTCGAAATCGTCACCTCATTGATTGAAAACTAAATCTTTTCGTGCATATCAAGTTCCACTGAATATCCATACACAAACGCAATAGCTACCACAGTTATGACTTCATATATTTAAAATATAACTGTGAAGAAATCTTCTTAAAAATTATTTTCATGTATCAATCGATTCAACATGATTCTGCCTTATGTTCTCCTATAATCTTACAGGATTTGCACTCTAATAAGTAGTGAAGTCTTCCGCTTTTTGGATATGACTCAACTTCCTTGCCTATCAAAGGCAAGTACTTTGTACATATACTTTTTTTTTTTATAAAGTCATAAATCCTCCTATCGATACTGTGGCAGCTCTTTCCATAATGTGCACAGGCAGAAATTTTTATTGCACATAATCGCTTTCAAGCTCATCCGTTTGTGTAGCACGATTTTGGTGCACAGCTGGAATATCGCCAAAAAGTGCTTAAATCATACTTGTAGTAACAAATAGTACAAAATGTACTTAATTTTTGGTGTTGCATCGTACGCTTTATACCTTTGCCTGATAGTTAGTTAGAGAGAGCTGGTAAAGTAACATGTAACATCTTTAATGGCACTGACATCAACATAATTTTCAGATAACTCTTAATGGATACAAAATGCAAGTTATAGTCTTAAGTGAAGAGTTGAGCGTACTCATCACTCATATCGCATATGCTATGTAATTTTGCACAAGTGCAACATGACATTTACGTTCAAGCAACATGATGAACATTATTGATTTGCAATTCCTTTTACATGAGGCTAATTTAATGTGAGCTTTAAGCTCAGCAGTTTTGTTACGGTAGGCAAAATTTGATTTTATCGCAAATATGAAAGTTATTTAACTTCTTGGAAGTGGGATTCAGTTAAAAATAGCCAATTTTGTTTTGCTGTATCTTCATGATTTTTATAAAGAATTACAGTTTTGAGTTTTATAGATATTTTTGAACAATTTTAGTTCATTCAAAGTATTTTATGATTTGAAAAAAAAAACTAGTTAAGGTGTTATCTTCGGGTACTCACATACCCTACACTGCACTGAAATTACTTTCCAAATAAATGTTGAAAAGAAGTGCAAGAAGTTGAAAAATGTTGAAATAGTTCAAAATTCATGAAAAAGTCGAAAAAATAAAGAAAATGTCAAATCAAGAGGTTGAAAAAGTGTAAAATATAAATATGCAATATATTGGGAAAAGTTAAATAGTTGAAAAAGTCAAAAGAGTTTGGAAAATGTTGAAAAAAAGAGAATAAAAATGAAAATGACGAAGTATGTATGCTACGCCTACTTCTCCAATTTCGCCATCTTTTCGTTCAATATATTATATTCGTCACTGACAGCCACATACTAAATTTTCGCAAAATAACATGTATAGTTTGCGATATACTATGTCTTAATTAACCTTAAAATTTAGAGCGGTGACACACCCACTGATACAATCGAGACTGATTTTGATCCAGAAATAACTTTCCATTAAATCAACTTTCCCACCAAATTAAAGTATGATTGCTCAAATATTTCGACAGTTATGCCACTTAAGGTATTTTACTTGTATGTGAGGTGCCACGTCCAGTGGTGTTATTTCGCCCGCTTTAGACGCTGACATACCTTTTAGTAAGTAAACCACTTACATCGAATTTCATGCCAAATGTTGCAATAGTTCTCGTAAAATATCACTTACAACTTTATGTATATATGGGAGGTGCCACGCCCACTGATCAAATCCCGTCAAAATTTATTTTATTTTATAGCTTATAATAATTGACATCTATGTACCAAATTTTATGAAGATTACTCTCTTTACACACTATCTATAGCATTAAACGTTTTTTGTTTATATGGGAGGTGCCACGCCCATCGGTTCTATTGAGCCAAATTTTCGTAAGAAGATACCTTTTAGCAAGCATATCTGTCATATTAAATTTCATTACGATTACGTTGTTAGTTCTCTAATTATAACGTTTATAAATATTGTGGGCTGTGCCACGCCTTTCAACGTATTTTTTCAGTATACTGACTTAGCTTGTATTAATGACTGCTCTCAGTAGTATCATCCCTAACAATTTTGTGAAAATCGAATGTGTCAATTTTGAATTATGCGAAATCAAAATTTTTAATTTTTAAAAAGAGCCACGCCCACTTTTCCAATTCCGCCCACTTTAAACACAATTCAAGATATATATTATCTGTATCCGTGTACTAAATTTTATCACAATATCTTGCACGTTTTACGAGTGATGGCGTTATAAAAAATAAAATTTAGAGCTGTGCCACGCCCTTTTAAGAGCCTTTGCAAATTGAAAACCTAGCCCAATCTTAATTTTGTTAACATGTTCACCAAATAACCAAGTTTCATCAAAATCGCTGCAACTTTTTTTCAAAATGGTTTGAGGTATATTTACATAGCGTATGGGCGGTAGGCGTGGTCGTGACCTGATTTCGCCCATTTTTATATGCTAGCAGCTTGCAAGAAGGTGTAACCTTCTTCTTGCTTAGTTTTCATGTAAACGTGATATCAACAGAAAGACAGACAGACACACAGACAGACAGACAGACAGACAGACAGACAGACAGACAGACAGACAGACAGACAGACAGACAGACAGACAGACAGACAGACATAGCTATATCGATTTATGTGGTGACGCTGATCAATAATATGTATACTTTTCTATATCTGCCACGCCCCCTTCTATGCGTTACAAACGGAATGACAAAGTGAATATACCCTCGGCGTAGGGTATATAAACTATATTTCTTAGAAATGGCTTAGAAAAGTACAACTCTCCATTAGTTTTTTAAGATCTGTATACTTATTGTTAGTCGCCAAGCGAGTTATTTCAATAAATAAATAAGAAGTTGGAAA
Source organism: Meiosimyza platycephala (assembly GCA_963662105.1). Taxonomy (NCBI): domain Eukaryota; kingdom Metazoa; phylum Arthropoda; class Insecta; order Diptera; family Lauxaniidae; genus Meiosimyza; species Meiosimyza platycephala. The sequence continues at coordinate 88,933,830 of OY759210.1, forward strand.
AAAACAAAAAAGAAACTCAGTATTGTTATTGAAAAAAAAGTTAATAAAAATTACACAGTTCGTCGAAAACGACTGCAAGCCCAAAGTTGGAACACTGCAAATTTTCTTCTTGATTTTGAATCTGAGATCACAACTATTTTTCGATGAAATCAAAAATCCTTATCGGGGCCGTTTTTCACTAAATCCGTTTTAAATTTAAGCTTCAAGTTTTTCTCGAAAACGATGAGAGATATGAGAAAAAGTCTTGAGTACAAAATTATTCCTCTTGAAAGTTACTAGTTTTCATTCCAATGGTTTTATTGTTGAAAAACTTATTTTATTAATTTCTTATGGAAAAGTTTAGTTTGAGGGATGGCTATTCGATTTTGATTTTGATTTATTTTTGGTGCACACATATGTTGTAGAGTTCAGCATGCTGACCAAGAATATATACATATGATAGGCATGGAAACGCCTCATTTATATTTTTGTTAGCTTGCTGACCCTCTGCTGCCCTCAGAAGCGTAGAAGCGGTATCTCAAAACAATGCATATTTTTGGTTCTGATAGCATCACACAGCTTAAAGAATTACGCGTCTAATGAACTACGCCAAATGACGGTATCTTAGTTCAAACATATAAAAAAATCTCCTAAGAGAATTTCCTCTATCTAAATTTTAGAGGTAACTAACTATCTCAAGAAAACGACATTAGCAACATATTAATTTTCTCGAATTTTTTATATGTTTGAACTTAGTAATAAATTGTAATAATAATAAATTGCTTTGATTATGTGCATAACATACGCTTATAAAATATTTATTAAAATTTTATCTAATAAAACTGCTAAAGCAATTTAGACTAAATATCGAAATGTTTTTTATATCAAACTTAAATGAAATTAATCGAAAAAATTTCATTGATTTCTATAACATTGTTGCTGACAGCTGTTTCGTTGATTAATATTTTTTTCCATGGTTTTATTTCCAGATTGAAATACATTGTATTTTACATGGTCTGATTTTTTGCCAAATTTTGTGTAATTACAGTGTAAATTCGTTTAGTTGTGTGAAAATAAAAAACATCAATAGCAGCAACAGTGATTGCAAAATTTTTAATTTTTTTTGCTGCAACATAAATGTAGGTATGTATGTATGAAGCTTTTGCAATTACTAAAAGCAGAAACAAAAAAAAACGTAAGGTTTAATGATAAAACCCGTGGAGATTAAAAAAAACGTACAAATCTGGCAAATCTATTGTAGATATTTTGTTTTTGCAATTTCAATTATTGCAAATATTTTAAGAATTGTAAAACTTGAGCACTTTAAAAATTTTTTTTTGCAATTAACGATGCAAAGTTTTCCTAAAAAATTGGAACAAAAAGTTATGATAATATTTAGTTTTCATTAAGGCTTTCATTTGGTACTTAAAATACACTTCTCAATGAAAAATTTATGAACGCAAAAATAAAGTATTAAAATAAAAGCAATCGGGACTATTTAAAAAATGTTTACTTCATAAATGAGCGGAAGCTCCATTAACGCTGCTGTAAGGTTTGGACCATTTTGGTGCAAATTTTGCATATTTACTTCAGCTTATGTGGTCATTTCTCAAAATAAATATGCCATCAAAAAATCAAGTGTTTAACATAAAATGGTAGGGAGAAACTTAGAAAGTTTCAAACCTTAGATAAGGGGCCATTTTGGTTCATTTTATATTTTTCAACGACTAGCAACAAAATACAAAATATTTCTTTAGATATTACTTAGAAAACATAAATATTTAGTTGTTTTGTTTCAATTAATTTAACAACAAGTTCAATAACTGAGAAGCTGAACCATATTTATGTGTCTTAGGTTATTCAAGTTATCAAATGAACACATGTCCTGAGTTGTTTTATAGCAAGCTTGGGAAAGATCATAGAAAATGTTTTTCTTCTACACCATATCACTACAACATCTACATAAGTCTAAAGATAAAATCCGGATCTCTCCGCATATCTGCCGATAAAACAGTGCCCAGTCTCAGTGACAAGATACTATTTCTACTGTAGAAAATCCGTTTTAGAAAGCGCTTAGCATTCCAATTCAATCAAATATTTCTTGTCATATTTCAAGTCAACCTTAGGGTGCATCTTGTGTTCGGCTTTATTTTTACAAACTGTTAGATTATATACTTTAATATAATACACTGTAAACTTTAGAACATGTTAATTTCCAAGTATATAGAAAATATATTTCGAAACAAAATTTTATTTTCATTCACTTGATTACTTTTATCAAATACACATTGTTATTTCTGTTTAAATATACAAAATATTTTCTTTGAAATAAATTAGTTTATTTCTCGATCCTCCAATTTATTACAAACTCGATTACATTCGGCTCTCGTTGCAAAGAAGTTTTTGGTTCCATCTGGGTGTTGACCACATTGGGCATATAGGATTGTCATCCGGCAAGTTTCCTAATCAGGGCTATAGTAAAAGCCCATTTTTTCGCAGGTTCGATCTTGGGAATTTTAAGCAACTGCCTGCAAAAATGAATAAAAGTTTTGAATAAAAAATTATAAAATATTGTTTAATTTCCTATACTTGGTCTTGCTGCGCGCAAGCAAACGACAATATTGAAATTATCAAAACCAAAAACACTTGGATTTTAATTATGCGCAAATAACTCAAGTTCTAACGTGTTGTGTACAAAGAAATCGTGCTGCAACCTTTTTATATTGTACAATTTTTCTTTAGCTTGACTGATCTGTGAAAATATTAATTTTCAAGGGTTGACTTTAATAAAGTTTGTATCAAATTTGTAGCAATTAGAATGTGATATAATTGCAAACTTTGAAAATTTATGTATGATGATAAGAGGAAATTAATTGGTTGCGTTAGTATAATGTAAGAAAAGTATTTAGCCTTGTTAAAAATTGTTAATTAAAAGAAATATTTTCGTGAAGTTTGTGAAGGTGTGATCTTCAAAGTAGTACAAAATCAGCCTAAACTAGTCAAAGAAAGTGACTTAAAATCTTTTTTCGTAATAAGTTTGCGCAAGTTTTGATGAAAGTCGACGTAAATATCTGAGATATAAGGATATTTGTTCACTATCCAATATATTCATGGTTTCATCCCCGCGCAAGTTACATGGTGCATTATTAAACATTCGAGTAACTATCCTAATAATAACGTCAGAAGATATCTGGATTATTTTATTTTAGGTTATATATACGTAGCATTCTTCGAATTATTAGAGCATGAATTAAAGAATTATTTAATTGATAGAAACACTGCTCTTTTTTGTTACTATATCTAGATATACATATATTATATTCCAGTTAAAGAAAGATTATAAAACAATAACAAAAATGAACACAGTAACACCTTGCTGTCCTTTTTTTTTTGTCTCATACAATTTTAGAGAAATACTAAATGCCAGAAAAAAAGTTGTAATAAAAGTTCATGATTTATATTAGAATTTATTTATTTAACTTTAAGCATATCCTCTACATGATTTTGGGACTTTTTGTTGCACACACAGTGAAGACAATACTATGTATGTAGTTGCTATATTTTGGGCATACAAGCGGTGTGGCTCATTCATTCATCCATTCATTCATTCCTTTGAATTGCAGCGACGACAACTCCTTCCGTTGAAGCATCAGCAACTTTGCAGTGGTTGTCACTAAGGATGTTGTGCAGTGTTCTTGACGCTTGCTGTATTGTGTGCAAAATTAATGTTGTCGCAGGACATAACAATGTTGGCAATACAACAGCAGCTATAACAACAAGAACAACAGTGTAAAATTACGTACATATATGCAAAGGTATTGGTGATGCATTTTTATCATGATACAAGCGCTGCTCTCTTGTTTGTGATATCAAAAAATGTCCAGTGTTTTAGAATATTTCCAACAAATTTTCGAAATAACACTCTCTAGATATTATAGTCTAAAAGCTGGCAGCCACTTTGAGCAACATACTCGCACAAGGCTAAAATTTTGTGTATACTTAATTTAGTACTAGTAAAATAAGAAAATATATTTCTGGCAGTACTGGAGCTGTCGCGAAGGTACATACACCCTACAATTTTCGAAGTTACACTCTAAAATTTTCAAAATTTTATGAACAAATATTATAGCTTATTAAATTATCTTTCATATGACATCTATATTTTGGAAATCTCTTCTGCCGTTCTCCAGTTATAATGATTTTTCCAAAAATATTTTGCATTTTGAAACACTTAAGGTGTACCTTCGCGATTTGGCCAATTCTGCCAGATATTGATTTTCTTATCTTACTGGTACTAAATTACATATACACAAAACTTTAGTTGTGCGTGCATCAGAGAACTGCAGTGAGCCACTCATCATATTGGCATTCATGAATCTGTTACACAGATTCACGCTCACAGAAAATTTTGTGAAACTGAATTCAGTCTCATGGCGAAGAATATGAATGTGAGTGTGCTTCACAATCACTTCTAGTGAATGCCGTTTCATTTTGTTTCCTTCCGTATGAATATATGAGTGTTGCGTGAGGTACTCCTGAAACGCGATTGTATAAAAAAATTTTTGGATGCTTTTTTAGAATATGGGGAAAGGTCGAGATTGACTTTGGACATCACTTGGGGTGGCTCCGGACTCTGAAAGGACCCTCCTCGACCCATTTTTGGAAATTTTTTTTTCTGCTTCAATCGATAGGGAAATGTCAAAATTTGACCCATTTTCGGGAATTTTTTTTTTTCTCCAATCGATGAGGAAAGATCGAAAATGGATTTTGAACACCACTTGGAGTACCTCCGGACCCTGAAAAGAACCGTTTTTTATCCATTTTCGGAAAAAATATTTTTGGACAGCATTAAGGAAGGCTCGAGACCCTGGAAAGAACCGTTTTTGACCAGAAGATGGGTTTGTACTACTTGGTAACCAGGTATATGTACAGTGCTCGTACCTTTAATAAAATCGCACTCGATAGCTCTTCTTAATCACGTGCGGTTTGTCACACCCCATTTCATTGACGACGGATTAAACAAAGAATTTAATAAGTTTTTTTCGTTGGTTTGAGCTGCTGTATGAAATAACTGCATCACATAAGTCCTTATCAAGTAAACACTTTTTTAAAATTAGCCATCTATTATTTTCAATACCAAAAAATATCTATAGCAATCTATTATTGACCAAAGTATCGAAATTTTTGACATCATATAATACTTCACCTAAAAGTACTAAAATTGAAATGAAAAATAACAAAAAAAAAAAAAACTAAAAAAAAACACTCGAGGACAAAACAACGAGATTCATCACATGACATACAATGAACGCCATTGTAAATTAGCACACAAAACAGCAAAATATCAAGCTGTAAGTACAAAGATGCCAACATTTTCCGCTGATCCTGTTACGATCCTCTGCTATGCGCCGCGTACTGTAGCTACATGAACACAATAGTTCATATATGTATGTATGCATATACGTATACCCTATGTAGTATGTGACCTTAAAAAAAAATCGCACTGTGGTCTTTGCTCTGTGCGCGCTGACTGGCATTTCATTTCATTTTACGTCCGTTTCGTGTTTGCAAATTTGTTCTGTGCTGCAAAGGTATAAATTTTGTCAGCGTAGTGGTAAAGAGTTTAGCACAGTGTAGAGTGCAATACAAAGAGTGACAAGGCCACAGGAATATACGAAATGACTCATGAATGCATGATGCAGGAAACAGGATATGAGTCTCGAGTTTTGTATTCATTGTTACTTTTGTTCTGTTTATTACTAAAGAATGGTACACTCCCAGCGACCCTCACACATGATGATGTCCTTGTGTGCTTTTGATTGTTGTTATGTTGCATTTGATGTGTTGTCCTCTAGTGGCTTATTGGAATGCTTAACCGTGGAATTGATTTGAGATATTTTTCATTAAAATTAAAAAAAAAAAATTCACTTCTCGATTGAAACTTGATAAAACCATTCATTGTGTTATAAAGTCAAATGTAATTGATGCAGTTCCATCGTTAGCTGAAGAAAAGATGAGCTTCTTGCTGATTCCAAACACTAAGTCAGCGTATATTATTTTCAGGTTCGCCAAGTGCATTTTATTTATAGTTTGCTATAGATATTATCAAGGAATTTCTCTATCTTGTTACTCACGCAGAATGGTTTGTACTTTTAATTTGAATTGGTAAATGGAAAAAGGTGATTGGATACAAAATATTAGAAATGAGCTGGATAGCTTTAATCTTTCAAACATTTTCGATAGAGCGTGACACTTTTGTGGTTTTATTTATTCAAAATTAAATGTAAAATCGCGCGGTTTTGTGCATATCTTGAGACAACACAATCTAAATATATGAAAGGTATTAAACAACAGTTTTGTAAACTTTAGCATTTTGACTTCCTACATTCATTCCTTCGTGTCGATGAGATTGAGATGATTTAGGCTTTGATATAGTTATTTCAAGTTATTAGTTTCTACGAATAAGAAATATTTTGTCTACTGTACTTAACTTTTTCACATCTTTTCAAAGCATCCCAACTCCCAGTATTTGCTTCTTTGATGCTGACACTTACCTACACAAATCAACTACACGTTGTGCTCGCCGGATGCTACTGCAACTGAAATGTCAACAGGATGTTTTGTAGTCATAATTTATGTGGTATTTTTTTGTAGTTCTTGATTTCATTTCTTCATGAACAGTTTTTTTTTTGTATTTTCCCCCAAATGATATAATGCGTGCTGCATGTGGTGTAGTTTTTTCTTACGTTTTCAGTATAAGAATTAAAATTTATTATCTTAGGAGGATATTTTAAAATATATATAAAGACTTTTGTTTGGAAACAAAGGGAAACTGATTTAAATATGTGTCTATTACGACAGTAAATTGCAGACCTGACTATTCTTTGCACTTAAATGAAAGTCTTTTAGTTTAGGTTTGAATAAGAATTCGGTAAAAGTTGACATTTTGTTAAGCTTAAATTTGAAGAATCAATACTCAAAAAAAAAAATCCATTCAGCGAATAAGTGTGTTGTCTTTGTATGCTACCACCAGGATTAAACTGGGAAATTGAAATTAAATCAATTAGAAAATTGGAAATAAAAATAAAAATAAAAAAATTAAAAATTATACCTTCAAAAGGATTACAAGGAATGCCAAAGTTAGCATAAATTTGGTATCTTGGGTAATGCAAAACTTTAAAGCAAACGTTAGCATCAATCAAAAGCAGAGAAAGCGCTGGAAAAAAGGTTGTGGTGAATATAATAACGCAAAGAAGGTCGTAACCATGTTGAAGAAAAGTCCCAACCTTTCTGGAAGAAAAACCGCTCAACTAACAGATTTCTCCGAGTCATTTGTGCAAAGAGTAAAAAGGGTGGCTAAGCTGAAGACCGACGAAGTTCAGAAAGTGCCAGATCGGAATGCTGAAAAGAATTTCGAAGCAAAAATACACGCTCAAAAACTGAGTAAAGGTTTTGTGTCCAAATTCGAATGTTGCATTATGGATGACGAAACGTTCGTCCTTTCCGACATTTTTCAGTTTCCTGGCCAAAAACTTTATTTTTCCAACACTAGTGGACACGTCCCAGAAAATTTAAATTATAAAAGAAATAAAAAATTTCCCAGAAAATTTCTTGTTTGGTGAGCAATTTGCAGTTGTGGTAAAAGATGCCAAAATTTCGTGACCAGAGGCACAATCAACATCGAAATCATAATCATGGAATGCTGCAAAAGAGACTCCGATAATTTGTGAGAGATCATTAGGTATCTACCTTTTATTAGCCTGATCTTGCTTCATGTCACTGCAGTTAAGCGGCTCTTGAGCGGTACCAGTAAAATAACATTACTTTCGTTAATAGAGAAGCGAACCCAGCCAATTGCCCTGAACTCCTGTCAATCGAGAGATATTGAGTTCTAGTGAAGAGGCAATTAAAGGCAACAAAAAGGACATGTAAGTACATAACTCATTTTAGACGCAAGTGTTGCGCGTAAAGCCACAAAATCTAAAATAAAATACCATCAAAGCACTAATAAGAGGTGTCCCAGAGAAAGAAAAAAATTTTACGTTGCAAAATTAATATTTTTTTTACTATTATTTTCTACATTTGAATTAAATTTGCGTTAAAAAAATAGAATGTTTTTGAAAATTGAATCTGCGGTTATTGAGATATATTTATTTTTCAATGCACTAATATCTTATGGCGCACGCCTTACCATAGAAACTTCACCAAAATTGTTTTTTTTTTTTTTTAACCATTCAAAGTCGAGTATAGGCTCGTATTCAGTCTGGCATAGGATACTTTCAGCATCTCTTACGTCTAAAAAAATTATTTAAGTAATCACGTTCAATAAAATTCTTTCATTACAAACAAAAAACAATGAGTAAATTTTTGTGGAATCACCCCTAAATGCCCACATAATGATATGGTACATAAGTCCTTTTACAAAAAGAATCACTACAAAGCAGTTGAATTACTTTGTGTTTCATTTTACCACAGTCTATCCAACGTGGTACATGCACTATGCCCAAAGCAACATCAAATGATGATACTTAACGGTAACTTGACGTTTGCCACATTTGGCTACATGCGAAAATCTTGGTTACGGTAAATCAACGCTACAGAAAATTGTGTTACTTGCTTAAGGTTGTACGCTGCGCTGAACTTGAAGACTTTAAATAACAAAAAGGATTTTTTTTTGAAGAAAAATGCATATACATATGAAATAATGATACTCTTCCAAGGAAACAAATTTTCAGTCAAATATATTTGTATTGATAATGGATTCATTTACATCATAGTTGCTGTTTAAAGTTGTTGCACAACGCCTTATCGTTACTTATTTACAGAGCACTTTTAAATTATACCTTAAAAGCTGCCAAAAACGCTGCTACAGCAAGTCCTGCACCAACAACTCAAATATCCTAAAAATGTTCTTGTAATTTTTCAAAATTCTTCTTAATTGGCACTCAACAACCGTATCTCAGCAAACTTAACATATAAGAGCAAAAATGATATAACTTAAAGCAGCTAACACAACATAAATAAGCACAACAACCAATTTCAGCTGGAAGGTTAAGCTGCTGCATAAATCGCTAAGGACTACAATGTGAATACTTTCCACTTGGTTATCACTTGAATGAATATACCATACATACAAAATTCCCACTGAGTTATCAACATACAAATGCTTGTTTATTTCATGCAGTATATGCAGTAAGGGTCACGCTGCAAAATTCCATGAAGCACGCATGCAGACTCTAAGCAGTTTATGATATGGATTAGGCATATGCAGAAATACGTAGCTTCGATTTCACTAAAGTAAACCGTGATGTATGAAGACTGAGAGTCTTAATTGTCATGACTACGCACAAATAGTAAGTAACAAGATTTGAGCGTGTGTTCATGGCTATAAATCATTAAATACTCGTTGTGTGTCGCTTTCTTTCGACGTTTAGATTAATGAATCTATTGTTTTATATAAATGGATTTTTGGTGACTGCCAATTAAAATGAATGAAAGATTTTTGTAAATGAATATTTGAAATAATTTGTAAAAAATCTGAACATAAATGTACTAGGTCCTTGAAATAACGTCGGTTGAGTATTGGTTTATCGACAAGCGACTATAACACAAAACATGCTTGAGCAATGTTCTCCTAAGTTTCCTACATATGCCTATTCGACACCTAAAACGAATCGACGAGCACACCTACCTTCCTAGGTACATTTTTTATTTCACAATTCACTAATGACATTAGACAGATCGAAGCTTCAGACAGCATCTTAGCACAGTTTCTCGATGCGACACCGGCGAGATCTGAAACCTCGATCTCAAAACTTTATTTTAAACGACGATTCTTGAATTGAAATATATCATTGGTAAACACATTTTCCACTTTAAGCAAATAAATATTCCACAACTTAAGATTAAAATTGATCAACTTTACAACATCTCTCATTCTGGAACAAGACGCTAGCAATAGATAGGCAACACGATCAAAAAAGGTGCTTGAAAAACCTAAACGATGTGGTAGAATCTGCATCGTGGCAACAAATGATATATCAAAAACTAGAAACGAGTAAGGACAACATAAAACAATGAGACAGGCATCAAAAATTTTCTTCAAACTCTTCGCTCCAATCGGAGTTAACTATAAGACAATGGTATTATAAGGTATATTAAGATGTTCTTTCCAGAAGAAATATTTTGAAATGGTAGTGCAATTTTTACTGAAAACTTGGCTGAAATTTGCAATTTATTTTAAACAAATATATGTACAATAAATTTATATAAATTTGAAATATTTATTTATTATTCAACTTCGTTTTTTTTCTGTTTAGCTACAACAACACCATAGTACTAAAAACACTGTATCCTTCATCAAATTATGCAAAAACAATGTCTTTTTATAGCATCCTTAAAGATTGAATTTACGCAATAAAATTAATTTCATGTAATTCATCTTTATAATAAGAAACGCAAAGCTATTAACTTACTTCCACGAAATAGTCCCCACAAATCAATATTCAATCTATTGCACATCAATCAAAGTCAAGTTGATTTTTTTCACCCACCATGGACAAGCCATCAAAAAGCAAGTGTCAACTGCAAAGATTATCAGTGAGAAAAAATCTTGGATATTCACAAGAATACAAAAAAAAAGAGCAACAAATTATGTGAAGTCAGATATTTACGAAAAAAATATGTGGTATACACTGAAAGAAAAAAAAAAAAAAAATTATTAAAGTTTTTCTTAAAAATTTTATTGTATATCTTTTTATTTTATTTATCCTATTTTTTGTATTCTTTATAAAATTTAGGGTTATATTATGAAATTAAATTGAAAGATTATTTTTCTTTTGTAGATAATAACATCTTAAAAAAAAGTTTCTTAGCAAAACATTTTAAAGTTTAGCAAATATCAATTTTTTTTTTTGCGTGTAGAAAATATGTTGAAAGCAAAAGAAAATAAAAAAAAAATGCTATGCGTTTCTATGGCATTTGAATGACATACTTCGCACTAAGCTCACATATAGACGAACAAGGAAACGACAAACAATTTCGGTGTATAAGATTTATTTTTCTTTGTATTTGTGTGCCCAAAAAATAAGGTTATTTATATTTACTTAATATTGCATAGAGCGTGTGTTTTATATAGAATATAAACATAGTTTCTCATTCCTCAATTGTTATGGAAACAAAAAATTAATACAAATGAGACAATTTAGATTCATCTATTACACAAATGATGGAAAATTTATCTCAATTTATTTGTAAGCTGATTTTATGCAGAAAACATTTATTATATAAACAGAAAAAAAAAAAATAGTTTGACGTCTTTATTATATATTTTGGAACAGTCTTTATTTCAAGTAGAGCTAATAAGAAAAAGAAATGTTGATATAATTCAAAGTATCAGCATAATGATTATTGGTTAAGAGGTGAGCAGAAGATAGGTATCACCAGAAAACCATACATTCAAATAATAATAATTGTGTTCATACGAGCAATGTTTAAGGGTTTGAATTCACACAAAATTGCGCAGAAAAACAATATGTCTCAATATGTGGTATATTTCCGAAAACTAAGTTTCAAAGGGATTATAATAATTTGATAAAATTCAAAAATTACTCAAGTAATAAGACGTCGAATAATACCGACAAAAATATATTAAAGTAAACAGCCAGTTAGCATACTTATTACGATGTGAAGCAAACAATGAGAATATTTGTTTGGGTTATTTGAGGACTCTATTTTATAGGAAATCATGGCTTTGGGTAAGAGCTTACTGAAGTATGGGACTTTTGTAGAAATTCTAAGGATACTGACATCGCAGTTTGTCTTTCATTATCTTTGTGAGTGCCTCGCGCTGGCAAATCGGCTTTTTAAGGTTTTCGAATGCCACTGCTTCGACTCTTTTGAAGACTTCGTTTTATGTTCAAAATCTATTTTGAAGTTTATATAAATTTCGAAACGGTTCTTCATAAGTCAACAGTAAAACTATAAATCGAGTATATAATGGTTCCTACCGCAGAAGAACGATTTGTTATGATGCCAATTATCATCTGACGCACTAATCTATCCCATTCTTACAGTTAATAGAGTCTAACATTATCGAGTAATATAAAGACTTCCAACATTGGTTGATTTTATTTTTCTCAATACTAAAATTCTACACCTTCAATTCAGAATTCAGGCTAATAAGAAGCCTTGGGAATAAAATTAAATTCAAGAAGTGTAACTACGTGGTCCGAAAATTAAAATTATTTAGATATCATTGATCAAAAACAGTATTCTAGATTTTATTTCTTCAGGATGGCCGTATTGTGTCTAAAAAAGTACTACTCTTATCAACTTCGACATGACAAAATCTTTAGACTTAACCAACTAGAAGCCGTATATTTTGCAGAAATTGTTTCGGACAGAGAGCTATGATTCAAAAAAGGACCATTAAAGTAGTATGCTACGCATTGATATTTACATTTTTATTATTTTTTTTTTGTTTTTGTATTCACCTTTTCTCAGCTTGCAAACAAAATAAAAAAACAAACAATTTAGTAAAACAAATAACCAAAAATCTCAAAGTTAAGTCGCTTATATTTGTTTCTATACTGACAAAGTTTCTTGGTTTGCAAAGTTTCTATCATCCTTAAGGAATGAAATTAAAATTGTAGTGAATGCAGCAATGAAACGAAACAAATCTGCGGTTTGTGCCATATAATTTGTACAGTATAATCTAAAGCTTTAAATACAATTAAAAGACACACAACATGTTATCGTGTACTCATTAAGCGATAGGAATTAAATAGAGTTCTGTTGTGGCTTAACATAACTTTTGTTTCGTAATACTGCTTAAGTTAAATTACTCGAATTAGTTGAGAGGATTATAGAAAATGTTATTGAATTAAAGCTATAAAGGATAGGCAAAATATGTTTTTTTTTTTAACATTATATTTATAATGCTATGAAACTATTATACGTTAAAACTTGTTTCGAAATATGTTTAAGATTAGCTGATTATATTTTACTTTTGTCTTAAAGTTCTAAGCTTCGGAAACATTGCCAAATAAAAAAATGAATTATAAGCTTAGATAATATAATTCACTAAAAATCAGTGGGTAAATCTCTCCACTTATGCAAGACTTAGTCAAATTTTAATACCTAAGTAGCGTTAGGAAGCAAACGTGATCTTAGTATTAACGTCAATACAGGTTTTTATAGAGCTTTCCGTAAAAGAGCATAAATGATGCTTGCCAGCCTTTATCCTTACCAGAATAGTCCATTTCCTTTAATGATTTGGCAAAACTGAACAGGACTGTACGAAATTTTATAAGGCTTTGCCTGATAGCGCTGCAAGATTCACATATGTCTAAGCTTAATAGGATCCGCTATTTCTAGCCAGATCTATGGTGGGCCTTGCCTGACAAGAATTCCTACTTGGGGTGTTCTTAGAAGCAAACTGTTAGTCGAAAGAATTGTACTTTTTATGTTTACTAATCCACAAGAGAAACAATTGCGAAAGTTGCATATCGAAAAAAATATTTTAAAATAATAATAATTTAGTTTAGCTACAACAACTATTTACCCTTTTAGATATTTAGCTTTAAGCTTTATAGGCTATTGACTATGTACCTTAATAAGGAACTAATTCGTTAAAGGTATTTTATTGCCTTATATGTTCAATTGAACCCTAAAAAATGATATAGGCAAAAATGCTACTAAATTTTTGCTTTGACTTTTCACAACGGTTTGAATTTGTCCATTTTTTATATTTTTAATTATAACTCAAAAACTATAAATTTTTTTTTGAAACACATTTTAAAGTTTACTGTAGGGAATTAAATTTCCTATTGCAATGATTTTTTATATTGTGAAAATAAATTATTTTTTCAACAAAATAAGTTAAAAAAACTATTGAAAAAAAACGGAAAATTTCACCATTTTTAATTTTTTCAAATTTTTGAGTACAACTTTTTTTTGAATGTATTTAAGGGATTTTTATGTTCACATACATATAAAAAGTCAGTTCGATAGGAAATTTGATTCCCTACAATAAATCTTATAATGTGTTTCCATCAAAAATTTATAGTTTTATAATTAAAAATATAAAAAATGGACAAATTCGACCCGTTCTGAAAAGACCAAGCCAAAATTTAGTAGCAATTTTGGCTATATCATTTTTAGGGTTCAATTGAACATATAAGGGGACGTCCATTAATTACGTGAGCTAAAATATGGGGGAGGGGGTCCGGCAAAATCTCACCAAATCTCACCAAGGGGGGAGAGGGGGTCAAGGAAAACCTCACGTCAACTTTTTAATGCATAGAATTTACATTAAAAATTAATATTTATATCTCACGGGAGGAGGGGGGGGGTCCCGCCAGATCTCACCAAGGGGAGGGGAGGTCAAAATTTTCAAAAAAACACCTCACGTAATTAGTGGACGTCCTCTAAGACAATAAAATACCTTTAATGAATTAGTTCCTTTTGCCCCTGTTTTTTTCGACATAGTCAATAGCCTATTAAGTCAAGTAAAAAGCTTTTTAAAAATATATTTTGAAAATAAAAAGTTATTCTTGTTATTTTGTTATTTTTTTATTTTTATATAATTTTTTCTCAATTTTATAGTTTTTTATTTCATCGAAATATTTTATTTGCACAAATGAAAATTGCTAACAGTTTCTTAGACCACTTAATTGCAGTAGCTGTTAAGGTTTGGAGTTTTGGAAATAGTCAACAACTTACCTTGTTTGAAAAAAGAAAAATTAAAAAAAAAATCTTGCGATTCAAATTCATGGCATCACTACTGCGTTATTTCAAAACTCACCCTTATTAATATTTTTCACCTTTGGCTGTCAACTGTTTTTATCATTTTAGCCAATTATGCGATTCAATGGTGTTTCCCGTCAACACATTCAACATTTTCCATTTTATTTTCAATATTTCTCAATTTAATTTTTTCTATTTCTACCAAATGCGCTGCTGCCAACATTTCGCTGTCGCTCACTACATAAACACATTGCAAATGTAACTGTGACACTTATACGATAAAGTTCAAATAACGGCAGCTATAATGACAGTTAAGCTACTTTGGAAATATTCACATGGCAGTCTAGCGTTGTAAAGTTTCACCACATAAAATTTTTTGTAAGTTTTTCTTTCTCTCGACTATTATCTTTTGAACTCATAGTTTTTTAAGGATTAAGTTGAAATGGCTTAATGAATGAAGAGTGATTTTAGTTGTCTGCTTGCGGAAAAATCCAAGTAGTCTTTAAATGGCTTATGCAAATAAATTCGTCTCTTTTACGTTTAAAAATAATATTTATTCGAAAGATCAGACAATTTCAGATCCTTTAAGTTCTTTAATCAGTTGTTTTATATATTTTTGCTGCAATTTTTTAGCATTTAAGTAATCAACTTAAAGTGCGCAAAATTCAATTCAATTTGCTTTCAATTTGCAAGATGCAAGGTCGAAGCTGTAACTCAACAGAATCTGCATAAAATTCAACAAAGTTTATATGGCTTACCGCATAAATGCAGTTGTGAAAAAGACTAGTAGCCACAAAAAGTACAGACCACTATTACGCACTGCCTACAGTAATAATTTATGCCATTCGTAGCAAATTTTTTATTTAAATAAGTCTTTTAAGTTTGAATTTCCAACATCTGCCTATCTGCTCTTTATTTTCAAGCAACGTTACAGAATTTAAATTTTTTTTGTTTTTTTTTAACATTTTTGTTAATGTTAGAGTTTGATTTGACACAAATATATATGAACATAGATATGCAAAGCACAATTTTTTGGTAGAAAAAGCATTTAATATTTTATATCTACAAAAAACAAAGCATTTCTGTATGTAAACAGCGCATAGCCCATTAGTATTGGGCCTTTGTTGTGCAAAATATTTTTGTTTGTATTGAGTAGAATTTATTGTTTTCTGCACCTGGGGCACACAGACAAATTTGTCTGGTCCAGCAACGCATGCGGCTAATAAAATGACAACAGCAAAACTTTGCATTTGTACTTAGCTTTTTCATTTTATTGTTTTATTTTAAAATTAGGGTAGCATAAAAAGCATAAAAAATCTGTTTTGGTCAATATTTATCAACACCACCCACTGAAAGTTGAAATAATTACAATTTTGTAATATGATATTAGCGCATATAAAAGAGTTTTGTTTGCATATTATTTTGTTGGTTTTTGTACGCATTACGGCCAAAAAAAAAAAACTTCATTGATATATGTTTTCTTACAAAAAACTCTTATATTATAATTTTATATAATAGCAATTGTAGATAGCTATTTAGAAAAAAAACTTTATGAATTAAATTTATCTTTTTCTTCTTTTGTTGTCTTCAGTAATGCTCCTCGAAGCTGAAAATACGAGAGACAGACGTGCACATACACCGAAAAAAAGACCGTACTAAATTTGAAGTAAAAATTATTGTAAAAATTTTCCTTAATTTATGTTATTTTTACTCATATTGATGAAAATATCGTTTCATTTAGTAATTGAGTCTTTAAAATGAGTTCATGTTTCATTAAAGCAAGTCAAAGCTCTTCCTCAAATATAGAGTTTGTGGTTTAGTAAAACTTTCCTTTGAAATAGTAAATTTTTCTTTGGGAAGAATTTTTGACAACAAAATGTTCCTCATTTGAGTAAAAATTTCCTCAATCTAATGGATTGTTTTGTTTAAGGAAAATCGTACTCAGTTTTAGTTAGTTTCTTCAAAAAATTTACTATAACGTAGGAAAATTTTCCTTAATAAATGAGTGGCAACACTCGCTGCTTTACTCGCTGAAATTAATATCTATTCTTCTCGTAAGTATTCTGTTTTTGCCTATATATTTTTTAAATAAAAAAAAAAAAATTATGTCGTCGCCGGGATTTGAACCGAAGCTTCCCTGATCAGACAATGGTTGTTACATGCGCAGTTTAACAACATCATTTTAGTATGTCTTAAAAATTCTGTCGGTGGCTGAGTGGATGATCATCTTTGAACAGTGGCATGGCGCAGAACACAGGTTCAATTCTCTGATCGGGTGGCAGGTAAATAAAAATTTAAGTTCTTCTTTGAAGTTTTAAAAACGTATTACAATTAAAATAAGAATGACTGACAATAAGTAAGCAACAAATAAGGAAATAGAAAATTAACAAATTTTTTTTGAAATCAACGAATTTATTTTAAGTAAATTTCTTTCATTTAAGGATACCTTCATCCTTAAGAAAGTAAAATTTTCCTCAGTTTTATAACCTTGTCCTCACATTGAGTAAACTTTTCCTTATTTCAAAGCAGCGATATTTACTTGTACTAAGGAATTCAACTTACTTATTTTGAGAAACCCATGGCTTTAGCTCGTATTGAAGGACATTTTTCCTTACATTTAGGCATTTTTCCTTAAACCGAGTAAGTTTTTTTTTTCTGTATTTTCAAAAAATATAAAATTGTATATACTTAAGTTAAAATTGTTAATTTTTGTAAAATTTGCATAATAATTTAAGAAACATCAAATTTTTCTGAATAAATTTTTCAATTTAAATTTACAAAATATATAACCAAATCACTACCAAAATATTCAAGCATCAACACATTGTTGACAAGAAATACTGAAAAAAATTCTTGCCAGATATTGCCACAAAGTATTTTTACTAGAAGCAACCTTGTTTATTATTGTTGCTAAAAGTTGCTGCTAAGGCTTTTAACACAACATTGTTGTTAAACATTTTCACATAAAATTGTTGCTAAGCCCTTCTGCAAAGTATTGCTGTGGTAATTTATTGGCAAAAATGTTGTTGACTGCTTTTGCATGGAATTGCTGTTCAAAACTGTTATATTATATAAAAGTTGTTGCAAAAAAAAAAAGAACAAAGGCAGCATGTAACATGTTTTTCAAATCTTAAATTTTAATATTTCTAAAATATGCATGTTGAGCTTGTGTTCTTATTTTGAAAATATTTGTATGCAAAGTTTATTTGAATAATAACACAGGTTTACAAAAAAAAAAAAAAAGTTGCTGTCCATATGACCAGACCATATTTTTCCTAGGTAATTTGATGCCCTGAACTCGAATTTGAGGTCTATGCAGCTCTATCACGTCAAGATTTTTTTCATAATGTTCCTCACGAGCACTACGAGCAATATAAACAACGGTAAAGTTTATATACGATTTTGGGGTCACTCAATCGGAACTCGTGGTTTATTACAGCAGTTGTAGATGCCTTCAACCCAAATTGAAATTCGTAACCATTATACTGGGACAACAAAGTGGTTTTACAAAATTTCCATGTTTCTTTTGCGAATGGGACAGTAGGACTCGTGAGAAGCATTATGAAAAAAATCCTGACGTGATAGAGCTATGTAGACCTCAAATTCGAGTTCAAGGCATCAAATTTTCTAGGAAAAATATGGTCTGGTCAAGTGGACAGCAATTTTTTTTTTTTTGTAAACCTGTGTAATTAAATTTTAATTTAATTTCCTGTTTATATCTGTTTTTCGAAAATGATTATACAAATAATCTAATATTCAATATGTAATTTTATTTTATATTCAAAGTTATTTTAAAAAAAAAAAATGTCTCTTGTTCAAATACTGAAAGAAAAATGTAATTAACCAATTTACAAATATATGTCGAAAATTAATTTTATAAGTCACCGAGGTGGGAGGAGGAACGGGGTGGTGTCTCACGTAATCTCCGCTCAAAGGAAGTGTTTAGACGCAATTTATGGACAAGCTTCACTGAACAGCAACTGATGAAAATCGTTCCAAAAAAGGAATTTTAGTAGTAAGCAAGGAGGTACACCGAAAAAAAAACTTACCCCGTTTAAGGAAAAATGCCTAAATGTAAGGAAAAAATGTCCTTCAATACGAGCTAAAGCCATGGGTTCCTCAAAATAAGTAAGTTGAATTCCTTAGTACAAGTTAATGTTGCTGCTTTGAAATAAGGAAAAGTTTACTCAATGTGAGGACAAGGTTATAAAACTGAGGAAAATTTTACTTTTTCTAAGGATGAAGGTATCCTTAAATGAAAGAAATTTACTTAAAATAAATTCGTTGATTTCAAAAAAAATTTGTTAATTTTCTATTTCCTCTATTTTCTTATTTGTTGGTTACTTATTGTCAGTCATTCTTATTTTAATTGCAATACGTTTTTAAAACTTCAAAGAAGAACTTAAATTTTTGTTTACCTGTCACCCGATCAGAGAATTGAACCTGTGTTCTGCGACATGCCACTGTTCAATGATGCTCATCTTACCCAACTCATTTTTAAGACATACTAAAATGATGTTGTTAAACTGCGCATGTAACAACCATTGTCTGATCAGGAAAGCTTCGGTTCAAATCCCGGCGACGACATATTTTTTTTTTTTTAATTTTTTTATTTAAAAAACAAATAGAGAACTATAAATATATAGGTAAAAACAGAATACTTACGAGAAGAATAGATATTAATTTAAGCGAGTAAAGCAGCGAGTGTTGCCACTCATTTATTAAGAAAAATTTTCCTACGTTATAGTAAATTTTTTGAAGAAACTAACTAAAACTGAGTACGATTTTCCTTAAAAAAAACATTCCATTAGATTGAGGAAGTTTTTACTCAAATGAGGAACAAGTTGTCCTCAAAAATTCTTCCCAAAGAAAAATTTAATATTTCAAAGGAAAATATTACTAAAACCACAAACTCTATATTTGAGGAAGAGCGTTGACTTGCTTTAATGAAACATGAACTCATTTCAAAGGACTCAATTACTAAATGAGACGATATTTTCATCAATATGAGGAAAAATAACTTAGATTAAGGAAAATTTTTACACTAAATCGGAGGAAGGCAGTTCTTCAAATATAGTACGGTCTTTTTTTTTTTTGGTGTACCGATTACCCTAAGAGAGTGTTTTGATCTAATTTATAGAAAAGAGCTTACTGCACATATCGATGGAAGTAAGTAGGCCTTCGATCTACGATTGTTTACAATGTTTTTTCCATAGATATGGTAATATATATCAAGCATTTAATTTTAAACAAGCTAGGGTTAGGTGAGGTTAGGTTAGAGTGGTGGCTTGGCACAGCAGGCTTGAAGCCATAAGTAGCACTAAAAGTGCCATTTTAATACCTTATTAAGTGACCCGTCGAATTAATGGGTGTTAGGACAACTATATTCAGTAAGCCTTATAAAGATAGTGAAGCAATGATCCGATTTCAGCTGAGGTCATTGAAGAAACGTTTTCCAAGGCATATTAGCCTGTTTCTAGCTAAGGCTGAACAGCTGCAAAGGAAGTGCTTGAGAGCTTCAATCTCGCTTGCATTCAAGCAGCTGTGGTAGGAAGAATTGAATGGGATACCTAATCTTTCAGCATGCTTGTCGATTGGCCAGTGTTCAATGCAGGCTGCAGTGATTCTTGCGATGTCAAACAGACTCCTAGACAGTAAGAAGTTGGTTTTTAGTTTATTTTGCTTAAACAAGCTATCCAAAGATTTTTGTTAGAATCTGCGCTAAGACCTTAAAGCTCTTTACATGAAATCTTCAAATCGATGCTGAATATATTTTCTTATAAGAAAGTTATGCATCGCCTTAGGTGCTGCAACAAATGGAAATGTATATTTTTGAAATATTTAGCTCAGTTTATTTTTCTTAACTGCTGTTTATTATGATTTGCTAGGACTGCAGTGGCGTAAAATTAAGAAAAAAAACTGAAAAGTAAATGCACCCACAAAGAGTTGTTTACTACAATAAAAATTATTTATGGCTGCAGTGCAGTAAAACACATGCTTTTGTTCATTATATTAACAAAAACAGCTATTATGTTTGTAACCATAAAAGATTATACATATACTACAATGAAAATATCTTGTGTTGGAGTTAAAATAAAAAGAAGAATTTTTAGTGTTTTGCAAATATTACAAAGTACTGCGTATAGTTTAAAATGCATTTTTCTTAAGTAAAATTGTAATTCATTTTTAAAAAAATGCAGTTGAGTTGAAAAATTTCAAAAAAAATGTTAAAAAATTTAAAAGAAAGTTGAAAATATTGAAAAATGCTGGAAAGTGGTTATAAACTCCAATACAGAATTTCTCTCATACCCGTGCTTTCATAACCGCCAGTAAAGAATTAAAACTTTATGAAAGGACATAAAATTTAATAGAAGCAGTGCTTAAAAAATACCGAATTTTAAAATATAAAATTTTGTCATAAGCTCCATTTGTTTAATGCAGTTAAAGACAGAAATTATTGAAAATTTTTTTTTATTCCTAAAATGAAAAACAAAGACGTTAAGCTCGTTTTTTTCTACCAATATTTTGTTGCCAAAATAAAACTTTAACTGCTTTAACTGCTTGATCTTTTAACTTATCTTCTAACTTATAGAGCTACCTACTGTGATACGATTTATACAAATATATGTAACTTGCAAAATCCTTTTTATGACTGCAAAAAGTTTTTTGTACCCATAAAAAAGGATTTAACCTAGGCTGTTAGCAGCTTTGCTTAACACATGTGAGCTTGCATTGCGTTATCCTCGCTATGATGTGTACAAACAGTTTGTTATGCACACAAACAAACAATTTAACCAAGAAGTTGACAAAGTTAGAAAATTAATGTTGGCAAACTTTGACCATAATGCACCCTACATTTGATTTTAACATCGACGCTGAAATCAAAATTTTGTTCCAAATGAATATAATTTCATATTAAAGGAAAATTTTATATGCAAAATTTAGTTTAATAGCTATCCTAGTAAAAACAAATAAAAAAATTGTAAAACTTCTTTTAAAAGCCTTTTAAAGACAAGTAAAATACTACATATTATATATATAAATCTTTTATAGGTTATTATAAAAGATGTTTGGCATGTGAAGTATAAAGACGTATTCTCCGCTGAGCTTTGTGTGAGCAGTCTCGGAAAAGTATCTTTCTGAGGTCGTTTAAAGATAGCTTATAAAGACTTAAAAAGAGTTCCGTAAAAAATGTGCTGAAAGATGTATTTGGATGTAACTTTAAAGATTTATTTTTAAAGTTGTATTAGAGACTTTATATCTAAATGAAAGATCTTTATTATGTTAAATTTTATTTTGTTATCAATTTTTATATTTACTTATTTTTTGTACGCCTGTCTTGTACGCATGTTTTAATGATCAATAGTCCTGTGCGCTACTAACTAAGCTATCTTAAAGGCAAATCATATTTTTCTCACAAGACAAAAAATTGACAATAGTGTGGCCTCTTATATAGACACATACTAGATATGAGGAGGAATGTCTCGAGCGTCTCCTTTTACTGTACATAATGAAATGCTTATAATGGGATAATACGGCATGTCTTTCAAGCAACTTTTAAGTATATTGTATAAAGACACACACGAGACACATAATGTCTTTATAAGCATTTAAGTATGTACAGTATCAAGACACACACGAGTCATGTCACCTAATGTCTTTATAAGTATTTTAGTATGTAATGTATAAAGACACACACAAGACATGTCACCTAACGTCTTTTTAATGAGCCTATTAAAAGCTTTAAAAATGCATATCAATTAAATTCTTACGTCTCCATTTATTATGGTTTTATATCTTTCTTTAGCAAGATATTATAAAAAGCAATTTAACTACTTAGGTAAAGTATATTTTTAATTACGATAGCAAGTCATTTTAAAGACATTACTGCTTAGCAAGCTGGTTTTTGCCTTGCTTGTATTATATATACGCAAACGAGAGCAGTGGACTTATATATACCACGCAAACATTGTAGCGCTTTAAAAACGCCAGTGTAACTTGCAGCAAAGTAATAAAAAACCTTAGTAGCATTAAAATTTTTGTCGCATAAGCTCATTCATAGAAAATAACACTTAAAGAATTATTAGTTTCTATTTTGCCTGCGACTTTGTCCACTTTAAAGGGTTAAATTTAAATGCTAAATATTTCGAGAAGATTTTGAAGGGTTTGCGGAAGATACTACTGAATATTGCTGTTAACAAAAAAGTAATATGAAGATGTAGAGTATGTAAAGTGAAGAATCTTCTGTGAAGATGTAAGTTTTATTTCTTGTACAGTGTACTTAAGTCACTATATTATTATAATCGAACTCCCACCCAATTACTTTTGTTTTTCTCAACCTATGTTTGTCAACCTTAACTAAGTTATATGCCGTTTATAATATCTTTAAAATTATGTGCCAAAGTTTCAACCATTGAGCTGCCCTCAGAGTTTCTGATTGTGAAAACATTTAATAACTTAAGTCAAATTCTGACCTGTTGTAAATTCATCCCAATGCACAAATCGCTGACTAATAAAAAATACCACATTTGTCAACATAAACAAAAATTTATAATTTACTAGATTGAAATAAAAAAAAAAAACTTATTGACAGCTCGTTTTATGGTTTTATCAAAAGTTCTATAAATATAAATAAAATGAATTTTTCTAAAAAATGTTGATCCTAAATAAATACGACCCACACTTTTTCAACAGAGATGAAAATAAATAAATATTTGAAACTTTTTGTGGCAAAGTGAAACTTTGAGTTCTACATAACGTATAACATACGTATTATAGGGTGGATAAATAAAAATTAATATTTTCAAAATTTTAAGAAAAGTTTTTAGAATATGGTGTTTTTAATTTTGCTACCCTGAACTAAATTTTTGAACTAAATGGTATTCAAATAAAATAACGCTCATATTGAAAATGAAATTTTATAATTCATATTTTTGTTAATCTTAGGCTCAAATAATAATTTTATCATTTCTTTACATTAATATTGTCACTATGTTTTTCAAAATTACAAGATATGCAGTTCAAAACAGACAATAACTCTCAACATTTCAGCACAAATATTCAGCATGATATAGCTTATAGAGCATACATACTAATGAATGTCTTTATCAGAACTAACGACCGCTTCTATATATCTAAATCCTGTGCAACTTTTGCCATTTCCTCAACAAAAATAATCTGGTGTTTGCGGTCATCTGGTCTTTGTAACGAATGTTTGATCAGATTTTGCTTCTAGATTCTGGTGATTTGCAGATTTTTCTTAGTATTATCCGCAGGAGTTTTCCCAGCCAACCAAAAATCTGCAAAGATGCTCTAATTGGAACGATAAAGGTACATCACGTGTAGCGTTTGGCTCCAAATTGAGTTTAATACGAGCCCTAAATTTTCTTCTAAGTAGGCACACTGAATGATGTCTTAAAAAAGGATGCAAAATTATATTTTTCCAGGAAAATTTCTGACTCTCTTAGTTGCTTTTGATATGTTGAGTGTTCACAATTTTTTCAAATAATTTGTTTTATTTTTATATTAATCTTAAAAAAACTTTCTTCAACAACAAATAAATCGACTTTGTTTTCCAAAGCTATTGCCAAATTCCTAACTTTACTTTTCGATGTATAAAAATCATAAATAGTAGGTACTGTAATCGAGTACAATTTAAATCAAGTGAAAATATACATTTTTAAATAAAATATTTTTATTTTTAACAATTTTACTGAGCTTAATATTTGGTACAGTGTGTAAATACTCCAAAAAAAAAAAAAAAAATCATAAAAAAAAACATTAACAGCTGGTCACAAAAAATTCATTTATTGCCATATGGAATCATCAGTGACCTTTAACTTGATGATTGAAAATTTCTAAGTGTGATTGCATAGCTAATCCTTTCTGTATGAATTTATTTATTTTTGTTCCTCCCTTAAACCAAAAAAGTGGGGTGTAAGCCACAAAATCATTTAAATTTTTTTTGCTATTTATTAGAATAAAATATTAACCATACATTTCACTAGCTCATCTAATGCTTTATTTATGAAAAATGAAAAATAAATTTAAATGTTGATAGTAAATGCAGGAAATTGGAAAATTGGTTTATGTCACATATTTTACAATTTCCTTATATTTATTTCAATAAAAACCAAGTGAATAAATAACTGTATTTAAAAATTGATAAAAAAATTGTTATTTAAATTTTTCACTTATTTTGTTTATTTAATGTGATAATAATTCCTAATGAAATTTTTAAATTTATAATTTTTTTTTGAGTTTGAATAACGTGATATATAAGTGCTAAGACAATAATTTGAATTTAATCTACTGTGCATGGGACCGAAAAATTTCCGCGTCAATGATCAAGCGCAGAAAAATGTGGATTATTTGAAAGAAGAAAATGAACTAAAAAATGTCCTTTTTATAAGTTCTTTTACTAATAAAAACTTAAATTTAAAAATGAACTCCTTGATGTTTAAAACATAAAAATTTTACTATTTACAATAGACAATTTACACTTAAAGTCCATACATTAAATTTTTAAAATTAAAGAGCAAAAAACCAGAATTTGAATTATAAAATTAGTGGAGAGTACGTTTCCTCCATCTATTACGACTCATTTCAGGAAAAAAAATATACTGGCAAAATCCATTTCAAATCATGACTTCAAATTACGAAATTGATTGCCGATTAAATATGTTGTTTTTCAAAGTAATTAAAGTAATATACCGTTCCCCGATTTGATTGAAAATTATTTCTTACGAAGTTATGCCCATTTAAAGTTTTATTGTCAGAGCTTGAAAACCGCTGAAAATTGTTTCAAAATAGTCGCATTTCATACAAATCAATATAATTAACTTTTGTCTTTTGATTCTAATAGAACTTCTGATTCTCTGTCAAAATTTTTAAGAAATTTTGAAAATTGTTGAAAATTGGCGGAGTTATAGCGCTTTTTATGAAAAAAAAGACAAGGCTGATTTTCTCAAAAACTCCAATTTTTTTTTACGCTTAAAATTTTACTGTGGATTTGTATTAATATGAGAAAGAAATGCAATGGATTTAATTCTTGTTAAAACACATTTGAAGTCAGTAGATTTTTTTCCCCAAAATCAAAATGTTTATTTTTTTTTTCATTATTGCCAAGCCACTCTACGGTACTATTTTCTAAGCAAATAATATCACTAACATTCCAAATTACTTTCTGCAAATCCTGCCTGCATTCTGCATACTTTTTTTTACCGTTATTTTTGTAATAACATTTTATCATGGGAATTTTATAAAAATATTGTACGCAATTATAGCTTTTTCGCTGACTGTACTTCTATGGGTTTTGAATGTTTTGTTTGGTTGACTTTGACAGCGAAAAAGCTATATGTGCTATATATTATTATAATCAAATTTAATATTCGTTATGACAAAAAAATATCACAAACTTTAAACTTTAGCCAACAATTAAACAAATTTTCAAACTATGGTCAGCTCCAATAATCAGACACACTGCTACGTATGTCATTCATTATTATGCATCAGAAAAATTAAGTTGTCATAAATTCACATGCATTTCACTTTGGAAAATGATTACCAACGCACATCAATGGCATCATGTCGGAGAAATTTATAAAATATCGCTAACATATTAATTTATGCTATAAATGATGTACATATGTATGTTCATACATATTTCAAAATTATACACCACCCACAGATTGACCTCAACAGAAATGGTAATAATTGTAATAATTTATGTAACGGTACAACTGGAGACGCAATAATCGAAGTACTGGATGTACTTTTTTGGTTTTATATTGTGTACTCAAATATTCGCTAAAATAATAATATATAGAAAAACTCGATTTTTCAGAGAACTCTATTTGAGTGTAAGGTGAGGTGGCCGAAAAACTTTCCATATTAAATTTTCAATTCCGAGCTGAAGACTAAAGTGAATGAACGTTATATATTGCAAGTGATGACACCGATGACGTAATCAAATAGCAACGCAAGTGACGCAGAATAAGAAAGGAGTCCGATAACGATATAAAAAAAATGTTTTTCCCTTATTCTTAGTTGGTTTGTGCAACGTTTTGGAAGCATTTGAAATGAAATAAAAAGGCAATCATTGATACATTAAAGCTTTCTGAAATGGAAATGAAAGATTTTTGAAACGTAACTGAAACTGAAGATATTCGATACGTTACACGTTGGGTATGTACTACAATTTTTGTGTGAAATAAGAGGAGAAAAATTATACTATGTTAAGTAAACTGTAAACCTTCTCTAACTCTTCACTGTGATTCCTCTATTGTAATGATTGAACATACACCGAAAAAAAAGACCGTACTGAATTTGAAGAACTGCCTTCCTCCGATTTAGTGTAAAAATTTTCCTTAATCTAAGTTATTTTTCCTCATATTGATGTAAATATCGTTTCATTTAGTAACTGAGTCTTTGAAATAAGTTCATGTTTCATTAAAGCAAGTCAAAGCTCTTCCTCAAATATAGAGTTTGTGGTTTTAGTAAAATTTTCCTTTGAAATAGTAAATTTTTCTTTGGACAGAATTTTTGAGGACAACTTGTTTCTCATTTAAGTAAAAATTTCCTCAATCTAATGGAATGTTTTGTTTAAGGAAAATCGTACTCAGTTTTAGTTAGTTTCTTCAAAAAATTTACTATAACGTAGGAAAATTTTCCTTAATAAATGAGTGGCAACACTCGCTGCTTTACTCGCTAAAATTAATATCTATTCTTCTCGTAAGTATTCTGTTTTTGCCTATATATTTATAGTTCTCTACTTGTTTTTTAAATAAAAAAATAAAAAAATTGAAAATTAAAAAAAATTATGTCGTCGCTGGGATTTGAACCGAAGCTTCCCTGATCAGACAATGGTTGTTATATGCGCAGTTATATGCGCAGTTTAACAACCATCATTTTAGTTTGTTTTAAAAATGCTGTCGGTGGCTGAGTTGGGTAAGATGAGCATCTTTGAACAGTGGCATGGCGCTGAGAACACAGGTTCAATTCTCTGATCGGGGTGACAGGTTAAAAAAAATTTAAGTTCTCCTTTGAAGTTTTAAAAACGTATTACAATTAAAATAAGAATGACTGGACAATAAGTAACCAACAAATAAGAAAATAGAGGAAATAGAAAATTAACAAATTTTTTTTTGAAATCAACGAATTTATTTTAAGTAAATTTCTTTCATTTAAGAATACCTTCATCCTTAGAAAAAGTAAAATTTTCCTCAGTTTTATAACCTTGTCCTCACATTGAGTAAACTTTTCCTTATTTCAAAACAGCAACATTTACTTGTACTAAGGAATCCTACTTACTTATTTTGAGGAACACATGGCATTGGCTCGTATTGAAGGACATTTTTTCCTTACACTTAGGCATTTTCCCTTAAATGGAGTAAGTTTTTTTTTCGGTGTAGTAAGTCATTTTAATTATTTATATTTCAGACAAACCGTGATGCTCTGTTTAGAAAATAAGGCATATGTATGTGTACATATGCTTGTCAAATTTTCTGGCTTGACATATTCTCGTTCATTGCATCTACATACATATGCGTATATTTTAATGATGTTGGCGTGGTCGAATTTTAAAAACATATCGTTTAGCAGTAATTAGCCATGGCATTGCAAACCATTTAGCTGGAATATACAATACATTTTACTTGAAAATGCAAAATTTATGCTTGGCCGGGTTGTGTTTTGACGTTAGCACATGAAAACTATTTTATTTAATGCAAAGCGTTTGCATGAATATGGAAATGATTTAAATAGAGTAAGTAAAAATTAAATTTAATAAAAAATGTTATAAACTGTAACTCAGTTGAAACACAATTTTGCTTCAGTTTAATCGTTAAGTTTGTCCATATGAAAGCAGAAATTTATAGCACATCCTGTAAAAATAATAATGAATCAAAAAAAAAAACATCCTCGAAATAGTTTGTGGAGGACATTTACAATAAAAGTTAAAAAAAGGAAAAATTTAACAAAAAAAAAAAAAAAAAAAATACATCATCAACCCAATTTCAATTCAAAGAACATGCAGCATAATTATACATGAGTACAATTCCGGTAGCTACGATTTACAGCGTGTTAAAACTACAGGATACTGACAAACACAAAAGCAGATTGCTGCACATACGCGTTTATGTATGTCGTATGTAGGTGTAAAAATACTATGCTTTTGTCTTGCTTGTCCTGTTAATAAGTAGCTGTCATGCGATAAAATGCATACAATAACATGTACTCATTGTAATTATAGTTTTGTAATTCAAAAAATCAAGTACCGATGAGGCTATTGTCACCGTAGGGCATATCCTTACAAAAAATGTTAATTTTTCAAAGTATAACTTGGATAAATAGACTCACGTTGGAAGGACTGCTAAGGTCAGGCGCTGCTGTCTCACTTAGAGTCATGGACTTTCAGTAATAATTTCATCAAGACTAAAGGGGAGAATGATTTCATGCCTCGAGATTTTCCTACGGTTTTGACAAAGCTAAGTGATGTTGACTTGATTATGATGCTTCGAAGCCAGAATATTACTTTAAGCCTTAAATTTCAGTTCCTGCCAATTGCGGTATTACTCCAAATTATTAGTTTTAAAAAGCACTCTCATATGTATTAGATGCTCTCATATAAATTTAATATTAAAATCCTTCTGCCACACATTTATTCCACTTTAAAAAAGTTTTAAGCAAAAATTTTCTGTTGACCTTCTGACTATTTACCCTCAACATTATAATAAACATCGCAAACAGAGCATCACCAACAGTAAATACCATACACTTGTGTCCGATAGTCAAGAGCAAAGTTGCTTGAAACGTGCGACAAACTTCATTTTTAGTTTTAATTTTTTTATGTAGTATTTGTTTAGTGAGCAGTTTGTAAATTGTGCGCGTGTTAAAAACTTTTTAAACTATAGCATTCAAAATTAAATAGATTGGACGAGTGCTGTGAAATGTTGAAATAGAGCGAATTTCCTATGCGTTTTTGTCGACTACCTATCTCACGCAAGATTTTTTCATAGCCCACACAAATTTTAATGCATATGCCGATTAGGTTAGGTTAGGTTAGGTTAGGTAGGAGTGGCAGTCAGTTACGACTCACTTGGACCAAATGAAATACCACAGGATGTCTGACCATACCCTCTCTATAACTCACCCAGATTTCGTAAAAAACTAAATAGTTTACCTATACTAACATGTCTAAGGTCATCCAGATCATCAAATCAAGTGTTTTTGGGCGCTTTCTAGCAAGTGTGGGGCAGGAGCAGCGAAAATTTTAAATATTTTCTTTTTCTTCCACATCTTCAAAACTTTTACAGAATTCAAAGGACCTAACACCAAATGTCTCCGCATGTCTGCCGATGAGGCAGTGGCCAGTTATGACTGCAACAACTATGTCAAGTGCGGGAAATCAGCTCTGACGAACGCTAAGCATCCCATTTTGGCCTAGTTATATTGCAAGCAGACCCTTGAGTTCATTTTTTGTAAGCATTTTTTTAACATTTCTTCTTTAAGCAGTAGCTCGCAGGTAGCAAGTGGTATTCTTTGTCCTGAGGAATTTTTGCAGTAGTCCCCTGTCTAGCAATTTAATTAGCTTTGCAATTGCCGTTAATGTTCTTATGCTCAGGCACCCAGATGAGGTGAATGTTAAAATGTTGAGCCATCTCATTAACCCATTAACGCTGAATGGGTAAAAAATTATCCATGAATATAGTTTTACTAAAAAAATCGCCAAAAAATTTTTGTAAAAGATATCGTGAAACTTGTGACACGGATGGTTAGGTAAAAAATGTAGCTACTTTAACCTCCTCAAAATTTTGTCATTTCCTTCGAGTTACGTAACTCCAAAAAATGCGAATTTTTAGTTTGTGGAAAATATGGCGTATAATATATGGAATTCATAAATTGGATCAGCCTTAGACAAAAATAATTAATCTCTTGTCTTCTCTTGCCAACGATACCAATATTGTCTCAATTGCATTATGTTTCTGCAAGATATACATAGCTGATTTAGCTGTATTGGTACTTTTTTACCCATTGGGCCGAATTAATTGGTTTCTGCAGAATACGCTTCGGAGCAGCAGGCGATTGCACGTTATCCTCATCATTATCTAGAAGACATTGAACATTTCCATAGATATGTATAGTTGTATTGAAGCTCGAAGGCAGCTGCGACTTCGCTAGTCAATTCATACTCATGTTTTTCATTGAGATTCATAAAATTGTCGTCAAAGTCTTCTTCGCCATTAAGTTCGGTGTACGAAGGTGGGTTCAAAATCACACCAATTAAATTGGCATTTCCCCATATTATTCGCTTTCGTTGCTCCATTTGCTTATCACCACAATCGGCAGTTGCTGCAACAGAATGAATTCTCATGATTTAACTACAAAAAGAATTGTAGCCACGAAGACCCAATGGGTAAAAAAATACCCAGTATATATCTCAGTATTCTACAGAGGTATAAGACAGAAATTTTATTTTGTGATAATTTTGGATCAATCAACAGGTCGTATATGAAATTTCATCAGAATCGTATGGGCGTAACTATTACCGGGCAGTGATGGGTTAAGAGATGAGCGGCATTATTTGGCCACTAGTGAGTTTAGCAAGACTGATTCTAGAGATTTGATAGCAAGCTGAATATCTGAATAAATTTTTATATCCTTTCTGAATACAACATTCATCCTCAGCCAGGATACTCTATATTTTTTATCGCTATAGCTTCTGCCTGAAAAATGCTACAATGGTCTGGTAACCTTGCACCCAATTCTTAGAGTAAATACTATAACACAACTGGTTATTTAGCTGCGAGCCATCTGTATAAAAATTAATATTACCTCTTCTCTACGGGAGTCCTCCCATTCAGTCATCCTTAGATGGAATGTGAGTTAGGTAATCCCTATTGAATGAAATTACTAGAACAGTATAGTCCAAATTGGAGGGTACAGAACTGAAGCTATGAAGGTTAGTTAAGTGTGCTGTTCTACCCTCGGACCAGCAAACAGTTTTCGTTTATCTAATGGCAACAGAATGTGTGATATCTAGACGTTTCCGTAAAACATTTTTTACCAAAGCAAAAATGCTGCTGAATAATCGTTTTTTTTTTTAAATTTATCAAATAATCTCAAAAAAGTTTTCCCTTAATCGTGATTTTCCCAGATAGAAGGACATGGATAGATCAATTCAGAAGACGTTGGTTAATATTAATTTTGTATAAACCGGATAAACAACGATCTATATTGAGAAATTAACTACATTTTTTAATTAACCCTCGACTAGTTTTCCAAATTGAAAAAAAAAAATATTCTTTTTAAATTTTTCTAACACTTTATTACTCACTTTGTTTCATATTAAAAACTTGAAATATGTCTACTACAAACTTGAAATATTCCTTCAACGCAACTTAATTTCATTTTCTATTTCAACTAGAAATTTCTTTTGCTAAGCTCAATTATTAAAAAAATAAAAGACGTGCTGATATTTGAAAGAGAAACCATGCCACTTTTTAAGCTTTTAGTAAATTAATTATTTTTTCTGTTGCTTTTCAATTAAGAGAACTTTTTTATGTTGACGTGTTAAAGAGTAAAACGAAGATGATGAGGGCAACTGACACAGTTTAGTATTTTGCTGAAGTACAAAAAGGATGCTTTTTTTTGAATTTTCTTTTGTATGGTTCTTGAACTGCATTTTCTTGACTTGGCATTAACTACAACAAAGTAAGCATAATAGAATCAAAATTATACTGTAAGTTTAATGAGTTTATTGAATTTACTAATAGGATATTTGATTGTTTTGTTTAAAGGAAATTTTAAAAATATATAAATTTCTAAGGAAACAAAAGAGCACTCAGCCAGATGAATATAAAATTGTGAAAAATTTAGGACATGTGCCTATTCTGGCGCAATATAGTCTACCTGGCTGCCATTGACCATGTAGCCCCTTCGCATGATTTTAGAGTATTGCCATGAATTTTTATCCCTAAAATAAAAGATAGCGTGGTATCTAACCCGTGGTAGTAAGTATCTTCAATACTGTCATAACTGACTGGAACCATTTAGTGGTTATATTGTATTGTTGTATATGCAGATAAAACCAATTTCCCAACCAACTTGTCTGGCTAGACATACGCTGGAAATATAAAACATAATAAATTTTATTAAAAATAACACAGCTCAACAAAATTAACTTTTTTTTTTTGTTGCCCTCGATGTCTCTACGGATTGTTATAATATCAGGTACTCAGATTACGAATATATTCGTGAAAGTTCTGGATTGGCTCTTGTTTTTAAGATATTGATGTATATATCTATATTATATGAAACAAAGTCGGGTTAGTTACACTCTGTATATCTCAAGAACGGCTGGGCTGATTTTGATGATCTCTAGTTTTTTGGATTTTTTTCTGCCTGACATAGGTTATAAAACTTTTATCTAAAGTTCATATTTAGGGTGGCCCTTATACAACATATTTTTAAAATAGCGTCTTCACAAAGACCTCGTAATCGATTCACACCGAATTTACACCACGTATCTTTTATATCAAGTGGCATAGCTTAGGCTATAAAACTTTTATTTGGGGTGCATATTTAGGGTGATTCTCATACAAAAATATTTTTAAAATAGCATTTTCACATTCACATGAAACTTACACCACGTAGCTTTTATATCAAGTGGCATAGCTTAGACTATAAAACATTTATTTGGGATGCATATTTAGGGTGACCCTTATACAAAAATATTTTTAAAATACAATTTCCACAAATACCACATGAACGATTCACATGAAATTTACACCACGTGTCTTTTATATCAAGAAGCATAGCTTAGACTATAAAACATTTATTTGGGATGCATATTTAGGGTGACCCTCATACAAAAATATTTTTAAAATAGCATTTTCACAAAGACCACGTGAGCGATTCACATGAAATTTACACTACGTGTCTTTTATATCAAGAACATAGCTTAGACTATACTATACTATAGCTTAGACTATACCTATAATATCTAGGTACCTGAAACTATAGAAATCCGCAGAGACATCCAAGGCAACAAAACCACTGTTGACCAGTGTAATCCCATAAATTAAACATACACTTAGCTGAAGAATAGAGAAACTCTTAAAAGAAAACTAAAATTCGTTTAATCTGTTTTATTTCGTCGAAATCGCTTAGTTACTTATTCCCTACGTAGTGCCTTGCAAAAATTTTGCATTACTTAAAAAACAATCAATCATATGCGGTGTCAGCTGCAGTTATAAAAGTAACATCTTCAAAATAAATTTTAGTAAATAAATATTCTCAACATATCATGTACTACATAACTTTCAAGCTTTGCACAATTAATTGACGAAGCTTAAGTGCAACACTTTAGTGAAGAGGATTTCTTGAAATCTTGAAAAAGCGTGCTGAGCAATGACAATAATAAATGTTAATATGAAAAAGCATGCACCAAGTGTTGCCTCTGATGATAAAACAAACATTTTGACAAGCTGCTATGATACATATCAGCGTTATAACTTTAAGACCAACAATATTTTAACATAACAATCAAATTCTTCCTTCTAAATTATTTTATGAGACTTACCAGTCAAAAAACCCTACATACAATACTCATACTAATTCAGACAAAAAACTTTGACATTTTAATAAAAAACACGTAAATAAAATTGAGACAACAAGTCAACCTACGACTAACTTATCAGCTAAAGGAAATGACAAAGGATATAAAAAGGAAATCATTTTTGGAAACGAACAATCATTTTGTTGCTGATACGAAAATTAGAGCAAACAGTAGGTGGTGGTTATGCCGCGTGCTTAAAAATATTGCTAAATCGGCTTGTCACTCATCCCTTTCGAGAATATTCGAATGTGCCATCAGCTCTTTCGCATTGTTAAGGGAATCTATTTTGGGTTGGTTTCGTTCGTAACAATGAGACAATGACACAGATTGAGCTTGACACTTGACACAAATAACACAAGCACTTTATTATTATTGCTTCCGCACAATATATACTATATGTAGTGCTTTCTCGTGCTGCTGCTCTTTATGTTTTCTTTGTCGACATTCGGATGTTATCAGCTGTTGTTGATGACTTTTTGGTTCTACATAATTCTACTATTTTGTGGTTGACCTGTCATTAAGTTTATTTGTTTGTTTGTTTGGTAGTCATAATTTGCTGTTTTACTTCGTGGATATTTGGTCTTTATGTTAGGTTTAAAGATATTTGTCATGTTGTCTACGTGGCGAAAAGCTTGTAAGTTATCATTTATTTCGTGACATATGCTTCTCAGTACTCGATTTGTTTGAAAAAATACCACTATTTTCTTGCAAGTTCTTTAATTGTATCATTTATCAAATCAAACCTAAAAGTTTACTCAACTATGGTGGAATGGCGCTTAGGTGAAGACACAGCATAATTATTGCTTTCGATAAAGTAAAGAAAGCCTTAAAGGTTCCTTGATTCTCAATATATTGGAATATTCTACAAAATATCGCAATGATTCCAATTAATCTGAAAAATAACATCCAGTTTGAAAGCGACTTGCTAACGAGGGAGCAATTGTATTTGGCATCATAAGATTTCTTTAAGTAAAGAAACTGACAAATAAAAGAGCTTTGGCAAAGCTTTCAAGACTCCTTAGAACCATGTTACCAGCAAAAAGGAGTGTATATAAAAATAACACTGTGCGACAATCAAAATCGGCGTGGGCTCTGACTAGCGGGAAAATTTATATCGGTCAAAAAAAAAAAAAGGAATCGAGATATATCGATTTGAAGTTTGTATGTATCAAGTTTGGGGCTTTTTTGTTTAACATAACTCGAGAACGAATAGTCCAATTTCGCTGCAACAAACTTGGACGTGACCCAGCGAAACGCCGAGACACGTATAACTTT
Organism: Meiosimyza platycephala; assembly: GCA_963662105.1. Classification (NCBI taxonomy): domain Eukaryota; kingdom Metazoa; phylum Arthropoda; class Insecta; order Diptera; family Lauxaniidae; genus Meiosimyza; species Meiosimyza platycephala. The sequence continues at coordinate 88,969,450 of OY759210.1, forward strand.
ATTTTGAAAGATATAACTTTTACCGGTAGTCAGAACCCCCACCGATCACTGACCTCTATCATTTGTAGCACAGTTTAATAAACAAAGCCATAGCAGAACCTTTCAAAGTATATTTTATGACCAAAGATAACCCTAGTCGCAAAAAAGGTTTTAAATAGCTTCATTTACATGCCTTTCAAAGACAAGTGGAAAGGCATCATAGAGCCATTCGCAGTATGAAGTATAAAGACATATACCCCTCTATGCTACCGCTGAAGAGACTCGGTAAAAACCTCTTGTCTTTTTTTTCAAACGAAATATATTATACGTCAAAGACAAACCATGTTATTCTTACATTTGTCTTGTTAAAGCTACTTTAAAAGACTGGCATGTCTTTTAAGTGATTTTTATATCAATATGATTAGCATAAGATCCTACTTTAGACCTCTGGTCTGTGCCTGAATTCAGTGGAGCTCAAGTGTACAATATCTTGCAGTCAATATAAAAAGTTTCTTATATCTTTTCTACAACATGAATGTCATTTAAGAGTGGTTTTCAATATCCGACTAAGTCGTTTAAAGCAGAACACAAAACTCCACTAAATGTTTAATGGAGGAGGAAACTAAATTTCACATAAACTGTTCATTTAAGGAAAGAAAAATATTTTTACGATTTCATGTCAATGAAACTTATGCTCCACCGCCACGGAACATTTTGAAGTAGTGTAACTAAAATCTCTTTATCACTACAAGTTAAGTCGTAGTGGCAGTTAAATCTGTTTAATGCTAAGCATTCACTCAAATCCTTTCACCACTAAGCTTTTAGTAATAATTTAACTTAAATATCAATACCTACCACTAAACAGTTAGTGCAGTAATTCAAATTTCAAACTCCTTTGGCGGTAATGGAATTTAATTTTCTTTAACTAGAACTTAAAACAGTTAAGTGCAACATACAGATTGATTTGTGATACAAAATGTCTTTTGTTATAGGTATTAGTATTCACTAAATTAAAACGTTGACATCAGATTTTCGTTATCTCTCCCTATCTCCTCCTTGGTGAGAATTTTGCCGGATCCCTTCCACCCAATGAGACTCACGTAATAAATGGCAGGCCCGAAAGTTCTAACCAGCCCAAATCCAGCTAATTGCGTAAATTTTTTAAGCGACACTACGAGCTGAAGTTGATCTTTCCTCATAATGATAAAAAAACTCTTAATTATCAGCAGTTACTGTTTAACCATTGTTCGTCCATCGTTTGAAATCAGTTTTCTGAATATACAGAACAAAATATGAATTGATTTTAAGCTTTATTATATTCTAACATCTTGTTTTATCCAAATACAAGATTCAGAGCTCTATATCATAACAAGCTTCACACAGGGCAAACAGCTTTTGAACGTATTAAATTTTCATTAATCACAGTAAAATCTTTAACAAAATCGTTGTGCATTCCATTTCACTTTACTGTAACAACAACATAAGCAATGCACTGTATGGGGCAATTAAAGTGACAAAAGACCTACAGTAAAACGAAGTAAAGCAAATAACTCTGAAGTCAAAGTTGAAATTGCAAACATAAAGGCATTGAAAGCATTGTACAATGCACTGTAATTTGAAGTAGTAAACAGAGAAAATACAAAGGACAACTGTATGGTAGGTAGCTCATATCCTGTTGGTGATAACAGGATATGCGCAAGTACAGGTTTTCACTTGTCCTTTGTCAGCATAGTAAAGTTTGCTGTCATTCGAGATGTTGAATTGCATAGTAACGTTGGTATTGGATACGAATTAAAAAATTTCCAATGCTTGTTATTGAAGACAAAAGTAAACATTAACAAGCGATTATTTCAAAAGAGAAAGATATATTAGATAAGTTAGTCCAGATGATGGTTATTAAAGTTGATCTTTTATCTAGATCATTCTGCCTTAATCTTGTTTGATAACATATTGATATAAGGAATATTTAGTGATATTAAGATATTTATAAGAGTTATTTGAAGTTAATAAAGAATAAATGCTTAGATACAAAACATGATCTAAAAACAATTTCTTCCTGAATTCTTTTTTTTCTTGAGCCCAATGGTCCAGAATTTTCTTAATGCAAATAAAATAATTCCACTTTTATTTCATTATTTTCCGACTTTTTGGTGAGGTGTTTTCTCCTTCATCAGGGCTTTTATTAGTTAATAAAATAAAATAATAATATCTTTAAAGAAAATAATAACTTTTTAACTTTAAGGCTGAGTTTAATCAAATTCTTCTATAAGATGACTAGATTTAGTGTTAGGTATAGCAGTCTTTTAACTAAAAATATTTCTTGACAGAATGTACATATTCACTTCTACGATAACTATCTAGAGTGATGACATATCCAGTTTCATTAACCATTTCAGAAAGAAAACTTCGTAGCAGTTCGCAAATGTTCAGATTAAGAATTACAATCAAACATTTTTAATAAAGTTTAAGTTCTTATACATAAAAGATATGCAAAATAATTATTTTGTTAGGATATTTATAATTAAGAATATATATATGAAAGTTAATTGATAATCCTCATTATTATTAATAATCCTCAGAATATACATATTCAATTATTGCTGTATAATTTTCAAATTGACCGATTGAAGTCGGCGCAGGTATATTTTCTTTTTTTGTCTTTCTTCTGGAGAAACTTATAACATACCTTGCTGCATTCTAATTGTCTTATTTTGTAGTTAAATGAGGTGGGGTGTAACACACCCCAGTCGTATTTGGATGCGTGATTTTCTTTCAATGTGTTATGTTTAACTAAGCGTGTTTGCTATGATAGTTGTAGGATGTTTTATCTTCATCTACTGAGAAAGCGGTGGCCAATATTCTTGGAATTAGAAAGTTGTCTCAGTTTGTCATCACGTGGAGCTTGTCACACCTTACCTTTTTGACAATGGGTTAATGAATTTCACATAGTTGGTGAAAGTTTTAAAGTTGTGAGTGGTCAATCCAAAGACTATTGTACTTTAATCCGATAGAGGAAACGGAGGTGTATAGAAAAATTGAAAGAGAACAAAATAAAAGTATAGGTAACTCTTACTCCAACTTTTTCTTTTCTTTGGGAAATTTCAGAAGCAACGGAAAATAGTGAGCAGAACGCATACCCAAGACATCGCTGCCCAACAACCATTTTCTGTATCTTGCGAAAGCAGAGAGTTAGAGTTAGTGCTCTATAGTTTCATTATTCTCAAAGCACGATGTTGGATTGGTGACAACATCCATATTAGACACGTGTTGTAAACATGTACTACACCGAAAAAAAAGACCGTACTAAATTTGAAGAACTGCCTTCCTCCGATCTAGTGTAAAAATTTTCCTTAATCTAAGTTATTTTTCCTCATATTGATGAAAATAACGTTTCATTTAGTAATTGAGTCTTTGAAATGAGTTCATGTTTCATTAAAGCAAGTCAAAGCTCTTCCTCAAATATAGAGTTTGTGGTTTAGTAAAACTTTCCTTTGAAATAGTAAATTTTTCTTTGGGAAGAATTTTTGAGGACAACTTGTTCCTCATTTGAGTAAAAACTTCCACAATCTAATGGAATGTTTTGTTTAAGGAAAATCGTACTCAGTTTTAGTTAGTTTCTTCAAAAAATTTATTATAACGTAGGAAAATTTTCCTTAATAAATGAGTGGCAACACTCGCTGAAATTAATATCTATTCTTCTCGTAAGTATTCTGTTTTTGCCTATATATTTATAGTTCTCTACTTGTTTTTAAAATAAAAAAATAAAAAAATTGAAAAAAAAATTAAGTCATCGCCGGGATTTGAACCGAAGCTATCCTGATCAGACAATGGTTGTTACACGCGCAGTTTAACAACATCATTTTAGTGCGTCTTAAAAATGCTGTCGGTGGCTGAGTTGGGTAAGATGAGCTTCTTTGAACAGTGGCATGACGCAGAACACAGGTTCAATTCTCTGATCGGGTGACAGGTAAAAAAAAATTTAAGTTCTTCTTTGAAGTTTTAACAACGTATTACAATTAAAATAAGAATGACTGACAATAAGTAAACCAACAAATAAGAAAATATAGGAAATAGAAAATTAACAAATTTTTTTTGAAATCAACGAATTTATTTTAAGTAAATTTCTTTCATTTAAGGATACCTTCACCCTTAGAAAAAGTAAAATTTTCCTCAGTTTTATAACCTTGTCCTCCCATTGAGTAAACTTTTCCTTATTTTTTCCTTATATTTAGGCATTTTTCCTTAAACGGAGTAAGTTTTTTTTTCGGTGTATGTACCATGATGAATTTGTAGATAATTTCTTCCCAAGGAGAAGATGATTCTTCGCTACTTGCCTAGACGATTTTTTCACTTAACATTTTATATTATTGCAGGAATATCGACCCTTGTATGTGCTCATTAAGTTATTGATCATTGATTTACAGCTTCAGACCCACTGGTTTGTCGCTTAACCTCTGTGTAGCCAATTAATTCGCTAGCTCATTCTCTGTGATACACACACTTTGCGGGATCTAAGCTGGACGACACTATTGCATACAAGTATTTTTAACTATAGTTTGATGCTTTTACTTAGTACATATTTTATAAGTATTATTTTTTTTATTAATAAGACAAAGAAGTTATTTTCTCATGAATATAAATTTAATTTTAAAATTTTTTCTTAAATTTTAATTTCTTGAAAATTTTTTAACTAAAACTAATGCAACATATTGCTTGAATTACTCATAAAAATGTGCGCTTTAAATATTTTATCTGCATGATGTTTTTATTTGGCTAAGTCACGAAAAACTTTAGAGCATTTTATGACCGCATTTTTGTCTGACAGTGAGCTACAGCAGAATTTACATGTGTGCCTTGCTATGTAAGATACTCTAATAACTTTATGACTTTAAAACGTGTTCTGCCTGCGAATTGTATATTTGAGAATATAATTTTTGAGATAATATTTTAAAAAAGGAGATTACCTAAAGCTGTAAGGATTTTTTAGATTTAAGAATTAAAAACCTTAAGACATAAAATTAGTTTATATGACATATAAGTAACTTCAAGGACTTTGATTTTTCGTTCCAAAATCATATTTATTAGAAACTATTTCAAGACGATTCTTTCTGACAAACAAAATTCAATTGATTCGAAATTAATAAATTAATTTTTTAAAAATAACTTTTTTAACAAAACCATAAAATAAACTCACAATCAGCACAATTTCCTGAGACTTTTTTTTTAAACACCAATTACCATAATTAACACAAATTTTCTGCAAATAAATTTGGAAACTCATGCAAAACACATTTCAAAGTTTTTTTTTGGCCAGAGAAGTTTTCCGATGGTCGAATGCAAAACCAATAACAATGAGAAAAATATACCAATTAATGCGTTATAGCACAGCAAGAGCAACAACAACAACAAGAGCAGCAAAAAACAAAAGAAATTACCAGCATCCAAGACCAAAAGTAATGTGGTTGAGAAAGCGTACCGTTAGGAGGTGCGGTGCAGTGCGATGAATAAAAAGCGCACAAAAAGTACGCATTGCTAATGAACCTAATTCGAGTTTGGAATTTAAATTAACTTATTATTACAACAAAAACAACGGCAGCAACAACAAAATCGACGTGTACTCGTGCAATCACACTTTGAACCAATCGATATGCTAAGCATTTTGCAAAATGTTAAAGTGAAATTGGCTAAATGAAGAAGAAAAAGCAAGCAAGTCGTTTGTTAATTTGCTGCTTTTTTTCTTTTTTTTTTTTGGGGGGGAGTAGTGAAATCACAAGCAGATGAAAGTACTTGTACACTTAAAAAAAAAATTTTAGTTAAGGTTTTTATTTTGTGTATGAGTATGGCTTGATTTCGAAGTCAAAATCATTGAAGGCCGCCTAGATAGTGTAATGTCACAACTGGATTTTTTCTTTAAGGTTATGTGAAGTCAAAAGTCTTCGTTGGTAAACCAGCTACGATCACTTGCAAGCTTAAATTACTCGCGCACCTACGACCAATATTTGAAAGAAATTATTTCTAAAAAGGGTCATAATAAAGATTCCGACATTCAATTCTATTTCAAGAGTTTTATTTCAAATTAAAGAAAAAAGCTCGATATGAGCCACCCTATATAACTCCTCAAACCTGTGTATACGGATAACGTTACTTTTTCGTTTATCGGCTATTCTGCTATACATACGCTACTCTGCTGAGGCTTGATATATGCGCATTGTAAAGATAGCCTCCTACAGCTTTTAGACCCAGTCTTATGGCCGTTGCTCTGGTTTTTAGATGTGACTGTAGTTCGTTGTTTTGTACAGAAATTTTTGTATTTCCTATATAAATATCATAAAAGAAAGTTTTCTCATATTTCTCTATTTGTGTGATGAATTCGCTTTCTTAGTAAGTTTAAACTCTTAGAGCTCAACCTCGTCAAAATCTATAGAAAATGATTCCCTTTTGTATGGGGACCTATGGTACGATAAATGTTGGGTACCTGGCTACGCCCATACGCGTTATCCAAAATACAGAGATTGTCGCATTGGCGAAATCATCATAGGTGTCCGGAGAGGCTTAAATACAATCTGATTCTTAGTCTCTGGCTTGGATCTCGAAAATATCGCTCATGAACATTTTTCTTCGTACTAAAACGTTTGATGCAAATAGGATATCATTGACCTGAAGCCATTCGTGTGTAAGTGTACTATCAGCTTTGTGAGGTGTTTTTCGCTAAACGGACCTATCGTATTCTAAAACTTTGTAAGTCTACTGATACCTTCAAGCCCATTCTTTCATTCCATAACTTCATGCAAGACTAGAGTTTGGAACTTTAAGCCTGCACTTCGAGTCTACACTTCGCTGATCAAAAGTTTTCATTATCATTTAGAAAAATGTGAGATCTTTGGGTTTATGGTGTGACCACTAAAATCTATCGTTCAGGAAATTTCGCCACCTATCAACGTACAAAACATTTCATATGCGGTTATACCAAAGCTATATTTTTTATTTTCAATTTCCGATTTCATAGCAAATTTTTTCAGTATATGAAATTTTATAAAACTCATAATTGTAAATGACAATTGTCGTCGTTGCTTGGTAACGTGGCTATATATTTACCATACTTGAAAGTTTCCTAATCCCTTTCCAATAATGTCAACCCAACATTTATCGTCCTTTTGCTAGAGCATTGCTGTTGTTGTTGTAGCAATACATACTCATTTATGGCTTTTAAACAGCACTTTTCGCTTTGACTTCCTATTAATTGGAAAATATGGTGCCAAACTCGATTGGGTGCAAATATGCTTTGTTAATTGGTTTCAACGCAGCTGCTGCACTTACAGCTGGAAATGGAAATTATTTAAACTGTAAATGCGATTATCGTTGCCATCGTTGACAATTATCCCTAACTCAAGAGCAAAATTTTACATTAGAAACATAAGAGTCATGAAAATGAAATATTTGATTTTAAGCAATTTTCATATTTGGAAAATTTTAGCATATAATAATAAAAATGAATATCATAGCATAATTTAAAAGCTGTTTGAAAGCATTTTACAATAAAAAAAATTAATTAATTTTTACAATTATTAAGTAACGCATTAAGCATTAAAGTTTTTTTGCTATTTTAGTTTTCCTTGCTGTATTTAAATGAATTTAATTTTATACAAAGTCTTTAAATATCCATAAAAACTTCATTAGTAAAAATGCCGAAAAAAATAAGTTGCAATAAAAAAGAATGCACATAAAAAGACAAAATGATAATGTAAAAATGAAAAAAAAAATCCTTGGACTCTTGCTACTAAAAGAAGACATTGTTAAAGACATTTCCCAAAGGAAGTGTTTTTTGTCATTATTTCAATTCGTTTGCGACACTTTATGTGCGAACATGAGGATGTGGGGATAACATCGTTATGCGTATAGTACAATATATACGTTGTTACACGCAGATACTTTTATATTTTATATGTGACGTGTACGTGTTCGGAAAATTAAAAACGTAGCTGTAATGTGGACCAAACGCTGATAGCACGGAGCAGCACAAACATGTGAGTTATATAATGGTTAACCATTTTTTAATCCCCCATAGGATAGGTACCCATTCTTCGAAAACGTCGAAAAGAAATTGACTTTTTTTTTCACAAAATTTTTCAACAACAAATTTGTTCGACAATAAAATTTGTATTGCTACACGTTGGCAAATTGCTATGAGAAAAATTGCTAGGGGTTTGAGATGATAAAGATGTTTTTAGTATAACAGCGACAATGTACCAAAAATAGCGTAGAAATTCTAAATGTTGCGTTTTGCATATAAATTCTTAAAATGAATTAATATGAAAAAATGTTTAGTAAGGTTTGCAATCGTTCAGCTTTTTTGGTACAAACAACTACATAGACATATTTATGATAAATGACATTTTGTTTAACTTTTTATATGCAAAAAAGTAATGTTTGTTGGTATATTTCAGGTTCAGTCAGCCAGCGAGATTTTGTGAAATACATAAGAGACGTTAGATGTTCCATGGTCAATAATTTTCTAACTGATTTATATTCTGGAAATATTTCTTATACTTCGACTTCTTACGAAAAGTTAGAGAGACTCGATTACTTCATAGATTTTTTTATTGATTTGAGCATCTCAATGAAGCAGTTTTGGTTCTCTTCTAAGACTTTTTCGACAGAACGCTAGAAAAAATTTTTATGCAAGCGTAACATTTTCGACATTCACAAGCTGAAATATCATAAGAATGATAAAATCAACGTATTTTCTCTAAGAAAAATAAAAACAATTGTTTTGTACTGAAACTATTTTTCATTCAACTAAATATTTAGTTTGTTTGAAACAACTGCTACTCTTTGTACCTATACTAAAATCATATTTCTCTAATTTATCATGGATATTAACATAGGTATTCATTTATAGTTGAACAATAAATAAATAACAAAATGTTTACTTGAAAAATATTTTTCTTTCTTAAAAATACAAAGAAGCTACTTGTGTATTTCATAAATTTTTTTTATATATTGCATTACTTGCTTTTCTTATTTGCACAAAAAAGAAAAATTCTTCATAGAACAATGGCGTATGTAAGTGGCACAGTGGCGTTACAAAAAGGCGCATTTCAAAATAAATTAAAAAATATTCAATGATATCAAAGTGTGCAATTATTTAAACAATGAGTGATATATAAATTATATAAGGGGATATTGAAGACGAGAACAATTGTCACCCCGGGTCTCAAAAGTTGTTGCCAAGCCACTGGCAAGACATTGAAAATAGTTACACGCATATGCAGACATATCAATAATATTGCACATGAGCGCCTGTGTCAGTACATGCACTTAAAAAAAAAATTTTATATTTTATTGTATATAAATTGTATAATAATGCGTTAAAATTGGCGCAGACTCTAACGTTTTTTTTTCAGTTATAACTGATATAGAGATCCTAGAGCTTCTTGATAAAACTTACTATTTGCGAACTGATGCTGTAACTGAAATTTTAACTTCAAAGCAATTTTTCTGATAGCAGTATACAATTCTCAATAGTTCATAAAGATGATATTACTAGGTCTGAGCAAAGTCCGTTGGTTAGAGTTTGTCTTGCTAGTTACCATTCAAATGTGTGGAGTAGTCAGCACCTATAAAACAGGCAGGTGGTAAGTTCCTCATGTAAAAATCATACCATATTTTACCCGAAAAACAATTCCAAAGTCTCAAATCACATTATTACTGATAAGATTAATTGCACTAAAATTCAAATCAAATAATTTCTGATTTTGCGAAAAGCATTCCGTGAATATCAACAATTTCAAACTCCCGAAGAGTTTTTTTCGAAAAGTCTATTATGAAGCTTACGATCAAATGTTAGCACCTTTAACTCTCCGATGGGCGATGACGTACGAGGCGGCAAGTGGAGTGCATTGGTCTGGCCAGACCCATATATATTAGGATGGCTTAAAATATTAAAGTTGCTCCAAACTTCTCATTCCCGGGCACCAAAAGTTTCGTATTGGTGCTAATAAGAACCACGTAAAATTTGCTTCATTTCAGTAAACATTTGATGGCACCGCCACCGTTTTGAAAACAAGAAAATGGTCCTTAATCTACCGAAAATCATTAATATCTCCCCAAAGCTTCCCCCTAGAGGGATCAAATGTATGACAAAGTCCGATTACTTTTTCTCCCCCAATATTTTTCCCCAAAACACTTACCCCCTATGACAACCCCTTAGGGGAGCTTCCCTGCAAAAATGACATTCTTATAAAATTATGAAATTGACTTCCCCCTTTCTCAGATGCCTCTGGAGGGGTAAAATGTTGGACCAACTCGCATTATTTTTACTCTCCTAAACTTTTCCCTTGTTACACCTACCCCCTATTGGCCACCTTTTTGGGGGTCCCCATACAAAAAAATACAAAAAATTTCAATAATTTGGAAAAATATTTCATAGCTTCCCCCGAGTGACCCGTAGAGGGTTCATATGTATCACCAGGTCCTATTATATTTTCTTCTATAATATATTTTCCGAACATACTTACCCTCTATCTGCCACCCTTTTGGGTGTCCCCCTACAAAAAACACAAAAAATTAAGAAAATTTCGAAAAAAATTCATAGCTTTCCTGGAGTGACCCGTTGATGGGGCAAATGTATTACCAGGTCCTCCCTACATTTTTTCCAGATTCACTTACCCCCTATCTCAACCGCTTTGGGGGAGAGCCCTTGCAAAAATGAAGAAAATTCTGAAAAATAAGTAAGTAATAATTAAATCTAAGACTAATCTAAGAAAGTTTAAGGCAACAAAAGCCTTTCTCTTGTGAAAACGTTTCAACTTTTTTTTAAAAAACTTTATTTTTTTTATGGAAGTTAAGTTTTTATTCTGAAAATGTTTTTTTTTCCATGTACCGACATATTTTTTACTCTTTCTTGTTGCAGTCTACGTTTTTATACGATATTTTTCTAAAGCAGCAACTGTAAGTGGCACTAAAAAAAAAGCCAGTAAGTCCTTTTGTTTTTCTACCAATGGAACAAATTTGATATAAAATTTGTCAAGTACCAACATACTTAACAGAAAATAAAACAATAACTACTTGTGATGTTCTTGTAATCTTGTTACCAGCAAAACAAACGTATAGAGTTACAGTTTTTGCTCTGAGTTTTAAAAAAAAAAAAATCAGAAGAAGGTTAAAGACTTGAATTTAAGTTTTGATTTGTATGTCCTTACAAATTTGTACGTATTTATTTCCAAAAGTAACTACATATTTTAAATGTCTGAGTTGAGTTTGTTAAAAAAGGGATATTTTGCCATAGCATACAAAGTTCTAACAACAGAGTACAGCATTTCAAATTCTCTTATATCATTGCTCGATAAAAAATAAGTATACTATAATATTTATTTCGAGTGCTTGCATTAAAAATTTTTAAAACTTTTAAACAAAACTGAAAAATTTAAATTATTTTCCATTCATCGGTTTCTGTTTTATTTTCGCACTCAAACAGTATGGCTGATAACTAAATGTAAGTTGTAAATTTTTCTCCTACAATTCCAACGTTACTACACCTTCCGTGCAAAACATAAGTTTTGCATTAAAATTATTTCCAGTATGCCGCATTATTTATTGTTAGTGCACCATGACCACGGCGTTTTCATTTCCGCTTTTAAGCAGACCAACCAACTATGGAGCAAGCAAGGCAAAATAAATGGGCTTTGAAAATGTGGTAAGGTAACAAACGAATAGCTATTTTGTTAGTATGGTATTCCAAGCCTAAGTGAGAGGCCACTGCAAAAAACATGCAATTGCATTTTAAGTTTTAATTAAAATTTTCATGTAACAAAATGATTTTAACTTCAATTTAAATTTTCGCTAAAAACTTTAAAAGCCTATTAAACAAACAAGAAATTGTCATAATGGATGCGTAATTGAAATATCATTTAAGAATTTAGAGAAAACATTGCACTGTCAATGAAAAGCGTAGGATAATTATTATTTAATTGTTGGCTTCAATTTTGCATAAGATTTTCTTTGAGTTGTGATCTTTTTTTTGTGCAACCATAGAGTCCTTACTTTTTAAATCGACTAAACATTGAAAAAGTTCTTGAATGTAGTCTTTATTCTTTTGCGCTAAAGTTCTCGATAACAAAAAAAATATATACATATAGGTATAAAACAAAAACAATGGAGCAAAAAAAAAATGTGGCACAAGCAAGACATACAAGTTTCAATCATTTGCTTAATGTAATCATCAGTGACCTCTGAGAAAAGCGTAATATCAATTGAGTGACACAACGGAATTTTAGTTTTGCTTTATTTTACTTTGTGATTCAAAAAATCTTTGCATCGAAGACATTGAAACTCTCACACATCGGCTCAAAGGTCACTAATGATTCCTCATAGTAATGTATGAAATTAGTATGCGTAGCTTAAGCCATTTTTTTTTTGTATTGTTTTTGTTATACGTATTAAAAAAAAAAAAATTTTATTTTTACACTCATTTTGACAGTTAATACAGCATAAGGTATTTACTTTTGTCATTTGCCAAGACAAGCATAATACCCTTACTAAATCTAACCTTTCTTTTATATCAAAATATTCCCAAAATTTGCATATTTGAGGTTTATCAATATTTTTATTGACCCATCAAAATCAATTGTTTGATAGCACAGCACGTTTCTTCTCTAATATTCTAGGCAGACATATAAAAATAAACAAAAATGACAACAATATCAATAAGTAGGGATAACAAAAAAAAAAAAGAGAAAAAAATTTAAACATCAACAAAACCATTAAAAAATGTAAACAAAAATCTATTTTTTTTTTAAACTTACCCAACGTAATAGATAAAACGTGATTTTTTAAACAGCTTGGTTTCTTTATGATGTCAAAAAATGATTGATGATTGTTGAATGGAAAATCAATTAAATTTAAATTTTTTTCCATGAACAAGATTTTGATATGGCTCCTTTTTGGTGTATTGTGATAGGTAGCCTATGTTGTTTGCTGTTTTTAAAAGAGTGCTTTATATTCCATTTCAAAATAGAAATATAATTTTTGATGAATTTTCTGTATCCAATATAACAATATCACATAGATGGAGGTTTAGAATGTCTTAACCCTTAGTTTTATTCATTATTAATCCGAATCCGAGAAGAAACAAAAGGACAACTCCTAGTAATGTCCAAAAAGCTTTTGAGAAGCTTTCTTATAGATTGTTGAATAAGAAAATTTTCAAAGTTTGGTTCAAGTCATGTTCAAAATTTCCTTATGAATACATATAGCGAAAATTTAATCCAAACATATTTCAAAATATATTCATTATATGGTCTAGGACAACTTATGACTTTATTCGAAGTTAATGCTCAAACCATTTTTAATAACAGTTTATATGTCCCTGTTGGGCTACTCTAAAACCAAGTTGTAAGATCAATTTTTTTTTCAAAAAAAAAGGCATAAGTGTAAGGATATCATCGATAGCTAATTACTTTCGAGTAATGAGCTCTATAACCTTTTTCAGCAGTCAATTCTTTCGATATAGTTTTTAAAAATTTTTTCAGGCATTTCGGACGTGATATTTCGGCCATAACTTGTTGTTGATTTCAAGGAATTTTACTTAAAATATCTTCTTCTGAATGTTTTTTTTTGTAGTACCTCAAACGTTTCTTCAGAGCTTCTACCTATTCTTTTGCGAAGTTTACTAGTAACACCGTCAATGAGGTGGTGTGTCACATACCCCAACAGTGTTGTCCTGTGTGTTTTTCCTTCAATGTGATACGTTCGACCAAGCATGCTTGCTGTGCAAGTTGTTGGATGTTTTATCTTCAGCTACTGAGAGCACGTGGGCAGATATATGTACATATATGGTATAACAATCTTTAGTAAATTTATTGCTGAAAGCAAGGAGCATTTTGAACGCATGTGATTTTTGTCAGCTGTCTGAATTTAAGAGCTGCCAACATATGAAACTCGAAGTTGAGATGGTACCGTATTTTTAAAATGCTTCTAGGAATATTTGATGTCACTCATCTTATTCATTACAGTCGATGCTAACGCAGCCTAGCTGTGAGTCTTATGAATACTATGTCGTCCTAAATTTTGATGTTGAATGACATTTTTCTTTCTCTTAAAATTTTTCTTCTGATAAATTAAGATAGATTATCATTAATTCATTATCGCAGCGCATATACCTTCTATTTTGTATAATTTCGCATTTATATATCAAAGTAGTTTTCCAAAAGACCTCTAAGCTCTAGTTTTTTTTTTTTTAATTAGAAATTTTCAAAATGCTTAGTGCATTTCTATAAAAAAATATTTTTATACTTATACCACTTATTTAATAGTTTCAGTTGTGCAAATTCTAAATGAAGTGTTTAAACTGAAATAATCATTACGATTTTTCATAGTCACGCTGTGCAATTTGGTTAACTGCTGTTTAGTCGTTGCATTTGCAGAAGACTATTTGATATTGCACGAATTTTGCTCATTTCATTAGGCGTTCAATGGTGTGGTTAGTGTGCGGATACAATTAGAAAATGCCATTGAACTTAAGTTAATCAAAAACCACAAATTGCATTTTGCGGTACGGTAGAAAATGTCAAAGATGGTGAAAGATGCAATAATATATTGTATAATAATAATATATAATAATAATATATGATATAAAAATTTTAATAATGAACTCAATTTTGGCACTTACCAGACTTACATATATCATTAAGTAAAATAGTCCTATACCAATGCAAATTATTATATAAAACTTAAGTCTAGTTTACAGATTTCTTAAAAATTTATTATGTGCTTGCTTTGTTGAACAAGAAAGTCATGTGAAATTTCTGAAATAATTTTAGAAAAGAAGTTATAAAAGTTTGGCATCGATTTGTTCAATTTAATTTAAACTAAACTAAAGTTTTTAAAATATGTCAAGGTTGTTCATTTGATCGATCAGTGCATTTGAAAAAATAATTCAACGCTTACAAATAAGAAGCACTAGATTTTAGAAGCTACGTTGAGCAGGACTCTTGTGAAAATCTTAGATAAAAGGATAATGTCATGGTGCTGTTGCAGTTATGGGATAGTGATAAGCCACTCTTTTAAGAAATTTCATCCATATTACATAAATGAAAGCAGTCCTCCGAAATGCCTTCTTCGTCATTGTTTAATATACCGACGAAGTCCAGGTATACTATATATTTAAAATTTTGGTTTCTTGGCGATTTGCCCGGCTAACTATTTAAACTTTTTCGACCAAAAAAATGTATTTCTTATCAATTCTTTTAACCTACCTTCCTTGACATCTTAAACTAACGTTGTTTTACAAACCGAACGAGTTTTGACAAAAATTGACCGACACATTTTTGATTTTTTTATGAGTTCTATATAGAAAAAGAAGAGATACGTGTTCGAGGATTTTTTTGAAAAAAATTTTTTTTGAATTTTTGAAAAAAATTTTTTTTGAAAAAAATTTTTTTTTTTTCAAAAAAGAGCGAATTTAAATTTTGAGAATTACGTATTTTTATTGCTTGGAGACTGACTTTTAAAAATTCAAAGCTCCGGCTAGAATCCAATTTTTTTCAAAAAAATTTCTCTTAATTCAGAGCTTTTGAAATATTCCCAATTTCCCTAAAAAATTTCCTTTATATCCAAAATTTATCATATATTCAAATATGACTGCTTCGGCCGAAATGAGTTACAAAAATCTTTGGCCGAACTATGGTTAAGAAATATGACCTGTGTTAAAAAATTTGAGAAGGAGATGATAGTCTTCACTAATAAGTAGAGTTTGTGATTTCAAACATCTGAAATTTTCAGGAGAGACGGTGCTTATACATTAAAGCTAACAAGAATGGTTTGACTTAGGTAGACATATATAATATATTTTTCTGTCCTGTTAGTATGAAGTAATATAAACAAAATTTTGGTAATCTTTGCTTATTAATCACTATGAGAATCTGAAATTCAGTTTTTTCTTCGATTATCGTGGTAAAAATTTTTTCTACAACTGCTGCTGCCCAAACCTAAACTACATTACTAATAGCCACAGTTTAAGCTTGGTAGCATGTGTTTGTTATATTTGTTATATTTATTTTTAAATCATTAATAGTTCAAAATACACAATGAATATTTAATAAAATGTGACTTATTGTTAAAGCTAAATATTATTATTAAATACTAAAAAAAAATACCAAAAAGTTTCAAAAATCATATAAATTAAATTATTTTTTTTTTAATAAATTCGTATAGCTATGTACATATTTTTCGTTTTACCGCTTTAAACAGCCTGGCTATAAATTAAAATTGTTATTTGAAAAGTTATACAACAGCACGTTGTTTACAATTTTCCACTGCGAAACAGAGGAAAGTAGTCGACTTTATTGCCATGGCCATAAAACGCACTTGGGATTTTATGCATTTTTGATTAATGGGCATCATTAAAAGGCGCAATAAAAATTTGTTGTTATGACGTCATTTTTATTGAATGGTTATTCGTTAATACAATATTTCTAATTGATGTTAATACTACTTATTTTGATGGTGAGTTGTAGGTAACATATTTTGGAAAATGAAAAATAATATTGAATTTAATAGGATATTGAATTTAATAGGATATTGAATTCAATAAAAGATTATGGCAAATTAATGATTGATTTAAAACATGAAATGTTGTTGGACCATCACTGACTTTAATTTTTGAAGTGAAAAAGAAATTTTAGGCTACATTGTCAAAATATTCAGCACAATAACTTTTAGTCCAGTCTGACAATTCAAAATAATTTAAGTTATATCAATGTTACCACTACGTATATTATTGCAACTATAATTTTGAAAATTATTCTATCACCAGGTGCAATCGTGCGCAGGTATTTTTGTACGTGACCTTGTTATTGATATCGTAATAGACTGCTGAACCTGCTCAAATTATTATCGCCATTGCTTTCATTTTCATTTTTGTAGATTTTGTTTTACTTGAAATAAATTTTTTAGTTTAACTGAATATAGTCCTTTGACTGGATAGCATAATGTTGCTATTGGTTGTGAAATAAAAATGCATGTATTGAACTTTGAATTAGAAAACTTAGTTTTAAATTTGTACAATGATAAACCGTTTGCTGATACTACTACAGAATATAAAATTATTTTACAATAAGGCTCTGCCGTGGATTTGAATATCAGGAAAAGTTAGTATTATTTTAATTACCCTCAAAACATTTGATCTAGAAAAAACTAGTGAATCCTAGGCCAAACTATTTTGTCCTGAAATGGTAAATTTTTTTATCAGGACAAACTAATTCGTCCTAGGCTAAGCTAGTTTATCCTAACACGCATCGGATAAACTAGTTTGGCCTAAACTATTTAGCCGGTAACATATACATATGTATGTAGTTATATAAAAGCAGTCCTCGATCTGTAGCTGATGTACTAGGACCACGTCCGTGGTCAACAGCAATGTAAATTCTGCACAAATCTCTCTGCTCTGATCTGATAATAAAACTGCCTTCTCTGTAGTTGCATATATTTGCTTAAAACTTTCAACTTGACCAATTCTCATACAGTATAGTAAATATATGGAAATATGTAAATTTAGAATAAATTTGGGGTACAGGTTCATTGCACTTTGAGTATCATAAAAACTTTGCCTAATTTTTGAACTTGTGGATGGATTCACCCTGCGATAGTAATCCAGGGTTAATATGACTTGACTGCCAGTTTGATAGAATTTAATTAATTGGCTCTGTTTTCACGAGAAATTTATTTGAAGATGTTAGGTTAATATAAAGTTGAAAAATTTATTTGAAGATGTTAAGTTGCTGATATCAAGTTAAAAAAGTGATATCGGTCATATGACCACCTTCTGAGTTGACGCACTTTTGTGCTCATACTACTGGATGCAATGGCTCCGATGTGGATTCGCCATGCCCCATGAAAACAAACTTGATTTATTCACTTAACCCCTTAAGTGGGCTCTATCGCTTATTTTGAATTTGAGTACGAAATCCTCCTCTTCTTTCACCAGGTTTACCAAGGTATGGGAGTAAATTAAACTTACTTGATGGGCAGCAATTGGTGAATGTCTTGAACTTTGTTTAGGAACGTCTGAAAATCTTTCACCAAAATTCGACGCAACGAACATCTGCTGATGCCAAATTGTGTCGTTGCCTTGTCGATGTTTTTGAACTCTCTTGGACGTCCACGGCCACAGCAGCGAAATTCTTAGTAAAACAATATCTATGGGCCAATTACTTTTTGCGACATTTCTTGTGGACATAGTTAGCACGAGACGCTTAGCTAAACGGTGCAGCACGACGAGGAAAATGATGGTGAAATTCATGGCGAAGGAGTCTTATTTAAACATTCTTCAAAAGGAACTGAAAAAAAAGTGCAAAAAATTTCGGCTTCAAGGACACTTAAAAGGCCGAAAAGTTAAGATATTAATTGTATCAGGATAATGACCAATTAAAAATTAATGGACATACTTGAAATAAAACGTTGCAAAACAGGCCCTCAAGAAAGAAAAACCGCTCTTATAAGGGTTATCAAGCAGGAGTGGACAAAGAGATACCGGAAGGACATGATTTACAAAAACTTATTGCGTCTACTCCAAGAAAGCTACAAGCCGTAACTGATGTTCGTGTTGGAAATAGCAAGTGTTAAGTTATTTCCAATCCTATGTTTCTTCATATGAGGCGTCCAGTTGCAAAACCGGCTAGGTCCAAACAAATAAAATTTTGAGATATTCGCATATATCAAAGTCTGAACCATGCTTTATCGTTCTACTATGTTTTTAGATTGAAAAACAAATTTTTGACAGCTAAATAAAATTTTTAAAATTTATTTTTATGCATGAATTTCAAAAACGAACAAGTCCAAGAACTTCCTTTCAAAACCGGCCAAGTCCATGAACTTCCTTTCAAAATCGCCCGATTCCATGAACTTTCTCCAATTTTTTCGTAAGTTTTGTTCAATTGACCCGTATTATTTCAATTGAATTGTATTCAAAACCAGTCAAGTCCAACGCCTTGAAATCAAAACCGGCCAAGTCCACTTTTTTTCAAACAAAATTTGTTGAATACTATGTCAAAACCGGCCAAGCCCATGTTCCATGGATCAAAACCCGCCAAGTCCAAAATTGTTTCCTCGGCATATGAAACTCGAAAACTCTGATCTGACGTGTTTTGAGCAAGAAATTTTATGAGCTATCATGTGGGAAATACGTTTTATTTTTTCGTTATTTTTCCAAAAGTATGAAAAGGCACTTGTCCGGTTTTGCAACTGAACGCCTCATATGGTTCAATTAATTTTGCAAGGAATTCTTTGACAACATGAAATGGCTATTGTTTTTATTTATGTTCCATAAACTTTTTTTTTTGTTCGTATCAAATAATTTTTTTGTCTCTTTCTAACGAGGAATGAGAAAATGAATTGAATAAAAAAGTTTTTTTACAAAAAATATATGCATTTCTTATTTTAATTCAATATTAAATTTGAAACTGTGTTACAAAATTCATTTTGCAAACTATTATATGTATCTATCTATAATACTTATGAGCCAAAGTTTATTTAAAATTTAAAAACATATAACCTATGTATGTAAGTTGAAATATAGAAAAACTTGGCACAAAAACAACTGCAGTAGTAATAACGCACAAGCGGCAGCATCAACATCCATAACAATAAAGTTCGCGTCATGATGATACTTTAGCGGAAATGCAACAATTGAACCGGATGGGCTAGTCCCGAGGTTGAAAACAAACAAGCTGTAGTAACGCCTCACTATCAACTTCCTTTGCCAAACCCAACTACAGCTTAACAGAGCAGCTCTATGCCGTTATTTATTTCACTTATCGCACGCGCACTTTGAGTTTTATGTTGCTTGTTACGGCATGCAATGCAGTAAATTAAAAATTGTTTATTGCAATGGAAACTAAAAATTCAACAACAACAATAGCAATAGCAACAACATTAACAAGAGTATAGAAATAAAAGCAACGACCACAACCAGTGAGTAGCAATAAAATGCCATAGCGAAAGTGTTGCAAAACTTCAAAGCAACAGCATCCGACGTTTTGTTTGTCTGTCTGTCTGTCTGTCTATGTAGTTGTTAGTGAGTTTATTTATGATGCAAATACATGTAGAAGGCGGAAATTTGGCGCTTCGCTGATCTTCAGTTACTCTTTTGCATTTTGATGGTTCCTTTTTGATATTTGGCATAAAGAGTTACGTTCTCCTCTGTAGATTGTGTGTATTTTGAAAGCGTCAAATGTTATATGCAAGTAAATTTAAGGCAAAGTGGGCATGTTATTTCTTAAAATAAAAATGAGTAATATTTGATTAAATATTGATATCGTAGAGTTTAGTTTTGAAAAGGCCTTAATGTTGATATCGTTAAAAAACTCAAACAATTCGTTTACTCCAAATAAACTTGGAAACATATAAATTAAATGAATATTTTGCAATGAAATATCAATTTGAATGTTAAAAATTAAGAATTTTTTTTATTTCAACTGATCTTTTAAGCACTTTTAACATTAAAACTTAGCTATGATATGATACAGTTCCACTGCAGTAGCACCTTAATTTCGAACAATTTTATTGAATTATTCTTCTTTTCAATTATAAATTATTAATTTTAGTTTCCTTTTTCAATATCTTTTCAAAGAAATATTTAAATTTTATATATCATACAAAGTAGCAAAGTTAAGAGTGCGCGAAAGTTAAGAGGATAATCCAAAAAAATGCAGAAAAAACTTCAAATAAGAAACATTCCCTCAAACTGCAAAAAAAAGTTCTTTTGGCAACAAACTTCGTGACTTATTGCAATTTCTTGCAAAACATCAAAATAATTTTGTTGTGAATGTCTCGTGTATTGCACTTCAAAAACTTTGTACCACAAATTGCATTGAAATTGTGTTCAATGACTGTAACCAAAAGAAATTTAACTTCGCAACAAAGTCTTAAAAATAAAAAAGAAAAAAACAGCAGGAAAAGCACATGAAACTTAAAGTAAAAAACTTCAGCATTTTCAAAACTTAAGTTGTTGAAACCAAAATTACAACATTTTCCTGTATAAATTGAATGCTTAATTTTATTTAAATTTCTGTTGTGCATGTCGATTGTAATTTGTTGTAGGACTTTGTTGCAAATGCAAATATTTGTAAGAAAGAAAGTAGTAAGCAACTTTTATATACAGAAATTTTAAGTTCTTAAGTGAAACTTACAATAAGTTGTGGCTTATTTTTTCAACAAACTATAGCGACTGTTTCAATTTTTCGTATTAAACTCACATTTAGTCTTATGTTTCATTGTGATTTTTTTGAATTCAATTGTTATCTATAATAATTATTAACGGACGCTTGAAGAAATTGTTAAAACCGTTTTGATTCCATGGGCAAAGAACTCCACTTACTTTTCAATATAATTTCAAAATCTACCCCTTAAAAGAAACAAAAGTTGTCATATGTTTCCATAGACCAAATCCATCTCAAACCATGCAGTCGGAGTGACTTCAAATTGCGGAATTGGTTGCCGATTAAATATGTTGTTTTTCAAAGTAATTAAGGAAATATACCGTTCTGACACTAAAACTTTAAATGGCCATAACTTCGTAAAAAATAATTTTCAATCAAATCGGTCAGTCAATGTTAAACTTTATAGTATAAAAAAAATTGTTTTGCACCAAACGCTAGGGAAAGGTCGAAAAAAGCCATTTCCAAGCTCAATCTATAAACTGGTGCAAAAAAAAATTTTTTTTTATACCACCCTAAATTTTTTTTTTGCTCCAACCGATATGAAATGGTCGGTTATGACTTTTGGGCATACCCTAGGGCAGCTCTGGACCTTGGAAAGCACCAAAAGGGTCAAAAGCGGTACTTTCTAAGGTCCGGAGCCAACCAAAATGATGTCCAAAATTATTTTTCAAACTTTCCCAATCGATTGGGGCAAAAAAAAAAAATTTCCGAAAATGAGTCAAAAACGGTAATTTCTAGGGTCCGGAGTTACTCCAAATGATGTTCAAAATCCATTTTCGACCTCTGTCCATCGATTGGTGCATAACTTTTTTATTCGAAAATGGATAGAAATCGAGCATTTTTGGTACTCGGAACCACCTCTGATGATGGTCAAAATTCATTTTCGACGTCTTTCCATCGATTGATGCATACATTTTTTTTTTTTCGAAAATGGACCGTAATCTGGCATTTTTGGGACTCGGAACCACCTCTGATGATGGTCAAATTACAATTTCGACCTCTCCCTATCGATCGGTGTATAAAAAATTTCTAAAATTGGACCAAAATCAGACATTTTTGGTACTCTGAACTACCGTTGAATAATAATTGACAATGGCAAAACAATTTCTTATGCATAACAGTTATGACTCAGCGTAAAAAAGTATCCATTGAAAAATAATGGTTATGGACAATTAATATAATATCTCTTATTAATAATAATTAAAAAGCAATTTTTAAAAATATTGCAAAAAACCAAATAATAGTTATTTTGGGTCCCTGCTTTATACCTTACATAATTTGAATTTTCTTCAGCTTTAATTTTTTCTGAAAACTTTTTTTTGAAACTGCTGTTTTCTTTAATTGCAATGAGCTATCTGAAAATCGGTTCAACACACGCCACAAAACTAAAATTTTTTATAAAAAAAAAAAAATAGTTTAATGAACTTGTTTGGGTCTTTTGCTTATTTTTTCTTTCAAGCTTCCTAATTTCCCTGAATTTTGAGAAAAATTGTGAAAACATTTGTATGTACTGTGGAAAATAATAAAAAAAAAAATGATCAAAGTTAGATCAAACTTTTTAAGCTACGCAGTAGTAAACTCAATCAATCAATTGCAAATTTTGTTTTTTCACCAAAAACCATTCATATGTGGAGCAACTTTTTCAAAAAAAAAAAAAAAAAAAAAATGAAGAATAAATAAATTTGGAAATCTTTGCAGTAAAAGTTTTGAGAACTAAGTAACAGACAGTTGCTTTTCTGTCATTTTCACTTTAAATGAAAAATGCAATTTGTTGGATACCATCGCCATTGCATAGCAGAGGTTCATATATCAAAATCAAAAATTGATAAAAAGAAATGTGTTGACATAAAACTTTATTGAATGATTGACTGACTGACTGACTGACTGTGTAGATAAAAAGTTAGAATGTGTAAAGTGTCAATGCATAACGCTTTATAAAAGAAACTCACGTTATGATTACAAAAGAAAGTTTGAAAATTTTCAATATGTGAATACGATATCAATATGTAATATCTGTGTGATTGGTAAATGTGAATACATTAATGAATTGAATTGAATATTAAGTTTTGGTCAACTTTTTCGATTTTGTAAAATTTTTTTTTTTTTTAAGTGCAAAAACTGATAAAAGCTGTCGCAAACGAAAACTTTTTTAGGTATGAAAATATAAATAAAAAGTGCTATGTACATAGCTCTGAAGTGTTTCCTGATTTAATATTGAATTTACGGAAATACCCTACCGAAAAAAAAGACCGTACTAAATTTGAAGAACTGCCTTCCTCCGATTTAGTGTAAAAATTTTCCGTAATCTAAGTTATTTTTCCTCATATTGATGAAAATATCGCTTCATTTAGTAATTGATTCCTTTGAAATGAGTTCATATTTCATTAAAGCAAGTCAAAGCTTTTCCTCAAATATAGAGTTTGTGGTTTTAGTAAAATTTTCCTTTGAAATAGTAAATTTTTCTTTCAGAAGAATTTTTGAGGACAACTTGTTCTTCATTTGAGTAAAAATTTCCTCAATCTAATGGAATGTTTTGTTTAAGGAAAATCGTACTCAGTTTTAGTTAGTTTCTTCAAAAAATTTTCTATAACGTAGGAAAATTTTCCTTAATAAATGAGTGGCAACACTCGCTGCTTTACTCGCTGAAATTAATAACTATTCTTCTCGTAAGTATTCTGTTTTTGTCTATATATTTATAGTTCTCTACTTGTTTTTTTGTTTTTTAAATAAAAAAATAAAAAAAAAAAAAATTTCGTCGTCGCCGGGATTTGAACCGAAGCTTCCCTGATCAGACAAGGTTGTTACATACGCAGTTTAACAAAATCATTTTAGTATGTCTTAAAAATGCTGTCGGTGGCTGAGTTGGATGAGCATGAGCATGGCGCAGAACACAGGTTCAATTCTCTGATCGGGTGACAGGTTAAAAAATATTAAAGTTCTTCTTTGAAGTTTTAAAAACGTATTACAATTAAAATAAGAATGACTGACAATAAGTAACCAACAAATAAGAAAATAGAGGAAATAGAAAATTAACAATTTTTTTTTGAAATCAACGAATTTATTTTAAGTAAATTTCTTTCATTTAAGTATACCTTTATCCTTAGAAAAAGTAAAATTTTCCTCAGTTTTATAACCTTGTCCTCACATTGAGTAAACTTTTTCTTATTTCAAAGCAGCAACATTTACTTGTACTAAGGAATCCAACTTACTTATTTTGAGGAACTCATGGCTTTAGTTCGTATTGAAGGACATTTTTTCCTTACATTTAGGCATTTTTCCTTAAACGGAGTAAGCTTTTTTTCGGTGCAATAACACTATTTTTTTTTTCAATTATTTATACTGAATTGCAAGCAAACCTTGAAATAATTTCAAACTGTTGACATCGCACTCAAGCTACATGGTTTTTTTTTTTTTTGGGTTAACGACAAATCAGTTATCATTACTGGCAACATAAATAATTGTGTTATGTTAACAACATTGTTGTGTAAATGTTGAAATTGCTTTTGTTGACGTATTTGCATTGCATGCATTTGCTGTGGGAAAATTTATATTCATGCAAATATTCATAACTCAATCATGAATATGTAGCGAACATACATACATACATATAGTATTTGTTTGTACGTTTATGTTCACGGTCTCAAAGGATCAATAAAATTATATGTCGCAGAGCGTACTTGTAGATGTCAAAATAGATTTATGCATATTGTGCACGAGTATAAGCTAGCTTATGTACATACTTATTTTAAAATGCATTTAACTTTTATAACAGAATTGTAGTTTTTTTTTTTTTTTTAATTTTAACACAATGATAAATTATTTCTGTAAAAAATGAGATATAATAACTTTTTGAAATTAATTTTTTTTTTTAAAATTTATTATTAATTTAAGTCATCTATATATTGAATATATTCTGAATTTTAGAATATATGAATTACAATTGTCTGAATAACATTACAGATCCGCAAAAAGTATTTATTTTCAATATAGCACGTTGAAGATAACCCCTGAATTTGCCAGTCTTCTATGTCCTTTGCTGCACATCACCGCTTGTCACTAATTTTAGCATTTAGGAAGATATTAAAAACGGCTGCCATTTCCGCTATGCTATTTTCTTCCATTTAACCCAAAACTTACATCTGTAAATGCCTTGATTTATTGTAAATTAATTCATGATCACAAACTCATTCAGTGCTGTATATTCTACATGCAACTAACATGTGAAATGTTTTGTAAGGGATTTATTTTCGTTTTTTTTTTTTTTTTTTTTGGGTTAATGTAGGCATTCAAGAATACTTGGTCATATTGAAGTGTGTGAAATGAAAGTGAACTGAACATGATTATAAACATTAGACTTATGAATTGCTTTGTATATAGTTTGAGTGTCTATAGCAAACACATGCATAAATTGATTTTACTATGTGTGAATAACAAAATAATTTATTCATGAAGTATTTTGGGAAATTGTCTGATTTATGATTATGAGAAACCATTTTTTCCATAAAAATGATTATATGTATATTAGGATATATGCATTATTTTTATGGAAATATTTTTAAGTAAACAATTTATTTATTTTATTAATTATAGGGAAAATATGGGTAAAAAAAAATAATATCTAACGTAATGAACATGTATGATATTAGTGAAGAAAAAAAAAACAAGTTGTTTTCAGCGATTATTAATTTATTGATTTGCATAGTTTGTTTGTTGGTAGACCTTGGGTGCATATTTAGGGTGACCCTTATACAAAAATATTATCAAAATAGCATTTTACCACGTGATCGATTCACACCAAATTTACAACACATAGCTCTTATATCAAGTGGCATAGCTTAGGCTATAAAACTTTAATTTAGGGTGCATTTTTAGGGTGGCCCTGATACAAAAATATTTTTAAAATAACATTTTCACAAAGACCACGAAATCGATTTACATGAAATTTACACCACGTGTCTTTTATATCAAGAAGCATAGCTTAAGATTCGTATTCAGTGACCTCCAAGACCCCCGTATACCAAATTTAGTGCAAATCGATTGACTTTCAAAAATTTGGCCACCATATTGAATATTTGCCCGCCAGATTGGATCCGCCATCTTGGATTCTGTCAATCAACCACGAAAGCTTTTTTGGAGCTACAATTTGAGCCAAGAAACGACCCGATCGGTTGTGAATTTTTATTTTTACAAGCTTCTATTGCTGGACACTCGGCTTTTTTCCGGCTCAAGTCCATGGTAAGTCCTTTTGATTTTTTTATACTAAACTTCAAGTAGTTTCAATCATAGCCACTTCAAAAAATCAATATATGTCATAATTTTTTGATAGCAAAGTGAAGGCATTCGTGCAAAAAGGCACATGTCCTACGAATATTTATATATGTTATCCATTCGTGAGGGTGGATTTTCAAAAGAGTAAGTATTTTATTTAAAAAGGTTTGTAAAAAAGAGTTTACCAAAAAGGCACATATCCATTAAATGGATTAGCAAAAAAGCACATGTCCATTTAAAAGTTTCCCAGAAGACACATGTCTACTGAAGGGTTTAACAAAAAGGCACATGTCCATTAAAGAGTTTCCCAAAAAGGCAAATGTTCTTTAAAGGGTTCAACAAAAAAGGACATCTCCAGTTGGTTCCAGCAAAAGGGCACATATTATTTTTTTTTTTTTTTTGGTTTTCTCTTAAAGTAATAAACATTTTTAAAATATTTTTTTATTTGAGTCTGATAGAGTTCTGCCGTTCTGCTCGTCTACTCCTCAAATCTTTATTTTAGCTTAGACAAAACAAGCAAGAACAAGCACCATTAAATTCACTACACTCGAATTACAGCGACCTGTAAAGTGCCCAACTTGTAGAGATTCCTTACTAAAATAGTTTATTAATTTTCGGTCCCAGCTCAGTTTGTAAGTAGTTTGCTTACGCTCGCTTTATTTCTTCGTTTGCTCGCAAGCAATATATACATATGTATATAGGTGGCGGCTACTTACATATACTAAAAAGAATTGAAACTGTGTAAAAAAATCTATAAATACAGTCAAACGCGGCTGTAAATATTTAATTTTGTTTCAATTTTATTTAGTAAAATTTTTCCGACGTAGCAAATGAATATTCTCTATCGAAAGTCAAACAAATTATTTCACCTTTCTGACCTGAATAACAAATTCGTATGCAGCAAA
This sequence comes from Meiosimyza platycephala, assembly GCA_963662105.1. Lineage (NCBI taxonomy): Eukaryota > Metazoa > Arthropoda > Insecta > Diptera > Lauxaniidae > Meiosimyza > Meiosimyza platycephala. Next base: position 88,996,817 of record OY759210.1, read on the forward strand.
ATGCATAAAAACAAATACTTAGAAATATGACTCTATCAGTGTGCATAGTGGTCAGTTGGTGTTTGCATGTATCCAGTTAGAAAGTCCGTTTTATGTTGCTTTTCAGGCAATAAACTCACTGACTGACTGCTGCTGAATTCGCAATAGATTTATGCTGTTCATGATGCCAGACTGAAAGATTGTAAGACTCAGACTTTAAGCAAATTACAAGAAAAGACTAGCTCTTAAAAATGTTTAGTATTTGAGAGTATGCTTGAAAATCATATCTAATAAATATATAGTATATTAACCTTCGCTTAGACATAGTGCAGAAAAGGAGCAAAAATTAGTCATTACGTCATAGTGATATGTTTTAATTTTTTTGTTGAAAAAATAGCTCCTCGGATTAATTTTTGTAACCAACCAGTGGCGGATTAAGTCTTCATGGAGCTAGCGTCTCGTTATGGATTGTTTAACTAGAAATTTTTTTAGACTCTCTTTTGCTCCACTGTACTCAAGATAACTATTAAATGCTACGTCAGCAATTGTCAGTTGGTAGGATATACTTCGTGCACTTTAAGTGATATGAAAACATACTTTTTAGTTTTACCTAAAAATACACTCTGGCACCATTAGTTTACTCTCATATTTTTCCTCTTTTTATTTTGAGCAAACAAACGCCCACTTTAAATTGGCGCTCCCACCTGTTTTCATTTCAAAATTGCAATTTCTACCATGTTTGTTCTTCTATGTATATCCGTTTATTTTGATATTCACCTTTTTCAGTATTATGGCAAACTTTTTTGACCACGACAGACGGACAACAGACTAAGCCAAATAACAAAACTATTGCCATTTTTATTGGCATTATTTGGTTACCTTATATTTCATTCTTTGTATAGTGTTACGCTGTGTTACGGATATGTTGGATTTGCTTATGTTTTTCTCCAAGGTTTCATGCCCCCACTTTGAAATCGAGTTTTTGTGGAGACCAGTTTTTGTGCATTTCTATTTGTACAATTTGTTAACGTCACCGTTATCTGACCCAAAAATCTGACATGTTAATTGCAATTGCATTGTAATGGACTGACTTTATTTGCAACAGCTTGGCTTTTTGTAATTTTTATGAACTAAGAGGTTTGTAGTATAAATTTAAAAAAGTTTTTTTTACATAAAATGTTTAAAATAATTTTAAAAAAATTTTTTTTTTCAATAATGTTTCTTAAAATAACAATAGCCATAGCAATTAAATTTAAAAGTAAGTATATTAAGCAGCACGCTTAAAGTCTTTAAAGTTCCTAATAAAATATTACCTGAAATTGAATTATAGCAGAAATATAGGAGTAATTGTTTGCTTGTGTATCCTTACAGGTGTATGTTATTGGGTTTGTATGTAACAGTGCAATCCTTAGCTTCTAGGGTAAAAGTGTGCAGGCACACAATATAAATTTATGTGGGTATTAAGTTGGATTGAAAAATTAGTTTTGTTTAGGCTTTCACTTAGGATTCGATGCGTCAAACAAAACTTTTCTTATGTGCTTTTCAATACTAAGAATAAAAATGTCGTCAAAAAATGTCCTTCTAAACTAGTTTGGGATATAGAGCCAACGAATTTAGCTTTTGTTAAAATCATTATAAAATGGGAACCATCGATAGATATATCAGCTCTCTTGGCTAATTTTCTTTAAAGTGATAGAATAGTGTGTTTAAATTAAAAAAAAAAATAAGGAGAGGGTCACACGGATCTGGTTTTGAAGTTATAGTCATTGGAACAAATGATTTATTCAGCTGGAATTTGTTTGTGCAATTTTCTTGATAATAAAAAAAAAAAAATAATAATTTACTTCACCCTAATGGCTACTATGGCTACCATATACATATACGCTTCTGCTAGTATAGTGATTCTCTAAAGATTTATGCAGATTTCAATTCCATGTTGTACGCCAATTAAAATTGAATTGAGTTGAATTCGTACTACATTGTGTACCTCCCAACATATTAAAGTCTTCAGGTCAGTTTACGGCAATAACGTGCACGGGAAATTTGCTATTTTGATTACGGGTTAATATCTTAAGTGCCTTAAAACACTTACATGTAATTAAGCTTATATGCTATTGTTTTTGTTGTTAGTCACACGTTATGAATGCTGTAGAAAAAACTTTTAAACTGATACCATGCACAGTTTATGGCAAGCATCTTTTGTGTTCTTTAAATTGTATTTAAGTTCAGTTGTTAGAATTGTATGTTTTGCTGCAAAAAGTTTAAGATGTTCCTTTCAATTTGTACAACATGTCGTATGAGTAACTTGAAATTATTATATGCAGTTGTATCATACTTATATCAATCATACGTCATGTTGTGCAAAATAAACAGAAATTCAATATAATTTGCAGCAGTTTCATTTCTCTTTACTTGTGTGTAATTTGCTAATGAAAGAGAGCATAGTTTATTTTTTTTTAATGATTTAAAATTGTGTACCAGAAAATATATTTTTGAGTAATAAATTTAATAAGTAAATCTAAAGCAAGTCGGCAGACAATTTTTTTTATTTTTTTAAAGGTAAACAATTTTATTAACCTTGCTAAATTTATACAACATTCACTGGCATTTTTTTTTTTTTTTTTTTTTTTTTGGCAATTTTCCAACTGTACAGGTTTTTGCGTTTATATGTTGAATTTTTTGATGCCACGTATAAATTTTCAATTTTATTTTGCATAAAAATAAAGTTAAAATCGTGCTTCGTACAAAACTCACATAGAGATATTATATGCCTGAATCGCACTTTTGGCGCAATATGGTATCTAATAATGCAAAAAATGTAGTTCCATTATTTCAAAATAATTAAAAAAAAAATGTTGTTATTTTCTATAGCACTTGCAACACTTAAGTACTACTTTATATAGATTTTTAAAATATTAAAAAAAATTTGTTATTTTCAACTAAATAATTTTAGGCTTTTTCCATGATTGCAGCGCAAATGCCCTCAGCACATTAGAACAACTAATATATGGCATATAAATCTGTAACAAAAAAAAAAAGTAGCAACAAAGTAGCGCAAATTGTAAAAAGCACTACACGTGATGCTAACCGCATGCATGTGCGCTAAATAAAATCAACGCTACCGTTGCCGCTAACACACACTGTACATGCAAACCATGCAATGTTTGCAAGGCACTGTAAAAATATCATCATATTTTAGAGTTAAGGTAAAAAATGGCAAGTCAGAGATGCTTCGTGGTTGCATTTGAGCTGAATTGTGTCAAAAGTAAGTTTTTTTTTTGTAAAAGATCATTATGTATGCTACTCTTTTAAACGTTGAATAAAGTTAAGTAAACAGTTGAGCTAACTTTTTGCTAGTCTTAGACACTAAACGGCATACTAACTATAATCTTATAGAGCACTCAGATTTTGTTAAGTCTATAATTGTAATTAAGTTAATGACCAGTTGATGATTTATGCTTAAAAATATTTACGCATGAGTTTAATCATTACTGCAATAATACTTTTCAAAATTTATGAAATAAAACATTTAGTGTTTAATTTTGAAAAATATACCATCACTGCAAGTATGATGTACAAAATTTAAAAACATTAAATGTTACAAATAACTTGGCCAAAACAAACATTATTTTCCATGTTTTTTTTATATATTTCAAAAGAAAAGATTTTTGTTGTGATATTGATGATAATTTAAGCTATACAGCCTTTATAACAGTTAGCGAACTATTGGCCCGTCCATGAATGGTGAACGGTGAGGTTAGATAAGGTTAAAAGGGTCGCATGCATATGGGACGTTCTTTTACAAATCGAACGAATTTTGATAAAAATTGACCGACACATTTTTGATTTGGCTGAAACTTTTTTTATGGGTTCTGTATCGAAAAAGAATAGACACATATTCGAGGATTTTTTTTAAAAAAGTTTTTTTTTTTCAAAATAGAGCGAATTCAAATTTTGAGAATTTCGCGAATTTTGGCTTGGAGACACACTTTTAAAAATTCATAACTCCGGTTTTGCTAAAGCTAAAAATTTGATTTGATCTTTTTATTTAAGTTATTTCTTTTAATTTTAAAACGAAATTAGTCTCAATTTTATATCTTTAACAGAACCGGAGTTATGATTTTCGGTAAGTGTGTCTCCAAGCCAAAAATCGTGAAATTCTCAAAATTTAATAGTACTAATAGTTTGCCCATTAAAAAAACATACGTTTTCGACATGAAATTTGACGTAAAACACGATGGTGATATTAGAAGTTCGATACAGGGTGGGAAAAATTCTTAAAAATCAATTTAAACATTTAAATTGTTTATAATAATATGAATTTTTTAATAATTTTTTAAAAAAAATTATTTTGTTTTAAGTTCATTTTCTTAGCTTCAAAATAAAAATAAAAACAACTTTCTAACTTTAACACAACCGGAGTTATGAATTTTTGAAAGTGAGCCAAAAATCAGAAATTCTTAAAATTTGAATTCACTCTATTTTGAAAAAAAAAATTTTTTTAAAAAAATCTTCGTATACGTATCTCTTCCTTTTCGATACAGAACCCATAAAAAAAATTTCAGCCAAATCAAAAATGCGTTGTCCGAAAAGTGTTCGCTTTGTAAAAAACTGTCCCATATAGCAAGTTTCACTCGAAGGCAGTTTGCCTATTGTGGTACCATACATAAATATTATTTTATTAAATTTTGGTGAATTACCCAGAAGCCTTGGTGATGTTGGAGATGCTGGTGAGCTTCAAATTTGGCTAATTTCTCAAGTTCTACAAAGAATGCATAACCCAATTATTTGGTTCGTTTCGTCATTAGCCCCAGGAATTCGCAGAGTAGGTATCTAACCGTCTCATCGTCTTCTTCGTCTCCACAACTGCTGCAGAGGTCTCTGAAAGTTGGACCATATTTGGCAGTCATAGTGTCAATAACACAATGCCACGTTAGCACTTCCACAACAGTTTTTAGCTCTTCTCTATAGCGGTAAGTTACCATCGTCTGTTCTTTTGTTTCTTGTTTATGCCCTCTATGCGATAATGTAATTCCGCCAACGGTACACAACTTGTTGATTCTTTTATTGTTCTGATTCTAATTTGGCACAATCGTCAGCTTTGTCATAACCGTGCACCCAGCAGAGTTCTATAGTATGCTGTCGGATTGAACGTAGTGACTCGCTCTACACATCAAGATTTCACAGTTTTGGCGTTCAGTACTTCGATCGCTGCTTGACTGTCCATCGTTATTGGAAACTTGATGAATTTTTTTTACTCCTACGCGAAATTCGTCGATATAAAGTTTACTTAGCAGTGTGGAATTTTTTACACTATAAACTTTTCACAAGAACCTTTCATCTGCAAAACTCTACGAGACAATAACATACCTTGTTACCAATTCACTATCGAAAATTGTTTTTCTCAACAATTTAAGCCCATCATATTCTATCAACATGTGCAGCATCACATCAATCCTATCAGCACTTTGAAAGTAAAACAACATAATTACTAAGTGTTGACAATTAAGAAAATAATTAAAATCGCCTCAAAGAGTCCTGCTTCAATTTAATCCTTTAGAAATTTTCTCTATCAGTCAGTCATATGACTGACGCCTGCATAGGCACAAATAACTTTGGCATTAACATGCACAATGCAGTTTAATGCGACAGCATCTACAGGCACTTCATCAAATTGTGCAAAATTACTCAACAACAGCAACAACAACAACAACAACTTAATAGCAATTGCCAGTAACAAAGTTGCAAAAATTCTGACAACAACAAACAAACAAACAAACAACTAAACAAAGTTACAAAATTTTGTGTACAAAATTATAATGTTGCCGTAGTGACAACAACGCACAATTTGTGCATCATATGAGGGTTCATTGCTGTTAGTTGCAGTTTTAGAGGCAGCGCGTTTTAATTAAGCTTTCATAGTGAAACGCTGTATTTGCATGCGTTGATGGATGATTATGCGTGTGTGTGTGTGTGTGTGAATGTAACAAAGTTTGTATTTGCTTTACAACTTCAGCATAAATGAGATGCAGCTATGAAAATCGCAATATATTTTTTGAATTAAAATGGCGTATGAGTGCACACAACATATCCGTAACATCTCTGCCATAGCAAATTGAAGTGAGACAACTTTTTCTTGCAGGCTATAAGAAAAGTCATGTCTATAAGATTACAGGATGGGATGTAGAGGAAAGATAGTGATGCGTTTTGTTGAAACTAACTTGGTTGCATTGGCAAAGCTTTTATTATTTCAGTTAAAAGTGTATTATGTTAAGGCGTGAAATGTATGCCAAATTATAGAACGAGAAGAGCCTAAATAGGCTATATGCGATTGTCTTGTCGAATTCTGTCGCAATCAAGGGTTATTAAGAAAAAAACGAGTAGAAACCATGCTTGGAATAGGATTCCAAAGAGCATCGTTTTTGCCATCCTACTTCAATTCTTGAAAAAAAAAAAATGGAACGCAAAATCTATCGGAAACATCTCATTCCAGACTTAACGTTTGCCGCGTCTGTTGATTTTTAATTTTCACTTTGTTAATTCGTTAGTTGCGCAAAGAAAGAGCAGTAGCAGGTATTGAAAAGTTAATGTGTGGTAGGAATTCATAGTATTGTATGCATTTAGAATTTTAATGTTGTTTTGCTTGTACCAAGGTGTTAATCCGCTTAAGACGTGATATTACTATACTTATAAGAAAGATCATTTTGTTTTGATTGATTGTTATCAAATAAATCAGTAAGCCTTGTTATACCAAAATCTGAAGGGTGGTCTAATATGTTTAGAGCATATTTTTTTTTTACAAAAATGACTCCAGAGCAGGGGTTGGTAAACTTCAATTATTGATGTGTAAACTTGGCGAAAACAACTTTTCGGCGTTTACGACATTGATAGCTGATAACGAAAAATATGAAATGATCAGTTCGAATCTACAAGGGAACATTACAAGTCATATGCAAATACTGGTAGATGAATTCAATCGTTACTTCCCGTAATATTGCTAAGCAAACCAAAACAAAAGGTATCAAAAGCTGCTTCGTAATCTTTTTACTGTTAATGTTGGAGATTACTGAAGAAGTTCAGGGAGTGTTCATTTAAAAAACTACAAATACGCGCTTGACTCAGCTTCCATTTATAAGCTTTTTTTGTAAAAAAGCAATTTCATAAACTAAAATGCAAGGAATTCACTTGTGATGTCTGATGCTCTTCTCCATATTTATGTATGTGAACGAGAATATTCTACTAGTAATTAAAATCAAGTTCCCGGATGGAAAACAAGAACCCACTCAGCACGTAAAGTATTCAGAAGTTTCAGAAATTTTTCAGAAATTTCATTTTTATTTCAGAAATGTTTCTGCAAAGTATCAATGGCGAATTCAATCATCTTTTGATTTACTTTTAAATGTTTCTGAAACGTTACAAAAACTTTGTAAGGTACAAGGGAAAAAGAAATTTTTTTATTACCTACGCCATCGGACTCTGAAAGTTTTTGGGATTTTTTTATCGGCTGTTATTTATCACGAGATTAGCCTCCAAATTATTGTTTTTCTTTTTCCGCCTCATTTTCTGTGCCGTTTCTTAATTTATAGTTTACAATAATTTCACAAAACTATACTTAAAATAGCATCAAACAGAGCCTGGCAACACTCATACAGTTTTTATCATGTGTCTACATTGATGTCGTACAATGCAGATAACAAAAAGCTTATATCGAATCATAAAATATTATGTAGATTTCATAAGAAGAATTTAGTAAACGTGGTATATGAAACCTTTCAGAAACATTTCTGAATGATTACATGTAAAAGATTACATTTGAAATACATAAGAAATATTTCTATAACGTTCCGTTTGCAACATTTCAAATAAAATATTTCTGGTGCTATACTATTTTTTGAAACGTTGAATGTGGAGCGGGCTTAGCTTTAAGCAGTGATATTAATCCCAAGATTGCAAACGCAAATATTTTATGATGACTTACCAAGTTTAATTTTGTGTTAAAATGTTTTCTTTTTTTAATTGTTATAGTACGCTTAACATACTTTGCTAGTATGCTTTGAATAAATTTATTTTAAGGGTAACTCAGTTTATTATACTTGTGTCCCTAGTCAACATAAAAGTTGGGAAGTGATTTAACAAAATACTTGAACTGGTAACATCTGTTCGATCCTGAGTCGTTGTGGATTTTGGAATTTATCAGTATATTCAAGAGAAACTTTAACTGCTATTACGTTATCTCTCAACCTTTAATTCAACCTATTCCTTTGATTACAAACAAATCCTGGGAGTTGGTACCATTCATGGTACTGATAAAATCTTAATTATAATGAATTCAAATCACTACTGATGTCCACTATTTGAAAACTTGACAAATAATTGCTTCCTTAAATATAATTAAATACTACAAAATTATTATCAGTCAATATTATCTGAAATGCGTTTAAAAGCATTTTGGAGTGAGCTCTGATGATTTTCCGAAAATCAATTAAAATACAATGTTGAATATTTCCCTTTTAATATTGACTAATTTTATGTGTTATATATAGTTTTCGCTGGTAAAAATCCTTCCCACAAACTAGTCTTATCAACGAAACCACAAAAAAAACCTTGATAGCTTTGGCAAAAATCTGATTCTGAATCTTGAGAAGAAGACGTGACACCTGCTATACAAATAAACACTTTAAAAGGATATACTGCGAGAATTACTCAAGATGATAGAATTAAATTTCAAACAAATAATTACAATAATTAGCAAAAGCTCTGGTCAAGAAACTGGCGAATTTCTATAAGTAGGAGTGGCACTTGAAAACTTTAAAATGCATGAAAGCTTTAAAATGTATTACTGAGAAAATTATTTAACCCTTTGACAACCATTGGGATACCGGTGTCACTTTTACCTTCGTATTTTTCCTGAAAAAACTATCGAATCGATTTTCGTCAAAAAGGTACTATTCAATAGAGAATGAATGTGGCTTTCAGAAAATATATAATTTTTATATACCTTTAACCACTTTGCCACTTATTTACCAGACCACTCGAAAGTCGAAATATCTTAACATTTTCTTCCCCTTTTTCATGCTGGAATATTTTAAAAGTGGGTGGAGCTAAAGCTCTCAATTTGCAGGCAACCTTCTTCTTTCTAATAAAAATAAAATAAAAAATATAATCCATTTTGGCCACCCACGCAACCACCCAATCTGTTGGTACCTCTATGTCCCAATGGTCGTCAACGGTAAAAATCAAATTCGAAGTTATTTATTTGGAACAAAAGTAAATTTGTTTACCTTTTTGATCTTTACATTGAACATTCATTTAGGGGTCGTCCATTAATTACGTGAGGTGTTTTTTTTTAATTCGGACTACTGAGATTTTGCGGGACCCCCTTCCCCCTATTTTGACTCACGCAATTAATGGACGGCCTCTTACATGAATTTAAGTAAATAAATAAAAGTTCACGAATAATAGAATGCGTTTGAATTCTGAAAACAGTCGCATACGTTTTTACCGTTGACGACCTTTGGGACATTTAAGTCCCACGATTTTTCACATCTTTGCAGGTAAAATAATATTTTTTCCGCGACACTTTTGTTTAGTAATTTGGGGTCGCTGAAAGCGAATCCTGTGTCGGATTTTAAAATTTTCCTGCACTTCCGGAGCGGTCGTCAAAAGGTTAAAGTAATGGAACCAAATTTCACACATATACAAAAAATGGTTCGGGGTAGTGTCACTCAAGCAAATAGTTAATTTCGAAATGAACGCGTGGTAACTTCCAAACGAGCATATGCCTTAAAACAGTACACAGAAAGTTATTTAAGTAAACGTTATCAAATTCGATGTGAATAAATTTACTCCAACCAGACCCGCATGTATTGAGTTGAACCAAATACACGTTGAAAAAAATTTTAAGACTTAGCGCACTTTTACACTTAAGGTACTACTAAGCTTTAGAATTTGATTTAATCTTGTTTTCAATCGATTTCTTATGCCTTTAAAAGTTACTTGTCCAAAGAATTTTGAAAAAGGACGCCTGATTATAGTAAAGGTATCCAAGAACTCTAAGCCAAGAAAAAACTTTTCTCGAAATGAGATTTTCTCAAACTCCGGATTGAATGTGCTGATTTTGAAAAGTCAAGTTACGTTTAATTGATTGACATATCTAACATGACAATTTAGCACAATTTTTTACATTTTAAACATTTCCCATTATTTTAAATATCTTTACAATGAAAATTAAAGTTTCGAATCCAAAATGAGTGCAAATAATTTAAGTTTTCAATTTTACCTAAGCCATTAGAGCTGTAATTGAACTCATTAATAAATTGATATTTTGCTCTGCAATTAGTTGATTTGATTCCCATTTCAAAATTCTTGAAACAGCATTTTCGAATATTAGATTTTAGTCCCTTTTCGTATGCTATTGGAAAACTACTGATTTTATTGATTTACACTTTGCTGAATATCAACAAATCTTAATAAAAGAAATAAAGTATTAACTTTAATTCACTGAACATAACACAACGCTCAAAAGTACAGCAGATATCAAAGGAAATATTGTGCTTGTTTTATTAATACACATCAACACATTCGTTTTTTTTTTCTTCAGCTTTTTGCAAAAACCAATTTACATTCCCATGCCATTGGGTTTTATGGTTGGCGGTCATGCGGTATGGTTTTCTATAATTGGGTTATCGCTTGGACATCAGTTGCTAGCGAGCGCTCTGCCTTAATAACCGGAATATGAATATGTTGTAGCCTTTAGTTGAAATCAAAGCATAGAAAATATTTAAACATTTAAATGTGTGCAACGCATAAAATAAAGTGTTTTAAGGATATCCTCTACACATTCAAACATTATGTTGTAGCTTAACACCATTTGATCTGGGTCTCAGCATTGTATGTATTTTTGTACAAAACTTACGAATGAATATGACAAAGGCCATGACTTTTTTCTTTTTTTTTTTTTTTTTTGTAATATATGCATGAATGGCTATGAAATATGTGACCTATTTTATTGGATTTTATAGAATTTTTTTTCTTATTCATATGACTTTTCATATTGTACAGAGCTTATTATACAAAATAAAAATTTTTTAAAGACTTATTTGAATGGAAATTGTTATGCATAAAGATTGCTTTATTTAAGACTTTAGATTTTAATTTTAATAGAAAAAAAAAATAAACATAATACACCCACTAACTAATGCAATTAAATGTATAATGAATATGTTTCCGATATAAGTATATACAGGCTATATGTTTATTGGATCGTTTTGAGAGAGAACTTTTGTCATTTCATCATTCACTGTGAATTTGAAAACCATGGACTTCCGTCTTTGGGGCTTTCTCAAAAATAAGGTCTGCTCCAATAAGCCAGCAATAATTCAAAATCTAAGGAATGCGAGCTAGTGGAATAGAAGATCTATTGTGACAGGGTGCCATATTTAATTTGAAAAAATGAACTTAAATTAATCATCAGAAAAATATAAATATTTTTATATCGCCAAACCCATTTCCATACGTTATAAATGGAATAGAAAAGTATAGGGTATGAAATTGCTACAAAAACTTTAGAATTTCGCAAAAACTAAAAAAAAATTGCTAAATGACATTCTTTATACGTTCTTTTTTTATTCAACTGGAATTGCGAACATGTTTCCCTTCTCAATTAAATCACTTTTTTGCAGCATTTGGAGAAAAAAAGTAACTTTTGGCAACCGTAACGTGTACATAGCTAATTAAATTGAATGCAAAAATGTGGAAAGGTTAACTTGTTATTCAAACATAGGGTATACCGAGGCATTTAGGTCATAGTAACATAAGGGTTATAATTTAAGTTTTTCACTGTTCAATTTTTAAAAACACTCTTGAAGCTTGGATCGGGGGGAGGGGGGAGTTAAATGTTCTTTTTAAGATATGACGTGCAGTTAAAAAAGTGAATGTTTTGGTCAGTTGCATCTTTGTATCATTAAAATTTAACCTGTTGGCTATAAAAATTTTAACAAGGTGATTTGGAAATATAAAAAGTTTTTTTTTTAAGATATTTAGATGGCCTTCGTCAGAAGGCGTTAGTAAATACATTTTGATCTCTAAAGACCATGCGTTAAAAATGAAAATTGACAAATTTCTATCTTCCCAGTATGGGACAGCAACCAGGCCCGGATTTACCTTAAAGGCACACTAGGCCAGTGCCTAGGGCGGCAAATATTGTGAAACTTTGAAAATTTGAAAACTTTTTTAAGTGGTAATGCATTGGTGATGGTGAGAGTTACACAGGGAGAAAAAAGCGGGGATATACCTTACAAAATGTTGACAAGCAAAAAAAAAAAAAAAGTCCTCTCTTTTGATTTAAAATTTTCTGAACGGCCTAAGGACGGCAAATTTCTAAATCCGGGCCTGACAGCAACATTTATGGTGTTTACAGTAGGTAGTACTAAACAATATATGTATTTATAAAAACTAATTTAACTTTTCTATCGTACATAAAATATACGAAGTCTCATCTTAGTAGACGTATTATGTCACATTCTGTCCTCTTTAAACTACTTTCTATATCTACGAGACATTTGATATGCACTACCATAGACTAACTTTATGAAATATACATAATGACTCAATTAACCTCAGTCTCCCCTAATACGTACATGCATTATGCCCGAGTAACTTTAAATGATGACATTTAACGGTAGCTTGACGTTTCTCACACTCGCTTGCTCGCATTTACTCACACTTGGCTGTGTACGAAAATTAAGGTTACTGCATATCAACGCTACGCTGCACTATGGGGAGCTTTGCCGCTTTTTTTTGGCAAAAATTCAAATCGTATAAAAAACGTTCGAATTTTTACGGCTATGAATCATAGTTCATTAACATCTACTAATTAAACCATTTCTACAGTAAAAATGCTGTAAGCTAAAAATAAATTCAGGTTGTAGTTTTAAAGTTTGTAAAAATTATCATTTAAAAAAAAGGTCTGAAAATGCTGAGAGTATACGATAAACGGGAAAAATTATTGTGACCACGCCTAGCTATAATAAAAATGTATATCTACATAAAAATAGACGAAGGCAAACTAGACCGGTATTGTTGCATTTTAATATGGGGAGAGATTGATTTCTGAGGGAAGATATATGTTTTTAAATATGTGATAGGTTACGCCCCAAACAGGAAACTACTTTTTCACTGCTTAACTAATCCACCGATTCTGATGACATTTGGTAAAGAAAAGGAGCAAGGTTTTGATTTTTAAGTGGGTGGTACCACGCCCATAATAGGAAAATGTGTTCTCACAGCTAAGGTTATAAACCAAATGAAGATAGATTGAACCCAATGAAAGCTAGGAGAGGGATAGAGATTAGAAGTGGGATAGAGCAACATGATACAATGATTTTTTGGTTTTTGGGCGCGATGACATTTAATCAGGTAAAATGATAGTGAACTATTTTGGATTGTCAATATTTTGGTTGAATTTCAACCAGTGGGCGAACTTTAGTATAGAAAAAAAAAGGCGCAAAAAGTTTATTTTTATGGTACAATAACGTTCACCATAACACAGACGGTAGTCTTAGCATTATCGGCATCAATTTCAAAAACAAACCTTCTAAAAGTTCTTGCAGCATGGTAGGCCTATTTGAGCACGTTTTGCTGACTTCGAATCTACTACCGACCCTGGAATTTTTGCACCACATTCAAAATTGTAAGCTCTGTTCAGTGCGTTTGTTAAATTAAAAAAAGTCAAGTAATATAAAATTGCTAAAAGAATGTGCTAAATATGCCCATTGTGAACTATAGCAATGCAGCTATATGGCATAGTACTGAATGTTGCATGGAAAATGCGGTAGCAAAAAATTATGCTACGCCCCGATGCACTTGAAAAATTAAAATATCCAAAGAGTGTGTTGTTTAAATCGAAATTTTTTCTATAAAAAATTTCATATTTGAAATGCTAATGGTTTTAAAAGTAGCAATGTTTTTAGAAAAATTTATTTTATATTTTAATCTTTAATTTAAAATATTTTCAGACTTTTTAAAGTTAATGCAACTCCGATACAAAGTTTGTAAACAAGCACGCAAATATGCCAAAAATGTCATGTGAGTTTTTCAACATTCATAAGCATAATGTTAAAAGAGCTAATAATCTACGCCAGCTGCAATAACAAAAAATAGGGACAAAAACGATTTGAGATGGTAGGTTAAGCTGCTGCAAAACTGGTTAAGGATTGCAAAATGAAAGATTTTCACTTGGTTATCCCTTGAATGAATTCGCATGCAAACTTCCTAGTAAGTTATCAGCTCAAAACCACTTGCTTACTTCATGCAGCATATGGTTGGTTGGTTGGTTGTATGCTGTAAAGTCTCACGAAGCACCCATGCAGACTGCGCGTAGTTTATGATCTGCATTAAGCGTATTCAGCAATGATGGTTTCGATATCACCAGTAATCCGTGATGCATGAAATCTGAGGTTCTTAATTTTCGAATGTGCGCACAAATTGCAAGTAAGGAGTGCGTGTTTTCGTGGCCACAGGGCATTTAAAAATATCGGTCATACGCAGCACACATGTGTTATTTTCATTAGTGAATCTGTTGGTTAGCTACTTGAAATGAATTCTTGTTATTTCTCAAATAAAATGTATAAAAGTTTTTTTGTTTAAAAAAATATTTTCAGTCAAGCGCATGGGTCGAAGCAGGCCAACAAATTTTATCATACGATATTGAAAAAAATATTGAGTAAGTGGCTGTTTTGGGTTACCACGATGATGACAATGTGGAGGAACTTTACAGAGAAGATTTGTTTTCTTTGAATTGAACACAGAGTTTCTCAATAATCATCCATCTACATGGGAATCTGATGATGATTTCAAAAATGTGCCGCTGAAAGAGGTGTTGGGATTTAGAAAGACTACAACCAAATTCTGTCAAATGGATGGAGAACAAAAACATCTAGTGCTACAAATCGTAAAATGTATCCTTTTTGTGAAAAGAGCACAATGAACACAATAAAAATGAATAAAATTCAACCTAGTGATAAAAATTATTTTTCAAAATTTTCTTCATTTTTGCAAGGGATCCCCCCAAAAGGGTTTAGATAGGGGTTAGGCATGTCCGGAAAAAATGTAGAGAAGACCTGGTAAAATATTTGACCCCTTAACGCGTCGCTTCAGGAAAGCTATGAATTGTTTTCGAAATTTTCTTCATATTTTGTGTTTTTGCGTAAGTATGTTCGGGAAATATATTGGAAAAGAAAATATAATATGACGTGGTGATACATATGACCCCTCTACGGGTATCTCCGGAGGAGCTATGAATTATTTTTCCAAATTTTCGAAATTTTTTGTGTTTTTTGTATGGGGACCCCCAAAAGGATGGCATTTGCCATCAAGAGAAAAGTTTAGTAGAGTAAAAATAATGCGAGTTAGTCTAGCATTTTAACCCTCCAGAGGCATCTGAGAAAGGGGGAAGTCAAATTCATAATTTTATAAGAATGTCATTTTTGCAGAGGAGCCCCCCTAAAGGGTTGTGATAGGGGGTAAGTATGTGCGGAAAAATGTTGAAAGGGAGAAAATAATCGGACTTTTACCTACAATTGATCCCTCTAGGGGGAAGCTTTAGGGAGATATTAATGATTTTCAGTAGATTATGGACCATTTTCTTGTTTTCAAAAAGGTGGCGGGTCCATGAAATGTTCTCTGAAATGAACCAAATTTTACGTGGTTCTCATTGGCACCAATACAAGACTTTTGGTGTCCGGTGATGCGAAGTTTGGAGCAACTTTAATATTTTAAATCACCCAAATATACATATATGGGTCTGGCCAGAACCATGCGCTCCACTTACCGCCTCGCAAGTCATCGCTCATTGGAGGGTTCATCAAATGTTCTGGATTAGACCCTAAAGTTATTTAAAAAATAAAGGAAATTCATACCTAAAATTCTCTTTGCATAGGATGATTCATTTACTTTTTTTCAAAACCCTAAACCAACGCTTTGGGGATGCCCACTATAAATATAATGCTTGAATGTTGGTTTAAAGGATAGGAGAAAAATTAGAGGAAAGGCGGATAGATGGAGAAGTGTTCGTGAATATTTATCTTGAATTAAGCGATATCACGGTGTCCGGAGAAGACTTTTGCAGTCAGACTGTTCTACAACTTTATCGTGTTGATAAAAAACGAATTATCATGAAAGTGTGATGTCCTGTTGAGCACTGATGTGATGGAAAGGGAAAGGGCCTGATGAGACACCCGAGTGCTGCAAGATAAAATCCAGACTGATGGGCTATGATACTTATAGAAAAGAGTTAAATACCCTACGTAACGCCTGTGGCGAAGACAATCGATAGAAGTGATGACGACTTCGTTAGACTCCATCAAGCGATTTTTTGAGCACCATCCCAAATATGTGAATTTTTCTCTAGATTCGATGACGCATACAACCATTTCTAGTGGTATATGATGCGTATCAATTTTGCCTTCCAATCCTTCAAACGTAGCCGGCTTACGTATGTAGACTTTGAAATCTATGCAATCCCAAACGGAAAGTTCTAGAGGCTTGATATCAGATCTAGGTGGCCAAACGATTTGATAAATGCAAGAAATCATTCAGATGAATTTGGATGAATACAAAGTTATTGAGCTTAGTAAATTTTATAAAATTTTAATCATTTTATTACAAATAAAAATTCAAAATTAGTATGGGAAGTGGACGGCTTATGTTTCAAAAACAAAGAAAGGTTTCTCTCAGCAGATATTAGGTGTCATAAGAAACCACAGAAAAAGTCAGGAGAAAGTCAATAATATTAAAAGTACTTGTAAATTACTTACATAAATATATATTACACTCAAGTGCTGCCATTAACAGTGATGTATTTCATATTAAATTTTTAATTTTACCCGCCTTAGCTGCAACACTAAAAGCCAAAATTCATTTTGTGCTGTCAGCATTTTTTTTTTTTTTTTTGTTTTGTGTTTTTTTGCATAATTTATTGCATTTTCTACGCGACACTGTTTTATGCCACATTGTATTGATTTTATGTAACCAATTTATTAAACGGAAATTTAATTTAGCGAAAACTTTGTGGGAAATGCAACAGCAGCAGTACAAAATTACGTCAATTTATTTAGAAAATGTAATAAAAAAATGGCTAACGAAGCTTTAGCGATTCATTTCAGTGGATTGTGCTTTATGTAAAAATAATTAAAAGTTTGTGTTGCACATTTTATCGAAGAGATAATTTACATTTCAATTTATTACAGTGCCATATTGCAGTAATGTTCAGTCAAATGAAGATAAATAATTGAGATTACAAAATGTTGAAATTTGGAGTTTAAAAAACTTTAGATTTTTTAACTACACTTTTAAGCCGTTTCAATTTAATACCTCTTTGTGTATAGAAAGTTTATAAGTTAAGATTCCCGTTTTTGCGTATTTTTGGACATAAAAAAAAATTTTACTTTTTAACCTTGTGATAAAGTTTTGGTCAGAACTTCAACACATTTTTCATTAATTTTCAGTAAAAAAAACCATATGAGTTCTTAGAATTGGTAATAATAAGCAGAAAAATATTGCTATATTTTTTAATGCAAGAATTTTTTTTCCTATGACGTCATAAATTTTTTTCTGCAATACAAATAAACTTAATCAATCGACATAAATCGTTAGCAATAAATGGCCCAATAAACTACACTTTTCGCACTAAATTACAACTCCACTGTCAGAAATTTAAATTTTGGATTATAAATAGGTAACAAAAATCACCGGCAATAAATATTATTCTCTGTATAAGTTCATTAATTAAAATAGATTTCATAATGATAATTAATTTTTTATGCAATAAAGTGAATTAAAATGAATTAATTCATTTTCGAATTATTGTGATTTAAATTAATTTATTGCAATTGACAGTCGATTAATGCAGACGATGCGAATTTAATTTATGTCATTTAATTTTGTTTATATATTATTGTTTTGATTTAATTTATAGATTTATTGTTAACTGAAAGTTTGTGGGTCACATTTAATAGTTAGGTGTAATCAATGTTTAGCTTTTAAACTTAGTCTGATTTTTAATCTTAAGCAAAATTACAACTAAGCTTCAGTCAAAGGCCACAAATATCAAATGAGGAATATTTATTTTTATTATGAAAGTAAACCAATTTGAAAATGAAAATAATTATTATATTTCTAAATGCAGGTATACTATATTATCACAAAAAAATATTAAATTTGTTTCCAAAAAATATTATCATTGATAGATTTGATTCACACTCAGTTGGTGAAAATTCTCGGAATAATATCTCCAAAAATATCTTAGGGAAAATGGAGCCCATATTTTCAATACGTTGCATTACGACTTAAAGAGATTGCTCGATATCGATCAAATTCTAAAATAGTAAGCTCTAAGAATATATCGGCACAACA
Source organism: Meiosimyza platycephala (assembly GCA_963662105.1). Taxonomy (NCBI): domain Eukaryota; kingdom Metazoa; phylum Arthropoda; class Insecta; order Diptera; family Lauxaniidae; genus Meiosimyza; species Meiosimyza platycephala. The sequence goes on from OY759210.1 coordinate 89,015,207, forward strand.
TTATAAAATATTAGACTGATACATAAAAGCATCTCCTAGAAATGGCTAGAATTTCTCATTTATGTTTTAAAAATGTCCAACGCGGTCAACGTAAATCATCGCAGAAACGTTCAATGAACGGAGGAAATACTTCAATTGGTTAATTGTTGGAGAGAGTCGGAGGAACTCGCTACTAATCGTGCAGGATGGGATTGTTTTTTGGAAGCTCTGTACATTATAAGCAGAAAAAAAACGCCATATAGAAAGTATACAGAAAAAAAAGATTCGCTCAAATCAAACAATTTCGGGTCCGGTTTCAACGAATGTTTGGTATAATTTTCAGTCAGCGAAACAGTTTCTCTGATATAACAAATGATGATTTGTTGAAACTTAAAATAAATTAGTTGATTTCAAAACAACATTTGTTGATTTTCCTAAAGTTTTTGTTGAAACTTAGAATAAATTCGCAAAAAAAATGTTTCTTATTTGATTTTTTACTTTTCTCTATTTCTTTTTTTTTTTTGTCTATTTCCTCTATTTTCTTATTTGTTGGTCATTCTTATTTTAATTGTAATACGTTTTTAAAACTTCAGAGAAATTAACTTTTTTTTACCCGTCACCCGATCAGAGAATTGAACCTGTGTTCTCAGCGCCATGTCACTGTTCAAAGATTCTCATCTTACCCAACTCAGCTACCGACAGCATTTTTAAGACATACTAAAATGATGTGGTGAAACTGCGTAACAAGCATTGTCTAATCAGGGAAACTCTCGGTTCAAATCCCGGCGGCGACATAATTTTTTTTTAATTTGTTTAATTTTTTTATTTTTTAATTTGAAAGTATTTAAAATACAAAAAAAAAAGTTTTTTAAACACCTTTGAATAAAAAAAATTAAAAAAATAAAAAAAAAAATTATGTCGTCGCCGGGATTTGAACCGAAGCTTCCCTGATCAGACAATGGAAGTTTTTTATTTGCAATATCAGTGAAACATTTTGCTGATTACGCCAAAAAATAATTTGTTGTAAAATCAGATAATTTGAATTTGCAAAATCAAAGAACAGAGGGTTTTGATTTAGCAAATTTTTTCTTTGATTCAAAGAAATAAATTGTTGAATTCCACAAATTTTAATCAACGAATTGCAATTCGATTTTACCAATCATGTTTTTTCTGTGTACCCACTAAAATTTTTAGTTCAATTTTGGGCTTTTATTTCAGAATGCTGTTTGTCTCTTACATCACATTCATAAGAAAAATTTTGATTTGTTATTTAAATTGCCGCATTCGTATATTTTTCAACACAGATAACTTAATATATGAATATTGAAATTCAAAATAAAAATACAACTTATTGATAAGACTAAAAATTTGGTAAATAAATAATAATATTTTAACTTCAAAGTAGGACACTACAACTACGCTAGCGATTGATCTAGTACTCCATACATTTTTCGTAAGCTGATTGAAGAAAGACGGGAGCTCGTTCACAGATTTGCTTTTATGGTTTCAGCCGACTCAAAGCATCTTCCTCGAAGTGGTCATTTTAGTAGAAAAAAATATTCTACGCAACTATTTATTTCGAAATGCTCGTACTTTGAGTTTCATTTCATCTTTGCATTCAAAGTTACCTAAGTATCTCGAAATAATAATCCTTTTCGTCTTTATACACGCATTTTTTTTTTTTTTTTTTTAATAAGATTCGTTTGTTTACAGTATGATGACTGTGCTAAGAAACAACATGACTGAAATAACCAAAAAAATTTAATGACAAAAATGCAAATTCACCTGCAAACTTTAAATATTTCTTAAGGTGTTGTTAAAGATAATGATGATGACAACGATAATAGTGGTTTTCGTTTAATTACTTTTTGGCTCTTATAGTTCGTTGGTTGGTCTGTTGGTTGATTGTCATTTCTAATTAAAAGCTTACCGGAGGCAATGAAAAATATTCAAAGCTAAGTTTTCTTGCTGACGAAGCAAGTTAATTTGGATTTTCTGATGTAGAAAATTTCAAGTGTTGAAGAATTTTTTTTTTTTCTTCTATACTTTCGAATCTACTTTCAGTTTTTTTTATTGAGAGAGTTTTTTTAAAATTTTATTTTAAATACTAAATTATCTAGTTAGTTGACGGTGTAATGTATAATAGATCATTATATACAAAAGTCAAATCTTACATCCAACTTAAAAATGTTCCTCGCAAGAACTATTAAAATTCTAAACGTTATGATAAGATTAGAAATAATTCTCAAATACTACTTATCTATTGTAAAAACACTATTGTAAAAACACTATTGTCAAAATTAGTGGACCATTGTTCAGTACATAGAAATCAAGAAAATTTCATATGACCTATGACCTCAAAATTTTATTTTATATAGAAGTCAAAAGTCACCATGCATGTGAACTGGGTAGCTGATGAAGAAAATTATGCTACTGCCTACTGAACCTTGGATCCGTTTGGAGAAAACAACACAAGTTTAAAAAATGACTGCACTGTACTCTTTTTTTTTAATGTACTTTTTTTTTGTACTGTACTGTACTGTACTGTAACCCCACTGAAGTAATGCTCAAGAAAGCCTCCCAGTGGGGGAACAAATTCCCGAACAAAGAGGGAGGTGTTTTTGTGTGTATACAACCACGGAAGCCCCACACACCGACCAGGTGACGACCTGGTTGAAGGTGTGAAAAGCATTTTACCTGCCTCACCCGCAAAAAAAATAAACTGTACTGTACCGTACCGTACTGTACTGTACTGCACTGTACTGTACTGTACTGTACTGCACTGTACTGTACTGTACTGTACTGCACTGTACTTTTTGTTCTGTTTTTTGTGTACTTTACTGTACTGTACTGTATTTTTGGAGGCTTGTATATACTTGGACTTTTTCTATATTGTGTAATACTTTTCGGTTTTTTATCGATTTTTCGTTAGTTTTCGCTGGTACTAAATAATACTTATGCACATGGTAATATGCGGCTTGTATTGACATAACCAAACTTTTTAATATCTTTCGAAAATATTCGATCTATTAACAAATTTAAAACGTTATCACGCAACTAATGTGAGTCTTTACGATTATGTTCACTTTCTATATAATTTTTGTTACGAAAGTTACGCTCATTTCAATTCACCTGTATTTATTTTCCAAGATAGGTTAGAACATTTACATATATCATAATTAAAGTGATCTCTCCACGGACTACGTAATTTACACACCCCAATGGCGTATTACCAATGTTAGAATATTTTACATTTTCTGTCAAAGTAAATACTCGCAGGATTCAACCGACAATCGACCAATGTAAACAATTTCAATTCACTGATGCAATTTCATTTTAATTAAATTTCAAATTACAACATTATATAAAATCATTTCTAAATAAATGAAAATGGCATTAGTGTACATAGATGTTGAAAATCAAACACGCAATGAAACTTTACTCATGCGTTAAATTAACTTTCCACTATACACCTGTACACTGACTGTTGCATAATTGTAATATTTTGCTATGACTGTGAAGCACTACACTATATGGAATTTATAATAAAAATTATTCTGAGAATTAAAAGTGTAATAAGCTAATACGTATGTATGTGATTTCACTTGGAGATTTTTATTTCTGGAATATATGTGATAAATTTTTTAATGCATATGTACATATAAAAAGCTAAGCTTACAACTTAAGAAATTTCTGAATACAAATATTTAGAGGTCAGCACAATGTCAAAATAAAAATTTGTTAGAACAGCATCTATTTTTTTAATTAAGAAGAGCTGTTTGCTATATCGCCGTAGATGTTTTTTTTTATAAAGGACTTATAAAGCAAGCAAATTAATTATGTGAATGTTTTTACAAAAATATCATGCTGTTCAAAATCTTTGTAGTATCTGTGTACTTGGCTTTATAATGGAATGTTTTATTATTCTTTCAAGAAAATAGTAACATCATAATTGTCATCAAATCTGTTATTCTTATACCAAAAAAAAAGTAAAATTTAAGTTTCAAAAGATATCCCAGAAAGAGAAAGAGAGAAAACACGTTTGCAAATATGATACATTGGGAGTTGTATCACGATGATCTAAATTTTCCAAAATGCTTGCTCATCAAGATTTTTTTCGCACTTTTTTATTTATTTTAATTTTCTGCACACGTACGCCGCATACAGTAAAAACAAAATTTTAACGTCAGCACGCACGCATGTATGCGCTCACACATTCACACACATAAACAAGAGTTTAATCTCAAATGTAGAGTCACATAAAATGTCACAAATTTTTTTAACTTTGCCAGCGAACGTTTCATTATTTTTAATTTTTTGTGTTTTCATTTATTGTTATAAAATTGTTTTGCTTTTATTAGGACATTAAAATAAAGTAGTTTAAGAAAAATGGAAATAATAGAAAAAACAGCAACTTCTGCTTAAAATTATTTGATGATTTTGTAAGTAAGAATATATTCACAATTTTTTTTGTTTTTTATAAGTTGTCGCATAACATTAAGGACATCGAGTTAGCTTCGAGAATATCTTTTTTTTTTTAAATCTTTATTAAACTCAACAAAAAGAGCTAAAAATGCCGTGAGCGCCTTCACATCTTTCACATACGTATGTACATCAATTGGAAGCACCTTATAACAGATAATATATTATGGTATATGTTTGTATACATATAATTCATGAACGTTAAGGATAAACAAAAACAAACCATGCTAACACTAATTGGCATACATTTGTTTATGAAAAACAACAGTGAACGCACACATTACTATCCAGAGTTAGAAACATGGTTTCAAGCTAAGTTTTTGTTATCCCAACGGGAAAGCGATGTCAAATCATTGTAATTTCTTAAATTGCAAAGACATAAGTCATTATGTTGTGGTCATCGAACTGATACGTTTTTTTTTTCGCTTTGTTGATGAAAATCTGAGTAAGAAGCAAAGACTCAGTGTTGTATTGTTTTCAATATTGAAAATAATATATAGACATTTTATATTTAATAATAATATGTAATTACTTTATCAGTTTGGGATATCAGATTTTGTTTGACATAGATCACAATCCTAAAGATTATTAATGGTATTAGCTCTGCTGATTCCTTCAACATTTAGTCACACACAGAAAGAACGTATATGTATGGGACGTTCTTTTACAAACCGAACGAGTTTTGATAAAAATTGAACGACACATTTTTGATTTGACTGAAATTTTTTTTATGGGTTCTGTATCGAAAAAGAAAAGACACGTATTCGAGGATTTTTAAAAAAATTTTTTTTTTTCCAAATAGAGCGAATTCAAATTTTGAGAATTTCGTGATTTTTGGCTTGGAGGCTCAATTTCAAAAATTCATAACTCCGGTTCTGTTAAAGCTAGAAAATATGAAAATGAGCTTTAATACAAAAATATTTTTTTAAAAATTATTTACAAATTAATTTTGTTTATAAACCATTTAAATGTTTAAATTGATTTTTAGAAATTTCCCCCACCCTGCATCAAATTTTTAATCGTGTTTTACATCAAATTTCCTATCGATTATCGTATTTTTTTAATGGGCAAACTAATATTACTATTAAATTTTGAGAATTTCGCGATTTTTGGCTTGGAGATTTATGTACTTTCAAAAATTCATAACTCCGTTTCTGTTAAAGCTATGAAATTGAGATTAATTTTTTTTTATTAATAATTTTTTTGTTAATGTTCATTTTTTAAGCTTCAAAATGAAAATAAAATCAACTTTCTAACTTTAACGGAACCGGAGTAATGAATTTTTGAAATTTAGCCTCCAAGCCAAAAATCCCTATATTCTCAAAATTTGAATTCGCTCTATTTTGAAAAAAAATTTTTTTTTAAAAAATCCACGAAGACATATCTCTTCTTTTTCGATACAGGACCTATAAAGAAATTTTCAGCAAATCAAAAATGCGTCGTCCGAAAAGTGTTCGGTTTGTAAAAGACTGTCCCATATGAAAAGTGCCATTTATTTGGTTTCGCGGTGTACGCATATTTTGCTGGGTAATAGTGTATAAGGTCGATTTATTGTTGCCAGTACTTTCATCACAGTCAGTTGAATATCAAGATTATTCTTCATCAAAATCAACCAATAGCTATGTAGTCAAAGTTAAGAATCGAGGAGTTTCTCATTTATTTTCATTCTTACCTTCAACTTTAGTTTCAGTTATTCCGTCAAAATATAGTAGTAAATATAGTAGTTTCTCGTTAGGTACTTTTAAATAAAATTTTCTACTGTTATTTTTGCTAACGCTGTCAAGTATACATAATACATACAAACAAATATAACAATGTAGTTTTAGTTGTTGACTGTAGTTGTAGAAGAGTATTATAGTAGGTGGTGGTAGTAGTAGACATACTGCTTGTTTTTGTCCATTATGTCAGAAGTTTGTTATTGAATAATAACAGAAACTTTTCTTTTCTTGTTGTTGGTGTGTTTATTTTGTTGTTTGTTGTTGTAGTTTTTGTTGTCATTGCTTGTTTTCTCTAATACTTTGTTTGTTAGTAATTTTCCAAGCGTGTGTGATTTTATATGTATGTAAGAACATACATACTCTGATATGCCTTCGAGCCTAAATATATGCAACGGAATAATTATTCATTTGTTGCCGTATTTCATTCTTAGCTCAAATTACGTATTCCAACATATTTTCTATTCACATTTTAATTTTCCATCAAAGCTTGTTAAATTTGTAAATATTTTGTAGAAGAGATTTGATAAAAGCTTTTTTGCTATGTCTCTACTATGAGGCATCATATTATGTTACATGAGTGATGTTTTAAAACAAAACTCATTATTTTAAAATTCAAAAAATATATGAGGTCTCTTACAGATGAGGCATTATATGCGTGTCAAAACAGAGATAGCTGGACGTTGACGATAACAATATTTTTGATCGGTACGTAATATAAAATACGTCTACTACATCTGATATTTATTTAAAAATTTTCTTAGTACTACAACATTTATTTTGGACACAAAATAAAAAATTTAATAACAGCAGCCTCACAATTTTAAATATATTATTTTTCAAGACCCAGATTCAATTCGTATATCATCAGTAAACTATTAATATATCTGACTGAAAATCTGTTGGTAAAGTTCTTATCCGTTGAGTTGGCTTATTAATGATTCTATTATAAAGCGCTTAAGCAACAACTTGTCCAGCTTATATGTGGCTTGAGTTAAAAGAGTCTCTTATTTTCCTTGCACGTACGTGCATTTTTTTCCTGAAATTATTTGTCTAACTGCCCTGGGAACAAAAACTTAACGCATCATCAGAAGCATGAAAATTTGTTTCTTTTACAATGCTACTTAAGCATAAATTTATCTACCAAAAGTATGAAAAAGTTAAAATTTTCAATGACCGTTATTTTTAAAGTAAACACAAAAATAAATTAAAAACCCTTCAAAGCTTATAGTATCAATATTATGTTATGCTTTATGTTAATGAATTCAACAAAAATATTGGCATACATTTTGCCAATAATAAATTGCTATTTTTAAATCATCTTTTGTACGTTGGCATGTTTTTTTTCACTTATTGTTAATTGTAATGCTTAAATCGATTTATTTTAAATGTATACACAAGCATAGCAAATTACATTGAATTAATAATAAAGAAAAAAAAAATGGTATAATTATTAATATTGCAATTAATTTAATTACTTGATTCATTGAAAACTCTTTCATAATTTTTAATGACACAACACTTGCTGTAATGAGCACGCATCAGGAATTCTTTATTATTTTTTTTTACGAGCAAACATTTCAGTTGAAAAAATTGTAAATTTAATTAAAATTTTAAAATACATTAACATATATTATAAGGTTTATTTTATATAGTATGTACGTATATTTTATATAGTGGTAAAAATTGTTTTTTTTTTCACAATACAAAGTAATGGAGCTTATGAAAAATATTATTTTAATTTTTTAATTCTTACTAAATCATTTTGATTTTAAGTGAAGTAGAAATATTATTTGCGCCTTGCTGCGAAAGATAGATCAAGCCCAATATCGATAAATTTAAAATAAGCCACAAATTTATGTAAAATTTTAATATTGAAGCTAAGTTTTTTCTATTAAAATAAATAGATTAAACGGATGTAATTTTTTTTTGGTCATACTTAAACATTGCCTACATACAGGGTACAGTCGCTATATTTAATGGAAAACATGAATATTATATTTTGTATAACTCAACCTAAAAGCTCTACCCTGGTTATACGAACTTTTCTAATTAATTGATAAGAGAACAATGTAATTAATAGGCCTAAGAAATTTTGTAACAAAATGGACGTAACTGGGTAAGTAGTTTTTCTATTGATGTCAATGATTAGATAAGGCTATAGCTTCCAGAGATCAAAAGAAGCTGCCCCCACATCATCAAGTCACTTCCTTTGAGCTCCATAATTTCTTTCACTTGGTGCTTTTGCAATATTTCATGTGGGCGTTGCCAGTCCTGCCACCGTTTCAATATATGAAAATCTCAAATCAAACTTCAATTAAATTTACTGCAGAAATTTTACAGTGGACTATGGAATAGTTCCTTTAAGATTGATAGAAATTCGTGTGAAAAAATATAAATCGATAAAATATGGAAAATATTGAATAAAATTGAAAATGGTTGAAAAAATTCGAAGAAAGGAAAGATTTTGCAAAGCTCAAAAAGTATGAAAAATGTTGAAAAAGTTTGAATAATTCGAAAAAAATGGAAAAATTGAAAAATATTGAAAATGTCGGAATGTTTTGCAAAATATTAAATTAGCCGAAAAAATTTGAAAAATGTCGAAAAAATCGAAAAATATGAAGAGATGATAGAGGTTGAAATATTTTAAAGCAGCAGAAGATATAGAATAAATATTGAAAATGTTGAAAGAAGTTGAAAAACTCGAAAGAAGAGGTTGATAAATTTTGATACAGTTGAAAATCGCTGAAAAAAATTATATAAGTATATGTCATATAATGAAAATTATAGAAAAAATTTTTAAAGATGAGTTAAAAAAAAGTCGAAAAAATGTAGAAAATAGTTTAAAGAGGTTGAAAAAAACGAAGAAATCAAAACAAATTGAAGAAGTAAAAAAAATATTGAGAAAAATTTAAATTTGTAAGATCAAAAAAAACAAAAAATTGAAAGATATGGAGAGTGTTGAAAAAAGTTGGGGTAACTATTTCAAATTTTTCGACCAAAAAAATGTATTTCTTATCAATTCTTTTAACCCATCTTCCCTGATATCTTAAACTAATGAAATTTAAGTGTAAAAACCACAAAATACTTGAAATTGTTACCTGTTGAAGATTTTTTTTCTCATTTCCGCCGCAGCAGCCATATGGGACTTTCATTTATAAACCAAACGAAATTTGGCAAAAATTGACCAACACATTTTTGATTTGGTTGAAATTTTTTTTTTGGAATTCTGTATCGAAAAAGAAGATATACGTGTTCAAGGATTTTTATGAAAAAAATTTTTTTTTTTTTCAAAATAGCGCGAATTTAAATTTTGAGAATTTCGTGATTTTTGCTTGGAGATTCACTATCAAAAATTCATAACTCCGGTTCTGCTAGAAAATTGAAGTAATTACAATGGTAAAACTAAGAAAATGTATGTACTTTAATAAAAAAATAATTTTTTAAAAAATTATTAATAAATTAATATTGTTATGAACCATTTAAATATTTAAATCGATTTTTAACAATTGCTCCCATCCTGTATGGAATTTTTAATGTCACCATCGTATTCTACGTCAAATTTCCTAACAAAAATATTATGTGGCGTGACCACTCTGGTGACCATGCCTTGGAAAAACAATTTTAAATATTCAGTTAATAATCCGTTAAACTAATCAGCTGTTAGTGTTGCCAGATATTTATTTTAAATAGATCCAATTTTTTTCAAATATGTCTCTTTCATTCAGAACTTTCGAACTATTCCTAATTTTCCTAAAAAATTTCCTTATAAAAAATTTATCATATTTTCTAATATAGTCATCCGGGTGACTACTTCCGCCAAAATGAGTTACAAAAATCTTCGGCCGAACTAGGGTTAAAAGAGTCCAAAAAATTGCAAAATGAAGACAGAAAGAAGTTAAAAAGCACTGTTGCTAAAGTCGGAAAAGTTGAAAAAGCTGAAGTCTTGCGATTTAAAAAAAATTTGTTTACGTTTGGACTGGCCCTGAGCATACTAAAAAGATCCTACTATTTGTGTGTTGCCTTATTTCAAAAACTAAAAACAAAATAGACAAAAGAGTAGGTTTCGCCTGTCAGACGAATGAGGTTAGCGAAGGCAACGAAGAAGTCAAGGATTCGAAGAAAGCTTTATCTTCAGCCAGAAAAGAGCTTGCAAGTTATTATTTTTTTCATATAGGTTTTATTGACGATATTGCATGATGAATTTATTTAGAAAAGTCTTCAATGAGTGAGGAAAAAAGTGTTGCACCACCACCACAGCAACAGCGCTCTAATATCTATTGTATTCTTTGACATTGACTACCTCAAACACCATGCTCTTCCCAAATATGCCAACGTCGAAATAGCAAGTTATTTTGTAGACTAGAAGAAATTTTGCATTTCAAAGGTCTTGAGGAATTTAAAAATTATTGCGTGAAGTGTGACCATCTTTATATTAATGATATTAAAAGTTATATAGAAGTGTTTATCCTTAAAGTATCTAAATTCCCAATGCATATACCCTTGTATCTAATAAATGTATGCACATTAGAACAGCGGATTGAATTATTAATGTTTGAATAATTTTTCGTTAAAAATAAAAAATAAAAAAAAAAAATATTGCGCAAGTTATTGCAATGGAAACTGCATAATTGATTGTGTTAACTATGAAAGCCAATAACGTTAAGCCAACAAATATCGAAAAATATTTCAAAAATGAGAACGCGAGAAAATGCAAACATGCTGGGCACACGTACATATATTGTAACAGCGTTGGAGCTACATTTTGTTTTTTTTTTCGCTTGCTGCTGTTGCGGTTTATTGTGCAAAACTTGCAGTGCCAAAAACTTTTTCTGACTTTATTGGCGTGCATTGAATGAGACTGGTTGGCTTTGGCTGCCTTAATAATAATAGCAACGGTAACTAAAATGAATGAAAAGAGTGCAGATGGTTGATTGTAAGGACGTACATATCAAACGATATATTTGTTTCGACTTTTCATGCAAAGTTTATAACAGAAAGTTCAATAAAAAATTATTTGTTTAGCAAAACAAAGTTATTGCAACTTGTGGTGGATTATTTTTGAGAAACTTTGCTTCTACTTTTTTTTATCAATTGATTTATTGATGCGCGTTTAATTTTTGTTAAAATTTGTATAACTACACAGTTTAAAAAAAGCAGCTTGATTTTAAAGCGAAATTTTTACAGAATTATTAAAGTGAAAGAAAATATTCTGAGAAAATTTCTTAAAAAAAAATAAAAAAATATATACAGTCATAAATTTTGTCATAATAAAAGTCAGCCATTGTTGAAATAGCAGACAAAATAGCAATGCAAACATTTTTGTAATTAAAAAAAAAAATAAATATTTGCGTAACCGTTGACCTGAAAATTTGAAATAAAAAGAAATGCGCAAGCGAACAGAACAGACGGTTAAGTGTAGAAGCAACATAGTGATGCGACTAAAACAACAACAGCGTTGAATTTAAAAAAAAAATTAAGTAAAAAAATAAAAAATTAAGGACACAGTTGGTTCTCGACAGTGTTTTTTTTCTCTTGTTTTGTTATATATCCTTTTGTTTCAATTATATTAAAACTTTTTGATCATAGCTTTTATCATGCTGTGTCTTTGCTGTTCTGCTTGAAATTAATTGTTTATGAGAAAAATAGTGGCAATTTTAAATGTTTTTATTGTTTGAAAGGAGCTACGCCCTGTTGTCAAAAGCTGCCTACAAATGACCTGTAGCTATATATCAAACTTTAGAGTTGTGGCTGCCATAGTTGCTTAAATATTGCATTTTTAGAAATTTTGCTGTATGGTAGGTACCACGCCCAGTTAAAAAATGTAGCCCATATTTTGTTAGAAGCTTTATGTGTGCAAACAAAATGCATCCAGGTATTATCAAACTTCAGAGCTGTAGTTGCACAATATAGCATTTTGAGTAATTATGTTGTATGGGAGTTGCCACGTTCAGCTGAAAAATACTGACTCGGATATTTTTTCATTATCACTAAATATTAAATTGCAGTGTTGTTTAAGTTCCATAACCATAAAATGATTAATGGTGAAAGCATAAAACTTCTATTTTAGCTTCCACTATCACTAAATATTGAATGATTGTGAATTTTTTAATTTCATTAAAATTTCATTAAGAATTTAACGCTTGCCGGTATTGAAAACCATAGTGAATTGAAAATTCAATGCATTCGTACATGCAAAATTCTCTTTACAAATCTCTTTACTTTCTTTTTGTAAAAGTTTTACTTCACAACAATTTATTTGTGCTACCTAAAGCTGTTAAAGACATCATGTGCCCCAAAGTAATTTGACATGCAAAGCAAGCAATCTCGTTATCACTACACGTCGGTTTATTTCATGATTTTCCTAGTTTCCATGGTAGATACAATACATTCGTATATGTGCACACAAATGTGTGTCCTCGAAAGCAAATAAACAAAAAAAAAAATAAAAAATAAGACAACAATGTTACAGTTGTTCATTCCACTAAGTCCTTTCAGTTTGTCAATTTACCAACCAATTTGGGGTTTTTGCTGATTCAGTTTGATTTTATTCTGAATTGATTTACTAATCAATCACACAGAGTTACGTTTAAGTCTGTACGCAATGTTGCTTTATTTGTTGTATATAAAATGAAAAAATTAAAGTCCCAAATGGGAAATCGATTCTATGATAGCAGTAGCTGCTTTAATTATCCAAGTAATTTAATACATATTGCAATATTCATACCTATCAAGTTCTTTAATATTAATTGAAATTCTTTAAAATCTCTAATAAAGCGTGTTATTTCAAAGAATATGCATTCATGTTATGTCACTATATTATATTTCCATTTGGGTTACTTGAAACGTTCGTTGCATGTACTTATCGTAGAAGGCTTAGTAAAGTTTTAGTTAGAATTCATTGCTGAAATGACAAATTCCAAGAAATTAAATGCTATCATTAGTTGGGATTTGTGCTGCTATATTGATAAAAATATATCTGTAGAATAAATGTGAGAAGACTTTGACAGTCAATAGTAATTATTGTAAGTTTGTAAAGAAAATTAATTTAAGGAGATTATTTAGCAAAGCAGGAATCTAAGTTTTCTTCTCTATGTAAGGTGTACGATTTTCTAGTACTTATTGAGACAGAATTTAATGAACAATACTGACGAGCAACGTATGTAAATTTTCTTATAGCGCGCTCAATGCCCTGTAAATCTGGCAGCTGTCAATAATTATGTTTAAAATGTTAATGTAGACACTTCAGAAATTTTTGATTTACGTCTTTCTTTTGAAATTTCGGCTTTTATATATAAAAACGGAACAATTTAAGACAAATTGTGACGTTAGAAACTTTTGACTATGGTAAAGTTAATATATTTTTCCAAATTAGACTCAACAGTTAAAAGTATATAAAAACTTTCATAAATTTTTATAAAAATCAAAGAGCTCTAAGCTGTTCCCTGTCGTGCAACTAAGTAGTTACCATTCCCAATAATTACTAAAACTTTTAGAAAAACATAAGTTCATTAAATATTTATCTTATAAAAAATCACATATGTAACTACTCAACAATATTTGTATGTGGTGCACCTCAGAAATAATTATATATAACAATTAAAACTTTAGAATGTTTTAATAAACATAGTCAAGTTTTCAAATAAAATTTTTGGCTCAGCTTTTCAATGTTTATCCAATTCTTTTTCATACATATATTTATTTGCTTATTTTTTTATTTGCAATATTTGATTTGCTTTAAACAATTTCTAGCATAGCATATTTTGTAGCTACGCAACTTCACACATTTTATTTAATGTTACTCATACGACATGTTGGCAAATTAATTTTCTGTCTGCAGAAAGGTGAAGACTTACTAAAAGAAATTTCTAGTCACGTCAATACCACTAACTCAGCATAAAATATTGTTTATAATTATATTATTGTATAAGGTTTAAGCCATTGTTAATTTAAAAATACATTGAAAAATTTTTAAACAACTTTGCGAAGAAGGATTGAGCGAAACGCCTTGAGCCAAACAACTTGAGCCGAAATATAAACAATACAACTACAACTAGACGTTCGACACCACCGACAAATTCGCAAATCTTGCTTAATAATTTCAATTGCTCAACAAAAATTTCGTACAATTTGGCGTGGTCAGTGCAAATTTATCGATTGACGACCAAATGGTGCGCCGTATTACAGGAAACATTCATCTGTGCATACGCGGCAAGCCGATCCAATTCAGTTACAAATTGTGATGCCTCTGTTAGTTAGAGGGATACATGTATCAGTTCATTCCATTAGGAACTCACACAGTCTTGCGTCTTTTCTCCATTGGCGATTATACAATTCCTCGTGGAATCGTCGATAAATCGAATAAAACGCTTTTTGCGCGTTGGAGCGATAACAAGGAGTTCACCATAGCAACCACAGTGGCCATTCGTGGTGGGCTCTAATTGCATCGGGTCTGGACAGTTCATTGGTAAACGCATGCAAAATCAATTGTGTCATCGCCCAACACAAAAAAAAAAAAAACAAACCAATGCCACAAAAAGATTTCAAGGTAGCCGTGAGCAGCGCCTTGTTTTTAGCGGATTACATATTTCCTAGTGACGAAGATGCTGGTGTGTGATGATAGTGGTGCTCACGTTCCCAAGAACAATCACTTGCTTTGTTAGGTATGCCACACAACTACAATTTACAGGTGATGTAAATGAAAGGATCACATCAATGTTGAGTGTTTCACCAAATACATAGCTCACAAATGAATTTTATCCCCGTTTTTTTTTTTTTGTTAATCTTTTATAAAACATCTTACTAACATTCAATAACGATAACAGCCGATCATAGTTGATCAAATTGTTCGAATCTTCAATTTCCCCCTTCCAATGGCAACTTTCCCTAAAAAACATAGAATGTGCATCGACGACCACTGTACGAAAAACATACAGTTTTTAACTTTTGAGAGTGTAGGGGAGAGGGCTGAATTTTTTTTTTGCAGTTAGGGGGTCAATATTTATATATATACAGAAGTTATCCCCGCAAAGTGCTTAAAACTCGGGTCGCTGGATCGCGTAGGGGTATAAAATGGGTTAACAAATGAATATTTTCAACAAAAAATTCATTGCTTCAATCATAATATGATTTGATAATTATTACCAAATATATGGTTGTTACAAAAAATATTATTTAATTCCGCGGAATGTGTCATATGTTACCTTGTATCAAATATTTATTTGACCAGTATCAATTATATAATTGTTAATAATTACCAAATCTCAATATATTTAGATAAATCGTTTCTTCTGGGCACAGAATATTATTATTGGATAGGACGTTTTTTCCAGATAACCGAATAAAATTGCTTATCATACATTAAAGACTGACGCGTAGCTATCGTGACTTTTTATTTATTTAGAAAAACCACAACTTTTTAACCGGTACATTGGTATCTAAGTTTATCTACGATAATCGGCATATTTATATTTTTTTTCTTCTTGCAAAATGTATTGAAATTTGAACCTTTACATTAAATTTTGAATTTGGATAATTCGTTACAACAAGCTTTGTTAGAGATACAGCGGTTATAGTGAAACCAAGAATTCAGTTGCTGCGTCTTTTAGATAATAGTTTTTCAATTGCGAAGCAGAAGTAAGCTTTGTACAGCATGAGCTATTCAAAAACGACGAAGTACAAGCAAAGAAATATCATTGCCAATATGAGCTCCGATGAGATCGAAATAAAAACAGAGTTAATCGAAAGTGATGCAACTGAAAAAATGGAATGTTGTAATAGGTTAAAAGACAAAATTGGAAAGCCTATGGTGCAGAAGTTTAATTATACCTAAAAAAAAACTACGGCATGGAGCGACTCAAAAAATAAGAAGACATTTATCTTATGCTTAAATGGACAATAAGCTTTGAAAAATTTTATTTTAGAAAAAAATTAAATTTTTAAAAATTACATTTTCCATAGAATTATATTGTATATTCCTAATTCATTTAATATAAAATGAAATTTCCTTCTATCACTAATGCACTTAGACACATATGCATTATTTATTTATTCAAAATATTTTTACCCACATTTGTTTAGCTCACATCAGCTGCCTGCCACAAAAACACTTGATTACAAATTCATGTGAGTTAAGTGCGAAACTTCATCCATTGGAATAACAAATTGAATATACGACGAGTGTGAGTGTGTGTGTGTGTGTATTTACTTAGCTGACACTCTGCTCATGTGTGTTGTTAAACCTTTATTGAAGTTGCTGTTGCTGTTTGTTGTTTGTTGCTCAAATAAGTTTTTGTTGTTGCTGCTGGTTATTGCAGTATTGATACAAACGCTATAGAAATTGAAGTGTTAAGAATTCCTGCTATTTCAATGATATCCACTTATTTTTTATTACAATAAACCCATTATCAATATGTTAATGTTGATGTTTCAATTATGATTAACATTAGCGTTTAATTTTACCCACTAGACAGATTGTGAGTATATACAGTATGTAGTATGGGTCTTATTGCAGTTTATATTTGAAGAAACAAACAAACCAAAGCGCAAAGTTAACATGAATTTTATTGACAATATACACACATGTGCAATTATATAGTCCAAGAAATATCAAGTTTTATGTTCCAAAGTGAGGTTTTTAAAAATACGGTACCTCTTAGTGAATTATGGTTTCTATGGGCTTATTTGAATAAAGAAATTGAAACTTCATTGAAAAGTGCAATTGCATATCTTTAATTTTCTTATATTTTGAAAAATAGATAAAGATATGTTGAAATAGTCGAATAAATGTTGCAAAAACTTACATAATCTCTGAAAATTTCGTAATAGCTTTTTATCATGGGAAATATAAAAAAAACATTGTACGCACATATAGCTTTTTCGCTGATTGTACTTTTGTGATTTTTTAATGTTTCGTGTGCTTGGCTTTGTAAGCGAAAAAGCTATATGTGCGTACATTGTTTTTATATATTTTCCATGATAAAAAGTTATTACGAAAATAATGGTAAAAGAAAAGTATGCAGAATGCATGCACAATTTGCAGAAAGTAATTTAGAAGGTTTCTGTTGTTATTTACTTTGAAAATAGTACCGTAGAGTGGCTTGGCAATGATGAAAAGAAAAATTGCCAATTTGATTCTGGAAAAAAAAATCTCCTGACCTCAAGTGCCTTTTAACGCGCACTAAACTCACGTAATTTTTCTCTCATATTAATACAAATCCACAATAAAATTTTAAGCGAAAAAACATCTGGGGTTTTTTAGAAAATCAGCCATGTTTTTTTTTTTTATTATAAAAAGCGCTATATAAAAAATGTTTTTTAATCAAATCTCTGGAATATGTGTTCATTATATTCTCTGAAAAACAACATACAACATAATCGGCGACCATTTCCGAAAATTGGAAGTTAGTCCGATTGCATGGTTTGAAATGAATATGGTCGGCAATAAATTCATTTTCAATATGTCTATACTAAATCGAATAACAATGACTTCTTATAAGTTCTACTTCAAATTAGATAAAAGAATTATTTATTTTTTGTTCTTATATTTTAAAGTTGCTATTGTTGTTGTTTATTAGAGTATGCCATAAAATACAGCAAGTGAAAATGCAATTGAACAGCATTAAGTGTAACATCAGCTGCAGCCACTAACTTGTGCTCTTATATAAAAAAAAAAAACAAATAAAAAAAACATGATTACAAGAAATGGGCATCCCATGTTAGCTTCATAAATTGATCAATATTTTTATGAACAACGTAAACGAACAAGTTTGGCCCACGATTCAGTTTCAGCACACCAAAAAATATATGGTATGTTAACTCATCTTCCAACGTCGAGACTTTTTTCTTAGTGGTGATATTATTCATTTATGGGAGGTTTTTCAATTGCTGTTTTTGACACATTAACAGCATTTGTTTAGAAAACCGAATATGATATAATAAGGTTAAAGCCAAATGTAGATTCATCGTTAAAAATTTCATAAGTATTCTAACAAAATGAATATAAAAATTCGAGCTTTAAATAAATTCGTATTTTAACCACAAAATGGAAAAATCTCTCTTTCTTCGACAGAGATCCGGGCACAAGTATCATTTTTTTTTAATTATTACCTTAAAATGTGCACCACGTAAAATTTATCTTATTTTTAATAAAGTATTATTTGACTAATAAAATTGTGCTCAGGAAAATGACTTTAGTTTTTTTAAAAGTGTAATAGAAATAAGTAGCCGAAATGGGTATCCCCCCATTTCATGCACTCGTGGCAGCATTGTGTTTTAGTTGAATAGATAGTAGATACATTTTATTACAGGATTTTTTTTTTTATTGCAACAGATGAAGCGTACTTGCAGCAGCTATTTAACGAAATACGTTATCATTGTTTGTTGCCAATAATACCAACTGCTTAGTGGGAGTGGCAGTTGTGCTAACTAGATTTGAAAAGGAAATTGTAGAATTCTTGCAAGTGACTGCTGCTGCTCATATAATATGTTCTTTAAGTGACCTCTATTGCTATGGTTGTAAAATACAAGTGCATACGATTTTTGCCATATGTGGGTGTATCTTATTTGCAAGCATAACTATTTTCACAACTTAAAGCAAACACATTTGCTTTAAAGTACAATAAAATGTGAATTTTATGGTACATTTTTTTCACAAATTTTCAAATAAACGAAAGCATAATCGTTCTTTGTAATATGTTTTATGATCTTGTGTTTCTAATCATATTCTTTAAGACAGCATTTATTGTTTTCTTCTTGCAAATTCAGAGTAATTGCAGAACTCCTTACTGTTGGAAATTAATAACAAACAAAATCATTCAAAACTACTTGTAAGCGTTACTGGCAGAAAGAAGTCAATATGAAGTATATGATATTAAGACATATGTAAGTATGTACATTAGGGTGATTCTTATTTGTTTTTTTGCAAAAATTAAATGCGGCGCCCGCCAAATCGGTTCAAAACAGGAAAAAAACATTTAAAAAATGTATTAAAAATTTTTATCTTTAACCCTTACTCGGCCTATTTCAAAATGAAATTTGAATTAAGAGAAAATCAAATACGAGCCCTCCCAATCGCTTCGAAACAAGATAAAAAAATTTAAAAAGTTAATTTAAAATTTTTATCTTTAACCCTTACTGACACTATTTCAATGTGAAATTTGACTCAAGCAGAAATTAAATGCGACGCCCCCAAATCGGTTCGAAATAGGATAAAAACATTTATAAAACTTTTTTAAAATATTTATCTTTAACCCTTACTCGGCTTATTTCAATATAAAATTTGATTTAAAAAAAAAATCAAATGCGGCGCCCTCCGAATCGCTTCGAAACAAGATAAAAAAGTTTAAAAAGTTAATTTAAAATTTTTGTCTTTAACCCTTAATTGGCCTATTTCTATGTGAAATTTGATTTAAGAAAAAAATCAAATGCGACGCCCTCCCAATCGGTTCGAAATTAAAATTTTTATCTTTATCGACCTATTTCAAAATGAAATTTGACTTAAGCAGCCATTTTTTTAAACTAACTTTTCTCAAGTGGCTTTTAATTTTAAGAAAGAATATATTCGAAAAAAGTATGGAACGGTTCTAGCTTTCGAGATATAGTAATGTGAAGTTGCGGATAGTTTTTGGCGCCTCAAGTCAGCTGTGCGAATCGTGCTTCATTTTTGGTCTAATATATGTAAGTTCGGTGATCAGCAGGGATGAAGTATTACTTACACCGCTTCTTTCGAGACACAAAGCACATGATCTGTTCATTTCAGATCTGACTGATTTGATTTACCTAGAGCTATAGAGTTGCTGATCTCATAATGTCTCCATCGGCCACATTGAAGGTACGAGGAGAATAATCCATTCGTCTGTGAGACTATAGACAATATTGGGTCTTGTAGCTTTAATACCGATTCTATTGATGAAACATCGACTAAAAATATTTGAAGTAAGAACATCAACGATAGCACATACAGCGTGCAGAGAAGTTCGTTATCCAATTAAGTGTATACCATATGTAGTTACTTTTGAAATGAGCTCACGATGCCACACTCGATCAAATGACTTTGAAGTATCAAAAGCTTTCACCAAGAAGCGGAACACATTGGTTCCATCTTTCGGTGAGAAACGCCATCAGATTTCTAGTAGAGCGGGAAGCCATATTGTAGATGCCAGGAAGATATTCAATTGGATAGGTGTGGAATATATAAGTTTCGTTCTGGCCGATGATAACAGCTTAACTAGTTTTTCTTGTCAACATCATACTGTTACGTAGAAAGATGTTTGAAGTGGAACGTTGCAGAATTTCCAATTATTTTATAGTTTAACTCATTTCAAACAACAAACAACACTAAATTTAACTTAATATTCTATATATTCAAAATCTATACTCAAATCAAAGCGCATTCGCGAAGCTGCTAAGAGATAGTCATGATGGAAACTTTTGCCGTAGTTTTGCTGTAACAAGTTAATTTCTTTTATGTTACCATTTCTTGATAAGTAGCAAGAGATAGAGATAAAGTTTTGCAATTACACGCTTAGAGGTTTGTTGACTATGCTACGTAATTTTTGTATTTTAGTAGTTTACTTGCAAAGAACGCAAACGATGGTTGTGACTATTATAAAAAGCCACTTCAAAAAGAATACAATGAAGTAAAGGATAAAAATCTCATATAAAGCAAAATTTTTATAGTGCTTGCCACTCGCCGCTTACCATATTAAGGAGTTACAAATTTTTCGAGTTTAAAGTTTTAGATAAAATTTTAATTTCTTAGCAAGTCGGGCAAGGAAAGAGAGTCTAATTTTCTGTAACTTTTTTTTTTATTAAAAAAAATGTAAGTGTCGTTAAGATTAAATTTAGTGAGTTTTTCTTCAATGACCTGCAACTTTTTCTTTGTTTTCATCCTTGAAATAAAACTTCCTTCATTAAGAAAGTAAAAAGTCAAAAGAATCCTTTTTTTACGTTTTTTTTTTTTTTTATTTTCAGTCGCTATTGTAAAAAAGCTCCAAACAAGAAAGATAACTTTCAAAGGATACTTTTATGCTGCAAGTTTAACGCTAGCAAATTACAAATTGAGAAGAGGTTAGTTATATTTAATAAGTTTTTTTTTTTATTAAATACATTATTTTAAACATTGCGCACAGGAAGGAAATTATCATACACTTGGATTTTATTAAATTTTAGAAAATAACAATGAAATCAGCATGAAAGAGAATACTATTTTTGTGAAACCGTTCTTTGGTAGTCTTTTTCGTAGTACTTTCAGCAGATACTGTCATAATTCTTCAAAAATTACTTCTCATTACTTTTGTTTATCTTAGCGCATTATTCTTCATAAACATGTAGTCCATTGACAGCATTGTCTCAAAAATATTTGGTATTTTTTTAAGATAGTGCTAAATTTAATTTTGAACAAAACTTATGATATATCATTATATAGCCATCGAGAAGCCACATTCCGTAACTAGTTTTTAAGCACAACTTCTGTCATATGCCCTCCATGGCTGAATCTGATGAATGTCATCCAAGAGAAAAAACTAGAGACCACTTTTTCAAACATTTGTGGCCGCATGTCCTGATAACACGTATAATGTTGGCTTCCAGTGCATTGATTGTTGTTGGTTTGTCTGCGTAGACAAACGACTTTATATTTCTCCAAAGAAAATTATTTAGAGTCATTAAGTCACAAGACCTTTGAGATCAATTTATAGATCCATTAAGCGAAGTTATACGTTCAATTAGTTGAATGTTTCGTTTGCTGTATGGCAAGTAGCATCATCTTGCTGAAACCACATCTCTTTCACAATTAAGCATTTCAATCGGGGAACGAAAAATGGCATTAATAATGTCACTGTATCTGAACTATTTTAAACAATTCAGTCTACGATCACAAAGTTAATTCACCTTAGTTTCGTTCTCTAAATGTAAGCTACTGTCTTTGAAATAATTATTAGAAATCCTCATTCGTACTTTCTAAACATTCCACCAGTCTAAAGTATTCCACGTATAGTAGTAGAAAAAGTTTGCTACATAAAAGTAATTATTTTTTTAAGCTAATAAAGCAAAGTTTTCCTCAAAATTGTTTAATTACTTCCGGCATACAAAGTTTTTTAGTGTTTAAAGCTTTATTAAGGGTCTATGAATGTTAAGCCTTTCAAGAATATTAAGCATGCAGCAAGTGTTCTTCTGTTCAAACAATATAACCAATTGTCTATAAAAAGTTGCAACGAATAAACTCTACATAATTTTTCAGATAAAATCACGTACTGTCACTTTTGTGATAAAGTAACCAAAAAGGATAACAACCGATAAATAACTTCCGTATAACTTGTTAGCATAAAGCAAAAGATACTCAAGTAGCAGTGCGAAAGAAAGTACGAGAAAGCAATACTATACACCCTACCCCTAGCAACTTGAAGTTACATACTTTATTGAGTTGAATAAAGCACAACTTTCTGTCATGTTTGCCATTTTATTATCTACGTTGCTTTTGATTGTTAAAGATACAAGTGTGCTACATATGCAAGAGTATTTTACACAAAGCAAAGAGTTGATTGAATTTCAGACCAACCAAGTATCAAACCAACAGTAAACTCACACAAGTGTTAGAGCGTTATATGAAAGTTATATTTATTTAGTGAGATTTTATCGATTTTAAAATATCGATATAAGTGTATCGGTAAATCAATTTTCGTTTCTAGTACAACACGCTGTTGACCTTAATTTAATTCAAAGCCGATTCACAGCTATTTTAGATGATAAATTGCAGCATATGAACTATGCTCAGGCCCGGATTTGGAAATTTGCTGCCCTTAGGCCTCTCACAAATTGCCGCCCTTCTTCACTGGTGAATATGGAATTTTTAATATCAAAAGTGAGGACTTTTTTTTTACTGTAACTCTCACAATCACCAATGAATTACCACTTAAAAAAATTACAAAAAAAAAGGTCCCAATATTTGCCGCCCCTAAAATCTTGCCGCCCTAGGCACTGGTCTAGTGTGCCTCTAAGGTATATTCGGGCCTGACTATGCTGACTTGCAGAATGTTAATACTCGACTTATACTCGACAGTAAGTCAAATAGTCTGACTTTACAGACATATTGATCCCTAACTGCGAAAATAACGTAAGCGACATATTTTTCAAAATTGACTTTTTAATGAAAATCAATAGAAAAATGTTGCACGCCTCAACAGGGAGAATATTAAAAATAAAATATATAGTAATGTCGTTTTTTTCTTAAAAAAAAAACACGTTTATTTGAAGAGATAAAGGAAGAATTATTTATTCAAAGTATGCTCCCTCGCTTTTCGCACATTTTTTCCATCTTTCAGGCAATTTGTGAATTCCACGGATTTTTCGGATTCCTTGGATTTCTAATAGAACTCCTTGGATTTTTCGGAAAACCAGTTATCAAGCCAAATTTTTACATTTTAGCGAGTGCGTGTCCCATCGATGCGAGCAAGTGGTAATCGGACGGGGCCAGGTCTGGTGAGCTAGCACCAAATGAGTGCTTCCAACGTATCGCGAACCGGTCTTGCCGTATGTGATGGAGCATTGTCATGTAGGAAAATGTCTTTGTGTTGCCTTTTTTGATATTGCGGCCGTTCTCTCTGCAGCGCACTGCTTAAATTGGTCAATTGATGTTGGTAGCGTGTCGTATTAACCGGGTTTTAAAAGCTCATAATACACAACGCCCTCTTGGTCCCACCAAACACAGAGCATCGTCTTTCTGCCGAAGCGATTCGATGTTGATGGTTATCCAGAGTCTAACCAGGATCTCTTGCGCTTGGGATTCTCGAAAAAGATCCATATTTCATTGCCAGTGAAAATTCGATGCAAAAACGACTTTCTTTTGAACCGTGCGAGCAAAACTTCACATGTGTTTTGGCGCCTTTTCATCTGCCTCTCGTTCAAGTCATGTGGCACCCATCTACCGACCTTTTGATTCTTTACCTTGTCTCGTAAACGTTTGGAAACGGCAGACTGGCTCACATTCAACTGCTCTGCGAGTCCTTCTTACGTTTGGAAATCGTCTTCGATAACGCTTGCATTTCGGCGTCTTCGTACCTTTTCGGAGCTCCAGATCGTTTTTTGTCCTTAACATCGAAATCACCACTTTTGAGTATTTGGAACCATCTGTCACACGTTTTAACAGTTGCCACTTGTTCACCGAAGGCTTCAACAAGCATTCGGTGCTCTTTATTCGAAGCTCGACATGTTTACTGCGCTGAGATAACACGATAATGACGCTCGATTGGCGCGAAACTTTGGTGGTATAATAGTTAAGGTTGTCGCTTCACACTGTCAAAGTTTCATGACATGCGATAAATATTCAGGCTTAAGCGACATTTATATGTTCGAACCGACATAACTTAGTTATACACCTGGTAGATATTGTAAATTCCATTATATCGTAAGCGACACTCACCTTTTTGCTTTACCACAAAAATATGGAAAAAAATTTGGCTCCTATCTCCTATAAAGGCTAAGTCTCGATATCTCTGAATGCACTCGCTGTTACATCAGACTATGGATATTGAACTGACTGTCGAGTATAAGTCGAGTATTGAAATTCTGCGACTCATCAGTAGCAGATGTTTGCTTCTCAAGACACAAAATGCGAATTAAAAGTTAAAGGAAGCATAAAAATGTACGATTGCAGCACTCACCTTGCTTGCTTGATCTTTTGTTTTGTTTTGATTTGATTCGTGACTTGCGTTCATAAAGATTCAGTAGATACACAATTATGGCGAGTGACCGTTTCAAGTGCACTCACGCAGTTCTCTAATAAGCACCGGCTGACTAATATATCAGAAATTCTCGAAACTTGGCACATAGAAATATGATCAGCAGATTTCATGAACAGCTTTAAAAGACCAAAGTTCTAATTTAAAAAAGAACAAACAGATGAATCAATATTACTAGTCACATCATTGTTTATCTTAAAAGCAATGCCACGCAGGATATAAAAGAAAGTTTAATATTTCTTACAGAAAGTTGTTTTTTTGTATGATATATGTACATATTTTTGTTTTTCGTAATAACATTCTAAGTTCAAGTCATAAAATCAGCTCTCTCAGTCTGCAACATTTTTTATAAGGCGACATTTTTTAGTATATTGTAAAGCTAGAGGTTCAATATTTTTTAAGAAATTCCACATATAAAATCAGATACTCAAAAATGTGTCAATACCAAACCGAATGATATAATGTCTCCAAAAAAAATGTTAAAGCATTTTTATCGTACTCGATCTCTTTGCCTCAAGCAGAAGATGACGAAGTGTTGCGCATTCAATTTGTCACCACTTGAAAAATAATAGGAAACACTCAACGCACATGTCATAACAAAAGCAGTGATGTTAATGGTGGTGGTGGTGGTGGTGGTGGTGGTGGTAGTAGATGATTCTTTTTTACGCCATTCATTGTTGCCACAAGCATGGATGAGCGTCATTTCGATGTGAGGTGGTTGCATGGATTTCTTGATGCTGGAGGATATGGAAATTACTATGATACTTCATACTCTGATAGCATTTTGCCTGCCAACTTACTGACATTTCGTTGCCATTTCGTTATTTTTGTGAAAACTGACAATTTGTGACATTTGTAATCATACTGCCACAACATGGATTAGTTATCTAAAAAAAAAATTTTTAGGCTTTAAGCAATGTGATATTTTATAGTAAGGACTTTAAGCCATTATAAAGGTTTGTTTTGCAATAATATTATGTTTTGCATAGGAGTTTAAAGCAGCAATATATAACTCTTAAAAAAAAACTGACAGCTTCTTGATTGTCATTTATTTTTTTGAAAAAAAAAAAACGTGAAAGTCAATATGCTTTTTAGCGAAGCACTCTACTGCAATACATCTTAATGTACAAAGGACTTGTTAAAAATTCCCTATAAATAAAAATGAGTAAAAAATTTAATTAAAAGATTGACTGATTAAATGTAACACAAAAGTTGAATCATCAATTGTTGTTTGCTATGGGAATTGAAGAAATTGACCGGAAGCGGAAATGTAGAAAATCGCATGACAAATGCTAAGACAAAATTACATTTTTAATTGAATTTCTTCTTCTGCCGTTGCCTTGTTGTAATTATTTATTATTTACTTTTAGTGTTGCAGCCCTTTTTGTTTTTTGTGTGTACGTTGTTGTTGCAAACAAGCATGACTAATTAAGTTTTAAGCTTACCAGCAGCATGGAATGGATGAAAACAGCATTAAAACAATGAATAAATTTTTAATTTATTTACAACAATTTATATCATGTGACAGTCAAATGGAAAGTGCTAGAAGTAGTGATCTATAGATAAGGCAACGTAGTTACTTCAAGATGTTTGACATAATTCTTACAAGAAGTATTGAGTAAAGTAGTAGCAGATTATTTATGTTTCTTCATTATGCCTTCAGCATCATAATTTCTTATAGTCAAGGCAAAAAGAATTGTAAAATTAGTCAGAAGAGGAACGGAGATAAAGCTTTTGCTCAAAAACTAAAGTTAATAGTCTTATAACAAAGATTCTAGAACTCGAACTTTATCAAGACAGCTCCGGGATTTTATGCGATGTATACGTTCATGATAGAAGTTTTGAATATGTCTCTGGCACTCTTGATGTACCTATATTTAGTTTAAAATGTTATATAAATATTTGAATAAGTATTCTGATTCAAGATAAATGAAGAAACAGTACATAAAAACTCCAAGTTCGAAGTTTAAAGTTAGCAATTTACAAGTTCAGAATATTGATATGAATCTTTTTCAATCTAGCAAATGTAATCGTTTCCTAAAGAAAGAATATTCAATCAAAGGAAACGTACAAGGACATTGATTTGATAAAAAAAATAATATTTTGAAATGACTTATTTCTTTAATAAGTAAATGTGATTTACAATAAGAGATGTTTATTTCGTAAATTAAACGTATTATATCTCAACATAGTCTCCTATTAGCTCGATACATTTAGTCCAGCTTTTCTTCAATTCAATCCAAATAAAAAGTTTGGTCAGATCTCTCAAATTAGGCTTTTATTTTAGTAATGACCCCTTCATTCGACACAAATCTCTTACCGCCCAGCAATTTCTTCAGGTTTGGAAACTACAGATATATGGATCTTTAGCATAGTGACTACATACGTTTGCATTAGGGTGATTCAATTTTTTTTTTTTATTTCAAACAGGTTAAATAGTAGCAGGTACACGAAAGAAGAATTCTGATGGAATTTGAGCTCATAATATTAATATTTATTGGTGGCTCATCGAGCTTTTTTGTTTTCCATACGATTTGTATGGGAAGAAATGGCTTACTAGATAATTGTCTCAATATATCGTGAAAAAAAAATCTTACAGAAATAAGACCTAGCCCTTCCGAAAGAGCATAAAATTTTCTATAAAAATGTGTTAAAATATATTTTCGTGGTGGTAATATTTTGTTAGTTTATTAGCTTTCAAAGTTTAAGGATATTTCAAAGAATGAGAAAAAAAATTTTTTTTTTTGTTTTTTTTTTTTTTTTGGAAAAAATTCATGTTCTTTCCGATGGAGTTAGTCTCGTTCGTGTGAGACTTTCTTTTTTCGAGATTTACTAGAAACTGTCTAAAAAGGCATACTTTCCCATATAAATCGTATGGAAAATTAAAAAGCTCAATGAGCCACCAGTAAATATTAATATTATGAACTCTCCTCACAAGTGGTTTGTAGAAGATTTTATGCTCTTTCCGATGGGCTAGGTCTCGTTATTTAGAATTTTTTTTTTTTTCACGAGATACACAGACAAATATCTCGTAAACCATTTCTTCCTATACAAATCGTATGGAAAACAAAAAAGCTCGATGAGCCACCAGTAAATATTAATATTATGAACTCAAATTGCACCAGAGTTCTTCTACCGTGTAGCTGCTACTATTAAACCTGTTTGAAAAAAAAAAAAAAAAAAAATTGAATCACCCTAGTATTCATTGTCTTGATGAAACAGCACTTTTTTCTTCGTTCGTTTCTGCTTCAAATTAATATCGAATGTGTCCAAAAGCTTTGAATAATATGCGCCGGTGATTGTTTAACAGTTGACGATGTGAATGACACTCTCTTTGGTATATGTTCACCCACTGACGTGATTGTTCCTTGATCTCTGGTGTATAGTGAAGGACCCGTGTTTTGTCCACGGTAACAAAATAGCAGAAAAACTCGTTCGGATTGCTTTTGAACATCTGGAAACACTCCTTTGAAATAGTTACACGGTTTCGCTTATGGCGGATAGTTTTATCACTTCCAAATATTCATGTTAAATGTGATATACCTGCTCAGTTGAGATGCCTATAGCCTCAGCCAACTCACGCACTTTGATTCTCTGATCGTCCCATTTCATTCCATATGATGACCTTTGTCACTTCTTAATCATTGAAATCGTTGGTGCAGAGGTCCTACTGTATTTACTAAGCCCTTCCTTGGTTTCGGTGATGGATTTTTTACGCGATAAATAATGCTTAATCAGCACACGAAATTCACTTTTTTCCATTTTCATTAAAATTCAAGAGATTGTCTGATATTTTATATCAAATTTTTTCTAAAAACAGGTTTCTTTAGCATGAAATTCCAAAATCTTACTAACAAAACAGGACATCGTCATATGATTAAATATGCGTACACATTTGGTTATGATAAATTTACATAATTATTTAAATTAATATGTTATAATTTTTATAAAGAATTTGTTTTAAAATATATGATTTATCATACTCATTAAAATAATTTTTTATTTCGCTTCATTAGCTGACTATAAGCCAATAGTGCGCTATTTACAAAATATCGATTTGCGGGTTCAATCTTTTTTCATAGCTAAAATTTTGCTAGTTCTGCTGTTAAGCAAATATTTATATGCTTCACGGAACATTTATTCCTTGTTTATTTTAACAAAACTTTTGTAATTTCCCCAGCAAACATTTAATGTAAATTTTTTGATTTTTGTTCTTACGACTATTTGTACACCCTACACTCAGGCTATAATATTATTTTCTTTTTCCAGACATACAATTATTTTTTTAAGTTTTATTTATTTATTTTATTTTTTATACATATATGTAGTAAGTGCAATTGCATTACATAAAAACTTACTATCTTTCATGAGACTTAAAAAAAGTAAAAAATAATCAATTGAAACACTTATTTATATGTTTTATATAAGCGACACTGTCTCTAGTAGCAGTCAATTTGACAGCTGACAGATGATTTGTTCTCATGAATAGATTAAAGCCTGAACAATAGTTGTAGATTTACAACATTCACTAATATTTTATATTTAAATTCACTTAAAATTCATGAAAATTTCTTGTAATTGTGAAATCAGTTGGGCGTCAACAATTCGCATTTTTATTGAAAATGAATTGTAGGGTATTTAATTTTTCACCAAGCCAAATATAACACTTTACTTTTTTAAATTTTTATGAGAATACATACATCAGTGATGGCATTTTCGGTACATTTGTACTTTTTTCGGTACATTTGCGTCCTGAAAAACCGTCGTCAGAATATTTAACAAGTTTTCAGTACATTCGGTACATTTGCTGAATTTTTAGTACATTCGCCTAATTTTCAGCATATTTTTAATTTCATATATATCTCATTTTCATAGGGCTTTTGAGATGCCAAAAATGAGGACCTTTTTTTTAATTATTGAGAAAATTTTACAAAAATTTTGTACATTTTAGTACAATAAAATTGGATGTTCACGCCAAAAAAGTACATTCGGCCTCTGAAAAGTACATTTCAAGTCTCAATTCAGTACATTTTCACAAAACCCAAATGCCATCACTGACATACATACATATATAACGATATGTGTATTTTTACACCTTCGTTAGTGCATCGTATTTCTATTTGTTTTCATTTTTAACGCCATACTTTATCTGACCCCATAATCTGACAAGTTAATTGCAATTGAACGGTTGTGTTCTGTTTTGTTCGCCATTACTGTAAATTTTTACAAAAACTAGAAAGCTTTTTAGCTTGCATTATGTATTATTTTAGTGAATACATTAAATTTGACCTCTATTAACGCACTACAGTTTAATTTCTGAACTCCTTTATAGATTTCAAAGAGCATTAGTTTCGTTATGCAGAGCCGGGTAGGAATCATGCGTTTGGGAATCGAGTTCCTCATATATAACTATTAAAGAGAAAGAATTATTTCAAGGAATTGAAATTTAGAGTCATGTTTTAGCATTCAATGAAAAAAAAAAAAAAAAATACTTACTTTGCGCATTCCATTACAAAAGTAAAGAATTCTTTAAGAATTTCACTGTAATACTCAAATTCATACATATATATATTCACAAAATTTTGGATGAAATTTTTAGGAATTGACATTCAGAATCGACTCTTTTCATTACATGGCAAACAGGAAACAAAATTTAGAATTGAATAATTTTCAACTTTATATCAAGGAATTGCTGGAATTTAATAAGTCAATTATATAGGCAAATGTTTGAATGAAATCGATTTTTTATTCTTTGCAGCGAAATATAAAGATATATAAAGAACACAATTTACAGGCTCTGTAGTTTGTAGCTCAAACAGAGTAAATTTAAATTTGTCAGAACGTTCTCGATTTATATCTAGGTCTGATGAACAACCCTACCGCGAATGACTATTAATTTCTTAATATAAAAGAAGTTTTTTTTTTGATTCATTTAAACACAAAATTAAAAAGGATATTTATTTAAGACAACTTTTTTTCTGAAAAGTTTTCTTGGAATGCTTATATCACATCCTTGCTTCCTTCCTTTTTATAATGTCAAACTCATTTAGAGTGGCAATGGACTATTGCCATTGTAAGGAATGTATGATGTGGCTCTATAGCAATTTTTATTTTTAATTTAGCACAGATATAAAAATCAATCAATACATTATATTTTTTCAAGTTTATGAAAATGTCTTTATTGACACAATAGAAAAAACCGCGTTGCATTTATTCCGACCTGATTTTTTTTCTCAAACTTTTATTGCTGCAATTCTTTGCACACTCCATAGATTTTAATGTGATTTGCTATGGTTTTATGATTTCGTTTTTAGTCATTGTCCTGTTGGTTTTTCCATTCTTCTGATTACGAGTAGTGACTATGATTTTGTGCGCTGCATTTTATTTTATTCATTTACTAGCAGTAAATAAAAAAAAAAAAAAAATCGATAAAGAAATTTCACTGCTAGTGCAAAAGCGCAAATATTGTAGGGCAAAGTTGAGTTATATAATAATTTTAGAGAAATTCTAATACTTGCAATTTTAAGCAAGCACAACATTGCACAGACAAAAACTTTTACTGATTTTAAAGTCATGACTTATTGTCAGACATGAACAAAATCTTAGTATATCGAGTTAAGGGATGAAGCTCTAAAGAAAAATATTTTTATATGCATTGTAATTTACAATAATGGGTTTCTTACGCAGACGAATTCGAATACATAATGCATATTTTCTGTAGCAAATTTAATTTTTGCTGCTTGACACGAAAAGTGATGCTGAGTTGCAATTGTCTTAATAAAAGCCAACACTACTCGAAACTACTCTAAAGTTTTTCCAATTTTTTCTCTCGAATTATTTGTAAGAAAAGAAAAATCATAGTTTGTCATAAATATTTTAAAACCGCATATTTCATGTCATAAAATTTAATACGCTCACATTTGTTGGTTATTAAAAGTTATTGCTACAATTTTTCATAGCTGATTTTCTTAAGTTTCGCATTCAAAAAAAAAAAACAAGCTTATGTAACATTAAGTTGTAAATGTGCAATAGTTAGAGTAAAAGAGTAAATTTAAATGGTGCTGTAAAGCATAATATTTGGATATAAATTGTGATATTTTATTATATCCTTCCCAAAGTGCTTTCGCCCTCGCATTTGTGAAAACTAGTCGGAAAAATGGCTCTGAGCTGATCAAATAGTTTTCGAATGTTCGTCTTTCTATTTAAATTTATTGATGCATAAAAATTTTATTTTTAATGCTAAATTCATGAAACTAGAGTTCGCTCACTGCTTGAAATTCAGCTATTATAGGTAGTGAGAATTCAAAACGGTGCAGTACCATTTTACTTGAGTAAATGTCATCGCTGCCAAAAGTAAAAATTATACTATCCCGTTGCTCAATCCCTATCTCTATTTCTTCCTTAGCGTTTAGTCTAAGTTTGTATCAAATTTCATTAAAGTCGGTTCAATAGTTTAGCTGGAGGGCTTGATACCGTCCTCTTTAAAACAAATACCTCTCTTTAAGGTTCAAACCATATCTGTATATGAAAATCATCAATATCGGATCATTAGCTAAGGGCGGCATTCAAGTATTATGTAACGCATTTGGAGGGGGGAGGGGGGGTTCGAACAACGCGTTATGTTACAAATAAGAAATCTCTTGTTTTATTTATAATTACCGCAAACGCGACTTAAACATAACAAAAGTATTTAAGCGACTTTCCGATACTTTGCGCACTATAATTTTATGCCTTTCAGGTAAACATGGATGTAACGTAAAGTTTAAGGAGAAGTGGGGGGAGATGTCAAAAATTGTGTGGCTCCTTCCACTTCAAAATCGGTGACATCCTCAGTACTCAATCTATTTTTGCATCAAATTTTAACAAAATCGGCCCATTAGTTAAACTATGATAACGTATTTTCTTATTAATGGCGTGTTACTGCCCACATAAGACAAATATCTTTACCCAGAAATCAGTATACAAACCAAATTGTATCTTAGTCAGTGTGCTGCTCAGCCGTAACAGCAGCTTTATTTCCATTCAACACGGTGCCACGCCCAAAGCAAGATAACACAGTTTTTAAAGCCATTCCTCAGTAAGGATATATGTGGAAATGTTTTTCGTGTTAGAGGCGCGGCACTGCCAACAATTGAAAAAAAAAATTCTTGTTTTAGCTTAGTTATATTATTTCAGAAATAATTCAAAATATCCCTCCGACGGGCGATGACGTGCGAAGCGGTAAGTGGAGCGCTTGGATCTGGCCAGACCCATATATATGATATATTAGGGTTGTTTTAAATATTAAAGTTGCTTCAAACTTTGCATCCCAGGGGACAAAAAGTTTTGCATTGGTGCCAATAAGAACCACGTAAAATTTGGTTCATTCCACAAAACATTTGAAGGACCCGCCAACGTTCTGAAAACTAGAAATGGTCCTTAATCTACCGAAAATCATTAATATCTCCCCGAAGCTTCCCTCTAGAGAGATCAAATGTATGACAAGGTCTCATTATTTTTTCTTCTTCAACATTTTTTCCGAATATACTTACCCCCTATCACCACTCCTTAGGGGGGCTTCCCTGCAAAAATAACATTCTTGTGAAACTATGAAATTGACTCCCCCTCTTCTCAGACGCCTCTGAAGGGGTAAAATGTTAGACCAACTTTTATTATTTTTACCCTCTAAAAATTTTCTTTTGACTCACATACCCTCTATCTGCCACACTTTTGGGGGTCCCCATACAAAAAACACAAAAAATTTCGAAAATTTGGAAAAATAATTCATAGCTCCCCCGGAGTGACCCGTAGAGGGTTCATATGTATCAGCAAGTCGTATTATATTTTCTTTTCCAATATATTTTTCCAACATATTTACCCTCTATCTGCCACTCTTTTGGGGGTCACCCTACAAAATCACAAAAAATGGAGAAAATTTCGAAAACAATTCATAGCATTCCTGGAGTGACCCGTTGAGGGGTCAAATGTATTACCAGGTCTACCCTACATTTTTTTTCGGACATACTTAACCTTTATCTCAACCCTTTTGGGCAGATCCCTTGCAAAAATGAAGAAAACTTTGAAAAAAATAATTCATATCACTAGGTTGTATTATATTAATTTTTATTGTGTTCATTGTGCTCTTTTCACAAAAAGGATACTTTTTACGATTTGTAGCATTAGCTGTTTTTGTTCTCCATCATTTGAAAAAATTTTGTTGTAGTCTTTCATAAACGCAACACCTTTTTCAGCGGTGTTATTTATTTATCTGCTCAGACCCATGTGCACTTGACAGGAAAAAAAGTTTAAAATTAAATTTTTTATTACAAATATATCGCAGACGTATCATTTACTGTTCTATTGCATTCGCCTTAACTTATTTGAGGAAATTTGAGGAAAGAAATACCTAGAAAAAAATATATGCCAATTTCAAAACCGATTGAGCCTGGCCAGACCCATACGCCCGTGGGAGGGATATAGCTTGGCATTTAGGGAAAAGTTCTATAAATTACTAACTACATTTGATTAAAATTTGCAAATTCAAAATGTTTTATACAAAAAATTTATAACATATAATATTTAGTCACTGTTTATCTCTGCAATATATTTTATCACAAGATATTTAATTGCCTTACAAAAAAAAAATCTTAAATTTCAACTAGCAGTTTGCCTATCAATTAAAATACTTAACATTTAATGTAGTCCCAGCTGATGGAATTTTACCTGCAATGTTGTTGTTTCTGTCTTTTATTTTTAAACAGTTTTAAATTACAATGGCAACGTAGAATTTAAATTGCTTAATTATCGTAACGATTCGAATGAACTCAAAAGAAATAAGATAGGAAATGTCAATAGAATTGAAGATAAAACAAGCAGATTGAAAATAGTTTAATGACTTTAATGAGGCGTTTTATAAAGTAAAAAATCTGAGTTTTGGGGTGGTTCAATCATTAGAAATGAAAATAGTATTTGTAATTTGAGTTTGTTAAGTGACAACGTGATTGAATACTTGTACACTAAGCAACCTTTAGCATAAATGTTCCAAAAATTATTTTAAAATTGTTATATTCCAATAAATTTTTTATGAAGGATTTGATAACTTCCTTTATTTGATCCAGTAGTGGGTTTAGTTCCTTGGTAAAAATGATAGATACACATGTAAATTTTGCAAATATAATACATATGCATACCAACGAGTTTATGTGAATTGCGTCTGCGAATAGGCAGCGTTGTTGATTACAACTACTCACAGCCGCTACATTGCTGCATCGTGCACTGAATTGTAACGTGCAGCATTTGTATGACACTGGAAAACAGTGCAGTATTTAGACTTTTTTTATGGAAGAAATACTATGACTCAATGAATATTTTTTAAATTCATGCACGTAAACAATAGAGCAATTTTGGGTTTCATTTCTCATTAAAAATAATAAAAATAGAGTTTAGCTACAACAACTATTAGCCAACTTAGCTATTTAGGTAGAAGCTTCAAATTAAATAAAAATCTTACCAAAGATATTGTTATATTTTATGATTGTTTCTTAGATATTGCACACTTTCTCAAATCGCATCAATAGGACTGGCGAGCATAGTCGCTTAAAAGAAGGCCATTTTTACATTAATAATGCTCTCAAACTAAGATAGTTAGAATGCTTTACAAGGACTGATTAATGCAATTAGTGAAAAATTGTACAATTTTAGCTTTTGATTTCCAATAGGATACAAAGCGCCTTCTCGTAGTATTTAGCCTAATAACTATCATGAAGCAATGTGATTATTTTACGATCTCATTTAGTGGATTAAAACATCCTTTTCTCATATATTGAAATCTATCAAGTGAGTCAATGAAAGCAGTGACTCTGTTCCACTTCGAGCTAAAATAAAAAATTCCAGTATGAGAATTGTATCAGTCATCATTGCCGCGCAAAACGATATCTATAGTTCCATTGAGTTTATAAGAGGTTTCAGCACAAAAGGATCTACTCACATTTAGTTAGACGAAATTCTAAAGCATCCTAAGCGACTGGAGAAGAAAGCATAAATAGAAAGCGACATATTTCAAAACACTTGTAAGAGTATTTTCCATGACCTCGCTTCAATATAGCGAGCTAAATGTGTGATGTGGAACAACAAATTGAATTTGTGTACCCTCCGTGTATTGTATAAGACTTTTGAAGAGTTGGCTGATTCAATAACTACAGGCAAAATATATAATGGGCTATGACAGTGTAATGCTAAAAAATTTCACGCACAATTTCAAAGTGTCATTTCCGGAGATGCCTTTTTGTCAACTCTGCTTTCCAAGTTGAGATGCATATGGGACGTTCTTTTACAAACCGAACGAATTTTGAAAAAAATTGACCGACACTTTTTTGATTTGGCCGAAATATTTTTGATGGGTTCTGTTTCGAAAAAAAAGAGATAAGTATTCGAGGAATTTTTAAAAAAATTTTTTTTTTTTTAAAATAGAGCGAATTCAAATTTTGAGAATTTCGTGATATTTGGCTTGGAGTCTCACTTTCAAAAATTCATAACTCCGGTTCTGTTAAAGCTAGAAAATTGAGATTAATTTCATTGTAAAGCTAAGAAAATTAACTTATTTTTTTTTAAACTACTAACAAATTAATATTGTTATAAACAATTTAAATGTTTAAATCAATTTCTAACATTTGTTTCTAACATTTGTTATTTTTTAATAGGAAATTTGATGTAGAATACGATGGTCATATTAAAAATTTGATAAAGGGTGAGAAAAATTCCTAAAATTAAATTTAAACATTTAAATTGTTTATAACAATAATAATTTGTAAATAATTTTTAAAAAAAATTTTTTTTTATTAAATTTCATTTTCTTAGCTTCAAAATGAAAATAAAATCAGTTCTTTAACTTTAACAGAACCGGAGTTATGAATTTTTGAAAGTGAGCCTCCAAGCCAAATATCACGAAATTCTCAAAATTTTAATTCGCTATATTTTGAAAAAAAAATATATATAAATAATCCTTGAATATGTATCTCTGCTTTTTTGATACAGAACCTGTAAAAAAACTTCAGCCAAATCAAAAATGCGTCGTCCGAAAAGGGTTCGGTGTGTAAAAGACTGTCCCGTATGTTTGCTCTCAGGAAATGTTTAGACATTAAAAATATATCAAGAGATTAGCTTTATATTACATTAGCTTATGTATATCTTCGCCTCTTCAACAAACCAATTCATATGTTATCAAAATATCTAACTAAATATGCAATAAAATGAATATATTGAGTCACAACCCTAAAGTAAGGAAGCTATTTCTTAATTATTGCCATTTTAAACTTGAAAGAGTAGTAGATCCTTATTTTTTCACAAAAAATATATAAAAACCAAGGCATGGTAATAAGTGAAAAAAGCTATATCGGAGCAGCCTTTGGCATGTTGTACTTAAATACTATTTTGATCAACTTCAAAAGTATCGAACTTTAATCTATGAGTTTGTGTAATTCCCTCAATGTGCGCCTCAAAACTGCACTCAATAAAATGTACATGTGCTGTTTGTATTTGCCTAATGGATTTTTTCGCTGTTGGCACAGAAAAATTCTAGCAGATATGTATGCCTGCAAGTACTGCTTAAAAGTGAAATGAGATCTCCGTATAATGCAAGCAGCAATGTGCAGCACGCAGTATGCAACATTCATCATGAATTATACATTAATGTTATTTATGCATGCGGGCACTTCTATGAAAATCGAGTAATTTTGCTGATGTTTTTGAATTGCATAGTTCTTATATTTAATTATGTTTCTTCATAATATTTCTAATGAGATTGGATATAATATATTGCAGCTGAAAAAATTAATAATTCTATTTACAATTTTAAAAGAAGCGCTTCACTTTTTATTAAATAAGGATAGTATGGAGAAATACTATTCCGCTGGAGAATGAAGAAAAATATCCTTGCGGCCATTTAGTATGAAATTTTTTTGATACTAAGGAATGAAATTTTGCTGAAATGAAAGTGCACCAAACACTAAAAAAAAAATCGTAAACTAAATCGGTTTTAACTAGTGAAGTATTGTTGTTATTATTTTAAGCGAATTGATGCGGCCATATTAAATTTTCAAATATGTGCACACACTAAACGCTGTAGGCAAAAATACCGCACCCTTTTAGCAATATCTCTGAACTTGACTAATTTTATTCTACATATACTATTTGATATAATCGATTGATCCCATTATTGATCGTGTTACCACATTTTTGTAGACTCACCCCTATGTATTGTGTCATTATGCCATATGACAATGTTTGGCTGGTACAAATGACATCGAAGATGTAACCATGCCACTTTTAGTATGCATTATTTGCTAAGCACTAGAAATGTAAATGCGATTGGAGTATGTATAGATAAGTTACACGCAGCATCACAGTTACTGCGAAAGCGAGTTATTGACTATGTTGATTTAGCTTTTGCCATTGCATTGTAACATATGTTGCTGCAGACAAAAAGGAAATTTTTGCATTAAAAAAAAAATGTTTTAATGTTCTTTAGTTTTTCGACCTTGAACCCTTTGTTATTGGCCAGATTAAAAAAAACAACAATTTCTCTACTTGCCATCAATCTTATGATTTTACTCACGTAAAATTGCTCATAAATCATTTGTTTGTACACCGCCTTTAGAACAACATGTCACAAAAAGTTTTTGTTATGATTTTCTGTTTCACTATATAAACTACTTATGCAGAGCTAACTTTCCTAAAGCATATTCTTGTAAATATTATTTCATTGTGACACACCCAAAGTTAACGCCTATAACATGTAATTACTCAAGCAACTTAAGGTATTTAGCATATTATTTTGTTTCGACTGACATTAATTAATGAATAAAATAAAAGAGTTGTACAACTGTGTGCCATTGAAAGGAGTCAGTTAGACAAACAACAAGTATTGCTGGCAAAAAATTGCCAAACAACGTACCTACATAAAGAAGCGTTATTGCCCCCTAATAATGTTTTACAAACTATGTGACACGAAAACGATTTAGTGTATGAAAAAAGTGCGCAGTGCAAAAAACATAACTTTTTTTTCACACAGTCTATGGAATTTTTTTCGCGACGATTATGGAATTTTTTTTCCAACTGACTCCCAGACCCAATTTTTTGTAACTAAAACATTAAATCCGGAATAGGCAATTACCATACAATGCCAATTTATATTGAGAAAGTACTTCTTGTATTGAAAAATTCAAGTTAAAAACAAGTAAGGGTGTTATTATCGGCCTGGCCAAAACTCACATACCCTACATTGCATTGAAAGTACTTTTTAAATAAATGTTAAAAAGAAGTTGAATATGTTGAATAAGTTGAGAAAAAGGTTGAAAAGTTTTGAAATAAATGAGAAAGACTGAAAAAGTCTAACAAAATATATGGAAAATGCAAAAAATTGAATAAGTCGAATAAATATCAAAAATGTTCAAAACGGTTGATAAACTCAAAAAAAGTTGATAAAAAAAAATTTTAAATAAAAAGAAAATAATGAAGAAAATTTGGAAGAGGTTGAAAAGACAAACAAATACATATGGGATGTAGAGGAAAAAGTTATGTGGTTGAAAAATTCAAAAGAATATGAAAAATGTTGAAAAAATCAAATTGAAGTGAAAAATTCGAAATATGCCACGCCCACTTCTACAATTTCCCCTAATTTTGGCTCATTAAATTATATTCGTGATTGACATCCTTATAATTTGTGATATATGCCGATATCAGATATAAAATTTGGAGCGGTGACACACCCACTGAATTCAGTCAAATTTCAGTCAGCTTTCAATAAACAAAACCTATTACACCATATATTAGTATAATTGCTCACATATAATATCAATAGATATGCCATTTAACGTATTTTACTTGTATGGGAGGTGCCACGCCTACTAGTGATTTTTCGGCTGCTTTTGATTCAGATATACCTTAAAGCAAGTAAACCACTAAAATTAAATTTAATACCAATTGCTGCAATAGTTCACTTAAAATAGTGCTTAAAATATGTGAGGTGCCACGCCCACTGATGCAATGCCGTCGATATCATTTAATTATAAAGCTTAAAATAACTGACATCTATAC
This sequence comes from Meiosimyza platycephala, assembly GCA_963662105.1. Lineage (NCBI taxonomy): Eukaryota > Metazoa > Arthropoda > Insecta > Diptera > Lauxaniidae > Meiosimyza > Meiosimyza platycephala. The sequence goes on from OY759210.1 coordinate 89,055,192, forward strand.
ACCAAATTTTATGATGATTACTCTCATAGCACACTATGTGTCTATAACATTAAAATTTTTTTTCTATGGGAGGTGCTACACCCACTGCGCCAAATTGTTTATAAATATTGTGCGCTATCCCACGCCTTTTAATGACTTTTCCAGTATTCTGGGTAAGCTTGTGTTGATGATCGCTTTTACCGGCATCATCTCTTAAGGGGGCAGGTCCAGTCATGGCCGTGAAAATTAGAGCATTTTCAATAATTTTTTTTTGGTATTAATTTAATTTATTTAATAAAAGTGATAATGTGGAATTATTACATAATGTTTTAACTTGGATAAGAAAAATTAATTAGTTAAATAAGTAATCTAGTGCCTGATCGAAGGTTTTTTTTTTTTGTTAATCAACAAAATGGCGGCTTCAGGAACATTTACCTCCAGATTGTTGGTAAAAAACCAACAGTTAATTGTTCATAAAAAATCAATTTGAAAAAAAAAAACGAGTTGAAAGCCCTGGCAGATATTACTCTTACGTATATTTTAGTTGTAAAAATTGTATTTTTATAATTAACTTTAAAAAAAAAAAAAAAAAAAAGTCCTTCGATCTGGCACTAGATTTTTATGTTTTTCAAAAAATGTGTAAATTTCATTGAAATCTATCCAGCCGTTTTCGAGTTACAGTGGTCACCGGTTCCGAAAATATAGTTTTGAGAAAAACGCATTTAAAGTTTTACACTCGGTACTCCTGTAAGAGCCTTAGAAAAACTGAAACCCAGCCCAATCCTAATTTGGTTCATATGTGCAAAAAATCACCAAAATTCATCAAATTACTGCTTTTTGAAAAATAGGCTTGGACAAATTTACATAGGGCATTGGTGGTAGGCGTTTCCGTGCACCGATTTTGCCCATTTTCAATAGCAAACAGCTTGTAAGAAGGTGTAACCTATGTGTTAAATTTCATTGAATAAACTTGTTTGTTTTTCCGTAAACGTGATTTCAACAGACAGACTCACAGTCAGAAGGACATAACTAAATCGAATCAGATGATGACGATGATTAAGAATATATACATTTTTTAATACCTGCCACGCCCCCTTTTATGCATTAAAAACGGCATGATAAAGTGAATATACCCTTTGCGTAGGGTATAAAATTAAAAAATTAAGGACACAGTTGGTTCTCGACAGTGTTTTATTTTGTGTACCTCTGCATAGGGTATAAAACAATATTTAAATTAATCAAAAACTATTACACCAAGTTGATATCGGTCGATGTTCCATTTACATTTATGACTCATTTGTGAGCGCGGTTTAGTGACGCATCATCAAAAACTTAATAGTCTGGACTCCACATCATTAAATTTTCGAATACGAGCATAAGTATCTATCGTAAGAAGCACTGTAGACAAAATAATTTTTATTACGCCTGGTAATTTTTTTATCATTCCTCAGATTATTCTATACAAAGTAAAAAAACTAAAATCCTATTTTAATATTGAAACATTATTTGTACAATCCACAAAAGTTAATGGGAAAGTACAATTTAAAATTTTTAAAAAAAAAAATGTATACCATTTATTTTATCGTTTTGGCTTACATTTGTACGTACAAAATTGGTTTAGAAGTCAACTTAACATAAGTTTTATTTCATTGCAATGCAATTTTTCGGTTCATTTCACATAAAAATTGCAAAAATTTTATGCGAACAAATATGATTTGAATAAGGAAGGCCACGAAGTGAAATAAAGAAATATGAAGAAGAACTGACTGTGTGAAAAAAAAAATAAAAAGTTTTCTAATGCACTACACACCGTCTTCCACTTTATATTGAGTTTATGCTAAGAAATAAATAAGCTGATAACTTTTAATTTAAAATTGGAATTCAATTTTAAGATGCTTGGAAACTTTAACACAAATAAAAAACTTAAAAATGATGGGCTTTCATGAGTTATAACTTCTTTAATAATAAAAACTTTCCTGACTTTACTTAAGATGTTAGATAAATCAGCTCCTTTAAAATTGATCAAATTGAAAACTTTTACATCTCTCTTCAGGATCAACTGGAATGGGATCAACGCCTATCTTTAATGAGTGATATTTTTCAAATTTAAGCTAATGGTTCAAAAATAGGGCTCATATTATCAAATATAGTCACCCGGCCGAAATGAATTATAAAAATCTCCGGCCGAACTAGGGTTAAATAATTTAATTTAATGATCCGTTAATTTTTATCAGTGTTAAAAAGCCAAGTTAAATTTTATATCTTTTGTTTCACAATTTACTGCTAACCACTAGCGCCATTTTGCATAATTAAGCCAACACGTGAGCATATCCAATAGCAACAGCAGCATCTGAAAAAAAAAAAAAAGTTAATGCAGCTTCATTAACTGCGTAATTGCAAAATTTTCCTTTCTCCCGCAACAAAACGGAAATGTCCTGGTATAAGCGCGCGCTATAATTTAAATGTACTGTTTTCCGCATTATAACGTACATCCGGATGATGATGCGGTTGACAATCGACACGGCATTTCAACCGCACTGAAGGGGACACTTTAATGTTTTTAATTGTTTTCAATTCAATCGGCAATTGCAAGCCGCAACAATAAAAAATAGTAAATGATTAACAAATAGTTTTGCTTTAAAATGTTCTCTGTTATTGTATTTTATGATTTAAATCTGGCTCTCTATACAAAAACGCTGTGAATAATTTAAAGAATTTTGATCTCTGCAAAATATTTTTGCAACTTAAATGCATTCATGACATTCGTGCATTGTCAGCAAAAGCATATGGTGTTAAAGAAAAGCCATACAAAGGACACAAAGGATATGCTTGAATATACTTTAATTTCATTTTGTGGTGCATTCATGCATAAGCCACATGAAAGACAGATTTTTACACAATAATATTGAACTACTTAAGTGCTGCTTCATATACTACACACAAAGGCACAACCTCAGTGTCCATTTTAAACAATAGATATTAAATAAATGCACATGTAAGAACTCACTCCTGCTGCTTTTTGAAACATGAGCAGAGCATATAAGTCTTTTGTTTTTGACATTACAAGTTGACAAGTATGTAATACCTCAAATGAAATCAAAGAAGATCAAACACCTTACCCATTGCAGATATCGAGCAGTGGTTAACTTTAAGTAATTTTTTGGGTAAATTCAAAGATGATGAGCTTAAACACAACTACAATGAAATATTTTTAAAAAAGAAAAAAAAAAATCAAATGAGATAACTAAGTTCTATTGCCTTACGCCGCATAACTTTACCAACAACAAACAAAAAGTCAGCTCTCTAAGTTCACCAAATTGCTGAGTTAGTGGCAGCTCTAGACAAAACCCACTGCACGACATTTAGTTTTTGGGGGACTAGTAGCAGCAGTTCTCGAGAGAAGCGGCAGTAACAAAGAGTTAGAAAAGAAGCTAAGAATCGAAGCAGAATTACCTTATTGTGTAGAAGATTACCATTTTTCCGAAGATGTCGGTTCCTTATTACAGTTTGTGACTTTAAAAATTCCTCCACCTCACTAGGTAATCAATTACGCTGATCTTAAATTCAAAAATTTCCTTGAAGGGGTGATCCATCTAGCGTTAGGAATTTGAAGTACGGATATTTTCGAGTGTGGCAACTCAAATGCCATACGTATTATGACAGAAAGATAGCTTTCTATCTTTCGCTATAGATATGGGTAGATATATATTTCAACAAAGTTGGGAAGCAATAAAAATTCACTTGACAAATTGGAAATTTTCTACCGAAACTATAAGAAAATTACGTTACAGATTCTCGAAGCTCATGTCCAACTCGGTGGTTGCGTATATAAGCGGGTTTCTCGAGACAAGTGTACTAGTAGTTTTTAATTAAGGTCTAGTCACCTAAGTAGAATAGCGTGTAATTCTTTCAGCAGAACAGAAAGTGTGTTAACCTCCTCAAAAGATAGTGCAATGAATTAAGGCTTAACAATAGACTCTCGAGATGAAACTTTTTGCAAAATACTTCGCTGGACGACGAAAAAGCTACTAACAGGCATATTGATAAACGTTGATATAATTGATTTAGGACTTTTTACTTTAAGTATCATCAGAAATGGCATTGGCTATTAGAGGTCTGCGTGAGGTTGCTCTCACAACCGATCAGTGTGCTTGCTGTCGAGTGCAATTATTCTGTTGACATTATGCGAGTCATCAGTAGACTCACACAAAACAGAACTACTGAACTTATGATTCGTTTGCACTCTGACTCGTTTTGATTCGTATTTCGGTGTCATTGTTCTCAAAGCCAAACAAATACATTTACAACACCGAATATGAGAAAAATACAAAACATATAAAACATTTACAAGTAACTGTTAAGAGACTTGGAAAATTTTGAGCCAAATAATGAAAACTTAAGTTGATTCGATCTGGACGAAAGTAGTGTCAATTGTTGGATTCTAGGAATGGTCATAGAAACGGTCAATAAATCGAGCTTGTATTCCGAACTGTACTAGAAAAAGCCAACGCAGTAAAAGACATCAAGTCACTCAGTAACGAATGCAATAAACTACGAGTGCTTCATCTCGCAGAACATTGTATTTGTGAGGGCAGCACTCATCACGCTTGCTTGTTAATTTTTTTTGCTTTGATTTGATTCATGAGTTGTGTTCGGCACGAAAAGCTCATAATTGTGCCGAATGGCTTGATGATCGTTTCAAGCGCACTCACGCAGCCCTCTATTGGCTATATCACTTTTTGATTGTGAAAGCCTACAGATTTACGAATTTTGAACATAAATAACGATTTCAGTACTCATTCAATTTTTGTGTAAGATTTTTGAATGATGATTCTGAAAATAATATTCAAATCAAATCAAATCTTTTTTGGTCCACTGATTCCAAAATTTGTGTTCGTTTGAACTTATTATATCATAATACTTATCATGTTTCTCTTTTTAAAAAAATATTGTAATATCTGATGGAACTATTCCGGAGCAGGATTATTTAAGCGCAAATTTATAGCTGTTTACACTTCACTCGACTTTGAGTAAAATCAAATCCTCACCACTATAACAAAATTTAAGCTTAAACTCCAACTTTAAGTTAAACAAAATAATCTCTTTGCAATATTTAAGTGTTTTTTTTTTTCTCTATACAAACTTATGTTTATTTGCTTCAAGCTCTTTCACTTTCACTCTGAGACAAAAACAAAAAGATAAATAGCTTTACTGATGTATACTGCAGTAGCAATTCAATTGGACATGTCAACATCATCATCAGCTAAAGTTACTGGCAAATGCGTTTTACTAACCATGCAACATTTCTCTCAACTCATCAGTCCTAGTGACTGTACTAGTGTTTTCGTTGCTTCTTCAATACAAATTGTTGCAATTTGTATGCTGCTACTTTGAACGATTTTGCGACAAAAAAGACAAACTGCTAAATTTTGCTTACAGAAGGATGTAACCATGCAAAAACTTTGGCGTATTTTCGTAATTTTGTATATAAAGATTATTAAATATATTTCATGTATTTTACAACGATTTTATAGAAATATTGATCATTTTTAAATTTAATTTTATCAATTCTCAAAATGAGGTGCGTTTGAGAAAATGTCAAACCTTCAAATCCCATATGTTTGGAATTTTTTCCAGTTGTGCTACAGTGGGCTGCAAGTGCAGTTGTTTGTTGAATTGATTTGTCAAGTGCTTTTTGGACAGATCTATACCCTGTCCGTAATTTTGTATTAGTTGTTCCAACATATACTTTATTGCATATATTGGCGGTTTCTATAAGCTTTGAAATTAAATGGATTTCGACGGGATTGCATTACGGGGCGTGGCATTTCCCATAGAAGCAAAAAACCTTTGTGTTATATTTGGTGTATTATAAGAGTAATTCTAACAAAATTTGTTATAGAGATGTCGATTACTATAAGTTCTAAAATTAATTGGATTTCGAGTGGATTGAATCAGTGGGCGTGGCACCTCCCATACAAGCAAAAAACGTTTTGTGTTATATTTAGTGTGCTATGAGAGTTATCTTTTTAAAATTTGGTATAGAGACGTCTGAAATTAAAAGGACTTGCATTCAGTGGGCGTGGTACTTCCCATTATAACAAAATGTTGTAAGTGGGTCATTTTGTTTCAACTTTTTTTAACCTTTTTCAACTGATTTCAACATTTTCCGTATTTTTCCGACTTTGTGATACTCATTCAACTTTTTTCGACTTCATTCAGTTTTTTTTTAGAGATATTCAATTTTTTCGAGATTTTCAACCTTTTTCAACTTTATTCAACCTCATTCAATTTTTTCGACATTTTCAACTTAATTCAACTTTCCTCGACTTTTTGAACCTCATTCAACTTTTTTAGAGTTATTCAACTTCTTTCAACTGTTTCAACATTTTTCAACCTCTTTCAACTTTTTTCAACATTTCCAATATTTTTTTGACTTTTTGAACGTCATTTAACTTTTTTGACTTTTTGAACCTCATTCAACTTTTTCAGAGTTATTCAACTTTTTTCAACCGTTTCAACATTTTTCAACTTCTTTCAACTTTTTTCAACATTTTCAATATTTTTCCGACTTTTTGAACGTCATTAAATTTTTTTAGAGTTATTCAACTTCATTCATTTGTTACAACCTCTTTCAACTGTTTTCAACATTTTCCGACTTTGTTAACCTTATTCAACTTTTTTGACTTTTTGAACGTCATTCAACTTTTTCAGAGTTATTCAACTTCTTTCATTTGTTACAACCTCTTTCAACACTTTCCGACTTTGTTAACCTTATTCAACTTTTTCGACTTTTTGAAACTCATTCAACTTTTTTAGAGTTATTCAACTTTTTCAACCGTTTCAACATTTTTCAACCTCTTTCAACTTTTTTCAACATTTTCAATTTTTTTTTGACTTTTTGAAAGTCATTCAAATTTTTTAGAGTTATTCAACTTCTTTCATTTGTTACAAGCTCTTTCAACTTTTTTAAACATTTTCCGACTTTGTTAACCTTATTCAACTTTTTTGACTTTTTGAAACTCATTCAACTTTTTTCGAATTCTTCAACTTCTTTCAACTGTTTCAACTTTTTTTAACATCTTTCAACTTTTTTCAACATTTACAATATATTTTTGACTTTTTGAACGTCATTCAACTTTTTTAGAGTTATTCAACTTCTTTCATTTGTTACAACCTCTTTCAACTTTTTTCAACATTTTCCGACTTTGTTAACCTTATTCAACTTTTTTGACTTTTTGAAACTCATTCAACTTTTTTAGAGTTATTCAACTTTTTTGAACCGTTCCAACATTTTTCAACCTCTTACAACTTTCTTAATTTTTATTTTCGGCTTTTCAACTCTTTTCAATGTTTTTTAAATATTTCAACTTATTCAATATTAGTCAACTTTTTTCAACGAATTGCATATTTTTTCTATTTTTTCAACTGCAAAACGAAAAACCGAACAGTGGCCGGTTTCCTGGTACTACAATACTACAGGACTACAACTGCAATACAGTTCATATTTATATTTATTAAATAAGATACATATGCTTTAAAATCAAAAATCATAAGACTTTAACAAATTAAAATTGGGAAAAGGATCAATTGGAGACATCTAGTTTACTGCTTAAGCCTCAGTTTCTGATCAGCGCCTTTGGCCAGGTCCAGATGGATCTTCTGCTGGTGATTTGCCCTTTTGAAGTTCCGCTTATGAAGGTGTTGATCTGAACAAACAAACGAAATATATTTTTAGTATTAGCATGTAGTTAAAATATTAATTTAAAAATAAAGGCCCATAATTAAAGTCGCAAAATCAAATGCGCTCTAGTTAAAACCTAGTTTTAAATTAAAAGCACATTTCATTTATTTGGCAATACATCATAAATCATCATATGTTAATCTTTTCTTTTAAGTTTTTTTAATATATAAAAAATTTTGTAAGTAGTTCGAATTTATTTTATTGTTTGAGCAAATTGTTTTTATTAAATGTAATTTTTATTTTTAAGTCCTTTTACTTTCCTTATATGGTCACACAAAATTCAGTTTTGAGAAACATCTAAACACCAGTTGAATTAAACGTAAGAAACTGAGTTGAATAAAGAAAAAAACCTTTTTTCATTAAAGTTATCTTGTCTCTTACACGAATAGCACTCTGTTACTTTTCACTTGATTTTACCATTATCTACAACTTCATTAACAGCAGCAACACCATCACCATCAACATCACCAGCAACATTTTAACCTGGGCATCTGAGTTATCATTTAATTTATGTACGTAGTTAAAATCATCAAAGCACTTCAATTACGCGGCTCGTTTTATGTAATCAAAGTCAGCGCGCTATTTTCATTTTATATTAGTGGATTACCTTAAGTACAGGATGGATGATATTTTTTTAAGGACTGTGGAAGAATTGCGTGATATCAAAGTGATAAAATAAAATCATGAAAATGATGTAGTGTTTGTAATAAAATGAATGTTATTCAACAATATGCTGATTGTATGCTCAAAATTTGCGATAGACAAAGACATAGAATGATATGTACATATATAAAGAAAACATTATGGAGTTTAACGTTCTTAGAGTGAAAAGTATTTTCTTTCTAGAATATCAAAACAAATAAAAATCGTAGAGTTGAAAACATAAAAAAATGTAGTGATAGCTTATTGTTAGTGACAATAAATAAAGGATTTTTTTTTAAATACACAGGCTGAGCTGTTCCGCGGAACTGTACCTTTCTGAAGTAATGGCTGCTATTGTATATTTTTATTTAGTAAAATATTCCAGTCTTTATCTGTGTGATCTTCAATTAATATGCTTTGTATGTATTTTTTCGTAAAAAATCTTCACACCAGTGAAGGAATTTTCAGTACATTTGCGTCCTGAAAATTCATCGTCGGTACATTCGACAAGTTTTCAGTACATTCGGTACATTTGACGCACTTTTAGTACATTTGGCGAATTTTAAGCAAATTTTCAGTACATTTTCGGTATATTTGGACAATTCATAATAATAACCTTTTTTTTTTAAAGTGAATGAAAATAATAGCAATGAGCAAATTTTTAATAATGATTTTGTATGGTAAATGAAAAACTTCAAATAATCGCTATGTGATTTTGTAATTTAATGTGAGAAATGTCTCATTTTACTAGGGTTTCTGAGATGAGAGAAGTGATGACCTATTTGTTTGGTTAGTAATTTGTTAAGAAAGATTTCGTACATCTTAGCAAAATTGGGTGTTCGAGACAAAAAGTACATTCGGCTTTTAAAAAAAAAAATTCATGTCTCGATTCAGTACATTTTCCCCAAATGACATCACTGCTTCACACTCCTTACATTCGTGAAAAATTTAGTCATTCTCAGAATTCATAATTTTATAATTTTATTTCAATTACAAACTCAAAAAAAAAAATTTTTAAAAGCTATTAAAAAACTTAGTTTTTGTCATGTCTCCCATAAGGTAAATATCTTTATGTGAAGATATTGATACTTATGAGAAAAAATAACTTATTTACATATATGAGACGTTCTTTTACAAACCGAACGAATTTTTACAAAAATTGTGCTGAGACATTTTTGATTTGGCTAAAATTTTTTTTATGGGTTCTGTATCGAAAAAGAAGAGACTCCTCGATTACGTGGATTTTTTTAAAAAAAAATTTTTTTTTTTTTTCAAAATAGTGCATATTCAAATTTTGATAATTTCGTGATTTTTGGCTTGGAGGCTCACTTTCATAAATTCATAACTCATAACTAATAATAGTTTTCCCATTAAAAAAGTTTGTTTTCGATAGGAAATATGACGTAGAACACGATGGTTGTATTAAAAACTTTATATAGGGTAGGGAAAATTCCTAAAAATCAATTTAAACATTTAAATTGTTTATAACCATATTAATTTTTAAATAAATTAAAAAAAAAAAATATTTTTGTATTAAAATTCAGCTTCAGCTTCAAAATGAAAATAAAATTAACTTTCTTACTTTAACAGAACCGGAGTTATGAATTTTTGAAAGTGAGTCTCCAAGCCAAAAATCACGAAATTCTCAAAATTTGAATTCGCTCTATTTTGAAACAAAACTTTTTTATTTTTAAAATCCTCGAATACATAACTCTTCTTTTTCGATATAGAATCCAAAAAAAAAAAATTTCAGCCAAATCAAAAATGCGTCGTCGGAATAGTGTTCGGTTTGTAAAAGACTGTTTCATATATGTATATTCTCCATATACTTAATTGGCAATTGTATTCTAAAAATATAAATATAAAATGTAAATTTCTTTTCGTGTCACCTTTTTGCGAATGAGTTTGCTAATTTAAAGTTTTTCGCTTATAATTATGATTCTTAACTAAACTTTCTGACAACACATAAATGTAAATTCATTTAAGTTGCGTTCAAAAGGCTTTGTAACGAATTTATTTTCCTTTAAGTGTAAACAACCTCGCATATATATTCTTAGTAAAAAAAGTAATAAATAATAAAAAATGTATAATTTTTCCATACGCACATATAAAAATCAAACAAATCTTCTATGAAATACTTTTCTATTTTTGCTAACAGTATTCGACAGAACTAAGCTCATCAATATGAACTGAGCTGTTGAGCTCTTAATAAATTTATATTTCAACTAAATTGAAAGATATAAGAAAATTGAATTTATTATGTCGCTTATATCGCACAAGATTCATGCTGCATGAAATTGTTACTTTCAAAATCATCACCCATTAAATTATGTTCGTAGCTATATTTATCCGCTATTAACATTGCAATGTCATAAGGAACTAAACTACTAAGCCAAAGGAATATAACATTCAACATGGCGTAACTTTGAAACCTTTGGCATACTAAAACTACTGCTGTCTTTTTTTTATCGCTTATTGTTATTGTAGCGCAGTATAAATCTATCTATGATAGCGAAAGCTAAAGCGTAATAAATCTTTTGCTGGATTGCTGTCGTTGTAAAATATTTTATGAATGCATATCTGATTTGTTGCATTAAAGAAGTAAAAAGCTTCGCTGGCTTATATTCCAAAAGTTAAAGCATACTATTAGATAGTTTCTTTTGATATTTATAATTTTATTTTGATTGTTAAGGTGGCACCAAAATCTGAAATCTGCAATATTCCTGCTTTTGTTGCACACGTTAATTTTTGGTAATTACGCACTTAATTTACTATGAGTCTTTAAGGATTTATTTTTTACAAGCTTTACAATGAAAATATATAGTGGCGAGCACGTGTGGATACATGTGGATCGCATTTGACTTTATGTAGCTCTAGAACTCTTAAAAATACAACATATGCTACCAAATTTTTTTTTTTTTTGTTAAATTCTTTATTAATCAAAAAAATGCCTTTTTTCTTAAGAATTAACCTATCCCCCCCCCCCCCCCTTAGTATTAAGTCCCAAAGCTCTTGACTTTAATAACATTGTTCACTCGCCTGGGCATGCTTTTGGCCACTTAGTTTGAATCTGGGACCTAAGCTCGTCTGAGTTCTGTGGTGGATTATCGAAACGTGACGTTTAATTTTTTTTTTTTTAAACCATAAATTTTCGATGGAGTACAGATCTTGGCTTAGAGCTGGCTACTTCATCGTCTTAAATTGTTGACTCTTAAGCCAATTTTTAGCAATGTAAGCGGTGTGTTTTGGGTCTCCATCCTGCTGAAAAAAGACTTCGTTTTCTGGGTAGAAAGTCTAGTAGATTCTGCTCTAAAGTACGAAGATAATATTCTTCTTTCATATTGCCAAAAATATTTCACTACCAGCCCGCTATTCCACCATGGAAAGCAGCCACACACCATCAACTTACTTCCTCCATGCTTCATTGTTTCACGTAGTGCTTCTGCAATGTTTCATATAGGCGGTACCAGTAGCATTGTTTACTATCTGACCGAAAGCGCTTATTTCGGTCTCGTCTGACTATATGACCCTATTCCATTCGTCTAAGCTTCAATTTTTAAAATGATGAGCAATGCCCATATGAAACATTGCAGTGCGAATTTACAAGTCTAGCTCTCCTTAGATTGAAAGAAATGAACATACCACCTTTTGCATTATCATCTGAAGTTCTCAAAAAAGAGAATTTATTGAAACTAAGCAAAATGACATAAATATCCTTCATATGAAAAGAATGCAAACTTAAAAAATGGTCCAATTGACAAAATTATCTTAATAAAAATGTGTAGGCAAAATCAAGCAATGCATAATCGCACAAAGATTACTTAAAATTATAAGCAAATACCGCTCAGTAATGGAGATGTCAAAGCTATTTCAAACAGAAATCATCCAAGTTGTTAGCAATATAAATAAGAAATAATAATGATCAATCAACTTTTCTGTGTAGTTCCAACATGCACTCATCCATGACACTTAAGCGCAAATAGTTTTTTCACAAGTCAACGATGTCCTGTCGCAGCACATCTTTGACTGTATTGTACACCCACCCACCAGTCAGTCAACTAATGCAAATACATAGCAAATACAATGCAAACTATGTCATTAGATGAAGTAGCCATGAAATTGAAATGGAATTGTAAAATAAACGAGAGCATTGGGAGTTGTAAGAATATAAAGTTGTATTGTCAATGTCAATTTGACTTTGCGATAGCACATTAAAAAAGAAACAAGTGGATGGAATTTAATGTAGTGGAAAATGAAATAATTTTCTTGTAGATAATAAAGTTGACATTTGATAAATTAAAGGAAGAGCATTAGAAAAATGAAAGTGAATTTATATTAGTTAAGCACTTAAATAATGCGACAATTTTCATTTCATTCGTACATTTTAATATTTAAGTCTACTCATTAAACTTTTAAATTTGAGTATACACACATATTTTTCTAAATATTATGAAGCTTAATTTTAACAGCTTGGGACTCAACAATTTATGTAAGTTAAAAAAAATAACAAATGAATGTGTTATCTTTGACTTAAATAGCCTAGCAATTGTGTGCAATGTAATTAAACCGCTTTAAATAAATGTCTCAGCTAAGCGTCGGCAAAATTTTTCCCTAAAGCTGGTCATAATCATTTCAGATATTTGCATAAAATTTTGTTCCATTACATAAAGTAATTTCCTTATTATTACTATAACATATTTTTCTTGATTTAAAGCTTTCAGCTAAATAGCTTAAAAGTCTAATAGCGGTAGCAGCTAAACTATATTTTTATATTTGTATTGGAAATGCAAGGCTAACTATTTTTTTTTTCTTCTAGAAATGGTCTCTGTTTTTCCTAGTATTTTTGAGAAATTTAGTTACACTACATCAAATAACTCTGTTAATATATCGTTTTATATTCATATATAACATGTATTGGCGGTAAGCGTGTCCGTTCACCGATTTTGCCCAAGAAATTTGTGAGAAGGCGTAGCGGGTGTGCTACATTTAATTTTATTAACTTTCTTGAATATTCGTGAATTTTGCATTCAAACAGACATGGCGAAATTGAATCAAGGACTGACGCTGATTTATAATATATATACTTTTCAATAACTGCCACGCCCTTTTTTTTGCGATACACACGGAATGACAGAGTGTATATACACTGAGTGTAGGGTATTAAATCTTGTTATCATATCGTATGTTGATATCTGAACGACAAAATGATTATCAAATTTTTTGAAGTGTTATCTTTAATCTCTCCAAAAAACAAAATCTATGTTGAACTTTAAAAATCATAAAAGACATAATTGTCAAGTTATCTTTGTTCTTTATTGAAACTTTGTGAATAGTAAAATAATGTCTTGTAAAATTTTTAGTATCAAATTGCCATTCAACTAATTAACAACAGCTCTCTCTGCGTTGCCGTACCCAAAATATTTGAAATATTGGCAAAGAAGATAATTTTTGAGAATAATGAATCCATTAACATCTTATTATGATGAGCACAACCAAATCTGGAGTGGTGAAAAAATTAAGCCATATTATCATGATGACTGTTCGATAGGCACAATTGTGTTTAAAACAATGAAAACTAATCCGAATAAGGTTATTCAAGTAAGTTAAATGATGAAAATTAAAGTCAAAGCTGCGTAAGTGAGAAATATGACGGTCGATAATCCAATATGGTGGTCGAATTTTTAAAAGTCAACCAAATTTGGTACTAGCGCACTAGAGGGTTAAGCTCTACAACTCTCGCTAAGATAGATTCGATTGTATGTTTTTTTTTTGTGAAATTTCAGAGTAATTTCGTTATAGATTTTTGACAAAGATGGCGTTACAATGACCAATAGCGAAGCTTTGACTGCAGCCGTTCGCATTGCGCAACATTTCAAAACCATGGGATTACGTCAAGCTGACATCGTTGGTATTGTAGCTAGAAATTCAACATACGTGATGCCTGTTGCAGTGGCATGTTTTATGAATTGTACATCATTTCACGCTGTAAATCCAATAAATGATGAAAGTAAGTTGACTTTTTACAAGACTTTTATAATATTTTAAATCGACATAGACTGGAGTCGGAATAAGTTGCTCAAATACTTTAGATGTAGTTTTTTTATAACGAAATTTTGTAAATCCGCTTGGGCACTGCATCTAATGTGTGCGGAAATGTTTTAATATTTTCACAAAAACGTTCATAAATATAAAGCTCTGCAACTCATTTTGCCAGTATGGTGCTTGTATTGATGACTGCTTTCAGTATCATAATCTTTTAAAATTTTGGTTGGTTTCGATTTCGAGTAATATTAAAATAGATATGTCTTAGGTGCCAATTGATAGCGTTTTGAGTGTTTAAGTTGTATGGAAGGTGCCGCAATCTTGTTTTAGTTTTTGAAACTTAGTGTTTGACTTTTTTTCTTTTTAGAAACTCTAACGCATATTCTTGAATTAACCAAACCTAAAGTTATCTTTTGCGATGTTCAAGACTATGATGTAATACGGTCTGCTACAAAAAAGTTTGCGCCACATATATATACCCTAAGAGATCATATCGATGGTGTTTCTGGAGTACAAGACTTGTTGTCACCTACAAAAACAGAATATTTTTATAGGTTAGCTCTTTGCATACTACTTCAATCAGAAAATTATTTATTTATTTAAACTCCATTATTTATTTAGACCAAAATCGCTACTAAAGGGTGGTGATCAAACAGTTGCAATACTCTGTTCCTCTGGCACCACTGGCCTGCCAAAAGGCGTTTGCATTTCAAACCACAGACTGCAGGCTATGACAGAGTAAGTGACTTTAAATATGTACCTACCTATCTTCATCAAGTAATATACACATGTAGTTAAAATTTTGATTTTCATCTCTACATCAGGAACAGTTTCTATACAAGCGAAAAAGTAATTTATTCTTCAACTGGAATCGACGGGATCAGCGGTTTTATAATGATGATTGCTACCTGTACGGTAAGCTGCACTCGCATAATAAGTGACAAACCATTTTTTGCAGAGGATTTTGTTCAATTGGTTAAAAGATATCAAATAAGTTATTCATTTCTGGCACCACGTATTGTAGCTTCACTCATTCAATGTTCTACAGCCACACCTGCGAGCCTGGCATCTATACGTAACTTCGCCATAAGTGGTGGCGTAGTACCATTTAGCTCATTACAGGCACTGCAGTGTATTGCTAATAATGCAGTTATTATTTTTGGTTACGGCATGACGGAAATCAGTCCTGTTGCCTTTAACTACGGCCTTGACAGAAAAAATTCCTCAGGTAGACTTTCGCGAGGAGTACGTGTTCGGATCGTCGATGATGATGGTAAGAATTTAGGACCCAATGAAAATGGAGAAATTTGTGTACATCAGAAAAGGGGTTGGAATGGCTACTACGGAAATTCGATGGAGTCACAACAAGCTTTAGATACGGAGGGCTGGTTTCACATAGGTGATGTGGGATATATTGATGAGGAACATTTTCTGTATGTTGTCGACCGTAAAAAGGAGATATTGAAGTATCAGGAAATGAGCTTTTGGCCCACAGAGATTGAAAATTGTATTACAGAATTACCAGATGTAATAGATGCATGTGTTATTGGTGTTTTCGATGAGGTTGATGGAGATCTAGCGGGTGCTCTAGTAATTAAAGCGAAAGATAGCTCTCTGAGTGCAGAGAATATTAAAGATTATATAAAGAAGCAGTTGGTGATGCCGCATAAGCAATTGAATGCGGGTTTAATTTTCGTTGAAAAGTTGCCGCAAAATGAAAACGGAAAGACTTTAAAGAAGGAGGCCAAAGCGCAATTTATTGCAGCAATGCCAAGCTTCGATCATTAGCTAATTAGGGAAAAAAGTGTAAAGTTAATTTATTTATATATGTATGTTTTCACTTATGTAATATAATGTATTAGAGCAACAAAAACATTTAACAAATTATTATAGTATGTTGACATGTTCAGATATCCTTTAGTAACATCTGCGAGAATTTATGTTTTCGCCAATTCAATTTATTCATTATAACCCTTAAGAGAGGAAATGTTATATTTGCAGTGTTCTTTGCCGGCTCGAGGGAGAGCACAAGCTTTTTTGTGCTCTAACACAAATTTACTTTCGCGATTAAAGGTGAGATATTAGGTGCAGTTATAACATTGTGGGAAACTGCAGCTATAAATTTTCAGACTATGTCGAAAAATTTTTTTGAGAAGTCATTAGTGCGATTTTTAAGGGCGTGTCATCGCCCAATTTTCTAACCCAAACTTTGCTTAGAGCATTCTAAATACCATTAATAGAATTTAAGAGAGAATTACGGCCATTTGTTTGGTACTTCGCTAATTTATATGCGATAGACAAATAACTTTCGGTTTTTCTCATATGGGAGCTTTTGTTCCTAACATTTAAAAATATATGACTTGAATCTGTCAAGGCGTTCAGAAGTTACACGATCACTAACAGATGCACCAACGATTATATATATAAATATATACATATATTTAATTCTCAACATTTCTTCTGGACTATCAGAAGTCATTAGTGGCAATATCCACTCTAGAATTTATCTATATAAATGATCACTTGACGAAGGCTGAAAGTAAACTTAACTTTATGTTACGCAAATTTATTAAGATCAAGAAACTCAGGAAATTTAAGCTTCAAAATGATGACCGTGGGCCTAAAGCTGCAGTTAAATTTTTAGACGGAAGGGAGGATGTTCTTAATTTCAAACTGTGTCTAGAATTTTTTAAGGCTAACAGTCAATAGGAAATTCACATAAACTCGATTATTTTTTTATGTTCACTATTACTTTATAATGAGCCGGAATGGCCTTGCATTTATTTAGTAATGTTTTTTTGAATTAACGTGTTTAAAAATCTGTATACGTTTACTGTATTACTGAAAAAATGCACTGTAATACAAATCTATTTTTTGGAGATTATTATTATTATTATTATTATTATATATAGTTCATATACCTGGCTATAACATCTGCAGGTTGGACAAACTTAATGGCAGGGCTGGGAGCTTTGTTGCTTTGTATATCTCGAAGAAAATTAAGTACAAAGTTGTGAAGGTGGTTGTGGATAATATTGATTTTCTGACTGATGTTGCTTATATGGTGACCTCCAAACACTTGAAGAATCGATATCAGATCTGCTCCCTCGCTATCAAAATATTTTTCTATTGGGAGAGTTTAACTGTAAGTTGTTTGATCTTCCCATAACCCATCGATTTAAATCTAATTTGCTGGATGGGGTGAGTGACACAATTGAGGGGTATAGTTTTCTTTTTCTTCTCAAATACTTTGTTGCTTTATGAATTAAGTAGTAGTATAATGTATTATGATTTATAATTATTATTTTTTTTTTGTTTTTTCCATTTTTGCACATTAGCGAATAAATAAATAAAAAGTGTAGGGTATAAAATCTGGATATCATATCGTATGTTGATATCTGAACGACGAAAAGATTATCAAAACTGTTGGGATGTTATCTTTTATCTCTAAGTATAAAAATCATAAAATATAAAACATGTTCAAGTATATGGTCATCTTTAATATTTATTTAAACCGATGTTTTGGATAATTTAGATTCTATAAAAATGTGGAATAAAATTGCAAAATTTTTAGTGTTAAATTGCCATTCAACTAACTAACAATAGCTTTTTCTGAATTGCTGTTATCATTTTTGAGAATGTTGAATCCATTAATATTTTATGACGAGCACAACAACATCTGGAGTGGTGAAGAAATGAAGCCATATTATCATGATGACTGTTCGATAGGCACAATTGTGTTTAAAACAATGAAAACTCATCCGAATAAGGTTATTCAAGTAAGTTAAATGATGAAAATTACAGTCAAAGCTGCGTAAGTGGTTGTCGAATTTTTAAAAGCCAACCGATTTGCATCAAATTTGGTACTAGCGCACTAGAGGGTTAAGCTCTTCAACTCTCGCTAAGATAGACTCGAAAGATTTTTTTTTGTGAAATTTCAGAGTAATTTCGTTATAGATTTTTGACAAAGATGGCGTAACAATGACCAATAGCGAAGCTTTAACTGCAGCCGTTCGCATTGCGCAACATTTCGAAACCATGGGATTACGTCAAGCTGACATCGTTGGTATTGTAGCTAGAAATTCAACATACGTGATGCCTGTTGCAGTGGCATGTTTTATGAATTGTACACCATTTCACGCTGTAAATCCAATAAATGATGAAAGTAAGTTGACTTTTTACAAGACTTTTATAATATTTTAATCGACATACACTGGAGTCGGAATAAGTTGCTCAAAAACTTTAGATGTAGTTTTTTTATAACGAAATTTTTTTATAGCGCTTATTTATCCGTTTGGGCACTGTATCTAATGTGGGCGCAAATGTTTTAATATTATCACGAAAACGTTTATAAATATAAGACTCTGCAACTCAATTTGCCTGTATGGTGACTTGGCTTGTATTGATGATTGCTTTCAGTATTATAATCTTTTAAAATTTTGGTAGGTTTTGATTTTGAGTAATATTAAAATAGATATGTCTTACGTGCCAATTTATAACGTTTTTGGTATTTAAGTTGTATGGGATATGCCGCACTCCATTGTCTAACTACGCCAACGTTTCTACATTTTAGCAAAATTTAATTTGAGGCGGCCCTTGGGTGCGATTTTTTATTACACAATGCTTTCTTGTTTTAGTTTTCGTAGCTCTGCGTTTAACTTTTTTTCTTTTTAGAAACTCTAACGCATATTCTTGAATTAACCAAACCTAAAGTTATCTTTTGCGATGTTCAAGACTATGATGTAATACGGTCTGCTACAAAAAAGTTTGCGCCACATATATATACCCTAAGAGATCATATCGATGGTGTTTCTGGAGTACAAGACTTGTTGTCACCTACAAAAACAGAATATTTTTATAGGTAAGCTCTTTGCATACTACTTCAATCAGAAAATTATTTAAACTACATTATTTATTTAGACCAGAATCGCTACTAAAGGGTGGTGATCAAATAGTTGCAATACTTTGTTCTTCTGGCACCACTGGCCTGCCAAAAGGCGTTTGTCTTTCAAACCACAGACTGCAGGCTTTGACAGAGTAAGTGACTTCAAATGTGTACCTACCTATCTTCATCAAGTAATATACACCTGTGGTTAAAATATTGAATTTCGTCTCTACATTAACAACAGTTTTACTACCAGCGACGAAGTAATTTATTCTTCAACTGGGATCGACTGGCTTTCCGGTTTTATATTGATGATTGCTACCTGTACGGTAAGCTGTACTCGCATAATAAGTGACAAACCATTTTCTGCAGAGGAGTTTGTTCAATTGGTTAAAAGATATCAAATAAGTTGTTCAATTCTAGCACCGCGAATTGTAGCTTCACTTATTCAATGTCCTACAGCCACACCTGCGAGCCTGGCATCTATACGTAAGTTACTCGTAGGTGGTGGCGTCGTTCCATTTAGCTCATTACAGGCACTGCAGCGTATTGCCCATAATGCAGTTATTAGTTTTGGTTACGGTTCAACGGAAACCGGTTTTGTTGCCCTTGGCTACGGTCTGGACAGAAAAAATTCCTCAGGTAGACTTTGGGCAGGAGTACGTGCTCGAATCGTCGATGATGATGGTAAGAATTTAGGACCCAATGAAAATGGAGAAAATTGTGTTCATCTGAAACGGGGTTGGATTGGCTACTACGGAAATTTGATGGAGTCACAACAAGCTTTAGACACGGAGGGCTGGTTTCACACAGGCGATGTGGGATATATTGATGAGGAACATTTTCTGTATGTTGTCGACCGTAAAAAGGAGATATTGAAGTATCAGGAAATGCACTTTTGGCCCACAGAGATTGAAAATTGTATAACAGAATTACCAGATGTAATAGATGCATGTGTAATTGGTGTTTTCGATGAGGTTGATGGAGATCTAGCGGGTGCTCTAGTAATTAAAGCGAAAGATAGCTCTCTGAGTGCAGAGAATATTAAAGATTATATAAAGAAGCAGTTGGTGATGCCGCATAAGCAATTGAATGCGGGTTTAATTTTCGTTGAAAAGTTGCCGCAAAATGAAAATGGAAAGACTTTAAAGAAGGAGGCCAAAGCACAATTTATTGCAGCAATGCCAAGCTTCGATCATTAGCTAATTAGGTAAAAATTTGTAAAGTTCATTTATTTACATATGTATGTATGTTTTTACTCATGTTATGTAATGTTTAAGTGCAATAAAAACATTTAACTCTCCAATGAGCGGTGACGTATGAGGTGGTATATGGAGCGTAAAAGGTCTGAGCAGACCCATACATATCTAATGCATATATGTCCTATAGCTATAGGCAGGTGATTACAGGTGTGCTAAGTGTGTGATCGTGTGTTCGTATATTTGTATAGTATTCATGTATGTGTGTGGGTGTATGAAAATATAGTAAGAAAAGGTGTTTTAGTCCATTTGAGAAGGTTCGGGTACCTTAATTTTTCATCCGATAAAACTTTATTATATAGAGCATACTGGCTTACATTTGTGCAATTGCATGGAGGTATATCGCACGATTGCATGTGCTGCAATGGTATCGAGTTTTGCATCGCATTTTCGAAGAAGAAGAAGCGGTAGTGGAAGGTGTATGCGGTTGATATCGATGAGCAGGGGCTCAGTAAATGAAGTCATGTGTGAAGTTACCAGCTACCGCGCCAATTCAATGGCAAATTAACGTCAATGATGATGAATGAGGCCAAGCTGGTGAAATCAAGCCAATGACCACCGATTCTTCGAACGCTTAGAAGAATAACCAATCAACATCTGGTCCATTGTGTCGACTATAGTTTAATACTTGAATCTTCTTTATGTATCGATATCACGACTGTAGTGAACGGTGGACAACTTAATTAATGGCTTCTTTAGCTTTTCCATGTAGGAACAAAGTGCAAAGTTATTATTGTAGAAACAAAAGATGGTGATATTCACAGTACGTTTTGAGTCAAGCATTAGAGAAAGGATGAAGGTCTTGTTCTTTCTAACAATGCCTACAAACGCCAAATTTTGCTCCATTAGCATCTCTGCCAAATTATACGATGAAAAAAATTCAGTGTAAAGCGTTTTGCCGCTGACTAAATATCTCTCTATCAATTTCAAGACGACCCATTTTGCTATTTATTATAGAGTCCAAATGGGTGTGGGAGCTGCGGAGCAGTCCCTATTTTTTTTTTTTTTTGACGGCGTCATGAAGGAATAACTCTGGTCTATGTTTGTCCGTAATTTTGTTTACTAGACTGCCTGTCTAACCTAATCAAAGATTCTTCTTATAGCCGGCATATGCATTTCATACTTCAAGTATTTTTTTTTTGGGTCATTTGTATCCAATGAATTCCCTGTTACAAATATTCTCAATATAAGGAAAAAACAAATGAAACTATTTGGAAAAACTTCTTATAAAAACTTAAAAAATTATTTAATTTTATTTTATAGCATGCGTTAATTTTAACAGAATACAACTTTTGATATTAT
The DNA here is from genome assembly GCA_963662105.1 of Meiosimyza platycephala. Classification (NCBI taxonomy): domain Eukaryota; kingdom Metazoa; phylum Arthropoda; class Insecta; order Diptera; family Lauxaniidae; genus Meiosimyza; species Meiosimyza platycephala. Next base: position 89,077,045 of record OY759210.1, read on the forward strand.
ACCAGTTTAACATTATACCCCTAGAGCAGCTACGTCAATATGGAAAATGTTAACTTTTATTACAGTTACTAAATTTTTATACGGAGAATAATTGTATTAGTTTGATTGATCTTAGTAAGTATATGAAAAGTATTTTACATTAACCCAAAGGACAAAGTGAAAGAAAACTTCTGCAAAACTTTTTTTGAAAATCACAATATCAGCTGTTTATGTTTTGATAACAATATTTTCCTCAAAATATAAAGTTCTGCGGGTATATGCGGCATTCTTTGACATTCTTTGTTTTTTATGAATAATGGATATCAATCAAATGCTCCCATTTTTTGTAAAAAACGATAGTTTTTCAGCTAACTGAATTAAAGTCTTAATAAGCACGACAAAATCGTGTGACTGACATATTGAGTTATCAGTTTTAAGTATTGATATCTCGAAAACCAAACGAGATAATGATATTTTTAATAAAACAAGTTTTCGATTTACTTTGACGTCTTCTAATGAAAACCATTATCATACTAAATATATGAAAAGAACTGTTTTCTTTCTCATTTGCCAGCTCTACGGCACTTCATTTGAGCAAAAAATAAACTACAAAGAAATTCCTTTTAGGAAATTTGAACTTGTTACAATAAAAATGGCATTCTATGTTGAACCTCAATATTTTTCTCTCTTTGTATACAAAAAAAAATAAAAACACTTGTATTGAGCACTAGCTAACTAATGAGCATTTTTCCAACACTCACGAACAGGCAGAGCATTTTCATTCAGCGCTAGCGGAAATAAAATATATGGCATAACTAAGAGCGTCAACTTCGGTATTTCATTGCTGTTCTTTTCTCTCATAACTCTGCCAGCGAATACCGAGTATTGGCACACAACTTTTTACTAAAATTTAGTTTTAGCACATCCATCGGGGTGGCATGTTAAGTAAAACGGTATACGTTTAGAGAAACGGGGTTGAAACGTTAAATTGCAAATAATGAGGAAAGAAACGTAAATAAACCGGTATATCAGCTATGTTAAAGTACATTTAAGGATGTAAATTTGATGTACAAAAGTGTTTGGTATTATTTTGAACTAAAAGTTCGCAACAAAGAATGTGTCAGGTTTCAGGTAGTGAGCATTTTGAAATTCCTTTACTGATGTTTTCAAAACGAATTTTAAGTCATGTAATAAACTTTGGAAAATTTTTAAAAAAAAACAATACCTTCTAAAAAGTCTAAATATAGATAAGTTCATCATTTATGTGTACACAAATTTTTACACTCTTCTAGTAAGTTTCGCACTGTGGGGTCAAATCAAATCATTAAGTATCAATTAGCTTTAGTTATAAGCTTATCAAAAATAATCGTATATTGGTAATTGCCACGAAAGTGAAATTACGGAGTATATGAAAGCCAATTGCAGTCACAAATACCAAAACAAGAACCTTGTAATTTCCTTTATCTGCTGTGAGAGTTCAACAGCGAGAGCGATTGATTCTCTCTTACATTTTTGGTATTTAAGATCGACTTGCTCTATTGATACTTTCCCCAATTATTATGCACTGCTACGTTTTTTTGATGTTCTATGGCAAACATGGCCAAAAGAGCTGATTTCGGTAGCTGAAAATTTCTAATCACTTGGTTAAAAGATTCAATACGTAAATTTATAAGCCCAAATTGCAAAAAAGCCGAAAGCATAATGCGGTGGCAGCGATCGCACCAACGATTGTTTATTGCCTTTCGATACACACGCCTGAAGCCAAATGTATTTCGAAATTTTTTTCAAAAACCAGAAACAACGGAACTGATAATGATCAAATTTATATGAGAGCTCATCATATTTTTGAAGTAACCGGAATAAAAAACTTTTTTTACGACTTGATTTCTGTTGATGATTTTAGTAATCCATTTTCATTATTACCTGTTTTCTAGATCTAAACGAAATTAATCACAAAAATACTCCCCATAGCCGTAACTGGAGAAAAAGAAAAACTTCTCAAGAAGTCAGTTGCAGGTCTTTCTCGAAATAGATTCATCATTGCAACACCACATGTGGAGTGAATTAATAAGTGGAATGCCTGTAATAAAGAAAAAAAATGATACGCTCCAGGTGATGATATTTACCAAGACTAAGTGCGCAGATTTTATTTATTTATGTCCTATGTTCATACTGGTCATCATATAAAAGCGAACCAAGTTTTTGCGTCGATTTCTAGCAAGTTCGGGATTGGAACATAGAAAAAGTTTAATGTTTTCCCTCTTGCACTACATCCCAACAACTTCTACAGAATTCAAAAAAACCCAACAACTAGATCGCATATCGCATATATGCCGATGAGGAAGTGGCCAGTTATGACTGCAACAATTGACGAGTCACTCTATCCTGTCCGAGATATCAATTCTAGAGATCGTTAACCAACCTATTTCGGCCAGATTTGTTTTGAATGTAGAAAGTTAACACTTGGGTCTATCTTGTGTTAGTCTTTTCTTAACAACTTACAAGTAGATGCCATGCCAACACATTTTTTGCCCTGAGAAAATTTTGTAATGGTCTCCTATTTAGTAAGTTCATCGGCTTTGCAATTACCATAAATTTTCCTATGTCCAGGCACCCAAATGGAGGTTAATGTTAAAATGCTTAGCTATCTCAACTAAAGATATGTGAATAATAGTATGAATATGAAAAACCTCTTGTGCCAAAAAAAGTAGCAGTTTACTTTGCACTAAATGTCATCTTTTCATAAGATCCATTAAATTATGAAAAGTTTGAAAAAAAAAAATTATGAAATCTCGTTATTTATTAAGGAAATATTGACAATTTGAAAAAAGTCCTTTCAGAATTTTTTTTTTTATAATTTTAAAGGATAAATTTAAAATGACCATAACTTTGAAAATTGGTTCCTTTCAGCGAAATAAAAAAATATGTGTTCCTAGAATTGAACGCAGAATAATATCTGTAAATTTCAAGCAAATCGATGACCATGATTTGACTTCTTGTTCGATTTGAAAAATAATGTGCCCTATATTACTGAAATTTAACTATTTTAGAAAACATTGGAAAAGCTCATAAATAGAAATGTGCAATCCCAAAAGTAATATTAACCACTATCATCTGATCTACATATTTAACATAGCAAAATTCTATTTAGATAATAAAAAAACTAAGAACTTATAACCTTGTCAACTCTGACGCTATAAATATATATTTATTTAATAAATATGTATGTAACTAATGGAAATGCTGTTGACAAACAAAACTATTACCTCAGGATTTCAAGCAATAAATAAATTTTAAAAAGCCTTCATTTTTAAAATACTTACATTTTTTTCTTGTACATGATTGTGACACTAACATTGATATGTGCACATTTTATTTAAATACAAATTTTCTGTTAGTAAAAAAAATAAATTCAATATTTCTTAAATTGTTCAATGAATTTCTCTCATAGATGAATGTAATTCTAAATAACCAATGAAGCAAAACACTTGTGTGTGAGTCTGTGCTGTTGTTAACAATAAAATTCAAATTGGCTAATATTTTACTCACAATCAGTATGCAAATTTAATAATATTTTCAATCAATCTATCAAAAGTGGTTTCTTCCATTATCTCTGATTTTTACTATTTGCATTGAAATTCCAAATAACAACATTTTAGATCATCAATTTTATATTGAATTTTCTATAAGCCAACATAAAATACTTGTTATGCAAATATGTAGTTTTTATTTTATGAGTATTAAATTGTATGAATGTGAGATAAAACTAAATTGAAAAAAAAAAAATAAACAAAATAAAATTGTATAAGAAAATTGTAGTTTATAGATTATGCATTTGAAGTGCAGAGACAATTCAAAGTTGACTCAGATGTTAATACATTCAATGCTACAATTGGGAACTTAAATACTAAAACTTAAAGGTAAAATCGAAATATTTAATATACAGCAGCATAAAAAGACAAATAAACTGCTTCGTGGTATGGGTATAAAATTCAATTAAAATTTCAATAGGCTTAACAAAGCAAAGCCTCAAAGGAGTGACGTTTCAATAAATAGATTAAGGCCCAGTGAGAAATTTGCCTTAAGGGAGTAAGTTTTCAATAAATTAAATAGTGCCATGTAGCAAGCAACCTACCGTTGTCGTTGGTGCACTTTAATTGGTAAGCTTTTGATTAGAGATATAGACGCTCAGCATTATCCAAATGGATAAAGTATAAAATAGAACTAGATAAAGCATACAAGACACTTTCTAATAAAAACAATTTGATTATTCAGTTCTAGCAAAGCGCCAAGATTTGCATTTGTTCCCATAGAATAAGCATTAGTAAATAACTCATGAAGTTTTCTTGCCTTGTACACTTTTGATATATCGTTAGTACATTTTATGCAATATACGAAATTTTAACGTCAAAATATTTACTATCCCTGTGCATATTAATCGCAGTGACTTATAATTATTTTTCATTTGTTTCATTTAAGAACAAAAATTCTGTTTTATTTTATATTCTTTAAATAAAATAGACCAATTCAAATTCTTGAAATTTCAAACTTTATAACAAATCCATGTATTTAACAAAATCTATGACCCAAATCCATGTTTTCATGAAAATGGCAAATTCTGATGTTGTCGAGATACCTTTATTAATACTAGTGTCCACTAGCTATGGAATAGTGTCATATGGAGTTTATTAATATTTGTATTTCAAAACGCTGGGACCATTTATTTTTTGAGGTTTGATGAAAAAATGCGTGAGCCGAAAAATTAAAGGGATGGGAGGGGGATAAATGACGTCTCATCAAGGTCAAAGTTTAAAAATTTGGAGATTTTCATACAAATTCGATAGGATGTATGACCGACCCTCAATAGTATGGCAGGCTCAATATTTTTTTCAAACACACTTATCATCTCTCTTCACCCCTTTAGGGGGTTTCCATACAAAAGTGGTGTTTTTATGAAATGTACTCGCAACGTTCCCAATGCTACCAGTTTGGCCCTAGAAGGTTCAAGTATATGCCAAACCCTCCTTAATTTATTCTTCCCAACATTTCTTCAGAATATACTAAACTCCTATCTCAACCTCTTAAGGGTTTCCCCATACAAAATTGAATTTCTTACGGAATTTTGCTATTTCCAACCCACCAAGGCATTACTAACTGTTGGATTTATAATTATCAATCCCCATTAATTTTACACCCCTATAATTTTTTTATCAATCTACCCCTTCTTGCTCCCTCTTAAAGGTTTCCTAAACGATTAGGTTAGGTTATAGTGGTGGATTGAAAGCCCCACATAGACGCTATGGACCATAGTGATACCACTTTGGAACAAATTGAACTAATAAGTGCTTGAATGCAGGCTTTTATAGCTTTATGTAGTGTGGGAAGAATAAATTAAGGGGGGCTTAGCATATACTTAAACCTTCTAGGGCCACCCTGGTAGCATTGGGAACGTTGGGAGTACATTTCATAAAAACACCATGAAATAAATTTGTTCAAAATTCAGTGTACTTTTTTGCTTTACAATTCAATAGAGTTCTACAAACTTTTATTTTGAATTTAAAATACAAAAATGTAACCATAAATTCCCACAATACCAAATTGCAACACTTTTGGCACTTAACTTTGAAGTCAAAAAGTGACAAAACAAAATTCAAATTAAAACCTTCTGATGAAGTTGTAAATATTTTCATACTTTTCTGGTTGTATATGCTTCTCCCTGTAGTTTTCATTACTGCAATAATATTAAGCATAAAAGGTGTGCATTGAAACTTTATTTTGCTTTTCAAAAATCTACTTTAGGATTTAATACTCTACACTGAGTTGTATTGAATTTTTATTTCCATTTATAAAGCAAAGACAGCCTTATGGCAGTTATGAACATATAACAAGGATATATTTTGTATATATGTATATATATTTTAACAGCTCACACTCATTTACTAATTCAGAAAAATCTAGACGCCACTATACTTTTCTTATATATTTTGTCCGCTTAGCTCAAAAAAGGATTAAAAATCTCTATATGGAAAGTTTTTCGAGACGAGAAACTTTACGTTCAATATGCGATTAAATCGAATCATATTCCAAAGAGATATTATAAATTGTAAATGTTACATACTATTCTGCCAATGTAGGGTGTTTCATTTTTGGTCTGACCAAAAATAACACTTATACTTATTTGCTTTACTTTGACTACATGTAAAACTAATGGAAACATCAAGAGCAATTCAATTGAGAATGTCATCATCATTGACAAAATGCTTTGCATTTTACGTAGCATGCAACAATGCATATCAATATCCTTGGCTTTTCACTCTCACTTGTATGCATTCACTTGTCCTGCGTTTCTACAACTCTTCTTCTTTTAAGTTTTTGCTTAGAAAATTTTGTAATTTGTATGCTGCTACTTTGTGTGATGCACAAATTTCACTCAACTTTGAATACAAATTTCTTTTTACTTTAATTTTGCATAAATTTGTGATATCATCAATTCAAATATCTTGAATTATTTTCATCGATTTTGCGTTTATATGCATAGCTTGAATTGAATTTTCCTGAAAATTATATTTTAAATTGTAAATATTTCAAAGGTTTTTCCAAATGTAATAATTAATTAAACTCTGTAATCAATCTTTTCTATTTGCCAAATATTTTAATTGCTGTAAAAATCTTGAGATATATATTAAAAAAAATTAAAAGCATTTCTTTAATTTCGTTAATGTTTCCATATAAATAATTATCTGGATGCAATAATTTCTCGTACCAGTTCGGTTGCTACTTAAATGCACAAAAATACTTTCGAAAGAAAAGCACTTGTGATGAGATTACTGATTACCGATAACTTTGAACAACTATTCGATCTACAATTATGTATGTGCGCTGGTATTTGAGTTTAACTCTTAGGCTTTTAAACAGAAACATAGATTTCGTATTGCTTATATGCCAATTCCTGGCCATCATAAGGAATGTAGCAGCATCCATGCGATGGATGCACTTTGCCAGGAGTAATGGTGCATTTATGAGTGGCGCGTCCAATGAATAATGTTTCACCCTCAGCAGTTTTGCCGCCAGGAATGGCATTTGGTGGAATGCTGCCATCAGAGGCTGGGACCCATTTACCTTTGCCAGCGCAGAGAACTTCATATTCTTTATATGCATGTTCACCGCCATCGTAAGCAACGTAGCAAACACCATGTGATGGATGGAGTTTTCCAGGAATGAGATCACCTTTGTGTCGAGCACGTGCAATATACAGCGGCTCACTGCCGTCTAAACCACCTTCCGTTGAGCTTGGTGGAACCACGCCATTAGCAGCTTGAACCCAATAACCTGGGCTGCGACCGCTACCCATGGGGGCAGAGAAGCCCATATTTGGAGCTGTGGGACCTGCACCTGTATCAATTAGCCATGTTCCGCTGGCGCCCAATCCAGTACAAACACCAACAAAGTTAATGGGAAACAAATTTTGAGCGTCATAAAATAAAAATCCAGCTGCTTCACCTTCACGTCCAACGGTGATTACACTGCAATACCAACGGATCCAAAAGCTGCGAAACTCGCCTACATTAAGAATACCAGGGGTGTTCGCTTCTGCAACATCTGGTGTTTGACGATTTCTTCTGATGACTGATTTGTTATTACCCCATCCACCGATGATTATTTCATAAATAGGTTCAGCTACGACGGGAGAAGGAGTAAGCGCCAAGTGTGCATTGTGAGCGGCACGTACCTTAAATGTGAAAACGCCTCCGGAAACTGGATGGAATTGGTATTCCAATTTATCTGAAGTGTTGATTTCAATCGACATTATGTGTTAATATTTAAAAATTGACTCGTTCGCACTGACTTTTTGATCTTCACTTCAAGAGAATCACGCAAATACTGAATTATTTGACTGCTTGTTAATTGGTTAAGGTAACTAATAAAAAGAAATCGAAGATATATTTTTAAGAAAGTTAATAATACTTACTAAATTTTGTAAGGTCAGGAAAATACATGACAAAAAAAAAAAAACGAAATTTTTTATAAAAGTTTCAATCTGAATGACATATAAAACCATATCTTCTACCAGCTTTTCTAAGGTAGACGTTTCTATTAGTTTAAGTTCTTACGAACTGCTGTGCAACTAACAATATGCATATATATTCAGATACAAACACAAAATGTTGCCAGCCAGATATCTGGTTGGTTTTAGCTCTAAAGGAAAAAAAGACTGACTTCGCTTCGAATGGTATCAAAAATTAAGAAATTTAAGAACATCATTTAGCATTTAAGCTTACTGACAGTATATTAATTCATAGCTTAAATATAGAATACTGCTGCTTGAAGAACGCAATTCTGAAAAATGGTTTTAAAATATAAATGCTTACATAGCTTAATTTGCCACCGGTGTCTGTTAACGTTCTGTATTATTTTAAATTTTATATATTTTTTTGTAACTTTATGCACTTAAATATTTTGAGCCACCACTATATATTAAGCTTTATCTGAAAATATTATTTAGTTAGCGAAAACTAAACTCCTCAGACGTAAGCATACAATCAAATGTTAAGTCTGTCCGGCAAAAAGAATCAATTTTTGTAAACGGCTTTATATCTAATTAGCATATGCATTGAAATTTTCGCACAAAGTTTCCCACACCTCAATGAGCAAACAGTCGGGCGTAAACACTCTCGGTAATGGAAAATATTTCAATTAAAATTCGTGCCTGCAGCGTTTTGCAATGCAATAAAAGCGTACTTCAATTGTGCGTGGGAGTGTAATTAGAAGATTTAGTATGAATGTACGTTCATATGTCAGTGCTCGTCTCTACAATTAGAGCTTTGGCAGCGACAATTAAAACCAATTTCCTACAGAAATACGCGGTATTTCCTGAAATAAATAACATTTTTGCTTTTACAGCAGAACTGTTGTGCAACAGCACATAAAGTGAAAGAGTGCATTGCAGTAAGTGATGTTACACAGCGCCAAAATTAATGTGAGGGTGGATTCTTCAAATGAGTATGAATATCAAAATTCTTAAGTTGCAGATTTTTAAACTCTCTGACAGATAGCACTTATAATAGTTATGATTTATAGAACCTAATTTGAAAAATCATTTTAAAACTTAAATTCATATAATAAAATATATTTCTGCATATGATGTTTTATTTTTTAATAGATGTTTCATGTAATAAAAAAATGTTACTATGCTTTACCTGAACACTAATGAAGCAGCAAAAGGCATTCTTTATTGCAAAAGCTACACCAATGAGCGCACATTTAAAAACTACACAAAATTTTGTTAGTTAAGTATGTTATGTTGATGAATGCAAACAATTTTTCTACTTTTAATAAAAAGATGCTTTTGCAAAATAAAATTTAAAAAAAATAGTGCGCATATTTTTTTTTTTTACGTTCAGTTAAAATGTAGCAGTAGCGTGCCTCGGATAAATCGCTTTGAAAGGGTGCTTCACTTTAAAGTTCCAAAACGAAAAAGTGTTAATATTAAGTTGCTGTAGTGCTACTACCAACAAGCGTTTATAAAATTAAACAGTTTAGAAACTTCTATCAATTACAAAAAAGCTTTGGTAATATGTTTAGCCAAAATAAAAAAACAACATATAGTTGGAGTAGGTATTATCTCTGACTAGCCAAAAATAATGGTTAAGTTATAGTGGTCTATTTAAAGCCCCACATACATAGACACTAGCTATGGGATAGTGAAGGATTTTTCGATTTCGATACGCTGGGATCATTTATTTTGTGAGATTTGATAAAAAAATGCGTAAGCCAAAAAATTATGGGGATGAGACGGGAGTAAATGGTATCTCATCAAGGTCAAAGTTTAAAAATTTGGAGATTTTTATAGAAATTAGCCCATAGCTGTTTAGGAGTACCCCATAGAGCGATTGGTTGTATGACCGACCCTCAATAATATTGCATGCTCAACATTTTTATCAAACACACTTATTCCCTTTCTCCACCCCTCTAGGAGGTTTCCATACAAAAGTGGTGTTTTTATGAAATGTACTCGCAACGTTTCCAATGCTACCAGGGTGGCTCTAGAAGGTTCAAGTATATGCCCAGCGCCCCTTAATTTATTCTTTCCAAAATTTCTTCATTAAATATACTAGCACCCTATATCAACCCCTTAAGGCATTCTCATTACAAAATTGCATTTCTTACGGAATTTAGCTCTTTCCAACCCACCAAGGCGCTACTAAATGTTGGACTTAATTATCAATCCCCATTAATTTTACACCCCTATAATTTTTTTATCATTTAAACCATTTCTGCTACCCCTTAAAGGTTACCTAATACGTATATGACTTGATACTAAGAGACCTATATTATTGGAAATAAAGTGACTTACATATATTATTAGAAACTAATACCTTTTGCAAAATGTTTTTCAAATTTGTAATAAGCACTTGTAGCTGTCATTTATAAATTATTTCATTAATAAAATTTTTATTTATGCAAACATTAAAAGCTTCAGACTCACTCCCCTACTTGTTATGCCACTGGTGTGTACCTAACGAACCAGAAACAACATTTTGAAGGTAAACTTACATGCGAGAAATGAAAGTTTTTTGCAGCAAAAGTAAATAAAAATAAACGACTACAACCAACAAGAAGTATTGGCTGCAATTGCTACCTCTTTTCACATAAATATATATATTTTTTTATTGTTTATTTGCACTGTTAATATTTGTAAAGTTCCTTAGGATCTGTAAGCTTTTATTAAAGCTGATTTTCATATTTCTCGCTCGCCATATTAAAGCACTGGATTAATAAAAGTAAGCATTCTAACTTATTTAAATTTAACGAATATGCTTTTGTGATAGCTACTTATTGCTTTAAGTTAATTTTTATTAAATTTTAAGTTGCTTTGTAGCTGCTTTAATTAAATTGATTTTCAAATATAGTTTTTTTAATTAATTTTATATTTTTTAAAAAACTATAAAATTATTATTTTTCTCTATTGTTAGAAAAAATGTTATGCACCAATCGATGGAAAGAGGTCGAAAATGGATTTTGTTCATCATCGGGGGTGGTTCCGAGTCCCAAAAATGCCCGATTTCGGTTCATTTTTGAAAAAAAAAATGGAAAGAGGTCGAAAATGGATTTTGAACATAATTTGGAGTATCTCTAGACCTTAGAAAGACCGTTTTTGTCGGAATTTTTTTTTTGTTCCAATCGATTGGGAAAGTTCGAAAAATAATTTTGGACATCACTTTGGTTGGCTCCGGACCTTGGAAAGTACCGTCTTTGACCCATTTGCTGCTTTCCAAGGTACGAAACCGCCGAAACCGTCTATAAGCCATTGCCGACCTTATCTTATCGGTTAGAGCAAAAAAAAATTTTAGGGTGGTTCAAAAAAAAAATTTTTTGCACCAGTTGATAGATTGAGCTCGAAAATGGCTTTTTTCGACCTTTTGACGTACTGAATCTGAGGTCCTAATTTCTCTAATAGTTTCAGTTTTTGAGATATTTGAGGTTGTATGTATTACTTACTTCGGAAGTTACTTTTTTTTTATGAAACTCAATCTCTCATACTCAATTTGTCTGTCAATATCCTGCACTGTGTAAAATTTATTTTGTCGCTATCAATAGTTGCCAGTGATGTCATTTAGGTTTTGTAGAAATGTACTCAATTCAGACTGATGTTTTCTCTTTTAAGAAAACTTCTGTTTTTCCACTTCTTTTTTCAGTCATGGTATCTCTTCTAGTCCAAGCTATTTGCCTCTGGACTTTAAAAGTTTCTAGGAGATGATTGAATTTGAATATCGTGGAAAACTTAAGGCTATAAAAAAAAGCACAAACTTTTGCACAATATTTTCAAAAAATCCAATAGTTGCTCAATACGTTTTACATGCTGTTAAACACGTTAACGTTTTTAACTTTCAATCTATTGAATTCGAAAAAAAAAACAATTTTATTGTTAATATTTATCACTGAAATGCAGCAGTGTTGGCTACGAATGTGGCGTGTCTTTTACATTTATATCTCATTGAATGATGCTGTGATATTTTGTTAACAAAAAAAAATGTATTTATTTTTTTATATGTAAAATGATTTTTGTGGCTAACTATTTGGCAAATTTCAAGTGCAAAAAAAAACGTTGCATTTTAATTTGATTGACTGTAAAATTTAATCACTTTTTTGTAACAATCATTGTCATTTTAACATTATCACTAACATAATTGTATTTCTGTTTTATCATTTCAGGTGAGTTCACATGACATTTGTTAAATCAGTGTAATTGCTTAAATGAATAATTGCGATTTTTTTTTTGCATATTTGTGCAATAATTGAGATGTATTATATAAAATATAATACTTCATATTTAACTACAGTTTCAAAGCCAATTTTTCTGTCTCTTTCAGTTATGAATTTTTCTTAAAAATTATTATTTTTACTCAATAAATGTGCCACATTTTTTTTAACTATTCCTAAGAATGAAAAATTACGTCGATGATTGCAAGGACTCTTGGAAATACTAAGTTTAATCTACAGCCATGATCATATAAATAGCACACATTTTCTTAAGCTTAAAAAGGTTAATTTTATTGGCAGGACCTTATTTTTCCAGAACTATGGAGATACATAAATTTAACTTATTATATTACAAATTCAGATAGCAAAAAAAAAATCAAATCAAAATCAAAAAGTTTTGAATTATTTAAAAGAAATGGCTAACATAGCATTATGAGATGTTCATATAAATAGCGCAAATACTAAAATTTGGAAATTTTTTTTTATTTTCAATGTTGAAATAAAAAAAAAATTGCATGTAAATGATTAATTATAATCAATATTTTTTACTAAGTCTCTTATGTTGCATGACCACTTCGCATCTTCGGCTCACGCTCTGCACAGGCCTTTGAAACCTCTCCTTAGGGATTGAACACCAAGTTTTCTAAGCTGCAGTCCACAAATCGTCAAAATTTTTGATATTCTTTTTCCAAAGTTTTGCCTCTATATCAACGCATAAATGTTCTTTGGAATTATGGTCGGGACTTTGAACTGGCCAGTCCAAAACACTTATTTTCTCTCGCTAAAGCCAGGGTTTGATAATATTGGCCGTATGTTTCGGGTCATTAAGGTCCATTTTATTAACATAAAATGCAGAAAATGGGCTTAGCGTGTGACAGAACTTAATAGGAAGACGGCTCAATGCAGCAAATCTGTATCGCTCCAGTCAAAAAAAAAAAGCAAGTGATGAAGCCAAGGAACATCGGTGAAAGAATTTCCAATTTTGGAAAAATATACTTTAGACTGAAGAGACAAAGATAAATCAACTGCTCACAGATGGAAAAACATACAGATAGTCGGCCGAAAAGTCAAACCTTGAACCCAAGGTTCACCAGGAAAACTGTACCGATGTTCCTTAGCACAGGACAAACGCTTCATCACGGGCTTTTTTTTTTTTGACAGGAGCGACTTTTTTTTAGCAATACGTCCATATTCTGCATTCTATGCCAACTTCATGCATGATAATGACCCGGAAAAGTATATTTGGATTTTCTGAACTAGAGGTTTGATCAAAATTTGTCGACCTGTGTTATGAATAGACACTGGCAATGAATACAATCATAAAACCGCTACTGAAACCTATCAATCAGCGCTTTGTTGCAACATGCAGGGAGATTTATGCAAAGTATGACCCAGAGCATTATGGTGCCAGATGACAGAAAGTGATATGTAAGAAATCGGACACAGTAAAACAACGAATAACAGCAGTAGTACGAAATTGGAAATATTTAGAATTTTACTGATATCTGAATTTAAATTTAAAGAAACAAAGGAAGCAAATAGTGTTATACATAGATATATGCATGTACAAACATGTATTTGTAATTTTGGCATGTACAGCTGATATAATTCTTTTAATTTAAGCCTTTCGTGAGAAAAGTAAGATTAATGACACAAAATATGCAGAGTCTGTATAGTCATAAAATTTATATTACTTTGGCTGAAAGTAAAGTGTACTTTTGTTACAGTTGCTTTTATGAAGAACCTTATTTTTTTTTTTTTTTGCTGTATGTAAATAATCGCTAACTGCTGCCCAAAGTGGGAGTCTTTATAAAAATATTTCAATATCTTAAAATATCTATTTGCCAATAAAAATGTACTAAATTCGTGGACAAATATTAAAGAGCAATTAAAAAGCTTTAACGATTCTTCATAATTTAAATCAAAAATTATTGCAAAAGATTAGCAACAGATTCTGTATAAAATTTTACTAAATTTCAGCAAACTCTAATGAATTTGATTGTGATTCTAACGAAAAAATTTCTTAAAATGCCAAGCAATGTTTCACCTCACTTACTCAAGACAATATCGGGCCATGGCAAGCCATAGCATACTTCAATTCACACACCCCCAAACAATATTTCAATATTTCATTTAAATTTTTATAACAAAAAATAGCGATTTTCAAGGATTTTCGCCAATACTGCTGGTACTATCGTGATACACATGCAAAGCATACGTGTATCATACACGTAGAAACATAAAATATTTTGGCACCCGTACAATTTATTGGTAACCCATATATTTTGTATCATGTGGGGAAAATTTTATTATTGAATATTACATAACGTAAAACCAAACCGTTTTGCCTCCAAACTTTTCAGCTTTGTTCGCTTCGGCTGTTTGGTAAGTTTACTGTTTGCTCTACGAATTCAGCAATCCGCATTGAACCACGCGGCGTAGTCGTATGGTATGTATGCCCCATTGAAAATACCAAAATTTATTGATTTGTTTTCAGGGTGAAAATGAGATGAGAATAAAAAAAAAAATGTGGTATATTTGTATGAAAGCAGGTTTTTGGCTACCAAATATGATACATTTCAGAAGATCAAATATGGCAGCTACAGTATATGCAAATAATTTTTACAAAAAAAAATGAATTATTTGGATAATATTATATAAAAGTTTTAAAAAAGAGACACAATGAATCAACCACATTTGCATCTAGTTACCAATTAAATATTAATTCTAATACTTCTAATACTTAATGTGAATAATGATAATTATATTTAAGAATATTAGCAGTAGAATTATCTGAACAAAGTGACAATATTTGCACCCTTATCTATTTGTATATATAGAATATAGAATACATTTTAAAAATATTAACTATTATTTTCTACTCGAGTAGAAAAAAAATCGTTATTCTTTATTGGTTAATAAATCAACATTGATACTCAAGCCGATAGCCCTGGCAGCTAGTGCTTTGTTATTATTAATTGCAATTTTATTTATAGTTAATAAAGAAATAATAATAATAATAACATTGATACTCGATATATATCTTTTTTTGAGTATTGCTTTTATCCTTTTATTTGCGTTTAACCCTCCGACGGGCGTATGGGTCTGGCCAGGCCCTCTCGGTTTTCAAATTGGTATAGCTTTTTTTCTAGATATTTCTGAGTGATCCCCGTCAATGACTTCCTCAAATAAGTTAAGGCGAACGCAATAGAACAGTAAACGATACGTTTGTGACATAGTTGTAATAAAAAATTGAATTTCAAACTTTTTTTTCCAGCCTGAGCAAACCCAACAAATTTTATAATACGATATTGCAAAAAAATATTGAGTAAGAAGTTAATTTGGATTATTACGATGATGACAATGTGGATAAACTTCACACAGAAGATTTGTTTTCTTTGGATTGAATGCAGAACTTCTCAATAATCATCCATTTACATGGGAATCTGATGATGATTTCAAAAATGTACTCTCTTTTTGCAAAGAGGTTTAGCTTTCGTAAATAACACCGCTGAAAGAGGTGTTGCGTTTATGAAAGACTACAACAAAATTTTGTCAAGTGATGGAGAACAAAAACAGCTAATGCTACAAATCGTAAAAACAATGAATATAATACAACCTAGTGATATGAATTGTTTTTTTCAAAATATTCTTCATTTTTGCAAGGGATGCCCCCTAGAGGGTGAAAAAAAAGGGTAAGTCCGCAAAAAATGTAGGGAAGACCAGGTAATATATTTGACCCCTCAACGGGTTACTCCAGGAAAGCTATTGCGTTTTTTGTAGGGAGACCCCCAAAAGGGTGGCAGATACAGGGTAAGTATGTTGAAAGAATATATTGGAAAAGAAAATATAATAGGACCTGGTGATACATTTGAACTCTCTACGGGTCACTCCGGAGGAGCTATGAATAATTTTTATAAATTTTCGAAATTTTTTGTATGAGGACCCCCAAAACGGTGGCAGATAAGGGGTAGGTGTGTCAGAAGAAAAGTTTGAGAGAGTATAAATAATAGAAGTTGGTCTAACATTTTATCTCTCCAGAGGCGTCTGAGAAGAAGGGGAGTCAATTTCATAATTTCACAAGAATGTCATTTTTACAGGGAAGCACCCCTTAGGGGTGGTGATAAGGGGTTAGTATGTTGGAAAAAAATATTGGGGAATAAAAAATAATGGGACCTTGTCATACATTTGATTCCTCTAGGGGGAAGCTTCGTGGAGATATTTATGATTTTCTTTAGATTAAGGGACATTTTCTAGTTTTCAAAACTGTGGCGGGTCCATCAAATGTTTTCTGAAATGAACCAAATTTTACGTAGTTCTTATTGGCACCAATACGAAACTTTTTGTGTCCGCGAATGCGAAGTTTGGAGCAACTTTAATATTTTAAACTATCGCACATCATCGCCCGTCGGAGGGTTAATACAGTTCAGAAGCGATTTTTTTCGCATTTTCTTTTCAAGGTTAAAAAAAAATGGAAAGTTTTAAAAACCTTATTATAATATTCAGAACAATCTATCCTTCATATAACAATTCGAAAAGTTTTCAAAAGCCATATTGATATTACAAGAATCAACACGAATGAACAATGGGTAATTTGCAAGCATGCTGAAAGAATAGATACCCATTTAATCCTTTCTTTTGTAGTTGAATGGAACTAAACGAAAAAGAGTTCATCGATTACTTTATTTGCAACTGCAGGAATATGCTTCGACCTGTTAAAAAAAGTTACTCTACGGAGAAATTGAGATCAGTTTGCTGCTTAGTTGGCTTAAGAAATTTTAGTATATATTTACTTTGGTTAGCTAGGTAATTTAATTTATTCTAACAATCACCTGTAACATTCTGTAGGACTACGTATGTGGTATTAAAAAGTTAAATCAGTGCCTAATTTGAATGAACTGAAAAACCCCATCTTAATTCAATTAAACCTCCGTGTGATACTCATATCAAAGAAAATTTTTACTGCAATTTCTTATAGGCATTAATAACTTTTTCCTGCTGGGTATTGTTGCAAAGAATACACTCATCTTGCTATTATTTTTTTTATATCGTTACTGATGTGTCATACAAATAATATTGTTGGAACAATACAAACATATTTAGACAAAGAGAAACTCTCTTGTTTAAACATAAACTTTTCGCTACATATAAAAGTGTAATATAAGTAACACTAAAAGTGACACTTCGTATATACGCGTATGGGAAATGTTATGTACGGTACGGTGTTAGCATCAATAACTGTGTGTGTATGTGTGTGTGTGTGTCAGAATGTTAAAAGTATAAAAGAAAATCGAGCAAAAAAAAAATAAGAAAAGTATGACAAGTTTGTTTTTTTTTCTAACTTTGGTTATTCAAGTTCCACTACTTTCACATCCTTGCTGGTATAGCCCCCTTTTGGTTGTTACTGTTGCTTTAGTTATTGTTGTTGATCCTTTGGGTAGAATTTCATTTGGTATTCATAAATTTATGCATATTTGAAATGACATTTTCGGTTTCTTTTTTTCTTTGTTTTTCAACACGTACATAATACATACATATATATGTATATACATATGTATGTATGTATGTGTGTGCAAATACCCGTATTATTGGGTTTTCGGTTTTTGTTTTTGTGGCAAAAATCATGTATGTACTGTTGTTGTTGTTGTTTTTTTGTTGTCATGTGAATTTGTTACGCATATGTATTTATTCCCAAAAAAAAGTACGTGTATGTTTTTTTTGAAAGGGTAAGAGGATTAATTTTCGTGATAATTTAAAACTATAAAGAAAAGTTCTCCGCTTCAAAGTTTTCTTTCAAACTTACATACATACTTTGTTTGGAAATTGCTATAAATTTTATTATTTTGCAGACAGCATACGCAACTTTATATACTTAGTTTGTTTTTGGAACATAATGCTGCACTTTGCGTTATACTAAAATCAGAAAAAAAGAAAACAATTTAATTGATTTCATTCGCAAAACGTTGATGGTTCACACTATTTGGTTGACCGCAATTGTCAATTGTATCATACTGTCAACTTCATTATAATAATCAATGGAGTAGCTTTTCATATTATAATATATCAAAAGTTCAATTTTCTTTGAACAAAATGAACACCCATTTCTTGTGTCAGAATATATCAAATTCATTTGCGAAAGCACGCCTTCGACGAAACAATATAAAACTATTTAAAATATTTTTGTAATCTAATCTGTGAATAACTTTAGCTGATACTTGGCGTTATTCTTGCCGAGAAAAATTTTTCAAAGAATTATAAAATATGTTAAAAATCAATAATTGGGTTGGAAAAAAACAAAACACAAAATTATAGAACATAAAAAATATTCTCTCAAGACTTTAGCATTCCATTCAGTAAATTTTGACCTAAAAAAAAAATTGGCTGTCCCAGTGAAAGCGAAACGTCTGGCAACGCAGCGATTATTTCATAATTATATGTTACTCATACGACATGGTGACCATGGTGAAACCACTCACGCGAAATAAAATATTTTTGTTTTACTTTCTTTCTAAATTGGATTAAAGCCTAAATGCAAGCAATTTTTGCTCTTGCTACTCACACACACACACACACACACACACACGCTAATGGGCCAACGCATTAGCGTCAAAATAAAGTTAAACTAACGTAATCAGCAGTTGTATGTTAATAAAACATTAAGTAAATTTATTAAGGACTCCTTAAAACTTAAGTGAAAGAAATGTTTTTAATGAATGCCTACCATATAAAATTTACTGCGAACCTTTTTTGTACCTTTTTTTTCTATTTATGTACACCCCAGTAACGTCTGTTGTCTAGCATGTGGCTTAATTTATAAGCTCATTAGACCTTAAAGTAGAAAACTGTTGCGATAAAAAACCCTTGTCATTCATAATTGTTTTGTTTAAGAAATGCGGTCAATGTGGCTATGTTGCTGCTGCTAGAAAAATTATGTTGGCTGCTCACAAATGAGACTTTCATAAACACTTGACCATAATTCTATGCCATAATTATATGCTTTAAAGTTGCTGTTTTTGTCTTTTTTTTTTTTTTGTTTTTTTGCTTATGAAGTGGCATAGTGCGACAGTTATGAATTTCTGATAAATTGCAGATTGTTAGTCATGCAAAAATTTATGTAGTATGCAACAAGTTGCAACATTGGTTGGTAGTTTTTTTTTTGCGGTTTTAACAGTTTGCGGCTTTTGAATAAATTTAAATTTTTGTATGAAAAGTTATTTATTAAAAAAAAATTGAATAGAAACCTACTATTATTTATTCTCTATTTGTGTCCCTAATGATTCAAAGGCCAGCATATTAACTGTGCATTGAACAACTTTTTCAATTTTATACTTAAAAAAAAAAGAAATCGCATTTTTAAGCCAAAAGTACGTGTGCAAAGTGGCAGAAAAATTTCAGAGGAACCAAAACTTTGAAAAAAATCTTAAAGTTGTAAAAGTTTTAACGCAATAGCATCCAACTGCTGCGCTTTTTTTTCTTGTTTTTTTTGCTGCCACTGAAATAGTTCGTTCTGTGTGTAAAGCAACAAACTACAGTTGTCAACTCTATATATTAAAATTCGTTTTGGCTAAAAGTTTGGCTTTTGGCCATGCAGAGATTCCATTAAACTTTGAAATTTAAAATTCCTGTGGATTTTTACTTTACTCGTTTACTTTACTCGTTTACTTTGAAAAGTTGACTCTAATTTCGGTGTCTCCCAGTGCTGTCATTTCACTTTGATAGCAACAGCTTTTAGCTTCGTTTATCAAAACGTACAACTTGAGTATATAAGTCAATTGATTGAGTTGTTTTTGCGTTGGTTTAATGTTTCGAGCAATCGATTTTCGAAACTTTAACATATGTTGCAGTAAACAGATATCAGTTTGCCAGAAAAACTTTAGTTTTTTTAATAACAAGTTTTTTACTTTGACGAAGTTTTTAACCTGTGTTTACTTTTGATAATAAAAAAAGTATTTGTCGTTGAGTTCAAATGTTAAACAAATTGGTTGCATATTTTCTTGTAATTGGAATGCACTGTGCATATATATAAAAGATAAATGCAATATAAATTAGTGTCAAAATATCATATCACATGATATTAACAAAAACAACCATCACCAATTACAGTAACAACAACAAAATTAAGTACTTGTCAAAATCCTTTTAATTAAATCTGCCAAAACAAAACTTTAGCCAAGAATTGTTAACACGGTCATCCTTAACAACTTTTTTGTTGCTACTTATGTCACTCTAATGTGGAAAAAATTTGTTGCTGCTACTTAGCAAAGCATATTGTTGTTTCAAGGGGAATATCAATGCTGCTACTATAACAGTTATCAATACCGATTGTAAGGTTACACAATATTGTATATGAGATTTTTATTTTAAACATAAATATTTTTATACCCTACACAGAGGGTATATTCACTTTGTCATTCCGTTTGTAACGCATAGAAAGGAGCGTGGCAGGTATAGAAAAGTATATATATTATTGATCAGCGTCAACACCTGAGTCGATATAGCTATGTCCGTCTGTCTGTCTGTCTGTCTGTGTGTCTGTCTGTCAGTTGAAATCACGTTTACGGGAAAACTAAGCAAGCTAATACAATGAAATTTGGCACACAGGTCGCACCTTCTTGCAAGCGGCTAGCATATAAAAATGGGCGAAATTGGATCACGACCACGCCTATCGCCCATACTCTATGTAAATATACCTCAGCCCATATTGAAAAAAATTGCTACGATTTTGATGAAACTTGGTGATTTGGTGAACATGTGAACAAAATTAAGATTGAGCTAGGTTTTAAATTTGTAAAAGCGCTTAAAGGGGCGTGGCACAGCCCTAAATTTTAACTTTTATAACGCCATAACTCGTAAACCGTGCAAAATATTGTGATGAAATTTGGTACACGTATGCAGATCATATAAATCTTGAATTGTGTTTAAAGTGGGCGCAAGTGGATTGGTGGGCGTGACACACTTTAACAATTAAAAATTTTGATTTCTTATAATTCAAAATTGTCACATTCGATTTTCATCATGAACATTTTAGGGATGATACAACTGAGAGCAGTCATCAACACAAGCTTTGTCAGTATACTGGAAAAACAGGTTGAAAGGCGTGGCACAGCCCACAATACTTGTAAACGTTATAATTAGAGAACTAGCAATGTAATCGTAATGAAATTTTCGTATGACAGATATACTTGGTAAAAGGTATCTTCTTACGAAAACTTGACACAATAGCACCGGTGGGCGTGGCACCTCCCATATAAGCAAAACACGTTTAGTGCTATAGATAGTGTGCAATGAGAGTAATCTTCAAAAAATTTGGTACATAGATGTCAATTATTATAAACTATAAAATTAAATTAATTTTGACGGGATTTCAGCAGTAGGCATGGCACATCCCATATTAACATAAAGTTGGAAGTCATATTTTAAGAGAACTATTGCAGCAATTGACATGAAATTTTATATAGGTGGTTAACTTGCTATCGGGTATGTCAGCATCTGAAGCGGGCGAAATAGCATCACTGGGCGTGGCACATCCCATACAATTAAAATACCTTAAGTGGCAAATCTATCGAAATATATGAGCAATGATACTGAAATTTTGTATAAGAGATATGTTTATGGAAAACTATTTCTGTATCAGAATCAGTCTCGATTGTATCAGTGGGTGTATCACCGCCCTAAATTTTAAGGTAAATTAAGGCATATAACGCAAACTATACAAGCTATTTTGCTAAAATTTAGTATGTGTATGTCAATGATGAATATAATTTATTGAACCAAAAGTAGGCGGAATTGGAGTAGTGGGCGTGGCAGATTTGGTTTTCTGCATTGTTATTACATTTTTTTCAACATTTTCAAAGAATTTTGACTTTTCCAACTTTTTAACTTTTCCCAATGTATTCCATATGTATATTTTTCACTTTTTCAACCTCTTTTATTTTGATTCGATATTTACCTTTTTTTCGACTTTTTCACGAATTTTGAATTGTTTCAAACTTTTTCAACGTCTTGCAACTATTATTGAGTTTTTTGAACCACTTTCAAAATTTTCCACATTTTTTTGACTTTTTCAATTTCTTTTAACTTTCTGCAATGGTTTCCATATATTTTAGACATTTTGAGTTTTTTCAACAGTTTCAACGCTTTTCATCCTCTTTGAACCTTGTTACATTATTTTCGACTTCTTCAACCTTTCAACGTCTTTTTAACATTTATTTAGAAAGCACTTTTAGTGCAGTGTAGGGTATGTGAGTTTCGGCCTGGCCGAAGATAATATCTTTACTAGTTTTATATGTTCGTATTTTTTGTTATATTTTCTTAAATCTGTTCTGTTATCACTTTAATATTAGCCATCAGCTAAAAAAAAATTGGTCAATATTTCTTAGTAGCACATGAAAGTAAATTCCTTGCATATTTTATGCAAAATTAAGTCAAAGACTACGGTGGCGACATAGTAAGCAACGCACAACAACATTAACATAAACATAAAGCTTTATGAGCTGTAAATTCATAAAATATGTGAAAATAATAAACTATTCATGCAAGTGGTCGGTCGGTCGTTTTGCTGGCATACACATTAAACATAATTATTTATGCATAAATTAATTATTGAACACACATTAAGTGAATGCTACTACTTTGGTAAAAAGGCACACATGGCTATTTTAATAAATTATACCATTAGGTAAAGTCTGACGCAAACATATAACGACATTAAAGATTATGTAATTATTAACATAAGCACCTAAAATTGTGAAAATGTAAAAATAAGAAATTGAAAAATTACATGCCAGCTGAGTTTTAAACGGCCTTGTCACACGAAGAAGTATGAAAGTTTTTTGAAAACAGTTTTGTTTATGAAAACTTTAATATAATATATAATATATAATAAAATTTTAGATTCTTAATAATTATTTGAGAAGTATTGATTAATACAGTGCTAAAATATAACAACACAAAACAGACATGAATGTCTTATTCTAACGAAAAACGCTTCTGACGTGCTTCAAAGGAAGCAGTTAACTGATTCTTATGTCACTGTTACTGCATATCTTTTTTTAACGTAAATAACTTCCACAAATTTGCTGGCACTTTGTTGAAATGGAAAAAAATCATTTAGTTGTTACAATACGACTAATTGCACGCACTTGTAATTTTCTCTATAGACATTCTTTGAAATGCTTCAGTGTCGCCAGCGGCTGCCATTTGCAGTTTGAATATCTTCAAATTTTATAGAATCTAAAGTGCATACAAAGTGATGCCATGATTTCATTACTATTATATATATTAATTAAATTTAAAACAAATTTCTTTCTTAGAGTAACTAAGTATAAGCAAATTACTCGAATGGCTACAGAGTTTTTTTTTTTCAAAGATCAAAGTAAAGTAGATGCTTACAAAAGGCGTGCGTTTTTATTATAGAGCTCACAATGCCCACACTAACCGCTTCAAATTCAAGAGTTTTATTGCAGTAAAAATTAGTAAAGCTTTTCATCTAAATAGAGCTTATTATGAGCATTTAAACTTTTAATTGGTTTGCAACGCAACCAAAAAAAGATGTAAAAAAACACCAATGTTGCAAAGCGTTTACTTTGCGACTTTGTACTACATCTTGTTTGTAAAATTAGCGTAGTTGTTCCCTTTCATTTCAATTCAAACACTAGTGAATCATATAAGAGTACAATCTCTGAAAATTTTATCCATGTCTTTTCATCCTATTTGATTTACCAAGCATTTTAGTAAAGATTTATGAAACTTAAAAATAAAATTTGAATATTCCATTGATACTTTTGTTAATTTGTTAATATGTTCAATTAAATTGAGGATGTATGGTTATCCTGTTCAAGACGTAATCAATGGCCAACTTTCAGCTTAGAGAATTTAGTAGTAGGTACAACCCAAACAATAGTATTAATCGTACTTTTATTCATTTAATTATTGTTAAAATTCAATATCGTTGAGAGGGTTGATACGATTTATTAACGAAATGTCGATACGCAAAAGCCAAATAAAAGACCATTTAAAATTGTAGCACTGAAAATTATAGAGAAGCATCAATTAGCAGTAGAAAATTCGATTAAAGTTGAAAAGTACTGAAAAAATATCGAATAAAACGATAAGGGTAAAGAGTATCAAATAGTAAAGGAAGATATCGTAAAAGTCATAAAGTACTGAAAAATAGTAAAAATAAAACCGGAGAGTATCGAATCGCACTAAGCAGATAGAGTATATTATTACCGGAGACAATCCTTTCTAAATGTAAGTACAATATATAATATATTCTCATAAGCTCAAGAAAATAAATTAAATTTAGAGAAACGTTGCAATATTTACTTAAAGATACATAAACAACTAATTAGTGTACATTAGAGAACTTTAATGAATATTGAAAGCTACTTCAGATTTGTTTATAGCAAACTAGGGGCTCCGTCCTCTGCTCAATTCGCTCGGGGGATCTTGGGCGCGCTGCTCAGAACTTTTGTTTTATTCTTATATTTGACAATTTAATTTTACAACTAAAAGTATGCAACGAAATATATATAGATTTGATTATATATGATATATTATATATATTTGATTTATTTTATTTTTTAATCTTTCATCTTCTTAGAAGTCTCATGCACATTAGGTACGCGTATGTAGCAAGTATCTTTAACACGCAGTTAACTTTCATTAACGCATCAACGTAAGCTTGCCAAAAAAAACTTACTTACACTGCATGTGACTTAAGCATACTTACAGTTTGTAGTTTGTTTTTGTTCACGTGTTACAAGGTTTGATGTTGTCTATTCAACTGCAGATTGTGTTAGTTGGTGAAATAAAGCCGACACACTCACGACCGTGTTAAGAACGAACGCTAGTTTAGTGAAACACTTAGGCTTACGTAGTCATATTTATACGATTATATTTTTGCATAAGCAATTTATTGTAAGATAAAAAATTATTTCGTCGCTTTCGAGTAAAAAGGGTCTAAGTCGCGAATTTGCAATTTTATAGGAGGACGAAAAAATTTAATAAAAGCTTTAACACTTCAATAAAATAACTATTTTAATGCATTTACTTGTAAAAGCTATAAACAAATGTAATATTAAGAAGGGCTCAACACTAATATGTTTAAAAACTTTAAATATTTCAATTTAATATAGAGCCAAATATTGTCTGTTTGCCAGTTTTCAATTTTTGAAATAATATTCTTGTATAGAATAATATCACTACATACAATCATACAGCTCATATTGCAACCATCAGCATAATGTCGACGCTTGACCAATCTCATCATAACTAATGAAATGACGTCCATGTTGGCATAAAGTGCTTATCGTTACAAAACCATTGATTTCTATGCCTTTCGTACATTAAGACGCTGCTGATTGAAGTCAATTGATTTTGGCTGACAAGCTAATAAAGCAGGACAGTTGGAGAACTAAGCAAATTGTGCTTAATGTATAATAATGACAGTTATATTGAAAAACATACAGTCATACATGAATATCTACATGATAGTAGCGATAGATAATTAATATTAACATGGAAATTTAATTAACAGTATTTAGTGGAAACAAAAATTACGCTAAGAAGAGAATAGATATCGCTGATGCATTTAAAGAAAAAAATAACAGCAAGAACTACTTAAACTAATTTAATTAATTCTAATATTTTCAAGATTTCAAAAGTAAAAAAAAACTTGTACCAAGGTGCCGTCTTGTACTTCATATTGAGAAAAATGATGCATTGGGAAATCTTGCTTGCTTAACCTGTCAAAATTTGTAGTAATAAAGTTAGCTTCAAGACTTTAACCTTCACTTCTAAATTTTCTTTTAACTTTGCTTTCATTATCTCTACTTGTAATATAACTAACTCAATATCTTTACTTCTCAATAACTTCCGTTTACAAGCATAGGAACTGCGTTACTTCTAATTGACGCTTCAAAATTAGAAACTGTCAATGTTCCGAGTGAAATCAAAGCGGATGCACCACCATTGTGTAACATAAATTTACTTAAGCACAATTGACAAATACGCACACACGCAAACTTTAAAAAGACCCAACGGGAAATCTAGAAGCAGCTTCCAAGAGGAGCACGTCCGATGTGCTTCTCCGGAAGCATTTAGTTCAAAATTCTATTTAATTTATAAAAAAAAAACTTTTATTGCGCAACCACTGTGGTTTGAACCTAGGCATTCCGTGCTGTGATATGCGCAGTTTAACGACATCAGCAAACTCTCTTGATATACATATCTAAGCTTGCTAAAAGTATATTATATGAATTATCAAGTGGTAACAATAGAAATCAAAAACTCAAAATTTAATTTTGACAGAAAACTAATATAATTGTAGTCTTAATGATATTACTAACAAGATTAGCTCAGTTGGTTAAGATGTGCGCATCTCAGCACAACTGACATAACGCAGAAGACCTAGGTTCAAGTCCGATCGGAGACAAAAAATTAAGTGCGTTTTTTTTTTTTCAATTTAAGCTCAATGTGCTTCTAATCAAAGCCCAACGAAGTGCATTTCATATGCCTCTTAAAATATATTTCTACTCAGCATCCAAGGAAGCGCATTTCATATGCTTCCGAAGATTTGCCACTATACAGCATCCAATAGGCTTCCAAAGATGTGCATCCCCGCAATGACATTGTGTGCAAAAAAAAAAGATAAGCAATGAGAAGCGCATTGGGTGCAGCTTCTGCTTTCCTTGATGTACATCCAAAGCGCGCTTTGAACGCGCTTTTGTTTCTCGTTGGGGACACTTACACACACACACACACATAATTTGTAATATTTCTTAGAAACAACAACTGAATATAATTTCATTCGAACGCCTGTAATGAACAGGAAGTAATTTCCTGTTGTTGTCACTAGATGCTATGCAGGATATGTCACAATTTGTGTTGGTTTGATTAATGAGCCGTTAATTTTCTTAGGAAAATATCTCTTTTCTGAAAATTATTGGTAATTGAAGGAAAGCGACAGGAGTACGTACACATTTTGTAAAATACTTAGCTTTCACTAGCAAATTAAGTCTGTACCTTTAGACATTTATGTGATAACAATATTTAGAAAAGAGTCTTTGTAGCTTTGTTGTTGTTTTCTATGAAACTACTTAACAAATTTTGCGGAAATTCGACAATTATTTCTTCTTATAAGCCATGCTAAGTCAGTATAAAATGAGACCTACAACTAGCATCTTCGCAAATACTTCGTGGTTCTTATGCTGGAATATACTCAGCCTTAAAATTCATACAATAAATAAGGAAATATTCTATATCGCTTGTTTGTATTTGGAACTATGTTTACCCAGAGCTGCTTCTGAAAAATGTTTAACAATCTATTTAAAAATATTATATTTCCCTCAATTTTCTTTATAATTTTTATTTTGTAACTGAATATTCTGTTGTTGATTTTTATATCCCAAATTTATTCCATGGAGCTTAAATTCCGTACAAAATTTGTTTTGTTTTTGTTTTAAGTTTATAAAATAATTTTTCATTCTATACAAAATATAAACCTTTCCCAGTAGACAGTTATATGGTTTTATATGTACAGCGAAGTCAAGCTTATATGGAAACTTTATATAAGTAGTATATTGCCGATGTTAGCTCAATCGTCTCAACGCCATTTGGGCTAATGACTGAAAAAGTTCAATGTAACATTGTTTAATTATTATCAGTAATTATCAGTTTATAAAACAAAAAATGCATAACTGTTTTATTTTAGCATACGAAAAACATTAAGCTTTAAATTCATCAAACTTCATTGCCTTTAAAGGAGATATTCCCTTTTCTTCCATCATTTTCTAAAATCTAAACGTAATTTGAATAGTACAAGTGAAAGCATACACAGTTATGCATAACTACATACATACACTATAGAACACATTCAGCTATAATTGCACAAGCGTGTATGTAGTATGTTCTCATAAAAACAGCTGCCATTCGGTATGTGAACACTTACAACTGATTTTACAGCTGCAGCAAATCCTTGTAAATGTTTCATATTCTACTGCCAAAAATGTACGCTTTTCCCAGGCCTACATGTACAAACACATACATGTACGAATACAGACGCAAACACTGAAAATGCAGGATGATGATAGTACCGTACACGATGAATAAATAAAATAAGTGCATGCTTTTAGGGTGTTAAGCAAAGGTACGACGAGTATGTGCACTTACTCAGATATAAAAATCACGTGTTTTTAGACTTAAAAGTGTTGTATGTAGTTGTGGTAAAACATAGCATTAAACTGAGGTGGGTTTTATGTTTAAGTGCAGCTGTAGTAGGTTTTGTAGTGATTATATGTTGTTGTTGTTTTTTTTTCTCTAAATAAAGATTTGTTTGAAACAGCCTAGATTGTATTAAACATTATAGTACTTGTAGTCATATGATGCTTTTCATTTCAATTCAATTTGAATGGTAAAAACAGACGTCATACTTAAATTTCAATATATTATATTTTATTATTTACTGAGCTTACTGTTCAGTATATAAAAAAAATACACAAAACAGAGATCAATTAAAAAAAAATTGCTTAGGACTAGGCACACTAGTTGCATCTATTGCTAAGTGGAATCATCAGTGACTTTTAAATCGATTAGTAAGAATTTCTTAGACTGATCTGCTTCCTTATACAGACTTGTTGAAAACAAAGTTTCTAAGCTCGCCACAGATTATATATTTTGCTAACATCCTTAAATCTTCTTCATTTCTTTATCGCTTGCACAAATTCGTATTTGATCAGACTAAAATATTCAGTACCAATTCATTACTTTCAACTTTCCCCATATGAAGCTTTCAACTTTGCGATATTTTCCTTATTATATTAAAATCAATCAATTTTTGCGCCAGCTATTCGTTAAGTAAATGTTTCGTGTTCTTTCATTATGATGTAGTTACCATGATCCTGATTAAAATATTCATATTTATGAAGTTTTATTGTAATATAATATAATTAGTACATGAAAAATATCCTCCAATTATTTGATTTCTTGCATTTCATTAAAGTATCAAATCAATAGCTTCTTTTTTTTTTTGATTTTCTCTTCTATTTTCCATCAATCACAACAACATCGTCATTAATTTTGCAAACAAAACACAAAATCCAATCAACAAATGCAATTTCGTCTATCGTCTAGCAACTGAAAACGTAACGCAAGCAGCTTTAGCGATAACGTCAACAAAACTAAAAAAAAAAAAAAATAGGAAAACCAATGTGACCAATAATTCCATCATGTCAACAACAACCACACAAAATTCTGTATCCTTAGTGGAAAAACCTAAATAAATCTTCATTGCAAACAGTTGGTGTTAGTAATGAAGGATATACTGCAACACTAACGGAAGCAGTGTTTCTGCAGTTGATAATGGTGTTTTTAATGGTATTGGTCAAGAGCAACGACAGCCACTTTGAACGGGTCATCAAATGCCATTGTAAGTATTGATGAAAGAGAGAAAACGAAACAACAAAAAAATGTAGAATATTTAAATGAAAGTAAGTAAAACTTGAAAGAAATAATGCGTTTCATAAATAAATGCATTTGTTTTTTTGTAAGCTATTTTATTTTACTTTAAAATTTGAAAACATTAATTTTTAAACTATTTTACTTGACCAAATCCTCTTTTATTTTTTATGAAAAAAAAAATTTTTTTTTGCGACTAGCACGTCTAACCCTCAAAGGCAGGAGCGTCACTTCAGCAAAACCTTGTGGGGAGGCAAGAATTATAATTCCACCGCTATTAGATGATTTTATTGAATTTTTGTATTGAATAATACCTAGTATCAGATCCTTGGATGGGGCCAATGCCATCCCCAGCCCTACCGAACCGACGCCACTGCTTAAAAGTCACAAAATTTATCACCCAAGACAATATCAAAAGATTTTTCATTTGATAAATATATATATCAATTCAAACATTGTTCTCAAGTCAGCTATTAAAAATTCACTAGAATTATTTATGATGGAAAATATCTAACTACACCTAACCAAATTAAACAGCACCAAACAAATTCCTTTTTGCAAAGATCTGTTGAAATAAGAATGAAGAAGAGAATCAGATGTATCTGGTAAAACAGTAAAAGTCCATACTTCAAAAAAGACTACTGCGTATCTAAAAAAAAAAGCTTAACTAAAGCCTAAAATAAACCTATTATTTAGTACCTTAAAAATAAATATTAGAATTGTATTAAATAATGAGCATAATGTAATGAGTTTTTGGCGAACAACACAAATAAGGGCAACCCCAAAAAAAAAAAAAATTCCAATTAAGAAACAAACGAGGCATAAAAATGAATAGAAAAATCAACCTACGTAAGAAATGTTCACGTTGAAGATGCAACAGTTCAAGGATAAACAATCTCCCTGGAAACGAAAGCTTAAGATACCTAAGTATGCATCTAAATAGCGAGCTAACAAGTTCTCATTGATAACACAAATACTCTTTTGGCTACTTGTTTGGAAATACCAATTAAATCTTAAAAGTAAATTACTATGAAACAAAAATGTTGAAGCCTTTATGGACATATGCAATGTGCAACTTTAGATTACTGCCAGCAACAAAAATATTGAAACCTTAGAGCGCTATCAAACAAAAATCTTAAAACTAATAAGAAATGCACTATGGTATTTAAAAAAAAAAAAATTTTTGAAGGCACTCGCTACTAATCGAGCACGTTGAAAGAGAGGAGATAAAGAACACAAGAGAAGTAGGACTAACTGCCAATTCAAGAACTAACTATTGATCCAGTAACAATTATTGATCGATTGTGATACCACAAGATATTTAACTAAACCATGCTGTCAAACCAAGAACTTATGTGTCCAGGGATATCCAACCACAATGGAGCACATTTGTTCGAAGTGAGTTGGTTCGTTACTGATCGCCACTCCTACCTAAGATTATCCAAGTTATCAAATAAGTCCGAACCAAATGTTCTAAGTGGTTTTCTAGCAAGCTTGGCAATGATCATAGAAAATTTTCAAGGTTTTTCTTTTACTCCATATCACTGCAACATCTACACATAACTCAAAAGATCAAAGTTTTAATCTATCCACATACTTGGCGATAAAACAGTGGTCAGCTGTGATAGCAACAACTGACAAGGCATTATAGCTACTGCAAGAAATCAGTTTTAGAAAGCGCTTGTCATCCTAATTCGATCAGATTTTTCTTGTTAGGTTCCTTAGGTTCATCTTGTGTAAGCCAATGTTTGCACATCGTCTTTCAACACCAAATTGCAAGAGGAATGCCTACAATTTCTTTGTTAATTAGTTAACTTCTTAAAAAGCTCAACAGTTATCCAATTGCTGTCAATATCCTTAACGTTTGATGTTAAAATGATTATTAAGAGACGAGTGGCATTTATGGGCCACTATTGAGTTCAGCAAGTCTAAGACTTGAGAAATTAAACAAAAGACAATTCAGCTGAAATTCACTGAAATTGCGAACAGCAACAACGCAAATACCATACACTACCGATCGATACTCTTGAGACATCATATTAGTAGACACTCCACAAAAAATGCTTTCAATTTTATTAGAAATTATTTTATAAATCATACATTTTTTACATCTACCTCACAAATATATTCACATGCTATTCTCGATCCGAAGAAGTTACTGAGAGCATTAGTGTGTTGCGTTGTCTCGCATCCAATATATAACATAATTGTCTCACACTGTTTGCTCTTGTTATTAAAGAAATAACCACCTCTTAAATAATATATAACATCTCTGCAGTTTGGTTCGTCTTCTGGAATTTTAAGGCAAACGTCTGGGGGAAAAAAAATAGAAGTTTTGAATATAAAATCATAAAATTTTGTTTAGTTTCCAATACCTGGTCTTGCGCGCACACTTTCAAATGATAATATTGAAATTATCAAAACTAAAAACACTTAGAGTCTCATTTTGCACAAATAGCTATAGCTCAAGTTCTACTGTGTTGTGTGCAAATAAATGTAAATTAAATTGTGCAACCTTTTTATTTTGTAGAATTCTCCTTAAGCGTGATTGATCTGTGATAATTTGATTTTCAAAGGTTGGCGTATAATATTGCAAATTTCAAGCAATTTGATTGTAATATGAATACAACTGTATAATTTGTATATGTTTATAGGAATAAATTACTTGATTACGTAAGTATTATATAAGAGAAGTATTGTCGTAACAAAACTGCTCGCTATGTCAATTTTGTACGCGGGTATGTTATACTCTGCCACATACTCTCTTTAACGGGTTAAAATATTAGCCACTTTCAAATTGTGTGATTGATTACACTGGTCAACAGTAGTTTTTTTGCCCTGGATGTCTCTGCGGCTTTCTATAATTTGAGGTACCCATATTACGAATATATTCATGAAAGCACTGAATTAGCTGTGGTTTTTAAGATATTAATGTACACCTCTCCCCCGTATATTCACTTTGTCATTTCGTTTCTAACGCATAGAAGGGGGCGTGGCAGGTATAGAAAAATATAAATATTATTGATCAGTGTCACCACCTGAGTCGATATAGCTATGTCTGTCTGTCTGTCTGTTGAAATCACGTTTACGGAAAAACTAAACAAGCTAATTCAATGAAATTTGGCACACAGGTCACACCTTTTTGCAAGCTGCTAGCATATAAAAATGGGCAAAATCGGATCACGACCACGCCTACCGCTCATACTCTATGTAGATATACCTCAGCCCATTTTGAAAAAATTGCTGCGATTGTGATGAAACTTGGTGATTTGGTGAACATGTGAACAAAATTAAGATTGGGCTAGGTTTCAAATTAGCAAAGGCTTTTAAAGGGGCGTGGCAAAACCCTAAATTTTAACTTTTATAACGCCATAACTCGTAAACCGTGCAAGATATTGTGATGAAATTTAGTGCACGGATACAAATCATATATAACTTGAATTGTGTTTAAAGTGGGCGGAATTGGAAAAGTGGGCGTGGCACTTTCTAACAATTAAAAATATTGATTTCGTATAATTCAAAATTGGCACATTCGATTTTCATAAAAACTTTATGGAAGATACTACGGAGAGCAATCATCATCATCAATACAAGCTTCGTCAATATACTGGAAAAAATTGCTGAAGGGCGTGGCACAGCCCACAATATTTATAAACTTAATAAATATAGAACTAACAACGCAATCGTAATGAAATTTACGGTGGCAGAAACACTTGCTAAAATATATCTTCTTACAAAAATTTGGCACAATAGAACCGGTGGGCGTAGTACCTCCCATATAAGCAAAACACGCTTAATGCTATAGATAGTGTGCAATGAGAGTAATCTTCATAAAATTTGGTGCATAGATGTCAATTATTATAAGCTATAAAATTAAATAAATTTTGATGGGATTTTATCAGTGGGCGTGGCACCTCCCATATTAACATAAAGTTGGAAGTCATATTTTAAGAGAACTATTGCAGCAATTGACATGAAATTTTATATAGGTGGTTAACTTGCTATAAGGTATGTCAGCATCTAAAGCGGCCGAAATAGCATCACTGGGCGTGGCATCTCCCATATAATTAAAATACCTTAAGTGGCATATTTATCGAAATATATGAGCAATCCTAGTGAAATTTGGTAAAAGAGGTTTGTTTATGGAAAGCTATTTCTGGATCAAAATCAGTATTGATTGTATCAGTAGGTGTGTCACCGCCCTAAATTTTAAGATTAATTAAGGCATATATCGCAAACTATATAAGCTATGTATTTTGCTAAAATTTAGTATTTGGATTTCAATGATGAATATAATTTATTGAACCAAACAAAAGTAGGCGGAATTGGAGAAGTGGGCGTGACATATTTTGTTTTCTGCATTTCTATTATATTTTTTTCTACATTTTCAATATTCTTTTGACTTTTCCAACTTTCTAACTTTTCCCAATATATTCCATATGTATATTTTCCACTTTTTCAACCTCTTTCAACTTGATTCGAAATTTTCTTTATTTCCATATATTTTGGACTTTTTGAGTTTTTTCAACTCTTTCAACAGTTGTTAACCTCTTTGAACCTTATTACATTATTTTCGACTTCTTCAACCTTTTAAAAATTGGAAAGTACTCTTAGTGCAGTGTAGGGTATAAGAGTTTCGGCCTGGCCGAAGATAACACCTTTACTAGTTTTTATTTTGATTTTATAATAAAAAATATAGCAACAACTTGAGCTATGTTGGCTATGTTGTTCTGCGTGTAAGAGACCATATCGTATACCTAAGTACAAGTAGCAAATACAAGAATTTAATTATAACTCAGTCTTGGGTACCTAAGGCGTTTGTTTTACTGTTGCATGTGATTTCATCACTGAATGATTTATGTCAGCATTTTCATTTAAGTGAATTAACAATTTTCCAAATGATATCTTGTATAATCAAATATAAATGTTTACTTAAATTACATATGTATCTATGTATATAAATGATTTGTGTTTTGAAATTATGCTACTATTGGTGCTACTAGCTATATTTTAGTTTTGTGTTTATTATTTTTTAAAAAAGTTTTAACTCTTTAAAGTTTAACAATTTTTGTTTTGAACATAGTACTCGTAGTTTGTTATTTCAAGTACTTATATCAAGCTAAGCGCCACTTATCGCTAGAACAGTAATAAATTGCTAACACACCTCTATAAAATGTTGCACGATTGCGATACTACTACGGTAAATTGTGCCACTTCAACAGAAAAATATTTATACACTGAAAAAAAATTTTAGAGAATATCTGCTTGAAAGAAATAGCTTCGTAGTCTGAAAGAAATCCGCACTGAAGGGATTTTTCAATAGTGACGAGTAGACTTTAACAGTCCATCATGTTCTTTAAACTGTTGTCCGATTTATTTTTTTATTATTTTCAATTACCAAAGGCAAATAAACGCAATCCAACGATGGTTTTCGATAGAATTAAGAAGACATTCGATATTTCACCCATTCAGTCTTTTATTCAGCACCTCTAAAACTAGTTATTTCCAAAGAAAGGAAGCATTTTATAAAAACTCACTTTATATACAAATAATGCTGGGTCCTTGGCATTGAATGAACGGAAGAATTATCCACAAAAACTTGATTTATTGCCTAAAACTGTTAGCCATTCTTAAGATGGTTTGAAATTATATGTTTTTTTTTAATATTATTTGCAATAGTACTTTCAACAAAGTTGTTTCCGCTTTCAAAATAGCTTTCCAAAACATTGAAAATCAAAGTTTTCAAATGAATTTTGTAATTTAATATTATTATTATTTTTTTAGTGTAACCACACATATAAATCAAATACGTACTTTAAGGATTGAACATTTGTGTTTATATTTTATTTCGAAAAACAAACAACGCAATTTACAAATCGACTGCGGGTGTTTCCTGCGGTTGTTAAATTTCTGTATGCGCAAAGGTGTGTCCATTTTTTATGCATTACAAGTACACTTTGTTTGTATTGGTGGTATTGTTTGCCATTTATTGATTGCAAATACAAGTGTTTTACATGACGGTTATAAAATGCAAAAAAATAAAGGATTTTTGTAATATTTGATAGAAATATTGCTGCAGAGTTTTGTCTCTTTTCACATAGTATATGTATAACAAACTAACCAAACTATTTATTAAATTTAATTACAGTAATGGATTTTATTAATATATCGATATGAAATTCTGTGATAAAAATGTGCTAAATGTTCCTCAAGATGTTAATAAGCCACTTAATCGAAATAATACTTAAAACTGGATATTAAGAATATGTGTAAATAGTCTCAACGTGAAAGCATAAATAAGATTTTTTGACCATTAGATGGAAAGCTGTGAAATCATATTCAGATTCTGTTCATGTTGTGGCTTTCTCATTTCAAAAAAAAATTGTTCTATTTCTATATGAAGGTACCAACACGTACTTACGTATATATTTAATGATGATATATTTTTTGGTTGTTTGTTGACTTTTTAATAATACTAATAATTATTTAATTGAACTTTAGCCAAATTAGCAGCGATCAACATTCAAGTAAAATTTTACAAGCTGAAAAACTGTCTAATTGTTAATTATGATATTCATTCGGCTCATCAGGTTATATAATAGTAAGGGCGCCCAACAGGGGATTTCGGAACTTACTTGAGCGCGGCAGAGTAAGATATGTGGTATACCTTGGACCTTGTTGAGTACCTCCACCAAATCTTAGCCCTCTATATAGTGCCGCGAGTTTAGGGGAGCCGGTCAGAATAGTAAAAAAAATCGATAACTGGATTTACTCGAGCGCGTCAGATTAAGACATGGTGGGTTAATTGCATGCTGAAGAGTCTACATTTCACTAATCTGACGATTTGACCGTGACGAAAGGGAGTGGCAGGGTCACAAACTTGCAAAAAAAAAAAAAGTTACCTGGATTTACTCGAGCGCGATAATTTTTTTTTTCTTATTTTGAAGGAAATAATTCAAGGACAACTGAAAACATAATCTGCCGATTTAACAAAAATCGTCATTAAAGTTTAGCGCGTGCAGCTAAATTTTTTGGTTTTTTGGAACTTTATATAATACAAGTAATTTAGCTGTTCCTTATTGAAAATACTCTTTTTACGTTCAGTATTTCTTAAAAAAAAATATCCGAAACAGCACACTGAAATACATGACTGTGCCAGGAAATACCGAACGGATGGTCACCTTATGTATTCCCCACTACGTGCCTATCTCTCTCACTCTCTCGCACCGTCCCCACCAGTATTGGCTTAGACGGTATTTTAGTACCAAAATTGTTACTACTTTCATAGCTAAATTACCATAGTACGGTTTTCCGGAAATCCGTCCTTTTTTGGTACTATTTTTCGAAATTAATCAACAACCGATTTTTTGTATAAAATAGAAAGAATGAAATTTAATTTTTTTCAATAAAATTAAAAGAAAAAACGTATTGGTATTAGTGATGACATTTGCGGTACACTTGTACTTTTTTCGGTACATTTGCGTTCTAAAAAATCGTCGTCATTACATTCGACATGATTTGCCGCATTTTTAGTGCATTTAACGAATTGTCCTGGTAATTCAATTCAATACAATTTTATTCAATATTCTCGTTATAACAATTTTATAAATAGATTTTACATAAATTTACATTTTGCTTAAAGAATAGTAGTTGACAATTTTTTATTTTTTAGTACAAAAAATAGTAGTAAATGCCACATAATTTTCAGTACATTTTCGGTACACTTGGACAGTTTATAATAATAAACTTTTTTCTTCAAATAATCGCAATGTGTGCATTTTGTAATTAGTTATTTAATGTGTGTGAGATATATTTTAGTTTACTAAGGTTTTTCAGGTGGTAAAATGAGATTTTTTTTTATATATAGATAAATTTAAGTAAAATTGGGTGTTCAAGACAAAAAGTACGATTCTGCACATTTTCACAAAACCCAAATGGCATCACTGATTGGGATTTTTTAAATTTTTAAGATTTAAGAAAAAAAAAATCATGGAAACAAAAAATTTTTCAAATGGTCGATTAAGCAAACTCCTCCAGATAATCGTCAGATTTTGGATCAGCATGACCAAGACATCAAGCTGAACCGTCTGTATAAAAATTTGACGCGCTCGAGTAACTACATATATCGTTTTTTTTTGCATTTTCGAAAGGTTGCCACTCGCTTGCGTCACATCCAAATTGTCAGTCTTATGAATGGGAGCTTCGTTTGGGATCACTTAACGTCCCCTATGAATATCTGACGCGCTCCAGCAAAGGTTTTTTTTTCCATTTTTAACTCATCCGTACGGCCATGCCCACCATCCAAATCGTCAGATTAATATGCCTCCGTCATCAGAGGCATGCCCAGCGCTCGATTAAATCCATGTGCTTGTTTTTTTTTTACATTTTTGAAAGCCTGTAGTGACTTCCCCCACCGCTGAAGGGTTAAACATTATATAACTCTTTCTTCTTCCTACTATCTAATCTTTAAAATCCAATAGGTCCCCGCGACGCTCGAGTAAATCCACATTTACCACACTACGGTGTAGTTACACCCTTCTCCTGCACTTCGAAGCAACTGCTTCTGCAGAACTCATTGCAGCAAACATCCAAACCCTAAGCATAAGGTCAAAAGCTACAAAGTTTGTAATAAAACAATATCAAATTTGTTTTTGACTGAAAACATTTATTTTATAAATTTTTCGGCTTTAGCGCCAATGCGATTTGCAAAATAAAACTGCAGAGCAACTTTTTTTGTGTAATTTGATCTGTTGTCATATATGGTTACTGAAAATTAGACAAATTTTAAAGGTGAATATTTTAATTACGCTGTATATCTAAATTTTGCT
The DNA here is from genome assembly GCA_963662105.1 of Meiosimyza platycephala. Classification (NCBI taxonomy): domain Eukaryota; kingdom Metazoa; phylum Arthropoda; class Insecta; order Diptera; family Lauxaniidae; genus Meiosimyza; species Meiosimyza platycephala. The sequence goes on from OY759210.1 coordinate 89,115,570, forward strand.
TGCATTGGCTCAGAAACTTGCGTAGTCGACTCCAATGTATGACTGACATATGGATTAAGAAACACAGCAGCACTTTATTAATGAAAACCTCAGGGCCTTTGAATGCTCAGAAATTTTCACAAATTTTTTGCACGCTTTCATTGAAAAAATTACAAATAACGCCACAAGTGCAATACAACAGAGCAAAAAAATAAATAAAAAAAAATTGTTACTTACCACCCTGTAAGCAACATTGACTGACACTAGATAATTTAATTTGTCGTTCGGAAATTTAATGCTTCATTGTGACAGAAATGGATTTGAGCTCTGTACATTATTAGGGTGTTCTTTTTTCAAATTTTTTTAAATGTATTTTATTTTTATTTTGCCTATATTTCAACTTGAGGTTTAAAAATAATTGTCCCAAAATTTGAGCCTCCTAGCTCAAAGCATAAACGGAAAAAAACGACTTACTAAAATGGGTGCATGGACTCAATACTTTGGAGTAAGGACTGCGTAAAATGTAAGTGGGGTTGTAAAAAAAATAGAGAGCGGGCAAAGCCGCAGGAACAGCTAGTGCGTGATAAATACTTGCATTGCGTTTTTGTTCTGAAGAAGATAGGCTTCTTACATTGTTTTATTATTCTGGTCCAAGCTAAAGTGTTGTATAGAGAGTAATACGTTTAAAGCGCTCCCTTTAAGGAGCTCTCCCATTTTTGCTTGTTCGACTGCAATTTCGTTGATTTCAAAGTAACGTTTGCCAGGCACGCAGAAGAGACATAGTTAAGCTATATTACTGAGTTCCACTTGTTGATTGTGTAGCATCGTAAAACCGATTTGAATGTAATCGTCAAGCTGACAAGCAATTTGAGTGCTGCTTTACTGTCAACATAGAAATTTATGCTATGGACTATGTGTGAATTTTCAAATTTTTTTTTTTTTTTTGTATTTAATTTCCCTATAAATAGATATCAAAACTACAGAAGTCGCTTCAGCTAACTCTAAATGTTAAGCTAATATTTTAAGCACAAAAAAAAATTTGATTCTTTTGAACCTCCCTAATGTGACTACATACATTTATACGAGCATATTGATGACATGGCTCAATCGCATAATTAACGTTAAGTCTAAATGTTGTTTGCGTACTGATCATCCGATTATTTTGGAAGTCAAATCAATTATGGTCAGACATTGGTTTACTCTAAGCTTAGGCGCAGCTCGTGTAGGGATATGATTGCTTTTGGTGTTGTTATTGAAATTGTTAATGCAACTACCTCCACAATTATATGTGGCAGCGCAAAAGTAATCCCATCGACGGTGTGCACAATTTCGCTGCATTTATATATAGCAAAAACAAAATGTAATTAATTCGTTGTATGTGGTATTGTAACCAGCATGCAGTTGCATTTAGAACTTTAATCAGACTAAAATTTTGTTGTTGTTGTTTTTAGCTATGCTACGTTAAATTTATTGTTACTAATTAATTTTTGTGGCCGCTATAATTTTCATTGATTGCGATTAATCTAAAATGGTTTTTGGTTGCTGTAAAAATACATAAATTAAATTTTAAAGTTTTTATTAAAAATAGTTAATTAAAAAAATTATTTATTTTAATTAAAAAATTATTTATTTTAAAATCACCGAAAGATAATGCCTCATGATAAATCACAATAATATGTTATACTTTTTAAAAGTTTATTAAAACATAGCATCTCATAAGCTAAAAATTGAGAAATGTTTTCAAAATATATTCCTTTTCACTAAAGCATTATTTCGTATATTTCATACACCATTTTTCATGGAAAAAAATCGAAAACTTCTTTTCGGGCCTAAGAACTTGAATTTATTTTTTTTTTACTTGTAAGCTTTCAAAGTATTTTTGTCTAGCCAGAGCACACAAAAAAAAGTATTTTTCACTAGTTTTTAGGCCTAAACTAACTTTTTTTATATATATTCCATGACATGATTCAACTTCTTATAAATAAATTAATAAATAAATAAATGGTGAATAACACTGAAAACAATCGTACATGATCAGCTAAAATTTCGTTCCCGACTGTTTTTTTTTTTACTATCATGGCGTTAACTAAACAATTCCCATAAGTCAAATTTTTTTGTTAGCGTTGAGAAACTTTTTTCTCGTTCAAAACCACAGTGTGGTGTATTAACCCTTCGTCGATCAGATGGTTCTGGCCAGACCTTTTTTGATTTCTATTGCATTTTACATATATGTATTAACAATTGAGTAAGTGACTTGAGATTCCATGACTTTGTCTAAAATCTTACCTATTGGCCATTTAACAATAAAAAAAAATCAGCACAAAAAAATATAAACAATGATAATTACAAAGACATATGAAGAGCTGAGATTCAAAACCCGCCAAATCCAAAAAATGAAAATATGTGATATTGTAGAAGAGGACAGAAAAAATTTTTGTGCACAAGCCCACATACTCTAAATTGTAAAAAAAAGTTTTCCCTTCACAAAATTTATCTTGCAAATGTTTCTGCTAAATTCTTTTTATCAAAACCCGACAAGTCCACATTTCTGAAAACCAAAACCCGCCAAGTCCAAATTTTTATTAAAAAAGGTTCGGTTTTCATAAATACAAATTATGTATTATTATTATTTTTCAAAAAAAGTCCCGAGGTTTCACTTTCAAAACCCGCCAAGTCCAGATTTTTAATTTCAAAACCCGCCAAGTCCACATCTTTTGTTTCAAAACCCACCAAGTTCAAACGCTTTTTTTTTTAATAGTCCTCATAAATTAGCTCATAAAATGTAATGAAAAATAAGGATTTTAATAGCTATTGACAACTATTTCAATGGATCAATCAATCAGTTTTTACTATAGTTAAATTCAGTGGTATAAATTTTTTGAGTTTTTCTTCTTATGGAAAATATGGACATGGCGGCTTTTCATATTTTTTTTTTTAACTTGGACGCCATTTTTTCATACAAATACCCGTAAATAAATAGGGGTCCAGCCACATTTGACCGTTCGAGCGGTTGAATATTGTTACTTCAAAATATCTTATTTCATGTTATTTACAAAAACGCATAATTTTAATTAATGCAACATAATATGTTTCAACCAGTCAAATTTAAACCATTTTGAAAATATTTTTCAAATTGCAAATTTTAATTGAGCTGTCGGTGCTATGAACAACGCGATGGCAAAAATTCACCATTTTATTTCAATCTGCTATAAATTATGTTCATATGGGGCATTATGTTACAAAACTGATGGATTTTTTTTTCATTTTTTTTTTTTGTGGTTTCGTATGTGTAACGTTGACGAATTAGCTGCTATAAGTCACTAAAACTTCTCATTATAAATGAATAATAAAATGTTAAATTTTTTTGTATAGCTCAGTAGGTAATTGCCAGCTCTACATAAAATATGCTATATTAGCACATAAGTAACATGTTAAGAGTCGGTTGATTTTTAAAAAAATTTTAAATTTTTACATTTATAAGGCATTAGAAATTTGGTTTTAGACTTGAAACTTAGTGAGTTTTGAACTTTTTAAATCTGTTTAAAAAAAAAACAATTAAAAATATGAATATTATGGCATTTTAGTACTTTAATTTTATTTGAAGTTTTGAAGAATATATTATATTATGACTTATAATTGTCAATTATAAATTATAAATATATAAATATAAATGGTGTCGTTTTTTTACATCTCTAATTATTTTATATTATTGTCATTTAGAGAGTTAAAAATATTTAAAAATTAATTCTAAATTTATTATAATTTATAGCTCAACATAAACTAGTCATATATTATACAAAAAGTCTTTAATTAGAGATGTCAATTTTCTGTTCCTTTCATTTTGATGTGGAAGTTCCCATTTATGTACATACATATATAAAACACGAAACGAAATCAATACAGCACTAACAGAACATTACCATATGTAGCTATAAATTATACGAAAATCACTGATTGTATTAAAAATTATTGCTGCATGCAAGCCTACTGATGATATTAATGATAAAAGCGATGATGTTGATGACCATAGTGATTTAGCTTTAAATATTTAAAGTTTACTGTATTTGTGTTTTTGGAACAATGTAAAATTTAATATGTTCAGTAGTTTACCATTTGTTTTCAAAGTTTCCAACCAATCATTTTCGGAGCTAGTAATATCCATAAGTTATGCCTCCCAAGTTTTCGTTTGATAACGTACAAAGGTTGCCAAAAAATTTTTTGTGTATATATCTAAGCTCTTAGTGAGCCTATTATTTTTTCCACAACTGTAGGTGCTAGGTTTTCTCACAGTTATGTTTTTATATAAATTAAATGTATTTTTACTTTAAAACAAAATAATACGAATGATTGCGTTACTATTCGTTTCGTTTAAAGTTCATTTGAAATAACTCCATCCGCTTTCACACAGACATCACTTCAATGCAATACTTTCACAGGCAAACATGTAACTCATGCTGTGCTCTTGATATTGTTGCTGCTGTACGAGTATCTCATAAATTTACTTACCTTTTTAATTTTTTAACGCAATCAAAGCGAACGGCATGTAACAGAAGCAGCAGGAATCTTCTAAGTAATGTGAGCTTTTGAGGAGTTATATTAAATTGGAATCTAAGCAATTCAGGATAAGCGCTTGGAGTGTTTTTTTTTTTTTTGCTTTGTTTTTAGTTGCTTTTGTTTTACATTTTTTTTTTTTCTCTGATTTACTTAGTCATGTTCAGCATTTCCATAATACTTATTTATCTACAGCTACAGTCGACTACTACTTCGACTTTTACAATTTCTTCAGATAAATAAATGATTTGATCACGTATTCGTATAACGCCCCGGGATAAATTATGTGATGTGTGAAATTAAATATTCGTTTTATGTATGACAAACATGTTGTCGTGTACAAATTGGAAATAAGTTACAACAACATGACATTAAATTGATTTTGAAATTCAAAACAAAATTATTTTTTTAATTGCATTTTTATATTTAGTTTCATTTCACGGAAATATATGAAGAGCAGAGATGCTACGAATACTATCTGTACTTGCTGTTTATAATTCATAATTAATAAGAAGACGACTTGAAACAAAGTCTCAATTCATTAAAATACGTTACAGACACTTTAAATTCCAACACCTTAAAGTTTGTGCGAAACCCAACAATGTTTGCAAAACAACAATCAATTTAATATTTTAATCCCTTAAATACATAGGCATTAGCTATTTGCTTACTTGCCCGCCTTTTGCGTTTAATGACTTAATTTAACAATACCACCACCATCCCAGTAAATCAATGGCGAAATGAATTGATTTAACAAACGAAACGAGAAAATTTTAGTGCGAATTATCGCAAAGCACGCACCAGCGGACTTAATTAATTTAACACGAAATCGACGAACCGTAAATAGGTGCACAAACGATTAAGCAAACGGCTAAAATGCATGCCAACATTCGTGGGTATTGTATGAATGAGCAGAGCGGGGTTAGTGCTATGGAGAATTAGCCCACGAAGTCAATATTTTTGCTGAACAGCCACAATTAATAGCCGGCATAGCAAAAAGAAAGGATACATAAAAGGATAAAGCTTTTGACAAATGTCGATGGTTGGGCACTGATTACTGAATTGTTTTGATCAAAATGATATCAAATTCGTATTAAAACTGACAGCTTGATGTAGCTAAGTTCGTAAGCAGGTACATTTAATTTTAAACTTTGATGAATTTATATGTAACACATAATAAATAGCTTAAATTAATAATAATCATTGTATCAATTTGTAAACTGGTAGTAGGTTCAATTATCATTAAATTTTGAATTAATAGTTAAATAAATAAATAAAGTAAATGTTTTGGATAAGGCAAATCAACAGATTTAAATTGAGTCAGTCAGATTAAATGACTTCATTAATTAATTTTTCTTTCTCTATAATAATTAGTAACGAAATAAAGTTGCTTTATTTTAATATTAAAGTCTCCTAAAATTAATAACGATGCCTTAATATTTACTCTATATACTATGTACTGTCTGTCTATAAAACACGCCCTACCTACCACGTGACCACAATATTTATTTAGTGTTTTTTCAATGTTGACGCTTTTTCCATGTTGTACAAAAATATTTTTTATTTGCCCTCAAAGTTTGCCCACCTTGTGCTTTTTTTTTACTTCACATGCAGGTTGTTTGTATGTACTTTATAAAGACGTGTGTGTGTGCAAGAGTATTTCACTTTTGGCATAGTATTTGCATTAGGAACGATGTGTATTTTTGCCCACTTTGTGTTTACTTTAAGGATAAATAAACAATTTGTATAAAACTTTTATCTAGCTTTTTTTTTTATTTATTCAATTTGTTGAATATTTTGCAAATAGCAAATATGTTATAGGTTTTAGCTAAGATTTAAGTTGATATAACATAGCTATATGAAAAATACAACATTTATTGTTCAATTGAACTTTGAAATTGCGAACTATGTACATAGCTTGTTGTTTATTTGGTTGAAGTATTACATGTATATACAACTCTGTATTGTGGCCTTGATTTTTGATAACATTTGGTATTAAAAAACTTTGTGGTAAAAACTTTTTTTGAATGTACACCGAAGATATGTCATAATAAAATTAATATGACAATCGATGTGATAACTAGCAATGAATTATGAAGCCATCGTGAATATACTAAAGTTAAAGACAGCATGTTTTTTCGGAGATCGTAAAAATTCTCACTCGTTTGTCTTTAATGTAAATTTTTTCTGAAAATTTGCCTAAAATGCTTCATAATATAAACTAAACAGTGGTGCCTGAGAGAAAAAAGAAATGAAAAAGAAGAGCTGAGATTTCAAGAGGTCATCAACGATGTTTCTTCTCAAAGTAATAGCCACGTGACAACCCAAAAGGGGTTTGATTTCATCCATTTAACCCTCCAACGGTCAATGACGTGCGAGGCGGTAAGTGGAGCGCATGGTTCTGGCCATACCCATATATATTAGGGTAGTTTAAAATATTAAAGTTGCTCCAAACTTCACATCCCCGGGCACAAAAAGTTTCGTATTGGTGCCGATAAGAACCACGTGAAATTTGGTTCATTTCAGAAAACATTTGATGGACTCGCCACCGTTTTGAAAACTAGAAAATGGTCCTTAATCTACCGAAAATCATTAATATATCCTCGAAGCTTCCCCCTAGAGCGATCAAATGTATGACAAGGTCCAATTATTTTTTCTTCCCCAAAATTTTTTCCCAACATATTTACCCACTATCACCACCCCTTAGGGGGGCCTCCCTGCAAAAATAAAATTTTTGTGAAATTATGAAATTCAATTCTCAGACGCCTCTGGAGGCGTAAAATGTTAGACCAACTTCCATTATTTTTGCCCTCTCAAACTTTTCTCTTGACACATCTATCCCCTATCTGTCACCCTTCTGGGGGTCCCCATATAAAAAAACACAAACATTTTCGAAAATTTGGAAAAATAATTCATGTGTCAGCAGGTCCTATTATATTTTCTTCTCCAATGTATTTTTCGAACATACTTACACCCTCTAACTGCCAAAACCCCCTACAAAAAACACAAAAAAATGGAGAAAACTACGAAAACAATTCATAGGTTTTCTGGAGTGACCCGTTGCGAGGTCAAATGTATTACCAGGTCTTCCCTACATTTTTTCCGGACATACTTACCTCCAATCCCAACCCTTTTGGAGGGATTCTTTGCAAAAATGAAGAAAATTTTGAAAAAAATAATTCATATCACTAGGTTGTATTAAATTCATTTTTATTGTGTTCATTGTGCTCTTTTCACAAAAAGGATACTTATTACGATTTGTAGCATTAGCTGTTTTTGTTCTCCATCATTTGGCAAAATTTGGTTGTCGTCTTTCATAAACACAACACCTCTTTCAGTGCTAAACCTTTGCAAAAAGAGAGCACATTTCTGAAATTATCATCAGATTCCCATGTAGATGGATGATTATTGAGAATTTCTATATTCAATCCAAGGAAAACAAATCTTCTGTGTAAAGTTCCTCTACATCGTCATCATCGTAATAATCCAAAACAACCTCTTACTCAATATTTTTTTCAATATCGTATGATAAAATATGTTGGGACTGCTCAGACCCATATGCACTTGACTGGCAAAAAAGTTTAAAACTAAATTTTTTATTTCAAATATATCGCAAACGCAGCGTTTGCTATTCTATTGCGTTCGCCTTAACTTATTTGAGAAAGTCATGGACGGGGATCACTCAGAAATACCTAGAAAAACACATATACCAATTTGAAAACTGATTGGGCCTGGCCAGACCCATACGCCCGTTGGAGGGTTAAAATCACAAAAAATCTTATTTGAAGTTATAGTATGCGTACATAATTAACCAGGCTGGTTTTCTGTTGATTATGATTTCCTCAGAAAGACATACATTCAGACTCACCGGCAGACAAACAAATGAACATACAAGTAGACAGGCAGTCAGACGGACATGGCTATATCGACTCAGGTGGGAAAGCTGTTCAAGTATATAGATTTTTCATATTGGAATATGCACTGAGTGCAGTATATAAAACTAAATGTTTGATGTTGTTTCATAATATCCTTTAACATTTCTTTGAAAATGCAAAAAAGAATTTTTATTTAACATTTTATTAGTTTCATCGCTCTGTTGAAAAATGGACGATTTTAAAACAGTTTATTTAAATGAATGGCCACAGATATTACGGTGCAAGTTTTACAGATAACTTAAAACAATTTTTATAATGAGGAACGCAATGCTTTCAATATATGATAATTTTTTTTTTACAAAGAGATCTTACAAAGTTTGAACATTATTGGCGGTTGTATCGAATGAACATTGTATCATCATTGTTCAGTATATTTAAATATTTTATATAATCTTTTTTTTAAAAAAAAGTAAGATACGGTTTATGTAATAAATTAAATTACTGTATGTTAAGAATTTCAACGATAATACAATTACAAGTGGTAGCTACAAGAACAAAGAAATTAATATTTAATGTAACACATACATGCTCAAAATAAGCTAGCATGTAGCAACTGGGAGAGCATAGGGGAAAGTGTTCTAGTGCTAGATAGTTTCACACATTTCTATAGTCGTCTTGCGTTTGCTGTATAGCTTTTATGATTTGTCAAAGTCTTTGTAACATCATGTTGACTTAGTAATGCTTTAGCCTCATACCCGTATATATATACATTCTAAGCTGGAAAACCAATTTTGAGAAGTGTAGATTGATTCATTTGGTATGTATTACTTAGTCCGAGCTTTAAGAATTGTTCTTTGTTGTGCCAGGCAGTATTCGTTTCCATTTGATGTTTTTCTGCTGTTCAATTTTCATGTATTTCAATGATTTTTTTTTAAGAAAACTAACTTTGTACATATACTTTTTGTATATTCTGACGAGAGTTTCTTTAGGGAACTTCATTTTGGATACAATCAAATCTCTTTTTAGCTAATTGCATATCAGCGAATGCTTAGCATTTTTAAGCATCACGGAGTTCAAGGTAGCTGCCGCTTTTTCTAGAAAAGAGTTAAAGATATTGAATTTATTATTTCTTACTTAATGAGTGAAATTCTATTTTCAACAGAATTGCATACTTTATCTTTTCAGCTATGGTATCACGAATAATGATACTTTTCCATACTTCAAAAGGGATACGGTGCATAATGTAGAACACTTTTTTTTTAATTTAAGAAATTTGTCCTTAAATGGAGCAGACATTAATTTTAGTATGCTTTCACAAATTCCTCTTATTGACATAAACTTGATAAATGAGAATATAACAATATGATCATAGCTTCCTCTACATATGCATACATAACTATGAATGTATACGCAAATGTAACAATGTTGCACGTGCTGCAAACTTTTTACGTTTGTAAAAAAGAAATGTATTTTAACGAAAAGCAAGCGAAAAAAATATATTTTAACAAAAAAAAAAAAAAAATTTAAATAATGCAATTTATTGTAAAAAATCGAATTTGTTGCTTTTCCATTTACAGACAACGCTGCCTGCATTTTAATTGCGTATGTGACCGCGTACAATGTTGATTAATTTGTACTACGATAATGAATTTGCTCATGACGATGTTGATGATAAAAATGTTGGTTATTTTGTTGCAACTACTAGAGTTGGACATTTTTAAATACTTAATTAAAGTAATGTCAACATTTTTTTTTTATTATTAAAGATTTTAACAAATAAATTTATTTCAAAAATGAAACTTAAAGTAATTTGAATTAAGAAAAAAACAGCATAAAAAATATATAATTGTGGATATGTTAATAGGTTATTCGAAAGTAATGAACGGTATGTTTTTTATAATTTTTTGAGAAAATTTCTATGGTATTTACTTTTTATAAAAATATGCATAAAATTTAATCTGTAACTATTTTCCATGAATTTTAACTACACAGAAAAAAAAGATTTGCTCAAATCAAACAATTCCGGGTCCGATTTCAATAAATGTGGGTATGATTTTCAGTCAGCGAAACAGTTTCGCTGATATAAAATAAAAGATTTGTTGAAACTTAAAATAAATTGGTTGACTGGATTTGTTTTTTCTGTGTAAGAAACATAAATTTATGCCATTAGTGACACAAAGTTTATACAACAGAATTATACTTTTTTTAATGTCGAATGAGCTACAAGTTTTTGGCATTGCTTTGTTGCAATTTTTGGGTTCTAAACAAAGAAGAAAATCTCACTTATCAGCTTAAAGGTCACTGATGATTACATTTAGCAATAGATGAAACTACCTATTGGCAAAATATTTTGGATACAGCAAGAGTTGCGCAAACTTAAACGATAGACTTTATCGATATTTTTACTTTTGTAGAACCAGGGACCATCTTGGTTTCTATTGGTCGGAATTTTACATCTATGTATATACTGGAAAAAAATAGTAGTAGATTAAGAGAATTGGCAGCTTTCTTGATTAAATGTAAAATGGCGTAAAATCTAGTTTGATCTGGAATATCTGCAAAATGGTTAAAGCTACGTGAGTAACAGTGTTGGCTATAGTCCAAGAGCCGGCTGTAGAAAAGTTGAGTGTATAAGATTACAGCTTGAAATGTAAGTCAAATGACAACATTTTTTAGAAAAAAAGTTTATGGTTTAAGATTCCAGCTTAAAATGTTTGTCAAATGATAGAACTTAAAGGGCCTAAATATAAAATATAGGGTTGCTTTGCCGAATCCTGTCCCAAACATGAGTTGCCACCTGTTTTTTGAGACAAAATTTTTCAGAAAAATGACTATGGTTCAAGTTTTCAGCTCGATATACATGTCAAATGATAGATCGTGATGAGCCTTAAAAAAAAAAAATATTTCGAGTAATCTTGTCGAATCCCGCCCTAAATGTGGGTTGCCACCTGTTTTTTGGGCAAAGTTCTTTCATAAAAGTGTTTATAGTTTGAGATTACAGCTTGAAATGAAAGTTAGATAATAGACCTTGATGATCTATAATAAAATATATAGGGTTGCCACCTTTTTTTTGGCCCAAGTTTTTTCAGAAAAATGTTAAGGGTTTGAGATTTGAGCTTGAAATGTATGTCAAATGATAGACCTTGATAATCTATAATAAAATATATAGGCTTGCTTTGCCGAGTCCCGTCCCAAATGTGGGTTGCCACCTTTTTTCTGGCCCAAGTTTTTTCAGAAAAATTTTAAGGGTTTGAGATTTGAGCTTGAAATGTATGTTCAATGATAGACCTTGATGATCTATAATAAAATATATAGGGTTGCCTTGCCGAATCCCGTCCCAAACATGGGTTGCCACCTGTTTTTTGGCTCAAGCTTGTTCAGAAATATGTTTAGGGTTTGAGATTGCAGCCGGCTCTCCGCCTACTATTTTTACAAAATTATCTTGTCTTCAACTCTTATTCAGCCTAAATTTCTCTACGGTAAGAAGAAAGCGAGATAATGTCCAAACATTTGTTATTTGTTACAAAATTTGTTATTAAATATCGGATGCTATAAAAATGTTCGACCTTTTCTTAAGTCAAAAATAATGTTCAAAACCTATTTTCGTCTTCAACTCATCGATTGGTGCGAAATAAAAACTTCTCCAAATGGAACGAAAACGTTCGCATCCGCAGTGTTGGGACATCAGCTGATCCTAATGATGTTCAAAATACATTTTCGATATTTCCTCATCGAATGCTGCCACAAACATGGATTTCCACGAACAATTTCTATTTTGACGCTCAATGTTGCGAAATAAGTTTAAACTAGAAGGACCTTTCTGACTACCCTATAAACAGAATGTCATGGTGTAAATATGTTCACTCTGTTACATACCGATATTCAAGATCAAAGATGAATAAAAAATATGATTACTATGTCATTTGAAAGAGATTTTATTGCTTAAAAAGAAATGTATAAAAATTATATTAATCGCGCCCATAAACACCACAGTACGAGGAGACCGACCACTGTTCGGTTTTTCGTTTTGAGGTTGAAAAAATCGAAAAAATATGCAATTTGTTGAAAAAAGTTGACTAATATTGAATAAGTTGAAATATTTAAAAAACATTGAAAAAAGTTGAAAAGACAAAAATAAAAATTAAAAAAGTTGTAAGAGGTTGAAAAACGTCAAAAAAGGTTAAAAAAGTAGTGTTGGAAAAAAGTTGAACAATGTTGAAAAAGTCAAGAAAAGTTGAATAAAGTTGACAAAGTCGGAAATATATGGAAAATGTTGACAAAAATTGAAAGAGGTTGAAAAATGTTGAAACAGTTGAAAGAAATTGAATAACTCAAAAAAAAAAAAAATGAATAAGCTCGAAATAAATTGAAAGAGGTTCAAAAACTCGAATAACGTTGAATATCTCTAAAAACTTGAATGAGTTTGAAGAAGTCGAAAAAAGCTGAATGAGTTTGACAAAGTCGGAAAAATATGGAAAATGTTAAAAAAATTGAAAGAGGTTGGAAAATGTTGAACAGTTAAAAGAAATTAAATAACTCAAAAAAAGTTCAATGAGGTTCAAAAAGTCGAAATAAATTGGAAGAGGTTGAAATACGCGAAAAAAAGTTGAATATCTCTAAAAATTGAATGAGGTTGAAAGAGTCGAAAAAGGTTGAATGAGGTTGACAAACTCGGAAAAATATGGAAAATGTTAAAAAAATTGAAAGAGGTTAAACAATGTTGAAACAGTTGAAAGAAATTGTATAACTCAAAAAAAGTTGAATGAGGTTAAAAAATTTGAAATAAATTGAAAGAGGTTGAAATACGCGAAAAAAAGTTGAACATCTTTAAAAAATTGAATGAGATTGAAAAAGTCCAAAAAGGTTGGAAAAAGATGAAAGAGGTTAAAAGATTCGAAAAAAATTGAAAGAAGTTGAAAATCTCAAAAAAAATTAAAACATCTTGGTAAATTCAATTAAGTTGAAAGCGATTGCAAAAGTTGAAAGGAAAGTGTTGAAAAAAGTTGAAAAAGTCAAAAAATGTTTAAGTAAATCACAAAATGACCCACATACAACATTTTGTTATAATGGGAGGTACCACGCCCATTGATGCATTCCCGTCGTAGTCCATTTAATTTCAAAGTTTATTGTGACCGACATCTCTATACTAAATTTTAAAAAGATAGCTCTCATAGCACACTAACTAAAACACAAAACGTTTTTTACTTGTATGGGAGGTGCCACGCCCATTAATTCAATCCCGTCGAAATCCAATTAATTTTAGTGCTTATAATAACCGACATCTCAATACCAAATAACAATAATAATAATACACCAAATATAGCACAAAACGTTTTATTTTTCTATGGTAGGTGCCACGCCCACTGATGAAATCCCGTTGAAATCCCTTTAATTTCAAAGCCGTATGCGATATGACCCCAAAATATTCTTAAAGTATTTTATTTCCGATGCATCTTGCAAACTATGTAACGTGTTTGTAATAAGTCTTTAAAGGTGAAAAAATTGATATTTTTGGAGCAGTGCAGCATTCACTACAACTTAATAGTACGGATATTTAATTCTTCTGAGCCACACAACTCAATATTTAATGTCAAAGTCAAAAGTCAACATCAAGTGTAAAGGACTTAAAAAGCACACTGTTTTCCAATGCAAATGTTGTTAAAATTCACTTCAATTAATTAACTCGATGTTAATTTATTGAACAAAAGGCATAATTATTTCATCCATTGTAAATGACTTTCAATCACGTCAATAAAGTCAACAGAACATTAAATTGAAAAATCTGTTGCTATCACAGCAAAATATATTTTAAATCAATGCCAGCACAGAAACGAATAAAAAACTTCCAAAAAAATGTGAAATATTTAAATGATATTTAAAATATTTTCACTTTTAAATCAAACAATGTTTTGATTGAACAACACAGTGGTATGATTCTGAAGAAAAAGTTGTTCGCGCCAAAATTTTCGAGTAACACTTACTCGGAACATAGTTTCGAAAACCCAGGTATATTTAAATCAAATATTTAATATGCAGCTTTATCCATGCAAATTATAGTCCTAAGTGAGTCCACTGTTGATGATGAATAGAAACTTTTTTAAACTCCTATTTAGAGTATAGAGTTCTCAGCATTTGTTGGTTCCACAAAATCTCGCATAATGAATTCAACTTGTCTACAAACAACATCGCTCTCTCTACTGAGGTTATGAAAAGACGCAATCAATAGATAGACCACATGAGCAGTAAGGATGATAGAGAAAATTGTCAATCAGACGCAACAGAAGACTCCCAATTATCATTATTATTTCATGGCTTTTGACCTCCGTTAATACTATCACATAGTTTCCCTTTTTCATAAATATTGAGTGGAGTGTTGTTGGCGGTTTTTTCCAGAGGATTTCCTATCGGTGGTATATTTCTTATACGCTTTTATAGTGCGTGGTATTTATACGCGGGTATTTCTTTTTTTGTTGAACCATTAAAAATATAAAAAAAATTAAATTAAATTTAAACTCTCTGCACATGTATAAGACTTCAGCATTTTAATGAATTTTAACGCTTAAAATGTAAAAATAATTTATGGAAAAATATTAAAACAAGGAAAATTATTTCACTAAGGGTTATATTATATAGTCATACATATGCGAAGCTCCATGTTATGTAAATTTGAGCATTTAATAGAGCAGACAACGGTCAACGGTCATCAAACCTTTGGACCATACACAACACGTTGGCGTTGACTTGGACATGAAAAGACCAGATAAAAAATGGACTAGCAAGTAGTACAAGTTTTTCTTATTTTCCGTAGCTGTAGCAACAGCAAGTGATTTTTTTTTTTTTTTATTGCATAAATTAAGGCGTCGTATCCATGAGTTGCTACACAAGCAAGGCGGATGCTGCAACTTTTTTCTGTGTTGATGATTGCGTTGTTGAGTGCATTAATGAATATAAAAAAGTTAAATAAAATAAAATAAATAAAATTTGGAAAAAATTTTTACATGAAAAACTACAGAGTCAATTGTGCTGTAGCGCAACGCATTTTTGTTTATTGTTTTTGTTGTTGTTGTTGAGGCCTTTTTTTTTCTTTTCTCTTTCGCATAAATTAAATAGTCCAATAAAAATATTACCATTTAAATTTTATGCATTTCTCATGGCAGCTCAACAAATTGAAATTCCAAAACTGTAGCATTTTTATAATATTAAAAAATTTTAAAGAAAATAGTTTTATAAAAAAATAGTAAATTTATTATAAAAAGATTTAAAGTAGTAGTGGAAGGATGCTTGCTGATAACCACAAAGAATATTGATCCACTGTGGTACCTTCGTTGTTACGCAGAATACCTGTAAGAACATTAGGATGTTTAATTAACTCAGAACTTTTTATGAATTCTTACATATTAGCCCAAGATCCTGCTGTAGAAAAGTTGAGTGTACAGAATTACAGGATAAGACAGTAATGCATTTTAGTGACACTAACCAACCAGGGTGGCCTTGCCAAAGTCCTTCCCGATGCCCGAAAATGATCGAAACGTCCCACTTTTGTTGATTTAATTAAAACTATATAATATTACAGCTCGAAATGTATGGCCAAAGCAGTGATGAAATAAAACCTTCCTGCGGAGTTTATTGTATTTGTATTTGAATCACAAAATAAAAAAAAAAATACGAAAAATATCATGAAATGAAAGAGCTGACAGCGAAAAGGATATCAATCAGTGCAGATAGGAAATTCAATTTTATTGCACGTTTGACATACGGCCATCTGCATAAACAATGTTCTAGAGAAAAAAAATTACCTAAACGGATAAATTTTACCGATACATGACGAATGTAAATACCAAAGAATCAAACAAACTCATAATTAAAAAGGATTTCTTTAACCCTAGTTTGGCCGAAAGATTAGATTTTTGTAACTCATTACGGACGAAGTAGTCACCCGGGTGACTATAAATGAAAATATGATCGATTTTGGATATAGAGGAAATTTTTTAGGAAAATTGGGAATAGTTCAAAAGTTCTGAATCAAAGAGACATTTCTTGAAAAGAATTGGAGTTATTTAAAATAAATATCTGGCAACATTAGTTTGACAGATTATTAACTGAATATTTAAAATTGTTTTTCCAAGGCATGGGCACCAGAGTGTTCACGCCACATGACATTTTCAATAGGAAATTTAACGTAGAATATGATGGTGACATTAAAAATTTGATAAAGGGTGGGATCAATTGTCAAAAATCAATTTAAATATTTAAATTGCTTATAATAATATTAATTTGTTAATAACTATTTAAGAAATTATTTTTTTATTCAAGTTCATTTTCTTAGTTGTACAATGAAAACTGTTTAAATTTTTTAGCTTTAACTGAACCGGAGTTATGATTTTTTGAAAGTGAGTCTCCAAGCCAAAAATCACAAAATTCTCAAAATTTAAATTTGCTCTATTTTGAAAAAAAAAATTTTTCATAAAAATCCTCGAACACGTATGTATATCTTCTTTTTCGATACAGAACTCATAAAAAAAAATTTCAACCAAACAAAAAATGCGTCGGTCAATTTTTTCCAAAATTCGTTCGGTTTGTATATGAACGTCCCATATGAATGCTTCGGCCGAAATGAGAATCAAAAACTTCAGCAGATTTCAATTTCAATTATTTTGTGTTTTTTACATTTCAAATTTATTAGTTTAAGATGTCAAGGAAGATGGGTTAAAAGAATTGATAAGAAATGCATTTTTTTGGTTGAAAAAGTTGAAATAGTAACCTGGTGTTCGGCCAAATGAGGGTTAAAAAGTAGCCACGCCACATTGGGAAAAAAAAAATCCCATATATTATGTAGCTAAGCAGAATTTGTGAAACATAGTAAGCAAAGCATACACCTGAATGAGAGTGTTTACTCTACTGCTAAATTCTTTAACTACTGCCGAAGTATAGAGCCATACGTTATATCAAACAATGCCAACAAAATCAAAATGCATAAATTGTTTGTTTAAAAATTAAAATATTTTACCTTCAATAATGATTTTAAAATTTCTTTTCATTCAAACTTATTTTATTAAGATTTTAATCACTTCTTTTTTATCCAGATTCGTCATATATCATTTATGTTGCTTGTATATAATACGTACTAAGTTTTTTATTCTTTTCGAATGCTTCCTTGTAAAAATGTCAAAACATTTTATCTATATATATATATATGTTGTTACATTAATACTATGCTGCGGTTTATATTAAAATCGGTGCATAGATTCATAAATGCACCTGCATACACAAATTCAATTTATTGTACAATAAAAGCGTTTGGAAAAGCTCTACAGACGAAGAAGAAAAAGCAACACAAATACAAATACTCATATAGTAGATAAAGTAAAACTTTAAAAACGTGTAGTAATCCATAATGCGATTTTCTACTGTATGTGCAAGTCGTAGTTACAGTTGTCCTTTGAACTATAAGCGATATAATACAAAAACCTTTAGCAACATTTGACTGACTGAATGAATACTGACTACAAGTAGACAACGAGTGAATACGTTAAACCATTGAATTAGAAAAATGTGTTCAATAAAGTTTTTTTTTTTTAAAGAAAACTTTTAGGTAAACTAAGGAGAGATTTATATTTTCAAAACGTGCATTATGGCATATTGTGCAGCATCACACGATGTGGCTTTAAATTTGGAGCTGTCATTTAAAAGAAATTTTCAATAAAATAATTCTTTAAAACTTAAAGAATGATAGAAGCTCTAGAGAAGACTGCTATTTTAAACGAAACGATTGCTTGAATATATTTATTTACAATTTGATGCTGGTAAACATATTTTAATTAAATCTGGTTTGTAGATATATTGAGCCATAAAATGGTTATAAGAGACTCTAAGTCCTTAAGGTAGGCTTGGCACCGCAGAGTCGCTCCACCAATTTTGATCCAATTTGGTATGCTGATATGCTTATTCCTGATAAGAGACATTTTTTTTTAGTGGGGCGATGTCACGCCCCTTACAGGAAAAAAACGTTTAAGGATTTTTGAAAAAAACAAGTATTAAAATAAATTTTAAAAAATTATGGTGGCACTAAGAGAAAAAAAGTTAAAAATAAATATTAGAGATAGCAAAGTAGTGTCCGATTTTTTTTGAAATGCCCCAAATATGCGGCCTGAAAATTAAAGAAAAATAATATAAATGACTGAAAAAATAAAATAGTAAATTTGTACGTCTGCATTTAAATATATTAGCACTGGAATCGTCTGCCTTTCGCTTAGTTCAAATTAAACAGATTTTTATCATAGACAAAGTTCAGCGTACAATGCATAAATTAAATAAATGTATATTTGCATACCAGCTAAATATGTAGATCTTCATATGGTCATTGTTTTTTTTTTTTTAATATGCCACTTCGAGCACTATTGTCATTTCTCACATTAAGTAAAAATAAGCTGGTCATAATTTCAAATAAATTATTAATAGTTTTGCCAATAATATCTTTACATTTTGACTTAAAATCATACAAGGCATTGGCTACCTTTTTTACAATATTACAAATAAAATATATAGTTTTAGAAACAAAAACATAATATCAAATTTTAAAAGTTAACTTCAACTAACTAACAATAAAAATTCTTAAACTCACTTGAAAAGTCATAACCAAAACATTGCTCCTTAGATTAAAGGTAATAGTAACTAAAGATAAAAAAACTAATTCAGAAGTACTAATTTAATGCTTCCACACTTTAGACTTTCTATAACTTTAATCTTGAAACTCCAAAGTAATTTAAGTTAACCAATATAAATGTAAGAAAATATCATGCTTCACCACAACAGAACTCTATTTAATTCCAATTACTTAATGAGTGCACGATAACATGTTGTGTGTCTTTTAATTGTATGTAAACTTTCTGATTTTACTGTACGGTTAAAGCAGCACAAACCGCACATTTGCCGCTTGTCTTTACTTTTATTACAACTACTACTACTACTACTACTACTACTAATACTACTGCTTTGCTTTGGCTCCTAAAGAGTTGTAAAAACTTTGAAAACTTGCAGTTACTTTTTGACATAATGACCAACATTACAGTAGCAAATGTTGAAGACACTTTAACAAGACAAATACAAATGAAGGAACTAAGTTTAATTAATTTTGCACATGGGCTTATATGTTTTTTTAAGCATGATACCACAAAATAAAATGCTTTTATAAATAATTGCACACTTTTACAAAAAGATTTACAAACAAAAATGTTGTCAGTTGAGTCTTATAATTTCTTTAGTAATTTTTTTTTTGTATTAGGGTTTTGCCTTTTTGCCTTAAATAAAATGCAGATTAACAACAGGGTTCATATGTATCACCACGTCCTATTTTAATTTATTTTCAAATATTTTTCTCGCAGATTTTTATCCCTTATCTGTCACCCTTTTGGGGGTCCCCCTACAAAAATACAAACAATTTCGAAAAATAGTTCATAGCTCCCCCGGAGTGACCCATACAGGTTTCATATGTATCACCAGATCCTATTATATTTTTTTTGTTCCAATAATTTTCCCAAACATATCTATCCTCTATCTATCACCCTTTTGAGGGTCTCCTTACTAAAAACAGAAAATTAAGAAAATTTCTTCATTTTTTCAAAGGGATCCCTCTAAAGGGGTTGAGGAAGTATGTTCGGAAAAAATGTAGGGAGGACCTGGTAATACACTTGACACCTCTATGGGTCACTCCGGGAAAGCTATGAATTGTTTTTCGAAATTTTTTGTATTTTTGTAGGGAAGCTCCCAAAAGGGTGACAGATAGGGGGTAAGTATTTTCGAGAAAATATTGGAAAATAAATTAATAAGACCTGGTGATACATATGAACCCTGTACGGGTCACTCCGGGGGAGCTATGAACTATTTTTCGAAATTTTTTGTGTTTTTGTAGGGGGACATCCAAAAGGGTGGCAGATAGGGGGTAGGTGTGCAAAGAGAAAAGTTTAGGAAAGTAAAAATAATAGGAAATGGTCTAACATTTTACCCCTCCAGAGGCGTCTGAGAAGAGAGATGTGCCAATTTCATAATTACACAACAATGTCATTTTTACAGGAGAGCCCCCCTATGGAGTGGTGCTAGGGGGTAAGTATGTTCGGGAAAAATGTTGGACGAGAAAAAATAATATCTTGTCATGCATTTGATCCCTCTACGAGGTAGCTTCGGGGAGATATTAATGATTTTCTGTAGGTTAAGGAACATTTTCCAGTTTTCAAAACGGTAGCGGGTCCATCAAATATTTTCTGAAATGGACCAAATTTTACGTGGTTCTTATTGGCATCAATACAAAACTTTTGGTGACCGGGGAGCGAAGATCGGAGCAACTTTAATATTTTGAACCACCCGCTGTGCCCGTTGAAAAATACGCTTTTTTTTCAATTAGCCTCACTTTTAACTTCTGCAAATTTGTTATTTGTCTAATTATATTGTGAACTTACAGAAAACAGATTTGCAGAATATATCTTATGAGTACATTTTCAACTTATACCTTACCACTTTATCGCTTCTGGGAGCGGTTAGGCCCCCACTTACACTTCTGGGAGTATTGTTTTGTCATTTGTATACTCAAAGGCTAATACTATAACAATTTTCAGAACTATAGCTTATCATTTTTTTTTTAAGAAAATTTGACACGTTTGACCATCCACCCACGCTCTCCGCCTCCAATCGGACTTCTGCAAAATGGACGCTTGCTTTGACGATGTCATTGGGAACTTATAAAACAAAAATCACGACTATGGTCGATCAGTGCAGTTTTATGTAGCCAGCTCTCCGTCTATTGTGAAAATACTGTACATACGATAAATATTTAAATGTCATATGTTCACTCATACACACACGCACTCCTAATTCTATTTACATATACAAAACTTTTGCGCATAAACCAAAGAAAGCCGCATGACTTTAGGCTTCATAGCTTTCAGTAGACATATAACCACTGCTGGTACATACGCTTAATCCATGATCATAAAATGCATGCAGCATGTGTGCATGCTCCCAAGAACTTAACCTGCATATGCGTACAAAATTTTAAATCTTGGCGCAGGCACAGCGCCTGCTGATAAACAGCATTTGCAATATGATGACTGCCAAAAAATTTAGCATGTAAGCTTATTCAGTAGATACCCAAGCCAAGGTACCCATTGGCCACTTATTCAAGTAGTTTAGCGTTTTACTTGAAATTGGTGTTTACTATTGTATCTGTTGTAATTGTTGTCTAGGCAGTTAATACGCCGTTGTACTCTAATGTTTATGTTTACTTAGCATCAATTTAGAAAATTTTTCGAAAATATACCTGACATTTGTTGTTTACCAACTTTACACGCCATCCAAATAAACCACCTCATGCCACCTTAATACCAACTTTATGTTTGCATAAGGTCAATTGGATACAACGTTTAGTAGAGTCTAGACTTTAGAGTTCGGCTAAGTATATCGTCCAGTTACTACTACAAAAAATGTAAATTAAAAAGGCTGTGCCACAAATACTTTAAAGGTAATTCGGAATGAATAATTTTTATGCATAAATAAATCAAAGCAATTTTCTACAATCGCAATTGGAAAATGTGCTTTTCCTTAAAGGGAAAACTTGTTTTTAAGTCGCATGAATCAACAGTCAATGAGATAATCAGATTCAATTACGCCTTGGGTCGAATGTTGGGTTCGATGTTTAAAAATTGTTGTTTTTTTTTTGTCACTTTTCTTAGATTTAGGTTACTAAAATTTTGCGGGTTTTTTTTACCATTCCATTAGATGTAACTGTGTAATATTTACTTTAATTTTAAGTTTTTTATATCCATACCTAGACCCAATGATTTTCTATTCATAGACGGATTTGACATTTTTGAGTTGGCTTTCTACTCAAATTTTTGCTCCACAATAAAGTTAGGGCTTACATTTGTTCAATTCAGTTCTATGTACTATTTTCGAATAAGTAGCTCTAGATTTTCAAATTACATTTCTTATCCAAGGAATTTTGTTCTGTTGTGCCAAAACGGCATAAAGTTTCACTCGCTGCTTAAAATAAAGTATTGAAGTTTTGCTATTTAGATCTGATTGAGCTTTTTCAATTAATGTCACTGTCACTTTGCCCATTTACAGCTTCACTGCAGTGCTCCTAAGGTCAATCATCCTTTAGTTCGTATGTATATTTTTTTCATAAGTCACACTTAAAGTATGCTATTTTTATTGTGTTTCTTAACCCTCCGATTACCGACAACTTTTTATAATGTCAATGACCAACAAGGTCCCCAGGGACCTAAGTGTAAAGCTGCTATTTTTGAGAGTTTAATAAGCTTCTACGTATTGAAAATTATATTGCAGATTGTGGTGTAAGTCTCTTCACAATAAAATGTTAAACCTTATAGAGTATGAATGACACTAACATTGCCAGATTGTATAAATTTTTGGTTTTGTTATCTACACTAATTTGATAAGGTTATATTTGAGTTATGCTAATATCCGTCCGCTATCAGTTTCCGTTGCACGTGAGCTTGGGTGAGTAATGTACGTGACATGAAATACAAATAATTCAATATGTTTGCACAAATAGCAAGGATTCTATTGGAATTTTTGGAGAAAAAAAAAATAATAAAGCAATTCGACTCAAATGCTTGGCAATTTGTAAGGTGTTTTGTATAAGGCAATCAACTGAAGGATGTCATATAAATGTAACCTGCGCAAAAAAAAAAAAACAAAAAAAAAATGCATAGAAATTGAATTACCAAAATATCGCATATTTTTGTCTAGACATATAACATTTGTTCAACCGAACTAAAGCTAACTGGCTTTGACTTGTGCATGCATTTTAATAAGTAGTGATATTTTTTATTGATTTTTTAGTACCCAAGTATAAGTAGTAGAAATTTTCTAATATTGACGTATTTGCTTTAAAAGAAAAGTTATTATAAGTATACATAAAAGAGATCTTTTTAATATACCTACATAAAAACAAAATTTTTGAATACAATAATGTCAAATTTGTTAAATAATTTCTGCACTTATCGAAGACTTCATTAAATTTTGTTAAAAGCGCCATAGAAAAGCCACAAAGAACCAATCAATTGTACAATCAAATATCTTTGCGGTAATCTTTTGCAACAAAAAAAAAAAAAACTTTTCTTTCACTTCCTTAACATAGCCCATAGCTCGTTTGGCTCTTTCAGCTCTTACAACAATAACAAAAAATATTCGGCTCACTTCAAGCTCACTCCGTTATTTGAGCTAAATCATTTTGGTTCGCAGTCACCGCATGTATTTTGTTCGTGTAATTTTTTCTTCAACTCATCGACTCGTTTAGCTCATGCCGTTACTCAAGTTAGATAATTTCGGTTCGCTATCGTTGCATGGCTTTTGTTTTTCAACGCACTTCATTGTTTGTGTGATTTTGTTTTCAATTCGTTTGCTCCTTGAGCTTGATATTTTTGTTTTTGTTTCAATGCCATTAGCTTGCCGCTATTTGCTATTTAAAAATTTTCATAAAAATTGCTTTTAAGACCATTCTGTTTTTTGGATTGAGCTAATTTCCTAAATAATTTCAGAATGATAATTTCCACAAAGTTAATGCAACATTCACGTCGTATTTCCTATTTTCAAATCCCCGCATCTACTACGCTTTATCAATATTATGCTATACTTTACTGCACTACTTAACATAACATGCATTTTTTATCCTTCACGAAAGAGTTATCTGAAAATTATGTTAATGTTAAAGCAATTTCAGATACATCATGTTACTAAATGGCAAAAATTTTATATAGAGTGTGAATGCAACGAAAACTTAAATTTACTAAAAATATGAGTCAAACACTTTTTGCTGATAAACCAGATGTGCACCAGCAATTGTGTGAGCAAGAGTCTGTGTATAATAAAACTGTCTGTCTGAGAGTGTTGCAGCAAAAGGTGACTTAGATATTGACAGTTGAATGTGAATAAATAATGAAAAAATTATTAAAATTATCACGAAGTTATCTTAATATTTTCTTGTTTTGGAAAATAGTAGTGCTACACAAAAAAAAAGCAGTGGGATTTTTAAATATAAAAACAAATGCAAGGCCAATTTCACATAAATTCTTGCAATGTATTTTAGTATTTAACAAATGCATCAAAAATATCTTATAGATAAATAAATAAATAATATTATTATTATCATACGCCTTTCAAATGAGATACATAAGATTATATTTTAGCACTTTTTTCTAATGTTTCATAATCATGGCTTAATTTTTTGAGTTTTTAAATGCGTCACAATCACACACAACTCCTTAAGGGGGTTCCCGTGCAAAAATGACATTCTCGTGAAATTATGAAATTGACTCCCCCTCTCCTCAGACGCCTCTGGAGGGGCAAAATGTTAGACAATTTTCTATTATTTTTACTCTCTCAAACTTTCCCCTCGACACACCTACCCCCTATCTGCCACCCTTTTGGGGGTCCCCCTACAAAAACACAAAAAATTTCGAAAAATAGTTCATAGCTCCTCCGAAATGACTCATCGAGGGTTCATATGTGTCACCAGGTCCTATTATATTTTCTTTTATGTTTTTTCCAAAGATACCTACCCTCTATCTGCCACCCTTTTGGGGGTCCCCCTGCAAAAAACACCAAAAATTTGGAAAATTTCGAAAGACAATTTATAGCTTTCTCGGAGTGACCCGTAGAGGGGTCAAATGTATTACCAGGGCCTCCCTACATTTTTTCCGAACATACTTACCCCCTATCTCAACCCCATTGGGGGATACCTTTGAAAAAATGAAGAAATTTTCTTAATATTCTGTTTTTGGTAAAGGGACCCCCAAAAGGGTGGCAGATAGGGAGTAGGTACCTTTGGGAAAAACATTATAAAAAAAATATAATAGGGCCTGGTGATACATATGAACCCTCTACGGGTCACTCCGGGGGAGCTATAAACTATTTTTCAAAATTTATTGTGTTTTTGTAGGGGGACCCCCAAAAGGGTTGCAGATAGAGGGTAGATGTGTAGAGAGGAAAGTTTGAGAGATTAAAAATAATACAAAATTGTCTAACATTTTACCCCTCCAGAGGCGTCTGAGGAGAGGGGGGAGTTAATTTCATAATTTCACGAGAATGTCATTTTTGCAGGGGAACCCCCCTAAGGGGTTGTGATAGGGGCTAAGTATGTCCGGAAAAAATGTTGAAGGAGAAAAAATAATAGGACCTTGTCATAAATTTCATCCCTCTACGAGGTAGCTTCGGGGAGATATTAATGATTTTCGATAGATTAAGGACCATTTTCCAGTTTTCAAAACGGTAGCGGGTCCATCAAATGTTTCTGAAATGGACCAAATTTTACGTGGTTCTTATTGTCATCAATACGAAACTTTTGCTGCCCGAGGAACGAAGATCGGAGCAACTTTAATTTTTCCCATGTGTGTCTGAACCACCCTAATGATCACTCAGCTGACGGTCTTACCCCCATTATAAGAATAGCTGATTATGTTTTTTATCATTCTAATTATATTATGAACTAAATGTATAAATTTCATTGAATTTGAAATGACCTTAGAAATTTTTTTTTTTTGTACACGTTTATGTAAGTAGCTGCCGTATAATCCTCCATTATACACGCAGCTGACTGTTATTTTTATTATTATGATCATCTTAACATTAATTGTGCAAATTTTCAAGTGAATTGAAATGGGTTTTGGACATTCTTTTTTTTTACATGATGCGCATTTTCTCACAACCAGCTCCACCACTAGCCTGGCGACTGACGCTTTTTCCGATTATCAGCCATATCAAAACTATCAATTAAAAAGAAAATTAAGCGGGAGGAAATCGCCACTTGAAATGCAACGCTGCCTTCCGTACTATTAATGTATTATACCAAGACACTTAGTCACCATATACAAAAGACAAATTTATAAATAAACTTAATTTTTTAAGCAAAACGCGCAAGTATTTTTTAAACCAATAAAGAACTAAATGGGATATGATTATGTTTGCATTTTCATGTAATTAACTAAAAGCAATATGCTGGCCATCAAGAATTTTATATAATAAAAAAGTTAAAAAATAGGCCATTTCTCACTTTTATAAATTAAAGAAAAAACTTTAGCTGAAACCTATAATTAAAATTAATTTACTTGAAATCATGACTATATCATATCTAAAAGTTGTATTACTTTTCGCTTAGATTCAAAAAAAAAGGGTTATCTTAGGCAAAAAGAAAAAAATAAAATAAGAGAATGATTTGTACGCAGACCGTAATGCATTAGTGAATATCTTTTGCTTTATGCAGAGTTACCACCATTTCTTTTATTTTTTCTCTTCGCACTTCCTACAACTTTAGTTAAATCCATTAAAAATGTTAAGCTTCAAGGTTATGCCCATTAGACTAACACAAAAAAACTTATTTCCATAGCGTAGTGAGCAGTATTTACATACAGCTTAGAAGTACCTTTGCAGCATAAATATTTTTATTTGAAATATTTCTAAAGAAGTTGTTATCGGCGACAGCCAGTAGATGGTTAATTTATATTTCAGAATTTTGAGGCTATTTTCTGACTCAAATTTATAAGTGGATACTCCTAATACATATATTAAAAACACATACACGAATGTATTCAAATATATAAGTAAGTCTGAAAAGCGTCAGATTTTTTTTGTATCAGTCTAATGCGCTTATCCATTGAAATTTAGCTGGTTGTACAGAAAACAAACAAAAATATCCGCTTACTTTGTACTTTTGCAATTTTCACTTGCTGTCATTGTCAATATTTGCAAAGAAATCAGGATAAAAAATGCAAAGAACCTAAAAGATGTTGAAAGGAAAACCTTCTAAGCGAATAAATTATATCAGCGCAATGCGGTGGTTTTACAGTAGTAGAATAACGAGAAAAAATTTTGTGTAGAGGTCCTACCAATTCTGAACACCGCAAAAATTTTCGCAACTTTCATAACTATTTCTCTTATATAGTTTTTGAAGAATTTATGGGTTTTTAAAAAAATTTTTAGTTCTAACTTTTATATCAAACCATAGCCCATTTCAGAGATATCAGATTGATTTCGTTACGCGCATATTTTTCTAACATTTGTATATGACGATAGTTGATGGTATATGTGAAATGTTTTAAAAATATTTCTGGAGCCATATTTATCCCACTGTAAAGTATGTGAAATTGTGCCAAAGCAGTAAGAAGAAAAGTGAAAGAAAATTTCCTTACCGGCCTTATAATTAAAAGTCTCATCCTTTCTTTATCTCCTTTGTCTATCTTTTGTATTTTGCCGTTTGTAAGGTAAAAAATGATTTACACTTCAATACTTTTGTTTCTGATTTTGTGTTTTAATCATTTTTTTGCCGCGGTACTTTAAACCTCGATATCACTGCAGTGATGTTGAGTTAAAGAAAAATAAATTTCATGCAATTTGGAAGGAGAGAATTTTTTCTCAAAACATTTTTCGCAATAACTATGTACAAAAAGTTTAAAATATTGATTTGAAGTCGCAGAATTGAATTTATAAACATTTACTTAAATAGCTATCTGTGTAGAGTTTTGAAATTAATGCTTTTATGGGAGGTTCCACGCCCTCTTTTCGAAATTTACCAAATTTTTTTTTTGATGGTAGACTAAAGCATTTCTTGTATTTGAGTGCAATTTGATTTAATTTCTTTAAATAATTCTCTCAATGTAGCGATTTGCAGCTTTTGCTTATACTGGAGTTGCCACACCCAATTCTTTAAATTCTCTAAAACTTTGTCTCATACTAGACCAAACTATTTCTAGCATTTTAGTGAAATTTGGTTCCATTACCTTATATTATTCTCTCAGTATTGCATTTTGAAGTTATTGCTTGCATGGGAATTGCCACGCCCTCTATTTTAAATATGTCCATTTTGTTTTATGCTAGGCTAACGCATTTTTAATATTTGTGTGAAATAATGTTACATTATCTTAAATAATTTTCTCGGTATAGAGTCTTAAAGTTTTAGTTTTTTGGGTGGTGCCATGCTTACTTGGAAAAATTTACATAGTCGAGAGCTGCTCCGAATCCTAACTTCTCTTTATGTGAAATTAGGTTTCATCACTTTTCATAATTTTGAAGATTTGAAGATTTGCCTGCATGGGAAGCATCTTTTTCTAGTAGGAACTTCTGCTGTTTTTGAAAGTGAATAAAGGAATCATTCTTCATCAAATTTTCCAATTCAATATTCGACAAAACCTTCATTGTTGATTTATCTATAAGCCTTTGCTACGAATCCAACACTCTTCGATTGAAGTCTGCTACTGCCCTATGTTGACAGTAAATCTTCGACAATGCAGACCATTTACTTTTGAACATGAGCTGTGTAAAATTGCTCAAGATGCTTTTCAGCTTGTGTATTGAAAAATGCGCCGAAAAGCATGCTCGTTGGAGAACAACAATGTGTACGGTTTCATTTCAAATGAACACTCCAACAATGCTGGAGTTCTGAAAAGATAATTCTATCCTTGAACATTTTTCTTTTGCCTATTGATGACTTTAGTTGGACTATGTATGACATACTCTAAATTAGAGTAGAGTCTTTAATGTTTTGAAATCTCCAATAAGTATCCTTTTAGTCGTGCTGATTTCAATTCACGCAAGACTAACCGCCTCTTTATGTATGTATTACAATTCGTCACGTTTCGTCTAGCGTGTGCTTAATGACTAGTTAATTACAAATATAAGAATTTTACTAGCACACTTTTAGGCTTGGAAATTAGAGACGAAACGAGACGAATCGTGATACATAAAGAGGCCATAAATTTTGTCCTTTGTCTCACAGATGAAAGCATTATTTCTTCAAATTTCGCAATATGGCTGTTGCAGACATCACAGTATCAGCAGTATTTGATGTTCTGGGCATTTTGTTTAAGTCAGATCTGAGGTGGGTAAATCAAGTGTTTGGGTTGACCAATTGTGTAGGCTACTTGAAACGGTGATAAAATATTTCCACGTTTATTAAACTACTGAACGTTTTTTCCTCCTATATAACACCCTCCTCCTTTCTTCCTATATAGCATATTATCTTTTTAACTATGTTTTGGAAAAGTATCCCTGGAATTTTAATTCCCTGACAACCTTTCAAAGCCTAGTGTATATTCAATATTTTAAAGCAAAGTGCTATTTAAGGGCAAATCCACACAAATAGTTAATATTTGACCATTATATTATAAATGGAAAACTTACGCGTTAACTTAACTATGCTTAATGCTACAGTTTGGGAAAGTCAATCAAATAGTTGAAGTATTTTGAGGCTTAAAAAAGTTTCATGCGGTATTTTTTTGCTTGTCTTCGGTAAAAAAAAATTAACTCACTTTGCAGTTAATGTTGTGATAATCAAAATTTGTTTGTATTCGGTATTTGGTTTTCTGTTTTTAACTTGATATGTTTAGATGGAATGCTTCAAATATTTAACCAGTGTTGCTTTATGCTTGCAAAATATGCTCACTCGCAAGCATACTGATGAGACCAATAGAGATTTTTAGTAAATTCCTGCTTGAGATGGATATTTAGTATTTGGTACTCCGCACGATCTTAAATTGCAAACTTAATATGGCTACCAACCATATCGCTATCACAAGTGAGATTAGGGCTGACAATGCATAGGCCACACTATATAGAAAGAGGCTGATGAAGATAGAGGAAAACTCAAAATATTATTGCGCTGAATAATAGAAAGCCCGAACGAACGGGCACAGCATAAAATAATGACCCATTAACCAAGGAACGCACCAAGGAACCGTCCATACATTTATATAGCTTTCAATATCATGCGTCATATAAATTCCAAATAATTTTATAATCATCAAAATTATCTGTCTGACGTCACAAAAGATAAAAAGCGTAGTCATTATTCTACAAGGTTCCGGCCCTAATGATATGGTTCAAATTTATCAATTGCAGATTTTCTCTTGTTTTTTAAATTAAAAGTGGATCAAAATAATTCAAATATTTTTCGAACATCGGTTTCCGAAAAAACCAACCAATGGTGTTTGCAAAAAACACTGTACATAATAAGTAAAAGTTTTAAAGGAACCCAACAAATAAAATGCAATCATTGGTTAAATTTTTGGCATCACTATTTATTTACGTTTAAGCTCGTCTTTTTTTTTTGGCTGTCAATGGCTTTTATCAACCCAGCCAATCACTCCATTCAATGGAGTTTTCTGTCAACACATTCAACATTTGCCATTTTATTTTCAATTTTCTCATTTCCTTTTTATTTTTCACCCAATATTCCTGTCGTCGCTGTTAGTCGTCCTTGCACTGTCGTTTGCCATATTGTGAATGTGACTTTGACACTTTTGCACTTTTGCGATAAGGTTTAAGTGACGGCAGCTGTAATGACAGCAGCTAAGTCGCTGTGAAAGAATTCACATTGCAGTTTGGCGTTGTAGATTTTGTCACATATGATTTTTTTTTTTTTGTTAGTTTAATATTTTTTTATTTTAGTTTAAAGTTAAAGAGGATAATATAATAAAGAAAAAAACTTAAATGGCTTTCAAATTGATCTCTAAGGGTTTGTTAATGAGTGAGGTGTCGTGCGTTTATTTTTTAAAAAAAGATTTAATATGGTCTTGGAACTACTTTAAGTTGTTTGACTAGTTTGCAGTTATGGCAATAAACAACGTAGAACATTACGCTAACTTGAACTGATTTCAGTTTATAATACTCAGATGTTAGTAATGTTCTTTTGGTATTTTTAATAGAATGCTTTTATTCTGAAATTATAAATACTACATAGTAATTATTTTGAGTTCCTACACTGAAAAAAAAGACCGTACTAAATTTGAAGGACTGCCTTCCTCCGATTTAGTGTAAAAATTTTCCTTAATCTAAGTTATTTTTCCTCATATTGATGAAAATATCGTCTCATTTAGTAATTGAGTCCTTTGAAATGAGTTCATGTTTCATTAAAGCAAGTCAACGCTCTTCCTCAAATACAGAAATTGTAGTTTTAGTAAAACTTTCCTTTGAAATAGTAAATTTTTCTTTGGGAAGAATTTTTGAGGACAACTTGTTCCTCATTTGAGTAAAAACTTCCTCAATCTAATGGAATGTTTTGTTTAAAGAAAATCATACTCAGTTTTAGTTAGTTTCTTCAAAAATTTTACTATAACGTAGGAAAATTTTCCTTAATAAATGAGTGGCAACACTCGCTGCTTTACTCGCTGAAATTAATATCTATTCTTCTCGTAAGTATTCTGTTTTTGCCTATATATTTATAGTTCTCTACTTGTTTTTTAAATAAAAAAAAAAAAAAATTATGTCGTCGCCGGGATTTGAACCGAAGCTATCCTGATCAGACAATGGTTGTTACACGCGCAGTTTAACAACATCATTTTAGTATGTCTTAAAAATGCTGTCGGTGGCTGAGTTGGGTAAGATGAGCATCTTTGAACAGTGGCATGGCGCTTGAGAACACAGGTTCAATTCTCTGATCGGGTGACAAGTAAAAAAAAATTCAAGTTCTTCTTTGAAGTTTTAAAAAAGTATTACAATTAAAATAAGAATGACTGAGAAAAGTAACCAACAACAAATAAGAAAATAGAGGAAATAGAAAATTAACAAATTTTTTTTGAAATCAATGAATTTATTTTAAGTAAATTTCTTTCATTTAAGGGTACCTTCATCCTTAGAAAAAGTAAAATTTTCCTCAGTTTTATAACCTTGTCCTCACATTGAGTAAACTTTTCCTTATTTCAAAGCAGCAACATTTACTTGTACTAAGGAATCCAACTTACTTATTTTGAGGAACCCATGGCTTTAGCTCATATTGAAGGACATTTTTTCCTTACACTTAGGCATTTTTCCTTAAACGGAGTAAGTTTTTTTTTCGGTGTATGAATATGCAATGGTTGTAGGACAGTAATACTTAATTCAACTTTATATTCGTGAATGCGCTAATTCTGTAAATTATTTTTTCTTTAATATTTTTAAAAAAAATCTTTAAACCAATTGATTTGATGTATTGTATTTCATGCCCTAGTCGCCACTGTTGTTGTAGATTTAATTCCAAAAATTTTCTTTACCTTACATTCTGTACATACTTTACATTCTGTTATTTAAAATTAAAAACACTCTATTCGCTGTCTCATATCTTCAATAAGTTAAAACTTTTGATCGAATTTACAAATTGTAACTCATTTTCAATCCTCCCCAATTCTCAATCTATGCCCGCTACATTCTATTTAAAGCAGCTAAAGTTGTCTATGTATGCAAATGGCTTAGCTATGTGTTTGCGGAAAATTCTTGAAATTATCCCAGAAAATATTTGTGTTTAATGCGTACAAGCAAAGGTATGTGGTATGTGATTATTCGCTACAATACGGAGTATTACATATATCGATTTTGTTACGTATGTATGTCATAACAAGGGCACATTGTGATACCAACTAAGAAAGCAACTAAATTATGATATGGATTTCGTAACATTATTTTAAGTAATAAATTGCAAGATAGAATTATTGTTTCTTTTTGAATATTAGACTGTCAGCGGAGTTACCTATATGGGCCATTATTACGAA
Source organism: Meiosimyza platycephala (assembly GCA_963662105.1). Taxonomy (NCBI): domain Eukaryota; kingdom Metazoa; phylum Arthropoda; class Insecta; order Diptera; family Lauxaniidae; genus Meiosimyza; species Meiosimyza platycephala. The sequence continues at coordinate 89,148,502 of OY759210.1, forward strand.
ATGGGTGATTTTTAGAACTCATAGAGCAAAAAAAAAAAGTCATCGTAGCAACTTATGGTTTTTTTATTTATTTCATTTTCAAGTTATTTTAACATACAAATTTATCACTGGATCTACAGTAAGAGTACTCAAAAGGTAGTTTGCTGCAAAATACACTAATTCAGAGCTTCGTTGGCGACAAACAATTTATTGATTACGGAGGCGACTTTTCACTGAAATATGCGCCTTGGATCTGAGAGAAGAGACGAAACACATTTTCCGGACAAATCGTCACATTACAAATGAAATCGAATTGTCAAAATTGTAAGTGAAATGTCAAACCTTTGAAAATATTCATAGCATGAAGAGCAAAAACTGGCAGGTTACGGTAGCGACACTCTTTTTTTCTTATCGTTTTACGAACACTTGTCTTGTGGTAAAGAGATTTGACTGTTTTAATATCTGCGATGCCCACCCGATTTTGTAGCATTATATTCTGACACTTGCTGCTTGCAATTATTAGCCCACAAAAATCGTTTATCGTCTTGTTTATTCAGGATGTATCACAGACATATGTATACATAGAAAAATCGATGGACAAGTTTCAAACCTGTAGCGCGGGAGTAGGAGGATTTATGTAAACTTATACTCCGTGGCAATTAGGTGCGCGAGCATACTACTACTGTTTTGAAAATTCCGCGAGCGAAATTTCAAACGAGGGATCGCACGAGCAGACCGTTATTGTATTGTAATGGGAAATGGACAGGTTACGGAGGCGACATATCTGTAGATTCTTTTTATTAGAGCAACTGAATATCGATGCGTATGATGGAGAATAAATTACCTGATCTTGAGAATAATTTGCGAAGAAAATAAAAAAATTGAGCCTTTGCATCTGACCAAACTATTCAAAGACATTTATTACACCCATTTCGTGATAGTAGCCCATATACTCACTTTATTTTATTACAAAACGGAACAAACGGATCGTACTTTAAATGCGGATTAAACAAATGCATTACTGGAATAGCCTGTGATTACTTAACCCTCCAACGGGCGATGACGTGCGAGGCGGTAAGTGGAGCGCATGGGTCTGGCCAGACCCATATATATTAGGGTAGTTTAAAATATTAAAGTTGCTCCAAACTTCGCATCCCCGGGCACAAAAAGTTTCGTATTGGTGCCAATAAAAACCACGTAAAATTTAGTCCATTTCAGAAAAAATTTGATGGACTCGCCACAGTTTTGAAAACTAGAAAATGGTCCTTAATCTACCGAAAATCATTAATATCTTTCCGAAGCTTCCCCCTAGAGGGATCAAATGTATGACAAGGTCCCATTATTTTTTCTCTTCCAATATTTTTCACGAACATTTTTACCCCCTATCACCACCTCTTAGGGGAGCTTCTCTGCAAAAATGACATTCTTGTGAAATTATGAAATTGACTTCCTCTCTTCTCAGACGCCTCTGGAGAAGTAAAATGTTACACCAACTTCTATTATTTTTTCTCTTTCTCTTGACACACCTACCTCCTATCTACCACCTTTTGGGGGTCTCCATACAAAAAACACAAAAAATTTCGGAAATTTAGAAAAAATAATTCATAGCTCCCCGGAGGGACCCGCAGAGGGTTCATATGTATCACCGGGTCCTATTATATTTTCTTTTCTAATATTTTTTCCGAATAAACTTACACTCTGTCTGCCACCCTTTTGGGGATCCTCCTACAAAAAACACAAAAAATGGAGAAAATTTCGAAAACAATTCATAGCTTCCCTGGAGTGACGCGTTGAGGGGTCAAATGTATTACCAGGTCCAATCTACATTTTTTCCGAACATATTTACGCCCTATAAAAACCCTTTTGGGGGGATCCCTTGCAAAACTGAAGAAAATTTTGAAAAAAATAATTCATATCACTAGGTTGTATTATATTCATTTTTATTGTGTTCATTGTGCTCTTTTTACAAAAAGGATACTTTTTACGATTTGTAGCATTAGCTGTTTTTGTTCTCCATAATTTGACAAAATTTGGTTGTAGTCTTTCATAAACGCAACACCTCTTTCAGCGGTGTTATTTACGAAAGCTTAAGCTTTGCACATTTTTGAAATCATCATCAGATTCCCAAGTAGATGGATGATTATTGAGAAAGTCTGTATTCAATGCAAAGAAAACAAATCTTCTGTGTAAAGTTCATCCACATCATCAACATCGTAATAATTCAGAACAACCTCCTACTCAAAATTGTTTTCAATACCGTATGAAAAAAATTGTTGGGTCTGCTCAGACCCATGTGCACTTGACTGGGAAAAAAAGTTTAAAATTACATTTTTTATTACAAATATATCGCAAATGTATCCTTTCTTCTATGTTCTATTGCGTTCGCCTTAACTTATTTGAGGAAGTCATGGACGGGGATCACTCAGAAATATCTAGAAAAAAGGATATTCCAATTTGAAAACGGATTGGGCCTGGCCTGACCCATACGCCCGGAGGGTTAAAATGTTGCTCAAGTTGCCATTAAAGTAAGTTTTAGTGGAGCGTTTGTCAATCAATTAAAACAAAATTTCCAACAACATTTTTATACCATAGTAGTTACGTTTATTTAGTTAGGCACTTTTCTAGAATTAAATCAAATACAATGTCTTTGTTTGAAGGCTGGCAATGTGAGCTTAAAATATGAGTATATTTTTGTTTAACATTGGTCGAATTCAGGAATTATGTACATATATTAAAATTATATGATATGCCACATAAGTTGATATTTTAGCAGTTTATGTGCTTTATAGTTTCATCATATCTTTGACACAGCATATTTTGCTCTCTGTGTAAAATTGAAATCGAAATAAAAAATTATAAATTTAAATCATACAAATTATTTGAATTAGAATTTTTGAAATTTCTCTGACTTTTATGATAAGTCTCATCAATCTTGAATTGACTATGTTCTGTAATTTGATTTGATGTGAGAATGACTTCCACAAATCATTAAAAAAAAAACCATGCCACTTTCATTGCTTTTAGCAAATTATCTGTTTTTTTTTTTTTAATTTTCAATTAGTCTAATTTTTTTCATAATGATGTGTTAAAGCAGAAATTAGAACAATGACAACTGACACGGGTTCGCACTTTGCTACGGTATAAAAAAATACATTTGATAAAATACAACATCTATTTTTCAAAGGGTTTTTATTTGTTCTCTTCTGGCGACGTCATCAGCAACATCATTACGTACGTCGGATTTTATTATTGCAGTATTAAAGTTTTTGTGAATTAAGAATTTTGTTGCTAATGTACAGTAACTTCTAATAAGAACGACTTGGTCTTTTACAAATTCATTGATAAGCATAAAAAGTCAATTGTGGACTTGTGATCTCATTTCGCTTGAAATGTCTAAAAATAGATAAATATTATTTATAGATACTTTATGAAAAAAAAAAGAGTTCATTTAGTAATACCTTATTTTCAAATCCCTACCTTCCTCCACGTTAAGTATGGTTATGTAAAAAATTTATCCATTTTATGATACAATAAGAAATTGATTGACCTCGTTAAATGACGTGCGCATTTAATGTGAAGACCCTAAGGATATTATTGCTAGTGACCAAAGTTCGTTTGCTTATATTGCTGAAGCATTATTCACAATAACCGTTGTAAAATGTAATATAACTGAACATTCTGGCACTAAACCCTTTCGCTTCGGTCGGAACAATACATTGCAAAAATTGTATTATTCGCTTTTTATAGACCTCCTAGCAATATTTACTGAAGCTATTTCATGTGTCTTTTCCGTTCTTTATTGCCTTTGGTATAGCTAGTTCGTAAAAGCATTATATCCCAAATTTAAAATCTAAAACACTAATTGAAACCATAAATCCCAACGCCCTTAGCAGCTCTGGCGGCAAGATTTTAAGTTTTAAGAATTCTGAGGCTGTCAAAAATGTTGGTTTTTCTTAGTGTTTAAGGTTCGCTTAGAGCAAGGATTATAATCACAGATTTTTGCAGGCTTTTTGAGGATTGGGCTTTTGTTCTATCAACAAAATTGCTTTTAATGATTCAATCAACTCAAAACGCCTTTCTCGAAGTGATAGTTTTAGCCTTGCAAATAGGAAAACCAAATGCTATATCGAGCGAATGCAGTGCTCGGTCGATGATATTTGTTGAGTTTTTAGCTAAATACTCCTTTCGCAAATCTGGTCATTTTTGGTGGACAAAGAAGCACTTCAAGATATCTAAGTAATAATCCTCATTTACCGTTTGAAGGCCGAAAAATAAATTTTAACAATCAAATCTTTTTTTGTCTTGCAAAGTGATAACGAACAATAACGCACTACTAAAGTTTGTCGAGGAATTATCAGATCTGTTAACTGTTACAATGAAGTTTTAAAAGAAACAAGAAGTAAGGCACGACACTGGATCAATTTTTTGAAACCAGGTCCTTGCTGCCTGCGTAGACGTCATGCTCGTCTGATTAACTTACAATTAGTTTTTATTGATATACCTGAATGGATTGTTGTGTTTTTTTCTTTTTTAAGTTTATATATAAAACAATTTTTTTTTTTAAATGAAATAAAACCAATATTTAAAACAAAAAAAAAAAGAATTTGAAAAGATTTTTCTTAAGTGAAACAACAATTTGCATAATTAACAAAGATTTTGGAAATAAACTTGTAAACTCATGTAGAACACATTTCAAACTTTAATGGCAAAAGCAATTTTTGATGGTCAATTGCAAAGTTAACAACAATTAGAAAAAAATCTGCCAATTATCGCATTAGAGTACAACAATAACAGGCGATAACAAAAAGGAACAAAACCAGAAGAACGAGAAGTAATGTGCTGCAGACAGCCAACCAATTGGAGTTGCGGTAAAGAAACGTGCTGCAAAAAGGTACGCATTACTAATGAACCTAATTCAAGTTTGGAATTTAAATTGGCTTATTTGCTGTTAACAACAAAAACAGAAATTAAAAAAAAAAAACTATACAGCAACGCATTTAGACCAATCGATATGCTAAACATTTTGGAAAGTTGCTAAGTTAAATTGGCCAAATGAAGAAAACCAAATAGCAGATCATTAATTAGTTTGCTCTTTGTACCAATTGTAGTAAGAGCGATAAGAACGTGAACACAATACACTAAAAAAAGTTACTAAGCACTAATTGTCTCAAAATTTTTTTTCTTAAACTTAACGCCAACTATTTTGTGCTAAATAACTTTAATATGAGTAGCCTCAATTGATTATTTGTGGAAAGTTTTTATTCTCCAATATTTCTGATATTTGTTAAGAAATTACTCGCTGTGTCCATAAAATTGTTGAAATCATAATTGCAATTCGGCTTTATTTGAAAATTTGTGTTTCCTTACCAAATAACGCTTAGCGTTTATTGTCCTCTTGCTGTTCGCTGTTTGTGTAGCAATGTCCACTCATTTATGGCTCAAAACGGCGTTTTTTCGCACAACTTCCTATTAATTGAGAAAAGTATGGTGCCACAATCGATTGGCTGCAAATATGCTTTGTTAATTGCTTTTAATGCAGATGTTGCTGCTGGTGCTGAAGAAATAACTTAATGTGCAAATACGTTTATTGTTGTCGTTAACAATTAGTTTCATACACAAAGGAAAATTCATGCAACAGAATTATTTAGCAATAAATGGATTTCATTCCTAAGAATATATATTCAAGATAGTTCATGCTCAAGAAATGAAAAACAAATAATTTCTTACTCGTTTTGGTATAAGTTATCATCTCAGCTTAGAAGAATTTTCCTTTCCTTTGCTCTAATCGGACATATGAGCCGTTCTTTTACAAACCGAACGAATTTTCACAAAAATTGACCGACACATTTTTGATTTGGCTGAAATTCTTTTTGTGGGCTCTCTATCGAAAAAGAAGAGATATATGTATATTCGAGGATTTAGAAAAAAATTTTTTTTTTTGTTTCAAAATAGAGCGAATTCAAATTTTTAGAACTTCGTGATTTTTGGCTTGGAGGCTCACTTTAAAAAAATTCATAACTCCGGTTCTGTTAAAGCTAAAAAATTTATTTTATTTTTATTTTCGATAGAAAATTTGACGTAGAACACGATGCAGATATTAGAAACTTGATATAGGGTGGGAGCAATTGTTAAAAATTGATTACAAAATTTCAAACGTTGATAACAATATTAATTTGTAAATAATTTTAAAAAGAATTATTTTTTTATTTAATTAAATTTTCTTAGCTTTACAATGAAATTAATTTCAATTTCATACCTTTAACAGAACCGGAGTTATGAATTTTCGAAAGTGAAACTCCAAGCTAAAAATCGTGAAATTCTCAAAATTTAATAATAATAATAGTTTGCCGAATAAGATATACGTTTTCGATAGGAAATTTGATGTATAACACGATGGTTCTATTAAAAATTTGATATAGGGTGGAAAAAATTCCGAAAAATCATTTGAAAAACTTAAATTGTTTATAACAATATATATTTTGTATTAAAGTTCATTTTCTTAGCTTCAAAATGAAAATAAAATCAACTTTCTAACTTTAACAGAACCGGAGTTATGAATTTTTGAAAGTGAGCCTCTATGCCAAAAATCACGAAATTCTCAAAATTTGAATTCGCTCTATTTTGAAAAAAAAAAAAAAATTTTAAAAATCCTCGAATACGTATCTCTTCTTTTTCGATACAGAATCCATAAAAAAATTTCAACCAAATCAAAACTGAGTCGTCCGAAAAGTGTTCGGTTTGTAAAAGACTGTCCCATATTTTTTTGGAAATACAACGAGTAACGTTTATCATCATCTATGTTCATTAAAAAATTAAGACATTAAGCTCATTAAATTTTTTACTCAAAACATGTAAGATCAGACTATTCGAGTTTCAATTGAATATGTTTTTGAGTAAACAATTTTGGACTTAGCAGGTTATGTTCAATGGAACATAGACTTAGCTGGTTTTGACATTGTAACAATCAACAAATTTTTTTTTGTAAAAAAGTGGACTTGACCGGTTTTGAAAGCAAGTGCATGAACTTGACCGGTTTTGAAATCTATGCATCAAAAAAAAAAAAATTTAAAAATGTAATAAAAAATTTTTTTTAATCTAAAACATAGTGTAAAGATATAGCAATTTCTAGATTTTGATATATGAGAATATCTGAAAATTGGATTTTCTCGGACTTGACCGCTTTTGCAACTGGACATTTTACTGGATTGTTAAATATTTTTAGTTCACAAGCTTAGGCCTCATATGGAGAGCTGGTATATCGTCGATATTTTTATGTAAATAATAATAATAATGTTAATAATAATAATTTTAAGTCAATAATAAAAAAAGAAAACAAATGACGCGATTATTTTGAGCTTTATATTATTTTGTTCTGTATAAATAGTTTTTGTAGCAGAGCTCCATAAAAGCCGAATTTCAGTTTACACAAAAAAAAAAAAATTGCCAGAAACAGCATGCAATAGATCTGTGGCAACAATCAATAAAAAGTCAAATGGAGTTAAGAAAAATTAAGTTTAAGTTGAGTTAAGCTTAGCTCTGAGTAAGAGGAGCACATAGATACAGCTTCCACAATTAAAGCTCGTGAAAAGTAAAATATAATATTTGCAATATTTTAGTATATACTTGAATTATATTAAAATAGAATTCTTCAAGTTTCCGCTGATTGCATTTCAGACTCCACTTTGAGTTCAGTATGAAAAATCCAAAGTTTTCATAAATTCATAAATTGCCATGGCATATTTGCCATACTGCAAATTCTCTTGAAAATGCAGGTACATACTTCCATACATTACAAAAATTAAAATGAAAAATTTTATTTAAATACTAAAATGTTGTAAGTTTGGTTTCAACAACTTTTGTTTTGAAAATGTTCAACTTTTCTATTTAAGTTTTTTCTTATATATTTTTTTTATACATAAAGTTTTTCATTCATTGACTTTGTGGTGAAGTCAAACTTTTGCACACGTTACAGTCATTGAGCACAATTGCAATGCAAATTGTGTTGGTAAGTTTTTGAAGTGCAATACACAAGACATTCGCAACAAAAATTTATTTTGATGTTTCGTAAGAAATTGCAATAAGAGTCATAAAGTTTATATTCAATTGAACATTTTCATTAATTTAAAGAATGTAACTTTTTACACTTCTGTATGGCAACTGAAAATACTAACATTCTCTTAATTAATAAGTTTTACCAGTATACAAAAAACTACAAGCTCTTGCATTATATTTTCTATTTTTGATTTGTGAATATCTTTACTGACAAATAATATTTATTGGGTGATTTAATTAACGTGGCTAGATATGACTGCAGCAACTAATGAGACACTATGTCTAGTGCGAAAAATCAGTTCTGACGAATGCTTAGCATCCCTATTCGGCCTGAATTGCTTAGTTATATGGCAAGTTGACCCTTGAGTTCATCTGTTGTTAGCATTGTTTGTCATTTCTTCTTTAAGCAGTAACTTGCAGGTAACAAGTGGCATGCCAACATCTTCCTTGTCCTGAGCAATTTGTGCTATAATCCCCTACCTAGAAAGTTCATCAGCTTTGCAATTGCCGTCAATGTTCCTATGCCCAGACAACCAGATGAGATGCTGAGCCATCTCATTAAAAAACAAGCGGCATAAGTAAGTTTAGAAAGACTGATTCTAGAGATTTGATAACAGTATGACTATCTGCATAAATGTTTATATCCTTTTTGAATACAACATTCATCCCCAGTCAGGTTACAACCTCATATATCGCTATAAACTTCTGCCAGGAAAACGATACAATAGTCTGGCAAACTCGCAGCAATTCTTATCTTCAGTTCCTTATGGTAAATACCATAACCCACTTGGCTATTTAGCTTGGAGCTATCCGTGTCGAAAATAATATGGACTCTTCTTCGCGGGAGTTCTCCCTTCCAGTCTTTCCTAGATGAAATGTGAGTTACGTAATCCCTCTTGAATGAGATTACTGGCACAATATAGTCCAAATTTGAGGATACAGAGCTCATGCTATGAAGATAATTGAGTGTCCTGTTCTACCCTTGGACCAGCAAACAGTTTTTCTGAGTCTATTGGTGGCACAGGTCAAGAGGAACGAGATGAAAGAGGACCTCCAAGGCGACAGTTGCTATGATCCTCGGAGCACCACTGATATACGTGGAAGAGCCTTTTTAACCCCCTGCAATTGTTTATAATAAGTGACCTTGTCTAAGGCAGGCCACCACACAACAATGCCATATAACAGAATCGGTCAAATGACCGCAGTGTAGAGCCAGTAAATAATATGAATTGATAGCCTCCATCTTATATATATATAGCAGATGCTTGCTTAACTCTTTCTTCAATTTTCCAACTTAATTTCCTAGCCAATACCAGACAAAGATTCCTTGCACTGCTCTTAACGACAAATCTAGTGCCTTTTAGTTTCTGTAATTGGGAGTTCCTAGTAGAGACTTCTAGTTCAGTTCAGTTTGGTTCGAATTTACCCCTAAACCAGCCTCATTTGCCGCTGAGACGAGCATGTTTAAGACATCCTGAAGAATTTCACACAGTGTGCTTGGGAATTTATAGTCGTGCCATTTCAATTCAATTCAATTGTTAATAACCTAGTAATTCTCTCAGCATCTTTTGAAATTTACTCTGCTTAGTTTGAATTGATATTTTGAATAAAAATTCATTGTTACAATTGGATGACAATCTGCTAATCTTTTTGCTGAAGACACTTGTAAGAAACAAAGTGCGTAAGCAAAATAAACACACTTAACAGGAAAGGCAGTGCCATTTAAATACTGATTAAGTAACAGTGTTAAGAAAGGGGTTAACTTTGAGATCAATCTTAACAGAAAGGGTCACTTTAATAATGTGGCTTTTGATTGTATGCATTAAGTGATAGAGAGACACCGGATTGACAAGACTTCGTATTATTGACTGTATTGGTACCTTGATGTGGACATATGAGACTTGTAGACTATGATTCTATAGCTTTCCCAATCGCAGGGTTATCTCAAGAAGAAATTTTTTTCAAATTTTATTGCCACTAAATTTCAAACTTTTTCTAAGTAATGTGAAAGGTTCGCTGACAACTTTTGCGAATGAATGTTGACTTTGATTGATATAGTCCTAAACAAGTTTAGTGAACAAAGAATATCTGTTAATATTTAAAAAAAAAGAGATGGTCCTGCTCATGAGCAGTTCAAAATGAGTTATAAGTAACTCACAGAGAGCAGCAGTAGGATGACTTCATGTTCCTAAGAACGGCTAGTGTATATATCTTTGATTGGCAACATAAATTTAGAAAAAAAAATTTAATGAAAATAAAACAAAAACATCACTTAAAGGAAACCAAACGTAAGAGCTAAAATTTAATTCTCTTATAACGTACTTTTTACTGTAAATTTAAAATGCGCTAAATTTGTATGCAGTTAAAAACATTATTGATTTAATATATTATATACAATGCAATTGTGTTTCAATCTATTCTGACATAATTAAACAAAATCATATTTTCTAGTTCAATTTTATAGTTATATTGTAATTAAAAAGTTAAGAACATAACTCTTGCATTAGAATGTATGCGGTGTTGGTAACTTTGAATACCTTCCATCACTTTTCTTACACCGTAATGCATATGTAATTTCTGCATTTAATTAAAAAGTTTTCTTAACTTTGAACTTTCATGTATTGTACTGAATGCTAATACCATCGCTATTACGCATACCATATGTAGTTTGAAACTTTTCCATCACAGGTGTTTGAGCCAGAATTTGAAATGAATTAAAGTTTTTACTACTTTTTGCATGTCACGTAAAGAATCGTTTAAGAATTTTTAATTTTTTTCCTCATTCAACTTGAAATATTTGTATTTGAAGTAGAAATTGTTATATGTGACATATTACGTTGCATTGAAATAATGACGTATTATATATACACAAAGAAGTTTAATAGCACGATTTGATGAAGCATTTTCTCTATCGTATTTTTAACGATAACTTCTTAATAACTTTTACGATATTTAAAAAAAGTTTTAATTAGCAAAAAACGTTGCTCCCTCGTATAGTGATTCATTTTAAATAAAAGGAATATATTTCTTTTATATTTGAGACACATCAGTGTAATTCAAAATTTGTATAAAAAAATGCAAATTTAAAAAGAGTACTTAAAATTTTTATACCTTTTACATAAAAAACATATATTTTAAGCTAACTTAAAGCAATTAAAAATTTTTAATTTTGTTTAGCAAGCAAAATATTAAATTGAAAATGTACTCGAACAAAAGCAAAAAAGCATTGTAGTAAAGTCTTTTATGCATTTTATATATTTAATTATTATGCCTTAGTGCTTTTGGCATCACTTGAATTGATGTAAATTTTATGGTTCATTGCATTTAAAGCATCACAACCAAGAACATGTTGAAACGTGCTGCTTTAAATAATATTAATCAACTGTTGTTTATATTGGCTATAATTTACCTTTATTGCTTTTATATGGATTGAACGTGACCATTTATTTTTATTGCAATTGAAGGCTGTATATTTTGTTTTAATGAGACTTAAAATTTAAGCATTAATCAAAAGTTGAATATATGTATAGAGCAGCTGTATGTAATTATATCCTTTGTTAGTTTTGTTATTTTTTTGTCATTATTATATTTATGCATCTATTTTACATATATAAATGGGTGGTTCAGTGGCTGGTTTGCTTTTAAATTGATATTAAATAAACATCGTTCGATATTCGTCAAAGTATGTTGCGAACATATCTTCTGGTTATTTACCGAATATAATTTTAGTCAAATAACTCATTCTCAGTTTCGCACAAAATTTTCGTTTGTTTGAGGCATGCCTTATTCAATATTGTGCTAAAGTGCCTACATCATTTTGGAATGGTCTGCATATTATCGTTTTTAAAAAACACCCAAAAAAGAAAAATTCAAATGTACTCAAATTATAATGCCGAAGTGACCAAGCAACATTATGAAAACTCCTGATTATTCGATTAATGAGTTTAGTGCACAGAAGATCGATAATAAGATCGCTGGTGTGAAACGTTCCGCAATTTGGGTAGATGAGATGGCAAGCTTAGATTATTGCTTTCTTGAATAATGGCAGCAATATAAAATTCAAAACTCAAAACCAGAAACCAGTGCTTCTGAATAGTGTATAGAGCACAATACTGCCCTCAGAAGAAGAAAAAAGGGCTTACCTAAAAGCGCATTTCGGGAAAATTAATGTTTCGTTAATGTCAATTTGTGGAAATACATATAAAATTGAGATAGAGGAAATTCTCTTAGGAGATATAGGTTCGAGCTAATATATCAGCATTTGGCGTAGTTCATTAGATGTGTAAATTCTTAAACCATGGCATAAGAATCACGAATATGAATTTTTTTGAAATAAGCCCATTCCGCTTCTGAGGGCTGAATAGTCCTGTAGTAATTTTTGTGTATAAAAAAGGCTTAGATCTATTGGAAAATTTAGAACACTTGGTGTTCCGTCCAAATCCATACGCTTATCGGAATATTATTTTGATTTATTATGACAAGATTTGCTTCAAAAAATTACAGCAAAATTAAATTATGTGTTCAAAAAATTATTGAAACTTATTTTATCTTATATAGCTAAGCTTCGTAATTTTGACGAATATTTTGGAAGCTTTTTTGAAGAATGGTAAGTTTTTTCGCAACATTTATGTTATAAATTTTTTTTTTTAAAATCATTTTCTATGTTTCCATATCCCTTTTATTTTATTTTTAATGTTAGTGAGTTATACAGGGGAAGAGCATGTACCTTGGACCAACAGCGATATTTCATGTTTGCCAGCGTTTAGCTACAAACTGTAACAGTACAATTTTCTCTATTGTATTTATGTAACCGATTTCAGCAACGCTGCACAAGAGCAATTTTGATTTACGTTCTTTCGTCAACTGAGGAAGACGAAATTTTCACGTGATTTGTAAATTTTGTGCAAATTTTCAAGGTCGACTTACGAGCTGTGTAATTAAGTTGTGTTGTATGTACCTTGAGCCTGTCTTGTAATTCAGAAATATTCCTTTAAAATGCTGCCAAAAAAGACCAGATCGGAAAAGCAAATTTAATTTGCACTTTAGCTAAACTTTGATTATCTGGAAGCACTATATTGATATAACAGTCCAAAATTGATCATAAACAACTATTTAATACAAAGGAAAGACAAATTTGGTAAATTTAGTCTCATTTAGATACAATCAGGCATCTCATATTAATACAAATCTACAAAAAAATTTTAAGCGAAAAAAAAAATTGGGGTTTTTGAGAAGAGCAGCCTTGTATTTTTCATAAAAAGCGCCAATTTTAAAAATTTCTTAAAGATTCTGACAGAGAATCAGAAGACAAAAATTAATTATTTTGATTTGGATGAAAATGCGATTATTTTGAAAAAAATTTCATTTAAATGGGCATAACTTCGTAAAAATTGATTTTCAATCAAATCGGGGGATGATATGTTCCCTTAATTACTTTGAAAAACAACATATTTAATCGGCAACCAATTCTGCAATTTGAAGTTACTCCGACTGCATGGTTTGAAATGGATTTTGTCTATATTTATTTCTTTAGCACTTCTTGAATTTATTTACAATATTTTAAAGATTTTTGCAGTTTGTACAAATATTAAATTTATTTTTAAGTTATGCTGCAATATTTTTAAATATTTTCCATTGCGAGAAAAAACACAGCAGTACACACCTTTAATTAATTCAATTAGTTACAGTTCTACATATGAGCATTTTATTTTGTTTTGCTTGAGCTCCTTTACATGTGATGTAAAATGAAATTCCTACTGACAGTTTACAAAGGCCAACCAACGCCTTGTGTCAGCACCTATGATATGTAATCAGTCAAGAATGTCAGAAAAAGTTGAATTTAGTAGACTGTTTGTAGGCAACTCTTTAATATCTTTATGAATAATTAAATATTGCACAGTTTGTGTTGGTTACATAGTGAAAAAAAAAACAAAAGGGGCATGGTTAATTATTTCAAATTTTGTAAACTCTCGCTTTTCGTTTGTGCGTACATTGTCGACCATAGTTTATGCAAAAGTGTAACATTGTCTTATTCAAAGGCATATATTTGTCAGATTTAACTTAAATTTTTTAAAGATGCAATTTTTTGCAGTTCACTTGTAAAACAATTAAAATGCATTCTATTTGGAAATTATTATCTCTGTAGCATATATATTTCTTGTTTACAGATTTCTGATTATTTTGTATCTCCCATCTCTTTTTGTACAAACATGAAGCAAGCGAAAATTGCATAAAACTAAAAATTAATATCGAACTAAATAAACAATTTGTTGCCTTCTGGCAAGCAATTTTCTTCTTTTCCCATTTAAGCAGAAAAAGTAAAGCTAAGAAAAAATTTACACAAAACTCATTGTAATATAGAGATAAGCAACATTCCATTTATAAAGAAGGAAATTAAAACGGAAACTTCAGTTAAAAATAAAAATTTTAATATTACCGAACACCTGAAATTTCTTCATAAAAAAAAAGAAAAAAAAAATAATGCAAATTGACTTGCTACATCATCAAGAAAATGCAGCTTGCAATAAAAATTCATTTTTGCCTGCGGTAAGCCTTTAATTAGAAATGACAATCAACCAACGAACCAACTAACTACGACATCCAAAAAGTAATTAAAGTAATACCAGTATCATCAGCGTCATCACCATCAAATTAACGTTGTCACTTTTTTGCAAAGGACGCCTTTGAATTTAGAGTACCTTGATAAAATTTGCATTTTGCATTTTGCACATAAAATTTGTGAGCAACCGCAAGAAATTCTTTCAAAAAATATTCGTGTCGCTGTTAACTTGCGAATTTTCAAAGTTGCAACTTAAATGAAAATTTGCTAAATTTTAGATAATTTATTTTACCCTACAGACAGAAGAGGCATTGAAGAAGCAGTAGCTGGTATAAAAAAAAATATAATATTCTTGATATTTTTGAGTCGATAGAGCTATGTATGTATGTATGTCTGTGGAATTCACGATAGCCACAATAGGAAGAGGATGAATTAAATGACATTAGGTACATCGAAAATTTGCTTAAATTGTACGCTGTAAAATGAAAATCGGGTAAGATATCTGATAACACTGATATCCTGAATGCAAATAAAAATTCTATAACGCTACATTGAGAGTGTTACTTAAGATACTACAATTCAATTCTGCTCAAATAGTTCGGTCAAAGGTAAGGTAATTGCTTGAAACTTCTTGCACAGATCACACTATCAAGAGAACTTCTTGGAATTGAAAATGAGCGATATCGGTTCATAGACACGCTAACCGTCCATTATAATAATTTCCTTTATCATATGTTATATAAAGAGAGCATTTGATGTAGTGCAACAAAATTTCTCAAAAAATAATTGAACAAACTTGGTCAAGCGCTAAAGAAAAGTAAGCGAATTCTTCTACTAGAAGGCGTGGCACCGCCTATTTAAGCATAAACTTCATAATGCTATACTGAGAGCATTATTTAAAGTACTGTAACTAAGATTCACAAATAGCAACACGATTCGGAACAGCTCTGGACAAGAACTTGGGGAATTCATACAAGTGGGCGTGGCACCTTTCATGGTAACGAACACTTTAAAAGGCTTTAATGAGAGAATTATTAAAAGTGATGAAATCAAATTTAACACAAATGGTTCGGTCTAACATCAGACAAAAAATTAGTGAATTTTGAGAGAGGGCGTGGCATTTTCCGCACGAGCAAAAACTTCAAAACGCTATACTGAGAACATTATTTAAGGTAATGGAAGCAAATTTCACGCATATAGTAGAACAATTCGGAAAAGCTCTAGGCAAGAACTTGGAAATTTCCTGCAAGTGGCACCCTTCATAGAAAAAAAAACCTTTAAAATGCTATACTAAGAATATTATTTAAGGTAATGGAGGCAAATTTCACACAAATGGGAATAATGCTTCGGAAAAGCTCTAGACAAGAACATGGAGAATTTCTACAGGCAGCAATGTTGATTTACTTTTGCAAACTTCTCTATATAATCTTTATTTATTTCGTTACATTCAATTTTGAAGGCAGCATAAAATTGAAAGGCCATTGCAAGAAAAAATGCTGCTATTTGGGAAATCAAAAAATTTCGGTATCTGACTGTTTCACTCAGCCCATCATTCGCAAAGCGTTTTCATGTATTTATGTACATATGTATATATTAATTTTTAAATGTGCTTCTTTCTTACAATTCTAAACACATATGCAGCATATGCAAATTTGTATTCAAATGCTGCAAGCTCATTCAAAATAAAAGCCGCTTTCAATTGAATGAAAGAAAAAGTACGTAATGCAGCCTTTAACGCATCATATCACAATTGTAAGCTACATCAGAGATATCTTTCATAAACATTAGAATTGAGTTGAGATTGTATGCATCTTTCAATCTAAAATGTGATATGTTATGCATGCGGGTTGCATGCGCAAACATTCATATCTGATGAATGTATTGCATTATGATTTTTAACTGCTTCCTTTAACTTTTGTTTGCTTGTAATCAAAGTAAGCGAAGTGTAGAAAAGTCAATCTGATATGTTGCTATAGAAATGCTACAGACCATGCTGCAGCATTTTCATTCAATGGGGCAAAAATAGTTGATTGCATGGGGTTGCTGCTGCTGCTGCTGGTGTTGAATTGGCTATTCAAGCATGCATTATATTTGAATTGACTTTTTAATTGGTTTTCATTCAATTGCTGTTAAATGAAACGATATTTGTGTGAAGCTAATTTTCAGTATTTGCAGATCAAATATTAAGATAACATTGAGGTTAAATTTGTTCGTTGATATTTTAATTATGTTTTCACTTGCGAATGTTTGAAATAAAATTTGCTAAAAATTTAATATGCTTTTGCTTTTTGGAAATTATAAAATTTGTTTGAATGAAAAACGTGTGCAAACTTCAACTAAGCTCAAATATTTGACATCAATGGAGCGCTTAAAAATATACAACACAAAAATATTTAAATTATATTATAGGCCATATGTACATCTGAATTTGTGCTGTTTGAATTAATGTGGGCACTTTGATCTTTTTGTATTTTACTGGATGTAGAGTTGGAAATTAAGCTACGTGATTGAAAATGAGTGAAGCACATACTATATATTAATGGTTCTTTAAAATTATTCATCAAATTAAAACTATAGGATTTGCTATCATAAAAGTGTGCAAAAAATCATAATCAACCCAGTGGTACATGCACAATAGACCACATAAGGAACAATCCTTCCTTTTTTTATGGAATTTGAAAAATTTAACACAATTGAGTTATTAGCAGAAGCATATAAAAAAAAATATTTAACACATATTATTTTCCGTTTATAGGTTAACACTTTTTATTGATCTTAATGCATATTTAATTTATTTTTAATGAATCAGGCATTTATTGTTTAAAAAATTAAAAGAAAAAATGAAAGCAATAATTAATATTGAAATTGATTAAATTGATTCAGGTATTGGCAACCGCTTCCGCAATTTTT
Source organism: Meiosimyza platycephala (assembly GCA_963662105.1). Taxonomy (NCBI): domain Eukaryota; kingdom Metazoa; phylum Arthropoda; class Insecta; order Diptera; family Lauxaniidae; genus Meiosimyza; species Meiosimyza platycephala. The sequence goes on from OY759210.1 coordinate 89,166,002, forward strand.
AATGACACAGCACTTGGTGTTCAAAAAAGCATGCGTCAGGAACTTTTTTATGTATCGAAATTAATCATAAATGAACGTAGATAAATTAAATTAAAAAAAAATAAATAAAACAAAAATGACGAACATCATTTGGTTAAATATTTGCTTTTTCATTTTCATTTTTCAAATTGTAAAAAAGTCATTTGCAAGTAAAACATGTCGTATGAGTAATATATAATTCATGTCACATGCTACTTCTTAAATATGTGTCATTGTTACAGTGATAGCATTTTCGGTACATTTGTACTTTTTTCGGTACATTTGCGTCCTGAAAAATCGTTGTCAGTACATTCGACAAGTTTTCAGTACATTCGGTACATTTGGGGCATTTTCAGTACATTCGCCAAATTTTTAGTACATTTTCAGTACATTTTCGGTACATTTGGACAATTTATAATATATACCTTTTCTTTTGTTTTTTAGTTTTCTTTTTCTTTTTTTTTAGTAAATGGAAAATAATCGCGCAATGTGTAGATTTTGTAATTAATTTAATGTAAAATATATCTAATTTTGCTAGGGTCTTAAAATGGGAAAAGTGAGGACCTTTTTTTTTTTTTTTGATAGTAAATTTTAGAACAATTTCGTGCATTTTAGGAAAATTATTTGTTCAAGACAAAAAAGTAACATTTGGGCTCTAAAAAGTACATTTGAAGTCTCGATTCAGTACATTATTTTCACAAAACCCAAATACTATCATGGGAATTAGTTTAGAGTGTGTTTGGGACAAAAAAAAATTTGACAAACTGTCTTTTTTTGAGAAAAATGAACGATTTTCCAAAACTAAAATATGTGCAGTTAATTTAAACTTACACGGCTGAATAAGTCAAAAGTCAAGTTAGAGGTCAAAGTGACCCCTGAAGGTCATTTCAACGTCGAGTTCCCGCTTGGTGCAGAAAATCTAGTAATCAATGGCTGGGCCGCTGCAAAATCTTGCCTTAACTGGCTGCAGTTTTTCTGCACCAAGCGGGAATTCGACTTTGAAATGACCTTCAGGGGTTACTTTGGCCTCTAACATGAATACCTATCTAAACGTAGAACTTTGTGCTCTTCCTGAATCCGGGGTCAAAAATAGAGTTTTCTATTTGTAAAACTAAAGTTGACCTTCAAATGACTTTCTTTTTTTTTCTTCAAATGAAAATATTTTGCTAATTTTCATAAATAAAAACTCTCCTCATGCCACAACAATGAAATTTTTACTGAAGACATTAAATACTTTTAATTTTAGAAAGATTCTATCAAAGCAGCGTACACAAACTTTTTAAATGACCAAAGGTGCACGTTAAAATTTTTAATGTAAGAAATCATCCTGAGATTTCGAAAATAAAAGTTGTTAATAAATAGGGTCTCCTTAACACCCAATATTAAAACCTTTTTAAAAAAAACGAAATATTACTGAACCAATCGATGAGGAGAGGTTGAGAAAATAGCAAGGCCCCAAAAAACCGAGACAACTGTTAAGTTAGACGACAAAAAATTGGACAAAAACGGCAAAATAAGTTGAACGACAAAAAAATAAGAAAACAATAGATCTACAAAAAAAGTTGGGAGACAAAAACTTGGATAACAGAAGAAAAATTGTTCAGCAAAAAAACTCGGACGACAAAAAAAAAAATTGAACGACAGTAAGTTGGGCGAAAATAAAAAAACGAAAAAGCTGATCGATAAAAAAATTGGAAGACAAAAAAAAATTTAACGATTATAAGCGGTAAATAAATTGGACTGCGAAAAAATTTGGACAATAAAAAAGTTGTTCGACAAAAAAGTTGGACGACAAAAAAGTTGGACGACAAAAAAGTTGAACGATTAAAAAGTTAGCGACTATAATCGGTAAGTAAATTTAACGGCTCAAAAAAAAATGTTAGATGAAAGAAAAGTTGAACGACGAAAAAAGTTCGACGACGATAGTTGTATGAAAAAAAAAATGAACGACCAAAAAGTTTGCCGCCATGGTGAGAGAACATATGATTATTGGAGGATTCTATTCGGATGCTATTTTTGCTATTTCGCTATACTATTTATTTCTGAACTGTCATGTTAATAATGGAAGTCACTTAAAACTTCATGTAAATTTAGATTGCTAATTTTATTAATCTTTTAGCAAAAATATCTTAAGCATTAATATTTAAAAAGGTTAATGAGTGGCGATAGCGTAACAAATGGACAATAATTTTCTCAAGAAAAAATAGATACATGCGTCATAAGCACATATGTCAGAGGCATATATTAAGGCTTAAGCATACGTCATAGTGGATTTCTTGCAAATAAAAGTTTTATTAGACGGATGGTCATAAAATAAACTATGGGCATAATAAAAATAAAATATTTTGGCATTTAAGTCATTCAAAATGTTACAATAATTTCATCAGCTTAACTTATTTGGAGCGACATCTACGCAGAAATATTTTTAATTTTAAAATTATTATCGACTTTAATAACTTTCTATGATTCATTAAAATTTTGTTGTTCAGTTTCTTTCTTAAAATTCTGTCATTAATTAACTTTTTTACAACCTCTGTTTAATTGGTAACTCACTGGCATTCAACTTGGACCTATAAAAACGAAACTTTGCCAAAATTACTTTTTCTTGGTTAAAACTTCACAGTAAGAATACGAAAGAGTAAACAAAAGGATTCTTTTGTCTCTGTGCAATATTTTTTGCTAAATGAAGAAAGTTTCATTTCAAGGATAATAGCAAAGCCAAATATCAAGTCATAAAAGAAAAAAACTCATTTAAGAGAGCAAATTTTAATGACACCTATATATATATTTTTTTTTTTTAAATAAAAAAGTACAAAAATTAAACAAAAAAATTATATCATACTAAAAAATGATAGCAAAAACTTTGACCCTTTTTACTCATTTATTTTAACACAAAAAGAAAAGAAAAGATCTTTAACTCGACTGAACTCAATGTTACTGCTTAGTGTAGCAAGTTACAAGGAGCAGCAACTATAAAAATTTGCATTAAGTTAGATTTTTATCATTAAGTGACTTCTTGGGTTTAGTTTTTTCACCATCATCTTTTGAGGTCGTTGTGAAAAAAAGAAAAAATTCACCAGTAAACAAACCTCCAAGCGTGTAATTACAAAACTTTATCTCTATCTGTCGCTAGTTATCAAGAAATGATCACATAAAAGTACATACTTAACTTGTTACGTAGTATGAAAAAAGTTTTTATTTCCTTAGTACAACGTATCCATGTTACTGCTGTAAGAGGTTTGATTTTAATTTTAATTTCTATTTTATTTTATTTTTATTTCTCACAGATGTATGATTTTCATTAAGGAATTAAACTGCATCATTAAAGAAATTTTTAATTTGAATTAGGTATAAGTTTTGCCCCTTATGTGCGTTACAAACGGAATGACAGAGCAAATGTTACCTCTGATTGGGTATAAAAACAGGTTTATTATTATTGATTAAATAGTCTATTTATTAAAAAAAATAACGAAATTTTATTGCAACTTTCACCTTAACAAATTCCCTCTTTTCAGATTGCTAAAAAAATAGGAATTTTGGAGCCGGAAGCAACGTTCTTAGCTTATTTTAAGACCATTTTTCACGATTAAATTGTTAGATTTTTTATTAATAACACATGCACACAAAAAAAAATCTCGTGAACCAGAGGGTAGACCCCTCTATTCCTACATTTTCGAGGGCGCTGAATCCGAATATGACCTTTCAATTGCCAGTTTTCCTGCTACCACCCACTAACCACCCGCTTGGTGGTCGAAATTAAAATTGACACACAAAGTTGAAAAAGAAGTGCATTTCTACGTTTCCACGCTTCCATCATCCCCTAGAGCCCCTTTCTACCCCTAGAAAGGGGTTGAACCTGAATTTTCATGAAAAAAATAAGAAAAAAAAGGGGGGTGCTAGGTGATGATGGGAAGGTCAACTATACTTTTCGTTGTCATTTTCGGTTCCAGTGCCCTAAAAAACAGAAATGCAAATCTATCTCAATTTTGCATGAAAACTAAAGTTTGATTCCCTTTCTATGGATAATAAAGGGGCGCTAGAGGGCGCTAGAGGGCGATAGAAGGGTCGAACTTATTTTTTGTTATCATTTTCGGTTTTTGCATGCAAAGAAACGTAGAATTTCACATCCATTTCAACTTCGCATGCTAATTTGAATTTCGACCCCCAAGGGGTGGTAAGGGGGTGGTAGCGAGAAAACTGGCAATTGAAATCATTTTTTAAGGTCATATTCGGATTCAGCGACTTCGAAAATGTAGGAATAGAGGGATCTACTTTCTGGATCACGAGATTTTTTTTTTTTTGTGTACCTGTGTAATTAGTGAGTTATCGATTTTTTAGTAAATTGGACACTTCTGCCCATTTCTGACGGCTCATTTATTTTTCAACAGGCCATTGCTACATTTTTTTTTTTTTAATTATTGGAACATCAAAAATGTTCAACAAAGATGCACGGATGATATTAAATCTGCTAACAGCCCAGTTGAAAATGTCAATTTTTTTTTTCTTCATTGCCAAGCCACTCTACGGTACTATTTTCAAAGCAAATAACAACAACAATATTCCAAATTACTTTCTGCAAATACTGCATTCTTACATTTTATCATAGGAAATATATTTCATAGGAAATATATTTCATAGGAAATATATAAAAACATTGGAAGCACATATAGCTTTTTCGTTGACAAAGTCAAGCAAGCAAAACATTCAAAACTCACAGAAGTACAGTCAGTGAAATAGCAATATTTGCTTACAATGTTTTTATATATTTCTCATAATAAATGTTATTACGAAAATAACGGTGAAAAAAAGTATGCAGAGTGTAAGCAGGATTTACAGAAAGTAATTTGGAATGTTGCTGTTGTTATTTGCTTTGAAAATAGTACCGTAGAGTGGCTTGGCAATGATGGGGAAAAAAAAAAATTTCATTTTGGGGAAAAAAATCTCCTGACCACAAATGTGTTTTAACAAGCATTAAACTCATGTTATTTCCCTCTCATATTAATATAAATTCACAGTAAAATTTTAAGCGTAAAAAACGTTGGGGTTTTTGAGAAAATCAGCCTTATTTTTTTTTTCATAAAACGCACTATAACTCTGTCAATTTTCAACAGTTTTCAAAATTTCTTAAAGACTCTGACAGAGAGTCAAAAGTTCTATTAGAATCAAAAGACAAAAATTATTTTTTGTGAGTTCGATGAAAATGCCTATTTTGAACCGATTTTTAGCGGTTTTTCAAGCTCTGACACTAAACTTTAAATGAGCATAACTTCGTAAAAAATAATTTTCAATCAAATCGGGGGACGGTATATTCCCTTAATTACTTTGAAAAACAACATATTTAATTAACAACCAATTCCGCAATTTGAAGTCACTCCGACTGCATGGTTTGAGATGAATTTGGTCAATACCTATTTTTTAAGCTCTTTCTTTCTTTCTGCTTTCTTTCTTCTTCGTTATTTTACATTTTTGCGACGTTGCGGCAGTTTTCAAACTATACAGTTTTCTTTGTACTATAAATTGTCTATTTTTTACACATAAATAAGTTACATATATACATTTTTATCATCCTTTAATGTTCATAAACTATATGTGTTGATAATAAAGACACCCCGTTTGTGAAACTATCGATTTACCTTTTTGAGCAAAAGCATGCTTTCGTGAACATTTGTATCCTTTTTATATATATAAAAAAAAAAAATCATAGCATTCCGAGCAAAGGGTTGCTATTTATTTCTATAACTATTTTTTACTCTTACTTTTTGTGTATAGATTTTATTTTCTGCGATTTAACATTGCATTCTATTTGCTGTGTTTGTTAGTTCCGCGCCTTATCGTACCCCATAATCAGAACAGTTAATTGGTTTTAGCTTTTCTTATTTTAGTTTTGCTCACCAATCGAGCTCGGTTCGATGTTAAAAACTGCAATTTTAAATGTGTTGTATAAGGAAAATTTTCTTTTAGCAATGCAGAACATTTTGTGCAAATAAAAATCTCAAAAACTTGAACTCATAAAAATATCAATATTAATATTATAAACTTTTATTATTTTAAAATGATAACAATACTTTTGATCACTGGAGCTAAAAATATCTATACCAGACATAACTTTTTTTTTATTTAGATAATCAGAGTCATTCTGCTTAATCTCTATATAATCCTTTTATGTATATTACAATTAATAGTAGAAGCCCTAATAGCAAACAAACGCTTTTAAAGCATCTTTAAATGGTATTTTAAAAAAATGTAGAAAGATAATATATTATATTTATAGATGCTTTATAGAGGCTTATAAGAGCAAAAGAAGAAAAATATAAAGACATGTTCCACTCTCTGTGTTATCTTTGAAGCGACTTGGTAAGAGGACGTCCATTAATTACGTGAGGTGTTTTTTTTTAATTCGGAACCCCCCCCCTCTCCTTGGTAAGATTTGGTGAGATCTGGCGGAACCCCCCCCCTCCCTTCGGTGAGATTTAAATTATAATTTTTATAAGTAAATTCCATGCATTAAAAAGTTGACATGAGGTTTTGCTTGACCCTCTCCTACCCCTTGGTGAAATTTGGTGAGATTTTGCCGGACCCCCTGCACATTTATTTTGACTCACGTTTTTAATGGACGTACCCTAAAGTATCTTTCTGAGCTATTTAAAAGTCACTTTACAAAGACTTTAAAAAGAGTGCGTTCCCAGACAAGCGTCTTATGTAGAGTTCTTTCAAAGAGGCTTAGTAACTTAAAGGTGTCTTTTAAAGATCTTTGAAAAATAAAAAATGGCGATTATTTTTGACTAATATTTTTTTTCTAGAATTTCAAATTAAATTACTTGTAGATTAGATAGAATAAAAAATTATGGTGAAAAATTCTTCTACAAATCTGGCTGTTATCGGCAAAAACTTTCACGCAACCGATTCAGGACGTCTTTTATACCGGTAGTCCTTTCGAAAAGAATGTAGAGTGCATTATACCACTTTTATCAAATAAAACTAGACTTTGAGCATTTTTGACACAGGATCTAGGGAATATAACATAAAAAATAAAATATACCAAGTTGTTTCTCATAGTGTTGAATGTCCCACTCTGGCTAGCAACTCTTTGTGTGATAATAATTACCTCAAATCAACATTTATTTTATTTTGTTTAAGTGACTTTGATAAATATAACGATAAATCTATTGCTTCTTAGCATAACAATGTTATCGCGCTGTCAGATAAAGTGTCAAAGGGTTGTTTCTTTTAAGAAAGCTATCTATATATTCCATATCGTTATCGCAATTTAAACACCGGTCTTTCTGTCAATGCAGTTGTCAGAAATACGCAGAAAAAACGTTGGGTTATCTTTGAGGGATTTCTTATTGTTGATACGCAAACATTGTAGATTTTTTGCCAGTTTCTTATATTTTCTACATGTCAATAGCGTAAATTCAAAGTGATGATGTTATCAATGACTGACAGTGCTAGTGACATTTTAAGTTATGTGTGTGATGAATGTGATAGGTTGAAAATTTAAACATATGTGATGTACGGATAGATAAATTCACTCAAACCAATTTGTTTTTAAAAATCTAACAAAAGCAATATAAGGGTGAGACCAGAAAAATGCTTGTTGCTTGTTATTTTTTTATACAAGTTGCGTACTAAAGCGTAAGAAGCATTATAGCTTTATTTCTTTTAGTGTATTATATTAAATTTTGGATAAAAAACTGTTTTGCAATCAACGATGTATGACAAATTCAACTATGTTTCATTATCAGATCAGTGATGGCATTTTCGGTACATTTGTACTTTTTTCGGTACATTTACGTCCTGAAAAATCGTTGTCAGTACATTCGACAAGTTTTCAGTACATTCGGTACATTTGGGGCATTTTCAGTACATTCGCCAAGTTTTTAGCACATTTTCAGTACATTTTCGGTACATTTGGACAATTTATAATATTTACCATTTTTTTGTTTTTTAGTAAATGAAAATAACCGCAATGAGTAGATTTATAGTAATTACCTGTATATAATATCATTACCCTATTATATTAATTACGTTTTTTTTTCTTAGTAAATGAAAATAATCGCGCAATGTGTAGATTTTGTAATTAATTTAATGTGAAACATGTCTATTTTAGAGATGGGAAAAGTGAGGACCTTTTTTTTTTTTTTTTGATAGTCAATTTTAGAACAATTTCGTCCAAAATTGGGTGCTCAAGACAAAAAAGTACATTCGGGATCTAAAAAGTACATTTGAAGTCTCGATTCAGTACATTTTCACAAAACCCAAATGCCATCACTGTATCAGATATAAAGAACTTATGAACTGAATCTCATTCACTTGGTTAGATTCCGTAGTTGTCGAACTTTGCACTGCATATTTTTTATTGAAACTTACATTATATATGTACCAAGTCCGATTTATTTGCGTCAAATTGTTGATGAAATATGATGAATTTGATTTTTCTCTGATATGAAGGAAGTAATATTGCCAATTTTTTTTAAACCAAACTATGCTTATAACCTTCCATAACCCATAAGAAACATTTTACAAACAATTTATAAGAATCCGTTGAGTAATTTGCGAGCTTATATATGACAGACGTACATTTTCCACTTTTTTCTCATATAGGAGGCGTAGCACCGCCCATTTTCTCTTTGAAACTTACTCTTTTTTCTTAACTTTTATATAGGTACCACGTAATTTTTTAGCTGTGTCATAATGTTAATGCAATATGATGAGTTGGATGTTGATTTTTTATGGTGGGCGTGGCAACGCCTATTTATTCTTTATCAAACTATGCTTATTCTACAGGCCATAAAAATACAAGTCCGTTGAGCTAATTCACGAGTTGATGAGCAACGACATTTCATTTTTATATGTATGGAGTAGATATATAGAAAAGAGCTATCGGTCATTCTTTTAATAAACGCCTTATTTTTTTTGACGTTTTTGATCATTTTTTGAAACGAAATATCTCGAAAACTATAGGAGATATGAAAAAAAATCATTTAAACATTTTTGTTAAGAAATACATTAATTTTATAAAAAAAATTAAAAAAATTTAAATAAATTTGCTAAAACATTATTTTTTTTAAATTTAAAAAATTTTTCCCAATTTTTTTTCAATATAACACCTTTTTTTTTTGTTTTTTATTTTGTAATGTTAATTTCAATCAATCCTAGAAATGAATCAAAATTCTCGCCATGGGTTTGGAATATATGAGTTTTTTATGAAGGCGCGCATCAGTCCAACTGTATTAATTGTATGATATTTTCCAAAGTTAAATCGGGAATTTCGATTTGACTGCAGATACATTCTAAGGATTGTTTGAAAATAACATAACAAAAAAACAAAAAATTAAATTTATGTTGAAAAACCATGGTGTGATTCATCAGTAAAAAATTCGTAGTTTCCAAAGTTATGGCGGGAATTTCGATATGAAATCACATGCTGTCTTAGAATTGATTGAGGAACAACATATAAAAAAATAAAAAAAAAAAAACTAAAGGTGTTATATTGAAAATAATTTGAGAAAAATTATGTACATATGTTCATTCCTATATATTTCTGAGAATTTCCGCAAACTGCAATCTCAGTTTCAGAAGAAAAAGCAGCGCCGTAAGGAGTAAGAAATAATTTGCAAATTATTGGTATTCTTCATTTCATCTTTACAAATAACCAGATATGACTGATCGAAAAATGTCAACAACAGAACGTAAGATGTTTATCAGCTTTTTCCTTATTTTATTATAAAATTTACACAAAAGTTTTATATAATTGCTTGATTTTTTTTTTTTTTTTTTGAAAAGAAATAAACTTTTTACTTCCCTTTTTTAACTAACAGCTGTGCGTAGCTTTTTGTAGTTTTTTACTTCCGGCTTTGTAAACTTTCGTTTGTTGTTGATGTTGTTTGATTATAAATCGCACTGAATTCAATTTACAAAATCACGCCCCGCTGTTAATGTGCAGTAGGTTTCACTTCATAACTTTACTGCAATGCAATAATAAAAAAAAGTATAAATAAAAAAAAAAAGTTTGAAATAATTTTTTTTTTTTGTAAGGAAAGTTTAACTTAAGCAAAGAAATAAAGCCAAAATAGCACCGGAACTTCCTGTCAAACAGTTGCTGTTCAAAACAGCAACTTGCCACATATTGGTTGAGAACTTTTAAAACTTAGCATTTTATTTTGGCGTTTGTTTGCCAAAATGTCGAAAGCTGTCGAAAAAAATAAATGCCAAAAATATTTAAACTTTTAGTTTAAACCACTGTTAAGACTACTTTGGTTTGAAAAACGTTTTTATGTTGAGCATTTACACGCTTTTAGTTATTTTTTCTTTACAAGGCTTTAGTTATCTCAGTTATTACTGTTAGAGAATCTGTTGGTTTGAAATATGTTGGCCAACAGTGTTATTTTGATATTTTCATAATTGACATCTATACTTTTGGATGCTATTGAGACCTACATCAAATTAGTGCTTAATGCGTATAATTAAAAAAAAATTAAAACCAATTTTTTTCTAAACAGTTTAAGCATTTAATTAGTTGGCAAAAATTCCATTAGCAGCAATGTGACCACATAAATTTAGACGACAGCTGAAAACCATTTTCAACACTTTTTGTGTTTTTTATTTTAGCTATTACCTTATTCCTATCTATTTTCGTATGCTACCTTGAAAAACAAAAAAAAAATTGTATGCACTGGAATTCATTACCTTATTTTTTTTTTTAACCAAAAACTCACAAACTGTGCACTTTCAGCAGAGTTACAAACAAAAGAAATAAAATTAAATGTTAGGGAAATGCTTTTTAAGGTAAAAGTGCAAAATGCTACTCGTTATTTTTATTTTGTTTTTTTTTCTGGCAACAGCTGCAATTGTGGCAACAAAACAGTAAGACTTTACATAATTACAAGAAAGTTGCTACCAACATCTATAGGTAGCGCAAAATGTGTTTTGTATGCACAAAAAAAAATGTCTGTTAATTTCAGCATAATGCAGCATATATAAGCGTTAAAAGGTTGTTGTATGTACAAAAAAAAAAAAATGCATTATAACTCTTGTGCGCTGTATAAGTAATGATAATTAGATATTTTTTTTTTTTGATTGGTCAAACGTTTTAATAACTGCTAAGGGTGATGGCGACAAGATTATTTATGACATTGGTTTCTCAGAAAAAAAAAAATTGAGTTTTAAAATTAAAATAATTTTGCCAAAAAAAAAAATGAATAAAGTTTTATATAAAAAGTAATTCATATGCTCCTGAGATTACATTATTATTTGCAATGTTGTTTCTGAAGATTATGACAGATAGTTTTAATTTTAGAAAGTTCGTATCTGAAGTTATTATATTTTAATCCATTATTTATTAAATTGCTTAGTACATGATTTAAAGCTTCAAGCTAAATATCTAAGAAGACTAATAGCTGTAGTAGCTAAACTCTATTATTATTATTATTATCACGCATCATGAACTCCGCATTTAAGTATGCTGTTAGAAATATTATCTATCATTACTAGGGAACAATAATTGCCATTCATTTAACTTAAGGTAATAGAACGCTTAATACATTCCATGTAATTTGATTTTTAATTTAAAATCTTGCAGTATATTTTTTTTAATTGCTTTTCGAAAATTCTTGAATTTCAAGCAGTAATTTGTTCAATTTAAATGTTTAATTTCCCATGTTGTTGGTGTTTTCTTTGCTCTTCTTTTCATTTTGGTTTTCATTCTTTCTTTATTTGTCTCTAATGAGTTTCAAGTTACAATTGCAATACAGAATTTAAATTGCTTAATTATTGCAACAATTCCAATGAAACCAAAAGACATCAAATGAAAATGTCAATAGAGAATGAAATAAAACAAGCAGATTGAAAGCAATTTAATGATTCTAATGAGGCGTTGTGTAAAATGAGAATCAGAAATGGATTGGGATGCTTCAATTAATTTCGTATGCAAATCTTTTAATTTATCGTATTTCCTTAAAATAAAAGAAATCGACATTTTTGTTGTGAATAATTGATGCAGGAGTTGCGATGATAAAGATTTTATTTTTATTTTTAATTTTATTAAATTTCAGTTTCAACACTGCTATTGTGAATATCGATATTTTGCATTTTTGAAAATTTGAATTTTTCTATATAATTTCGAGTTTTCAAGCTTAAGTAATTAATTGCTCGAACTTTTGCACTTCAGTTTTCACTTGAAACTTGTGTTTATTTAAGATCAAACTGACCATCTCTACAAACAGAGTTAGTATTATATATACTAATACTCACTTAAATGCGAAGTTTATGCAGTACCTTATTTACCTGAATTCATTCACAACAAAAAAAAAATCCTGCGATAAACCCTAAACTGTATCTGTAACTTGGAAGCGCAAGTTAAGTAAAGCATTGCGATTAAGTAACATTTTCTGCTCAACTCTTTTTAGTGCAGCCACATTTTAAATATTAAATGCCACATTTAGCTGCTTAAGGAACATACCCAAACATATGAGCGTACTCATCGCGTTTGTAAGTCGAAAGCTCTTGTAGCCGCCAAGTTTAATGCATAATTTATGAGAAAGCGTAGAAAAACACAATACATCTGTGTAAAATATTGCTAATAAATTCATAACACTAACAACATTAAAATGTCTAAAATGCAGCTGTAAACATTAAACAGCGAAATAGCAGTAAGTTTACAGTAAAACGTTCAGTAGAACTAACAATAACGAAACAGTATGTGTGCAGGGTAGTGTTAGGATTAAAACCTACTGCACGATACGGCAGTAGGCAGCTAACAAGCTAATGTACAGCGTTGCATTATTTATTGCTATTTATAATATGCGGATACTTAATTTCGTTTTTGTCGTAAAAAATCATAACCGTTTGCCAAATGTTGCTGCTTGAAATGCCATGAAAGTTTCACAATTCGGAAGTAAATTTAATTTGTAATTTAAAGATGGGAAACTTAATTTTATTGTTAAACTTTAATTAAATTTTCTCAATGAATTCATTTAAATTGGCGCTTACTACTTTGTATTTCCTTTTCCTTTTTAATAGATTTCCACATTAGTTTTTGTATTCATCCTTACGTAAAATTTGGATTAAAGGATATTTTGTACTTGAAATAATTTCTCGTTGGTAAATTGTCTTTGTCGGTATGCGTGTATATGTACATATGTACATCCTGCCAACATACCACGTTGCTTACGAATTTAATTACCAAATCATTAACTAAAGACACATCCAACGCAGGAAATTAAGCAAGTACCCTTTTCTCGCTCTCATTTAGTCATTCTGTTCAGCTTTCGTTACCACAAAGTACTAATTTAACAGTTTGTACTGTTTTTGTATTTTGTACGTATGGATGTATGTTTGTATGTGTGTGTACATAGTTGACGTGATAAAATACTTACAAAGTATAGTAACCATTTTGAAGCAAAACTTTTAAGTCAAACATTTAACTCTAAAATTCATGAAACAGAAGCTACTAAGTGGCATAATTTCGAAGAAACGTCAAAAAAGTAATCTTATGCCAGAATTGTCAATGGAAACTATAGTTAGGGAGCCGGTAATTGAAATTTTTATATGTATAAATAGTGTGGCAAAAGTTGAGATTCATTAAGTTCCAAGTCATATAAAGAACAAGAACAATCTCTAACATTGCGTTGTATCTGCATTATTAATAAAGAGCCATTTAAAATTTAAAAAAAAGATACCATAAGCAATTTCCTCACGTCTGCCTTTTATTGTAGAAAGTGTGTTCAAACAAAGAACACATAAATGCAAGAGGCAGACATTTTTGTTGCGGCGTTTAGTAGTAATTTAGTCATTATTATGTAAATTTTTGATATAAACAAACTTAAGTGACTTTATCGTCAGGCAGATTGCGCTAATTGTAAGGATTATGTCATGAGAAACGAAAAAAACAGCGTCTGCCATCTAGTTATAGCTGCATATAAAAAATGTAATGCTACAAATATGTAAAAAAATTGATTTATAAATCATTTTACCGCGTCTGCCACTTGGTTGACTGAATATTTTACTTATAAAGACATAAAAATAAAGATGGCAGACGTCTCCAGTGCATATTTTTCGAAGGCAGACGTGTATGGGGACTTCAGGAGATATACGAGAATATCTTTATAAAACTTAAACTGGGCAAATTTTGTTGTGCAAAATTTATCATTCCATTTTTCGGTCATTTATATTAATATTCTTTAATTTTCTGACTGTATATGTAGGGCATTACACGCCAAATCGGACACCATTTTGCTTTTGCATCTTTGAGTTTATTGAAATTAATTTTTCATTTGGTGACTAGCCTCCAAATTTTTTTTTAAGCTTTTCAACTACCTATATAATTAAATATATTTGAAAAAGTATGGCGACTTTAAAATAAATATTCGATAATGATCAAACTCAACGATTTCGACACATACAACCTCATATAATTTGAAAAAGCAGAAACTTAAACGTCTGCCTCTTATATTTTCAGCTTCTAGGGGCAATATGGAAGTCAACAAAATTCCAGAAGAAAACGATAAAAATATTTTGTTGAGTTTTTTTTACATACATATTTAGCAATTGCTGTTATTAAACATGCAGCTGTGTGGACGTCTGCCCTTTATGTCTTTGTTAACAATATTATGCCATTAACTGAAAATATCATAGGCAGACGCGATAAAATAATTTAATACAATTTTTTTCCCATTATCATTTTGAAAAAAAGTGGCGCTATTTTCACTTAACTCTTTCTTTTTCCATTTTGCATATGTAAATGTGAACTACATTATTTATTTATTTACGTCTCTGGACAATTATCTTTACAGACATATCAATATCAATTACGTTAAAATCACATAACTAAAACCTTTGAAAAACTCGCTTTAGATATGGCATATAATCAGGTCCGGATTTACCTTAGAGGCACACTAGGCCAGTGCCTAGGGCGGCAAATATTGGGAACTTTGAAATTGTTTTTTAATGGTAATGTATAGGTGATTGTGAGAGTAACACAGGGGGGGGGGGGTTAAAAAGTGAGAATATACCTAACAAAATGTTGGCAAGCAAAAAAAAAAAAAGGACCTCACTTTTGATATTAAAAATTATTTTCCACATACACCAGTGAAGAGGAGCGGCAATTTGTGAACGGCCTAAGGACGGTGAATTTCTAAATCCGGGCCTACATATAATCTTGAACTTTTCTATACCGACCACGTCTCTTTCTATGCGTTACAAACGAAATGGCAAAATGAATTCAACTGTTATAAAAATTGACTGTAGTCAAACTTTTTAACATAATTCGCTCATCTGTTGTAATCCATTGAAAAGTGTTTTATTTAATTTTTCCCAAACAATGACTTTTTCATACAAGGACTATCTTAGCTCACATATACACAATGTATTGTCATGCAATTATGTATATTCACAATGATGGTAATTACATGCCAAAAGGTAAATTTAAGTGGTTGTAATTGCAGATATTCCTTTCAGGAATGCAAACGGAAATGCAAACAATCAAACAAAAGAAAGAAACAAAAATATCCTGTAACATTTCATTTCAGCGCGCAATTGTTCTGCTTCATTTTTAAATATATATTATATTTATGTATATTGAATTTTTAGTGCTTTTATATACAAAATATACAGGGTGATTAAATTGCAGCTTAAATGTGAAATTTAACTCATCGTATCGGTGAATTTTTTTGTGATCATTGAAATGCTGATTTTGCTTATTATAATCTTGCGAAGACAGGGGCGGCATAGTATAACCAAAAAAGTTTTTAAATTGTCTCGAAATGAACGATACTCACGTACTTTGTAAAAGCACACTATGTACATAAAAGTTTTCTTTTTCGAGAAAATCACTTTTGTTTATGAAATTCTTTCAAGGAAAAATATTTAATTTCATCATCTTTTTCATTTTCAAAATGCAATGACAACCTCATTGAGTTTAATTTTTTTAATAAAAATGAACAATTAGGTACAAAGTTTGTATTACTAATTTACATTTAAAAAGTTTGCCATTGTTCACTATCGCTGAAATTAACACACCCATTTGTCTAATTAGAACAAACGACCAACTGAATGACTGCACTCAGCTTGCACTTGCACAAAAGTCAAATGGCCACAAGTCAAAAGGCAGACGCTACGTGTAAAACTTAGCAATAATTAATTATTAGACTTAACTTTTTGGCTGCAGTGGTTCCAATATAATTTCCCATTTCAAAGGAGAGTTGTCGTTTAAGGCAAAACCATTGGTGGCTTATTTAATTTTATTGTTTAAGAAAGTGTGAGCAAAGTTAATGTTGCAAAAAGATGGTCTTAGCATGCCAAAAGTCAAGGAAAGTTTAAATTTAGTACACATAGTTGATAAGTTTTACGAATAAGTAAATCAATATTTTGAAATATCGAACATTGGCTGTTGCACGCGTAAAAATTCAGTACAAAATAGACAAATGAAAATATCGAACGCATTGAGAAAATTAACTTTTCGTGTAATTTTGCAAGGCAAACTCAGTGAAGTATTTTAGTTTGATAAAAATCTTTTTATTTATACTGAAGACTTTGTTCATTATTTGTGAGTATTCTTGTCTCTCTTTGCAAATCATTTTTTTTTTTTCTTTTAAGCAAAATTGCACTATGAGACTTGGTACATTCTATATTGAAAAATATCAGGAGACCAAAAAATAATGAACTGGTTATTCGTAATGATTCTAAGATTAATATTTGAGTTCAAGTTCAAAAAAAAACTAACGCCTTGAAAAAATTTTCGGTTGGAATAGGAGGCGTTTTTTTCCAGTGAAAACTTATGGTAGCCAAAATAATATTAAATTTCATTATGACTGCTTAATAAATATTATTTAAAAAGTTTCTTACTTTTAAAAGTGGGTGTTACGCCCATTCGTTCAGTTTTCATCATTTTTACAATTACTAAAAAAGTTAAAGTTTGTGAATATATAGAAGACGTCAGACCTACTCAAGCAACCTCGTCAAAATTAATTTATTTTTAGAATCATATCATATTACATCAAAATATTCAACGTTCTTTGCTTGTATGAGAGATGTGAAGATATCTTATAACATTACGTATCTACCTTACAAAGATCTGCCACGTAAAATTTCATAATGATTATTTTGAGAATAACTTTTCATATTATAATGAATCAAAATGTTATGGGCGGATATCTTAATTAACTTAATTGTTATTTGAAACTTTAGCCCATGCTTGAGCCATCTAAAATCAAATTTTCGTTTTTTAAAAAATTCCTCCAGTAAAATCTTTTTTATTTTAAAGCTATGCCAGGCCACTGCAAGAGCCTTAATCAACTTGATATTCTATCATTAAATTTCTTTAACTTATGCAGAAGCTCACCGGCTTCAGTCATGTCTGAAATACACCCTTGTAGTAATCGGGGAAGTTATCAAGACAAAATTCCAGCTTACAAAGTGGTGATGTCTCTATAATAGCTTGGTTACGTAATTAAAAAGTTACTTTGCCTTTGTAGCGAAATGTTGGGTTCATAAAGTCTTGCTAGAGCAAGGTATAAATTCATAATAAGAAGAAACGTTAAAAAATCTTTGATATCGTTACCTTAATATAGAAAAGCCCTAACTAACATATTTTTCAAAATCGAGTTTTTTTTTGTAGATTTCGGTTGGCCACCCACTAATATACTATTGATAAAAATGTGTGTGCTACGATTGAAAATAAAGCATTTACAAGCAAAAAAAAAAAAAACAAACTCACTTCAATACTATAAAACATAAATTTCAATTAAGTTTTTTCGTTCTCCTGTAAAGAAACAAAAATGTTAGTTAGGGTAACGATATGTATTTTCAAAGCTCATATTAGGCTGAATACAAAGACATTAGGTTGCATGTCTTGTTTGTAAGTATACTGTCACTTAAAATACATCACGCCTAATGCCTTTATATTGTCTTTTTAAGTAGCTCTATCAAGACAAATGTGAGAAAAATGTGATATGCCCTAGATGTATTATATAATATATCACAGATAGCCTAGTGAATAGCGTGCAGTACTATGATCATTGGGACATGGGTTCGAGACCGATCGAATATGAAATTCGATAATAAAATTAATTAAATATTTTGTATTCTTTTAGTCTTAAAAGGATCATTAAAATACATCTTTAATTCTCTAAGTCCAATTGGAAGAGATCTACACAAGGCACTTATCTGGGAACGCATTCTTTTCAAAATCTTTGTAAAATATATTTTAAAAATCTTAGAAAGAAACTTTACTTAGGCTTCTTAGAGATAACTAAGAGAGGAACATGTTTTTATACATCATACGTCTATAGCTTTTATAAGCCCCAGTAAAAAATTTATAAAAATAATTTGTTGTCTTTCTACTTGTCTCTAAAAGGACATTAAAAGAAATTATAAAACCTTTTTTTGCTACTTGGGTTGTTATACCCCCTTTTTCTAATTCCGCTTTCTTAAGGGTTAATAAATTATGTTAAAGTATATATATATATGTTATAAATGTGTTACTACGTGACATGTGAGCTACAGCTAACAACTTCTCAAAGCAACTTTGTAATCTAGTTCTTGTAGCCTCTTGTCGAATTGTACGATTTTAATTTTCTATGTTTTTTTTTTTTTTTTTTCAAAATTAACAAAATCGTTAACCGCAAGAGTTTCTCAGACTTGTTCACATTTATTAACACAAAAAATTTTTGTTTTCAAATATTTTTTCCATTACCATTACTGAATGCTACAAAGAAAGTTCGTCTACATTAAATTAAGGAAAAAATTCTTATGTTTCTCTGCGCTGTTTTGACGCCACACCAGTGATGGCATTTGGGTTTTGTGAAAATGTACTGAATCGAGACTTAAAATGTACTTTTTAGAGACCGAATGTACTTTTTTGGCGTGAACACCCAATTTTACTAAAATGTACGAAATTTTTGTAAAATTTTCTCAATAACTAAAAAAAAAAAAGGTCCTCAGTTTTGGCATCTCAAAAACCCTAGGAAAATGAGATATATATGAAAATTAATTACAAAAAATACACCTTGCAATTATTTATCAAAAAAAAGGTAATGATTATATATCTTCACATTGCAATTATTTTCATTTAGTTAAACCGAAATCAGGTAATTATTATAAATTGTTCAAATGTACCGAAAATGTACTGAAAATGTGCTGAAAATTCGCCGGATGTACTAAAAATGCGGCAAATGTACCGAATGTACTGAAAACTTGTTAAATGTACTGACGACGATTTTTCAGGACGCAAATGTACCGAAAATGCCATCACTGCGCCACACTATTTTAACGCCCACATACACACACTGTTTCTTTGTATGTATATACGAACATAATAAATCTAGGCGCTTCTCATGCAATTCAACAACATGCTGAAGAATTTACCTTTTCGTCTACTTAATTTATTTTTAAATTCAAGGTAAATGTTGTGGAAAATTAGTAGCAGCCTAAATTAATTTTCCTTAAAATTAACAAAATCAACAACAACAATGTGCATGGCAAATATTTGTTATATAAATTCATGGAATTAAGAGAAAATTTAACTCGTACGGAATTTGATATTAAAATATTGGGGTAAGTACTATAAAATTTATTTTATAATCATTTTTCGCGAAAAAAATGCATGATACTTTTTATATAACGCCAAATAATATAAGGTCAAAATACTTACATTAAAAAAAGAATTAATATTAAATTGCCTGTAACTAAGCACCATGTGACCCTTACATTATTACAAAAGCTCTTAGCTCTTGGAGTGAGCAATATAAATATATACAATTGCCAAAAAAAAAAACTCAAAAATATTACTACAGATTAAGCCATTCTTTCGTTACAATATAATAAAAAGTCAAAAGTACATTATCTCTGCTGTTACAAATAACTTTTGCTAGAAAATAAAACATTTAAAAACAAAAATACAAAATTTCTACACAAATAATATATGTATGTAGTTGCAGTTCATTGAAATTGTCCATAAAATGCATTGGCAACTACAACTGAAACTGAGCAACAATAGCTGCCGTAGCAACTATGCACAACAACAGCTGCTACAAATACAAACAATTACAATAAGCAAGCGGGTTGCCTTGTTGCGATGTGGCTGAATGGATACTGGACATATTTTATGGGACAGCTTATTTTATTTCAACAAAAGAACTAACTATACTGCAATAGACATACAATGAAATATTTATAAATTTTAACAAGTTAGAGCATCTAGTTATTTTTATCAATATTAGTGCAAATGGAATTCAAGATATGTGACCATTGGGGTATATCGAGCCATTGAAGTGTTATTTTATTAAAACTTAACTCGTGAAAAATCAGATTTTTTAATTGTCTTATAAATGCTGCAAAAAAAATTGTTCCACATTAAGGCTAACAAGTTTCGTGTGCAGTCAAACTTTGCGTTCGCACAAGCTCCTGAATTTTAAATGCAAATAAAATAACAACCAATTGAAATATCTCAAAACTTTTCAATTCATATGTAATTAGATGCAATGCTATCAATGCAATTTCAGGCATATATTAAACGCGGTTACTTTTGGCAAGCTGTCAGTTCAATTTCGACCTTTATTTTAAGCAATTGTATCCTTATATCTGTAATTGATCAAAATATGTTGATTTTCAAGCCGTCCGTCCTTCCAAGCTTGCCGATATACACCTTAGACTTAACATAGCCCCAAAAAAAAAATAGTTCAGATCGATTTTGTTGGCAAGTTATTGGCGAAAACCAAAAACGGTGGCCATAAATAGTAATAATAGCGCTAGACTTTCCATCAACTTGGCAATGTTCATTTCATTGAACAGCATTCGAATTTATACATTTTATCCCAAAGAGGATGAAAATACAAATATTACTCCTTACTTTCCTCCCCTCTCTGAAGCAAAGTCACATCTGAGCTTAAGCAGCTCTATTAGCTGTTGTTTTCTTATTTTTGCCTTCTTACTGATCTCGTGATCTCATGAGCTCCTGTACATTTTCTATTAGGTTCTTGTCTGACGAGTCTAAGACAGTAATGTTTTTATCAGCTAAAAACTTGTTCACTGTTTTGGCTTTATAGCACTGAGCTTCGTTGCTCATAAAAATTGGTTCCTCTCTATCACAAAACCATTCAAAGAGCTGGAGCCAAATTCAATTCTCTAAGATTTTTTTTTTTTGCTAGTCTTGTTCAATAGTGCCTTGCTCAATTTGTAGACAACCAGTAACTATAAAATTTATCACAGACCACACAATTATTAGGCGTTTAAACATCGAAACAATACAGTCAGAATCGTATTTTTCTTCAGATCTTCATCTAACAAACTTCATCAAACAAACATCACAAGCTTACTCAGGATTTGATCAAAAAACGATACAACCGTACAAAAACTATTCACTGTGTGACGGATTAATCAAAGCTTTTTTTTTCTCTCATAGTCTTGATCATGCGCTGTTAGGTTTGTTTATTTTTGCAATCATGACAGTGTCTTGGTTTTACAAAAAATCCAAATTCAAAATCACGACTGCAAAATCAAAATTAATTGATTGATTGTAAAGACCTTCAGCTAAAGTACATGGAACCTTTTCTGGTTGATATTAATTTACTGTACTATTTTTTCGTCCAGGTATTTTTAATATTTATTTAATGTTTTCCTTGAGCTGAATGGTCAATAACGTTGGAAAATAATGAAATAAAAGTGAAATTTTTTATTTGCATTAAAAAAGTTATTGACCATTTAGCTCAAGGAAAACATCAAATAAATATTAAAATTTACTATTTGACATGTTAAGCCACAGCAGTGATATTCTCAAATATTTCAGGTTCTTGAGGGGTATAGCATTTCATGCTTTGTCTGCTTCACAAATATCAAGACATAAGATGCCATTTCCTATCTCTGGATATTTACAGTGATGAAAGCATTTTTTTTTAATATTGTTAAAAATTGCGAAATAAAAATACTCTGATCCTTAAAAAAAGTACATATCGACGCATCATATTTCAGTTCTTTCGGGAAAAATTTAGACGTAATCACGATGTGAGATAAATTAAAATAAGAATACATATTAAAAATTAATACTGTTGTACTGTTTTGCTCTTCTGCTTGAGAAAAAGTTTTGCCTCAAAATGTAGTAAACAGGAAAAAGCACTACATTTTACATGTAACTCAGGAATTCAATGGACAATTTGACCATCATATGCAACTGTTCCGAAAGCGTCTGAGCAGCTTCCTTTTCTAGGAACGCATTTGTGCAATAAAAAGCATGCATTTGAGCTAACAAGCCTTCCGAAGAGTTGCACCATACTCGTTAATGAACTATGATTGTCTCCTAAGCGACCTATCCTGCACTCAGAAGCAAAATGTGCGTATCTCAAAAAAAAATCATATTCGTGATTCCTTACTTAGTTCAAACCTATAACGAATCTTCTAAGAACATTTCTCTATCTCAATTTTACATGTATGTATTTCAACAAATTGACATAAATAAAACATCAATTATTTCGAAACAAATATTTAAATAAAAACATAAAATACTATTTTTCAAATGCTTGGAACTGATTCTCGTAAGGATATTTCGCAGGAAAAAACTCAAAAAAAATTGAAGCTAAATGGAAATGGCAAGTTTCGTAGAATCAAAGGAATCTTAATATCAAATACAGATATCAAAAGTCCATTACATTTTTATGCAATTTTTATGCATATGTTTTGTAAGATAATTTTTAACAGAATCTCATTTTTTATTTTTATACCATCTATGCACAACTCATAGAGTTTCCCCTGAAAGTCCTTTCACAACCAAAAAAATTTTAAATATTACAGCAGCTGTTGCTTTGAAGCAGACAAAAGTTTAACATTTGATGAAGCTTTCACGGATACTGCAACATTTCAAGGAGAAAATGAAAAGCAGCCGGTGAGCAAAGGCTGAATATATAAAAAAAAGCTGTAGAAAACTTTTGCTTTGAAAAGGATAATTGCTAAAAAGTCTGAAAAAAAAATTTGTTATTAAAGAAATGTAGTGGAGTTAATTTTTCAGAGAAATTTTAACTATTCCTAAAAAAGAGCGAGCTGAAAGGCAAAGTTAAAATGAGCGAAAGAAATTTTTTTTGCTATATTGAATATAATTTAACAGCTGTTTTTGTGAGAACATTGGAATTGTTTCAAAGCATTGAGAGTTTTGTTAGATTAAGGTATTGTGTTTGGTTTAAAAAAAAAAAAATTTATATTTCTATGCCTTTACGATTATTTTATATAAAAATATTATGCTTTCACAAAACTGTTTAGCTTGACTTAGCAACTTTTCTAACACGAGCACTTTCCGAATATATTTTTGAAATGAAAAGCATTTAAAATTAAATAAAGTAATTTGTAAAACAAAGCTGTTTTTAATTTAGAGTAACAATTTTGGGAGAATTTTATTTGTTATAACAACTTATGATAATTGTTGATTTCACATTGTTAAAATGCATCATTTGAAAAACAAAATTCCATATCATTTAAATTACTTCCGTATATTTTGATATACCTAAGCAATAACAGAAGTTACCAAGGATAACGCGATTTATATTTTTCATAAAAACTTTTGCTCTCTTTAATTTTGCTGCTACACGTGACAAGGCCTCTCACCAAAAGACGTTAAAAAAACTGAGAGGAACATATGTACCTACCACAATGCAACACGCTATTATTTTTCCTTAGTTGGGCAAAAATCCGTAGCATGATAGGTAGGACCTACTCATTCAGCGCTTGTCGTAACAAACAAAACTTTCAGAGAGCCAACACTCTCTTAAGCTTTTCGGCCATTATATGGGCTCATTTGTTTGTTTCCGTATTTTGTGTAAAGTGGTGTTTTGTGACAACAAAACTTTTTATCAAAATTTAGTTTTAACTCATCCATTAGGGTGTCGTGTTAAATAATGGCGGCCAGCATACATACGTTCACTCAAAACGGGGTTGAAACGTAATTATTGAAATGACAAAAAAAATCAGCTGATTCAGTGCCGGTTTTTATGCTCGAAAAAAGTTAATTAAAGTCGTCAAGTATCAGAATCAAGTTAAAATTAACATACATATATTTTCAATTATTTTTCTCTAGTACTTTTTCTTTAAGGCCTTTGTTTATGTTGTGTGAGTGCTTTTTACATGAAAATAAAGAGCTTCTGGAAATTAAAGCAACTAATAGTCATTAACGCTTGATTTCATAATTGTTCTAAAATGACACGCACATTTTTGATTGTCTTTTAGGAGTTTATTAGTTTTTTTTTTTCAATTTGTCATCACCGGCGTCAAGGCTGACACAGCACATATAACAGACATCTTCAAGGAGAATCATATATTCTACTTAATCTCGCTTTATTAAAGATGTTACAAGTAAGAGCAGCTGAAAGTGACATACATTCATATGTACTTGAAGACAATATATATTTTATTATGTGTTTATAATCAAAAATACATATTTATACACACAGCCAAGCGGACTAAAGTATATAATAAAACAAGGTAAGTAATCATTTTATACATATAAATTTAACATATATTATCCAATGTATATTATTTAATTGTGCAAACAATGACTTTGAGCTAAGTTGGGTTCCTGAAGATTAGTCGATCTGCGTAAAGTTCTTCTTACCAGAGGTGCAAATTAAGTTTTTAATGTCATGAGCCTTTTAGAGGTCGAAGTTAAGAAAGCAATTACCGATACGATTACGATACCACATATAAGTTGACTTACTTTGTGGTTTCAAATCGGCGCTATCGAAACCTCTAGTTCAAGGGTTGGAACAAAACTGAGTGAAAACTGATACGCAGATTCATAATTCCACAATATCTAAAAGTCAACAGTTTTGACAGAAAAAGCTATTTTTCTCTACTGAAAATTTTTCTCTAGCATGATAAAATACATTTTTCCAAAGCGCATCACTTCAGTGGCATTGCTTGGAAGGGATAAATGTGAAATAATGCCCTATTTTGGATGAAAGATTCATTTAAGAAAATAAATTAGTGTAAATCGTTTTTCAATAGCGACGGATGGATATTAAAGTTGAATAAAACAAGTTGTGTGTGGTAAATATCAACGAATTTTTTATTTTATTTCAAATGCCTGGCTGTACTACTGGGGGTTTTGAATGTTTTGTTTGCTTGATTTCGTCAGCGAAGAAGCTATATGTGCGTACTATGTTTTTTTATATATCCTATGATAAAATGTTATTACTAAAATAACGGTAAAAAAAGTATGCAGAGAGTGTAAGCAGGATTTGCCAAAAGTTATTTGAAATGTTGCTTTTGTTATTTACTTTAAAAATAGTACCGTAGAGTGGCTTGGCAATGATGGAAAAAAGAAATGGCATTTTGATTTTGGGGGAAAAAAATCTTCTGACCTCAAATGTGTTTTAACAAGCATTAAACTCGTGTCAGTTCTCTCTCATATTAATACAAATCTACAGTAAAATTTTAAGCGAAAAAAAATTGTTTTTTTTTTTTTGATAAAAAATCAGCATTGTTTTTTTTTTCATAAAAAGCACTATAACTCCCCCAATTTACAACAAATTTCAAAATTTCTTAAAGAAAATTAGAAGTTCTATTAGAATCAAAAGACAAAAATTAATTTTTGAGAGTTGGATGAAAATGCGACTATTTTGAACCAATTTTTAGCGGTTTTTGAAGCTCTGACATTAAAACTTTAGATGGGCATAACTTCGTAAAAAGTTATTTTCAATCCAATCGGGGAACGGTATATTCCCTTAATTACTTTGAAAAATAACATATTTAATCGGCAACCAATTTCGCAATTTGAAGTCACTCTCACTGCATGGTTTGAAATGGATTTGGTCTTTAACCATCTTGACATGGTAATTTATTTTCTGAAAAATAAAAAATAAATAAAATAGTTTACAAACAAAACAGAGGCCACAATGATCTGTCAAAATCTATCCGTTGCTATTGAGAAACCTTTTACATAGAATAAGAAGCCACTATAATTGAGCTCTAAATATCGCATTGGGGATTCAATATTTTGGCACTTTGATTCCTGAACAAATTCTGTAGGAGACAGTACTATATTTTTTATGGGATAATTCCAAAGTTTGAAATCAAAATAGAATAGGAAAACGCATAGTTATTTTCGTTTCAATTGCAAATTAATGCAACAAGATATCAACAGTAATAACGATTTCAAGAACTTATTTAATCATCATCAAATAATTCCTAACCAGTAAACTTTACATATGCATAGGATTGAAAACTTTTTACCAATTGATCTGCCAAGATTTTGTAAGATTAGAGACAAATTTAAACTACACTGTCAAAAATTTATACCTACATACATATTCCCTGCCACTTTTCGCCATACAAATTGTGGTCCTTATATTCTTTTAATCGAGTTTCAGTGTGTTTTTCTTAGAAGCAATTATAATATGTATAAGTATTCTGATTTTATCCTTAAAATTGGCTTTTAAAATGCTCAATTTTCTTCTTAAAATAAATTAAAATTCCTTTTATTTTTGTTTTTCGAATATTTCTCATTTATTTATAGTTTGATGTTGCACAATCTAATAACTTAAATTTTCGTTTGCTGTTACTTGATGTTGTTTTGAAAGGCTTATTTATCCCAATTTAAATACAATTTTGATTTGATTTTATTTTCATAAATTTCTGATTCTTATAAAATATAAACTATTTTCACATAATTGCATAGCTAGCAAGCAAATTGTTATTTTCCTAGAGCAAACTCAATCTATTTAATGTGTGGAAAAAGAAAATGCATAATAAAATGGATATGGTAAAATGTGGTTTTTAGAATTGCTACACAAATAGTAAAAATCAAAGATATTGAACGAAATCAGTTTTGATGGATTGATTGAAAATTTTATTAAATTTGCATAGCAACCACGAAGGTAGTGTGTGAGCTAAATTGAATTTTATTGCTACCAGCAACAGTTAGTGATTGATTTTAAGTTGGAATAAATTGAGTGAACTACATTCTTTGTATTTTTTATGAAAGTTTTCATTATTGGGAGTTGTACTATAGATGTACATTAATAATTTTTTGTTTTTTAAATGAAAAAAAAAAAATGTATTCTAATAATTTGTTAGACTGTAATAGCAAACTATATTTATATTTGACAAAAAATTTAGAAAATATTTTACTAAAATATATAGGTACAATTACTTAAATCTAACATTCCAGAACACAAGTACAGAAACGTGCTTGATATAAAAAAATATTTGCGTCGTAAGATATTAACAATTTTCTTTAGCTTTCCAGTCGCAAAATTGTAATATTTTTATACTCAACACTCAGAGTATATATTCATTTAGTTATTCCATTTGTAACCAATTGTATGAAATCTTGTTAACAAACGACACCCTGCTATACAATTTACAAGTGTTCACCAACATCTGAAAATATATTGGTTTTGGATCACTTCCAATGTGAAAATGCTCACCAGCTGCCGTCAATATCCGATTTCTATACAAATCAAATAACGAAAGTGGAAATGGATTGTGCTCACGCTGCGGAAAAAACTGAAGTCTGGCGGCAAGCGTTGGTATGGAACCCTGAGGGTATCAGAAAACGCGGTTGATAATCCTAGAAACGATCACTAGAACAGGACAGGAACTACGTGATTGGGGAAGAGTTGGAGAGAACTAAAAGCAGTTGCCCAATACTTCGTGAGAAGATAAGGAACACAAGAAGAAAATTTCATTTGTTATGCATAGATGAGGCGTGGCAGATATAAATAAGTGTACCTATTCTTGATCGGTGTCACCATTTAAGTCAATTAAGTCATGTCAGTCGGTCTGTCTGCCCGTCTGTCTGGCTCTCCGTCTGTGTGTTTGTGGGCTGTCTGTCAGTGTATGAGTCTTTCCGTTTATCTGTTGTGCAATTTTTAAATGAAAATCTGGCAACTCTACGTGTGAAAGGTATGCAGCCATTTCTATCTATTTTCATTATTAACAAACACACAAATGCAATTTTGCAAAACTTACACTGAAACACAGATATATGTATTTGCAAGTAAGTGCGCTAACCCCACGCAAATGTCCATAGTATGTATAATGAGAAACATTTCAATTGAAATTCGTTTAAACAGCGCTTTTGATTTCCAACGCAATAATTACGTACGAGTATTTCAAATGTATGCGAGTGTGTGTAGGTGTGTAATGAGATAAGTTAGCATGTCTGCGTGCGTATTTTTGTTTTTCAAATATGCGTTCTCTGCAATTAGAACTTCAGCAGCAACAATTAAAAACGATTTCCTACAGAAATACGCGCATTTCCTGCAATAAATAACAATTTTGGCCTAGCGGAGCGGCAGAAGTACAATTCGAATGCAGGAGAGGACTTAGTGAACGATGTGCAAAATGCAGTGGCGTAATATGTGGACAGAAAAAAATGATCATTTGTATTCATGGAAATACTAAAATTGGATATGCCACCTCTAATAAATTCCAAAATTACCATACAAATATACCTAAATAAATACTTTTTGTTTAGGAATCATCGTCCAAACTAAACTGACATGAAGTACAGGACTCTGAAATAGTTTAATCATCCAAAGAAATAAATTTTTGGATCCGAATTTCAGACTGTTGAGGTTTTATGTTACTTTCTAAAAGTTCAAAATATTGTCGACTTTAATAAGACTTGCAAGAGCGTTGTTCTTTCAATATTTTTCCAAACTATTTGAAACTAACTGATTCGGAAAAGTTTCCATAGACATTTTATGGTTTTGGGAAACACATTCGTTATTATTAGTCTTTCTTGAATTCTTCGACGGTTTTGAAAATATTCGCTTCTCTTTGATTTATGTCAATCTTTGCTATACTGATCGATGGAGTCAGACTCTATTGATATTTTTGGACACATTCTATGTTTTTTTGATCTCTCAGTATCTGACTGTAATGAATTTAATCCGTGATCCGTGTTTGATACTTTTTATACAATTTTCTATATTTTTCGATGAATTTTTGAAGTTTTTTGGTTTATTTCAACTTTTCCTATATTACATACATACTTTTTCGATGATCTTTACCCACTCAGCATATCTAATTTATAATAATATAATCTTACAAAGTATCAGTAACGTTTCAGAAATGTTTCATTTTCATTTCTGAAAGCTTTCTGTAATGTGTCAATGTCCGCTTTTTGATTTAATTTGAAACTTGTCCGAAACGTAACAGTTACCGTATAAGATTAATGGAAAAGAAATTAAAAATGTGTAATTACGTCATTGGACTCTGAAATTTTTTTCTGTTTTTTTAATCCATCGAATGACATTGACTCTATAAATCAACTTAAATAATGCATTAGCTATAAGAAATATAATTTTTTCACGTTATGCCAAGGTTTAACAAAAAAAACTGATTTTTTAGCTTTAAAACGATATAAAAAAAATCTTTTTCCATTAAAATTAACCAGAGATATGGCAATGACAGTAAATATGATTATGACCTTAAAACGTAAAACGTCCAAACTTCATAAAAAAAAATTTCCGATAAACGTGTTCACTTATATAACGCAAAGAACATTTAAAAAAAAATGTGGAGCGTCTTAAAAATGGGTCGGTCAGAAAGTGTTCGTTTTGTAAAAGAACGTCTCATGTATGAAAAAAAAAATAAATGTACACCGAAAAAAAAAAACTTACTCCGTTTAAGGAAAAATGCCTAAATGTAAGGAAAAAATGCCCTTCAATACGAACTAAAGCCATGGGTTCCTCAAAATAATTAAGTTGGATTCCTTAGTACAAGTAAATGTTGCTGCTTTGAAATAAGGAAAAGTTTACTCAATGTGAGGACAAGGTTATAAAACTGAGGAAAATTTTACTTTTTCCAAGGATGAAGGTGTCCTTAAATGAAAGAAATTTACTTAAAATAAATTCGTTGATTTCAAAAAAAAATTGTTAATTTTCAATTTCCTCTATTTTCTTATTTGTTGGTTACTTATTGTCAGTCATTCTTATTTTAATTGTAATATGTTTTTAAAACTTCAAAGGAGAACATAATTTTTTTTTTTTACCTGTCACCCGATCAGAGAATCGAACCTGTGTTCTGCGCCATGCCATTGTTCAAAGATGCTCATCTTACCCAACTCAGCCACCGACAGCATTTTTAAGACATACTAAAATGATGTTGTTAAACTGCGCATGTAACAACCATTGTCTGATCAGGGAAGCTTCGGTTCAAATCCCGGCGACGAAATATTTTTTTTTTTTTAATTTATTTATTTTTTATTTAAAAAACAAGTAGAGAACTATAAATATATAGACAAAAACAGAATACTTACGAGAAGAATAGATATTAATTTCAGCGAGTGTTGCCACTCATTTATTAAGGAAAATTTTCCTATGTTATAGTAAATTTTTTGAAGAAACTAACTAAAACTGAGTACGATTTTCCTTAAACAAAACATTCCATTAGATTGAGTAAATTTTTACTCAAATGAGGATCAAGTTGTCCTCAAAAATTCTTCCCAAAGAAAAATTTACTATTTCAAAGGAAAGTTTTACTAAAACCACAAACTCTATATTTGATGAAGAGCTTTGACTTGCTTTAATGAAACATGAACTCATTTCAAAGGACTCAATTACTAAATGAAACGATATTTTCATCAATATGAGGAAAAATAACTTAGATTAAAGAAAATTTTTGCAGTAAATCGGAGGAAGGCAGTTCTTCAAATTTAGTACGGTCTTTTTTTTCGGTGTTGGAAATAACATGTGTTGATGACATTTCATATTCTTTAAAAGTGAGTTTTTTTTGTAATTATTCTACCATCATTTATGGCAATTTCATGGCTACTCAATAAATTTTAAGCGCTATTAATTTGACCCCCTGCGATTTTCTACGCTAGTGTCAACAGGTTTTTGGCGAACATTTAAGAGTTCCTCTTATGTGGCTGTTTTTATTGTGAAATGCACCATTTCACACATAATTGCAATGATTGGACGCTTCAGCAGCTGCACTGATTTTTGGTTGAGCGCAAATTCACGTATTGTTGCGTTGTGGACTATGGTAAATAGTAATTTCGACGGCACATGGAATGCGAAATGCAGTTGCAATAAAACGCCAATATAATGCCATCCCATCAATTCAATTGATGCCGATTATAGTCTCCAATTACAAACGACGAAATGACGCATGCTGTTACTAATTTTCTTAAAAACCATAGTAATTATGTTTTTTTTTGCACCTTTTTTTTAACATAAAATGATAAAAAGAGTAAATTGAAATAATTCAATTGATATAATTATACACCTTCAGTTCTCGCCAGCTTACGTACAAAATGAAGGAACTAAAAGCACGCGATAAACTGTAGCATCCCCGGTAATAACACAAGCAAACAGCCGACAGCATTTAACAGTAAAATAAATGTACATTTGTCTATAGGTATGTTTGTACTATCAGCTTGTTGTCGGTTACATGCAGCATTTCTCACGCTATTCTGCTTCATGTTGTAAACAATTTTTCTCTCCTGCTGCAATTACTGCGCTCAAAATAGGCAACAGTGTAAAAAATGAAGTAAAATTTCATGTTTTAATAAAAACAGTTGTAGAGCAAAAAGTTTTACTAAAATAAGTGAACTGAAAATTCAAAGGACTTAAATTTGAACACAGATGTGGATAACGAATAAAAATATAATGGGGTGTACTATCTATATGGTGTTTAAATTAAGAACTGAAATGAAATAAACAAGACGATATTTTTTTTTTTTTGAGAATGTAAAGAATATTATCCTAGGAACTTTTTTTAAAAAAGAACACTTTTTTTTTCTTATAACAACAAATTTGTTTCATGTAACTTTTAACGTTGCGTACCTACGTAATTCTTTTTTCAGCAAGTCTAATTTTTGAGATATTTCAACAACATCGATTTCAAACATTTTCGTGCAGTTATGCATCATTAGCCTTAGTACATTTCTGAATAAACAAAAATGAAGAATTATACTTTCTGTTTACGTATAAAGCTATTGTTACACTATGAAAACACATATATACAACTCACATGTTAGACAATAAGCTCACACAACGTTTTGTTTCAAATTTTTGCCAAGGGCTCTAAGGAATTGAACTTAAACCCAGTAAGGTAAACCATTTATTTCTTATATAGCTATGTTAATATCCTTACAGCTTCTCAATGCATTAGGTGAACTTTGGTTTTTGCAACCTAAGGACCATTCAAATTTGTAGTTCGGTTTTCGTAGAAAAAGTTTGTTTATGTAATGTTTCACATGCAATCATTCTGAAGTGTTTCTCAAAGGTTCCAGTTTTAATGTTAAATGAATTTTTCCAATAAAATGTAAATAATGTTTTATGATATTCTGTTTGAAGTTATGTTAAGTACATATATTTAGTTTTTTATCAACTATATATCATATAATAAAGGCGAAAATACAAATCTGGCGGCTGAAAATGTGAATAGTGTTTATGGCCCTGATACTGTAACAGCCAACCATGCGCAATTTTGGTTTCGTCGATTCCGTTCCGGTAATTTTGAGATTAACCGAGATTGACCGTTTGAAGGAAGCAATCGCTTAGAAGCGGCCGGCTTTGGCCAATAGAAGAGGAGTTGTCTTGCATCAGGATAACACCAGGCTAAACACATCGTTAGTTACTCGTCAGAAGCTCCGGGAGTTCAGTTGGTAGGTTCTTATGCATTCAGCATATAGTCCGGACTTAGCACCAAGTGATTACAACCTGTTCTTGTCTATGGCGAACAATTTTGCTGGTGAAAAATTCGCTTCAAGAGAGGTTTGCGAAAATCGGTTGCTACAGTTTTTTGATCATAAGGGCCAGGGTTTCTATGAAAGAGATATAATGAAATTACCTTTAAAATAGCAGTAAGTTATCGAACAAAATGACGCATATTTGACTTAGATCAGATCATTCTATATACACTTAATAAACCCTTCAATTTCATACAAAAATAATGGATTTATTTTTTTTTACTACACCTTATATATTAAGAAAAATATAGAACTGCATCTTAAATGCCAAGAAAAGTGATGTTGTGGCTAAAATAAAGCAACATGATGACGTAGTACAAAAAATCACGCAATTGACGCCGAATAAAATAAGAGTTCAATGGAAAATGTATGTTTTTTCCCACATAATCTTATAAAAAATGTTCAGAAATGTTTCAAAACAAATCAAATGGCGGACATTCAGATTCATTGTAGAAAGCTTTCTGAAATGGATATGATAGATTTCTGACTTTTTCTAACTTTGAACAAGTAGTGTCTCATAGCCGACGGCTGTGCATTACAACATAAACAAATAATTGAAAAAACTACGATAACAAAGGAAATTTGCGGTAAATGTACTCAGATGACGTCATGCTTTAGGAATGTAAAAAAAACTGAATAGCTGATTGAAATTTCGAAGCAATGGCGTGATCTTTTTCTTTCACTTAAATCTGCCACATTTGCTTGAAGTTAAAAAAAGTAAGCTTTTCGTTAGGTTTGCATTAATATAGCGGATGTAATTTGAGTGCTGACGTAGGCATCAACTCAAAATATACTGATTTTAAGAACCGAAACATGTGTGTATATTCTAGAGTTGTTGTTTTTTTTTTCCTTTGTTTTCTTTACATGAATGTCGATCGCTGCTAAATTGGCTGCAGTTCAATTATTTAATTATTATCTCTGAAACGTCGCCGAATGGATATCTCTATTTACCTATGTCTTTCATATACTCGTAAGGGTTGAGATTATAAAAATCCTTTCTAATTTCAACTCGCAATACAATATACCATCTGTTCAAACAAAATTATGAGCCATTTTCGGTTAAGTGGTTCTAGTTTTTCATTGAATCTGGTAAGGAGGATTTTTGTCAGAATCTTAGAAAAAAATAATAAAATCATGATGCTTCTGTGATGTGGTATCACGATATATTCTTCTCTTCAGGTATTTGTTCTGCTTCCGAAATTTGTATAAGAACATGATACATAAGTTCAGTGGTCAACTCCGGAGTAGATTTCAAGATTTCGGCAGCTAAATGAACTACTTACTATACATTTAGATTTGAAATTAAATTTTTTATATATTTTTTTTTGCCATTATCCTATCTAGTGGATAAAACCCATATTGATTGCTAAGTTCAAGTATATTAAAAATACCTTTTTCAAACAACGAAAGGACATTTTTTGGTAAACATTGACATACGTACACTTCAGGTTTGCGCTTTATTCATTTTGAGTGGCTGTGTGACATAGAATAAACCTATAATAAAATCTTGACCATACTTTCTCTTTGCTTTTGTAATGGATTTTTTTCTTTCTAATTCAACACTGAGGGTTATGCAAATAAATTTTTTTGTTGTGCTGTTATCAATTATACAATTTTTTCTTTCGAAGTTTTTACTACTTTTTTTACCATTTTTATATGCAACAGGAAATCGGTTACCATAATGTTTTTGATAGAGTTTTTTTTATTGGCATTTATCATTTTTTTTTTTTAACTATTTTTACAATCAGAAATTTTTTTGCGATTTTGCTGCTATGTATTTTTTTATTATTCTCTTCTGTGTGTGCAAATATTTGCATTTGTTATTGCTGTTGCTTTTGCTGTTGACATTTTTGTTAGAGTTTCGTTGCATGTCCCGACGGTTAGATTATCTTCATGCTAGCAATGGCATGTGGTTTATTATTTCATATACCCCCCAAATGCAAAACATACAAACGTAGTCGCACAATTGTAACTTTATGTTGGTGCCTGCATACGTGTATGTGCAAGGGCAACCGCTGTGCAACCATTTGTTTGTCAGTTTGTTATCCTACGTCAACTCGAATTGTGTGATAATGCGTTCAGGTTACATGCGGTGCGCTACTATCCACCATATTGTTGCGCCTTGGTGGAGTATCGAAAAATAATAAAAATTTTGTGCAGCATTTTTTTTTTGGATTTTTTTTTTTTGTTGTGGTATTGAATTGTAACGAAATTGTTTTGATATGGGTCACTGCATGAGGTTTAAATATTTTTGTAGTAGATTTTTCTACAAATTGCTGTAAGAATATTTTACTGAATGTTTCTCATTATTTCTTAAATTTCTTAATTTTGTATAAAATAATTTGCATGTTTGTTTGAAGAGTTAAGGCTAATGTTGACCAAAGAAGGGCATTTAGAAGTTATAGCAACCAAAAGTATGGAACAAAATTTTATGAAAAAATAAAGTCCATATTTATAAGCAACTCACTCGTACAGACATTATAAATTTAAAATATCAGTGCATGAGCAAATAAACTACTACAAAAGCAATAAGCGGAAGTTACTACTACCATAAACAAGTACGTGCAGCAACGCATTGCCTTTGTGTGTGTGTGTATGGCCGCATTTCCGTTAGTAAAGAGTTTATTATTTATTCAGTAGTTGATCATCGCAGACCAACTTGCGCGTTGTTTTTGTAGCATTTGATGCTACTTTCATAACTTTTCCCAATATAAATTGCCGACTTAAATGAGGCAATATATTTTCCTTGCATTTTGAATTTTTAGCTTATTTTTAAATTTGTTTGTCTTCAAACAACAAAGTTTTTTTTTTTTCTTGCTTTTAAGTTTAAATGAACAGTAAAATGACGTGTAAATATTAAATTTTTAGCCAAACTTTTGAAATATCATCTATTTTTTAAACACGCACGAAATTTTCAACTTTGACTTATTGCTGTTGCTATTTCGCATCGTAAATAAATGTCTCTAATGTTTTCTAAGCAAAGCTTATAGTTAGATCAAAAACAAATTTTGTTTTCTTTTGTTTCTGCTTTTCTTTTGACGTTTTTCGTAAATGCTTCAAAATATGTGCATACATCTGTGTATGCTACTGAAATATGCTTAACCCTCTAATGCGCAAGAAAACGAAACTCAAAAAATTTCTATGGAACTGGTAGAAATAGTCAAGAAAACAAAGTTCTGTCCTAGGAATATGCCTAATTTTCCGCTTTATGGATGGAGGAGGCAAAAGACCCTTTGATGCATATTTTTATCATTGCGCATTTAGCCAATAAAAGTTTTGAATTCGAAATTGTATTTTATATCGTTATAACGAACAAAGTTTTTAGTATTATTGAAAAAAAAAAATATATAAATTTCAATCAAAATTGAGTCATATTTGTCTCTGCAGTATGATTGAAAACAATCAAATGTGCGCTCAGTTTTCGATCAAATATGACTCTGTTGTCGGGAGAAAACGATACCCTAGATATGACTCCACATTAAGAGTCTTTTGTAACCGTTATTTTCAAACAGTTTTCAATCATATTTGCTTTCATTTTTGAATGATATATGATTGGTTTTTCCATACATTTTTCACTCATATTTGTAGAACCTTTTGACTTATATATAACAGCTTTTTCTAGCCATTTTGCACTTTATTTTGCAGTAGTTTTCATTTTGGGTTTTTTTTTTCTATTTGATTAAATAAAAATAAAATCAAATAAACTGTACTTACAGACCCTTAGTGTGTCCCTGACATTCTTTTCATTATCAAAGTGTATAATTTTACTTATTGTAAAACTATTTATATATCATTTACTCATTGTAAACTTATTATGAACTACAACTCAGAACACAAATCAAAATACATATTTCAAAGGACAAGCTCAATCACATTCCACTAGAGGGTTAAATTATCAAGGATACAAAAAAGTGAAATCCAAAACAAAGTTTTGAGTGAGCCCTTAATTGTTAAGTATACAGTGACGTTGCTCTAAGAGGAACGTGCATGTAACACCATGCTATTAAAATGCAATAAAATATACTTTTTTTATAGATGGTTTTTTTTTTTTTGGATGATTGATACATTGTAGCATTTAAATTTAATGGAACAAAAATTTAGTCATAATCAAGAAAAAACAAACAGTAGGTGGAACTTTAAATGCCGGTTGCAAAATGTAGCCTATGCTGAACCGAGGAAGCATATAAACATAAACTCTTTAGGTGCAGCGGAGTAGAGCTAAGAACTGCTGTGTCGTTGGCCCCTATATATGTGCAAGCTATGGTGCTCCTTTTAGAGATTTCTACAGTAGTTGTGGATACAAAGAATGAAG
Source organism: Meiosimyza platycephala (assembly GCA_963662105.1). NCBI lineage: Eukaryota > Metazoa > Arthropoda > Insecta > Diptera > Lauxaniidae > Meiosimyza > Meiosimyza platycephala. Next base: position 89,203,012 of record OY759210.1, read on the forward strand.
AGAATCAGATGGTTAAACATGTACTCTGCAAATGCCCAAGACTATTGAAGGTACGTATCAAATATTTTGCTTCCGAGTTCTATGTTGGTATTGAGAAATTAGCCGCGTTGGAGTTTACCACCATCCTCAACTTCACTAAAAGTTCTGGGTAGTTCGAGCCCATTGAGTGAAAAATTTCCAGAGGAAGGTAGTGGATTAAATATTTTAATATATAAAAATCATCTGTCACGGTGTTTGAACGGGGAAAACTCTTGGAACTATCCAACCAATTTTTATGAAATTGGGCTTATATCTGTAATTTGGTCTAACTTAGGACAAAAGATAGTTTTTATTTCGTCTAAATGCATATTTAGGGTGACCCTTATACAAAAATATTTTAAAAATAGCATAATCACAAAGACCACTAAGTCGATTCACATTGAATTTACACTACGTGTCTTTTATATTATTAGGCATAGCTTCGGCTATAAAACTTTTATTAAAGGTGCATATTTTGGGTGGCCCTCAGATAAACATATTTTTAAAATAGCATTATCACAAAGAACAGTTAATCGATAAATTTGGAATTAATACTGCGTGATTTTTATATTAAGAGCATGGATGGCCATAAGTTCTTCTGCAAGTTCTAACGATAGAGCAATTGAGAGCAACGAGAGAGCATTTGTGTATACGTATACAAATGTGAGCGTACAACAACGATTCAGTTTTTCTTCAGCAGAAGTAGAATTCCATATGGTTGTTGTACCACTACATGGAAACGAAGTTTTGCGTGCATGTTAGTGCCCATCATTGATTAAGAGTCATGGCTTCGGCTACAAAACTTTTGCTTAGGATGCATCTTACAAAAATATTTTTAGAATATCATTTAATACGAAAATCGGTCAATCGGTTCACATGGAATTTATACTACGTGTTTTTCATATTAAGAGACATAGTTTAAGGCTATAAAACTTTTATTAAGGGTGGCCCTCATAAAAACATATTTTTTTAAAATATCAGTTTCTCAAAGACCGCTTCATCGATTCACATAAATTTTATACCACGTGGCTTTTAGATTAAGAGGCACAGCTTAGGCTGTAAAAAATTTATTTACGGTGCATACTTAGGTTGGTCCTCATACAAAATTATTTTTTAAATAGAATTTTCATGAAGATTTCATAAATATTTTTTTCTTATGGTTTACGGAAGGTCTTAGCATAATTTGTTTTAGAAAAATGGGCGCCCTTCAAAATCAAATTCATCATATCTCATCAACTATTGGACGCAGATAAATAAGACTTGATATCAAAGGTACGTGCAAAAGTAAGTTTCACTGGAAAAATGGGCTGTTTCGCTTTTACATTCCATCGCATGAGTTCATACAACATCGCGCCACCTACCGCAAAGTGCAGGACAACGTCTGCCGGGACAGCTAGTGTACTATACATGGTATCTATGGCATAACAACGGGCAAATTGCCTACGAGTAAACTTACGATATGCATGCAACCAACCCTAGTAATAAATGTGCTAGTTGCGCAATCTTTGGAAACCAGATGAAGTTCCATGCAGACCGTCTGTAACCTGAGCTATATACGCATTTTAAGTTGCTAAATTTGTATACAGACGCTAACAGATGAAAAATTTATATCTCAGTTGGCCAAGAAGTCGCCAATATTTTTTTTCAAATTTAAATAGCAAAATTTTCTGCGTTTGTATATGAAATTCTTAAGAACATAACATACAAATGTTTACATAGTGCCTTGAAAGCAAGACTAGAGTGAAGTATAGACTGTAGTAACTACTGTTTTTTCGGAGATGAATATCATGCTATCAGTCATTTTTTTCTTTAGATGGAATTGTTACTCGTATGCTAGTAAAATTTATTAATTTTCATGAAACTTTGGCGTTGTTTCGGAGAAGCTTGTTTTAAGGTTTGAGACTAAATGCAATTTTTTTGAGACCATTTCTGGATTTATTACATTATGTTTGTCGCTTAACTGATATAAAAGTTTTTCTTTTTTTTAATGAGGTTTGTTCCTTACATGGCTTATGTAGTTTATTAAGAGGTAAAACTAAACAAAAGTTTAACCTGAACGCTGAATAAAACTAGAAATACATTTTAAATATTATATTAAGATGAATTAGTTTCTGTACTAAAATTTTTAGTAAACATACTTGAATAACAGGGATTATAAACTTTGTGTTACACTTAATATTTTCTCCATACTATTTACGAAGTTTGTCCTTTTTCCAGAAAGTTACTTTTTTGTTTTTTGTCTTGATTCACTAGCAACAACAATCACTCTTTGCTGGTTTTTCAGGATAAGGCAGCAAAACTCTTTTTGTTTTTTTCTTTGTTTATTTGTTATTTTTTTTTTTTTGTTATGAAAGCAAAACCCCTATATCCTTTGTTGTCAACGTTAATGTTAGGTTAAGAACCGCTAGAGTGCTTTTGTTCAGATTAATGTGCGGTAATTAAGTTGTTGTATTGCTGTGCTTTTGTCACATTCATTCTTTTCTTAAGTTTTCCATTTTGATATTGTGATTTTTCATCAGTTTTTTTATTGCAGTAGTTAACTTTGCTGTAAAACAAAAAAAAACACTTTACATTATATTTTTGTAAATAACAAAAATTATGAATTCATAAAAAGAAAAGAAAACAGGGTTTCCTTTATGTATCATGATATTACACAAAAGTTAAGTCGTTGATAAAATACAAAAAGAAAATATTAATGCTTTTGGCTCAAAATACTTGAACTTTTAAGGTACCATATCTAAAACTTTCTCGAAAATGAGAATTTTTGGGTATACTTCTATAAATAATCCGTGTAATAAAATGATGTTTTAATAAAATTTAGACTTTGAACTTTTACGATATTTTGTTGACGTCTTTAAAATAGATCAAAAATTGAACAATGAGTGTTTTTTTACGATCGTTCTATTAGTTTTCAACAACATATTAAAGGCAAACTAAAAATCTTAAAGAAATCTTTCAAAACATACATATTTTTTTTCTCATAGAATACAAATCTGTAGTGAAAAATATAGGATTTTATGTAAAAATTTACAGTTGACCTCAAAAATTGCATCAAACTGCCACATCACAAAGACTGTAGGGCAGTTATTTGAAGAGAAACATGCGTTGAAGCTAATAAGCAATGTATTGACATTTTATAAATTGGCTCAAAAAGTTTCAACAAATTTTTCACAAAATTTTATATAATATTTTTTTTTTAAATCAGCAAAAGCATTTCTTTTCCGTCACAGCATGTACCTTTTTTATTCCTTTAAATGGATATTACCATAATGTAGCAACATTTTTAAGAAAGAATATAAAAATAAAATCACAATTCTTTACGCCTCATTTCCCATGTTAACAGCAACGGAAAAAAAAACAGCCCACAACAACAGTCAGTTAAAAGCAACAACACAAATCGATAGCTATTAGCCAGAAGCCCATACACTAATCTGCATATCCCAAATGCCAAATGCTTCATGAAGCAAAGAATGCCGCCACAGACTAACGACATATTGGATTGGTTGGCCGTTTGGCAACACCAACTCAATCCTCTGGGTGGTTGAGATGAAGACTATAATTTGTGGTTGTCGTGGCGTTAAAAAAATTGCATTTTAAGTTAAGCTGACATCACGAAGGATATGTCGCTATAGTTTGTATTTTTTTTTTTTCGAGGCTTTGGATATGTGTATTATTTTATTTTTGGTTTCCTTTTTGTTGGTTTTTTTTTCTTCATATAATCGTTGGCATGCAAATTCATCAAGTGTTTTTTTATTTTGCAGGCAACTTATAGTGGACAGCACAAAATTAGATTGTTGTAGAAAGTAGCAGTTTTATTTAAAAACTTTTACAGCAATTTTCATACATGCTATGTTATTGAATGAAGATTTTTTCGCAGTGACACAGAATATTACGGTTGGCTAGAAAAAGTTTAAACCCAAAGTTACATAGCTCGAAAAATTCATGTTGCTATGTATTTAAGTTACTTGTTTAAACATTTTCCTGGAAAAAAATATAATAATCGTACCTTAAATTTGGGACCAAAGTACACCACGAGTTAATTTTTATCATCGAAAATTTAGTACGTTGTGAATGCTACTTTTCTTCTTCAGAATCCACTTTGACTGATATCGATATCTTTTTTATTTTCTACGCTCTTTCCGTATATATTTTGTATCAGTTTATTGCAGCTACTTGCTTGTGGTCTTACCAACCAAGTCCTTAAATATGTTAACGTTTTTGACTTATACTTAAAAAACGAAAAACCCAACATTACTAACGACAGGTCACCATGAAGGACATAGAGATTTAATACTCTCTTAGCTTGACATTTTAAATACACTATTTTTCATCGGGGACTTTACATGTTTTCCACATAAACCTACACGTTGTCAAGGTTTGCTTAATCACTTGTAAATTTGTCCAGCCAACACATATGTACTTACAAGGACTTGTGCAAAATATGCCATCAAAGTATTTTACCCTTAGCAACTTGAAACATATAAATACATATTTAAAGTTTGTGTGTGTGTGTGATATAATGTAATGCCTATGTTACCAGTCAGGCGTTGAAGTTTCAGCATTTTTGCATTTTGGTTTATTTTGTGTATCGATTTTTATGTCATGTTTCTTTTTACAAAATATGAGTAAGTGTAACAAAAAAAAAAGTTCGTATTTTTTCATTAATATCAAGATATAGCAATTGTTTTTGTTTTATGTTTCATTTAATGGAATTCCATATTGTGCATATCACACAGGTGAGGACTTACCTTTGAAAAACCACTCAAAAATATCCAAACCCTATGGTTTTTTTTTTGAATTCATAATGCGCCATTGGTAATGAAGAAAGTAGATCGTTGTCTAGTTACTGAGTTGTTTTTTTTTTTTTTTTTTTTTTTGAATCGTCACACAAATTCAAAATGCGAGTTTAAAGAATCTTAGCTATAAAATTTTTATATCTTTTGATCGATTGTTTATTATTCATTATATTTTTCAAAGATAACGCGAGCCTATATATAGGTCAATCTAACCTGGTAATCGGTGGCAAACTTTTGTGTAAAATGTATTCGAAATTGAAATAAATTTCTTCAAATGCTAAATATTTTGATCCAGTGCTTCGCACATTTTTTTATAGGCTGATTGAGAACAAACCTTCAGCTCTTTCAGCAAATTTGTTTTATCGCTTCAACCGACTCGAAAGCACCTTTTTCGAGGTGGTAGTTTTAACTTCGTTTGCAGGAAATTAAACTTGCTCATAACACGTGAATATGGTGCTTGGTCGTTGACATTCGTTGAGGTTTTGGTATTGAACTTTATCACAATGATGACTTTATGCGATAATAAATTGTCTTGATGCAAGATCCATGAGTTTCCATTTCGTTATTTTTGGTGAACATTCTGACGCAAGCGTTTTATGATGAATATTCCTTATTTACTGTTTTTTTTTTTTTTTCTTTTGGAAGGAATCCAGAATGCACCACACCACAGTAATCGAAGAGCAGAGTCAGCATAACTATGATTTTTAAGTGACTTTTATATTAAACAGAATTCCGGCGTAAATGCTGCGACGGCTGACGGTAGAATTAGATTTGGTTTTATTTTTACCGTCGCGGTAGAGAAAGTATAGAGTTGCGCTCTCTTCTCCCAAACGATTTTAACAGCATAAATTTTACGCTGGCGGTATTTACGTCGTACGCCGGAATTCTGTTCAATGCATTTGAATGGGTTTTTTTTGGGTTTCGACTGGTTTTTAGGATGCTATTCCGAAAAAAACTATGTATAATTGCCAGTTCTTTTGCGCTTGATAAAGTTTGCATCCGTAGAAACTCAAGAAATTGTGTCTCAGATAACTTGCTTTCGATACTCTTTCTGAACAAAATGGAGCTTAATTAGTACAAACGTAGCAGCGCAGCGTTTTTTGCCTATAATATTAGACTCGAGGCCATGTACCATGGGACCGATGTCTTCTTTGAATACTTGAAACTTTTCATATACTTAGTAGCTCTATATACTAATCTCTATGTTTCAAAAAAAAAAACTGATCGTCGGCCAACGATCTTGAGCAGCCTTTACAAAGGTCTTCTTATACAGAATAATCTGAAGTCTTTAATCTTTGAAACCACTAGGAATTAGTGACATTCGCCGGCTTGAGCTGACATTCTTAGATAATGCTAGATCGAATGCTAAGCTATTTTGGGAATGGAGTTGCTGCCAACGGCATGTCAGAAATAATATTACCAATCATATACTTTCATTATATTTTTCAAAAATCAAATACACACTGACTTAGCGAATTTTTTGCCTTAAATCGATATCTCAGGCCTTTACCTTAAATTTAATCTTTTGCAAATTTTTTCGGACTGGAAGGTCACATTTTCAGCCTTTTATTACGAATACTGTTCGATTATTGTTTTTATTAATATTATTATTGACTTTGAATAAACATAGAATTATAATTTTGGAAAAAAAAGGTAGTAACCAAAACACAAAAAAAAAATTCTCATCATTACACAAAAAATCAGGCAACAACTCAGCTTTATTTGAAACAAGTCATATGATAGCTTCAATATGACCATTACGATATAAGCGTAAGCGATATGAGCTTATGAAAAAAAGAATTACTGTTGATGTGGAGTTAGAAAGTTTTGAGAACATCAACATTTTATTAGAAAAACAATTATATTAATTATAACCAAACATTTTTAAAGGTAATGGTATCTTGCTGCATTTGCAAGAATTTATGCCATGACAATTTGTCGGCATACATACATATATCTATGTTGTCTCTATAAAATTGCATGCTTTTATATCGAAACATACACATATACAACAGCTTTAATTTTTCCATTAAAAAACATTTTCAACGTAGTTTTGGCTAAAAAATTGGATTCGTCCAAAAAAAATTCCATTGAACTTTAAATTCCAGTATTTCTCCCACGCGTTTTTACTCGAAAAACTTTTGCCTGACTTAGTTATCTCGCAATGCAGTCACTTTGCTTTTGGTAGCGGATTTCTTAATATCAACGAAAGAAGAAGAATGCTGCCAATTGATTGACTTAATTAACTTGGATTAACGTTGTTGGCAATTGAATTTCGAAACTTTTTTCGTTTGTAATATAAGTGAGAAGAGAGTGTGATCAAGTATGATATCTCTGTTTTTTTCTTTTTTTCTTAAAACAAATTTTGCAAATTTTAAAATACAACAGTAAACAGTATTTCCACTCTACGGTACTATTTTAAAAGCAAATAATAACAGCAACATTCCAAGTTACTCTCTCCAAATCCTGCATATATTCTGCATACCTTTTTTCACCGTTATTTTCGTAATATATAAAAACATTGTACGCAAATAAAGCTATTTCACTGACTGTACTTCTGTGGGTTTTGAATGTTTTGTTTGCTTGACTTTGTCAGCGAAAAAGCTATATGTGCTTACAATGTTTTTATATATGTATTTCCTATGATAAAATGTTATTACGAAAATAACGCTGAAAAAAGTATGCAGAATGCAAGCAGGATTTGCGGAAAGTAATTTCGAATGTTGCTGTTGTTATTTTCTTTGAAAATAGTACCGTAGAGTGGATTGGCAATGAAGAAATACAAAATTGACATTTTCATTTTGGGGAAAAAAATCTCCTGACCTCAAATATGAGTAAATGGGCATTAAACTCATGTCATTTCTTTATCAAATTAATACAAGCCAACAGTAAAATTTTAAGCGAAAACAATATTGGGGTTTTTGAGAAAATCAGCCTTGTTCTTTTTTCATAAAAAGTGCTTTAACTCCGCCAATTTTCAACAATTTTCAAAATTTCTTAAAGTTTCTGACAGAGAATCAGAAGTGTTATTAAAATCAAAAGACAAAAACTAATTTTTGAGTGTTGGATGAAAATGCGACTATTTTGAAACAATTTTCAAGGATTTTTTAAGCTCTGACACTAAAACTTTGAATGAGCATAACTTCGTAAAAAATAATTTTCAATTAAATCGGGGAACGGTATATTTCCTAAATTACTTTGAAAAACAACATATTTAATCGCCAACCTATGCCGCAATTTGAAGTCACTCCGACTGCATGGTTTGAGATGGATTTGGTAAAAAGTTTTCTCAATCAAAAATTTAGTGAAAATTTAATGTTATTATAGAGCGTTCAAAAATTTTGTTACTGAAGTATATATAAGTTTAATAAAAATTATGGAAAAAATTGTATAAAGCTTACAATATAAGATTTTCATATATAAAATTCATTGAAATCATATTATTATTACTAACATATTGTTTTTATTTTATGTGCTCTTAGTATTATTTAAAAATGATAAAACTCCATTTGGCTATATTTATTATAATTTTTCTTAGTCACACATCAAAGTGAATGTATTGCATATTTTATGAACAACTGAAACATACAGCAACATGGCGACCGCAAAGTAGGCAACGACATTTTCATTAACATAAAGCATTATGAGCTGAAAACGCATTAACTACTATATGTTAAAATAATTAGCTATGTGTGTGGGAGCGCAAGACTATAGGAACACACAAACACATTTAAGCACATTAAATTTGTTACATTTGCATAAATTAATTATTGAACGCACATTAGGCAGAACTCCTTTAAATGAAAGGAAACCGCAGCATATTGCAATAATTCACCACAAATGTATATTGAATTAGAGTGTTTATATAAACAGTATTTTTTTTTTTGAGTATTTATGGTTTTCTCGATTTTACTGCTACTAGATATCTATCTCATTGTAAGAAAGTGAGCTATTTTTCACTATAAAAAGAAAGAACTCAATTGGCGCGCCAACTTAACAGCAATTTGTGGCAATAGATAGCCAACACGAACCGGAAAATTGCTAGAGAAGACTCTGATAATCGTGCAGCTCAAGATAGATCTCGATATGCTCAAAATCGGAATAAATTGGCAGAGCTGTAAACAACTTATTGAAGTAGCTATAAAAATTTTGTTCAGACTCTAATTTGCTCCAATAAAAACCGGAAGAAATTGTTTCAATTAAATAAATTTTCTATTTTAAATTTTGCTGCTATATAGAAGTTTAGTTTTAAGCTCTAAAGCTACGCTTCTAAATGTTTGCTGTTTAGGTTTGTTATTAAACGAACTATTAAAGTTATAAATGAATTTGTTTTAAAATCTATCATTATTATGCACAGCCATCCTATAATAGCAATATCTATTGCTTTTCCACTATATTTTTTTCACCAGAGGCCAATGCAAGCACTTCACTTGAGATTTAAAGTTTTTCAGTTTTTTTTTTCTTTCCTCTCCTTTAGTTTCTCCTGATTTTGTTGCATGATTAATGACACTTTTAAGTGTATTTTCCTTCATACGCACAAACTCCTGCAAACATCAGACTTGCAAGATAGGTATATTAACATATCTATGTATGTGTAGGTCTGCGTGTTGCACCTTGGCAATTAACAGCACATGTGTGTGTTTGTTTGCTTTTGTGCGTAAGTGTAGTGTAAATTTTCTGTTAAATCTTTTGCAAGAAATCTTGTTTACCAAACAAGCAACCAACCAACCAACCAACTTGGCTAGAAATGCAGTCAATGGCAAAACTTTACGTACTGCATTTTTCATCATAATGGTGCAGAGTAGCTACTAGCTATGTATATTTACTATCGTCTGTATATGTATATATGTGGGTTTGTTTGTTTGTCTTGGAGTGCACTTTTGTGTGAGTGCACACTTACCTTTTTAACGATATGTAAATTTTGTGCTCGTTTAAGTGAGTGCAAAATGGCTTTTTTTCTGTTATGTGAACAATTGAAATTTATTGTGCTTGAGAGTTGCTCATTGATGCCCTTGCTGTTGGGATTTCTTTTATTTTTTAATTGGACTTTTATTAAGAGAAGCAAGCAAATGTTTCTTCTGATAAATGGAACAATAAAATTTTTGTCTTCAATCTCTTTTAGTTGGCTTAGAAATAAATGGCTTATATATATAGCAGTCTAATCTTAAGAGAATGTATTTAATGACACAATTTTAAATATAAAGCTTGCGATTTGGGCATGGTAAGGATGCTTTGGGCAAATATACATACGGGACGTTCTTTTACAAGCTGAACGAATTTTGACAAAAATTGACCGACACATTTTTGATTTGGCTGAAATTTTTTTTATGGGTTCTGTATCGAAAAAGAAGAGATACGTATTCGAGGATTTTAAAAAAATAATTTTTTTTTTTTTCAAAATACAGCGAATTAAAATTTTGAGAATTTCGTGATTTTTGGCTTGGCAGCTTACTTTCAAAAATTCATAACTCCGGTTCTGTTAAAGCTAGAAAATAGTTTTTATTGTCATTTTAAAGCTAAGAAAATAAAAATATATTTTTTTAAAAAAGTCATTAACAAATTAATATTGTTATAAACAATTAAACTGTTTAAATTGATTTTTAAGAATTTTTCCCACCCTGTATCAAATTTTCAATATGACCATCGTATTTTACGTCAAATTTCCTATCGAAGACGTATTTCTTTTTAATGGACAAATTATTATTTCTCTTAAATTTTGAGAATTTCGCAATTTTTGGCTTGGAGACTCACTTTCAAAAATTCATAACTCCGTTTGTGTTAAAGCTATAAAATTAATTTCATTGTAAATCCTAAAATATGAGCTTAAATAAGAAAATAACTTTTTAAAATATTATTACCAACTTAATATTATTATGAACAATTTAAATATTTAAATCATTTTTTAACAATTGCTCCCACCCTGTATCAAATTTTTAATGTCAGAATCGTATTTGACGTCAAATTTCCAATCGAAAACAATTTTTCTTAATGGGGAAACTGTTGTTACTATTTGAAAAAAAATATTTTATGTAGTGCGGCAAATCTTATCGGCGCGCGGATTCTATTGCACGCCTCATTTTCTTGTTCCATAGTTTCCTCATAAAAAAAAACTTTTTTTTATTAAAGACATTTTTCTTAGCTTTAAAATGACAACAAAATTTCTAAAGTTTTCTAGCCTTAACAGAACCGGAGTTATGAATTTTTGAAAGTGAGCTTCCAATTCAAAAATCACGAAATTCACAAAATTTGAATTCGCTCTATTTTGAAAAAAAAAAAAAAATTTTTTTAAAAAATCCTCGAATACGTATCTCTTTTTTTTCGATACAGAACACATAACAAAAATTTCAGCTAAATCAAAAATGCGTCGTCCGAAAAGTGTTCGGTTTGTAAAAGACCGTCCCATATAGGATGGGCAGTCCGTAAACCAATTTCGCATATTTTCAATCCCAAGAAGCTTGTTAGAAGGTACAACATGTGTGCCAAATCTGAATAAAGTAATTTGGTGTCGCTGAATAAGAATTTACTGCTTTTCAATATCTGCCACGCCTCCTTCTATGCGTTACAAAGGGAATGACAAAGTGATTATATAACACTGTGTAGGGTATAATAAAAATATAACAGAAATCGCAAGGAAAATTATTAGCTATTGGGATTTTTGAGACCGAAGTGTCATCGTTAGATCATCGATAATTATTCCAAAAGATAAGGTAGACACACACTAAGACACTGCCATAGCAATAAAGATACGGAGGTAAAACAGACCATGCAATTTTTCTTTGCATTTTTCAGCCATAACCAAGAGCTAGATTAAAGGTTTTACATAAACTTTGTTTTTCCAGGATATTCCTGAATATACTTTGGGAACTTTCAACGACGACTTTGAAAAATCATTTAATAAAAATCTTTTCTAATAAAATCTCATTGCAGAATAAGAATTTTCATCACAACCAACTAACCTCAAAGCTCATTTCTTATTTACCTTAAATAAACTTTGCAGCTAAAAATTCCTTTCTCTACCCTAATTTGTTCGTAAATTAAGCAATAAAATTCTTTAGCAACAATCAATAGCATTATTAATATTTTTTTTATTCTTTTCATGTTTTTCTCAGAAGCTTTGAGGTGAAAACATATTGTTGGCAATTAAATTTAACGAATAAAAGAACATTTAATTTTGTTTACTAAGATTGCTGAAAGTTTTGAACAATACAAAACAATAGCTAACAATTGTTGAAGATATTCTACTGTATGCGGTAAGCGTGTTGCATACTTTTAGGCTTATAGGCATTGATTGATACCAAAAAAAAACTTTTAAAATATCAGATAAAAACAAACAAAAAAAAAAGACAGAGATACGAGTCAAGTACAAATAAATTTGTTAAATTAGATAACACACGCGAAAACTTTATTAGACAGCTATGCGAAAACGTTGCATGTGTGCACGATTAACTCGTACGTGGCCTTGATTTACGTTCCAACATAAAACCACAACAACCAAGTCAATAGAATAAAAATAGAAATAAAAATTATTGGAATCAATAAATTTTACCACGTGTCCGATGAAGAGCGCACTTCCAAAGTAAAAATGCCGTCAATATTAATTGAATTCAAGAACAATTGTATAAACTGGAATATATTCAATCTAATAAAAGTCAGCGAAGTAGATAGATAGATATTTGATGGCAAAATTAATAGGCACAGATACTGCGCTTTCATTTGCAGTTTTATTGCGCGAGAACTATATAACTTTCTTGATAGTAATTCTGAAACTCGCGTTTCGATATTTTGATATATTTTCTGCAAGAGTTTTTGGTTAGATGATCTCAAGAACCAAGATTTTCTGATCGCCATATTTTGTAAATATATGCAAGGTAGGATCATCATCTGGCCGCTAGCTTTTCCTGCCACGACTCTAATGATATTACTCTTTAGGTTAACAAGGAATTTCAACATCCGGCATCATCAATTCAGCAACCTAAATATTTAAAGAATTCTTGCCCTACAGTACTTAACCAGATTGTATTTGACGTTGCTAAGTTTTTGGTTCAAATAATGTTTTAACCCTAGTGGTACAGGTGTATCTATTGACATTTGGAATCAAATATCTCAGAGTTCTTTCAAGTTGGAGGTCTGGTTCTTTCTGACAACTTCGGCCCATCATTTCTACGCGCTTTTAAGCTACATGCATTATTTTATCTATTTACTGCTCCCGTAAGGAGCAAGTTTTGCATACCTACCTCGTGGATGCCGGTCGGTGGCACAGGTGGACCACCATGTATTACTCGCTTGTAAAAATAAGACTTCGCAAGCGATCAGGTCATTTCTGAGCTCAAATTGTAGCTCCTAAAAATCTGGTGTGGAAGGTTGACAGAATTCAACATGGCGGATCCAAAATGGGGGTCGAAAATCCGATATGGCAGTCAAAAATAAAATATGGTAGTACACCTACCACTAGGGTTAAAAAATATTTCTCAAACTCAAAGAAATATACTCTGGTCAAATAACTCAACTGTTGGATCATGGTTTTAGTATTAGCGCAAATTAAATGTTGCTCATACGTCGTGTTAGATTAATTCAACTTTTATTGTTATATGCCAATAAGACATATGTTTGAATTCTCCGATCTTGTAGCTATTAATAAAAAATAATGTAGAATTAGCTACGATAAAGCGTGAAAATTGGAAAAAAAGTTTTTTTTATTATTTTTTTCTTTTGCGCGCAATTACAAAAAGTAACATCGAGCTACAAAATTTGAACATCGTAAAAGTTCTGATAAAACTAACTCTTTTTTTTGAGAGCAAGAATTATGGATTTTCTATAAATTAGTAAGCTTGATATAATTGAAATACCTTGTTACATTTTAAAAAGTAGACTATTCAATTGATATGCAATTATTCAAAGATTAAATTTGCTGTATAGAGAAATAAAGGATTTTGTATCAAAGACTTCAGCAGCACAATTTGCAAATAATGAAACCAACCAAATTTACCAAATGCCATTAAAATAAAAAAATTTAACATCTAAGCTTTGAATAAATTGCATTCGGTGCTGCACCATTATGAAATGTTTGAAGAAAAAGAATGCGTATGCAGATTTGTGTATTATTAAATTTCAGTTAAGAGTCAATGCAAGTTTTACGTTCAACTAGCTTTTTTTATATGATATCAAGCTGAGCTTGGTAATTGTGTAGTCAGAGTGTCGGCTGTGGTACAAGAAAACGGAGTTTGTTATGTTAAAATTTTTTTGATATACATATTAGCAAAAATTTGTAGAATCTACAAATATGTACATATATTAAACATACAAATTTATGAAATTAATGTTTTTTTTTTTGCTTCCTCAATACGAAAACTAAATTTTAAATTTTTAGTATTAGCCTTAGATATTTAAAAATCAATTTACGCAAAAATATAAAGGTTTCGATATTTATTTCAATACAAATAATTTTTGTATCGTATAACCTACGACAAAAGCCCTCTTTGCGCCATGCATTTGAATAAAAAATAATTTTTAAAAATAAAATACAAAGGAAGTGGAAATATTTTATTTTTCAAATGCATCAATTTTGAAGTTGCAATAAGTGATGATACGATCGAGCATTTTGAGTGATATTTGCCAAATAGCTTGAGTCATAAAGGCTTCCAGATAGTGCCATGGTGTTGAAAGCAGATGTCAATGAGAATAGTGGCTTCAATTTCATCAGCATATGCTCCGTTCTGATGGAGCGATATCGGACAGTTACGTTTCTGCTTGACTCATTTTTGTAGATATATGAACCGATTCCACCAGCCCATAAGCCACAGCACACCCCACCGTTTTTTTTTTTTTTTTGTCTGGATGCTGTAGCAGTTCTTTGGGTTACTATTCAACCCAACAATGGCAATTCTGATTACTAACGTAGCCATTAAGCTAGAAATGTGCTTCAGAGCTGAACAAAATAATAATCGAAAACTGAAACTTCAGAATGGAACATGTTACCGAGAATTACGAGAAATATTTAACCCATTTTCTGCCGCGCTGCATGAAAGTTCGAATTTGTAATTAAAAGTGATATTTCTAGACTAATTAGGATCCAAAAAACTCGAATGAAGTACCTATAAAAATTAATGTACAGAATGTTCCACGATAAAATGGAATTTTTTTATTCTTTGCTTTTTCGAAACAGATCATAATATCTATAATATCTGAAAAGGAAGCTGAGCAAAAAAAAAATTATTATTTTTTTTTTTTTTTTGGAAAAGGTGCTTACATCTAAATGAAAAACTCCTTGCAAAAAGCAAATAATTAATATCAAATAATAATGCTATGAAATGCATGAAAATTAAAAAATTGATAAAATAACAATTTCACTGCTAAAGTACTTAGAATAGCCATAAATTCAACAATTTAACAATTCTCCAAATGTAAGCTGCGTATGCTGTATATAATGTATTAGAATCCGTCTCCACTTTTGTGTGTTTTTTTGGAATTATAATTTAACAACTGTGGCCATATAAGCAAACAATAAAAGTCAAACTGTAACATAATACAGCAAAGTATACAAAGCGAGTAAAACCAAGCAGACGTACACTATTGCATTTAGTTATACATGAATACATATGTACGCTAACATACGCAAATTAATAAACCCTCAAATACGGGTGATGGCTTATATGTACCTACTTATGTTACTATATAAATATTAAAAGCTTTTGGTTTGGTTTTTTCAATTCCACAATGCGTAATTGGCCATTCTGTTTTTTTTTTTTTTTTTCATTTATAAAAGGGTGTAGCATTACAAAAAAATTTCTTTTATTATTTTCATTTCAGAATTTGCATGAACTTTTTTAAGGCTTTCGCTCAAGCTTTTCCCTGACTATCAGTCATATGATACAAATAATCTTTTAAATTAAATTTCATTTAATTGCAACAAAGTATACAAATTTTAACAGCACCTCTTAATACTAAATTTAATATGCACTCCAGACAAAATACATAAATTTTTACAGAAAACTCTTTTATAATATTTTTGACTGTATTTAAGTGCACACAAACCAACAGCGCACAAATAATTTGTACGCCAAACAAAACACAAACAAAACGCAAACAAAATAAACCTTGCAGTTAAGGATAATTAAGGATTTAAGTGTGGGTACAGTGCTAACACATTTAAATGAATGTGTGTTTGTATGTATTGTTGTGCTAATGTATGTGTTAATAATTTTAGTTGAATATATGTATGTGTGTGTATATATTTAATGCTTTTTAATTAGTTCTATACAAGTCTTTTATGGCGGTATTCAGGGCCGCTGTGAAAAAATTCAGCTTCCATCTGAAAGTATTAAAAATAAAATATTTTTAGATATTTAAAAAAATATACGAAGAATTTTATGCTTAATTTCTTGAATAGCTATAATGTACATATGGTTCATTCTATGAGCTATTTACCACTAAACATGTAAGACACGGGCCCTGCTGTAAAACATCCGACTCCCTCAGCGCTCCTGTTTATGTGTATGAGAAAAGTGTGCGTACGTTTGTATATCATAGTGTGTATAGCTTTTATGTTTCTATGTGATATTTTAATAACATAGTGCAGAAAACTTAATATTTAGCACTGGGATCAATTAGTGGTATTTTTAATGTTCTCTCATGAAAATACTATATTCCGCCTTCTGTTCTTTTCCTCCACTTTACTGTTTCTCCACAATCCCTAATTATGTAAAAACCGTAATTAGCGTTATTAAATAGTAAAACTTTTAACGTTATTAAAAATTAATTTTTGCACACAAAGTAGCAAATGAAAGTTTTGTTTCGTATGAAATTTTCCTGCAGGAGCAGCACGAAATTATTGCTGTTGCAGTAGGAAGCTGCAATTTATTAACAAAAAAAACAAAAAAAAAAGAGAAAAAGAAATTCTTTTGGCATTGTGCAAAAATATTTTATAGCGAGTGCATAAAATAAGTTACATTGTTGTTATAAGCCAAGTTTATTGTATGTACTTTAATTGGTGCGGTTTCAGGCTTTTAGCACGCATTACTCTGATTTTTTTTTTCTTACCAAAACGATTTTGTTTAGCAATTTGTTGCCATTTTAAGGATAACAAAACAATCCATAAGTACTGTGGAATAATGTGAGCTAATCACAAAAAAATCATTTCTATTTTATGTAGCTCAGCGGAAATATCAGGACAATATGGAGCAATGTCAACAGATGATAACACTTGAAGGTTCGCTGAGTCCAGATAAAGTCAGTCGCTAGAGCAGAGTTATTCTAGTTGATCCTTACTCAAATTTGGACAGATTTAATTTCTTTATAATTGCAGTCTCAGAAAATTTAACTTTCTCAAATCCGCGACAATAGTTGGGATTGAAATCTTTTAGTTTTATTTAAGCAACTGAAACAAGGCTTGAGTTCATTCAAAGAGTAAAAATATTGCCGTTATTAAGAATAAAATAAAGTCCGAGAAACCTGTAAAAACCATAAACGAAAGAATTAATATCTTTACAAGATATTGGAAGCTGCCATTTGAATTAAATCACACTCGAAAAGCTTCATCTTTTCAATAAAGCTACAAGCTTTGGAAATAAATAAACGCTGTTTATATTTCGTCCATTTCAGAAGAAAAAAATACCGGTATCGCTTCTAATATAAATGACCTAAAACCAGATTTATTAAATTTTTTGTATTTTTTTATTAAATGAAAATGTCGAAATCCATAATAACAAAAACAAAAGCCAAGTTAAAATTTAAAGTGAGAAATTTGCATATTTTTATAACTTTAAAAACTGAAACAATCATCATCTTGTTATAAAAATATTTAATGACATAAGAAAAATACAGCAATACTTAAGGAGCAGACAGTGCTGTGCTCGTGTTGGGAAAAAAAAATTGATGGCAAATATGGTGCGAATATTCTTTCACTGAATTTGCTTAATAGCAGATTCTAAAATCAGCGTTAGTTGAGTTAAAAATATACTAAGGTAAGACAAAAAAGGTTTAATAGAAAGAGATAAACACTTAAGCTGCAGAGTGAAGCCTAAATAGTACGAATAAAACTTATTTTAGAGTTATTATCTTTCGCCTACTAATTGAAATGGGAGAGTAGGTACTAGAGGTCTGCGCAAAACAAATTACTGTGACGTCACACTATTGGAGTTACTATCGAGTATAGTTCAAGCGCTATGTTCTGCAGTTCATCAGCAACAGTAGCACAAAAGAGAACGATACAAAAAAAATGACTTAGCTTGGTTTGCTTGTGAGTTATAGCCTAGAGGTCTAGCAAGATTTTGTGTTCGTAAAGCAGAAATAAAATCAAAATAAAACAAAATGTTCTACAAGCTCAAGTCGAAAGTTGCGGATAAATATAGCTTTTGTAAAAAGTAATATAAGTTGGAAATTCCTAGATTTATTTATCAAATAATGGGTGTCGTACAGAGAACTGCAGTGAGGCACTCAAAATTTTTGCCATATATTAGATTGGCTCCGTATCCTGAAAAAGATCGTTTTTGACCTATTTTTGGAATTTTTTTTTTTTCCTTCAATCGATAGAGAAAGGTCGATAAAGGATTTTGAACATCACTTAGGGTGGCTCCGGAAATTGGAAAAAAACCAAAATGTTCGAAAACGATACTTTCCAGTATTCGGAACCACCCTAAGTGATGTCCAAAATCTTTTTTCGACCTTTCCAAATCGATTGGAAGAAAAGAAAATTTTCCGAAACACTGACAAAAATGCTGAGTGACTCACTGCAGTTGTCTGTACGACACCCATAATTTGAATATAAATCTAGGGGTTTCCAACTTATAAAGCTATATCCGCAACTTTCGACTTGAGCTTGTAGAACATTTCATTTGCATACACAAAAGCATGGCAGACTTGCAATCGTGGCAAGTGACTGGATAGCCGTTTCAAGTGCACTTGCGCAGACCTCTAGTAGTTACTGCAACTCGGGCAAGTTCGCAAAAATTCGATTCACAGAAGATTTAACATCAATTTTGTAAGTGAATAAGAACATTGTAACTTGCAAGCTTCTTATCTAGTTCGCTTGGAAATTAATTTCATTACTTCCTATTTGGAAGTAACATTTAAATTCTTTAAAAATAAAAATTAAAATTATTTCAAAAATTTTTTATTTGAATCAAATAATTAAAAAAGAATTTTCCCTGTTCCTGCTCCTGAGTGCTCACTATTACTTCAAGCATCATGTGGCTTGTACAACCTTATGGCACTTCGCCGCGTTGAGGCTACTTGTAGCATATTGGGAAGCAGCTTAAGTGATATTTTGATTTAAAAGGCAATACTTTAAAAGTAAAAACCATTAAGAAAAAATACAAAAATCTAAAAAAAGAACACGTAAATAAATCATTTGTTGTATTTTCGTGCCTGTGCAAAACCAATACAAGTAGCTTTGGCCACAACTCAGTGCTGTTTTTGACAGGCATGGCATATGTCACATGCTGCTTGCTTACTGCAAAAGCTGCTTGTACTCAGGCTAGCAACAGATACTAACATAAAGTTAACTTTTTTTTTTATTTTATTTCTACTCCTACTTTGCTGTTCAATTCTTTTTCAGTTCAGCTGCTATGATATTTCAAGGCAACTTCAACATCATGTGCGACTGCCATTTTTTCTCGATTCACCTTGAAAATGTATGAAATTGCACACGTAAAACATATAAATATTGCTGTTGCTGCAACTGCTGTACTTGATTTGTGAACACTGATGTTGCTGCGATACTTGTCATTGTGCGTTGTCAACACGTTTACATTTTATAATTCATTTAATCGAATTCAATCGAAACCGCAAACATCACCAGCAATGCAAAAAAAAAAAAATAAATAAATAAATAAAGAAGAATAATTATGGGGATTATCTTTGGTCTTTGCAATTGAAGGACGCTGTAAATGTACTCCATTCTTCATTATGTAAAAGCATCTACCACTTGCTTGTTTTACTTCGAATTTATTCGATAATGAACTGCTACACAAAATGAGTACATCGTGTTTTGTGCTTAAAACAATATGAAATACACTGTGCCAATAATAAAATAATTTAGCTACTACAGCTTTTATGCTATTTAGCTATTTAACTTGAAGCTGTAAGTCAAGTAAAAGCTTATAAAACAAAATTATGGAAATGAATAAGAGATGCTTGTTAAATTTAGCTTTTTCTTAACACTTTTTCCACTGGGCTCATGTATTAAAATAATCATATGTACAAATTCATATCATTCAAGACATAATTATCAGGTAAATCTTACCCCCCTCATCTTCCAAACAATATCAAGTACATAACGCTAGCAATGCACTGAAGATGACAGATTATTGTTTTATATGCCTCAATCAAATAGAAAAACATAAATAACCGCCTGCCACATAATGTAAACGTGACTAACATTATCATGCAAATATACCCCGCATCATACAGATGTTGAATGATGTATCACTGCCACTCTCACCTGTCATTATCGGTGAAGTTCTTACAATTGTTGTCATTAGCTTGGAAATTCTGCCCTTTTGATTATTCATTGTAATATTTTGCGTAATTCGTGTAGATATTATCAACACATTCTGTTTAAGTTTCTGTCACTGGTATTGTCATGCAGTGAGTCCCCTTTAAAATTCATAATTTGTTTGTTTTTGTCATGTTTTTTCTGCTGGTGATGTTTTTTGTGCATTGATGACGATATTGATGTTGCTGACAGTAATTTTGATTAAAATAAACCTTTGTATTGACATTTTTTTAATACAGCAATAATACATTAATTTTTTTTTTTTTTTTGATTTGTTTGTATTACACTGTGGAACAAAATTTTTTTTGTAAAAGTCTACTCGGATCTGACGCTGCGGGGTGAAAATATAGGCCAAAACAAAAAACCAATTGGCTCAGTTTGTTCAAGTTGACTCAAATTTTCGAGAAATGAATATTTGAATTTTGCACCTAGATTCATGTGGTTTTTTTTTCGATATATCTCGAAAGCAAACTGAGTTTTATTGCATCTGATGCTGGTTTTTTTTTTCATCTCTTCAATATCTACAACTTTCGCCAACAAATCAGATCTTTTGGATGCACTTTCGGCAAGTTAGAGCACAAAATTCTCAAACAAAGTAACAGTTTATCGGTTAGAAAGGGTTAATGTAAAAAATGTTTGTTAAAATGTTACATCATTTTAAAAGGAATAAATTGAGCTTTATAAATATGTTAATAAGACTGTAGATTAATAACGAATTTTTTTGAAAAAAAAAAACCGTTTTTTTTTAAAAAAAATTCGGTACGAATTCCGGAAAAGTCGTAATATCTCGAAAAATACGAGCCGGATTTGAAAAATTTCGAATTTAATATTGTAGCTTATTATATTACCTTTTATATAACACCCCTATTTTGGAAATCAATGCAGCCTTTTCTTACTTATATAGATTTTTAGAAAAGCTATATCTGCAACTTCCGATGGCTATATCTCCGAAACCAGATCCGAGCGTCACTTTTTGATTTCATATTCATTCTTAAAATTCAAAAGCATATAAGAAACTGTTTAACTTATAATTTGTTTCTTTCATCAAACCAAATAAATACCATTCAAAATTAGAGTAGCTGAAAGTAGCTACAGGAACAAATACAGTTGAGCACACAATCGAAATTGATCATAAGCCAAATATTTTCTTATGTGCTCTTGAATTCTCAGAATGAGTATGGATTCAAAAAGTGACGCTCTGATCTGGTTTCGGAGATACAGCCTTCGGAAGTTGCGGATATAGGTTTTTCAAAAATCTATACAAGTCAAAAATGCCTGCATTGATTTTCAAAATATGGGTGTCATCCGAAAGGTAATATAATAAGCTACAATATTAATGTAAAAATTTTTGAAATCCGGCTCGTAGTTTTTGTGATATTATGACTTTTCCGGAATTTGGACCAATTTTTTTTCAAAAAGCCGTTATTTTCCGAAAAAAATTCGTCATGAGTCTACAGTCTTATTAACATATTTATAATGCTCAATTTAACCCCATTGAAATGATATAACAGTTAAACAAAAATTTTTGACATTAACCCTTTCTAACCGAAAAAATGTTACTTTGTTTGAGAATGTTGTGCTCTAAATTGCCGAAAATGCATCCAAAAGATCTGATTTGTTGGTAAAAGTTGTAGATAATAAAGAGATGAACAAAACCCCAGCATCAGATGCAATAAAACTCAGTATGCTTTCGAGATATATTGAAAAAACCACATGAATCTAGTTGCAAAATTCAAATGTTCATTTCTCGAAAATTTGAGCCAACTTAAACAAAATGCGCCAAATGGTTTCTTGTTTTGGCCTATATTTTCACCCCGCAGCGTCAGATCCGAGTAGACTTTTACAAAAGAAATTTTTTGTCCCACAGTGTTATTTTACTTTTAAATTCACTATAGTATATCGTCGATAAAGTCAAGTACAAAAAAAATCTAGTGATAAATTGAAACCAAATGCAAAATAAGGCTGTAGGTAATATTGCTCATGAATTTATTGCTTTCAAAGAATATATTAAGAATATATTATTCTATTACTTATGGCTGTTGATTTATTTATAATGATTTTACAACTTTGCGTCATAGTCAATCCTTCTTTTTAATGCAACATCTATGTCAGTCTCTGTGACAACTTTTTATATCGTATCGTTATCCGTATCGGTATCGGCAATAAATTTTTATGAATATCGGTATCCGTATGGTATCGGCCAAAACGCGTATCGTTGCATACCTAATAATAACCTTTATTGTTCGATATTTAATATTTCTAGTTCTAAATTTTGTGTTTAGAATGGGACAATATTTTATAATAAAAACTCAAACTCAACTCATTTAAAGAACAATTTGTCTGTTGGTGACAAAATAGTAGCAACAATATTGGGCATTATTTCGGTTTTTTTTCTAATTTTTTGAGCGCTAATACTGAGAAACAATAAACTGTGTTTGCACCATTTCGCGAATATAGTTTGTTTTTAGCACTGAAAATGACTAAAGATCTACCTGTTTTGGCTCGGACATAGTTTTTTTTTTTTTTTTTGTGTGGCTGTGTAATTAATATTCCAAGTTTTCTAAATACCCTTGTTTGACGTTTGACAATGGAAATTTTTGGCATGCATGAAAAATATGATAAATTTTTCTTATACAGCGTTCTTAAGTCTTTGTCTTTTTCGTGGCTAAGATTATGACCAATCAAAAAGTGGCAAGATATTTACGAAAACTGGTTTTTTAAGTTATTTTCCTGATTGCTAGATAAAGAAAAAAGTATTAACTGGAGTGTATTAGTTAGTTAGTTTTGGTTAATATCACTGTACACTGTAAAGAAAAATAGAAACATTCTCAACATTAGAAGCCATTATCATTTTGATTAATGACGACAAATTTTTTCTCTAATAATCTTGCAACTTTCAAGAAGTGATTTTTCCCTGCAAACCTTTCCTGTGTGTCAGACTTATTCTTTATCGTCTGGTCAACTTTTGGGTGCTTTTTAGAAAGGTATGGTTATTTTTGTTATAGAGCAGCGCATTTTATAACTATCAAAAATTAACTAACAATACACAATTTGTCTGCCAGCGTTTAGTCTTTATGTATCCTTAACTTTTCGCGATCGTCCTCTTTGATTTAAAAAAAAAAAAAACCAATAGGAATTCGTGCTTTTATTTTCTTAGTATTGTACGTTTCTTAATAAATTGATGGAGAGTAAATTTTTCCCTACAATGATCCAAATACTGACACATTTCCAAAGTAAAACTATATTCGGTTCATGTATTTACATTAAAATACAGCCAGTGTAAAAGTACATATTATTTATGTACAAAAACATAAAAACAATGTATCACAGATAAATTTAATTTAGTATTACATTGACCAAATATACGTATACATATCAGTGATGGCATTTTCGGTACATTTGTACTTTTTTCGGTACATTTACGTCCTGAAAAATCGTTGTCAGTACATTCGACAAGTTTTCAGTACATTCGGTACATTTGGAGCATTTGCAGTACATTCGCCAAATTCTTAGCACATTTTTAGTACATTTTCGGTACATTTGGACAATTTATAATATTTACCTTTTTTTTGTTTTTTAGTAAATGAAAATAACCGCAATGAGTAGATTTATAGTAATTACCTGTATATAATATCATTACCCTATTATATTAATTACGTTTTTTTCTTAGTAAATGAAAATAATCGCGCAATGTGTAGATTTTGTAATTAATTTAATGTGAAACATGTCTATTTTTGAGATGGGAAAAGAGGACCTTTTTTTTTTTTTTTTGATAGTCAATTTTAGAACAATTTAGTGCAAAATTGGGTGTTCAAGACAAAAAAGTACATTCGGGATCTAAAAAGTACATTTGAAGTCTCGATTCAGTACATTTTCACAAAACCCAAATGCCATCACTGATACATATACTTCTTTGTCTATACAGAGAATACATCTAATATATGTACTTTTCATGGAAAAAATGTTTAACTTAATAAAAATTTGAATGAAAGCCTTACATCTACTATTATTAAACGAGCTAAAATTGTATGTATATATATATATATATTTTCAGACTTTATTTCCAAAACAGGTGCAGCGATTTTGATGAAACTTGGGGGTTAGGTACATATGTGAACAAAATTAGGATTGGGCTGGGTTCTAACTTATCAAAGGCTCCTGGAGGGGCGTGGCACAGCCCTAAACTTTTATTTTCATAACGTCATATCTCGAAACTATTCAAGATATTGTGATGAAATTTGGTACACAGATGCAGATCATAAATGTCTTAAATTTTGCCAAAAGTGGGCGGAATCGGAAAAGTGGGCGTGGCACTTTTCAATAATTGAAAATTTTGATTCAATATTACTCAAAAACGGCACTGAGGATTTTCATAAAAATTTTATAGATAATACCACTAAAAGCAGTCATCATAACATGCTATGTCACTATACTGGCAAAATTCGTTTAAGGGCGTGGCACAGCCCACAATATTTATAAACATTATAATAAGAGAATTAACAACACAATCGTTCTGAAATTTCATATGGTGGATATACTTGCTATAAGGTACCTCAAGACGAAAAATGGGTGTAATAGTACCAGTGGGCGTGGCACCTCCCATACAAGCAAAACAGGTTAAATGTTATATTTATTGTACTATGATAGTAATCTTCTTAAAATTTGGTGAGGAGTTGTCGGTTACTATAAGCTTTGAAATTAAATGCATTTCGACGGGATTGCTTCAGTGGGCGTGGCACCTCCCATACAAACAAAAACCGTTAAATGTTATATTAAGTGCACTATGGGAGTAATCTCATTAAAATTTGGTACAGAGATGTCGGTTACCAAAAATTTTTAAGTTAAATGGATTTCGACGAGATTTCGTTAGTGGGCGTGGCACGTACCATATATACGAAAATCGTTGAATGTTGTATATAGTGCACTATGGGAGGTATTTTCTTTAAATTTGGTGTAGAGGTGTCGATTACTATAAGCTTTGAAATTATATGGATTTCAACGGGATTGCGTAAGTGGGCGTGGCACCTCCCATACGTACGAAAAACGTTAAATGTTATTTAGTGTACTATGGGAGTAATTTTTTTAAATTTTTTGTTCCAATCGATAGAGAAAGCACGAAAAATAAAAAAAAATTTTTTGTTCCAATAGACTTTTAATTACAGTGGTGTAGTGTTAATATTGTAGTGGTCATTTTTAATATTTGACCACTTAGTGCGTCCTGAGCGATTTGCGGAATTTGTTGCTGTAAGGATATTTTCCTTGTCCTTTGGAGTATCCCGGAAGTAGTCACTCCATAAGTGACTACTTATCGAGGCGGTTCACTCCGAGTCACTTTGGGTCACTTGGAGTCACCGAGGTGAGTGAAAATCGCAATTTTGTGGTTTGCGTGCGATTTTGGTAGAATTGGTCTATAACACCTATAGGCCACGTTGGTGCAAACTCTTATCCCACCTAATTATGTTTTGCGATGCGTGCGATTTTTTGGATATTATTGCTGTAAGGATATTTTCCTTGTCCTTTGGAGTATCCCGGAAGTAGTCACTCCATAAGTGACTACTTATCGAGGCGGTTCACTCCGAGTCACTTTGGGTCACTTGGAGTCACCGAGGTGAGTGAAAATTGCAATTTTGTGGTTTGCGTGCGATTTTGGTAGAATTGGTCTATAACACCTATAAGCCACGTTGGTGCAAACTCTTATCCCACCTAATTATGTTTTGCGATGCGTGCGATTTTTTGGATATTATTGCTGTAAGGATATTTTCCTTGTCCTTTGGAGTATCCCGGAAGTAGTCACTCCATAAGTGACTACTTATCGAGGCGGTTCACTCCGAGTCACTTTGGGTCACTTGGAGTCACCGAGGTGAGTGAAAATTGCAATTTTGTGGTTTGCGTGCGATTTTGGTAGAATTGGTCTATAACACCTATAAGCCACGTTGGTGCAAACTCTTATCGCACCTAATTATGTTTTGCGATGCGTGCGATTTTTTGATAATTATTGCTGTAAGTATATTTTCCTTGTTCTTTGGAGTATCCCGGAGATAGTCACTCCATAAGTGTCTACTTATCGAGGCGGTTCACTCCGAGTCACTATGTGTCACTTGGAGTCACCGAGGTGAGTGAAAGTCGCGATTTTGTGGTTTGCGTGCGATTTTTGTAGAATTCGTCTATAACATCTATGGGCCACGTTGGTACAAACTCTTAGCGCATCTAATTATGTCTTGCGGTGCGTGCGATTTTTTGATTTTATTACTGTAAGGATATTTTCCTTGTACTTCGGATTATCCCGGAGGTAATCACTCCATAAGTGACTACTCATCGAGGTGGTTCACCACGAGTCACTTTGGGTTACTTGGAATCACCGAGATGAGTGAAAATCGCGATATTGCGGTTTGCGTGCGATTTTTGTAGAATTGCTCTATAACACCTATTGGCCACGTTGGTGTAAAAACTTTGCGCACCTAATAACGTTTTGCGGTGCGTGGAATTTTTTTTTTTTTGGATTTTTACGAATTTCGTGAACCAAAGTGACTTTAAGTGACCCATAGTCACTCGGGGTGAACCGCCTCGATGAGTTGTCACTTATGGAGTGATTACCTCCGGGATAAGCCGAAGAACAAGGAAAATATCCTTACAGCAATAAAATTTAAAAAATAGCACCAACCGCAAAACGTAATAAGGTGCAATAAGTTTTTGTGCCAAAGTGGCTTATAGGTTTTACCCCTCGTACTAACTGTACAATCGGTTGCGCTCTTTTATATAAATGCTGCGATATCTCAGTCGATTTAGTGTCCAATTTAAATGAAATCGAGCCATTTTGCATTATCCTTTTCATTTCTATTCACTCTTGGTCCCAATCCACTCTTTTTATAAACACTTTTGCATCAGACCACAATTTGACGGAACTAAAAACGAAGCAAAATTGTTGAAAAAAATGGAACAGAAAAAAGTAAAGAGAAGTTGAAGCGTGAAAGTGAAAAGTCAACTTTTTTCAACAAATTCCATATTTTTTCGATTTTTTCAACCTCAAAACGAAAAACCGAACAGTGGTCGGTCTCCAGGTACTAGTATTAATGTACGAAATTTGGTTCAGTGTACATAAGTCAAAATTTTTAAAACTAAAAAAATTTACGTATGAATTTTGACCAAATCCTTCTTATTTAGTTTTAAACAAATTTTTCAATTATGCACCAATTAATTTAATTTCTCATTTTTCTTTTCATATCTTAGCTATTTACTGCAGCAGCAACACATAATTGCTTACAGCACAAAAAGGATAAGTAACAACAACACTTGATGTCACCAAAATGGTACTACAAAGTAACACTGCAAAGATAACATTGAGTAAAACTCTATTGGAACAATCAGCTGTACTATGAGCAAAACATCATTAATCGTTGGAAATGATCCAATGCAGTATTTGCGATGGCAACATAAATTACTGCACAGTAAAATTGCGGTGCAAGCAACAAGCAAATTTTTTTCGTGCAGTGATGAAGATAATTTTTCCCAATATCAATGATAATTATTTTACAACAAGGTTTTGATTAATATCGAATTTTCAATACTACGAGTATTTAATGATTTTATGATTTAAGGAAGAAAAGTTTTATATGGAAATTTTAAGTACTCAAAATAAAATTAGTTCTTCCATTTATTTAAATAAGCTTGAAGATAAATCTAATAATGAATGAAGAGTACTTTTACAACAAATACATTTTTTCATTGAATTTTACGAAAGGTATTTATGTTGACTTTATAATATATGTAAGTATTCCCAATTTTAGTCTCATCTAGTAATAAGAAATCTATATATAATGAGCATTAAAGCTACAGAGACATCCGACAAAAAAAATTTGAAATCTAGAAGCTAACTTAAATAGGTAAGTCCGGAAGACAATGAAAAATATGAAAATATTCCAGGAATATGAAGGAAACTTATATCTAGTGATGTTTTGCTAGATATGAATCATTTCATACATCATTGCTTTGTCCAAAAAGTTTACGTATTTTTGTATTTAAATGTTAATTCAAAAATATCATTGTCGCATTAGACTATATAAGAGATTTATCTGCATAAAAAGTGAAATAAAAAAGCGCGATTTACTGTTTATATTATATATATTTACTCTTTTTTCTAAGCATTTTTTTTAATAATCTCAAAATCAAAACCTTTAAGAGAAATAATTTAACCCAAAGGCAAATTTTTTTCCTTTTTAAATGAAAAAAAAAAATAATTTTTTTTAAGCTAACCGCAATCATTTACATTCTAAGACATTTTTTCTTACTTAAATTCTTATCATATTAAAAAGTAAAGCGAAATAAAAAAAATCACTTAAAAACGACACCATAAATCTTCTTTTGTATCACCCTTGTCACAAACACACTTTTGATATCACGTCGCGTACAATAAAGAATTTATTTCAAAAAAATATCATATTATACACTATAAGGTCACCCTTCTATAGAACACGTTTACATTTAAATACATAGTAGTAGAGCTACCTACAGTGAGTGACATTAAGTATTTGACAACCAAAAATTGTTTTATTAAGATAAATGATATATTTTTATAAAATGCTCATAACACTTTTGCCTTTGAAATCTTATTATTTACCACATTGCTGCTTTCAACTTGGTTGCTGTTTCGTGTCATCGCTTTTACTGGACATTTGCTAACCTTACCATATTTTGCTAGATTTCCTCTGACTATGGAATGGCTGAAAATTAAATATTTGTGGAAAATTTTATAAATGCACTTAACAATAAGCACCTGCAAATTATGTACTCAAAATCATATTTTATTACAAAAAAAGGTTGCTCTACCCGTTTTGCTAATTGAATATTTCAAATATGATAGCAATAAAAAAGTTAATTCCACACAATTAAAATTCAGTTAAAAATAAAGTTTAATTTATTGATATTAAATTAAAATAATTAATGATTTTTTTTTGCGATTGAAAAAAAAAACGTTTAAAAATAATATGCAGCTTTTATATTTTTAGAATATTATTATAAAATAACTAGTTGGAGTGATGAAAAAATTAAATACCCTACATTATATAATTGAACGTTAATTTAATGGATTTTTTTAACCTTATGCTATATAGCTTTTTCCCGTTACTTGATACCGACAGTAAGTATATTAAAATTCATGTACATAGTCTTATAGCTATAACTACTAAGAGTACCAAGCTTTAAGTATTTTTACTGTGTAAGAGCTATCACGCCTCGTCTGTCAATGCTGCCCCTATTCACAAAGTGTTTGATACAGCAACTCTTATACAAGTGGCTTTCCGGAAGATCTACAATACAATATAAGTATATAGGGTAGCTATTATTTTTTCGCTTGATGAAAATCGTTTTCGAATCGCATTCGAAAGTGTTTTTATTAGGGAACCAAAATAACTATTATTTGGTTTTTTGTGATTGAAAAAATTGCCCAATTTTAAGGAGTATCTCCGGACCCTAGAAAGGACAGTTTTTGACGCATTTTCAGAAAATTTTTTTTGCTCCAATCAATTGGGAAAGTTCGAAAAATAATTTTGAACATCACTTAGATTGGCTCCGGACCTTGGAAAGTACCAAAATGGCCGAAAACGAAAACGGAGCCGCCCTAAGATATGTCTAAAAGCCATTGCCGACCATTTCTTATCGGTCGAAGCAAAAAAAAAATTTAGGGTGGTTAAAAAAATTTTTTATTGCACCCGGAAATGGCTATTTTCGGCCTTTCCCTATCGATTGGTGCAAAAAAAAAATTTATTTTGAACTACCCTAAAATTTTTTTTTGCTCCAGCCGATAAGCAATGGTCGGCAATTGCTTTTGAACATACCTTAGGGTGGCTCCGGACCTAGGAAAGCACCAAAAGGCTAGAAAACGGTACCGAAGCCAATCTAAGTGATGTCCAAAATTATTTTTCGAACTTTCCCAAAAGGACAAAAACAATTTTTTTGACAAAAAACTAGTTACGTCCCTGGTTTTTATACGATTGTAAGCAAATTCGTTACACAATATGCACACAACTTGTAGGGTACGTGCATAAATTAAAAAAAAAATTAATTAAAAATTTGAGCTGTATATTTAGCTGATTAAGCAGTCAACCAATTAATTGTAATAAGGCACGCTGCTTGGAATTATTTTTTTTTTTATAAAATATTGCATAAATTACCTTAGTTGAAATGTGTATATGAATTGCTTTAGATACTAAAGGGTGTGCCAAATATTAAAATTTATCATGAGAATAGTAAATAAAATATTATTTTATTTGAAAGATTTTGATTTCTTTGAAATATGATATTGGCCAAATATTTGCAACTGCTTCAGCGGCATGCATTAATCGTTTTATTCCAATTAAGAATGATATTCCGGCATATTTCTGAGGCAGCAAAAATTAACAGCTAAAGTCGAATTAAGAAAAATTAAGTTAAGGTTGAGTAAAGGTAATTTTTACCTTAATTCTGCACAAAATTTAATATAAAATTTTATGCATTTTTTTTTATATAGATAAGGGCCTTAATATTGACTAAATATGAAGGTGAATTTGTACTCAAAACTAAGGAGAAATTGGCCTTAACTCCATTTTTCATAACTCAACTTTAGCTGTTATTAGTTGTTGCCACAGAATTGCTCATTTATCCCACTAATATGCCTTAGTATTTTAGACTTTAGCTCCCGAATTATTGTTGGGCCCTTACTTTTGAAAAAAAACGTAAAATAAATAATTCCAAGCTTATCAAATCGCACGATCTCAGTGGCCAATTGACATCGCTCTTTCGCAGGAGCAGGAGTTATTGTGGCATTGACTGTGTAGCATATAGAGCAACATATCGTCCACAAAAGTATTATTCAATTTGGCGCAGAAAAAGTTATTTATAATGGTACGATAGCAGACATCGTTCACAGTAACAGTATAACCAGTTTCATTAAAAAAAATCAGATCCTTTAGCCCGAAAACCACAACAAACAGTGACACCCTAAGAATACATCGGTTTCTCGACAATATCTCTCTCAGATTTTCATCGGCCAAAAATGCACTGGGTTTTTTACGTACCCGTTGAGATGAAAATGGGACTCGTCGCTGAATTTTTTTTTTTTTTGAAAATGTGAATAGAATTTATTTTCCAGTCTCATAGTGAAACACTCAATGGCCTACCCTATCATAGTGGTCATTTCGGGATATTTTGAATTTTAATAGTTCAGAGAAATATGCATCATTATATAGAACACCATATATATTATATCAATGACTAATGAACACTTGCACTTAAATATATATAAAGTTATATACTTATATATATATATTTTTTTTTTTAATTTGATTTTAAATTTTTTATATCTAAATTCTAATTAAAATTAAAAATTAAAATATGCCAATTTCGGTACAAAAATTTTGCAATCTCTTAAACTTCATTAAAATCAAACAACAAACTTAGCAAAATGAATTTATTGCACCTTCGTAAGCTGGAACTTTAAAAGTTTTCAGTAGTAGCTCAACAAACGTTTGCACTATGCTACTACATATAAAATAAGGTATACGAAAATAAATATCAAGACTCATTTAATAGGAAAATTACCAATTATAAACCATTAACCAGTAAAACTTCAGAAATGTGAAAGTTTTTCTGCTTCAGTGCAGGAACTTCTTGATGGTCGGTTAAGTTGTTGGTATTTTTTCTATTTTACGTTTACTAGACAGTGCATTGTGAATTCCATCGTTAGATTGCAATGAATTGCATTGGGAATTTCGGTTGCCACTCGAAGTAAAAGTTAAGTCAAAAATTTTTCACAAAGTTTTACTAACAAAAATAAATGAAAAAACTTTGCTAAACAGAAAACTTGAAAACTCTTCGATTGAGGACAGTTTTGAACATAAAAGTTTTTAAAGTAAAGAAATGTAAAAATATTAGGTATGTTTGCAATACAACAACATAAGTACATGCATTTTGAAATAGGATAATAGCATCATGAGTTTAAAGCTAAAGAGTTTATGTACTGAAAATATTCTCAAATGTCAAAATTGTTAAAAAGTCTTAAGTCATTATAAGACAGCAATTTCATTAAACTATTTGAGGAGCTCCAAACTACTGTCATCGCTACCGCTCCTGAATATCAGGGGTTCTCTGTGAAATAAAAGTTTGTGGCACTGTAAATTATTAATTTGTAAACAGGATTGTAAGAACTTGAAGATACTCCAAAAAAGTTTACTGATACTTATTTTTTCACAATAACTATATGTACTCAATGAGTATTACTCACAATCTGTAGCAAAGCGTCACGACTTGGTAAATAGGATAACAAAAAAAAATTTATTAAAAAAGTAATTACAATTAAAAATGGGAAATGACCGAAGTTAGATTTTAGAAGTCAGGGAGGCGCTTATGATATATAATTTATGAAAACAAATATTATGTATTTATATATAAGTAGTAGACGAGCAGAACGGCACATGTCCATTTTTTTTAGTTTTTTGATGGAATCATGTTCGTTGCACTAAACTTCAAGTAATTTCAATGGCTATAACTTCAAAAAAGCAATTGATTTCATACTTTTTTTGATAGCAAAGAGAAGATTGTCCTCTCTTCTGTTCAGAGACATAATATATAAATAAAAAAAAATAAATATTACACATTATGCGAACAGTTTGATTTGATAATGAATTTGCGAAGTGTATTGCACCGATTGACTTCAAATCGGGCTAAAGTAACAAAAATCCCGAAGTATACTAGATGTTTCTATCGACTTTTTAGGAATGGCCTATTTCAAAGGTTTCATGCTTAAATTTTTGTGGAGCACAGCTTTCCTTCTATATATTTCTGTGTTTCGATATTTAAAAAAAAAATCAAATTTTCAAAAAAAAAACCACGAAAGTCATTAGGAAAATTTGCGCTCTCATCTGCAATTCCTCCACTCACACAATCGATTTATTTTCACGTTCCCCAAAATCAATTACACTATGGAAGAAACAAAAACAAATTACACAGACACTAACAGCGCTTCTTAAAGGCCTTCCTTGGTAAGTATAAGGCAGACCCTCTAAGACCGCTTGCCGTAGCAGAGCTCAGTGCAAGGCTCCTTCCCTTCTAATATGAAGCCTAATAGCATTTCTGCTGTCGAAGGCATATTATTATATTGATATTTTTATTTGCATGAAAATCTAGTTTTAAGAAGGCCTCATACAATCGCAACACTGCTATCAGACCTTCTCCGAGGCAGGACTTGCTCATTTGCCTGCTGGGTACTTGCGCAAGTAATTTCTTTTAAGCAAGTTTCTAACTTTTATAAATTCATATTAAATAGGAATATCGTGTCTGAGGGATAAAACCAAATAAATTTTGAACAAAATCAATCAAATCACTTTTTTTTGTAGTAGTGATGCGCGGACATCGATGAACATATGTATGTAACTATCATTTTATTTATAGAGATAATGTCAATTATCTTTACTTTACTTCGCATTATGAAAAAATATTTATTGCAGGATTTTCTTTAAAAATCTCACTTACGTATAAACTTAAATAAATGATTAATTTTTAAACTTAATTTACTCATAGCCTTCACTTAAGTTTAATCACAAGCGCGGATGACGTCCATTTCCACATTGTAACTATGGTAAAAATGATTTTTTTATATGAATTTAAATTTTGCAATTGATAAAAATTACTAGCAAAAAAGTTTCATTGAAAATGTACAAGTTCTGTAATTTAAACAACTTACTTACTTACTTGGGTGGCCATAACAACCCGTTACCGGGTTACGGCCGACCTCAAAAGCTCTCTCCAGGCGCCTCTGCTTCGCGCGCGCCTTCTCCAATCAGGCACACCAAGCGTGGATAGGGTTTCTTCGGCTTGGTCTTTCCATCGGAGGCATGGTCTTCCTCTCCGTCGTCGCCCAGCGGCTTCCGCATCAAACACCTTTTTCGCCGGAGCTTCTTCGTCCATACGCACAACATGTCCCAGCCAGCGCAGACGTAGGATAGTGATGCGCTTGACTATGTCGATGTCATTGTAGAGCTCGTACAGTTCATGGTTCATTCGAATACGGTAGTCGTCGCCGACGCGAACAGGACCGAAGATTTTGCGAAGAATTTTTCTCTCAAACACCCCAAGTGTGGCTGCATCGGTCTGCGACACAACCCATGCTTCTGCACCGTAGAGTAGCACGGGTAAGATGAGCGTCTTGTAGAGTGTCAGTTTTGTCGGGCGAGAGAGGTCTCTACTACTCAATTGCTTACTGAGACCGTAGTAACACCTATTAGCAAGAGTGAGTCTTCGCTTTATCTCCAAGCTGATATCGTTTTGAGTATTCACGGCGGTGCCAAGGTAGGTGAATTCCTTGACAACTTCGAAAGTATAGCTGTTCGCAGCAATGTTGGATCCAATGCGCCGCGTCTCCCTGCTTGTGGACAGCATATACTTTGTTTTGCCCTCGTTCACCGTCAAACCCACCTTCGCTGATTCTTTTTCGATAGCAGAAAATGCAGCAGTAACATCTCGCTTACAACGTCCAATGATATCAATATCATCGGCATATGCAAGGAGCTGGACACTTTTGTAGAAAATAGTGCCATTACGATGAACACTGGCTTTTCGCAACACCCCTTCTATCAAAAAGTTGAAGAGGTTGCAGGATAGTGGATCGCCTTGTCTGAAACCTCGTTCGGTATCAAATGGTTCGGAGAGGTCCGTTCCTACCCTGACGGAGCTGGATGTGTTGCTCAACGTCATTCTGCAAAGCCGCACTAGCTTCGCAGGTATACCGAACTCAGACATGGTGGCATACAGGCAATCCCGTATCGGGCTATCGAAAGCAGCCTTAAAATCGATAAAAAGATGATGGGTATCGATCTGTTTTTCGTGGGTTTTTTCCAGGATTTGACGTAGTGTGAAGATCTGGTCTATGGTGGACTTACCAGGTCTAAAGCCGCACTGATAAGGCCCAATCAGTGTGTTGGCGAACGGCTTAAGTCTTTCACACAGTACGGTCGACAGGACCTTGTATGAGATGGCAAGAAGACTGATTCCCCGGTAGTTTGCGCAAATTGTAGGGTCACCTTTCTTCAGTATAGGACAAAGGACACTGAGATTCCAATCGTCGGGTATGCTTTCTGCTAGCCATATTTTGCAGATGAGTTGATGCATGCACCCTATCAGCTCATCGCCACCGGTCTTGAACAATTCAGCAGGCAGGCCGTCAGCACCGGCCGCTTTGTTGTTCTTAAGTCGCTGTATCGCAACTCGTACCGCGTCATGGCTAGGTGGTGGTACGTCCACACCATCGTCGTTGATTGGTGGCATCGGGTTAGTTTCTCCAAAGGCGGGATTGGTGGAGTCATCGCCAGCAAGCAGCTTGGAAAAGTGTTCCCTCCATAATCAACAACTCAATATAAAATATACATAAATCAAAGCTGCATTATCTGTATGTTCACATCTTGGTTATATTGTTCGTTTATTGGAAAAATTCAGCTCATTGGTGTTTATTTATTGCTCCCCACTGAATTGAGTTAACATGCCAACTCAATTGGGGAGTAGTGATTCCGGTAGGAAGAACTGTAATAAGAGTAGGCGAATGCAAATATAGCCCATGTTAAAGGTCGCGCGAATTGACTCCAGCTGAGAACTTTCTTCTTTAGGTATTTGTGAAAGTTGAACACGAGAAAATTCTAACTAAATTCCTATTGATTTAATGTTTGGCGGAGACATGATTCAGGCTAGGGAAGTTGAATCCTTAAATATTAAAATGCTGATATTTAGAAATTTTATAAATATAAATTAAATATAATAAGTTTTAAACGATTGAACGATTGGAATTTTTTGCAATTTCTTTGTTGTTTTTTTTTTCCCAAATTTTTATATTTTGTTTAAAAAGTCTCATCATATGCATAAACACAATTCAATGACTTTTAATATTATATTGAAAACCTCACAAGCATTGCATTATTTTTGTACTATTTACTCTATCAAAAATTAAATTTATTCAACAGAAAGTGTTTAGATCTGAAATTAATTTAAGCAATACAAAATCTGTAGTATTATATATTTTGTTAAATTAATTTCAAAATTCCATTTAAATTTCTAACCACAGGAAACAAGAGCCAAAAAAAAAAATACGTTAGCGGAAGTTGTCGTCTTCCACATGATGTATTGTCTTTCAGTAAATTAAATTGCTCAAAGAATGTAAACAATATAACATTCGTTGAATGTTGAATACCAGACCACTATGAAACAATAAAGTTTTGAATTTGTATGTTACATGTTGAGATCAAAAAAGAAAGAGACAAGAGTATACAATCAAAAGAAAAAAAATTAAAAATATTCAAAAACAAAGCAACGTCAAACCGACAACTGGACCAATTGGAGTATCTTAAACTACACCGTAAAAAATACAACGAAGCCAAGTAAATTTATAACTTAAGTTTTTTAGACTTGGAAGTTGTTTACTAATGTACATAATCTATTTAGTACATATTTAAGTAATAATTTTTTACCAATATTAGCGCCACTTGGGATTAAATATTCCAGAAACATACGAAAAATTAAAATTTTTGTGTTTAAAAAAAAAATCTGAGCTGCATTTAAGAATTTTCAGTGTAGATTTAGCATCTGGCCACCTTATATAATGTATATATGTATATCTGCCATATAGTTTGTTTAATTGCGGTAAAGCGTTAAACAGAGCGCAAGCATCAACATTAGTGAGAGCTAGCAGGACAATAAAGCTTTCAGCAAATGCGGTTACTGACTTGTTGGCTCTAACAACAGCTGCTGCATTAGTAACCAGCATTTGTTGCAGAAATAAAGACACATATTGTAGCCGTAGTCATCATTAATGTCACTCTTGTCATGAGTCAACTACTCTTACCATCCTTACCTTTTTCATTATTTTGTGTATGTCTACTGTTAGACTGCTCTGATAGAAAATAGAATAATTGTTGTGCATAGTGCAATTAGAGTTTTATATAAAAAATGTTTGAGTAAATCGAGTGGTAATGGATTTAAATATGAGCTTCCTTAAAGTATAAATTTAAAAAGTATTTGTTATAAATAGCCCAACAAAACATTTCTATAATTCTGTAACTCCTTACTTAGAATTCGATTTTCTAACGCATTACGTAGACGACATTTCAATAAATGGGAAGTGAAAAAGTTGTCGAAGGCAAATCAAATACCAGTCCTTGACGCGTTTGCCAGAAGCATGCATCATGGCTTTGCTCCAAATATGATAAACAATTGCACTCAAAGTTCAACAACGCATTTCGTAATTTATAAAATTTATTCTGTCCACATGCGTAGAGAATCGATATCATCAACATTATTCGATAAAGCATTTATTCACCGTACAAAAACTTTTTTAATTCATTCTGGTAATACTGAATTTTTAGATATTGATTGTACTCGACCACTCACGATTGGATGTGGGCTGGAAAAATAACAGATCCAAATAATATTTGGATTGGCAATAATTATTTTTAGGTGATTGCAAAAACTTTTACCATACTTTCAAAAAAAACAAACGCGAAAATGCCTCCGATCCAAAGAGTGAAAGAACAATTAAATAACATCGAACAAAAATCCAAACGGACGTATTAGCTATGCGCCGGACCGATGCCACTTTTTGGCTCACATGGACAAAATACCAAATTTCCTGGTTGAAAAATCGACTGCTGGGACTTCATGGGTTAAACTAATCGGCAGCACAATTTATGAATGACTTTGAGTGTGGTATCATACTTAAGTAGCTATCGAAATGTCTTCCTTTAATTGGTTTCTAAATGAAAACTGTGAATTTGTAGAGTTACTGAAGATATAGATGGGAACTCTGGTTTCTAAAATCCTGTAGATGATGAAATGAAAATCTGAAATAAAATCTCAAACTAGCTCAAAGTTAGGGATTTTATATGAGAAATAGAAATAATACACAATTGTTGGGATTTAAAATTAGCCTTTTTATTATATTCTCCTTGATCTTACATTGTTGAACGTTATTTGCCAAGTAGCCTTTAAGTCACACTTATTGACCTAAGGACATAAAAAATATCAAGAGGTTTTCGGTAATACCAACATATTGAATAAATACATTCAAAACTGTTTATGATCTATAAAGCAAAATTATTTTCTAAAAAAAAAGTGCCATCTGGCCTATGGAAAAACTTTTCCGTATAATTATTTTGTATTTTGTTTCAAAGGTTTCTTTAAAGAACATAGATTTTTACCCAATACTCAATATCATAGTTTATATCTCAGTGGCGCTAGAATTCAAAATATATTACTATGCACTCCCCATTGCACATTATAGCAACTCACATACATATGTACATACATACATGTGTACATACATACATATATATGTATGTACATAAGGCAGTCCACCGTTGTGAAAAATATGAAAAAAGCTCCGAATGTTTGCTCCAAGACATACTTATCTAGTGTAGTGTGATTTATAAGAATATGACTTGTTAAATCCTTTTTATGACTGCGGAAAGTTTTTTGTGCACATAAAAAGGATTTAGCCAAGACTGTTAGCAACTTTGTTTAACACATACACATACATACATACATAGGTAGGTGCTTGTACTCGTATATGAAAAATTTTACTAAAATTCAGTCAAAAAAATGTTTGGTAACTGAAAGTGAAATATTTTGAATATAAAATTAAAGAGCATCTGAGACTGTCAAACAAAGTTATGCAAGTAAGGTATGAAATTATATAAAGGGGAGAAGAAAAAAAAGTTGCTACTTTAATTAAGTATTACGTTGCTAGTGACAAACAATTTAATCAATAATAAACATAAACATTTACTGACGTATTTGACATAGTTTTGCTGAAGAATGATGCAGCCAAATGCTTTCTTCTTACGAGTAAATGAAATATGTGTGAAGGTTTCATGTACGAAATCAAAAAAAAAAAAAGCTATGCCAACAAAACTGATTAGGAATCTGTGTTAGACACAATGAAGAATTTTTGTACAAAACATCAAAAAAAAAACTCTAGAAAAATTATATCATAAACACAATTTTAATGCAAAGGACAGGCAACAGATTTATATACAAATGTATGTACAAATATCTTGGTAAGTGTAATGAGAAACCTAACAGGAAATTTTAATTATTTTGTCGGATCTGTCTCTGATATATTGTGTAGCAAGTATATAGGTACGTTTGCATAACACTCGGTCTTACATGAAATTAATATCAACTTATTTTGTTTTATTTTTGAAATATTATTTTATGTTATACGATAATAAAATGCAATTAATTTTCTCAATGGGAATGTTATATAGCTGCAGGACACTGACAACACACAAAAGCAGTAATGCTTGCATTTGCATGCAGCTATGTAAATCTGATATGCTTTTGTCTTGCCTGTCATATAAATATGACCGAAAAACATAAAAATGCACACATTTCCCCCATTGTTCATATGATAATAGGCGTAGTAAATCTCAAAAAATAAAACAAAAGATTAATGTTGTTGTGTGTAAAAAATTAAAATGTTTTTTTGTTTTTTTTGTTTTGAATTCCTTGCAGTTATCAAATATCAGGAACTGTAATGGAACGATGTTTTTGTAAATAACAAAATTTTGACTTCCTTAAATAAATAAATGTAAAAAATTTGAAATTATTACCTTTTTTATATAAATTTTTGAAGTGAGAACTTCTTTAGGCACGTTGTGCGGGTGAGGAAAAATGTATAAACTGGCGACAGGACACCGACATTCATGACGTCACAATGACAATATTTTTAAAATTATGTAGCATGCTTTAAGGGTATGTTGATAGATCAGTAGCCAAGACAACAACCATGTGATGACGTCATGGTTGTTGTCTTGGTTGTTAGTATATAGTAATTTTAGAAATTTGCTGCGTGCTTTTGGGCGTATGCATAAATTGAGTTACGACACAGGATGACACTGGATTTTAAAAGCTGAAAACTCGACATTAGCTTTCCTCCACGTCATCACCGACACAGGATGGCACTGGATTTTAAAAGCTGAAAACTTGACATTAGCTTTCCTCCATTTTTTTTTTCTTTACTGGTGTGAAAGAGACAGCCATGAGTTGCTTGGTGTGGTGAAAATTATTCCATAAACATTACAAAACATCATGAAAACAAATTTCAATTATATTATTTTAAGTTCTCACTTCTGTCGGCACTCCCAGAGTGCAACCCTCCGTTTTTCTTCATTTCATTTTGTTTTAAATTTTATTAGAAAAAAGACCGTCATCATATCATATTCAAAAAGCCGGTTGTTGTGTATGATCTTATTGTATAAGTTCTAAGAGGGAACATTAGTGCAAAAAACTGTTTAATTTCAAAACAGTAAATTCGCCCTCTAAAATATATATTTCAATTTTTGATTTAATACATTTACACAAAACCCAAATGCCATCACTGATACCAAATTTGATTGCTTCGATATTTTTGTGGCGATACCTGAAGAACAAGGTTTATGCAAACAAACCAGAAATCTTTGAGCAACTCAAACTAAAAATTCAAGATGTAATTAATTAAATAATAGGT
Organism: Meiosimyza platycephala; assembly: GCA_963662105.1. Classification (NCBI taxonomy): domain Eukaryota; kingdom Metazoa; phylum Arthropoda; class Insecta; order Diptera; family Lauxaniidae; genus Meiosimyza; species Meiosimyza platycephala. The sequence goes on from OY759210.1 coordinate 89,243,831, forward strand.
CAACATAAAATCCATTCTCTTTCATTTAAACAAAATATATAATCAAACAGAGTAGTGTACCTTCTCGGCGGACGCCCTGGAGTTCGTACTGTGATACTGTTTACGTTGAAAGTCTCTGATCTTAAAATTTTGTAATTAACATTGCATTTGTATTAAGAACTATTTGTTATCAAGCCTTATTATAATATATATATATATATATTAATATCAAGTATTGCATCAAAATTTCAAGGTACTTGGTTTTGAAGACAGCTATTGCCAGCTTAAGTGTTCGAGTACAAAAACTTAAAGTCAGTTCCACTGGCGTAACTACACTATCGGAAAGAGGGCATAATCAAGAAATAAACGAAAAGTAGGTCGAACCTTACCACCGCATGCAGAACGTCTCGAAACATGTGACCTAAACTGAATCTGGGAAGGATGCAAACTATCTTAAGATTGCTTAGAGTAGAGATAAGGACTGTTGTAGGAGTACTGACGGACACTGTGATATTGGCCCTATGGCCGCCAAATATGATTCTTTCAGAGTTCTTTTTTCAGGAGTTGCGGTGATGAAGCAGAGGATGAGACGGTTAAACACACGTTCAGCGAATGCTCAGGGCTAATGGAGGAACGAACCAAATATTTTGGTTCTGCTTTTTTTGTTGTTCATGAGGTACTAGCCGAGTTGAAACTCACTAGCATACTCAACTTCACCAAAGCTTCTGGGTGGTTCGCCCCCATTCAATAAGACAATTTAAGGAGAGGAATATTTTTTATATAGGGTGGGTGTCAGAATGGGCAAACAAACTCCGAGTGCATCTTGTTACATACAAGCAACCTTTTAACCTAAGAAAGATAGTTTCAAAGATTCAAAAGTGGTGATTTCGATGTCAAGGATAAAGAACACTCTGGAGCTACGAAAAGGTACGAAGACGCCGAAATGCGAGCATTATTGGACGAAGACGATTCCCAAACGCAAAAATAACTCGCAGAGCAGTTGAATAAGAGACAGTCTGCCGTTTCCAAACGTTTACGAGATATGGCAGCTGGAAAGGCGCCAAAACACATATGAAATTTTGCTCGCAACTTCAAAAAAAGGTGTTATTGCATCGAAGACCGGTTCGTGAATGTGGCAAAAGCGAGGGCGCATATTTTGAATAAACGATTCTTCCTTTAACTCTTCAAACAAAGGTGTGTTTTTTTTAAGAAAAAAACGACATTCCTTAGTTATACACCTGGTATATTTTGATATAAAGTTATAAAGTTTTGGGCGATTTTGTTAGAGAGCTATTCAAGACTCAATAAAGCATTAAATAATATTCTCAGCAATGCTTATGACTCTACAAAGCGTGACATTTAATGATCCTTCAGCAAGTTTCTGAAAACAGCGCTTACTCTGATTTTTTTCCGGAAGAAGTAGATCTTAAAAGTAGACAAACAGAAGTATGTCCAATTAGTACCAGCGACAGTTTCTTAATAGGTGAGTCCATCATAGAAGAAGTGAATTGATTTACTTACTTAGGCAGAGAAAAAACATGTAGCTGCGGTACTAAACATACACATGCTAGAATCAACAAAGCGAATGGTACTTTTGCTTCGTAATGTCAGACAGTCTTTCTCTCTGACAGCGACACCAAACATCAAGAAGTTTAGGCAAATAGTTTAACACCAAAAAGTTGTTAAGCAAAAAAAAATTAATCAATAATTCTAAGTAACATGAGGTGTTCATTTTTTTGAAAGCCTCAAGAAGAATGTCCATAATCATTTTAATATCTATGTAAGTATATATTTCTCAGTAAAAGATTTAAAAATATATTTACAAACTTAAGTATTTTGCGTGCAAAATTCGTTGTTTCAAAATATATAAAAGTTTCCGAAACATAAAAATAAATTATATGAAAACACATTCTTTGGGCCATATAATTGAACATGACTGCTTAATGCATAACTTAATATGAGCCTACACGTGCAAGTACTTACATGCAATTAGAGTTCCATTAACAATTTTTCACATATGCACTCACACGTTGGCTACTACATACTAATGGCTAGAATATTTTTGAAAAATTACAAAGATAATATGAATTCTCTATTTGCAAGCAAGTACTTGAAGGTGTGTATGTATGCGGTGTGTAAGTAAGTTGTTTAAATAAAATAACTTAATACACTTAGACGCAAGCAAAGAGGCTTAAAATTTCTAAAACATTTACAATTTTTTATATAATAAAAGTTGCCAAACTACAAAATTACACAAGCTTTAAGTTTACTTAAGCCTTTGCAAGCAATATTAATAGAAATATTATTATATAAATTTATTTTAAGCTCTTAGAATAGTACTACAAAAATACTAATAAAATCTTTCTCCATTACCATTAATAATCCAATATGAGATATTTTATAACTCACAACTGCAAATGCAAAATCCACTTTATTTGCTTTTGATTGAATTTTATTGCTTAATCAATAAAGATTTTATATGTTGCTCTTCTATTGCAACATGCATACATATGTAAGTATGTGTATGTGTGTAACTGAAGCCAATTGGCTTTCTATATATCCTAATTGTTCGTTTGCATTTTACTTTTAATTGCTATTTACTTTTATGGTTTGTTTTACTCTACGAGTTTCTAGTGTGAATAAATATGCTATTGGTTGGAGTGCTTTTGACCATTGCTGGCACTGAACTAAACAAAAAAAAAAAAAAACACTTTAAGGCAAGGCCGGTCTTATATTTGTTTGAAGCTTAGGCCCAAAATATTCGCTACCGCCGCAGAAAAAAAATTTGGATACATACGGTAGTCTTAATGAGTAGGAGTTTTTGTATATGAGACGCGCCTCTTTTTTTTTCTGTCGACTAAAAAGTACAATTGTGTACTAAATACAGCTGACTTAAATTTTTTCTCATTTTAGCCCCTACCGTACTATGTAATAACTCTCGATATCAAAATGATGAGGAAAAAAAAACCTTAAATCCAAACAGAGCTAAGTTATGTCAATTTGAAATTTGCTTCCACCTTAAATCTTCAGCTGTATTTCGTTGTACAATATACCAAGTCCAGCCCTGTAATAATGCACAATTAAAGTTAAGGCAAAGCACTTATTCCAAACGAATTGCAATGGCGTTTTCACTCGACTTTTCTGATTTAGTAATAATTTTTCTTGTGAGCTTGTGTTGATAAAAAAAGTAAACCATGCGATATTTTTCTCCAGAAACTTTTTCGCGAGTTACTGCACTAAAACCGGCGAGATTTTATTTCGCCAAATTTTTGTATCTTTTTAGAAACAAATATTATAAGAACTCAGGTAGCATTGAAGGTCAAGAACTACAATCTTTCAAACGACCGCATATAAAATTTATTAAACTTAGATTTATTCTTATAATTTTGATTTTCAATGCAATGGAAAAAGAACAATATCTACTCAAAATTCGCATTATATTTTTGGCTGGAAAACGTGCAGGTTGAACGTGCTGTTTATAGAGACATGGAAAATAGTATAACAACCTAAGAAATTGTTTCAACGAATTTATACGTGGCCAGCTAACCCGGTAGACGTGCTTAGAGAGGAAATGGATTTTGTCAGGCAAATATGTTCCAAAGAACGTAAAAATGGTCACATGGGCTAGAAAGATCTTGACTTCGATTTTTGGACTTTGAATGATTTGACGTATAAACTTTACTTGCGAATATAGTGAGGGATATAACAAAAAATCTGAGATCGAATGAAATTACTGCAAACCAAACCTTAAGCAGAGCTACATAAAACTCTATTGAAAAGATTAATATTGCTGCACAGTAGACAAAAGTGCTGAAAGGCTGGACAGCTGCAAAGAAAGTGCGCGAGAGATTCAATCTCGCTTACATTCAAGCAGTAAGAATTGAATGGGATATTTTATCTTTCAGCATGTTTGCTGATTGCCCAGTGTCCAGTGCAGGCCGCAGTGATTGGTGCGATGGCAAACCGACTCCTAGAAAATAAGTAGGTGGTTCTGAGCTTCTTATAAGAGAGACAGACTGATCTGACTATATTACTTTTTTTTTAAGACTTCTAGTGGTTTCCGGCTACAGACAGAAAATGCGAGAAAATAATTTTCTTAACTTAACCGCTGGGAATATAAACTCCTTTCTGAGCGGTTTTATTAAGAGAGGAACCACGCCTAGCTAGTTCCTCAGCTTTTTCATTTCCCTCAATGTTCCTGTGACCTGGAACCCATATGAGAGTAATGTCAAATTGTCGTCCTAGCCTGATCAGTTCTTTCCTGCATTGTTCTACTAGCTTCGATTTTATATGTGCCGCGCTCAACGCTTTGATAGTGGCTTGGTTATCCGAGAGAGTTGCTATCTTTTTCTCTAAATTAATACAACCCACTAATTTGCAGGCTACAAGATTGGCAAAAACTTCAGCCAGGAAATTGCTAGCTGATTCAGGTAGATGGAAAGATTGAGAGATTTCTGGCTCTTTACAGTAGACTCCTGCGCCTACTCCAGAGTCCATCTAAGAACTAAGAAAGCTCATTCCACAATTACTTATGTAAACAGAAATAACATAATAACCAGACCATCGTTCTGCTAACGTAAGATATAACATATCAAAATCTTTCTCAACTTGAATTTTTTTCTCCACTTAAACTTTCATTTAATTTTCCGATTAAAGTTTTCTTTGCTTACCACTTCAGCATAAGGTACGCACATTCATTTGAAAGCGAAAATAATTGCTACCTCTTTGGCTTTTAGTAAATTAATTAACTTTTTTTCTTTCACTTTTCAATTAGGGTAATTCATTTTTATGCTGACGTGTTAAAGCAGAAAACCAAGACGACACGTCAACTATAGCAGAGTTGACGACAACTGACACGGGTCAGCACATTGCTGATATATAAAGGATGCTTTTGTATGAGTTCCGTCTTTACCTTTAACATGACTGCTTGTTGTGAATATAAACAAAAAAAATCCTTTCAGGAAGTTTCAATTTGCTTTTTCTGGCGTTAGCATCAGCAAAATCAATAGCAGCAAAAGTTCCATAAAAGGTTCTTACATAGTTGAAATGAAAGTATCACAATATCATTGAATTTACCATAAAAATATCTACTTTTTTCAGGGATAAAAATGTCAAGGTTATTTAATGGACACGCTGACAGCTAAAGGATTAAAACATTACCTGAGATTTCGTTATTGATTACTGAAAAAAAAAGACGTTAATTTATAGTAAATTTTTGTTGTATTGAAATATATTTGCTTTTGCTATTTGACGTGTAAATAAAGTTGGGGAATTTTGCTTTTTTTTGTAATTTCTTTGTTGTTGCTGGTTTGCTTTAATGTGTATTTGTCGCTTTTACCACGTGCTTAAAAATTTTCTGGTATTCGGAAGTCTTCGGGCTCTGATTTCAGAAAGATTTTTCGATATATTTTAATAAATTTAAAGAATAAAATAGGTAAATACAGAGAAAGTTCATCGCTTAGGAAATGTTGTTTAGGCTTTTAACAACAATTTATCGTATGAAGTATAAAGACACGTCCTGCACTGTGTTATCCTTGAAGAGGATTGGCAAAGTACCTTTCTGAGGTCTCTAAAGCATATCTTATAGTTACTTTAAAAAAAGTGCTTTGTGTAGAGTTCCATAAAAGATACATCTTTGAAAGAATAAAAGAACAAAGAATATTATAAATAAATAAATAAAATAAATAAAATAAATAAAATAAATAAAATAAATAAAATAAATAAAATAAATAAAATAAATAAAATAAATAAAATAAATAAAATAAATAAAATAAATAAAATAAATAAAATAAATAAAATAAATAAAATAAATAAAATAAATAAAATAAATAAAATAAATAAAATAAATAAAATAAATAAAATAAATAAAATAAATAAAATAAATAAAATAAATAAAATAAATAAAATAAATAAAATAAATAAAATAAATAAAATAAATAAAATAAATAAAATAAATAAAATAAATAAAATAAATAAAATAAATAAAATAAATAAAATAAATAAAATAAATAAAATAAATAAAATAAATAAAATAAATAAAATAAATAAAATAAATAAAATAAATAAAATAAATAAAATAAATAAAATAAATAAAATAAATAAAATAAATAAAATAAATAAAATAAATAAAATAAATAAAATAAATAAAATAAATAAAATAAATAAAATAAATAAAATAAATAAAATAAATAAAATAAATAAAATAAATAAAATAAATAAAATAAATAAAATAAATAAAATAAATAAAATAAATAAAATAAATAAAATAAATAAAATAAATAAAATAAATAAAATAAATAAAATAAATAAAATAAATAAAATAAATAAAATAAATAAAATAAATAAAATAAATAAAATAAATAAAATAAATAAAATAAATAAAATAAATAAAATAAATAAAATAAATAAAATAAATAAAATAAATAAAATAAATAAAATAAATAAAATAAATAAAATAAATAAAATAAATAAAATAAATAAAATAAATAAAATAAATAAAATAAATAAAATAAATAAAATAAATAAAATAAATAAAATAAATAAAATAAATAAAATAAATAAAATAAATAAAATAAATAAAATAAATAAAATAAATAAAATAAATAAAATAAATAAAATAAATAAAATAAATAAAACAAATAAAATAAATAAAATAAATAAAATAAATAAAATAAATAAAATAAATAAAATAAATAAAATAAATAAAATAAATAAAATAAATAAAATAAATAAAATAAATAAAATAAATAAAATAAATAAAATAAATAAAATAAATAAAATAAATAAAATAAATGAAATAAATAAAATAAATAAAATAAATAAAATAAATAAAATAAATAAAATAAATAAAACAAATAAAATAAATAAAATAAATAAAATAAATAAAATAAATAAAATAAATAAAATAAATAAAATAAATAAAATAAATGAAATAAATAAAATAAATAAAATAAATAAAACAAATAAAATAAATAAAATAAATAACATGAATAAAATAAATAAATTAAATAAATTAAATAAATAAATAAATTTCATATTTACTTACGTTTTCTGCTCCGGTCTCGAACCCATCCATAGTCCTTCACGCTTACCAATAGGCCTTCTGTAATGTATTATATTACACCTTTGAGGCAAATCATATTTTCCACATTTGTCTTGGTAAAGTGCTTTAAAGAGACAAAAATTGGACAGTATACAGACATTAGACGGCATGTCTTTCAAGCGATTTTTATGTCTACACTATAAATATGCATACGAGGCAAGCCACGTCACGTCTTTATAATTATTTTATTAAGTAAAGTATAAAGACACAAACGTGATATGCTTCTTAATGTTTATACAATCAGCCTACTAACAGCTTTTTAATACATATTAAAGACATATTTACGTGCTTCCTTATTATAGTTTTAAATTTTGCTCTAGCAAGTTATCATAAGACCAAACTTTGCTACAAGGGCAAAGTATCTTTTTAATAACGATATAAAGCTATTTTAGCGGCATCACTGGATTTTTGTCTCGATATCATCACCGTTTGTTACTAGTGAACTTTACCTCGTCCTTTCAGTTTTGAATGCATGCAAATTTTGTAACTCTGAAAGTATCGGCCTGGACACTTGCCAACTTTTCCCATATAAATTTGGCCCAAGAAAAAATTATGCGAAACTCGAAATATATCGTCTTTCAAATAGAGCTGGTGATAGATTTGTTTTATCCTCAGCTAACAACATGTGTCATATGCTTATATTTTAACTAATGTGAACTCTTAACCAAGTAGCAGCATATTATTCAATGCACATTGACTAACACCAGAGTTTTCTTCATAAATCCAAATAAATTGAAATTGAGCTTAAACTGCAACACTCTTTTAATTTATATAACTGAATACTCAACTCTCAGAGCTTACGATATTTTATTTTGTTGCAACACTTAAGAAGCAATCAATCATATGCGGTGTCAGCTGCAGTTTCAGCAATAGCGTCTTAAAAATAATTTTGAGTAATTGAAATTTCCTTAGCATACTATTTACATGTATATTTCCTAAAGCTTGCAAAATTAATTGCGGCAGCTTAAGTGTAACACTTAGCAAAGAGTATTTTCACAAAGCCCGAAGAAGCTTTTTGCGCGGTGACAACACAGTAAACTTTCGTAGGAACACAATACGCAAAACCAACAATATGCCAACCAAGTGTTACAAATGCAAAGCACTTATTGTACTACAAGCATTTTAACAAGCTATTATGATACCACTGTTACAACCATTCATTACTTATAGCTGTTTCCGCTTCCGTTTCCATTTCAATGCTTTCTATTGTTGTAATATGTTTTGCCTTATTTGCATAGTTTCGAGGTACTAAATAATATGGTTTACACACAAAAATTTTACCAAATGTTTTTGCAATATTTGTGCATGTAAGAAATCTATAGTTGGTAAGCTTAGTTCTATGTGTAGTTAAGGAAGTTAAGGAAAGTGTAGCCGGCATATAATATGAAAAGAGATCAGTATTCTGACTAAAAGTTTCTTAGCACAACGTTTTTGACTGAGATAAGATCTAAGCAATAATATGATATGAAATAATTTTGGCATTTGACATTTCCATCTACTTCCAAGGTGGTTACTTACTTTTACACTTAATTTTTTTTTTTTGATCAGTAAGCATTATTCAATAAAGAAAACAATTGTTACTAGCGTACACTGTCCTATTATAGTTAATAGGTTTTGTTTTCTGTTTGGTCTTTGTTGGCTCACTTTGCTAGAGTTTGTTGCCTTTCATATCTATATCATATATCACGAATCAAGAAAAGTCGTTTTATATTAAATGACTTCAGACTTTTATAGGATATCTATTAGTGAGTGGTAGATAATATTTCTAAGCCACTCCGCATAATTTACTAAATAAATTTTATAAGAAGGAAATAAATATAATATCGTCTATGTATTGCCAAAATCAAATTTTTTGATCCAGGAAGTTAACCAATTATTGTCAAAATCATTGGAATCGGGGCATGAATTCTGCATTAGCAAAGAAAATCTTGGAGTCTCCTGAACTCAGGAGCAAATAATATAACTAACTTCAATTATGTTTTTCAGACTGTAGAGTACAAATACCAAAATCATTTAGTGAGTAGTGATGAAAATTTAAATTTAATGTAAGAGCTTTCAATTCAAGCGCTCTATCATAAATAAATTAATACACCATCTATGCCAATATTACTTTTCTGAGTGAAAATTATTATTCAACAAAATATAAGTGATATATATATTTAAAATCTTATAGAAATCTTAGCACATCTTCACTCTTTCTACAAAAAGAAAAAAGTGTCTGGGTCCTAAGTGTTAGCACTGACTACATGGTACCAACTTTATTCATTGATAAGAAATTTTTGGCCACGTTTCCTGCAAGAGAAAGCTGGAAAGCAAAAGGCGAGGATTCTACAGATGCAATAAACATCTACACAGATGACTCTAAAATAAATGAAAGAGTAGTTTTGGTGCTTTGTATACACTAAGTGAGGTGAATTCAGTAGTCCCTTCAGTGGATACTTGGGCCTTGCGATATTGTAGAAAATGCAAAGGCACGCTTACTAGAGTTAACGAAACAGATGTTAACGATTCCTACCGAGCTGGCACCACACATTTCGGTGTCGCAATAAACAAAAATATTATATTTCTTCAGAATTTACAGCAGCAAAATGCTGACCAAGCGTCTGCTACACATCCGTAGTACGATTTGCTTTGAGTATCATATCACTTTGATATGGTACGAATAAAAAAAACAAAGAAAATAAAACAAAAAGAAAATTATTAAAAGTCACTCAATATATTCTTCAGAAAGAACAGATTCAATCTAACTTCAGTAGAGTTAAGTTTTGTTTTAAATTTAGCTTGTAAAATTAGTTTAAAAATAAAAAAATAAATAAAAATAAATAGTAATTAATATAAAGTTAACTGGCGCCCAACTAAAACAAAAAGGACACAAAATCTTTTGGAGCTTATCAGCCCTTAGGAGCCACAGCATTAACGATTTTCAACGAACCTGAGTCACCGTCAACCAGCGGACAAAAAGGATTATTCGAAGGAATCGGTGTGGAGTCCAACAAAGAATGTTACTTCTAATGTAAGGAAAAATACAATTTTTTATTTCTTAAGAGTGAAAATTTAGAATTTAAGTAATTTCAATAAAAAAAATATAAGAAAAATTTGAATTTAAGTGAACTATCCAAATGAAAAAGAATAATTAAGAATTTTTAAGTGAAACTAAAAACTAGAGTTAAATTTAATTAAATTTTTAAATTGAGTAAAAGTGCTTCAAATAGCAATAAATTTTTAAGTGATTTTAGCAATGTGAATTGTTTAACAACTGAACTTAAATTAAACGTCCTTGATTAAATTTTTCAAATATAGAATTGCCCTAGTGATCATCTGGTTTAAATCGAATCGGAATCAAAGTTTTGAATTTAGTTAAAAAGAACAAAGAGCAATATGGCTAATCAAAACAATTTATTGCGGCCACCCATCCTAAACCCCAATCCTCCTGTTCCTCAGCAAAACCCTAATCCGCCTGTAGGAAATCCTCAACAACCCCAAGATCAACCACCTCAAAATCAACAACCACAACCTTTAATAATGTCTCAAGAATTACAACAAGCTATAGCAAGTATAGCATTTGCAACCTTACAAAGAGAAGGTAGACAATTAGTTTCGTCAATAATAAACCCAAACGCAGACCAATTTAGCGGCGTTGATCAAATTATTGATGTAGAGCATAGAGGAAATATGGGAGACTTAGACAAAATACCAGACATTGTCCGAGGCCTTAGGGGATTCGCAGGAAATGAAGGTGAATTCACCTCATGGAAAAAAAGCGTTGAACGAGTTCTACAACTATATGAACCAATTAGGGGGACAAATAAATACTATGGAATACTGAACGAAATTAGAAACAAAATCACAGGACAGGCAGACAATGTGCTAGAATCGTATAACACTCCATTAAATTGGAACTGTATTATAAGATGTTTGATTACCCACTACGCAGACAAGAGAGACGTCACAACTTTGGAATATCAAATGACATCTCTTGTCCAAAATAGGCAAACTGTGCAGGAATTCTACCAGCAAGTTTATTCATGCCTATCTCTTATTTTAAATAAACTCGCGTCCCTTGAAGTAGGTACCGAAGCTATGAATATTTTATCAAAGACTTATAGAGACAAAGCCCTCGACACTTTCATTAGAGGTCTCAACGGAGACATGCCCAGACTTTTAGGAATGAGAGAGCCTGCAGATTTACCTCAAGCTCTTTATTTGTGCCAAAAATTAGAAAATCAAGATTTTAGAGCGAATTACGCCCACAATGTAAACACTAACACAAAGAAATACAACACACCTTCTCAACCACCATTACCCCCACGACGTAGCCACCAAATCCAACGCACACCATTCTACCCACAACTCACATATTTCCCACAAAATTCTATTCCAAACCAACATTATCCAGTTAACCAAATCCAACGCACACCATTTTATCCACAACTCACATATTTCCCACAAAATTCTATTCCAAACCAACGTTATCCAGTTAACCCAATCCAACAATACCATTATCCCAATTTTATACCACAACAAATAAGACAAAATTATGCTTATAACCAACCACCACCACGTCCTTTTGCACCCAAACCTCTACCTAGACCCGAACCTATGGAAATTGACCAAACTATTAAAACCCGAAATGTTAACTATATGAACAATCCAAGACCTAATCAATTTCAAGGGAAAAGGCCTTTACAACCTACGCAACATTTTCAGCAACAACCGAAGTTGCAAAGGAATTTCCATGTTTATCCACAACATCCACTCCCAATTCCAAACAATTACATTTATGAACAAACCACACAAAATAACTTTCAAACTCAACAACAGCATCCATCAAATCTGGTGGATAATAACAACGATCAAATTCATCATGTCGAAACAAATTCAGAATATCCACCGCAATTGGCAAATACCAATAATTTTTATGAACAAAATTTAGAAAGTTATATGAGAGAAATTCCAGAGCAAGTTGTGCAACAAGTTCAGGAAGTCCAACAATTGCAAACAGAAGAATATACAGATATACATTTTTTAGGTTAAACCAATCATCATTACCCTTTATAAAATGCAAGCTAGATAACGGAAATATTATAAAGATACTAATAGACACAGGTTCCAACAAGAACTACATTCAGACAAATTTAATAAAAAACCCAAAGGAAAATGATGAAATATTTTTTGCCAACTCAATAGGAGGGCCAATTCAAATCTCACATCATGTTTATGCAAATCTTTTCGGTGAACCTAGCACTCCAATTAAATTCTTTTTACTCCCAACACTTAAATCCTTCCATGCAATAATAGGAAATGACAGCCTTAAGCAATTATCCGCAATTATATACACCGAATATAATTATATGCTTATTAAAAATGGTAGAAAAATTAAAATACATCAACAGATTTCACAAGATGTTAATAATATTTCTATCAAAACGGATCATATGACGGAAAAACAAAAAGAATCAATTAAGGAACTCACAAGAAGATTCCGTAAATTATTTTTAGAACCAGATGAAAAACTGACGTACACAACCAGAATAAAAGGTGAAATTAGAACTTCAACGGAAGATCCCGTTTATTCGAAAAGTTACCCTTACCCAGTTGCCCTCAAAGACGAGGTAGAGAAACAAATCAATGAATTACTCTCTAATGGCATTATACGACCTTCTCGGTCGCCATATAACTCTCCAGTTTGGGTTGTACCCAAAAAAATAGATTCTTCCGGAATAAGGAAATTTAGGCTCGTGATAGACTATCGGAAACTAAATCAAGTAACGATAGCAGATAGATATCCCATACCCGAGATTAATGATGTTTTGACACAACTTGGGAACAATAAACTATTTTCGGTCATCGACCTCAAGAGTGGATTCCACCAAATACCATTAAAAGAGAAGGACGTTGAAAAAACTTCATTTTCCGTGTGTAATGGAAAATACGAATTCACTAGACTCCCATTCGGACTCAAAAATGCTCCCTCCATTTTTCAACGAACTCTAGACGATATTTTACGAGAGCATATAGGGAAAATATGTTACGTCTATATAGACGACATACTCATTTTCGGAAAGAATGAAGAGGAACATCTTCAAAATGTAGCGAAAGTATTTCGAACTTTGGAGGAATCAAATATGAAAGTTCAACTAGACAAATGTGAATTTCTCAAAACACAAGTTGAATTCTTAGGTTTTATTATATCAGATAACGGTATTAAGACAAATCCGAAAAAAATAGAAGCTATACTTAATTTCCCGAAACCAAAAACCGTCAGAGATCTTAGATCATTTTTAGGTCTGTCCGGTTATTACCGTCGGTTTATACAAGATTATTCAAAAATAGCAAAACCCCTGACAGCCCTTTTAAGGGGGGAAGATGGCAATATGCCTAAGAATCAATCAAAGAAAAAAGAAATCTTTCTCGATGATGTTGCCATTGAATCATTTGATAAAATAAAAAACTCATTAATCAGTCAAGATATTATACTAGCTTATCCCGATTTTCGCAAAGAATTTACTTTGACCACGGACGCATCAAACTATGCAATTGGTGCTGTCTTATCCCAAGACGACCGACCAATAGCTTTTATTTCAAGAACATTAAATAAAGCCGAAGAAAATTATGCGACGAATGAAAAAGAAATGCTCGCGATAATTTGGGCTTTGAATAACTTAAGAAATTATTTATATGGTTCAGCTAGAGTCAAAATAGTAACAGATCACCAACCATTGACATATGCTCTTAGCAATAAAAACAATAATAGCAAAATGAAAAGGTGGAAAGCGACATTGGAAGAATATAATTATGTTCTTCAATACAAACCAGGCAAAACAAATGTTGTTGCTGACGCCCTTTCCAGACCACCGCAAATTAATTCTTTGACAGCTACCCAACATAGTGATGAGAGTTCATCACATAATCTAATTCAATTTGCAAACGCACCTATAAACGTTTTCAAAAACCAAATATTTTTGAACTTAGACAATGATCCTACTTACAAATTTGAAATTGTTTTTCCTACATATCATAGGCACACTATAACCCAAACAGAATATTCACAACAAGATCTTATTAGTGTTCTAAAAAAATCCTTGAACCCATCTGTAGTTAATGGAATCTACACTGACGATAGAACTTTGGGAAAAATCCAGGAAATTTATCCAACTTATTTTAGGAATTACAAAATCAGATATGCACGAGATAAAATTATTGATCTCACTGACGAAACAGCACAGGAGACTGAAATATTAAAGGAACATAAACGAGCCCATAGGAATAGTAGAGAAAACAAAGTACAACTCTTAAAGAAATTTTATTTCCCCAATATGCAAACAAAAATTAATAAACTAGTAATGCAATGTAGTATCTGCAAAGAGCAAAAGTACGAAAGACACCCGAATAAGCCAATACTTAAAGCTACTCCAATCCCTCAATTCCCAGGACAGATAGTGCATATAGATTTATACTATATGGACAATAAAAAGATATTAACAGCTATCGACAAGTTTTCAAAATATGCAATGGCAAAAATAGTAAATTCACGAGCGGTGGAAGATATTAAAGAACCTCTAAGAGAATTAGTTACAGCATTTGGTTTCCCAAAAAGTATTGTTATTGACAACGAGAAATCATTAGCAGCAGCCCCGATAAAATTTATGCTAGAAGACCAATTTGGAATAGAGATCTTTAGAGCCCCTCCATATGTAAGCACTGTCAATGGACAAGTGGAAAGGTTTCATTCTACCCTTAGCGAAATGTTACGATGCGTCAAGGCGGAAAAAACATTTTCCTCATTTTCTGACCTTTTACACCAAACACTCTATAAATATAACAATTCCATTCACTCTACGACGCATGCAAGACCTATAGAAGCATTTTTTGGCACAAGAGTAACAACTGACCAGGAACTTTTAGAGCAATTTAGACAAAACAATATAGGGAACCTAACGAAAAAACAAGAAGCAGATTTAAACTACCACAACAGAGATCGGGATTCATATAAAGATTATATTGAAGGACAAGTCATTTATGTGAGAAGAGATAAAAAACCGAGAAATAAAGGTTCAGCGAGATATAGAAAAGAAATAGTTAAAGAAAACAATCCAAGCACAGTTTTAACAATGAAAGGGAACATAATTCACAAAAGTTTAATTCGGAATTGAATTTACACATTTCAGATTTTTGTTCGCTCTATGCAGAGCTGAATATCGGATTTTGGATTATACGAATTCTCCAATAGTAACCTTCGAAATCGGAATTTCTAAGATCCAAAAGGGAACTTTTAAATTAATCCACGTTATAGAAATGGCAACCTACGAAGAAAGTTTAAAAAATTTAACAAGTTTTGTCAACACCGATATCCACATCAACAATCCCTTCCTTCCTTTCATCCAGCAAGAAATAACTCAAATTGAATCCTGTATTAATCGCATCCGACCAACAAAAACCAATAAAAGAGCCCTAGATGAACTAGGAAAGGCATGGAAATGGTTGGCAGGAAGTCCTGACCACCATGACCTTATCGTTATTCAAAGTTATATAAACAAGTTGTTAGACAATAATAACGAACAAGTTGTTATTAATAAAAATTTAATTGAAAGAATGAATAACATAACAAAAAGTAATAATAGAATTATATCATTTTTTAAGAGCAGTGATACTGCACAATTAGTTATAGGAATGAATTTGAAATTTAAGTTACAAATGTTAAGAAATGAAATAACAAACATTGAAAATGGAATTAATTGGGCAAAGGCCAACATTATAAACTCATTTTTGTTATCAAATAAGGAAATCTTTGAATTGGAAAAAGTTATTGAAAATGATAAAATACCCATTATAAATATAGAAGAATCACTTCAATTTGCCGAAGTAAAGGTTGCATCAAATACAACCAATATAATGTTTCTTATTAATTTGCCTATTACAAATAAAGAAAATTGTAAGGTAATAAAATTAAAACCAATAAAAAGAAATAAAATCATTATGAAAATACCATATGAAAATATCATAAGATGTAATAATGAAATTTACGGAATAACACAAAATTGTAAGACTTTTAATAATTTATCTATTTGCAACAAGAATAGTATTGTTACATTAAATAAAGATAGCTGCACCGTACAACTTTTACAAGGAAAAACGACTTCATGTTCGATAACGAATAACCAGCATATTCCAATGATAGAGGAACTTAGCCCCGGTACTCTTCTTTTAAATAATTTTAATGGATCAATTAAAATTGACAACGAAAGCATTAATCTGACCGGAACATTCATCATACAATATGAAAATCTCACAGTAATTGTAAACAATGAAGAATACATCTCCTCCAATAAAGTGATGCTCGAACCAATGCCAGCCGTTGTTCAAACAAAAGAAATCTACTCATCAACTCAAGAAATACTGTCCCTCGAACTCATGAAGGAGTTAAATATGAACAACACAGAAAAAATAGAATTGATAAACGAAGATATAGAGTGGAAGTTTTATACAAATTCATCGCTCATAACAGTGGTTATCATAATTCTGGGATGCCTCCTTATAAAGCGAAAATTATGCAATATATCAAAAACAGTAAATTTAAAATCTACAGAAAATGATCATAAGGAAAGATTTCAAGAAATACTAACGGAGAATTCCAAAGGTGAACGAGGACGTCCACATTTAAAGGGGGAAGAGTTAACGAAACAGATGTTAACGATTCCTACCGAGCTGGCACCACACATTTCGGTGTCGCAATAAACAAAAATATTATATTTCTTCAGAATTTACAGCAGCAAAATGCTGACCAAGCGTCTGCTACACATCCGTAGTACGATTTGCTTTGAGTATCATATCACTTTGATATGGTACGAATAAAAAAAACAAAGAAAATAAAACAAAAAGAAAATTATTAAAAGTCACTCAATATATTCTTCAGAAAGAACAGATTCAATCTAACTTCAGTAGAGTTAAGTTTTGTTTTAAATTTAGCTTGTAAAATTAGTTTAAAAATAAAAAAATAAATAAAAATAAATAGTAATTAATATAAAGTTAACTCTAGCAAAGCAAGGCGCTCAGTCAAATTTACAACTCTTGTAAGTCTCTGTACCTTTTCAGCACTACTACCTACTAAAAGAGAGAGAACTACTCTTAGAAGCCGATGGGCTTGCTATTCCACTAGCAATATTACCAAACATTTTTGGCCCCATTTCCATAGAAGGGACACAAGATATCTATTATCTTTAACTCGGAGTGAATGCAGGCTATTGACCTGGGTTGTGACCAGCCACTGCCTTATTGGCCATCACGCTTTTAGTTTGGGTATCGTATGCAACGAATGGTGTAGAAATTGTCGTGAACTCGAGGAAGGGGAAACTATGGAACATCTTTTGTGCTCTTGTCTTGCTGTAGCAAGCAATAGACTAAAATACTTCGGGCAGCTATTCAATATGTCCCTGAATGAACTAAATAAAGTGCACCTGAGTGAAATCAAAAGATTCGCTGTAACAACAGGCACCTTCAAGTTGGACGTGCACTACAATGAAAGGACCAGAATTTACTAATAAGACTGTAGCAAAGAGTTTGTGGTAACACTATGGACCGCTGTGGTCTATGTTAGGCTATGGCCGCCACTAAAACCTAACCTAACTTAACCTGGGTCGCAGTTGAAAATAAAGCCATTGAGATTCTTTTGAATACTGATTTTTAGCGGCTGAGAAGATGAGCTGGATCCATTAATTAATTTTGAATGCAATAGTAATATTGATATTTTGATAGTTTTTCAAAGAAAATGTGAGTATGAAAATCTTTTTGCGAATTTAAATCTCTTGGATCACTAATTTGGACAACTAATTTACTTCATATCTGTGAAGTTTGAAAAATTTTGAGTTTACATTGCTTGTAATTTTTATTTCTTAAAATACCTTTATACCTTAAATTTTTCCATATGAAGGTTTTCGGGCAGCAAGATGTCTTCCATCTCTCGCATTTTTCAGTCACTTTAAGCAGTCATATGTCTTGAAATAACAGTTGACTAGGTGAAAAGTTTTTCAGACCACAAAAATCGTTAGATAAAATTACTATATTAAACTTTAAATTGTTGTTAAAAACCTCACCGTAAATATTCATAAGCGCTCAATCCATAAAGAAATTTCAATAATATAAAAACATTTAAAATTTTAATTTGCGTGTTTGTGACCCTACCTACGGTGCCACAAGTATGCAGCTTAAATTAATATTTACTAAGTAACTTTCCAACCTTTACATTTAGATTTCGAGGTTGTGCAACTTAAATTAGAAAATGTATAAACTATTCTATCATCCTGCTGCCTTTTATACGTACAAAAGTTCTGCACAAAAACTGTTGCCAGGACGCTGTGTAATTTATTGTTATCACAGTTAGACCACGGCGTTTTAATTTCCGCTTTTAAATGGAACAACTTAGAGGCAATAACATATTACGAATGTTCTAAAATATGTGGGTAACAGACTAAAAGCTTTTCAGTTGGCAAAGCTTAACGCCAAAGGTTGCAGTGGTTACTACAAATGCAATTGCGTTTGAAAATTTTAAGTGTTTTTTCTCATTTTAAATAAAATACTATTGGTGGCAATTAAATTTTGAAAATATTTTTTTTTATTATATATTTAATTTCAAACTTGATATTATAAAGCATTATGAAGATGATTTGAATTACGATAAATGTTAAAGATTTTTTAATGGAAAGTTGACTTGAATCGCTGTTTAAGTTTAATAAGCAATGCATGGTGTTGCTGAATTAATTTTTTTTATGGCAACAGCTGAAACTGAAACTCAGTATTGTAAAGGCTTAAAAATCGCTGAATGTGATTGCATTGTAATTTTTTGTTTTTATTTCATAACTCTCTGTTCGATATGTTCGCTTGAATTGGGGAAAAATCGGTATTTCCTTAATTGGTATTTGACAATTTGGTTGAAAAGTATTCCTTGAGTCAAAATTTTAAAGAAACGGTGATACGACTATGCGATCACTAATATCATAATCCTTGCTGTGTCTTGTTTTAATGATCAAAAATCTGTGTTTTTTCTATATAATTGAGAAAGGAGGACAGATTTTTGAGTCGCCATCACATTCGTGAGGGTAGCGGAATGTGTGGGGAGCAATTTCGTACTATGGCGCATTGGAATTGAAACTTGTGGACCAAAGAATGACAGGAAATAGACGTCAGGAGGTGTTTTTTTTTGTAATTTATAGTATTGTATAGGTGTGGTACTGCTAAAATTGCTTGTCGAACAGTCGATTTACTAGCTGTCACATTAGCCAATTCCTTTGTCTTCATTGTAGAATGAGCACAGTTGGATGCAATCTTTAAGATATTGCGCTTTTCTTTTTGTGTTAAGGCCTCAACAGTCCTGTTTTTATAGTTTTTTTCATATGATTGACCTAATGCTACATAATGGCCAACAATATTTGGACTCCGAGAAATTTTTTTTGTTGATTTTGTGATTAGAAAGCCCTTCCGAGCGCAAAATATCGATTTGATCATTTTCCCGTTCCTTTAATGATTCATTTTAATTGAATCTGAGCATTTACAATTAACCGCAACGAATTCTTAACAACAAAAAAACCAAAATACACTACTTCACCGCACAAATAATGAAAAAACACTGAGTGTATCTAATCAAGTGAACCACAAAACAAAGCTACATATTGAAGCTGCAAATGTTATACTTGTACGAAGTACCGTTAGTTTTGAGAAAATTCCAATATTTTTATTTTTCTATATTAGATACATCTTGTTCTTAAATTTTCTGAAAAAAATTATTTCCTAACTCAATTACAGTGGGTGCTATCTCAAATTTATTTAAAAAAAAATTACTGTGTCTAATCAAGTGAACCGGACTGTATATCAGTTACATAGTCATCAACTGAAAATATATCGATTTTTTTTTCGATTTGTTATCCTTTGTCAAAACCTTGACACTGTGCGTTATATATTTCCTCAAAAAGCATAAAAAATTTAACAACAATGATAAAACACAATTTGTATTAAATTTCATTAAGTTGAACTTAAAGTGATATAAAAATATATATACGTATTCAAATTGTAATAAAAATAAGTGTTCACGTATAAGTTATCAAAACCATAAAAGTTATTTATTGCCACAATAAATAGCAATTGATTAAAAATATTTTGAAGCAGCACGTTTCAATTTGTTCATAATTTTATAAATGCATAAAATTTATACGACTATGAATTTTACTTTAAGCCATATATCGCTTCTAAAACATTTAAAAAAGCAACAAATTATAGCCCTTAAACTTGAGAAGCATAAATTTTAAACAAAAATATTATAAGACTGTTTTCTAGCAATAATCTGACTTTAAGGCAAATTTGTTGTACATATTCACAAAGAACTTAAGCAATTACTTTATATAATAATTAAGCTCATTGTTGATTAAACACTTTATTCCAAATGTATGGATAATCTAAGAGATCACTCAAACTTAAATGCTTTAATAAAGTGCTTTATGCTGCGGTTTTTCATTGATTGACATACTAAGGATAGTAAGACGTCAACCGCAAATTGCTGCATTTTGTGGCTAAACTATAGGTATATGTATGTATGTGTTAAATGATGGTCGATTGTACATTTTAAACCTGAATATCATCAGTTAGTAGATTAATATGCCTTAATCAATAGCTGTTATAATAATATTAATAGTTTGATGAATGTGTATCATGAGTAATTCATTATGTACATAAGGAACGTTTCATGTCAACTTTTGCTTGCCTTTTGTAAAAGTTTTCAATTAAAATAACAAGGCAGATTAAATACGACGGTCCAATGTAGACTGTTTGTAGAATTTTTTATCAATTTTTGTTTTTTTAAATAACTTTATAGCTTAATATGAAATTCCAAAATTACTTGATATCTCCATTTTTAAAATATTTTATTAGGATTAATAATAAACAATGTCAACAAAAATTCGAATTCCTAAAACCTTTATCTAAATTCCAATTTTTCGTTCGATTTCTTAGCCATTTCTTCAAAAATTGAACAGTTAAGTTAAACCAACAAAGAAATAAGTGCGCTGAATATAATTAATTCACAAAATTACTTGACCTATATATCACTGTTTGTTGCTTGAATTCCTTTACATACGTATGTTAGAACAAATGAAATCCATAATGACAGAATTTGAAGGTATAATGCTATGTGTCAACACCTACGGAACGTAATCAGTCAACACTGTCAGTAAAACTAACACGAAACGGACTGTGTAAACGCAACATAATAATATTCTGATATGCAACTTAATGAATGTGTTACGAAAACATATGTTTTCCATGGGGAAAAAGTATTTACATAAAATATGTATGTATTTTTAAATATTACTAATAACACTGGCAGACTTTTTGACATTTTTTTTTTTGTTCCATGAACTTTCTTAATTTTTTATGATGTAATTAGGTCCTCTAAGTTCAAAAAATTTTTTGATAGAGTTTTCTCACAGTTAGTTTTTTTTGTAAATTTTTTTTAGTGTATTTTCAGTGTATTTTCAGTTTTTTGGCTATATCTCATCTCAGCGGCAAAAATACGAGATAGCAAAATTGATATTTGGAAAGAGCACATCGAAATCTGTAAAATTACCCATTATCAAAACTTCCGGAAAACTTTCCAGGGAATCTCTTTTTTTTTAACCAAATGACTGTGCATAAGGGAAACCTGAAAAATTGGTAAAATAAAATTATGACAATTTACACTAAATTGGCTATAACTTTGGCATTTATGAACGGATTTTCAAAAACTTGGTATTTTTTTCTTTTGAAGAGTTTTCTCTTTGTAAGTAAAGAGTTAAATTGATGTATTTTTAAATATTTATATTTTTAAAGTTATTTTTAATTGGATACAAAATTTAAAAAAATTAATTTTTTCAAATGTGTCAGCTTTTATCTCGTAACCTGTATATTAAAGCCAAAACTTTCCTTAACAAGAGTTGTGGGGAATTTTATAATTTTTTACTTTATTTATATATTCAAACAAAATCGGTTTATATTTGGATGAGATATAGCCTAAAAACTGAAAATACGCTTAAAATACTCTAAAAAAATTAAAAAAAAACTATAACCTAAAAACTGAAAATACACTAAAAAAAATTTAAAAAAAACTAACCGTGAGAAAAATCTATCAAAAATTTTTTTTTAACTTAGGAGACCTTATTACATCATAAAAAATTAAGAAATATCATGGAATATTTTGGGTGTCGGCTAGTGTAATGGCATATCTCTGCATTTTACCGGCAGGCGCTTCTCTTGGAGAGAGTTGTCACGTCTAATGAATTCACGGACTCTAGTGAATTCAAGAAGCATAACAACAGTAAATCTTACTCTGTGACGATTGAAAATGTTCGCTGGGATACATTTCATTATGTTTTTTAGCAGCTCTATTTTACTTTTGTTTTTTTTTTTTTTTTTAAATTGTAGTTAAAGAATCGTTGAAAGCGATCTCATATGTTGCTATAGAAATGCTATAGACCATGCATTTTGTTGGAAGGAGCTGATTACTTGAACTCACTGGCATTGAGTTTGTTATTTAAGCATGCAATATATTTGACTTAAGTTTTTCCTGGGTTTTCATTCAATTGCAGTTGTATAGAAAAAAAATTTCGTTTGATTTTAATAACGAATATTTGCATATAAAATATTGTATGAACTATGAAATGAAATTTGTTTCAGCATATTTTTATGTATGAAATTAAAACATAGAAACTTTTTTAATTAATTTAGGCTACAAGCACATTTATATGACAAACATAAAATTATCTATTCCTACAGTCATTTTACATTTTTTTTTTTTTGAAAGGAATTTTTTTTTTTAAATCAACAACATCTAACAAAAATAGTGACATTGTTAAGAAAACAAATTGCTTTCTTAAAAGGAATGCAATACTACTCGTATTTCTAAAAAAAAAAAAAAAAATGAAATGAAAGCTAAAAGTTCCCTTGAGAAAAGCAAATGCTTAGCATTATAATACATCATGCGTTGTATCACATTGTGGCCTGAATTTATCAAGGCATTCGCCTAAATATTCTACACTCAATTTTTTTATTTTTTAAGTTTCAACACACGTCCGTGACGCATAAAAAATCGTATATCATCAAGACGCACACATGTTTGTGCGCGCACACACACATACACGCACATAAACGTAAGCGCAATCTCAAATTTGCAGCCTCATAAAGTGTCACCAATGATTTTAACTTTTATACCTAGCAATTTTTATTTTTTGTTTTTTTGCTGTTGCAAAACTATTATGTATGTGCTTTAGGGACATAATTTAGTTTGAAAATATATGACTTTCAAGATAGAAATTTAAACTGAGTTGAATTTTCTTGTCGATCTATATTCTATAAAAACTATGATTCGTTGAATTTTTAACTTGTTGAGTACTGATTCCAGATATGTTTATCAACCGTGTGAGATTCGCAAAAAGTTTTAATATATATTCTTTTTTCAGCAATATCAATACAAATAACTAGCAGATAAACTGAGTTTCTGTAGTATGTTAGGGACATTAAAGCACCGATTGAAGACCAATTGACAAAGCTATTACCTAAATTGAAACTAAGGACTTTATATTGGAGAGCAGTCCTAGAGCTAGTCACATGACTACACCAACTGTTCTTACGGAAGATCACTTTAATCTCCTTTTTTGACTTTAAACATAACTAGCGCTACACCACTTGGCTTTAGAAAAATGTTCGCCGCAGAGAGACTAAAGCTATCAAGCAGACTCTTTTTGACACAAAAAATCAGAAAATCATGAGTTGTTGAAAGCAGTCTTGATGCAATGGGTGCGGCAAGCACTTAAAAGCAATTTAAATAGAATGAAATTTTCATTTAAAATATGCCCTTGAACTCCTTCACTTAACACTGCTGTTATAATGTTTCATAAAATTAAACATGATGGCAATTTATTTTGAGTAAACGTGTTTAGATGTCTGCGACATAATTAAAGCAGATAGAAATTCCTCTTCTTCCTTTTTTTTTTATTAAACAATTTACCTATGTGCTGTCTGCAACTAAAACTTAAATGATATGAAAATTATGTAAGCAAAAATGCTTCATAAAATGGGTGTTTAAGGTTGCCTAGCTAATTTTTTGTTGAAAGTCATGAAATGAAGCTCTGCCAGCGCACGCAGTTAATAAAATGCTATACAGTACACTCTCGATTATATTATCTAATTAATGTTGAGCTTGTTCATAAATCCATGGATTATATATAACCAAGGGTCTCTTTACGTCCAGCTAAACTTTTAGGGACAAATAAGACAATTTTCTATTGAGGTAGATTAATAAAAATAAAAATCATCTTAACCCTCCGATGAGCGGTGACGTATGAGATGGTATATGCAGCGTATGGGTCTGACCAGACCCATACATATAAGATTGGTTTAAAATATTAAAGTTGCTCCAAATTAATAATAATAATAAGAACCACATAAAATTTGGTCCATTACAGAAAACATTTGATGGTCTCGCCACCGTTTTGAAAACTAGAAAATGGTCCTTAATCTATCGAAAATCATTAATATCTCCCCGAAGCTGCCCCCTAGACGGATCAAATGTATGACGAGGTCCCATTACTTTTTCTTCTCCAAAATTTTTGCAGTACATAATTACCCACTATCACAATCCCTTAGGGGGGCTGCCCTGCAAAAAAAAAATGACATACTTATGAAATTATCAAATGGAATTCCCCCTTTCTCAGATGCCTCTGGAGGGATAAAATGCTAGACCAACTCGCATTATTTTTACTCTCCGGAGTGACCCATAGAGGGTTCATATGTATCACCAGGTCCTATTATATTTTTTTCTCCAATATATTTTCCGAATATACTTACCCTCTATCTGCCACACTTTCGGGGGTCCACTTACAAAAAACACAAAAAATTAAGAAAATTTCGAAAACAATTCATAGCTTTCCTCGAGTGACCCGTTGAGGGGTCAAATGTGTTGCCACGTCCACCCTATATTTTTTCCGGACATACTTACTCTCAACACCTTTGGAGGGATCCCTTGCAAAAATGAAGAAAATTTTGAAAAATAATTCATATCACTAGGTTGTATTATATTCATTTTTATTGTGTTCATTGTTTTTATTGACTTGCTCTTTTCACCAAAAGGATACTTTTTACGCTTTGTAGCATTAGCTGTTTTTATTCTCCATCAACAAAGTTTGGTTGTAGTCTTTCATAAACGCAACACCTCTTTCAGCGGTGTCATTTACGAAAGCTAAAGCTAGACCCATACGCTCATCGAAGGGTTAAAGTAAAATTCGTATGATGTTGAGAAATTCGAAAAGTGTTGAATTTATAAAATATATAAGGGATATAAAAAATGTAATTGTTTTGGATATGTTCCATTGATTTTTTTTTTCATAGTGAAATTACTGTCTTAACATCTCATTATATTTTTTCCTTACAAAAAAACAAAATTTATACTAAAATAAAAGAAAATTATTTAAATTTAAAAAAAATAAAAAATAACTATACAATATTCTTCTTTAGCAATAATATGTTGTTTCAAAAAATAAATTATTAAAATCGGTGCAGTAAATTTTGCGCCAAAGCGTTACAAACCATTTTTATGTAAGCAATTTTATATACGTAGTAAAGATTTTACTTGAAATATTAATGTGACGTGTTATATGTTAACGAACTTACCCCATTAAAGATTTTCCCTTGTACCCACCAGTGAAGATGTTCACAAATCAAAAAAAAAAATAAATAAATTACACAACACTGGTGTTCAGATAGCGCACTTTGTTTGTGTCAATTTTTCGCAAAAAAAAAAACCAAAAAATATTACTAAAGTTATTACAATGAAAACTGCACTGTTGATGCCGTTAATTTTTGGAAGCCAATATGCTGGCATCATGACCCTTTTTTCGTTATTTATATTGTTTCAGAGTTAGTGCTACATTTTATTGTGTTACTTTTGTTGCGGTTTATTGTACAAAACTTGCACTGCCAAAAACTTTCTCAACTGTGTTGGCATAAACTGAATAAAACAGCAAAACGATGGTCCGTAGCTTTGGTAACAGCAACGCTCAGCTTAGTAAAATGAATAAAGAGTATTAGTGTGGTTGGCCTGAATAAGAAGGCTGTTGCACGTTTCAGTTTTGCTGCTGCTGCAGCTTCTTCTTCGTTTTTGTGCAAGTAAGTATTATAACAGAATGTTCAATAAAAAAGTTATTTGTTTTGCAAAACAAAGTTATTGCAACTTGGAACTTGATTTTTTTTTTCTTTTTTCTTTTGTTTATAGCTCTACTTTTTGAAATTTGTTTGCTGATGCACGTGCTACTTCGTTATAAGTAACTTCGTTTAATAAAAAAGTTTTTTTTTACAAATCACCATAGTTTTGTGATGGTACTTAGTTTTTCTAAAGCTTTATTTAATTTACTTCATTAATTTGTAATAAAAATAAATATATTTAAAAGAATGTTACAATGTCATATATCATATAAAAATTGCATAAATAAAAGCTAGAACAAGCACAAGCCATAAATATTATCATACTATATGTCATATAGTCGCAATTGAGTGGTAGTTGTAAAAGTGTGCAAATATTTTTTTGTAATTTTTCAAAAATTGTTTACAAAGCACTTGACCCATAATTTGGAACACAAAGGAAATTTGCACGCGGACAGAGCAGACTGTAAAGAGTTGAATCAACATTGTGATAGCACTAAAAACAATAGCAAAACACTAACGAAATTTCAAAAGTTTTACAGTGAAAAATGAAGCACACAAAGGGCGCTAGAAAAAAGTAAAATTCTTCATTATATATAGAGACTGCATATAGCTGTGTCAAAAAGGAAGAACAGCTTAAGTCGACATAAGACAAATGAAGTTAAGACGAAACTTTAATTTTTTTTTGAGTGGTTTTTCTCTTAAACAAAGCAGCTTAGCGCATAATGATCCTGAAGAGGTCTGTCTTTTAGCAAGCTATTTCTGTTTTTGACATTACAGCATAGAAAACAAAGAAGAAGGCGTAACCAAAAAAAAAAAAAAAAAAACGCAAACTTTTCAAATTTTTCAAACAACTGCATAACAAAAATATTAGTTCACAGGTAATTCTCGTACAATTGTAGTTAGGTTGTCTACCATTGAGCTTTTAACAAACTTTTTCCGATTACTTACGCTTTATTTGCTTTATATGCTGCAGCAGAAGATATTCAATTTGTGCATCGCATAAACAGCGGGGCGTAAACAACACATTTTATTGTCAGAAAATGTGAGAACATCAACATCAGTAGCAAATGAAAGCAAACAAAACCAGAAAGTTTGAAAACCTTTGCACAGCTGTTGTAAGAGAAAGCTTAATTTTGTTTTCAAATTTTTAATTTTCATTAAAAAATAAAGTAAAACAATTTTAGAACTTTTAATTTGTTTTGCCAACACCTAAAATAAAATGTGGTCTGACACCCACTGTCTGGTTTTGATATAAATAGTAAAACTATTTGAAAACGCAATATGAAGAACTACTTAAGTAGTTTGCTACGTACAAAAGTTAATGCTTACAAACTTTGAATTCTTTTCAAAGGAAAATTTGTAATATTAAGTTTTATTTAAAACATGCCACATGCGTTAACATTACTTTTGACTTACAATAAAAAACAAATGTAAGACATTAATTAGTTTAGTAATTCGTACTTACTTAATAGTAATTATTAAAAATCAATTCCCAAAATAAAATTTCCATAAAACGATTAAAATTCTGGAAAAGAGATTCATGGGTATAAGCATACCTAGAAATTCCATTTGAAGGTAGCTCAGACCTCCGGTTCAGATAAGGTTTGCCAACATGTCGTATGTGTAACGTTTAACTATTATTTTATGGCACATGAATTATGTTCATGCAAAACCTGCAATTTTTATCATTAAGATCAAAAATTCTATCAAAATTGTTTGGGATTCTTCAAAAGAAATCCAAAGATAAACACTTTAGAACTTTCTTAAAAGAGAAAGTTCAAGAATATTATGTAAACACACTTTTAATACAAATATATTGCATCAATCGATGGGAAATGGTTGAAAGTTGATTAAAAAATCATTTTGGGTAATTCATGACCTCGTTTTTTACCCAAGAAGGAATTTGGCAATCACCATTGTACTCTCTCGCCCTCCTAAGTGAGAGTTTTGTATACATCTTTGGAATAAAAATTTATCGCTACAATCAATCGTTAAAGGTCATAAATGGATCTTGCTAAACACAAAGTGATATTAAAAGTCCTAAAAAGGTTTTTTAAACTCTTTTGAAAAATGATTTCGGGCAGCAATATGGAACTTCGAAATGGATAAATTTTAAATTCCTCAAAAGAAAATTATTTTTATGTAAAAAAATTTTATTGGCTGAAATATTCACAAATTTATGTACCTTTTTTTTGACATATGTCCCTCTAAATTAGTATTTTGGACTCATTTTTGGAAAATCATTTTTCTTCCAATCGATGGCAAAATGTTGATTTCATGTGCTTAAGAAATTACAAAAGAAGTCAATTTATTGCACCAATCGATGGTGTGGAGCTTAAACGGAACGGTTAGCACAATCTTAAACCGCAAACTAAAATTTTAATAAGCCACGCTTACAAATTAATACTTAGTTTGAGTGTTGGCCAAAAAGCTAATGAATCGCAGCTTATAAGACTTATAAGAAAATCTCACACATGTTAAAATGAGTTCAAACTACCCTTATAAGGTGCTACAGAACTCTTTTGGTGACTGCGAAAATCGATTATCGACCTTACCCTATCGAATACTACAACTATATTGTTTTTGAAATATGGGCTCAAAATATCTTCTTAACGGAAGCGACAGCTTTCATGTTGACTTCCGAAATGCATTATCGACCTTATCGCAGCGATTAATACAATAAATATTTTTTTTGATAAAAATGGGGCCAAAAGACCTACTTTAATTCTTTGGCGACCCTCTTGTAACTTCGGGCCTTTGTTACTTCCAGATGAACTGGTTTTTTTAGTTTTTAAAAATTCTGAAATTTTTTATACCACAATGTTGACTTACGCCGAAATAATTTATGGTAAAATCATATGTGTACCTAATACTTAAAAAATCAATAACTAAAATTGAAGACCTCAATTCCTTAATTTTGGTACATATTTTGGCCCTATATATAGCATAAAATTTAGCTTAAAACTCAGCGTGCAAAAAGACTTTAAACTGAAATAGTTTTTCACTTTTAGGATGACACGGCGGATCTCACCTATTCGAATAAAGTTAGTGAATATAATATACTAACTGCCCCAGCAGACGATGTCCCACCCTTTCCGGTGGGTGTGCCGAACATTGTATGAACTTATGCGTTGGAACGTATAAGCGAAACAGCCCATTTTTCCAATTAAACTTACTTTTGCCCGTACTTTTTATATCAAGTCCTATTCATCTGCGTCCAGTATTTTATAAGATATAATTAATTTAGTTTTGGAGGGTCCATTTTTCTAATCCAAACTTTGCAAAAAATTTCCATAGATCATTAGAAACATTTAAAAGCAATTATGAAATTTTCGTAAAAATTTAAAAAATACTTTTGTAATAGGGCCACCTTAAGTATGTGCTTTTAAATATAACAGCCACGTGGTGTGAATTCCATAGGAATCGATTAAGCGGTCTTCGAGGGCCACCCTAAATATGCACCCTACATAAAAGTTTTATAGCTTAAGTTATGCCTCTTTATATAAAAGACACGTGGTGTAAATTCCATGTGAATCGATTGGCCGGCTTTCGTGAAAATTATATTTTAAAAATATTTTTGTATGAGGACCACCCTAAATATGCATCATAAGCAAAAGTTTTATGGCCTAAGCTATGCTTCTTAATATTTCCAAACCAAATTACAGATTTTAGCCAAATTTCATAAAAATTTGTTGAATATTTCCAGAGTTTACCGCGGACAAACACCGTGACACTAGATTTTCATATATGAAGATATATAATATATATATAATAAAACTAAAGTACTTGTAGCATCGCACTAAGAAATCCTTGATGAACAAATTTTCTCTAGCAAATGCATATTTTTCTCCCCTCGCTTGAAATCACAACTCGCAAAGGAGGTACATACCATTAAAAAAATATAAAATAATGAATATTCATAGCATTGAAAAAAAAAGTCATTTTATTTTCAGTGTTCTAATAAAAACGCAGCAAGGTGACCACATAAATTTTGGCGACAGCTGTATAACGTTTACAACACGACGCTCTCTCTTTTTTTCTTCATAGCCATATTACCCTTTTTTTGGCGCTATTTTTCTACTATCAAAAGGTTGTATGTAATGGAATTCATTACTTTTTCCTTCGCAAAAAAAAAAACACATAAGCTATGCACTTTCAGCAGATAATAAAAATGAAAAAAATTTAATTCAAGAGAAAAGATTTTTCTAAACGTAAGGTGTATGGCAGAAGTGCTCGTTTTCCTTTTCTATATTTTGTGGCAACAGCTGCATTTGTGGCAACAAAACAGCATGATTTAACATAATTACAAGAAAGCTGCTGCCAACATTTGCAGGAATGCATAAAGTAACTACACAAAAAAAAATCTGTTAATTTCAGCATAATGTAGAATTTATTAGCACTAAAATGTTTGGTAGTAGAGAAAAATAGTAGAACATACATTATAGCGCTTTTATGCAGTAGAAATAATGATAATGAGTTTTATTATCTATGTTAGTCATAGGATTTTTAAAAAGTGTTGAAAATGGAGGTTGCGTAGCTTAGGATTTTAGTACATTGTTTTTAAATGGATTGTAATGTGACATTAAGAATTACTCTCAAAAGAAGTTTAAATTGTATTTAAAAAATTGTTCCTTAACAATCTGTCACTTTTATTTCATTTAACATAACACCTTTGCTTACTATTAAGTATGCTGCATTTTTTTTTTTATTGCTTTATTGCATCACCTACATAAATTGCATTTTAAGCTTGAACATTTTACTACAAACCGCAAAACTACAATTCCTAAATTAACCTACTTCCTTTTAATTTTCTATCTTTAAATTTTATTATATTTTTTTTTTTTTTTTCAAATTTTGTGGTTTTATCTTACCAAGCAATGTGTGCTGTTGCTAACGTAGGAGTCAATACTTTAACACCAGAACAAGCACAATTTCCTTGTAAGACAGCACGTTTGGTTGCAAGATTTATGTGAGATTCCTTTAGATAAACTGAGTCAATTAGTTTCTTAATTATTTCCAAAGGAATTTAGAATTTATCGATTTTGTTCATTTGTATGTGTGGTAAAACAAGAAAAAGTGCTTACGACTTTGGAATGTTATGTAAGTGTGAAATTTTGTAGTATCGTTGGAGTAAAATGAAACTATGCTAAGAGGCATAAAAAGACAAAAGAAATGAAATATTATAGATAGGTATGTGTGCACACATGCTCGTGCGTGATTTGAATATATTTCTATGATTTAAAAAAAAATATTTATTTTTAAATTTTGTAGATATTTTGATATATTTTTTAAATATAACATAATTTTAGCATAGCCAAGAGTTTGCAAAATCTTCGGAGTTTAAATACTAATCTGAAAGATGAACCAATAATATTTATGTGTTTTTTCTAATTGCCAAGTTTTTGCTAATACATATATAAAAAGTTCTGTTAAGCAACATTTTGTAAAAAGTCGTATCAAAATAAATCATTCTTTCCGTTTACCGTAGTAAAAGTCTTCATTGATTATACCAAAAAAGTTTCAAAATAAATATAATTAAACGAGCAAGCAGCTAGAGTTTTACCACAGGAAATTAAAAGATGCTGATAGTTTCCCTTACTTTGCAACAACCGCTGAGCACAACAACGTAAGGTTTTAATTGACAAGTTGCGTTTAAGTTTCTACCTTTTTGGAGTTCTTAAAATAATTTCCTGTAAACGTTGCTATGGTATTGAAAACTTCCACATGAACATTAACCAAGACTGCTAAGAATTTCTGTTATTCTTCTTTTTTGTTCTTTTTTTTTGTCTTGTTTCCTTTTAATTAAAGACCCAATTAAATTAGTGTAAATACTACTATATTATGCGAAAAATATTTTTGGTTATTTCAGGATAAGACTTATGCAAAACTATTTACTTTTAAAAATATATTACTTTTAAATATAATAATTTACGGGCATATATTCACTGCCCTGAAAATAGTTTCTGGCATCTCAAAAGTTGACCCTAATGAACGGACGAGAAGGTTAGAGACCCAAATTATAGAGTCAAAGGTTATGTTGATAATGATATATATATAACTATATCCTGTTAGTCCTATTAAGGTTCTTAAGCAGCGATCCAATTTCTGTTTCGAACAATTTGTTGAGGTTGTTAATGAAAGCTTTTCTCAAATATCTGAGCTTGGTTCTTGGAAGAAGTTACAAAGAAAGTGCTCAAAAAATTCTTTCTCATTTAAATTCAGATAACTCCGATGGAAAGCTTTGAATGGAATAGCTAATTTCTCTGCATCCTGACAGATAGTTCAGTGTTCAGTGCAAGTCGCGGAGATTCTCGGGATGTTACTGTTGATCTTAGGTGTTAGGGTACTGGTTTTTGAATTGATGTAGAATTGCCATATTGCTCTGAATATTTTGCAGGTTCTTACAGTCTTCCAGCTTGTTGCTGCTTTGGAAAGAAAAATCGAAAAGACCATTTTCCTAACTATACCAAGTGGACAGTGGCGTAGCGCGCATTTTTGGCGCCGCCTGATGCGAACAATTGGAATGCCACCTCCTAAATATAAAACAACAAATTTTGACGAGCAAAAAAAAAAACCGTACTTTCAAAACCTCTACCAAACTGAGATATATTTCCCTAAAACTTTGCAAATTTCCATCTATACATTCAAATTTCCTATATCGATTTACTTTCATCCACTCAAAAAAAAGGATCCTCGTTTTTGACTTTCCAAAAACTCTAGCAAAATGAGATATATTTCACGACCATTTTGCCGCCCCTCCCCCCCCCCAAACCTTACGCCTGAGACCGCACCATAAGCACCACCCTAGCTACGCTGCAAGTGGAGACTGCACATTGTCAGGACAGGCCTCGCAATGTCTGATCCTTACTCTCGATATTTATGTGGCATGGAACCGATATTAAAGTTATGTCGAGCTGACGCCGCAGCCTGGCTAGATCTTTTCAGCATTACGTAACTAATTTAGATTATGTCATATCCTAGTTCAGAGCCTTGATCGCGGAATGTATATCGGAGAAGACTGCAAGATTTTCCATAATAGAACTATCCACTAACCAGTCAGTTTCTAGAATAGCTTAGAAAACGCTAGCTGAATTTAATCAGCAAAAAGGTTGAGAAATTTCTAGGTCATTTGAATAGACCCCCGCTCCCAGCATGATTCAATTTTGTCCAGCATATGCTAGACCGAAAATTTCAGCTGAAACTTTTTCTCGAAGTTAAGTGGAGGGCAGATGTAATCGGTTAGCAGATAAGCCAGCTCGTTTGTCAGTGTGTCGAGGATTGGGCAGTGCCTGTATTGCTTCGCTAACTAAAAACCAGCTTCCCTGAATCAGATGGCACTTCACAACGCGGTTGCTTTAATGAAAATATTAGCAGGTAGCAGGTGTTAGAGAACATTGAGAGCTTCGCTCGTGGTGAATTACCGCCATGGAATTTTGTACTTTGACTCAACTAATTTTTTTATTTTTTCTGAATTTTTCAGACCACTTATTTATATTCTGTGTTGCCATTGTAACTCAAAACTGATTGAAAACGAATAGAACAAGATAACAAATGAATGCTGAAATACTTGAAATTTATAAATTACCGTAATGCTATTAAATATTTTACAACTCTATGAATCAGATTGCAAGATGAAACCGTGATGACATCAGTTCATTTCAAATCAAATATTCGTATACCATGAAGCCGCACATTAAATATGGGTAAGGACATCATCGTAGAAACATTAAAGCTTTAAAAAGTTTATTATAACAAATCACTTAATTTTTTTCGTTTACACATTCTGATTATTTGAATAAATAAAATTATTTTAAAATTTGTATATTGCATAATTGATAAACTTTTCTGAACTTTCAATTTACTTAATTTGCTCAAAGAAATAAATAAATGTCTTGAGCCTGTAATTTATGCTGTTTGACGGCAAAGTTTCATAGCATTTCAGTGCTGGTAACAACAAACTGACATCTGCAATGCCAGTCAGCTTAAAAAATTTTGCGCTATGACAGCAGCACTAAAAGTTTTGCAGCTCGAAGAATTTGAATTTTATCCGAAAAACCAGTGTTACCAACATAATGGCGCACACATTCATGCACACTCCCATGAAAAATTAAAGGATTTCGTATAAAAAATTTTAATATAATTATTTAATAATTTTTAATTTCTTATTTAAAAATCTCTATGTTGTTGTTGTGTCGCCTATTAAATTTTTCTCTGTTCACTCTTTCATATCTACATTTCAAGCAGTTCACAAATATGATATAAATTAAATGCTATGACTACAATTAAGAAACAAATAATACATCAAAAAAAATATTTAAATATAATTAAAAAAAATCATTATAAGAGATAAGATTTCATTGAATACAAACCAAAAAAAAAATAAAAAATACATATCTTTTACCAAATTGAATTTTACGAACGCTAATGTGCTAAAGTTAATTGAAATCGTTTGTGTTTAAATTTGCTACTTACCGCTAGCATCAATTTGCATAATTAAAGCAACACAGGAGTACTGTTGATAGCAACAACTGCAACAAAAAAAAAATTTATAAACTGCACAACTGCATTTTTCTTTCTCGGTGAGTGCTATAATTGAATTAGTTGGTTTTAGAAACACCAAATGTAAGCCAAAATAATGTTAATTGAATAAAAACCTTTAACTGTTTAGTCTGCTATTCAATATATTGCCCTGTGGGAGAACGAAACACTTCAGCCCACTACTATTGCTCTTATCTGGTATACGAATAAAACAACAATGAATGCTAAGTCAGACTCTGGAGTCTTTGGAGAACCAACTAAACGATAAAAGTTGAAAAATTTATCTGCATATTATATGCTCAGATCTAAGCATTTAACAAATAACCACTTGCAGTAGCACTCTTAATGAGATTGTAATGCCTGAGCTTGAAGGTACTACTACGGTGCATAGATCTCAACTGCAGGATATATAAGAAAATTTTCCAAGGTATACTGATGAGTTCACATACATAAGTCGATTCACTAAATACATATATCAGAGCCTGACTTACTATCCATTATTGATCAATTCATATACTAGAAAAGATAATAAAAATGATAATAATGGCTCCGATTTTTATCGCAAAGCCCTATTTGTACTCTAAAAATATTTTTCTATATGGCAAATTCGTATTGAGTTCTATTATTTTTCATAATTTTTGAGAAATTGTAGCG
This sequence comes from Meiosimyza platycephala, assembly GCA_963662105.1. Taxonomy (NCBI): domain Eukaryota; kingdom Metazoa; phylum Arthropoda; class Insecta; order Diptera; family Lauxaniidae; genus Meiosimyza; species Meiosimyza platycephala. The sequence goes on from OY759210.1 coordinate 89,279,319, forward strand.
CAATACACGTTTGAACTACGCCGAAATTAATTGTGTTAAATCGTTAACTAGTTTAATACTATATACAAAAAAATCAGCAGAGTTCTATAAGCCAAGTTACTATACAAATAGTTTCGTTTTGCTAAAAATTACCCCACATGCAGCATATGTAGCGCTAACAACAAGAATCTATGTATGTATGCTCAAGTTTTTTCATAAGATGAACTTTGTTTATAGAAATTCAATATCCCATGCCAATACCAAACATTATATATATACAAATAAAGGATTTTGCTTTACGTACATATATGTACTGCAATAACAGCAAAAACCATTCAGTTCCTTGCTGTTGTTAACAGCTTTCTGATTGAGTTATAATTCATCTTTTGGAATGGCAAACAAGCAGCAATCAGTAGCAAAAAACTGACACAAAAGCAAGTTGAGGTTGAAAAGAAAACAAAAAATTCTTTTATTAAGCATTTTGAACCATAGATAGGTCATTAACTCCTTATCAGAGTTTTAAAACATAAATCAGTTCTTATATTTCCAGTATACTTTTTCTGGTTTAACTTTCAAATTTAATTAAATATTACTCATACGACATGTATGCCCATAAGTATAACTGCTTAATACTAATGAAATAACGCACAAATAGTTATAAAATTTAAATTTAGAGAAATTAATTTATTTCAGCACATCAATTTTTTATGCAATAATTTGTCTTCTGATATATTTTCATTTTAACTAACTGTAACATTTCATGTCACATGAAAACTTCATGCCTGTCAACATGTCGAAAATACGAAAATATGTATGTAGCTTTAGATAAATTCTTAAATTTCTATGTGTAGATTTTACACACAACTGCTTTTATTAAGGCAAAAATAAGTTCTCCATAACGCTCACATACACATAGTCATGCTTTATTTATACATATTTATAGAACATAATAAATGTTGGTGCTCAACGGCATGTTGACGAATTTTACTTTTCGTCTATTTAATTTATTCTCAAATGCAAGGTAAATGTTGTGGAAAATTAGGATCAAGCTAAATTAAATTTCCATAAGATTAACTAAAGCAACAACAATATGAATGGCTAGTACGTACGTATTTGTCACGTCGAGATTTATAAAAACTTTTACTTCGAAATGGGAATTTAATAGTGAAATAAGGTTGAATTTAAAATTATTAATGAAATAATTTTTATATGTAAGTATATAAAATATATATTATAAAATATGTTTGTATATATATATATAAAATTTATATGGAAAACATTGACGTGGTTACGGCTGAAAAACGGCTAAAACTTAAATTGTTAGCTGCAGCTTTAATAAAAATTTTTTGTTTGTTTTTTTTTTTTTTTTTTGTTAAAAATATTTCAACAAAAATGTCATTTGCTTCCTTGCTAGCTGTAGTCGAAATGAATTTTTTTTTTTTTTTTTTTTTTTCTTAAAATGTTTTGATTGTCTTTTCAATTTTCATTTTCGCATGGTATTTAAATTTGCATATTTTTAGGTTTATCATTTTTTAAATGCCCTATCAAATTCAATCACTTGACAAGTCAACACGTTTTACGCTGATAGCCTAATCCGACACGTAGGCAAAAGCGAAAATAAGCAAAAGTACAATTCAAACTTTTTGAGTTGATAAGAAGAAAAGAAAAAAAAGAATTCACTTGAATAAAAATCGTCATATCTTTTTGTTGAGGTGGCCTTAAGTATTAACTTAAATAAAAGTTTAATGATAAATTTTTATTTTGTTTTCTTATATTCTTTCTAAAAGTCTGTAATATCTTTAGAAAGCATAAACTTTGGAATTTATTAATTTTTTTAAATTTTTTGCATTGGTTTGATCGTAAATTATTTTCGTATTTTAAAAATCGATTGATATATTGTTCATAGCTTAAAGTCTTTCATTTCTTTAATAAAAAAAAAACTTCAAGTAAAGTATCATAAGAGCAGTCCATTTACCACAATAATACCATACATACAAACTATATGAATTTGACATTTCTTCTGTTGTCAACACTTTAATCCATATCATTTATATTATCATCATGAACATCATGAAACTGCTCGTACATATGAAATATATAAAAAATCTCTATATAAAGTAGTTTATGTTGCACGACTTCACCTGAATGCATTCAAACTTTCAATTCAATTTAGTTACAATAAGAGACTTTATCTTACAGACATAAATGAAAAAAGTATTGAAAAAAAAAGAGATGAAACTATAGGAATAGGGTAAATATGCATATAATAATTTTTATTGTTTTGAACAAAATTCGATTACGTTCAATTGCCAATGAAACGAGTTATACACAATTGTTTTATCAGCCGCCTAATGGAATGTTTTGTGGCCAACATTTCCAAATATTTTTTTAAATCAATCAATTGCTAAAGGTTGAAAATAAACTTACATTGATTGAAGATGGTCCCTTATGGTGTTACTAATCTCACGAAGGGAGATCTAAAAAAATTCTTGTGAATGTCGCAAAATTTTTATTTTCATGTGGAAAGAACCCATGATAATGGCCAAGCCCAGACGCGCGCCTCTAAGAGGTACTTGCACCTCTTTTCTTTACCTTTATTTTCCAATCAATTCGATATTTATTTATAACAAAATGAAAATCTCAATAAGGTGGTCTCAACTGATATCAAAGCCACACTCGGCTCTTACATGTACTGAAATCGACAACCCATCCCGCAAGCCTTGGCACCCGTAGTACAAAAAAAAAAACCTGCAAAAAAAAGGAGTTTTGTTTACATTTTTGGGGCTGGTTCGAGAAGAATAAGTGGTCCGATATTAACCCGCCAAATGATTTATATTTTGCAATCATTTTTATCATATGCTCCACAGGCTAAGAACTCTTCTAAGTTGATCTTTTGACATAGTCTACCCTATAGCTTAAAGTAAAAAAATATGAAATCATGTCTGGTAATCCATAAAGCGATTTAGCTACTTTAGTTACAGATATGCACTCAACTGAAAATTCCTCAAATCTATTCTCATGCACTTGTATCAAAGTGGTTCTGTCTGTAAGTATACTGCATTGAAGAAGATTTCCATTGTGGTGTGGTTTTTCCAAATAATCTTTAGAAATGTGTAAAATTTTTTACCTTGATATATGAAAAAAGACAATCTAAAGTTACTATGGAATAACAAAATTCATTCGTGCAGTAAAATTTACTGTACAGCTTATATGACTAGAATGGTAAGTTGCCATTGTCATATGTACGTTTGCAATGAGAGTGCAAGTTAAATCATTTCTTATATTGTGGTAGCTGTATGATTAGGAAGAGAAGTGACGCTATCAGAACGACTATACCAAATTGTTATAAAGCCAAATGAAATGAAATTCACAATATAATTTTTTATTTTTTTTCAAAAAATAAACTTTTTAATAAATAATACAACTGTTTTTGTTAATAATTCACAAGAAATCATTTTTTTTTTTTTTTTTTAATTGTTGAGTATTGTGTAAAAGTGTCCGATTTAATAAGAAAATTCTATTAAAATAAAATCTTTAATTCGCGAAAAACTACCGACTCTCAACACTTATGCTCGTCCTTTTACTAATTTTAAACTCTAATAACTCAGCAACGGCAAGTGACACGCCTTTGGTTTGAAGACCTATGTATGTTGCGATAAAGGTTTTTAAGGATAGTTTAGTTTTTTTACTCTCAGAATATATTTAAATTAGTCAGTATCCCAGCAAAAATTTTTAACGCAAAAGAGTCATAGTTCAATTGAATGGACGATTGTTAATTGATCATTAATCGCGGAAATACCCACCATTGGCCTTGACCATACACTGAGACGCTTATCAAACGACTGAAACAATGCCTGTATGATATTTTGGTCAATATTTTTCCATGCTTGAGTCAAAGAGTTCTTCAACGACTACATACTTGTATATTATTTGACAAATGCATTGGCCTCTCAAAATCCCTCAAACATTATAGTCCAGCGAGTTTAGGTCGTGCTTTATGAATGATGGAACGTTTTCTTCAAGCTATTTCTGCGTTCCTCTGGCATTATGCGTTGGTGATGAGTCCTGCTGGAATATACAGTGTTCGGAACCAAAATTTTTGTAGGCCAAACTTCAAAACTTTTTCTCGATATATATTTTTTGATTTCTTTTTGCCTCATTTCCGCTAATTGGTAGAAAATCTTGTGGAGATTTGTCATTTTCGGACACTGCCGCCCATAACATAACTTGCGCAGCTCCTTGCCGTCAAGTGACTCATAATTCATCTAAATGCTTGCTGGAATATCTCTTAAGTCATATCCGATAATTTTCTTTGTTGACAAACTGTTCGATGCAGAATATTTTCTCGTCAGAAAACACCAAATTGTGCAACGCGGTTTTGCAACAAACGCAAATCAGCTCTTTCGATCTTTTAAGGCGCTTTTCTCGCTACAATGCGGAAAGGTTCTGTGACTTGAAGCCTTTGAAAAACTTGGTATTCAACTTGTTATTAAAAATACGGCGTATGCAGCGAGCACTTACTTACTTACTTCCACCTCTTTTGCCATTTAAGTTGTATTGTGCTCAGAATTTTGTGCCAATCTTTTGCGCACAATTTTGATGCTTACTCGCCCAGTTGTAGTGCATCGCAAAAGGCCACTGCAATGGCGTTTGTTTACACTGCTAGTCTCCTTGAAACGCCAAATTGCTTTCGGCTACTGACGACGTATCTCGACATTTATTTGCCTTCCAAGCGAAAGCCAATTGCCAACATTCATATTTTCATTTCCAAGTCGTACACCTTGAAAACTTTTTCAGTCTCAACAAAACGCTTATATTTCATTTGACAGACAATATGTTAAGGAGCAACCATGTTGAATTTGTGCGTTGTGCTATTCAAAGTTTGAAAATGACAGCTGTGCGAACATAATCTTTCATTTCAAATGCCTTACCTTGTATAATGCCAATTCAATTTTTCTAGAAGCGTTAAAAATGCATCGCCATGAAGATGAAATCAAATAATATCAGCAGAATTCCCAAATCCCCGATCCCCATCGCATTGGTTGATTCAAAAACTTATTTTGCTATTTGTTTTATTATTCTTTCTGAGGAGTGTAGAGAGGTTTGTTGGGATGTCTAGCTATAGCAGCTTAGGTGGATGCATGCGTTCGTTTGAATCTGTAATTAGATTTTGAACAATAGCAATTAAAAGTGGTTGCCAATCAGAAATACATATGCACATTTCCTGCAATAAATAACATTTTTGTTGAAGTAAAGTTAAAATTATGCAATCACAAAGTAGAGGAGTAATAGATATAAAACTTTGAGTGTTATGAAGTCAGGTGGTTACTAGTTTTTTATAGCACATTTAAACACGTTTTTCTACTTTTCGTTTTTTGTCTTAAAATCAGTTTAATATTGTGAAGAAGTAAGTCCACCATCCAGTTGTTACTAGGTAAAATACAGTGAAATTTGGCTTCCTCAGTTCTCTTTCGAAGTTAGCTTTAGGACTATCAGAGGGTTACTTATGTAAGTCCTGAGTAAAAATTGTATACTGACGAGAATCTTGCAATATTCGATGAGTTGTCAAAAATGCATATAGTTTGAAATTATATTTAGTTTCTCCGACTTACACTGAAAACTATATAAAAATATTTTCATTTTTATTTCACCACATATATCTATAGCATTGCTATTTGTATTGCCACTCCTGACTTTTTTGAGCTCAGTTACTTTATGTAGCCTTATGAGCTTTCCAATATATTTAATTTATAGCTACCTTCTTTCCTCCAATTTAATAAAAAAAAAACCAAATACCACTCCGTTTATAACAACTACTTACATTTGTAATAATATAAAATTTGCATACATAATTTACAATTTTAATGCTTTACAACAAAATAAAACGTGGAAGATTAAAACGAATGCGATAAATGGTAGCATCCCCACTTACAGCAAACAGCCGGCAGCATTTATCAGCAAAATATATATCCTTTATGACTTTTGCACGCTATTCCGCTTCCTGTTGTAAACCATTTAACTCTACTGCTGTGTTTTATGCAGCTACTGCTAAAAAGTTGGCAACATAAAACAAAAGTGCAACAGTTCTGAAAAGAAGCAAAATGCCATAAAAAATAATAAAAAATCTAAATAAAAACCAAATTAAATTTCAATAGATTTGAGTTAAAGCAGCACGCCCACATAGACCGACATTATATCAAAGGCAAAAAAAAAAAATCGTGGACCTATTGTTAAACTTGCAAGCTTCACACAGAAAACTTTTTAAAGAAGACAAAAAAAGTTCGTACAGCACTATGACCCTATGTCGAAGATAGAATTTTCAATAGGTACCACAACTCAAAATAATGCATTTACGGCCCATTTGCAAGCAAAAAAATCACAAATGTTCGCTCTTCCGGAAAATACTTTGCAAGGATGAATTTTATTTTCTGACACGAAGAGTAAAAGTATCAAGAGCCTGAGTTCAACATTCTAACCTAACAAAAGACACTTCGCGCCTGAACGGATTGCTCCTTCAAGGTATTTCTTCAGGAGACCGTCTAGAACGTTTCAACACAAAAGTCTAATTCGTACCTGTCCTGGATTTAACGAGTTCCCTGCTACTTCCACTTTCATCGTTCAACCGTCTACGTTTCATTGCTCTGAGACGCTCATTAAGACAGAGTTCTTTGACCATTCACGCTGCAATTGTATAATATCGCATTGGCGTTAGTTGGCCAGTTTTACCATCAATTCGTCGGGTAATGCGGTTTTGCAGATAAGACTAAAGGCTTCTCGCCTATTTGCAACGCCATCACTCAAACTTAACCTTCATACTATATAGGCATATAAGTAAATGTTTTGATTAAATTCCTATGTTGCACAAAAATTCTAATTCAGTAGCTAAATTTAAATTAAAAATACTGTCTGCATTAATATTAATTTTTTGTTTCTGATTTATTCCATTCATTTCAAACTGCTAGTTTTTAGCATATTCATAGCATTTCTAGTTGTTTCATCATAAATTTTGGTAGATTGCATTCTCATGCCAAACCCATACATATTTGATTGCAATTTAAAAGTTTCTGTGGATTTCAGTTGTCATCATCATCATCAAACGTACCAGCATCAATGCAGGTCACAATTAAGCCAATAAGTGCATATCGTTCTTCTACCTTTTTCGTATAAGAATTTGTTTCTATTTTGATGTTTCTGTTTACTTTTATGTGATATGTTTGTTTGTACAAATGTCTATGCTGTCGGTAAAGTTTTGTTTTTAAATATTTATGCAGGTCATAGGTCAAAAAGTAAAAATAGACAAAAAGTTTCTAAATCAAAAAGTTTATGTGAACTTTTCATGTATGAATAATTCAATTAAAAGGTGTTTTAGAAGTGTCGGTAATGAAAATATCAATGAATATTATGGGAAATGAAAATAAAGAGTAAAAATATAAAAGTAATTTTTATTAAATTTATGGAAGTTATTTTACAGTTGATCTGATATTGAAACATTTTTCAAACGAAATCTAAGCAAAGAATTAATGGCCTTTCATAAACGGAAACAATTGAGCTTAATACTTTTTTCATTTGCAGACAGCACTTATCAGTGATGGCATTTGGGTTTTGTGAAAATGTACTGAATCGAGACTTGAAATGTACTTTTTAGAGGCCGAATGTACTTTTTTGGCGTGAACTACACCTTGCAATTATTTATACAAAAAAAGGTAATTATTATATATCTTCACGTTGCAATTATTTTTTCATTTAATTAAACCGAAAACAGGTAATTATTATAAATGTACTGAAAATGTACTGAAAATTCGCCGAATGTACTAAAAATGTGGCAAATGTACCGAATGTACTGAATACTTGTTAAATGTACTGAATACGATTTTTCAGGACGCAAATGTACCGAAAAAAGTACAAATGTACCGAAAATGCCATCACTGGCACTTATTGTAAGTGGAAGCAAGCTTTATATTTTAGAATTTAGGTGATAACGCACTTTCAAACTTCCAGTTGATAAGGTCCGACACATGGCTGGTTTTCGCTGTAAGCAAGCAGGTGATGCACCCACTGGTACAATCGAGCTTAGATTTTGAAACAGAATAGTTTCCTATAAATACCATTTTAGCACAAAATTATTATTGCGGTCAAAATAACGTGAAGATACATCGATCTTATTCAGGGTCCGTTAATAATCATTATTTTCTATAATTAAAGTCAAAAAAATCACAATGAAGGTAAAGTCGAAATGTGAGTTTGAGTATGCAGATGAATTTCTTTTGACGAGTAGTCTAGATACATAACATATATGACATGACATGATCGGATTTCAATTTCTTCGATCATAAGTAATCGTTATTTTGAATTTCTATTCTTTTCGATCAAACATAATCGTTATTTTGAATCCCTATTCTTTTCGATCAAAAATAATCGTTATATTGGATTTTTATTTTTTCGATCAAAAATAATCGTTATCTTATATATTTATTTTTTTCGATCAAAAATAATCGTTACATTAGATTTCTATTCTTTTCGATCAGAAATAATCTTTACTTTGCATTTCTATTTTTTGCGATCAAAAATTTCGTAAATTGAATTTCTGTTCATTTCGATCAAAAATAATCGTTATTTTTAATTTATATTCTTTTCGATCAAAAAATAATCGCTATTAAGAGATTTTAACATCAGGCAATTTTTACGCAGCGTGCCGTGAAATCCAAAATAACGATTATTTCTGATCGAAATGAATAGAAGTCCAAAATAACGATTATTTTTGATCGAAACGAATAGAAATCTAATATAACGATTATAATTGATCAAAAAAATAAAAATCCAATATAACGATTATTTCTGATCAAAAAAATTTAAGTCCAGAATAAAGATTATGTAATGATTTCTATCATAAAATTCATTATCGTTACGGTCCCTGGTCTTATTTCTAGGTTTGAACTCTTTTTTTAGGGACATGTTTTTATCAATATTTCAATATGTGACGAAAAACAATAGTTTCAGGGTAGTTGTGCTGAAAAGTAATATTTTGTGCAGCCGTATAACAATATACAATATACATTTCATAAGAACTTGAAGAGGTGACATTATGAAACTTTTGAGACCATTAGAAAAATTACGTTACCAAAAAATTTCGTTTTTGAAATGAGAACGCGAATGAGATAACTTTATGAAAGCAAGTACTTACATAAAACATTTTTTGGATAAAGCTTTTATAGGCCTTTGAAAGCCCATATAAACTAACTTCCAAGTTTTTTTCTAGCTTCACGCCTAGAGATACAGGGAAGCTACGCGGCTCATGGCATTAACAAGTCTGTGCATTCCTGTTTTATGACATATCGTTTGGTTATATGTTTGTAACTTCACACATCCTCCATTTCCATTTAATGCACATGAATTGAATTCTGGCAACACTAATTTGCTTTTATGCTTAAACAAGGCTTTAATTCGCTCATAAATCAGTGTTTTCCAACATTTACGCTGGTCTAGCACTCATGAAAATTTAATGCAATTTTGGTGTTGTGAGCATATCAATGACAAACTACATGACAACAGTATGACATACTAACTGGCAACAAAATTAGGACGTGAATCAGCGAAATTTTTTAACAAATTTTGCATAGTTTAAGAATCCAAATATCTCAAAAACTATAGGAGATAAAATGAAAAACCATTTAATCATTTTTGTTTAGAAATACTATAACTTTATAAAAAAAATTAAAAAAATTTAAATAAATTTGTTTAAACATTAATTTTTTTAATTAAAAAATTTTTCTCAAAATATTTTCAATATAACACCGTTTGTTTTTTTTTTATTTTTTATATGTTATTCTTCAATCAATCCTAAGAATGCATGTGCTTTCATATCGAAATTTCCGCCATGACTTTAATATACGGAGCAAACAGTGCACGCCAATTATGTTACAGGTCAGATGTGATAAGCCTAAAGATGATACCAGTAACTTCTTTGGATCGGGAAAAGAATGTGAAAAAGTTTGAAAAGTAGCTATAAAAAATTATTGATTTTAAAAAAAGATTTATTAATAAAAGTGAAAGCATATTAATTGTTTGTGGAGTGTCTACTGATATGATGTCTCAAGAACATCAAATGTATTGGCGGAGAGTGGTATTTGCGTTGTTGTTTTTGTAACTAAATATTTTGTTTTCGTTGGAAAATTTTCATGTTATCATATTAATCTATTAAGGTGCTTTTGGTACCATAAAGAATTTTCTAGAAGTCAGCTGATTGACTCGTAGGTTTTAAGTACTTTTGTAAATATGGAAAAAAATAAATTAAAAAAAGTTAAATAATATCAAAATTTGGTATGCTCAATATATATTCATATATTGTGGGCATGGTCGTTATGAGTCCATATCGAGTTATTTTTAAGCAACTCAAACGCACTGTATTAACAATAAGTAAGCAGACATAAGTTTAAGTACTCATATGTTGAGGTATAAGTGCGCACTTCAAAAATATTACCTAAATGTAAAGTTGAAAATAAATTCAAAAAAAAAAACATACTTTTGGGGTGGCGCAAAAAAATATTTTCATAGCTTCAAACCAAGTGTTGAAAAAATTTATAGTTAGAATAAACAATTTATTTCTACGACGTCAACACTCAAAACAGAAAAATCATAGCAACCGTTGCCTTATGGCTTTTACAGCAACAACTTCAAGTTGATTTTTTTTTTTCACCACCCAAATTTACGATAATACTAACACTAACACAACTCCATTGAGCGCACAATCAAACAATAAACAAAACATTAAATGAGCAGCAATGAGTGTTTAGTACGCCTTAGAGTATGCTTCAAGTTTTGTTGGCAGAATGAAAAAAGAAGGCTTAGGCAGCATAAAACCAAAAAAGCATTGCCTGAAGAAATAACATAAAAGGATATTATGAGAAGTTTAAAATCCTTTAAGTGGCCTCAAGCTATTATTGATCGCTTGTTGATGTTGAATGTAAAAATGTTTTTGTACGAAAACTATGAAAAAAGTGGGGAGAGCAAAAAAAAAGGAATAAAAAACAGTAGGCAAAAGATTAGATGTGCAGTAGGTTGTCTGGGTTTTTAAGTCACTTAAAATTTAAAATATTTTGCTTTTGTTTGCACATAACAAATATTACATTTTTTTATGGTTTTATAGTATTAAATAAAAAAAAAAAAAGAAATGAGAAATAATAATGTTGTTCTATAATAACAATAATAATACCGCAATCATATACAAATATCAAACAGAAGCCAATTTATTTTCAAAATGTATTTTGTATTCATTAGTTTAGTAAAATGAGAAACCATTCTAAGAATGCTATTGTATCTCTTGAATAGAGTGGGTTGCGTCACATTCACATCACGTCAAAAATTTAAGTGGACGAGTATATGAGGGTATTGTTTCAGGATCGATAAAAAAGTAAATTTGGAAAAAAAATGAGTTAGGGCCTTTCCATCCGAGATCGACGTTTCGTAATAATAATTTGAATTATAAATAAATTAAATTTTGCACACGTTGATTTTATATTTCTAGTTTGTTGCGTGTTTTTGAGTTTATATATTTCTTTACATGTGAAAGACAAAAGAGTGTTAGTTAGTACTTTCATTCTATTTACTTAACCCTTCGTTTAGCGGTAACCCAAAAGGCGGTAAACCATAATTTGTGGTCTGACAGACCACAGGTGTGACCTTTCAAATCACTGCATGGTTTTTTCTAGGTGTGACATTATGTCTGGAACGGTGTATCGCATAGCACAAGTATATCTATGCACGTGTAGATTATTAAGCTTATCGAATAGAAAGGCAGAATCAGTGATTTATATTCCCTTTTTCGGTGACCTGAATGGTTTTACGATTTGTTTCACGCACATGATGATCCACAATTTCTGGAGCTATAAATCGTTTGCAAATCTAGATTAGATACTATTGGTCGTTTCTAACGTGACCAGTTGAAGCTGAGGAATTGGTAAGCCAAACTTTACCATATTTGTAATGAGAGCTTTCGCCAACTGCAGCATCGGGCATAGTTTGACCAGGCAATGGTTCCATTTCTGCAACGATTGCATCACGAGCTTCAACAACTGGCAATTCGTTATCGCTTTCTTCTTCCATATAACTTCAAGCTTAGCTGTTCTTCGGCATCTGAAGAGTCGCCACCACCATTATTTCTATTTTTGATAAGTAGAAAGATTACGAAAAGGACTGTTTCAAAGACCCTCTATCAAGAATATGTACATCGATTGCACACTTGGAACCTAAGACTGCAAACTCTGTACCTGAGTTAGGAGATGATCAAGACCACACGCGAAACCTGCTAATAGTGTCATTATAAACACCAAACGCCTCTACCAATTCAAACAAGAACCGATATGACTGATGTGGTCTGACGTGGACTGTCGCTAAACAACGCTGAAATTTTACTCGGACTATATTTTTGTTCCAAGGAACATGGCCTACAATTTTAAAATACATCGCAGTCGCTTCGTTGCTTCGAGTTTGACAAAGTCATGGCACCATTTTCGACATTTTCTTTTCAGAAGAATTTGACGAATATTTGATATCTTTATCCGTTAAAAAAATGGATTTTTCGTCAAGTCCTTTGTACTTTGGCTTAAAGTTAGCCTAGATAATCTGTATCCAGAACTATTTCTCATAAAGTTAGCATTACATTCAAAAGCTTCTGCCAAGCTCTCACTTATACTTGGTTTCGGACTGCCAATTCATCATCTTTTTTGTTTCTCTACACCTTAATGACTCTTTAAATCATATGAGGTAAACATTATTATATTGTATATTTTTTTCGCACTATTAAGTTTTTCCTCACTGTTGGGTTTCTTACAACTCGACAACTTGCAGCGCACAAAAGTATGCAACATCAAGTAGCTTAAACTCAATTTTCAACTAAAATCATGCAAACTTTAGCGATTTAAATATTAAATTACGCAAAGATAGCTATAATAAATTCCTGCCGTAATGCACCTTACACTTTAATTAGTTTCGTGAGTCCTTAATATATAAAATTACTAATTATTAGGTAATTTCCCACCTTAAATACTAACTGTTAAAGACACATTTCAACATGACTTAAAAATAAATTACATCCTATAAAAGTTTTGGCCAACAAACACGCATTACTGAATGAGCCACGTATAAAACTAAATGCGTTCAGTTGGAAACTTCAGAAGATCGCGCGCTATTATAGGACATTAACGTTGCAGCACAACGTACGTAAGAAAGTTTAAGTAGCGTAAAAAAATACTGGCTGCACAACAGAAACTTGCACTCTGAACAAACACGTAATAGGTACACAAAAATACGTCAACATATGATATGACGTTTAATGTGCCCTTATGTGTACTTGTGCTTAGAAAAACTTTCTCGTTGCAACATCAGCAAGAATTACAACGTTCTTGTACGCTTTCAAGACATGAAACATGTAGCTGTCACTAAAGACACAATCAAGGGCAACAACAATAAAAAAATAAGTCACAAAAAGAAATGCGCCAAGGACCAGTAAAAGTGAACACAAAAACATGTGTTTATTGTGTGACCTTTTTAACTTGCATAGAGAATGTTCTGTTTGAAGTCCCTTAGGTAATGGAAACAGCAAGAGTGCTGCATGGCGCACATAGGGTCAGAATTACGATTTTACAGATAAAAATTTATTTTTAAGGAAGAAAAATTAATGATGTAAGGGTTTTTCAAGATGTTTGATATGTTGCTCTTTCTTAAGAAAAATAATATCGAAATGAGACCATAAGCCATAAGCTTGCGTCTGCCTTTTATAACAAAAAATATGTCTGTACGAAAAAACAGATAAATGCAAGAGACAGACGTTTTTTAGATGCGTTTGAGAGCTTTTAAATATTATTATACATACAAACTTAAATGTTTACGATTGCGATTAAGATTATGTCATAACAAACTAGAGATACAAACTCTGTCCCTTAGTTGTTGCTATATGTATTTGAAAATTGCAAAAAAAAAAATGAGTACTAAATCATATTATCGCGTCTGCCTCTTGACTAACTGGCGCTTTTACTTATAAAAAAATATAAAAATACAGAAGGCAGACGATTTTAGCGCTGCTTTTTCGAAGGCAGACGTTTTTGTGCACTTAACCCTCCGATGGGCGATGACGTCCGCGGTGGTAAGTGGAGCGCGTGGGTCTGGCCAGACCCATATATATTAGGGTAGTTTAAAATATGAAAGTTAACTTCGCATCCTTGGGCACAAAAAGTTTTATATTGGAGAAAATAAGAACCATGTAATATTTGATACATTTCAGAAAACATTTGATGGACCCGCCACCGTTTTGAAAACTAGAAAATGATCCTTAATCTACCAAAAATCATTAATATCTTCCCGAAGCTTCCCCTTTAGAGGGATCAAATGTACGACATAGTCCCATTATTTTTTCTCCTCCAACATTTTTTCCGAAAATACTTACCCCCTATCACCACCCCTTAGGGGGGCTTCCCTGCAAATATGACATTCTTGTGAAATTATGAAATTGACTCTCCCTCTTCGCAGACGCCTCTGGAGGGCTAAAATGTTAGACCGACTTCTAATATTTTTACTCTCTCAAACTTTTTTCTTGACACAACTACCCTCTATCTGCCATCCTTTTGGGGGTCCCCATACAAAAAACACAAAAAATTCCAAAAATTTGAAAAAAGAATTCGTAGCTCCCCCGGAGTAACCCATATGTATCGCCAGGTCCTATTATATTTTCTTCTCCAATATATTTTCCCAACATACTTACCCTGTATCTGGCACTCTTTTGGGGGTTCCCTTACAAAAAACACAAAAAATGGAGAAAATTTCGAAAACAATTCAGAGCTTTCCTGGAGTGACCCAATGAGGGGTCAAATGTATTAACAGGTCCTCCCTGCATTTTTTCCAGACATACTTACCCCCTATCTCAACCCTTTTTGGGGGGATCCCTTGCAAAAATGAAGAAAATTTTGGAAAAAATAATTCATATCACTGGGTTATATTATATTCATTTTTATTGTGTTCATTGTGCTCTTTTCACAAAAAGGATACTTCTTACGATTTGTAGCATCAACTTTTTTGTTCTCCATCATTTGACAAAATTTGGTTGTGGTACAGCGGTGTTGTCTACGAAAGCTAAACCTTTGCAAAAAAAGAGCACTTTTTTGAAATCATCATCAAATTCCCATCTTGATGGATGATTATTGAGAAATTCTGTATTCAATCCAGAGAAAACAAATCTTCTGTGTAAAAATCCTCCACGTCATCATCGTAATAACCAAAAACAATATCAATATTTTTTTCAATATCGTATGATAAAATTTGTTGGGTCTGCTCAGACCCATGTGCACTTGACTGGGAAAAAACAGTAAAATTAAATTTGTTATTACAAATATATCGCGAACGTATCGTTTACTGTTCTATTGGTTCTATTACGTTCGCCTTAACGTTTTTGAGGAAGTCATGGACGGGGATCACTTCGAAAAACCTAGAAAAAACGATATACCAATTTGAAAACCTGGCCAGACCCATACACCCATCGGAGGGTTTAGGTGTATATTGTCTATGTATATGTTAGGTGACGTCCATTAATTACGTGAGATGTTTGTTGTTAAAATTCGGACCCAACAGTTCCCACGCCTTCCTTGGTGAGATCTGGCGGGACCCCTCCCCTCCCTACCGTGAGACTTAAATTATAATTTTTAATGTAAATTCTATGCATTAGAAAGTTGACGTGAGGTTTTCTTTGACCCCCTCTTCCCCCTTGGTGAGATTTTGTTGGACCCCCTCCCCCCTGTTTTTTGACTCACGTAATTAATGGATGTCCTCTTACCAGCCAAACTAGTTTTTAGCATAAAAATTTTTCAATGATCAAACTAGTTCATCCAAAGCGTTGATCAAAATTTGGCGTAAGTTAGAAAAAGTCTTTATATTCCTGCTGAATGAGAACAAAAATCAGGTGCTCAATTTTTATAGTGATATTTATTCATGCTTTTAGTTGAAACGCTCTTGCAAAACAAGAGCTGGTGACACTATTGAATGTCACAACTAAAAGGTGTCATAAGGGGAGGACTAACCTGCGCTGTCAATGCTTCTGGGTTGTATAAACTGATCTAATTTATTAGCTGCACTGCTCCTTACAAGATATACAGTCACTTTTTGTATTCCTTTTTTTTTAAGTACCAATGAATTGAATTTTTGTGTAAGTCTTTATTTTCATATTTTTAAAACAAACCATCAGAGTAAGGGCGAGCCATTATGCAAAGCTTCTGCCGATATTCTATTTTCTTTTTGCCTTAAATTAGCAACTAATTTATTATGTTATGTACACAAAACATTTACCATTTTAATCTTCTGTCATTCCTTATATTTTCTTTTGCAGTAATTAAACAGATCTCTATCGCAAACAACAATCAACATATGAATTGTTATACTCGTAACTCTGTTCAAAGGGAACTAATGCCCATACATTTGTACGTACATACATATACACATACAAGTATTCTTATAGCATACAGGGGGGGGGGGGGGGGGGGGTGGGGTTCAGTGCTATATAATAGTAAGGTAATAAATTTCAATATGCCTCTTTCAACACAACTGTCATTTCTCACATTTAGCAAACATTTACAAAAAACATTTGTCTCAGCTGACAATGAATTTTTGTTTTATTTGTTGTTTATTTATATTCTTTTTGTTTTAGAGCATTGTGTTATGGCATTGGCCATAAACTTTACATACAATTTGTCTATAGTTTTGCCTACAAGTTATTTGTCCATTAGTTTACATAAAATGCAATGGCTTCTTTTCACATTTCAAGTGAAACATATATATTATGTTGTTTGCAATTTGTATTGTATGGAATATTTATATTGCTCTTTTTAGCAAATAGCAGTTATTGTCGGAACTTCAAAAAAAAAATTTGTAGTTCTTTTTTTATTCTTAGCATTGTTAGAATTTTAATTGTCATATAAAGACCTACAAAAATAAAGTAAATACTAAAACTTAAAGACCGACATAGCTCAAAAGTATGTATATAAAACATAATCTTGTCAAAAACTTTTTTAACAATAGCAATCACTTTTATACAAAAAGCATTTCAAATTACATATTATCAACACTTTAAGTCCCAGCATGAATTAAAATTTTCAAAACCAAAAAGTAATTTGAGTTTAACCAACTCATATATAATAGCAAAACGACCACGATAATACTGAATTTAATACCAATTACCTAATGAGTACAAAGTACGTATGTATATAATATTGTGTATGTCCTTTTATTGTAGCTTGTAAGCTTTCAGATTTAACTACAAAAATCAAGCAGCATAAACCACAACACTTTGCTTTATTTTTGCTGCTGCTTTATGTACATTTTCTCGAAAAGCGTAGTAAAAAGTTTACAAAGTTGTTGCAACTTTTTAACATAATGATCAAAATAACAAGACACTTCAAGTAAATACATAAATATTTGAGGAATCTAAAGGCTTAGCTTAATGATTTTGGTTAGATGTAAATTTATATTGCTGGATTTTCAAACGGTAGGTACCAAAAAATGGAGTAGAGTGAAAGTTTTCATAGTTATTAATATACATATGAGCTTTTGCATGATTTTATCGGAGGAGCCAACCACCTCAAGCCAGGAAGGTTTTTTTTTTTTTTTTTTTGAGCTACAGAACTAACCATTAAAAAATAGATATGGCCACATTGGCAAAATTTGCCGCCCTTGGCCGTACTTTAACTGCAACGGTTGTTTAGGAAAAATTTCAATCTATACACCGAAAAAAAAGACCGTACTAAATTTGAAGAACTGCCTTCCTCCGATTTAGTATAAAAATGTTCCTTAATCTAAGTTATTTTTCCTCATATTGATGAAAATATCGTTTCATTTAGTAATTGAGTCCTTTGAAATGAGTTCATGTTTCATTAAAGCAAGTCAAAGCTCTTCCTCAAACATAGAGTTTGTGGTTTTAGTAAAACTTTCCTTTGAAATAGTAAATTTTTCTTTGGGAAGAATTTTTGTGGACAACTTGTTCCTCATTTGAGTAAAAACTTCCTCAATCTAATGGAATGTTTTGTTTAAGGAAAATCGTACTCAGTTTTAGTTAGTTTCTTCAAAAAATTTACTATAACGTAGGAAAATTTTCCTTAATAAATGAGTGGCAACACTCGCTGAAATTAATATCTATTCTTCTCGTAAGTATTCTGTTTTTGCCTATATATTTATAGTTCTCTACTTGTTTTTTAAATAAAAAAATAAAAAAATTAAAAAAAAAAAAAATTATGTCGTCGCCGGGATTTGAACCGAAGCTTCCCTGATCAGACAATGCTTGTTACATGCGCAGTTTAACAACGTGATTTTAGTATGTCTTAAAAGTGCTGTCGGTGGCTGAGTTGGGTAAGATGAGCATCTTTGACCAGTGGCATGGCGCTGAGGAGAACACAGGTTCAAATTCTCTGATCGACAGGTAAAAAAAATTTAAGTTCTTCTTTGAAGTTTTAAAAACGTATTACAATTAAAATAAGAATGACTGACAAATAAGTAAACCAACAAATAAGAAAATAGAGGAAACAGAAAATTAACTAACAAATGTTTTTTGAAATCAACTAATTTATTTTAAGTAAATTTTTTTCATTTACGGATACCTTCATCCTTAGAAAAAGTAAAATTTTCCTCAGTTTTATAACCTTGTCCTCACATTGCGTAAACTTTTCCTTATTTCAAAACAGCAACATTTACTTGTACTAAGGAATCCAACTTACTTATTTTGAGGAACCCATGGCTTTAGCTCGTATTGAAGGACATTTTTTCTTTACATTTAGGCATTTTTCCTTAAACGGAGTAAATTTTTTTTTCGGTGTAGTTATTGTTCACAAGTTTATGATAACTTCTTGTAATAAATGACATCGTGAACGATCAGCAGCGAGTGCCTTCAATTTTGCGTGCAACATTTTACCAACTCACGTATTTTCTGCTCTAGCGAATGTTTTCATGATGATTAAGTATGGCCACGTTTTCTAAAACCCTTAGAGTTCCAATCTATTGCTTCCCGGCAAACTTCAATTGGTGTGATTCCCCATTTTCTGAGATTTTTCTTAAAGTTCTTAAGCGCCAGTTATCAGATATTCGTTCTTCTTCACAAATTTTGATAAGGACAGAGTTCATAAGATCAGCTGTGAACTCTGTGAAGCTTTCAAAATTTTGGCAACTATACGATCTGTGTCCGCTGCTGTGTTATTGTCAACAGAGTTGTTTGGTCTTTGTATAATTTTGTTTACATATAATTTATTTGTAATTGAAATGAAAATGGAAAAAATTAATAAACTTTTTAGTAAAGAAAAATGACCCAAAAAATGGGCGGCAACCCATGTTTAGGGCAGGATCGAACAAGGCAACCCTATATATTTTACTAAGGCTCATCAAGATCTATCATTTGACATGCATATCAAGCTGAAATCTTAAACCATTAACAGTTTTCCGAAAAAATTTTTGGGATGGGATTCGGCAAGGCAACCCTATATATTTTATTATCATTCAATCATCAAGGTCTATTATTTGACATACATTTTAAGCTGCGATCTTAAACCATAAACTTCTTTCTAAAAAAATTTTGCCCGAAAAACAGGTGGCAACCCAAAATTTGGGACGGGATTCGCCAAGATTACTCGAAATATTTTTTTTTAGGTTCATCAATATCTATCATTTGAGACATATTTTAAGCTAGAATCTTAAACCATATACATTTTCCTATGAAAAATTGGCCCAAAAAACAGGTGGCGAGCTATGTTCAGGACTGGATCCAACAAGGGAACCCTATATAGTTTACTTAGGTTCATTAAGATCTATCATTTGAAACCATAAACTTTTTTCTAAAAAATGTTAGCCCAAAAAACAGGTGGCAACCCATGTTTGGGACAGGATTCGGCAAGTCAACCCTATATATTATATTTAAGCTCTTTAAGATCTATCATTTGACATACATTTCAAGCTGCAGCTTGACTGCGAGGTCGCTGTGTGTATTTCAGCTTTCCCTTCTTTACTGCCATGTCCTTATTTCTTGGAGCAACCGAAATTTTTAAGAGGCCAGAAAACAGTAATAAAATGAAGATGCTCGATGCTCAATTGTTCAGTATATTCCATTTTAGCAATCTTTTTAACCATAGGCATCGACTTGATGCCTGATATCTTTCAAAATGATTAAGTTTAATTTATAATTCGTTTTGTTCAACATGATTTAAGACTATTAAAATGGTTCTACGTGTTCTTAAAGATATATCTCTTAAATGTGTTCGAAGTATCTAATTTGTCCCTTTCACAAACAAAATGTTTCCGCGGCTAAGTAATGCTCACAGCCAACTGACTATATATGGGACCAGAACCTCTCTAAAGTCTGTTATCTACAAAATATGAATTAAAAAATGATGCTGCAAATTTTTAAGATATTTTCAGCAAAATACCTTAAAAATTTTTTTAAATTTGTTAAGTTTTTAAACTTTTTTAAGAGGTTTCAAATATTTAAATCAAAATTGAGGATAGGAACTTTTTTGATAATTTTTTGATCCTCTTTTTCCTTTTTTCTGACAAGTTTGTATCGTCTTCTATTTTAAATCGAAAAATAAAGTTAAATTGGTGATTTCATTGCGTTATCAAAAAATCGCGCTTAATTTGATATTTAGAATATGCATTAATGCACAAAGGAAACGAAATTATAAAGAATGTTTTTTTTTATAAAAGCTTCACATGATATCACAATACATATGCAATTTAATGGTTCAATGATTATTGAAATTGCATAGCATAATGGAAAAAAAAGGATTTTTGATATTTCAATTACTTTGACGTTGAGAAACATGATGTGCCTTAGGTATACGTACAAAGCTGTTTTAACTATACAATACCAAAGCTGAAGCGCTGCAGTTGAAAAGCTAACAAAAGACTTAGTTATAGACGTCTTTATAAGCATACAAACAAACCAATGCATTTACATTTCAATTTCACATCATGTTTCGCAGGATGCATACGAAAGGTAGAATTTTCCCAAAAGAAGCAAAAAAAAAAAAAGAACGAATCAAACTAAAAAATTTCTATTGACATACGATATTTCAATATAAAGTAGAAGTAAAAAGCAAAGAGAATATTGAAATTTTTTACACTTCAATTTACATAGATGCGAATATGTGTGTGTGTGTTTTTTTTAGTGCAAATGCGAAACATCTTCTCTTCAAAATAAAGTTTAAAATTAAAAATTAGTTTCACAGATTTCAATGTCTTGATTTTTGACAATCGTATATTGATGACTTTTGCTTGTGTCCTGAAAGTTTCATATTTTCAGCGTTATATACGGTCTTTAATATTTAATGTCTTAAGTGTAGCTTCTTCAATATTGATCCTATGACATATGTGTGTTCATGTGTTTTATTCTTTATCTTTAAATAATACATTGAGATTTTTACTCAAAATGTAGTAAAAGCTACTTACATGCTAAACTGACTATATACGAATCGGGTATACAACGGGCCCATCCGTGGCCTATGTTATGATGACATGTCATTTCTCGGAAATAACCTAACCTAACCTAACCTACCTAACGAGCTCTACAATGACATCGACATAGTCAAGCGCATCACTATCCTACGTCTGCGCTGGCTGGGACATGTTGTGCGTATGGACGAAGAAGCTCCGGCGAAAAAGGTGTTTGATGCGGAAGCCGCTGGGCGACGACGGAGAGGAAGACCATGCCTCCGATGGAAAGACCAAGCCGAAGAAACCCTATCCACGCTTGGTGTGCCTGATTGGAGAAGGCGCGCGCGAAGCAGAGGCGCCTGGAGAGAGCTTTTGAGGTCGGCCGTAACCCGGTAACGGGTTGTTATGGCCACCCAAGTAAGTAAGTAACCTAACCTACATGTTAAACAAATACATTTGCTATATATTTTACTAAATTCTTATATTTTATGTCATATAAGTAAATCCTTAATACCTTGCCAAAAATTCCTGTAATACATATACGCAAGTATGTAGACATTTTTATTATACATAAGCACATTTTAACTCTTCCGTTTATGCGGCACGATTTTTGTGCACAGCTGTTGTATAGCCAAAAAGTGCTTAACTCAAACTCATAGCAATATAAGTTTATGTACTTAATTTTTCTTTTATCACGGCATACATTTTACATTTTAATATCTTCGTGTTTCACTTGGAGTGAGCTTCTTCAAGAGCAGCATGAGAAATTCTCAATGCCATTGGCATCATTATAGATAAATTTTTATGGATACAAAATGGAAGTTATGTTCTTAAATGGCGCAGTAAAGTGTTGGGCGAGCTCATTATTCATAGCATATTTTCCATGCCCATATGAACGCAAAGGGAACACAAGCTGCATGTTGCAACAACTTTGAGTTAATTATCGATTTGCAATCAATGCTGCAAGTAGATAACTTAATAAAAATAAAAAATGCTCAAGTTAAAAGAAAGGTTTAATAAAGTCTTCAATTTTAAGCCTTAATAAAATGTAGTTTTTTTGGTTTAAATTTTGATGCAACAATATTTGTTTTTATTTTTTATTATTAGCTTGGTTTGACTACATTGAATTTGGCAGCATGCTTTTTTGTGTAAAAATTTTCCTTAATCTAAGTAAATTTTCCTCATATTGATGAAAATATCGTTTCATTTAGTAATTGAGTCTTTGAAATGAGTTCATGTTTCATTAAAGCTCTTCATCAAATATAGAGTTTGTGGTTTTAGTAAAACTTTCCTTTGAAATAGTAAATTTTTCTTTGTGAAGAATTTTTGAGGACAACTTGTTTCTTATTTGAGTAAAAACTTCCTCAATCTAATGGAATATTTTGTTTAAGGAAAATCGTACTCAGTTTTAGTTAGTTTCTTCAAAAAATTTACTATAACGTAGGAAAATTTTCCTTAATAAATCAGTGGCAACACTCGCTGCTTTACTCGCTGAAATTAATATCTATTCTTCACGTAAGTATTCTGTTTTTGTCTATATATTTATAGTTCTCTACTTGTTTTTTTGTTTTTTAAATAAAAAAATAAAAAAATAAAAAAAAAAAAATTATGTCGTCAGCTGGGTTTGAACCGAAGCTTCCCTGATCAGACAATGGTTGTTACATGCGCAGTTTAATAACATCATTTTAGTATATCTTAAAAATGATGTCGGTGGCTGAGTTGGGTAAGATGAGCATCATGAGCATGGCGCAGAACACAGGTTCAATTCTCTGATCGGGTGACGGGTAAAAAAAATTTAAGTCCTCCTTTGAAGTTTTAAAAACGTATGTATTACTATTGAAATAAGAATGACTGACAATAAGTAACCAACAAATAAGAAAATAGAGGAAAAGAAAATTAACAAATTTTTTTGAAATCAACGAATTTATTTTAAGTAAATTTCTTTCATTTAAGGATACCTTCATCCTTAGAAAAAGTAAAATTTTCCTCAGTTTTATAACCTTGTCCTCACATTGAGTAAACTTTTCCTTATTTCAAAGCAGCAACATTTACTTGTACTAAGGAGTCCAACTTACTTATTTTGAGGAACCCATGGCTTTAGCTCGTATGGAAGGACATTTTTCCTTACATTTAGGCATTTTTCCTTAAACGGAGTAAGTTTTTTTTCGGTGCATTTACCTTAATAGCTCTCTGTTTAGCGTTTTAAAGTTAATGCTTGTGTGGGAGGTGATACGCCCTCAATAAAAAATTTATTAACTTTTGACTGATTCTTGGTCCGCCCATTTTTTTGTATTTGTCAGAAATTTGATTTCATTATTCTAAACGATTCTCTCAGTGTAGCGTTTGAGGATTTTGTTTCTATGCGGGCTGCCACGCCTACCAAGTTCGCCAGATTCTTGTGCAGAGCTTTTCGAATCATTCCAGCTATTTGTGTGAAATTATATTTAATTGTCTTAAATAATTCTCTAAGTATAGCACTTTGAAGTCTTCGCTCTCATAGGAAGTGACACACCCTCTCGTTTGCCAACTTATCTTTTCAAAACTCGTCGAAGTTCTCTCTAGTATTTTTAAGAAATTTAGTAACACTACATCAAATAACTCTCGCCATATATGTAGGTATTTTTAATGTAGCCTATGTGCCAAATTTCATTCATCAGACGGCTATAGCTAAGGGGATTTCCAATAAACGTGAGTCCAAAAAGGGGGGAGGGGGTCCGGCAAAATCTCTCCAAGGGGGTGGAGGGGGTCAAGGAAACTCTCAGGTCAACTCCTTAATGCATAGAATTTACATTAAAAATTATAATTTAAATCTCACGGTAGGGGAGGGGTCCCGCCAGATCTCACCAAATCTCACCAAGGAGAAGGGGGGGCCGAATTTTCAAAAAAACACCTCACGTAATTAGTGGGCGTTCCCTAAGTCGATTCGGTGACGGTGATCAAGAATATATTTACTTTACTATAGCTACCACGCCCCCTTTTGGGCGCTACACACGGAAAAACAAAGTGAATATACCCTCTTTGAAGGGTATTAAAAACTGGTGATCTCTAATTTATTGCTTAAGATCATAGCCAATATCGAACTATGGAGCCCCATCCAAAGAAGTATAGTCTCGCAAGGCTTCTATAATAATTGATACAACTTTCACGTTTGCCATACCATTTCTTATCCAGCGTACTTTTAGGATAGCTATCAGATCTGTGATATATTTTTTTCTAAACATTTTCGAGTTTTCGATCAAATTGTTTTTCTGAATAATTTCAAATCAAAAAATATGTTATGACTCTTAATACAACTTGACGAATTGTAATTTCAAGTGACAGATGTTGTCACTTTGGCTACAGTACCTTAATATCGCACATTGATTTATCCAGTATTCATACGTAGTCATTAGTACTGCTGACAAAAAAATTAACTAATCAGTACAGCCATCAAAATTGATGTCACTTTCAAAAGAACCTTTATTTTGTTAAGCTGGCTATTAATTATGACACTTTAACAGCATTGACTAATTCAGCGTATTTGTAAAATAAACCCTTTCCTAATCACAGCGTTTTTAATATGCAGCAGTGGCATTACGTGGTTGTGTAACTACCGAAGCTAAGAAGTCACTATAGACTTAAAATTTTAAGAATCAATGTGCTGGTGAACATATCAGAAAATATGCGCACGTAATGGCAATATGTGACACAAAAATGAAAAACCTATCACAACTAAATATTTATCCTTCAGGTGCCAGTAACAGCACGGCAACGCCACTGGTTATTTCCACCAATATTTGCGTGTATTCTAACCGTTTGCGTAATCTTTTGTTTTTGTACTTACAGTTCGTCGATTTCATGTTAAGTTAATTTCGTCCGTTGGTGCGTGTATCCTGGTAATTTGAGCTCAGATTATCATTTCTAATTTGATAAATCAATGTTTTTCGTCATTGATTTACTTAAATGTGATATTGTTCAAATCTATCACTAATAGCAAATATGGGGGCAAATGATTTTTGGTTATGTGTACATATAAGATTTTAAATAAAATTAGCTGGTCTTTGAAAACTTTTGCAAAAACCTCATATTATCGCTAAATTCTTTCGAATAAAATTTATTTTAAAATTTAAAATAAATATATAATGTAAGCTTTTATGCGAAACGAATTTTTTGGAGCATGTTGCTACATAATAATTAAATGAAAGTTTTGGAAAAATGTCAATAAATTATGGTCCGAAAAATATGCTAGTGAAATTTTGAAAATGTCATATTAAAAATCAATCATTTTCTAATAAGAAAATTTCGTAAATTTTTGAATTAAAACTACTGACATCAGCTCAATCATCTCAAAAGTCCTTATATCATTTCCACTTGAATTTTATCAGGCTGGAATTTTATTTTAGTAACAAACCGAACGTAGTTTGCCATAATCCAAAAAAAAAATTTTACTAAAGCGTACAGTATCAACTACATTCAAGACCAGAGAAGAATCGGATGTATCAACTATACAGTATCACTCCCAATTGTAATCACTTCGAAATAATCGTTGCAATGAAATAGCTCTTTGAAGAAGAACAAAAATAACTATAACTGTATAATACCCATTTTACTGATGATCAATACATCGAACAAAAGTGATCTCTCCGAGAAGTATTTAGATTCCAGCGAAAGAAAATTGTTGAGACTCCACTTGTGTTAATCAAAAAGTTTTATTCACACTGCTTCATATTTAGCTAGGAATGGCTATAAATGTCACTAAAGTTCCAATCCTCGAACGAAATGGGTTCAGCGAATCACATTGAGTGTTTCCACAGTTAAATGGATATATTTCCCGTTTGAAGCTGGCACGGCATGGCAGAATGACCCGTAGAATGTTCAGATGTATCACCAGGTCCTATTATATTTTCTTTTCTAATATTTTTTCCGAAGATACCTACCCTCATTCTGTCACCCTTTTGAGGGTCCCATTACCAAAAACAGAAAATTATGAAAATTTCTTCATTTTTTCAAAGGTATCCCCTCAATGGGGTTGAGATAGGGGGTAAGTATGTTCGGAAAAAATGTAGGGGTACCCTGATAATACATTAGACCCCTCTACGGGTCACTCCGAGAAAGCTATAAATTGTCTTTTGAAAATTTCCAAATTTTTTGGTGTTTTTTGCAGGGGGACCCCCAAAAGGGTGGCAGATAGGGGGTAGGTATCTTTGGGAAAAACCTTATGAAAAAAAATATAATAGGACCTGGTGATACATATGAACCCTCTACGGGTCACTCCGGGGGAGCTATGTACTATTTTTCGAATTTTTTTGTGTTTTTGTAGGGGGACCCCCAAAAGGATGGCAGATAAGGGGTAGGTGTGTCGAGAAAAAAGTTTGGGAGAGTATAAACAATAGAAAATGGTCTAACATTTTATCCCTCCAGAGGCGTCTGAGAAGAGGGGGGAGTCAATTTCATAATTTCACAAGAATGTAATTTTTGCAGGGGAGACCCCCTAAGGGGTGGTGATAAGGAGTAAGTAGGTTCGGAAAAAATGTTGGAGAAGAAAAAATAATAGCACCTTGTCATACATTTGATCCCTCTACGAGGTAGCTTCGGGGAGATATTAATGATTTTCGATAGGTTAAGGACCATTTTCCAGTTTTCAAAACGGTAGCGGGTCCATCAAATGAAATGAAATGGAATGGAATGGACCAAATTTTACGTGGTTCTTATTGGCATCAATACAAAACTTTTGGTGTCCGGGGAGCGAAGATCGGAGCAACTTTAATTTTTCCCATATGTGTCTGAACCACCATAATGATCACTCAGCTGACGGTCTTACCCCCATTATAAGAATAGCTGATTATGTTTTTTATCATTCTAATTATATTATGAACTAAATGTATAAATTTCATTGAATTTGAAATGACCTTAGAAATTTTTTTTTGTACACGTTTATGTAAGTAGCTGACGTATAATACCCCATTATACACGCAGCTGACTATTATTTTTATTATTATGATCATCTTAACATTAATTGTGCAAATTTTCAAGTGAATTGAAATGGGTTTTGGACATTCTTTTTTTTTACATGATGCGCATTTTCTCACAACCAGCTCCACCACTAGCCTGGCGACTGACGCTTGTTCCGATTATCAGCCATATCAAAACTATCAATTAAAAAGAAAATTAAGCGGGAGGAAATCGCCACCAGAAAGTCAATATATTTGAATGTACATTTGTATGTATGTATGTCATTTATGAAAAATGAAACGCATAAAACAGACTTAACAAAAGTAGTGCGCATAAATGTTATGATTAGATAATTATTATAGAAAACTACTAGGAATGGGCACTTACTTAATTAAATGCGTTGTTCATGTAAAACTTCACAGCATATGAACTATTTACTATATATCCGTCAGAACAAAGTTAAGCTTCAGATAATTCAGTCAATCCAAATGGATGGATGCAATATAAAACATTCAAGATTTTTACGAAAACGTGCATTCAGAATACAAAAATTTTGCACAAAATTAAGACTTGCATCGATCAAGTACAATATAGTGACAAAAAGAATTGAAATAATTAAACTATCACATGGATTGATTAACAAAACAATTATAATAATAAAACTAATACTATTCTGTTTAATATTTCTCAGTGACTTCTTTATAGTAGGCATGGGGATATTCCTCTCTATTATGACAGCAAGTTCTGATTCACAGCGATTTTTCCTTATAGGCCTCACATATACATCGCGTGCGCTAACTTTGTATTGGCTCTTCTATATACTGCATTCCAATAATTATGCTAAAATTTTTCAAAAAATTATTTCCGAATTATTAAAAATTGAGCGCAAAGTTAACAGTGTTTGTCAACTGCATGCCAATATTGATAGGGCATTCTTCTTGTTGAATAAAACAAAAAAATGTATATTACTAGCAATAACTTTTGAAGCTTATCTGAGAATATGCACAATGGCTATTAATTTTCCGCTATATATAATATTTTTTGAAATGTTCTATTACGCCTATCAAACATTTCAGCTATTGGCATTAAGTTGTCAACGTAATATAAATTTATATATTGAAAATCAAATCCAAATGAATGAACAGCAGATGTGCTATTCTACAGCTGAAGCGCGTAGCGCCATCAAACGAATGACCAAAGTGCTACCAATTATATGGCGCTTAAATGCCTTATGCAACGAAGCTTCGAAACAATTTTCCTGGTTTCCACTGCTAGTGATATTAGA
Organism: Meiosimyza platycephala; assembly: GCA_963662105.1. NCBI lineage: Eukaryota > Metazoa > Arthropoda > Insecta > Diptera > Lauxaniidae > Meiosimyza > Meiosimyza platycephala. The sequence goes on from OY759210.1 coordinate 89,307,958, forward strand.
ATTTTTCAGTTGTGTTTTTAATATATATCAAATTTTAACATGTGTGAAATATGGTACTAGCAGCCCATATGAAAAGTTATTCCTTATGTTAATTACAAATCAGATAACATGCATGGTATTGCCGTGGTTAAATGTTTACCTAATTACTTTTCTAAATGATATGCTTAAAAATGAACTACGCAACACGAGTGATTTGCTTATTATAGGCTTTTCAAAAATTCAACGGCAGCTATCGATAGATTATGCATCTGTTGATCAAAAAGTAAGCTGTCAGAAAAAATTATCTTATATAAGAAATAAACACATTTGGAGTTATGAGTTTCCGAAAATATAGCATATAATAATATTAAACTAATTTGCAATGGGCGATTCTTTTTGTATTGTCACATGTGTTACGAAAAAAAATTATGTATCGACAGCCTTCCGATCCTAACGTACATATATCATATATAGTGTTTTCTAAAAATGAACCTTACCAACAATTTTCTAACTAAAATTTTGTTATTAATTTACTTTAAAAAATATAACTTTTTATTTTTACTTTCAGCTGGAAACATTTTTGCTACACTGTCAATTGCTGCCGCAGAACTATTGGATGTACAGTTTTACTGAGTTAAATCGGTCATTTGCATTTAGTTTTACAATAACATCAGTTATGTATGCACTCTCTTGTTTCCAATATCATATTGCAATGACTAATAAAGATTTCTATGTAATAATTTAAGTGCTATAAAAAAATATTCAAAATCAAGTGTTTCGTTCCATAAAATTTTTCGATTTAAAAATTCTGTAGGAGTTGAAATTTGTTAAATACATTTTTTTTTTTTTGTAAACAACGTGGAAGCAGAGGCGTACCGAGCATTTTTGGCGCACGAAGCGAACATTTACAATACCGTCTCCTATATACCAAAAAAGGAAAAAAAATTTTGAGCAATAAAAAAAAGGTTCTCACTTTCAAACACTATAACAATATCTTTCACGAAAATCTCCAGATTAAAATTTAATACATAGAACTATGTATTGTCATTTACTAAAAAAAAAAAAGATATGTAGGTTCTCACTTCTGACTTTCAGAAACCCTACCAAAATGAAATATTTTTCACGACCATTTTGAAATTCAAGCGCTGCTTTAGTTATTTTCTTACCTTTTTTCGCGCGGAATTTTCGCATCCCAGCAATTGCGGAGTCTGAAGAGGCTTGGAGCCACTGGAGTACATCTTCCATTGATTTTTCGCGTGAAATTTTTCTCTAATAATTTCTTTTAAACTTTTTGAAATATTTGTTCCTTCTTCCTGAGCATCTTGAGACAACCCCCACTTTGAGTAGGATCGGTGGACGAGCACACTTCTCTCTTATTCTATTTAAAATTGACTTCCGTAAAAACGTCGTTGCTTCCATATGAATCATAAAAGGAAACAAATTAATTGCGCCGTTCGCAGGTTTGATCTAGGAAGCTGAAATTTCAGGACAACTTTCTTCAAACCCGATTCTATAATATAGACCTATGGAATCGCTATTTTTTTTAAAAAAAAAAACCTCCCCCTTGGGGTGTATTTTGTCCGCATTTTCAGCCACATTAAAAATGCGGCGTGATTTGACAGCAGGGAGTGGCCTCTTCCATACAAAAATATAATACCTAAAATGGTAGATTTTAATAAGTCGGTTTAATCGTAAAATTTCAACGAAATCGGATAGAAACTCTGTCCGCGCCGTTTACAGTTTTGAGCTAGGAAGCTCAAGCTTAGGTACAATTATTTTTGAACCTCAAACTGAAATATAAACAAACAAAAAAAACAAATCCATTTACAAAACGTTGAAAAAAAAACAACCTAATATTCATATGTCAAAAAGAATTTGAAATTTTCGTGGGGGCTGGAATTTTGAAAATCAAAACTTATGAGTTTCACACTGCATTGCGGTTTGATTTTTTAAACCGACCACTGTACTGCCGATAATTTTTGATTCGCAATAAGACTCTTTATGTGGAGTTTTTTTTGGCCGATAAGAGCAATTGAAACGTTCAAAGTTTCAACTTGAGCGCGTGCTTAAAAATTATAAGTCAGTTTGAACATTTGATATTCAAGTTCATTTTTCTATTGAATGCTAAGCCTTGCACTTGCACAGCTCTAGAAACGTTAAAACAATCGAAAGTCCGCTTCGATTTGATTTGTTCTTCCCTACCATCCGCTATTTGTAGTTTCAAAGTTCACGAGCAAATTAAATTTTCGTTTGTTTTTTACTCGGGATCAACGATTAAATAATCAATTTGTGGTTAAAAAGTATTTAAAACTACAAGTGAATATTTTGTTTTATTAAAAAAATAATAATAACATAATAAAATTGCGAAAATATGCAAAGAAAATAATTTTAAAAATTGTGCTGAATAACAAGCCAGAGACAGAAACGTGAAATGAGATTTAACGGGCAAAAAAAAAAACAAATAACACAAGCAATAATCGGTGGCAGCGCAGCCTGTTTGTTATTGTTGTGTTGGCAAATTAAGTTGCTGCAATCTCGGTTTTTTTCGTGTGTTCGTTAAACTCAAATTTAATCGGGATTTTTGTTCGTATTTATTTTGCTCTTTTGGAACTGAATTATTAATTTGTAAATTAATAATTACAAAACGAAAAATATAAGGTTGTAGTGTGAAAAGTGTTTAAAAAAATGTGATAAAAATGGCACCAAACAGTGGAGTCTGTATTGTTGTTTTTTTTTTCTGTGCAATAAATTTGTAATCGTGTGAGGTGAGAAAATCGACGTCGACATCAGACCTTTTTCCTTTTTAGCTCAGAGCACGCTCAGTGTTATGTACGTAGTTATAATAGATTATTTCTTTTTAATCGGAGTACACAGAGCACAAAACTTGTGTTGGCTTTTGTCATCAGAGTGTTATTGAATTGTACTGTAAGTGACATAAATAAATTGACTGAGCAGACAGAGTAAATTTAGAAATGGAAATAATTTAGCAGATTTCAAGAATATGGTAAATGATGCACATGGAAAAATCTGAGCGTGCTCTGTGTTCTAGTCTCTATGCATTTAAGGAATCTGAGCTAAAAAAAGAAAAATGTCTATTGTTGGCTGAGCTTCAGTACGGTTTAGACTCGGTTCACACGAGCGGTTTTTCAACGCGCGTTACAGTATAACACAAAAGTATATGCAATGAGCCACACTATCAACGCGCGTTGAAACGCACGTTAGTTTTATTTACGCTGGAGTTATGCTAAAACGCGCGTTGAAAAAACGCTCGTGTGAACTTAGATTTGTCTTAAAATCAGTAGAAAATAGTGTTTTAGTAAAGTGTTTTTTTATTTTTTGTTTAATTAAATGAGAAAAAAGTGTTGCCATACTATGTGTGTTTCTCTTTGGAAACGCTGCATGAATCAAATTCCTGTTTATTGCTCAACGAAGGCGATTTTCATGACTAGACTGCATATTAAATTTGGTAAGTTCCATTTAATTTAATTTGTATTCAATGTTCTTATAACTCACATTTGGGCCGACATAACCACCGTTCCTAAGTGTCCCTAGAAACTGTAATAACTCTCACCTACATATGTATATTTTTACAAATTGTTGGAGGAAACAAACTGTTAGCGCTGTTCATAGCTTTGATCTAGGAAGCTGAAATTTTGGTAGAATTTCCTTCAAAACTGATACTATAATATATGCCTATGGGACTACAAATTAAAAAGAACTTCTTCGAGTGTATTTTATCCACATTATCAGCTACACGAAAAATGTGGGTGTGGGTTGACGTCACGGGGTGGCTTTTCCCATACAAAAAATACCTAAAACGCTATATCTTGGCACCTTAAGTTGATTTTTCTATGCTTTAATAAGATGGTTTTTTCGTAAAATTTCAAAGAAATCGGACACAAACTCTGTCTGCGCGCCGTTTACAGGTTTGAGCTAGAAATTCAATTTTTGTGACAATTATTTTTAAGCTTTAAGCTAAAATAAAGCCAAAAAAACTTTAAAAACTTTGAAAAAAAACAAAAAATTTTTTAAAAATTTTTACCACTGTGACTTTGACCCATACACATAATGCACATCGAAGAGGTTTTAATACAAAAATACACTCAATTTACAAAGTTCCCAAAAACTAAAAGGATTTTGTCGCATTTGATTTCTGTTTCCTAATCAAAGACATTGAAATTTATGTAGCAGAACTAATGCAACTTAGACACATGCAGAAGAAGATCCTAAATTCTTTATATACTCACATATGCAACATAAACACTAGTGTCTTATTTTGTTAGTAAAATGGGCGTATAAACAAGAAAATTTGTGTTAAAAGTTTACCCTATCGTATAGTTTTGGATGAAATTCGCAGCTAAAGAAGTAGAATTGTTATTAAAAGGCCTACTTTACTAGCACGAGCAAAATGTAGCACAACTTTTGTAGCAATGCCAATTTAATCCTTTACTTCTTGTTAACGTTTGTTTGCCAGAGGTTTTGTGAATAAATTAAGGTCAGTTTAAAGTTTAGCAGTAAAGAATTATGCATGAAAAATTCCATTAAATTCAAAGTGCCGCTGTCACAAAGTTTTAGAAGAATATAAATAATATTGCTGATAAAATATACAACTGTCAGCATTTAACTTTTTCAATTTATTTAGTGTATGATAACGCTTTGTAAGTCGTGAAAAATTTCTTAGGTTAGAGAAAAAATTATGTACAAAACGACTGACCACTTTTCTTTGCATATAATAAGCCTCAGTTATATAACAACTGTAATGGTTAACAATCTAAAAATATTAACAACAGCAACAATAAAATGTGGCGATAAATAAAGTTGTTAATAGTTGGGCGTTGGGCATAATTTAAGCGTCCTTTGAATTTCTATTTCGAAACATTAATGTTGGTTTTGAAAAATTAAGATATTTTTAGTAAAAATCAGCACAAAATCATTGTGCAGAAACACTTTGTGAACAAAATAAAACATATCACGTATGAGTAGAAGCGTATAAACTATCACATTATAGTCTCCAGAAGAAGAAAAACTTTTTAATAAAATTAGCAACGACAAAAGTGATCAGTACCAAACTATAAAACTTAAAATTCTCGCGTTTCTGAAACGAGCGAATAGAGAATTGTGGGCAAAACTTTTCTTATAAGTGGCTTTTTTTGCCTTGCTGTTTTGCTGATGGTCTTAATATGCAGTGGCGGGCTGGGGAGGGCATTGGCCACCTCCAAGGATCTGTTACTAGTTATAATTCCATACATCAATTCAATAAAATCATCTAATAGTGGTGAAATTAATATTCACCCCTCCTCCCCTAAGGTTTTGGTGAAGTGACGCCACTGCTAATATGTTTCCCTATAACTAATTTAGACCGCCTGACAACAAAAAGCGTCCCTTCGACAAAATGAAGAAAACAAGTCTTATATTACAGTTTTGCACTCCTTGCACATTTATTGTTTTACCCATAAGAAACAAAAAATGTAAGTATTAAGTCTAGAATCCTTTTGCCTTTTTGAGGTCCTTAATGTAGTTTGGTATAGTGGTGTCCAAATTCGCAGGCAGAACTATCATTCAAAATTCCTTTATTAGCTCCCACAACTCATGAATTCCCTTTGATGGGCTAGGATGATTCTCAAGCTGCTATTTGACGTGGCTCTACAAAATGTCTATTGGCTTCATGTCCGGAAACTATGGCGACCACTTCAAAATACAAATTTTTTGGCTTTTAAACCAAACTTTAGGTGTGTTTTGAGTCATTGTCTTGCTCAACAAAACTCATACCACACACTACACCTGGCAGCTATTGTTAAAAATCGCTGGATAATGTTCTTTGAACATAATTTCATCGATGAGTATCTATAAATCATTATTAAACACCACCGTGTTTCACTGTTTGGCGCACTTGATTTGTTTGGGTGGCATCTGGATCCTTAGTCTAATACCAAGCAAGTAATTTGGTTTAATGAAACTGAAATCTATCATTTTCAGCCTCCTGAACGCACTTCGTATTGGACTAAAAATCCAGATAGACCCAAATAAATCAAAAAATATTTTATACATTATTTTTTTTTAATTATAAAAGTTAATTTAAAAACATGTCAATAAATCATTCATTAAGTATTGAATGCTACAAAGTCCCACCAACATGAATAAAAATTAATAATTTAGAAAAGTGACAAATATACTTGATGACAGCGCATTTTGTGGTTTTATAAAAAAAAGTTGTTCATAAAATTCTACATACAACTGAATTAAATGTAACCTAAATAAACATAATAAAAAGTATTAGATCCTAAATAAATAACACGCACACTGTACATTTTAATAGCAATGAAAATGAATAAAAACCCTGTTGGAGAATGCTCAAGGCATGAGCATTACAAAGTCTTCTTTTTAACTTCTATGAGAATTTTTAACAAGCGCACTTCTTTCTTCTTGACCTGTTAGTACGGTCGACGCTTTTGTTGTTTTAGATTTGCCAAACCTGCTATTGTGCCTTTCCTACACTAGAAGTCAGAACTTTTATTTTTCGAATTATTATTTCGTTTCAGAGTTTTCTGTCAAATAAAGTTTTTTTGTCACTCGAAATTTAATCGTCGACATACAACATACAACAAGCTTTGTTCGCTTCTCTCTATTTAAAAGCGAATGCAGCTGGCCTATTTTTCTCTTTTTCACTTGCAGGTGAGCACAGAAGATCTACCAGTATTACCTCTTACTGAAAAACATTGCGGCAGGACTTGAATGCAAATTGTGTATAAACGTAGCTACGAGGGAATGGAAAACGGCATGACTCCCAAATATGGCATAAGAGCATGCCTGTTTGACTGCAGCATTATCCTGCTGGGTGCTTGAGAAAGTTTTATTTTTATTTCTGAACACTTGCATGTTTTATATTTTGCATATGAGTTGCTTTTAACTACTAGGGTTATCACATGTCAAATTAAATAAACAAAACTGACAAGTGGAATGTAACACCCGCTTTATATTGCAAAGTAAATTTTATTTGAATTTGGTAAAGTTTTATTTATTTTGCTTTGAATTCTTCTTGAATTTTTTAATTTAAAATTTCTAAAAGTTAAATCAAAATTAAAAATGCTTGAAGTTATAAATTTTAAAATTTGCTGACACCATAACCAGAGTGTTGCGAATTTTAAAAAAATATCTATTGGAATTAAATTAGAATTAAAGTTGAAGCCGAAAACGACAACTTTATGTTGACATTTTTGAAAAAAAAATAAATCGAAAATCAAAGCTGCTACACGAATAATATGAAAATTCATTATTATTTTTAAAAACTGAACTGTCCAGTCAAGCGAATTCGTAAATACACATGTACTCGTAGCTAGTGTAAATGGCAATTGATGCATATCAACTGCATAATGTGGGTAAAAGCATGAAATTTATGATGGAAAAATATTAATTTATGCGATAAGCGACATTTTTAAATTCTATACTAACACTATCAGCAGTGGCGTAACTTGGGAAGTGAGCCGTTGCCCCGTGCGCAAAAGCTTGGGGTTGACAACATGGCGCTTGGTATTCACTGATATTTAATTTTAGTGTGATGATAATTTTTTTTGGTAAATATCTATTTTTTATGAAATTTGAAAGTGGTTATTCGCCCCGGACATCAAATTTTTGGTGCTGAAATGTGTAATCGTAGTCTTCGTAATTTCCCAAGACAATTGAAATTATATTCATTCTCAGTATTTTTAAATTCTTTTGTTAAGAATTTGGCCGTCGCTAGGTGACGTATTTGCGGTAGCCTCAATGTTTGACACTCTTTCGCATATTAATATATTAAAGTAATTACCATTTTTTGGTATTTTTCTAAACAGATGCCTGATACATGCCGAAAATGTATGTAGACATGAATCTTGTATACAGTTTTTACTGTTGATGTCGTAGCCAGCAAAGGAAAATTTATTACAGCATACAGCATTTTCTAAGTTAGAGATTGAACCTTTACAAAAGCATCTTTTATGTTTCAGTAAATTTCAAACCCTTGTCAATTGTCGTCAACCTCTTTGTGTTCTGTTTTAGCTGACGTGCACAGCACAGTAAAATTCACTTAATTAAGAAACAACAGCTGGAAAACAAGAAAAATATGTGATGTTGCCTTTTTCTCACTTTCAAATAAAAGTTCGTTTTTTATGTAAAAGACTTAAATAAAGTAAAGTTCATTCTTAGCACAATATACTGTCAATATAAAGTCACAACACATTATGAGCGCATAATCGAGCCATAAAAATGTTTTTCATATTTCAATAGCTGATTGAGTACAAGGCTTTTTAACGTACATTTTATAACATCGAAAATGAAAATGGAGTTGGAAGTGTCACATATTATTTTTACTGAAATCAAGTTTAATCATTTTGTCGAACATGTACACATTTCTTACTTAATTTGGAAGGAAGGAGAATATTTTTCAAAACATCAATTAGCACACTCATGCGAAGTACATTTCAGACTTTCTAGCTTAATAATTAATGAATGCAAAACCAATTACATAGAAAAAATTTTACTAATTAAGCTGGTAGAGTACAATAATAGGAACAGGAACGACAATGATAATAATTGAAAGGACTTACAACATAAGGACCAAAAGATAGCGACACCAAAGAAGGTGCTGTACAGGAAGAAGGTGCTGTGAAGGAAGTTCCACTAAAACAAAAAACTCATGGCTAATGAACATAATTCGTGTTTGGAATTTAAATTAGCTTATTAGTTATTAGTCGTATTACAACAACAAAAACAACAACAGCAAAAATTACGTGTTTTTCATACAATCACCATTTGAAACAATCGATATGCTTAGCATTCTGTGATATCCCAAGGTAAAATTGGTCATGTAAAGTAAAAGAAGAAACTGAAATTCATTAATTCATTTACAACTTGTTAAGCACAAAAGAGAGCGAGAGAGCTAGAGAGTGAAGAGGAGAGATAAAACGATTACGAAAGTACACTTTAAAAAATAAGTTTAAATAAGAACTTGGCAATCTCACTTATGTGGCTATTAACCCATTAAAACTTAATGCATTTCAAACTTCTCGATTCAGAAAAAAAAAACTTTTCTTGACCAAGTGACCCTGGTGTTTCAAACTGAGTTACAATCTAACTTTTCTTCTTGAACTTGTCAAATTTAAGCTGTTGAATTTTTCAGCTGTAATCTTGTACTTTTATATACTCGATGAACTTCTTTCTACTGATCTTTGTGTAGCTCATATTGATAGAGAATTATCCATTCATACAGAATTCAATATTCTACTACATAAAGATTCTCCTTTTGATTGACAATAAGTTTTATCTATATCTTGTAAAATTTATTTTTTTTGTATTGTAAGGAATTACCAAAAGCCATAATTACAAATGAGAATTGTCGTTCAATAGCAATGGCTTTATTCAGTACTTTGTTCTTATTCCCTTAAATATGGTTAATACTGTCGTTCTAACATTGGAATATCCATTGCTAGATAATTGTTGCAGCACAATAAGCACTCATTTATAGCTTTTAAGCAGCACTATCTGTTTTAATTTTCCGATAATTGGAAAATATGATATCCAATACGATTGTGTGCAAATATGCTTTGATATTTGACTTCAGTGCAATTGCTTTTGCTGAAAAAAAAAAAAAAAAAACAAATTATTAAATATGAAAACGACATCAATTATGTCGTTAACACGATTATCTCTCACTCAAAGGGACATATTTTGCGTGAGCAGCAAAATCATGCAAGTAAAATATTTGATAGTAAAGAATTCTTAAAGGGATTAAGATATAACGATAGCTGCAATTAAAGGAAAGTTAATATTTCTGGTGCATTTTAAGACGATTTCTGTATTTAAAGTTTATTTCTTCTCAAACCATGCAGTCGGACTGACTTCAAATTGCGGAATTGGTTGCTGATTAAATATGTTGTTTTTCATAGGATGTAAGGGAACATGCATTCCCCCGATTTGATTGAAAAACATTTTTTACGAAGCTATGCCCATTTAAAGTTTTAGTGTACTTGACTTGAAAAAACGCTGAAAATTTCTTCAAAATAGTCGCATTTTCATCCAAATCAAAATAATTAAATTTTGTCTTTTCATTTCAATAGAACTTCTGATTTTCTGTCAGAATTTTTAAGAAATTTTGAAAATTATTGAAAATTCTCGAAGTTATAGCGCTTTTTATGAAAAAAAAAAAAACAAAGCTGATTTTCTCAAAAACCCCAAAAGGTTTTACGCTTAAAATTTGATTGTGGATTTGTATTAATATGAGAGAGAAATGACATGAGTTTAATGCACGTTAAAAGACATTTGAGGTCAGGAGATTTTTTTTCCAAAATCGAAATTTAATTTTTTTTTCATCATTGCCAAACCACTCTACGGTACTATTTTCAAAACAAATAAAAAAAGAAAAATTCCAAATTACTTTCTCCAAATCGTGCTTGCATTCTGCATACTCTTGTGTTACCGTTATTTTTGCAATAACTTTTTATCATGGGAAATATGTATATGAAAACATGGTACGCACATATAGCTTTTTCGCTGAGTGTTTTGTTTGCTTGACTTTGTCAGCGAAAAAGTTATATGTGCGTGAAATGTTTTCATATATTTCCCATGATAAAAAGTTATTAGATTATCCGTTTGCCCTAATTAGTCAACAACATGTGAGCCTGATATTATAATTTTAAGCAAAAATTAAAAAGCTGCGTCGGCTTTGGACGACATCTAAATATTTGAAAACAGAAGTTTCCTTATTAGAAATTCTTACTAAGTAATTGACTTAAGAGTCACTGATGATTTCGCTTAGCAACGGTTGAAACTATTATGACTAGCCCTCGCCCTTTTCTCTTAATTATCTTTGTCTAATGACTTTTTTTTTTGTATTGACATAGTCTGTACTGAAAAATTTAAACGAAAAAGAGGATTTATCAAAAATCGTGAAAAATTTTTATGTTTTACAATATCAATATCACATATCTGACTTTATTTCTTCTACATTCTCTGACATTTTTAATTAATAAAAGTAAAATTCTTGACAAAATTTTAAACTTTTTTATTGTAAGTAACAGCTTATATTAATTACTTTTCAAAAAATTAGGTACAGATTAGAAGATTCGACTTTATTATTTATATAATTTAATGCACAAAACTTTACAACAAAATATCATACATAGCTTCGAATAACATGTAGTTTTGTTAAGAAAAATTAAAGTGAATGAATTAAATTAAATATTTTACATTTTGAAATAGTAGTTCTTACTAACACAACACCATCAATCGTAATGTACAGTAAAGTGTGCATTTATTTTAATCCTTAAGATCATCGCTACTCAAGTGTTTGTTCATTATTATTGCAGCACCACGATGAAAGTATTCTGCAATTCAATTAAGCACCATTGCGTGCATCATTATGAAGCTCGTGCGTTGATTTAATTTTACGTGACTGTTTGGCACTTCTGCACTTTTCTATGGTAGGCTGATATTTTGATGCAGTATTTGGCTCAATATTCAAAGTGTAGCCATGGGAAACATTTGTGCCTGCCAGAGAGGCATCGTTGCATTTTATGTTGTAAACGTGAAGTAATTGAAATGGTTATAAGAACACTCGTAGCAAATCCTTGGTTATGCCCTATAATGATTATGATATGCCGCAGTACATTTAGGATGTAACATAAATACATTAAATTCTTTTTAATTTCACTTTTTCAGTCATTAGCAAAAAATTTTGTTAAAAATTTAGGTTTTACTGGTGCAGAGTTAAAGAACAGAAAAAAAGTCAATGTAGTTTTCGTTTTTAACGTTTCATTAAAGGCATAAACTAAATTCCAGAAAATGTGAATTTTTTTGCGACTTCAATGTATTCCAAGTCTAAAATATATGTAGCACATTTCTTTGCAAGAACTTAACTTTGTTGAATTCAATGAAATTCAAAAAGGTTTTTTCACCAGTTAAAGGAATAAATTTTTAAGAGAACCCGTAAGCTCCAGTTTAATAATAATTTATTCCTTTGATTTACTAAAGTGCAGCTTCAAGAAATGGTATGATACTTAAAACGGTTTTTAAACCTCAAAAATTGTTTCATGCTTTGCTGTATTTTTTCCAGTTTTGGACCACTTTGTCGCTTGGAAAGAATATTTTTGGAGAATATTAACAAAGAAGCCATGAACTAACGTATTCTATTCATGTTCAAATTCTGAAAGAAGACTGGTATGGCAGAGCTGCAGAAATATCATAATAATGTCAATTCCAACCAAGTTCTTGCCAAAAATCCTCCTCTCCAGAGTCAGCGAAAAATTAAAATCTCTTTTATTTGGAAATAACAGCCAGAACATATCGTGTATTGCTCAGAGCGGAACTCTTAGGGTAGCAGATAACGTGGACGATTTAAATTATCATGGAAATAGACGCTTACTATGCAAATTGAGTAAATATTGGAGAATGTATATATCACTCACTATTGATCGAGCATCCTGGTAGAGTTTTTTGGAGATCTTATGCTACGTGAGAATTTAATGAACGCAATAGATATTTTACACCTGCCTTTCTTCTATGTGATGTCTCAAGAATATTCGCACAGCATCGTTAGCGTGGCATTTTATTTTCCATGACATTGTCAATTTATTAAAAAGTTTTATTTTCTTATAATTGAGTTTTCTTTTAGCAAAATAGCACCCAAAATATATCAAGTTGATATTCTTTTTAAAATCATCCTAATGGTGATATTTTAATGTTGTCTTTTTAAAATTTTGTGCATTTTTCTTTTAATGACTTTAATTTTTCCAATAAGTAGCCGTTTAAACTCAAATAAATACCATTAAAAGCCTTTTTACCGTTAACCAATTGCTTGCTTCTTAACAGAAAAGATCCTTGTTATATATAGCTGCAAAAAAATTATAATACAATCACACATACATTTGCTTACGTACCTCTGGCTGTAAGTAAATACAACAGGGTAGTTTGAATAATGTCAGTCTTATATTTCAATTTCAATTTAAAACTAAAAACTTTTTTGAACAAATTCTATTTTATACATAATTTTTCCAGAGAAGCTGCAATTTTTCGATTTTGTTTTGTTTTGTTTGAAAATCACAAAAAACGCCAATGCGTTCAGCCTCTGCTATTATCATTCTGGCACTATTTGATATTATCAACGATGATGATAGTTTTTGGCCATCTTTAATGCTCATCATCAACCCAGCTATTCGTAAATTAATATTTTTAAATATTAAGTAAAATTAAACAAGCAACTGATACATAGCAAATAAGCGTTCGATATCATTGAAGTCATTAAATTATTTCATAAGAAGTTGCAGTAGTAGTCACTGTAGTGGATGGAATGAGTAACTTCATCTCTATAACTGTGCACAAAACTTTTCAAACTACCCTCTTACAATATCATTTTGTTTTTTTTTTCTCTGGTAAAAATTTAAAAAAAAAAAACCGTTAGGTGCTAGTTTTATCGCTTACAAATAAAAGAAAATTTCAATACAGACAGTCAAGCTATTAAGTTGAAGATATCTGCATATTTCTATAGCTATAATTGCTTTTAAAGCGATTGAAGTCGGCGAACTTTTTAAAAGAGAAGCTTTCTTAAAATTTGTGTTCAATACGAAAATTTGTGAAAGAATAAAGAGAAATTGAATGAATGGAAGCAACGATAACTTGAGCTAATAAGCTTTAAATAAGGTTAGAGAAAGAGGCTGCAACATAGTTTAAGTGTGCAGTAAAACAATAATTCAATTGACTTTTTCACGTTTAGTTCCTATTGGCAAAATATAATATATAAACTTCATTCAAAATACAAGAAAAAACAAACCGCAAAGTGGCTGTGTGCAACTTCTTAAAATATCGAAGTAAAACATAAACTCAACGAGACCAAACTTCGAATATTTAAATCAAATGTTCATTCAGTGTTGCTTTATGCTTGCGTATCAAGGTCTCGCACAAGCACACTGTACGATCCTTTACAAATTCTTGCTTGAAATGGATATTGAGGATTTGCTGAACTCACACGATCTTGAATTGCAAACTTTATTTGGCTATCAACCATACTTTGATCTCAACTAAGATTATCAATTGACGCTGACAAAGAAGGGGCAACACGATCAGGAAAGACGCTCGAGAAACGTGTCTTGGTACTGTTCTCATGGAGATATGTAGATGCAAAAAATATACAGATTCATCTTGGCATCAAATGAACAAAGTGATATGTCAAAAATCGAAACGAATTAGCATAGCATAAAAGAACCAGCTGTTAAAATTTTGTTCAGGCTCTACGCTGCTACCAGGTTTATGCGATAATATTGGTAGTAGTATTGAGGCTCCACTCCGCTAGCACCACCAGATTCGCCAGAACTGCGCCGCAGACCGCCCACTTACCCCTACTCTTAAGTAAAAGCGCTGTGTCTAGCAAAGTAGATGTTGGATATATCATAAAAATTTTTCAATTGGTGACCGACGGCTAAATCCAACGGAACATAAAATTTTCTCAAGCGGTGACCGACCACAAAAACTCTAAAGGAATAATGTTCAGAGGTCCCCTTGTGAACTATCCCCGCAACCCACACCCCCTGTGACAATGGGGTCAAAAATTACAAAGTAAACTTCGCTTTAAAAAATTTACTCTTGCTGACCAATTAATCGGACTAACTGACCAATTTGTGACCTATTAAAGGCACTTGTTTTTATTTCCAAATTCGTTAGATGAGGTGCCAAAATATTCAGTGACCTTGAAAGTTTTATAAATATTTTTAAAAAGTTTACTCTTGCTGACCAATTAATCGGAATAACTGACCAATTAAGTATGACCAATTAGTGACCTATTAGATGCATATGTTTTATTTCAAATTTCGCTAGATGGGGTGCCAAAATATGCAGATGACCTTGAAATTTTTCAAAACGCTTTAAAATATATACTCTTGCTGACCAATTATTCCGACTAACTGACCAATTATGACCAATTTGTGACCTATTAGATTCACTTTTTTTGTCAAAATTTGCCAGATGGGGTGCTAGCGGAGTGGAGCCTAGTATTGATTATAAATGATTTCAAACTTAACTTAAAAAATAATTCTTTAAAAAAAAAATATATATAAGTGTGTTCATACTTTAAATAGATACTCTAGTTAAACATCTTCCTAACAACAAACGCAAATTGCACAAATTAAAAATTTTTCTAATGACTTAAACGGAAGTAGCAATAACCAGACATTTACCGCCGGAAATTAAAAGATGCTCGTGGGTTGCGCAACCCATGCGAATTAACAGCACCATATTGTGGCTATAGTTTTTTTTTTGCGTTTTCAGTTTCTTAAGACAATATGTATCCTGCAAACGATGCCTGAGTAAAAATTTGAGCATGTGCGTTATACTACCGTATAAAGCACATGCAATTTTCTACTCCTCTTCTATTGCTTCTTTTTATATTTTCAAGTAACTTGGTGTTAAAGTAGACGACTATAAAATTAAGTTTAAATTTTATGGCGTTTTTTACTTAGGATAATGTTAATTTAATTACCTACTAATGAGAAAAGTGTGGTAGTTGATAAAACGGGCTGCTTATGCCAAAGAGAAAATGAGCGTATGTTTCATTTTTTTAAGTTGTTAATTGCTAAGCAAATGACAAAAGTTTACATTATTTTTAAGTTAAATATTTGTAAGCCCTTTCTGTTTTAAATTAAGAGGCTCATATATGAAAGGTTTTTGAAATTTCAAACCTGACATATATCTTAAAAATTCTAACTTAAAAGCATAATATCGTCCAATCTTAATTTTATGTTTCTTAAATTTTGAAATGAAATGAATTGAATTCATTCCACATTCCATTTATGTTGTTTGAATTTATTTTTACTTTACACAAAAGTTTTAATTAACAGCATCCTTTCTGTTGTCAAAAATGGCTGAAAACTCAAACTTGGACCAATTAAGTAAAAGAAAAAAAAAACAAAAATAAAAAATAAGAAATTCCTTTTCTTCGCAAATATTTTGTTTGTTTTTTTTTTTAATGTCTATTCATCTTGCCATCAGCTTTGTGCTTTTGTCTGTCTGCCTGTCTGGACTGCCCATTCTTCCACGCATCTAAAGTTTTTTATGGCACTGCATTTTAAAATAATCCCATACAAGTTAAATGTATTCCATGCCTGTCGTCATAGAAATATGTATAATTTGGTGCATGGTATTTTCTTGTTTGCATAAAAGTCAAAACTTTTAAGATTTAGAATGTGCAATTAAAGTTTTGCTATTCTTGCGAAGTGATGGAGGCAAAACGTTGACTTAAGCGCTCAAATGTCATCAAAACTTTATTGCTGTCAACATCAAGGATTATCAAAGTGCACTTTTTTGTTTTTCCTTTGAATTCGTGAAGGACATAAGTTTTTGAAATATGTTCATATATATTATATTGTATATATACATATATACAGTACACTCATTATTGCCCTTTGTTGGGATGGACAGTCACCTGTCGCCAAGGCTTTGTTTGTGAGTGTCAGTGAGTATATTGCTACTCAGATAACAGCATTCGATGCCGGCTACTCTAGAGATATAAGATTCTTCGATCGTTCATAATATAGTGTCACCAAAATATAATACATGGTAATTTATGTCGCGTTCTTCTCCAAAAGTAATTTGCTAGATCCTTGGGTTTTGTTTTTAATATAAGGTGACCGATGTGATTCTAATGGTTTATTCGTCACTGCTAGCCTCACAAATGCGGGCTATTTTGACACATTTGATCTGGTATTTCATGAATTTCATTACTAATACTTTGTTTGAATTGCTCGAATAGAGGTTAATACTTTATGTCCCCAAAAAATTTCACGTAACATTATCATCGTCACAGGAATCGATAATTGATTTGCATAATCCGATTTAGCAATTAAAACACGTTGGCTTAACGAATATTTATTTAAAAAAATTTGTCAAATCCTTACTCCACGATTGTCAAATATGAACTGTCAAAGCTAATTTTTATCAAAATGGCGAGAAAACAAAGAAGCAAACCTTCCCGGCGGATGTCAAGTGTTGTTGTTGTCTGGTAGCAAAGGCATTGAAATGACATATCTGCGGAGCTTATTAGCTTTTTGTTTCTCTCAACGCCTCCATGCGGATATCTTGCAAAGAGAAAATTTGATTTCACTGGAGAGAGACTTTGCTAAGGCATGTCGAAAATTGCTTCTTTTCAACTTGGCAACCCTGAAATCACTTCAGTTAACTTGTAGCCTAAAAGAGAGTTGTAAGTTAAACTCATAATAGAAAATGTCACTCTCCACTTTATCCCCCACCTTTGAACCATCAGTGTAAGTTTAAACTCGTCATCCATTAAAGGGAGACATTAATCTCTTACAATACAATGAAAATGTCATTACTGCTTGTAAGTGATGTCATTAAACTAATTTTTATTTTGACCGAACAATATAGAACCCTTAACATAAATTCAAATATTTTTGAAATGAATCATACTTAACAAAAAAACAAAATCAATGGCTTCTAATCTGCTGAGTTGATTTAAATAAACAAAAAGCAGTTCTTATTTCATCACTAAAAAGATTAGAATGGACTTTTATAGTTCCGAATATGTAATTGCAAAGTATGAAAAATCAATGAGCGAGCACTGGCGTGGCACCGAACCTGTTGTCTTATTCTATGCCATACACAGTACAAGCTATTGGATACGTAAACATAACGAGTGTTCGGATCTAATATTGACAAACAAATTATTCATTTATTTATTCAATATTGTTCATTCATTTATTCAATATTTTTCTATACAATTAAAAGTTAATCGGCTTGTTTAACATTTTTCAATAAATACTGACACTTTCCGACTTAACTTTGACAGTTTTCGACTTCTTCAATACTATGTGATATTTCTCATATTTCGCGGGATTTGGTGAAATTTCAGAAGTGAGCAAATTTTTTCGCCATTTCCATAAAGATTTATATCAAAATGTTTCAAAAAAAGTGCAAAAATGATAATATTTTCAGTGTCCAGCAAAACGTTTTATATAACAAATCAGGGAGTTTTACATGGTAACCGCAATCATGATCACAGGAAGCGGCTTCCTTTTGCGACAAAAAACTATGGTTAAAATTGCAATCAATAGATTTTATATATTTGCAAAAAGCTTATGAATATCATAAATTAAACTTATTTAAAGTATAACAAATTGTCTTATTTCACCAGAATTAGTTTCAAGATGATACTGCAATACAGATAATGCATACAAAACAGCAGACATTGCGAAGAAAAGAGCAAATTCACGATTCATTTTTATGAAGCTATAAACCCAAATATCTTTTGGTACTAGGCGGTACCAAAGCAGAAACATATCAACCTAAAACGATAATAACATAAATTTTTATTTATAAACAATCATTCGAGTTGCTCATATATCGTTTATTTTTATATATAAAAATATTTTTCATACGATGAAGAATGGATATGACATATTGGTGAAAAATAGAATTCTAAATTTCATAACTATGTAAGTTAGAAAAAATGGTCAGTTTTACAAAAAGGAGAATAAAAAAAAACACAATGAATTGAGGACGCAAGTTACTGTTTAGAAAAAAATCAAAATATATAAAAAACACATAAATATACATGTCTTTTTTCACCAATATATGATCCATTCTTCATAATTAATGGCCATGCTAGTATATACCTTTTTTGAAAAAAACTTTGAATATTGATGCAAATTACCACTCTGTCTTAAATTAGTTATGACTATCATATCAACTGTTAGCAGCAACTCCGATCTGATCATGTCATTAATGAAACAAATTAGAAATACATTCATCCAAGGTAGAAATGTCCAGGCGATTGTTCCACGAAAAACCACATAGATTTTCATATATATCTCATCTTTCATATAAAGTATACACGTTAGCATTTGATAAAGATTAAAAACTGAATTGATTAAAGGTGATAGCGTCATCAATAGAAACCATGAGCAGTGTATCCAAACATCATGACGCAATTTGTGTAAGCGTCGAATTATTGCTAAAACTTTCACTATATCATTATTAAGTTTCTTTTTATCACAGCTTCTCACGGCCTTATGCTCAACGGCTCTAACAAGATATGCATTTAAACTGCGATGGCAACTCAGTACAACTAGTTGATACGTTTGATAGCTATAGTAGCAGAATTCGTAGCAAACTATGTATAGAGTCAGATGTGGTGCAGCGTACCACATCTTAAATATATCAATTATGATCAAAATGAAGAAAAACTTCTTAACAACATTAAATGCAAATATCACACAATCAACATAATCATCCATTAAAAATTCAGTAACAATGAGTTGCCTTATCGCCAAAAGTTCATTAATGATCTTACGCAAAATGAAAGAATATCGTTTTGAATTCGTTATCAATATGACTTTATATATCGTCAGAATGCGCACTAAATAAATTAAATACATAAATGCTGAAATTTCTTTAGCTAAACTACCCAAGTTTCTACTTTTAATAAAAAATAAATATGAATATAGCATCATGACATCAAATAGTACACAAAGAAAAATTATAATACACTTAATGCAGCTTATGATTTTGTAAATTACTGTCATTCTTAGTTGTAACTCCATTGCATTTGTTTCCTTATTGTAGTTCATATGAAATAAATCAAATATTTTGCAAATGTATTGTAAAGTCTTTAAACGGCTTTTGAGCAATTTTGCTCCTTGTGGTTGGTGTTGGAACATCTGTTGTTTAGGTTAACTTTTCTACACTATTATTGCATTTTAAAAATATTATATATTTTTATCAAAAAGCTCAAGCAAGCAGACTTTAGTTGATTAATTATACGACATTTTGCAAATTATGGTCATTAGATTTAATTAGGTACATTATCTAGTATAGTATTATTCGAAAGTTCTTTGAGTTTGAATAAAGTTTTTCTTCAAACTGCTGTATGTTTACAAAAAGCAAATATTTTTTTTTTTGTCAACTGATTATTACATATTAGTTATAATTGAATAAACCTATAGAGAAAATTAATAAAAGTTTTTTGTTATAAGTACATATCGTCATTTGCGTTGTTCAGATTTTGCTTGCTTTTAAATAATAACATTTTATTCATAAGATGAAGATTAGATAATATATCGACGAAAAATATAATTATATTCTTTATAACTTGGAAAAAATAATCAGTTTAAAAAGCAATAAAGTCCAAAATTATTTAAAACTGGATTCTGTTTCTCCTATCCAAAAAAATTGCACTGAAATGTATGAAAATATCATCAGACTGTAGTTCAACGGCTTGGAAATCTCAAAATTGAGTATCCGAAGGCTGCTATTGTGCTATTTTCTTCTTCAGAAGACTGCAAGTTCAGGAGCCGATTCTTATAGATATTTTATTAATTGTAAGTATGTACATATTATATTAGATTAGTATTTCTAAATAGAAATATACGTTTCAAAAAATGCTTACTTCATATGTTTTTTGAAACTTCGGATGGTATAAAACATTTAAGCAAGCATGGTTAAATCTAATTTATATATTTTACCGATATATTATCCATTCTTCACCTTTAATAGTCATACATACCTTTTTTGAAAACCACTTTGAATACTGACGTGGATTCCAACTTTGTCTTAAATAAGTTGTTACTATCATATCAACTGTTAACAGCAACTCTGATTTGATCATGTCATTAATGAAACAAATTAGGAATACATTCATCCAAGGTAGAAATGTCCAGGCGATTGTTCCACGAAAAATCATAAAGATTTTAGAAGCCATAAATCCGTCAGTGTAGAGTACACACGTAAGCATTTGATACAGATTAAAAACTGAATTGATTATAGGTGCTATCGTCATCAAAAGAAACCATGAGAAATGTGTCCAAACCTCATGACGCACTTTGTGTAAGCGTTGTATTATTGCCAAAATGTTCACTATATTTTTATAAAGTTTTTTTTTGTCACGGCCTGTCATGGCCTTATGCTCAACGGCTCTAGCGAGATATGCGTTTAAACTGCGATGGCAACTCAATACAAATAACTGATATGTTTGATAGCTATAGTAGCAGAATTCGAAGCAAACTATGTATAGAGTCAGATGTGGTGCAATGTAAATTAACGTAAATATATCCATTACAATCAATATCAAGAAAAACTTTTTAAGAGCATTAAATAAAAACAGCACACGATCAATGTAAACATCAATTAAAAATTTAGCTCCAATAACTTGCCTTATCGCCAAAAGTTCATTTATTATCTTAAGCAAAATGAAAGAATGTCGTTTTGAATGCAATGTCAGTATCACTTTATATATTGTCAGAATGCGCGTTAAATGGATGAAATACATAATGGTTCCAATTTCTCTTGTTAAACTGTTTCTAAATAAATTTTTAGCCAAAATGAACATACAAATTTGTGCTATGAAATCAAATGTTAGGCAAGGAAGAATTATGATAAATTTTATATATTTTAAGATTTTGTAAATTGCTTTCTTTCTTAGTTGAAACTCCATTTCACTTGTTTCTTTATTGTAGTTCATATGCAATAAATCAAATATTTTGCATAGTTTTTGTAAATTTTTTAAACGGCTTTGGAGCAATTTGGCTCCATTTGGTTGATACTGAAACATCTGCTGTTTAGGTTGATATTGGCTCAACTGTTATTTTCTTTTGAAAGTTTTATGTATTCATATCAAATAGCTGAAGAATTCAGACTTAAGTTGATTGAATATTGATTGAATATATATGTACATATAACGCTCGTTAAATATAAGTATTATGTTTAGTACAGTTCGAATGAACTAATGTTTCAAATTTCTGTATGATTAGTATGTACACAAGAACCCAATGTTTCTAGCTACGCGCAGATGAATAAATTAATTATTTAGTTGATTATATGCCGCATATCAACGGTTTTTTCATTATGAATGGAACATTAATGCAGTTTAATTTAATGTTGTGAAGGTAATTAGGTTTCCGCTTGATGCTTACCGCAAATGAATATCAAAACTACAAAAACTTAAATTTTTTTTATTAATATTTTCAATTAAATTTCCAAAATTCTAAAATTCAAGAATTTCGTTTTGAATGCAGATACATTCTTACGATTGATTGCAAATAACATTACAAACAAAAAAAAAAAAATTTATGTAGAATTTTATGTTGAAAAAACATGGTGCGCGGCATTAGTAAAAAATTCGTAGTTTCCAAAGTTATGGCGGGAATTTCGATATAGTCCATTGTGTGAGTCGGAAAAATATACAAATATTTTAAGCAGCAACCAGACTATATTCTCCCCCTGTTTTCGGGGACGCTGAACACGATGGTGGTATTTAAAATTCTTTTCGAGCATGCCACACCCCCCAAAATGGCCAAAAACCGCCCCCAAAAGGAGAAAATCGCATATTGCGCGCCTTCCATCGGTATAATATTTGTCGCCCCCCATTTTCGAGGATGCGGAACACTATGGCGGTACTTAACATTTTTTTTGAGTGTGCCACACTCTCCAAAAAGACCGAAAACCGCCCCCAAAACTGGGGAATCGCATATTCCGCACCGTCTTTCGGTATATTGGTCACCCCCCATTTTCGACGATGCTGAACACGATGGTGGTATTCAAATTTTTTTTCGAGTATGCCACACCCCCTAAATGGGCAATTCACATATATCGCACCGTTTATCGGTATAATATTGGTCACCCCCCATTCTCGACGATGCTGAACCTTCGATGGTGGTGGTCAAATTTTTTTTTTAGTATGCCACACCCACTAAATGGCCAAAAATCACCATATACAGGGTGAACAATTTTTTTTTGGTGTAAACGAGAAAACCCACGTCACCTCTTCTATTCGAGGATACTGAGCACGATGGTGGTGTTACATCTTCACACCGACTTGCCCGCACCCCCCCAAACGGCCAATAACCACCACAAAAGACCCAAATTACCTCTTTGACACGCGGTTTTATCAAGTAAAGTATAGGGTGATTTTTGGCCATTTAGTGGGTGTGGCATACTCGAAAAAAGATTTGACCACCACCATCGAAGGTTCAGCATCGTCGAGAATGGGGGTGACCAATATTATACCGATAAACGGTGCGATATATGTGAATTGCCCATTTAGGGGGTGTGGCATACTCGAAAAAAAATTTGAATACCACCATCGTGTTCAGCGTCCTCGAAAACAGGGGGGGGGGGGGAAGTGGTCTGGTTGCTGCTTAAAATATTTGTATTTTTCGAGGTTTTTTCCGACTCACATAATGTACTAATATGAAAGCACATTCATTCTTAGGATTGATTGAGGAATAATATATAAAAACATCAAAAAAAAAAACAAAAGGCGTTATATTGAAAATACTTTGAGAAAAAATTTTTTAATTAAAGAAATTAATGTTTTAACAAATTTATTTAAATTTTTTTAATTTTTTTATAAAGTTATGGTAATTCTTAACAAAAATAATTTTAGATTTTTCATCCTATCTCCTATAGTTTTTGAGATATTACGTTTCAAAAAATGTTCAAAAACGTCAATAAAGCAAAGTGTGCGTTTATTAAAAGAATGACCGACATACTAAATATAGAGAGGTCTCATCACTATTTTTGGCAGACTTTTTAATAGAACAAGCCATGATACAAATACTTATAAAGGTAGAGGAGAATTGTCCAAATTTGAAAATGCAATACTTAGAGAGCTACATCGGTAGTTGTCCAAATCATAATCACAATCAAACATTGAATTGTTCTCTACATAAACAATTCCATATTTTACTATTTGTAATTTAATGTAATGATTTTTATAGATGATATATTATAGAAACTTGAAAAGAAATGAGCTTACTACTTACTTACGTCTCAAAAATCACTGATGATTCCATTAAGCAATGGATGAAACTAGTATGACTAGCGATTATCTTTGTTGTTTCTACTATGTTTTGTGTAATTTTGCCGGTCTTGTCACACACTCCAGAAAAGCGCTCGTCAAGGAATGTGTAATATCAAAAGAGTTACAATAGCAATTGCATATAAAGGGGCAAAAATGTAGAGTTTTGGCGCACTATTTTTATATTTTTTGCTATGATTCTTAACTTGTCAATGCCAAAAATAAATTATAGTATGCTAACAACGTCGGCTAACAAAGTTTACTGATGATATCACGTAGCCGCTCTTGAAACTAGTATAATTAGCTAGTTGTTCATTTTTTGTTAATTGTTTAATGCATTTTGGGCTTGTAATTTTTTGTGTTTTTTGCACTAAAAGTACTGAACATAAAAGCTCAGTAAAGAACATAATATTACATTTTGTTTTGTTCCAAAAACACAAGTAAAGGTATTCAACTTTATTTGAAACTTAACTGCTTTCAAAAAACTTTTCAACATTTTATCTCATGCGATATTTTTCTATACTATTCGAAGTTAAGCCGTCCTACCGCTATTTTTCGATATACATATACTGATATATGCCGACCGTTATTCACTTTTTTGATAGTTTTCGTTTTTTTTCGACGCTATTTGATATTTTCCAGTTAAAAAAGTTATTACAATTTTTTGTGCAAAAAAGATTATTATTTTTAACTTAGATTTAATTTCTCACAAAATTTTGGGATTACTCCACTGCCAGAAAAGTGTGACTTCAAAAAGTTTAAAAAAAAACAAGTGCAAAAGAGATATTTTGAAGGTGTTTTGCTTTGACTCTTTCTCTGAATTTAAGCACGTCCATACAAAAAGTAAATATAAGAAATCTAGGCATCTTACCTATAACAATCATGGTTACTAGAGACAGCTCACACACAAAACTATGATCTGAATTAATAACAACTGATTCTTTATTTTTACAATAAACTTATGAAAAGAATGATTAAAAATAAACACATATAATGTGTTATTCATACAATGTTAATATTTATTTACATAATAATAAAATATCTCATTTTACCAGAATAATTTGCAAGAAGATACTGCAAAACAGATAATGCATACATTACTGCAGTCATTGCAAAGAGTAGAGCAAATTC
The DNA here is from genome assembly GCA_963662105.1 of Meiosimyza platycephala. Taxonomy (NCBI): domain Eukaryota; kingdom Metazoa; phylum Arthropoda; class Insecta; order Diptera; family Lauxaniidae; genus Meiosimyza; species Meiosimyza platycephala. Next base: position 89,332,895 of record OY759210.1, read on the forward strand.
ACGATTCAATTTCGTTAAGCTATAAATCCAAGTATTTTTTGGTATTAGGCGGCACCAAAGCAGAAACATATCAACCTAAAATGAATATTAATAGAAAACATTTTGTTCTTCGAGCTGTTGAAATATTGCTAACTTTTATATATTTAAATTTAATTCAAAAGATGAAGATTGAATAACATTTGGGTGAAAAATATAACTCTACTTTTCATAACTTAGAACAAAATGTTCAGTCTTTCAAATACTTGGGTGATTAGTACAATACAGTACGTAAGTTACCGTATAAAAAACACTAAAATATATAAATGTATGCTAAAACCTGTGATTGAACTGGTCGGAAATTTCAAAATTAGGTATCCGGAACCGGCTGTTGTAAAATGGGTGCAATTATTTTCTTGAGGAGAGGAGTTAAAACATATACTAAAAATTAAATCAATTCCAGAGCCGAAACTTACAAAAATTCGAAAGTTTTCTAAGTCTGTATTCGCTAATTAAAATATCTTTTACCAATATATTATCCATTCTTCATTCTTAATCACCATACATACCTTTTTTGAAAACAACTTTGAATATTGATGTAAATTACCACTCTGTCTCAAATTAGTTATAACTATCATATCAACTGTTAGCAGCAACTCTGATTTGATCATGTCATTAATGAAACAAATTAGAAATACATTCATCCAAGGTAGAAATGTCCAGGCGATTGTTCCATGAAAAATCATATAGATTTTAAGATCCATCTGTTGCTTAATATAGAGTGTACATGTTAGAATTTGGTATAGATTAAAAACTGAATCAATTATAGGTGTTATAGACATCAAAAGAAACCACGAGAAGTGTTTCCAAACCATATAGCGGACTTTGTGTAAACGTTTTATTAGTGCTAAAATTCTCATTATATCTCTATAAAGTTTCCTTTTATCACGGTGTGTCATGGACTTATGCTCAACGGCTCTAGCGAGATATGCATTCAAACTGCGATGGCAACTCAGTACAAACAATTGATATGTTTGATAGCTATAGTAGCAGAATTCGTAGCAAACTATATATAGAGTCAGATGTGGTGCAGCGTACCACAACTTAAATATTTCAATTATGATCAAAATGAAGAAAAACTTCTTAACAACATTAAATGCAAATATCACACGATCAACATAAGCATCCATTAAAAATTTAGTTGCAATAATATGTTTTATTGCCAAAAGTTCATTTATGATCTTAAGCAAAATGAAAGAATATCGTTTTGAATGCATTATACGGATGACTTTACATATCGTCAGAATACGCGTTAAATGGATTAAATATATAATGCTTAGAATTTCTCTTGTTATACTGCCCACGGAACTAATTTTAGCGAAAATGAAAAACATAATTTGTGCTATGGCATCAAGTGTAAGACACGGAAAAATTATGATAAATTTCAAGCAGGCTAAGATTTTGTAAATAACTGTCATTCTTAGTTGTAACTCCATTTCACTTGATTCTCTATTGAAGTTCATATGAAATAAATCAAATATTTTGCAAAATTTTTGTAAATTTTTAAAACGACTTTTGAGCAATTTGGCTCCGTTTGGTTGATATTGAAACATCGTGCTGTTTAGGTTATTACTGCTCGACTGTTATTGCGTTTTCAAAGTTTTATACCATATAACAAAAAGCTCAAACAATCTAACTTAACTTGATTAAATATGTGATATTTTACATATTACGCTCGTTAAATATAAGTACTATGTTAAGTATAGTTTCAATGATTTTTAATATTGTAAAAGGAATTAGGTTTCTGTTAAATACTTTCGTCATATTAATAATAAAAATTCCAAAATTATATTTTTTATTTTGTTCGTTAATACCTTACTCTTTAAGTATATGCATTAGGCTGTATCGAAATGTATGTACACTTTTTAAAACCCAATTCCAGTCCCCAATAATGAAACAGGAAGGAGAGACAAGGCAGAAAATATAATTTTTTTTGAATATTATTATAGTGTCGCTCATCAGCTATCTTTAACAGAGCTGTACTATATAAATCTGTAGCAAGCCCCAAATATCATGTTTTATTTTAGAGATTTTAAAAAATGCGATGAAAAATATACGCAAGCATACTACTCCTTTATTAAAGGATTTACTATTTCAGTTAGAAAATCTTTAGTATTATACAAATTTTGCATTTGTTTCCTTATTGTAGTTCATATGAAATAAATCCAATATTTTGCAAATGTATTGTAAAGTTTTTAAACGGCTTTTGAGCAATTTTGCTCCATGTGGTTGGTGTTGGAACATCTGTTGGTTAGGTTAACTTTTCTACACTATTACTGCATTTTAAAAATATTATATATTTTTATCAAGAAGCTCAAGCAAGCAGACTTTGGTTGATTAATTAAACGACATTTTGCAAATTATGGTCATTACATTTAATTAGGTACATTATCTAGTATAGTATTATTCTCAAGTTTTTTGAGTTTGAATAAAGTTTTTCTTCAAACTGCTGTATGTTTACAAAAAGCAAATATTTTTATTTTTTTGTCAACTGATTATTACATATTAATTTTAATTGAATAATACTTTATGATTGATTTTGTTTTCTTTGTTGAATACTAATTAATAATTAATGATTAATAATTATTTAAAATTTTTTTATTAATTCACAATATTATAGTTGAATTCGTTTTCTTTAATTAGTTTTTATTCAATGTCGCAAGATAGTTTATCTTATAAATTAACATCGGAAAATTTACGCAACAAAAAGAATATTTTTTTTATCCCGCAATCATTATTTTGCAGAATGTAACTTACTTTGTGACTGGCATTGTAAAACTTTAATGTTTCAAGTTAACTTTTTGCCGCGTGTTTTAAGTTTTTATTTCATAAAATTCATCACCAAATCATTTTCATCAGTGGTGCCACTACTGCGAAGGCAGTAACACCCATTAAATATAATCGCTATAATATTTGGCACTAACAGCCAGCAGCTTATAAAGTTGTCTAATGAACAACAGCTTTAATGGCACTTTATGGCTTTTAAATAAAACCATAAATATACTCAAATTTCAACCGAAAAACTTTGTGTATTGCCTATCAAAATATAAAAGGATTATAGAAGAAACAGCTTAAAAGTTTCACGCATAAATTGGATCAACGCTTTAACGTTCATTTTTGGCAACAGAGGAGTAATACGTAATAAAATTGCCATTTGAAACATTCACTTATGCAAAACTTTTTCAGCACATTTTTCGTTGCATTTGAACTATTTCTAATATATAATTTCTTTCTTCTTAATAAATTTAAGAAAACTTTTGGAAATATTAATAAATTTTGATAAAATATTCAAAAACATTCAGTGAACTTTTTTAAGTCTCGATGAAGAATATTTTTTCCAATACCCAAATACCATCACTATGAAGGAAGGATACGCCTAATGTTGTTGATGCATTGAGTTGAGTAAAACTTGTTTAGAATTTATCAATAACTATCATAGCATTATATGTAATAAAATAACCACTGTTGTCAAAAAATAAATATGCATTCAAACTTAACATTTTATAACAATTTAAAGTTTATATCACTCGAAGAAGTCATACTGTCTATCAGAGAACTGCATTGAGTAGCTTCACTGAGGGTTTTGAGCCACTTACAAAATTATGAGACGTGAGTGTGCACATTGCATGCAATAATGAGTGTGAATCTGAGTTGCGCTCACCAATAGTGAGCTGTGGTCTCATGTATAAGAATGCGTGTGTAGCTCACACTCGAATGCATTCAAATTCATGAAGCAGTGAATGGCTTGAGCCACTTGCGATGAACTATAGTAATGAAGAACTTTTTTTCCTCCAATCGATGTGGAAAGGTCGAAAAAAGATTTTCGACATCACATAAGGTGGCTCCAGACCCTGAAAGGACCGTTTTCAACCCATTTTCAAAAAACAAATTTTTTTCGTTATTCGAAATAATTTTTTTTTTCACCAATCGATAGGGAAAGGTCGAAAATAGCCATTTCCAAGCTTAATTTATCAACTGGTCTAAAAAAAGTTTTTTTTAGAACCACCCTAAAACTTTTATTTTTACTCTAATCAATAAGGAATGGACGACAATGGCTTTTGAACATACCTTAGGGCGACTCCGGACCTTGGAAAGCACCAAAGGAGTCGGAAACGGCACTTTCCAAGGTCCGGAGCCAATCTAAGTGATGTCCAAAATAATTTTTTGAACTTTCCCATTCGATTGGGACAAAAAAAAATTTGCGTATTTCATGAGTAGCTCAAGCAACACTCATACAATATACCAGTGGTGGGCACGAAAATCTATCATAAGGGCACAACAACAAGATCAAGCAACAACAAACTAAATTTTAATGTTTTTTTGCTTCCATTACGAAATTCGCCAAAAGCAAAAAAAAAAACCAAATTGCACTATAAACAAAAACAATTGCTACAATCGGCGAAACTGAAAGCAGCGCCGTCGCTAACGCCTGTGTGTGTTGTTTTTGTTTTCATTAGAACTCAACTCAACGCTGTGCGCCGATGGCCACGAAATTCTGCGAACTTTTGGTTGCTTGCTTGTGCGTCGAATAACGGAAAGGGACATGAGGGCGGAAAGTGCATATGCATGCCCATCGCTGCTATATACTCATACGAAAGAAAACGAGATAAAACGGCATTCACTAGAAGTGATTGTAAAAAAACATACGCGCATTCACAGACTTCAACATGAGACGGAATGGTAGCTCGTTTCACATAATTTTCTATGAGCGTGAATCTGTGTGAATCAGCTGAAAGTTTCAACAGTTTCATGAATGCCAAAAATGATGAGTGACTCACTGCAGTTCTCTGCTGTCTATACTACCTTTGCATTAATTTCCTGCTACTTAATTACTTTTTTTTTTTTTGGTAAATCATAATTGAAGTTCTTAAGTCTTGCGAAATATATTTATAAAAGTTCCAATATAACTGTTGTTTTGAGTACAGAAGCATGATATTGAAAACTAGAAATACTATACAGAATAGAACTTATTACAAAATATATGACAAATTTACGATTCCATTTAACAAATTTGTACATCCAAAAGTTGTCTGGTATCAGTTTATGCCAAAAGAGAAATAATTCAACCTGGAAGAGATTGTTTAGATATATTACTATTTACCACATATATTCAAATTCAACTTACCTTCTTATGCCAACGAGTACTATCTTTGCGTAAAAGTAACCGATTTCGTTTAAAAAGTGCCAACACTATATTATCTGCCATTTGCAAGATTTCACTTTCCATCATATCATTTAGAAATGTTATCATATAAACATTTAGCCAAGGTAAAGTAATTTGAGCCAAAAACATTTTGAAAATAAGTAAAACTTTTACGCCAACTCTATTACAATCGTGACATTGTGAAGCATTAATTACAACTAACACTTGATAAGTGTTGAAAGCACAACTGATAATCGTTAATATTGTCAAAAGTAAAAACCATGAAAAATGTTTCCAAATTTTATTTTGTAAATCATGTAAACGTTGTATTATTGGCAAAATTTCTTTAATATTTTTATATAAGTCACGAATCTCTTTAAAATTTTTAGCATTTTCAATTTTACAACGCAATGAAACATTAAGATTATGTTGACAACTGAGTGCACACAGTTGATATGACTGATATCCATAGTAGAAAAATTCAAAAAATATAATATAAAAAGTAAATAATGGTACATAATATCGAGGTATAGCTTCAGCTAATTGCAATACTAACAAAAATAGTTTCAGATGACTTAAGGCAAATATCACTGGATCAATATGTATTTCTAGTTGCGTGATATTTTTAACCCTCTGCTCAATGAAGAGTAGCTCGTTAATGATATTTTTTAATATATGCATATATTTTCTAGAGTGCATTACATAAATGCATTTACTGATCGAAATCAAACGTGTTACATAAATCAGCAACAGATATACTTCAAAATTTGCCATAAAGCTTTCAGCTGATTTAAGTATAGTTGAGAAGAAAAACCAAAACAAAAAATTGATAATAACACTACAGCAGAGTATGCTTTAGCAGATGTAATAATTTATAACATGATCGTGATATGCAATACTTTTTATCTAAAATGCTAACGCTTTTAGTCACTTGATTGTAATTTAAATTGTAAGCATTGAAAATATTTAAAAATAATCGCAAGTATTTTAAACGCTTTTGTAATAGTTTAGACGCTCCGTTTTGAATCACTTTCTTCGTAGTATCCATTTGGTAGTAGCTTGAATACTGAATTTCTTTCAATGTAACATAACTTCCCATATCCGAACAACACAGTGTAACCACAACTCTACGACGCATTTATGTTATGTAAGTGTTGTCATTAAACTAATTTTCTTTCTTATGGAACATTCAAAAAAACTCTTAATAATATATTTTTGAAATGAAGCATACTATACAAAAATTAAAACTAATAGCTGCTTAGCTGCTGAATCAATTTTAACATCTGATGTGCTGTTCTTAATTGATCACTGAGAAGATTAGTATGGGCAATTCAAGTTCCAAGTATATATTGTCGAAGCACAAAATATCAATGAGTCAGTACTGGTTTCATGTTGCTTTTTTCTGCGCCAAAACTACCACCCTATTCTGGTTTAAGCCTGACTTATGTTTGTGATAATAAGACTTGGCACAGTGATGAATATTCTAGTTCTGGTCAAGGCTTTTAACTAACTATTCTAACTGCAGGAAACTTTTTATTGCTTATGACAAGCTAAGGCCATATATATTATTTACATAAAAAAAACCATTTACATGGTTTGTAACGCTTTGTCGGAAAATATACTGTACTGATTTTCATAATTTCTTTTTTAAAACAACATATTTGTGCTAAAGAAGATTACTGCATACTATTTTTTTTATAGTAAAATATTCTATTTTTTTTTTAAGAACAAACTCTCTTTCAATTGATTTTTTTTTTTGTTACTTTTAAAGAGAGAAGATGTTAAGTTAGACGTTAAGAGTTTAATTTCATTATGAAAAAAAAACGGACAGCTCATGTGCGAAGCCACGGGTACCACTAGTACACATTAAAAGTACTCAAAACATAAAGCGCCATACTTTGCTACTCTTTTGGATTCAATACTGGCAAACTGAATATTGGCTTGCCCTTGTTGAGCACATCAGCAAATATTGAAAACACTTAAATAGTTTATGATCAAGCCCGGATTTAGAAATTTGCCGCCAAAAAATAGTTTAATTTGAAAAGTGAGGACCTTTTTTTTCTTTTTTGCTTGTCGACAATATTTTAGGTAGTTTAGGGGGCAACATTCCAAGTATTCGAATTTTTTTCCCCCTGTGTCTCACCATCACCACTGCATTATAATGCATTACCACAGTTAAAAAAATTTTAAAAAATTTTCCGAAGTTCCCAATGTTTGCCGCCCCTAAATTCTTGCCGTCCCTAGGCACTGGCCTAGTGTGCCTGTAAGGTAAATCCGGGCCTGTTTATGCTTCATACCATATGTAGAAAAAGTTTAATGCTCACATCTGTAAAGTTTTAATTTTTTATCATCTGTATAAAGTTTTAATTTTATATCATAAAACCTTCATCCACCCGTGACTTCAATTTTGTTTTATTCGATGCGTATAAAAAAAAAAGTTTTGCACTTTCGTATTAAGTTTATTATGTAAAAATGCACTTTAGTAATATGTACTCGTAAAAATGTAAAGTTTTGGTAAAACATATTTTTTCTCATGTTCCCCATCTAATGACAAATCTTTTACGCGTTGTCTCTCGTCATTTGACTACGCATATAAGGACTTAATTTTGCTTACAAAAATATTCATATATCTATTTTAAATATCATCTAAAGTTGCAAATAAATTTCTGATTTCAGATATACTACATACATACTGAAATCATCAAGCAAATTTTCTAAAGGATTGAAGGTAAGTAAAATTAACTGGAAATATTCAAATATAAAATGGAACTACAACCTAGTGTGACATTAACTAAACTTTTATCAAGTTTTGTCTATGGTCAAATAAAGTTTGATATAAAAAAATATAAAAAAATTGAATACTTACATATTTGTATATTAGTTTTTTACCTTGCAACTTTGTAGGTCTACTTATTTTTCAAAAAAGTCACAAAGCATAGCAAAAAAATTTAAATTTTAAAATATTGCAACTTACAGAAATCTCACAAAAGTCACACTTATGATAGAACGAATACCATTATGCATGAATGCTTGCAGCAAAAAAGTATTTTAATTCAGCAAATTGTCACTCAACTTGTGTCTGCCACATATCAAAAGCAACAAAACACTAAATACTACTAGTCCAGACAAAAAGGGATTTTAGCCGAAAAACTCTTGACAGTTCTGGAAATAGGCTTATGTTACGTTATTTTGGGTCGTTGAATTTGAATATTTAAATTCCATGTAAAATTTCTCCCACAATATTTTGAAACTCTCAAAAAAGGTTTTTGTTTTAAAAGTTGTCCTTTTTTGTTAAAAGGAATAATGACAGAAAATTCGAAAATGAGACAAAATTTTTATGGTGGGCGCGACGGAAATTACACGACATTTATTGTGCGCATATTCTGTGGCGCCACGGTCATTATACGACAACTAGTGGGTGCACATTCTGAGATACTCTAGCTTATCGCCCAATTGGCCTACGTCAAACTATGTACTATATATACATATTTATAAAAATTTTTTACAAAAATAAAAAAGTACGATTTACTTTCAAATATAACTTTTGGAGCTTTCAAAAAAGTTGGTGGGTTAGGGCTAATTGTTGGTGGATAGCAAAGAATAAGGATTCAGCAATTAAAAAACCAAAAACAATAAAAACTTTCCTGTACTACCATGAATTTTTCTTGACAAGTTTCGTATATGGTTTATATTGTCTGGACTATACGTAGAAAAATATTTTCAACAGATGGAGTGACAGCGTCGTCAGCATTTCCATAAAAACTTTTCCCATATAATATACAAACGTATGTATATGAATATTGCTGCTTAAATATATTCTCCTACAGAATTTATCGCAAAAACAAACAAATATACAAAAAGGTTTCATGCAAGTGAATAAAATGTTAAATAAATTTTCGCTTTTTTTAGAACTTAAAATTAAGAATCATATTGGTTAAGTATAAGATAATTTGGCCTAGCTATGATCAATGATAAGTACATAGAAGCTAAGAGCCATCGAGGTTACTTTTGACTTTAAGAAAGAAGTTTTTCAACTAAGACTCCATACTTTCATTGTAGGGTGCTGTAATTTAAAATTTACCTACATTTCAATTAATGCAGTTTCCGTAAGCCATAAACTCATAAAAAGTTATTTAAAATATTTTATAGTTAAATTTGACAAACTGCAGTTTGTCTACAACTATAAGAAATGTCAACGTACTGATTACAACACCTTATAACTATCAAAAAATCAAAAAAAAAAAAAAACTTATTTATAACAGAATGCTGCTGACAAAAAAAAAAAAAGATGACGACACCAGCATATTCAATGGAGTAGAGTAGTATGTACAAATAAAAAGTTGTACAAACAAAACTTTTTAGCATAATTTCGTCATTCTGCAGAAAATATGTGGCCTGCGGTCATGTGGTTTTTATCTGTTACTTGTTGGGTCCTTAACTTTTCGTTGTTTACATCACTTTTTAAATGATATCCTGGATGTTGATGATGTCTCATGCTCAAAAGGTAAATGGGGCAATCAGCGTTAGTTGATTTGGTATGCGTATGGTAGTATCTTTTGAGTAGTGGGTAACACACAAATTGACAGTCAGTCTTAATTATTCAAATTAGATTTTGTTGGACAGTAAAAAGTAATGTTGCCATTACTTGTTAAAGTTTCAACAAGGGTAAATGATTTTTTTTTCTTAAGTCTACTTAAAAGCTTAAATTTATTCATGAATTTAAGCCGAAGAGAGTGGAAATATTTGAAATAAATCATATCAGTTTTCTGATAACTGAGGAAAATGAGATAATTTTTTGGAGCCTGAGAACGTTTAATTACTTACACGTCATCTTAAGTAAATTCATTAAAATTATATCTTAACTAGCTCTTCCTGCGGCTTTGCCCGCTCACTTTCCATTGTACAATCTCGCTTACGTTTTACGCAGTCCTTACTATAGACAATTGCGTCTTTTGTTGTATGGAAGGAGCCACGTCCCAATACGTAATTCCTTTGATATTTTGTGAGTAGCTCGGCACAATCAATGTGCATACATCCATTTATCAAGTTTCGCAACCGTAGCTGTCATAGATGCCAAGATATAGAGTTGAAAGTGTTTTTGTTGTAAGGAAGAATCCACGCCCCGTTGTCTAATCGCGCCCACATTTCATGTGGTCCTTTGAATAAACAATAAACACCCTTTTTCCAAATTTAAAATCTCTTGCTACCATAACTTACCGGTTATAGCATTTTAATTATTTTTATCGCATGGAAGGTGCCACGCTCCGTCGTTCATACCCGTTAAAACTTTGCGAAGTGCTTAGCATAGACCATATGAATCCTTACACGAAATTTTTAGACTATTGCTATCAAAGAAACGAAGCTATAGCGCTTTAAGTGTTTTTATCGTATGAAAAGTGCCACGCCACGTTACAAATTCCCGTCCATATTTCGTGAGGTACTTAGCGTAAGCTATTTACACCTTAACACCAAATTTCAAAACTACCGATAGCATAGGAGCCAAGATATAGCGTTTTAAGTGTTTTTGTTGCATGGATGGTGCCACGCTCCATTGTTTTGTCCCGTCCATGTTTTGCAAGATGTTTGAGACCATTTGAATTCTATCACAAAATTTTAAGACTCTAGCTATCATAGGTACGAAGATATAGCATTTTAAGTGTTTTTTTTTATGGAAGTACCACGCCCCGTTGCCCAATCCAGTCTCTATCGTGAGGTGCTTAGCATAACCCTGAAACATCCGAATACCAAATTTCACAATTTTTGCTATCATAGGAGCCAAGATATAGCGCTTTAAGTGGTTTTGTTGCATTGAAGGTGCCACGCCCCCTTATTTAACTCCGTCCATATTTTGCGAGGTGCTACTTGGCATAGACCACTTGCATCCGATTACCAAATTTTAACACTCTAGCTATCATAGGTACGAATATATATAGTTTTATGTATTTTTGTTGCATAGAAGGTGCCACACCCCTTATTTTCATCAAAATAAAATATAGCTCCACATGTTTAGGATATGATTCGACAAGGCAACTCTCTATATTCTGTTCACGCTCTTTGAGCTCTATCATTTGACACACATTTCAAGCTTTTATCTTCATTAATGAAAATGGACTCAAAAAGCCGGTGAAAACCCTTGTTTGGGACAGGATTCAACAATGCAACCCATTTATGTAGGTACTATATTTAGGCCTCTTCGAGTTCTATCTTTTGGCATACATTTCGAGCTGTTATATTAATTATTTTTAATTAAAACAACAAAGTGGGCTAAACCTCGGGCATTTTCGGACATCAAGACAGGCTTTGGCGAGTCAACCCTCGTTGGTTAGTTTCACCAAAATGCATTACTATCATTCCCGTAAATGTTATCTTATAATGTTTTACACTCGACTTTTCTACATCGGGCTCTTGTACTATTACATTTTTTCAATTTTAGTGTTGCTAGCACCTCTAAAGTATGCACTGCACCCTCGTGGCAGTTAGCGCAAGCTCCAGTCATTAAAAGGTTTTAATATCTGCTAAAATGATTAACTTCTCATGTGAGTATTTGGCGCTTAAGCCAAAATGGCTTCATTTACGTACAAAACAAAAGAACGTCTCTTTGCGTTGAAATTTCCGAAATCGTTATTCCTTATAAATCTTAAAATATGCCTTCAGCTATGCAATGTTATTTTATTCAGAAAGCTTTATTTTTAAGCTATGCTCATGAGCTTAGTGATTACACACGCAGATGTCACTTGAAAAGGAGTAACTTAGCGGAGTAATCAACCATTTTAACGCTTTCATTGATGGTTATATTTTTTGCTTATTCTCAGTAAACTGTCGAAGTGAGTGAAAGCTTGAATATATTAATATAAAAAATAAAACACTCCACAGTAGATTTCCTTACATTATTATAAATGCACTGGGCTGTGAGCAACATTTTGAAGTCACTACTAAGGAAACAGCAGCGGATGTTGCAGTTTAACAGCAATTGAAATACACTACCACTGCCTGCTTAACTTTTCACAGACTTGCTGAACTGTCTCCCTTCGTATTTCAAGATTTTCATAAAATTTTGGAAAAATTATATTTAACTTTGAACACTTGTTGCTTTTTTTGAGCAATTGAAAAAGCATTTCAAGAAATTATATATCATTTTGCAATGAAACTTAAACACTACACTTGCAGTAGAAATGCCAGCTTTTCCGAATTTATGCAAAATAGGGGAATTTATTTAATAAAGTCTTAAATTTTTGTGTTGAAAATTTAATTTTCTTGTCTATAATTTAGACTAAATTTCTATCAGCTAAACAGGGCTTACAAAAAAATTATCACAATAGGGGACAACTTAAGTTTCGTACCAATAAATTACATACCGATGAAGAAAAAGATCATTCTAAACTGGAATAACTTTTTCTGCTGGAACGCACAAAATTTGAAGGTTCTTTTTATGTGTATTAACGGTGTGATACCAAAAAATTAAAAAGTGCTCGTATTCTGTTCTCCTCAAAAAAAAACACAAGACCTTTGTCCTATCTTAAAAATCTAACCGGCAAGCATTTATCAAGGCACGCATCGAAATATTAGAATTTTGTTTTATTTTAGTTTTTATTTAAACAGAAGGCACCAGAGACATATCTAGGTATGTTTCTCTAAAAAATAGCTCACTACTTCGCTATTTGAGGACACCTTGAGGTCATAGCTATAGCACAAGCTATTACTCTTCTAGCCCTACCTTAATCCGTTGCTGCTTAGGCCTCATTTAAGGAAAAAAGTTACTGTACCAATTGACACGATGTGTTCTAAATTAGATTTCGAAGAGGGTTACACTCCGCCATTCGTTCAGCTCTATTTAAGGAAAAAATGCATTGGACCAATAGCTAGGAAAATGTCGAAAATTAATTTAGGAGAGAGTGGAGAATCTAAATGAAATATTTTGTTCCCATTTTCAACGTTTTCCTCGGATTAGTGCAATCAATTCTTTGGGAAAATTTTTGTTTATGTCAGATTTACCCAAAAAAAAAAAACCGCCATACATCTTTTGGTCTTAAACTACCATTTGGTCAAAAATTATGTGTTTAAATGCTCCCACTTTTGGAGCTGGAAAAGTTGCTTAGCAAAATCTTTCATATATTCTGTGCTCTAAAATTAATTACGAAGCTTCTACTTTAGTTTTGATATTTGAAACTCGATGCGGTATTCTGAACTCATTTAAATCTCATCAACTTCTTCGTAAAACACAATAAATCAATTGCTCGTTAGCAATTTTCTGTCAGAATTACAAAAACTATAAATGATCAAATTTCATTAAAGATAAAGATTTCTATCTGAAAAACTGAATTGGAGTATGAAGTTTAGTTAAGATTTCTACTCGCTGCTGCTGCTTGCTGTCTTGTTGTCTTGCTTCAAAATGTTTAATTGCAAAGTGTCAGGCAATCAACAAATGTAGATACATATATAGATATTTTCGCTATAACTTCAAGTTAGTTGCATTCTTCGAAAAAAAAAGTAAGATGTATCAAATGCTTACACATACAGATATGAACATTTATATGAGTAAAACTCATCGAAGTTAATCGAACAACACAGCTATCCCAGTCAACATTTGGAAGATCGTTGAAACTTTCAAAGTCTTCGTGATGATTTATAACTATTCCAGAAGAGTAGAACTGAATATATATTCTGCTTCTTTGTTGTTTTTATTGTACATAAAACCATTAAACGGACAAAATGAAACAGTAATTCCGAGTCCGATGTCACGACATTATATATTGTCACTAATTCCGTTGCGCCTTCAACAAGAATCGAGAGCTCTCTCGACTGATATATACAAGCATAAAGAGCTATCGTTTGGCATCAGTATAAAAACTCGCTCGCGATGGAAATCAATGCTTAATCGATTCAAATATGTACCTATTTCTTTCGCAATCATATGCTTTGCTGGGATAGTATGAACAAAGTAATCAATGGTTTTATTTTAATTTGCTTTACAGCTGTCGAAGTCTAAATGAAAAGGCGTGAACACTGTAATAAGGCGTTGATGTATGTATATCATCTGCAATAGCGCAGATGGGACGCATTGATGGAGAATATCTTGGGAAATGGAAATTTAGTAATACAGATAGATGCAAACTCATATTCGTAATAACTGTTTTTGATACATTGCATTTTTTTTGCATTATTTTCTTAAGTTTTCAAATAAATTGCAACGCTTTCAATAGATAACCTCGTTATAGTGAAAAAAAATATCTCTCTTATTTTATTAATAAATGCCACCGTAACATTTTTTATGTTGAATTAATTAAACAATTAATACACGAAATTAAAAGAAAATAATGTATATGAGTGTTATTTTGTTTTTTGTATAATAACTGCGCATGCGCAACGTCAACTCTATGAGCATGTCTTCTTCCCAAGTGTCTTTGTATGCGTATATGTGTTCTAATTCTCGCTCCATTAAATTTTTCATAGCACTCAATTACAGCAAGCATTCAAACCTAACACTAGACGACACAAATACTTGTACACTGGCAGCAACATGCAACGTGTGCAGCAACAGCAGTAATGATTAATGCATACGACGTAGAACAGCAAAAATCACACACACAGACGCACTGATGCAATGCACCGAAGTCAATGATTAAAACTGCAACTAATTCGGGCTGCCACAAAAAGATAATTTATATGTTTATATGTGAATTTAAGAGCAACGCCGACACAGTGGAAGTATTTGGCTTTTTTAGAACATTTTTCGGATTTTTTTTGAACATTTTTCGGACATTTTTTGGACATTTTTCGGATATTTTTCGAACATTTTTGGGATATTTTTTGGACATTTTTCGGATATTTTTCGGACATTTTAAGGAAATTTTTTGGACATTTTTAAAACGTTTTATTGACATTTTTTCAACAATTTTCGGGCATTTTTTCGGCTTTTTTCTTGAAGCTTTTTAAATGTTCAATAATTGGTCAAAAACTGTTCATGAATAAATAGGCATTTTACTGGCGATAAAATGACCATTTTTGGGGCATAAACTATTCGAAGGTAGAATTTAACTTAACAACGAAACCAAGAAATCGGCATTTTTTGGACATTTTTTTTTAAGCATTTAAAATGCTCAATAATTGGGCGAGTAAACAGTTTTAATATTTTGATTTCTACCAGGGAAGCTACTAACATTTTAAACTTCAAATTGATTAGGAAATAGCTATTATCTAAAATTGTCAAATATTTACAATAACTTCAGTATAACGCACAATAATTGCCTAACCTCTAACAATCACAATTTTGAAGAAAGAAAAAATTCCAATCATACACTTAAAATATCTCGCAAACCACAGTGCACCTTCATGTGGCAACAGCAAAAGAATTATGTATTTTTGCTCTAGTTATGTTGATGCTTGCTGCATGCCACAAATAGGTAGGCAGTCAACCAGGCTAACTGGCAGATTAGTTAGTTAGGTTGGTGGTTAGTAGTAGCTTGCTAGTTTGGTTGATGCTAAGGTTAACAACAACAGCAGCAGCAGCAGCAGCAGGAACAGTGTAACAAGTGGTTGCAACGACGACCGAAACAAATTTTCAATGTTAAGTGTTTTGGCGCTACAATTATGAGTGCAGGCAGGCAACTGCTATGTAAAAAAATTTTAAATGGCGTTGCCAATTTCACTATTTCTCTTGAATATACTCATCGACGGTAATCAGAAAATGAAAATTATTGACGATACATGTTATGTTTGTGATCTCTTTCAATTAACCAATCTATCCAACTATCTCATATACATATGTATGTACGTATGCTGACCAATTGATGAACTAACTAACTGATGTTGTTCCGCAGTTGCCGTTGCAAGTGTGCTTAAAAAGTCGTTGATTGAGAAAGACTTTTACCAATATTGCATGTAGCAAATTTAGCAATCAATGTTCAACAAACATACACATTTTAGTTGTTGGGGTGTAACAAAAATTTTATATGAAACTTAAGCATTTTTATGTAAACATTTTTGAATCCAAAATCTGATGTCGTTTTTAGAGAGGTTTCTTCATCACTCATTATAGCTCAATACGAATAGCTTAAGTATAGAATCATATGTTTGTGAAGCTTTTCAGTACTAAAGTTAGGCTTCTTAGCTATTATATGTACTGACAGCTAAGCGCTATTAAAAGCTCTCTGTATCAAATTAAAGTACATACATAATGGCTTTCATGAGTGCAACATCAGTATTCAGCATTCCAAGTTCTCTTATTGATTTTTCATAATACTTTCATACAAATAAAAATCAAATATTTTTTTTTGCACCACCTTAAATGTATCAAGTAGAAAAGAATAAATAAATAAACAAAAACTATACTTAACTATATTCTATGGTCAAATGGTCAAGTGGATTACTATGCCAATGCACAATGGGTGAGAACGCCTTTGGATTTGGATTTTTTCTTTTCTTTTCTTTTAACTTTTCGTTGCAATCTTTCTTCTCCTGTTGTTGTTGTTGTTGTTACTGTTGCATGTTCTACAGCAGCAGCAACAATTGTTATTATCTACATACTCTTGTTTGTTGTTATTGCTACTGATATTGCATGTTCTATAATATAACTATTTGCTGCAATTATTTGCAATCAAGCTCTGTACTCCTTCTTTTGCTATTGCTACTGCTATTGCTGTCGCTTGTTCTTTTGACGTATTATTTTTTTTTTTTCTTATTTTAATTTAAATTTTCTCATGTAACACAAATTTACTATAAATTGCACACATATGTGTGCAATTATAAATATTGCTGCATGTTGCACTACTGTTAGTTGCAGTATTTTCACTATGCGTTTGTGTCACATTTTTTCTTTTTATTAGTCTCACGCATATTTTGCAATTTATATCAATTTAGTCAAAATGACTAGGCGCCAGCGCAGTTGCGTTTATTTCTTGCTAAAAATTGAGATATATTGCGTCTGCGTATGTCATTAGACAATACTTTGGTTTTTATTAATATTTGCATTTGAATTGTGTAGCAAACTCTAATGCAAAAATTACCATTTTTAGACAGTTACATCATTTTGTTTAAAGTTTTATACTTTATTTGTATGCAACGATCCACGAAATAACAATTAACATTAAGATCTGATGATTATATACATAGGTGTGGAAGCTGATACAAGCTTTTTCTTCACAATTCCTTGTGATAGTCTTAGTCAGTTTAGAATCAACACAAATGTGAAAAATATAGAATTATTCGATTTACAATTTAACATCATTTCACATCTCTTCTAAAAAAGTCTCAATAATTTAAATCCAGCATTCCAACTAATATGCCGATTGTGCACTGTCCTTAACAATCCCCGTAAAAATGAGATTTATGAATTTTTTGAACTGTTAAAGATTTTTAATACATTACTTGTGCAAAATTTGATGATTTGTAAACCCTGTTTTCTAGTGACAACTCTGATCCTAGGCGTGCAAGCTCATTAGCTCGTTAGTTCCTATCAATCAGATAATGAGAACCCAGTGGTGAGGTGATGTTATGCTAAGAGATTTCCTACAGTTCATTATGTACATTGATATGAAACAGAGCTCTTTGATTGCCACTAGATAGTCCGCGAATATTATTATATTGGATTATGAGAGATTCCAGACATTGGCAAGGTAATTTCAACCATCCGTTCCATATAAGCGCACTCGAGTATATCTTTAAACTCTTGCCTTAATCTAGTTAGTAGGTGAAGACTGAAATGTTATTGTCAATAAAGGACCCAGCAGTCCATTTTTGTATGGAGGGAGTATGCATTTTATAGGTTTGAGTCATAGTTTAAGCATATTTGCAACTTCAAGCATTAGAGCTGCATTTGGGGCTTTGAACTTTGTTATGAAAATATCTAATGGTAGATCTTGAAACCCCTGCTATTTCCTTGCACATAGCTTAGAACAGTGAATTAGAAACTCGTAAGAGATGTTGTACGTCATACTACATATGTAAGTACAAACGTTCGTTTGCTAGCATATGAAACAGCTTTCCAGGAAGATTATCGCTCTATTTTTTTCTTAGAGATTTTTTGTTAAGCAGCTTAATAGCTCAAACAGAATTTCGGCGTAGATGCCGCGACGGCTGATGGTAGAATTAGATTGGGTTTTAATTTTACCGTCGCCGTTGAAAGAGTAGAGAGTTGCGCCCTCTTCATTTAACGTTGGCGGTATTTATGCCGTACGCCGGAATTCTGTTTAAGCTATAAGTATTTCACTTCATTTGATATGTAAGCGCATTTTTTCAATTTGAATTTGTTATATTTCCATTGACACCCAAACAGTTTTTGTTGTCCACTTTTTCAGTTCAGAAAGCGCCGATTCTGTGAGTTAATTTTTTGTTGAAAAAAATTTGTCGTCAGCATGTGCCATGATATAACAGTTTTGGCTCTCATCAAAGTCTGGATGTGGCTTATAACCAAATTTGACAGCATTTGAGGCGTCCAGTTGTAAAACCGGCCAAGTCCAAAAAAAATTAAACTTTAAGATATTCTCATTTATCAAAATCTAGACCATGCTTTATCGTTCTGCTATGTTTTTAGATTGAAAAAAAAAAAATTTTTGACGGATATATAAAATTTTTTAAATTTATTTTGTTTCATAGATTTCAAAACCGGCCAAGTCCAAGAACTTGCTTTCAAAACAGGCCATGTGCATGAAATTATTTTCAAAACCGGCCAAGTTCAAATTTTGTCACAATTGGAATTCTTTCAAAATTAAGTTACGAACCAATATGGGTATTTCCACAGAATGGTTCACCGTGCTTATTATTTCAATTGAATTGTATTCAAAACCAGTCAAGTCCAACGCCTTTAAATCAAAACCGGCCAAGTTCTCTTTTTTTCAAACTAAATTTTTTTAATACTATGTCAAAACCGGCCAAGTCCATGTTCCATGGTTCAAAAACCGCCAAGTCCAAAATTGTTTTCTTAAAAACATCGGCAGATGAAACTCGAAAAGTCTGAACTGACCTGTTTTGAGTAAGAATAAGCTATTATGCGGGAAATACTTTTTAATTTTTCAATGAATATAGATGAAGATAAACGTTTTTTATTGTATTTCCAAAAGCATGAAAAAAGCACTTCGCCGGTTTTGCAACTGGACGCCTCATTTGTTATGTAAAAAACGTTGCATAGATTGCTTACAGGTCGAGCAAGTGTTGAACTGCACATTCTCAATAAAGGCCCCAACCAAGACTCTTAGGCCTTTATGTTGAGATATTCAAAAACTCTATTCAATAATTTTTTTGAAAGTATATAGTCGGTAATGTCATAGATGTAATCCTGACGTAGAGCTGTCGCTGATTGCTAACTAAGAATATTGCATTCCTAAAAAAATGCTTACCAGAAGATAAGTCATTGAAGATTAAATCGTTAAATAAAAAAGTTGGAATAGGCAATGAAAATGGTTTTTGCAAATGGCCTAAAATTTCTGATATATGTTTTTATCAAAAAGATTCCTTTGCATAAATTTAGCTTGTGTCGAATGTAGCAAAAATGCTATAATGGTTCGAGTTACCAAAATGCGCATGGACATGGACACAACATATTTTTTATGATATGACGTCAGAAAGTTGAAGAATTTTTGATGTTCGTCCTGATTTTCATTTATCTCGATTTTGAATCGTAATTTTAAAAATTTCTTTCACACTGGCATTAACGCAAATTCGCTGGCGTTAACCTTCTGCTTCAAGTTACTTGACATTATCTGATTTTTGCTGATATTAGTTTTCTGTTTAACATTAGCTGACGCCTTTGCGTTTGACATTAACTGCGTCAGAATAGAATACGATGGAGTGGCATATTAAGTAGTTCATTCATATTGTAATCACATCTCATTATGTTTTTCGAATAACTTTTTTGACGTTTTTTTGATTCTTTTAGAAACTCAATAATAAGATTGATAAAATTACAACCTAATTCTATTTCTCTTATTTTGGTAAAAGAAAAACGACAAATTCATTATTCATTTCTCAAATACAAATTGGCTGCAAATGCATACTTTTATTAGTTTCTTCAAACTGATTTTTCAAATAAATTGATTTACCTTAATGATAATAATAAAGTAATCAATCAAATCACATAGAAATTTCGAAAAAAAAACACAAGAAATCGTAAAAAAACTAAATTAGGTCAAAATATGCAGTAAAACTATGAGATATAACCCAATATTACACATACATAGCATTGACGACTTCTTTATTACCCAAAGAATTTCTCAAGAGAAACAAAATGCAGCAAAGTTAAAGAAATAAAACCGTAGCCAGAAGTAAATCAGTGAAGCACCAAATGAATGACCTTAATCGATCCATTGATCACCAAGCCGCAAGTAATGCACTTTTTTTTGTATTTTTTTTTTTTTTTCAATACTCAAATCATTTGATGGTCTGTCTTTAGTGCTGCAGCTGTTAGTTAACCCATGAAATTACTACAGGTGAGGTGACGGTTTCATTGTGCCATAGATTTTTTTTTTACCTTCTCATTATTTTTTGACGCATTGTTGTTCCCTACTGTAGGTGCACTTAAGTGTTGCATTGCAGTTAGAGTGACAGTTAAAAGCTTTAAATGCACAAATGCATCTCAAGTGCGCATTTTATGAACGTAAGCAATTGCCGTTGGTTAAAACTTTTAAGAATCTATTTTTTTATGAGTAGATACATAGAAAAAGTAAGAGAAATTCTACTAATGGTGATAAATGAGAACTTTTCATATGTAGGTTAATGAATAGCAACAAAAAAATATCATATGCACACCTTTCATGATAATAATAAAAATATAAAATTACAAATGAAAAAATCGAATAAAAGAAAAAATTCTCATTTCAAAAGGTCATATCTACTTGAAGTCCCATTGATGTTTGTCACTAGCCTAGTGGTTGTTAAAGTTGCAACGTCACTTTTTATTGCCCCATATTGAAAAAGAAAATTATATTATCAATAAAGTGATTGTGACAATGTTAATGCAATGATTGTGCCACAGATGACGCTGCATTTAGTGATGACATTGCTGAGAACAATGCTTGTAGTTGATGCCTCAGTTGCTATTTTGGTTTTAGTGTTGCTTAAGTTGTCTTTGGAATTTATTATTTGACTATAAAGTTAAATTTCAAACTATGTATGAAGGTTCTATCACTCGAGAGGTTTCAATTTAGTTATCTTTATGCCAAATGAATTATCTAGGCCAATTATACGACAGAAGCTAAGCTAAGCCCATGGAGCAAAGATGGGTTGATTTTGACGCAGTAATAAACTTAAGCTAAAATTCTAAAAGAAACTATCAACACCACTGTTTATCCTTATGAGTTCTATTACGACATAGTGGCTTTTTAGAAAATATCTTTGCTATAAAGCAATCAACATATCGCTCATTTACTTCAAGAGTGGTATAACTCAAAAAACGTGATTTTTGTGTTAATGATGCAGAATTATTTGCCATTTCATGTTTTATTTTGTGTCAAAAACTCAGAAAGATATCTTATAAACTCGCCTTGTGAGAAGAATTTATGTAAATATACCAATTTGTGTTTTTTTGAGTTATGCCACTCTTGAAATAAATGAGCGATATGTTTGATTCAGATGTTATATGCTGCAAAAAGGGAACGATTTCCCTTTCATGAAACAATCAGACAATTCATATGATCAGTCAATTCTGATCACCTTAAGATTACAGCATTGTAAGACAAAACTGTGTTCTATCTCCGGTACATTTTACGTTAAAAATTGGGATATTTGGCTTTAGCTTCGCTATTTCACATGGATCTGGATCGTTAGCTAAATTAATAAATTGATAATATTTTCTACGAAAACGTTGAATCTGTTGTAGCCACATTTCGCACTTTAAAAGAAAACTTCTATCGTCACAATCGTACTACTGAACTAAAAAGATTTAATGGAAAAATGGTTCTGTTATGGATTTTTTAGGGCCTATGAATTAATGTTATGTGCTTGCTATTGAAAATATTGAATACTGTTAGTGAAATTGTGCCAACATTCGGGCTTGTTCTACATCATATTGTGGAGTATTTTGCATTAAGATTAAAATTTTTTTCTATATAAAGTCCAAGTCATGCAAGGATTGAACCCTACCGAGGCAATGAATGATGAGTTTCTGAACAAAATTTTCTCCAGCGATGTAAACCATTTTTCGATCAGTGGATACATGAATTATCGTAATTGCCATATACCGGGTGTCCCATTTTAACTTACACAGCTGAATAAGTCAAAAGTCAAGTTAGCGATCAAAGTGACCCCTGAAGGTCATTTCAAGTTCGAATTCCCGCTTGGTGCAGAAAAGCTACTAATCATTGGGTGGACCGCTGCACAATCTTGCCTTAACTGGCTGCAGCTTTTCTGCATTAAGCGCGAATTCGACCTTGAAATGACCTTCAGGGGTTACTTTGACCTCTAACATGAATACCTATCTGAACGTAGAATTTTGTGCTCTTCCGGAATCCGAGGTCAAAAATAGTGGTTTCCTTTTGAAAAACTAAAGTTGACCTTCAATTAACCTTGAAAATATAGGTCAACGTCATGATTAAGGTCATGGCTAGATCAGCCCTTTGATACCCACCAAATTTTATTTGAATTATTTTTTTAATGACTTGCAATTTTTTGACTTAGCTATGCAAGTTAAAATGGGACACCCAGTATAGGCCATTATAACAGCAAATTTTGTACATTTTGTTCTGGTCAAGTCATTGGCCCGTATTTCTTTGATAATGACGAAAGAGCAACCATGTTTCATGTGATTTAAAAAAAAAAAAACGTCACTACGTAACGATCGAATTAACCTCCCAAGATCTGGACAGTACTATATCGAGGCAGTTACATGTCTTCATAAACGGAGCTCCTTGAAACATATTTCGAAAGTTTTGGCCGAACACCATCTAAGCGAAAATTAAGCCACTCAAGAAAATTTTTGAGCAGCTGGGGCCCGTATCTCGGCAATGATACATCTACATAAATATTGGGATTCGGGATCAATAAAGAATGATTTTTCTATATTTTTATTGCGAGAGGTTAGGACAAGGCATAGAACTTCAAAACTCACAAGGAATAAGTGCTCTAAAATGTCAAATTCGAAATAATAAATCCTCATTTAATGCTAATATTCACTAAAGAAATTACTTTTTCACATACGAAAACTTCCAGAAAAACACAAATTTGACTTTATCAACCAAAAAACTTTTTTTTCTAGATAACATAGGAAACAACCAACAGCCTATTTACTAATAAAGAATTTGTCAGAACTCGAATCAAAAAATTATCTTTTCTATACAAAATTTTTAACATATTCAAATTTGTTCCTGACTAAGCAACCATATCCATATCAAGCTTTTTGCTCTAGAAACATAAATCTTAAAGATAGCACAAGTGACTAATTTAATTAAATCGCAATATTTTTTCAAATTTCTTTTGACAAGATCATTAACATTTTTATCAAAACGCTTGTAAATCATAATGATGCCAATGATCTAAATAGATGTGTATGTATGTACATGAAACATGATTATACATATTACCAACATTACAATTATCTTTTGAGGTTTAACACTCCATCAAGCCAAACGCTTCGTTTCATACGAATTAATGGTTTACTAAAACAACTTTTGTTAATCTAAGTCTTTAAGACGATAACTTTTCAATAAACCTGCAAATTAAAAACTCACATTATGGGTCATTTTTAAAAACAAACACACATACACATACATACTCGTTAGTGCTGAAAGTAACTTTTAGTGATGTTAATCCAAATATATGTCAGGCAGAATGCCTTAAAGACTTTTATGTAAATTCAAATGTTTATGAGTGCGCCTCATAAAATTAGTCTGTTCTTTTGGTGTTGTTATTGCTACAAATAGCAATTTAAACTCTCTAGTCTGACAAGTCCGAGCAAATAACATGAAAACATTTTTTATGCTATGAGTACATCAAAAATTGACCACACCTTTCTTTCTCTTTTCATATATTGTACATTACGTGCAAATCTAGTTAAGTGCCTAAGTGATTTTAAATAGTTGACACCGTTGTATATCAGCATTAAGAATTTTATTAGCACTTAATAAAAGAACACTCACATATTAATGCTTTTAATATTTTCAAGAAATATACGTTGATGAAAATATTTTAATAAGCTACGACTAGCTAATTCGATGCAAAAAAAAATTACTTGGAAATAAAAATCACACAAACAAAAAAGCATGCAGCGATTGTGAACCAAAATTATTTAACTGAAGTAACGGAAAGAGCTGAATGAGCCGGCACCTTGAAGAGAATAATACACAAACAAAAAGCATTTGAAGATAACGAACAGAAGTCATTTAATTTGAATAATTTTGTTGAAAAAAAGACAAAAATTACACTAACAAAAAGCATTCGACTATAGCAAACTTAACTTGAGTAAGAGCGTTGAAGACAAAATTACACTAACAAAAAGCATTTGACGATAACGAACAGAAGTCATTCAATTTGAATAATTATGTTGAAAAAAAAGACAAAAATTACACTAACAAAAAGCATTCGACTATAGCAAACTCAACTTGAGTAAGAGCGTTGAAGACAAAATTACACTAACAAAAAGCTTGCAACGATAGCGAGCCGAAATTATTTAATTGAATAACGAAAAAGCTGAGCGATCCGGTGACTTGAAACAAAATTACACAAACCAAAATCATATGCGGTGATTGCGAACCAAATTGACTGAGCGCGAATAAAGAAAAGAGATCCCAATATTTTTTTTTATTGTTGTAAGAGCTGAAAGAGCTTCGAGCTGTGCATCCTTTCCTTAATCTACTTCACTGTTTTTGTACTAACCCTGGATGGTTAATCTTCGTCGAATCGACGAACACATTTCGCTCTCTTCAATTTTTCTACTCACACGTTGCACTTGTTAAGCCCATTTTATTTAAATTAATCTAAACTACACCTAAGGTGGCATTTTATTTTGGTTCAATTTAAATCAAAGTATTGAATTGAGTATACTTTTTATTCAGAGTTTACTTAAATATTGCATAAATGAGGCTTGTGAAAGTGCTTCGTCGATTCGACGAAGATAAGCCGTAACGTATTTAAAATATCCTTATCCTTCCAGGGTTAAGGGTATCTTTATGTATCACGATTCGTCTCGTTTCGTCTCTAATTTCCAAGCCTAAAGGTATGGTAGTATAATTCTTATTTGTGTAACTAAGTATTCATTAAGCACAGGATAGATGTTTTTGTTTTCATTTATGTAAAATACAATAGCATATTTTTAGGCTTGAAAATTAGAGACGAAACGAGGCGAATCGTCATATATTAAGAGGCTCTAAGATTATTTTTGGTGTTGTCCAAAATTGTATCTTGAACCACCCTTAATGTGAAATTTTATTGTGAAATAAATCGATTCTAGGCTAAAAAAAATTGTAATTACTTTATGCAGAAATCTCGTCCAGCGACCTCAAACCAATGAGTGAAAGTGTTCTGAGGACAAAAAAATTTTTTGACCTGAGTTTGTGAAAACACTCATTTTGATAGTACGTATTTGAAAATCTTTGCCAATGGATTGGTTAGTTTCAGAATGCTGTGTATGGTAGCAGATGATGCTATGGGCAATGCCATTTACCCCCCTCCCATTCCTTTCATTTTTTAGCTCACTCATTTTTTTTATCAAACCTCACAAAATAAAAGGTCCCAGCGTATCGAAATAGAAAAATCCTTCACTATTCCATAGCTAATGGCCATGCTGGTGTTATCAGATGGTATTGATGTCAAATTAAATCGAAAATTATGATTACGGTATCCGCTGGTATATCAGCTTGTTATTAGAACATTCTCCCTGATTGAGAAAAAACCTTCAGAAAACGTCCTTCTATGGTTTCAAACGGCTCAAAGCGACTTGCTCGAAGTATTAACTTTAGTTTTAGGAACATAAAAAAGTCAGCCTTGGTCATATCAGGCAATTGTGGAGCTTAGTCTATGAAATTCGTAGAATTTTTGGCCGAAACCTCTTACACAATGTTGGTTTTATGCGATGGCGCATTGGTAATGATGCAAAATCCACGATCTCTTCTACAAATCTGGCCGTTTTTGGCGTACGTTCTCATGAGAACGGTTTAAGATGCTTCAATAATATTTCTAATTTACTAATTGAAGGCAACTTCAAATAAACTTTGATGAAAAAATAGTTTCTGAATACTTGATACACAGTAAATTATATAATTAATATCGGTTTAGCTATAGCTGATAAAGAAGTTTTTGGCTGGTAATGGGTTATGTCAGGGAAAAATTTGAATGTGTCGATGTGTTAAAAGTGACTTTGAGGTGATTAAATGAGATATTTTCGTATGATATGAAACGAAATAACGTAAGTTTAATCTTGGCCATGGCCCAACTTGATATGTGTTTGATTAAATTTATTTAATAGAAACAGCGTAAGCATATTTTTTATAGGTAATATAATTAATAGAATATATTTTATATATTATAGCAAACTACATGTGCTATGGCCTTCTCAGTCACACTTATTTCCAATAAAATTTTGCAAATTACATACTAGCGCGCGTAAGGAAGTTCCGCTCCAATTAAATCAGGTGCAATAAAGTAAAAGTTATTATATGTAAAGTTAATACATATAATACAATTTTTTTTTTAGCAAAATCAAAACGGAATAAAAATATTGAAAGTAATTAGAGCAATACAAAAGAAAAATAATAAAACTTTAATTATTTAGTACTGATTTCACTGATTTTAATGTTCGAGTGAATTAGATTTTCTTACTTCTGGCCGTTGGAGTTATCGACAAATGTAATAAATAAAACTTATGTTCATGGAAGATAAGCAATGCATATGGATATCAAGCGAAAGTAATGTTAGATGTATATTTCTCGATAGCTTAATGATGACAGAAAAATTTCAATATATCAGACATAAAATAATACTTATTAATTAAATGTAGAAAATTTTGTTTTTTAAATTAAATTCTCACTTTTAATTTCACTCGTGTTGACAAACCCTATAATGTCTAAAAATAAAATATGTTTTTTAAGACATATGTACATATATATAAATTTATGTTAAATGCAGACAATTGAAGCCATTACCTCACCTATTAAAGACACTTAAGTGTCAAACCCTTATTTTGTACTTTCAACGACGCACTAATGCATTCCAAGGTGTGCAGTCAACATAAACGCAAATTACACACTGGCACTTGCATTGAAGTGTGGCAGCAGCAACAGCAGCAGCAGCAGCAGCATAGACAGTAGACGCACCCATAGTTGAATGTCTTACTCACATTGAAGATTTAACAATGCATCATAGACATAAGAAATGAAATGTTGCAAGTTTCAGAAGATGAATATCTTGTTAACGTTGCAAAACATGTCAAAATGTCATTTTAAGTTTTGTGAATTGAATTGTTTACAACGTATAAACTACGCTGCCATTTTGAAAATTAAATAACAACAAACAATTAATACTTTCTCTGAAAACACCGATATATTCATGCTCTTAAAATTACGCTTTAAATGAGAAACTTAAAAAATTACTAAAATTTGGGCTCATGCTCAGAAAACAAAATTTTAAAATGATCTACAGTTTTCCAGTTGGGCAATAAATCCCAAAAAAAATTTTGTTTTTAAATAAATATTTCTTCAGCAACGAAGCTCATTTTTGTCACAATGAGTACGTCAACAAACAGAATTGCCGAATTTGGTCTGAAGAGCAGCCAGAGGCAGTACAAGAGCTGTCAATGCACTCTGAAAAAAGCACTATTTGGTGAGGTTTGTGGGCCAGCGGCATCATTGGACTTTTTCAAAAATAATGAAAATCGCAACGTTACTGTCATTGGAGCAAGGTACCGTGCGATTATTACCGACTTTTTTTTGCCCAAAATGGAAGAATCGGACTTGGTTGTCATGTGGTTTCAACAAGACGATGCCACACGGCACGCGATACCATGGACCTATTGAGAGGTGAGTTTGGTGAGCAATTAATCTCACAGATCATGCGATTTGGCCTAACAAGACTATTTTTTGTTGAGCTATGTGAAGTCTCTCGTATACAGGGACACGACAGCTACAATTGCAGCCCTAGAAGACAACATTAGAGCTGCCATTGTTGAGATACCGACCGAAATTCTGGAAAAAGTATGCCAAAATTGGAGCTTACGGATGAACCACCTCAGGCATAGCCGCGGGCAATATTTACATCAAATAATCTTTAAAAAGTAAATGGAAGCATTTAATGTATGGAATTGATGAAATGCAGCTTCTTTATATCTGTTGTGTTGGGCCTTGGGAAATTTTTTTGGAAATGTCAATATATTCTCTCATCAAACTACTGTCGATAACCTTACTTTCCAGAGAAAATTTTCGCTTACGGAACATCCATTAAATACGTGAGGTGTTCTTTTGAAAATTCGGACCCCCACCTCCCCTTGGTGAAATTTGGTGAGATCTGGCGGGACCCCTCCCGTGAGATTCAATTTATAATTTTTGATGTAAATTCTATGCATTAAAAAGTTGACGTGAGGTTTTCCTTGATCCCCTCCCCCCCCTTGATGAAATTTGGTGAGAATTTGCCGCCTCCCCCCTTATTTTAGCTCACGTAATTAAGGCACGTCCCTTTATACAAAAACTATTTTACGATTCCGATCCAGGGAGTTTGAAAAAAAGCTTTTCGAAGGTTCATATATTATAACGCGCATTAAGGAGGCAGGGGCAGTCAGAGGCGTAAAAAATAGAGCATTTTCAATAATTCTTTTTTGGTATTAATTTAATTTATTTAATAAAACTGATAATTTGGCATAATTACATTATGTTCCAACTTGACTTGACGAAAGTTTAAAAAAAAATTAAAAATAAAAAAAGTTATAGCTGACTGTGTTGGACCCTATTCCATACAGAGTGCCTTGCGTTGACTATCACAAATCCTTGGAAAATCCTCTAAAATCAATGGGATAGGAAAAATTAGTTATTTAAATAGATAATCTAAAGCCTGGTCGATGTTTTTTTTTTTTTTTAAAAATCAACACAATGGCAGCCTCAGGAAGTTTACCTCCAGATTTTCGGGAAAATACCAACAAATAATTGTATATAAGAAATCGATATTAAAAATAAAACTCTTTCGATCAGAGACTAGCTTTTTATGTTTTTCAAAAACTGTGTAAATTTCATTGAAATCTATCGAGCGGTTTTCGAGTTATAGTTTTGAGAAAAACGACGAGAAATACATGAATTTCCGTACTCTTACTACCGAAAGCCCTTTGGTTATTACCGAATAACTCCAAAAGTAATTGTCGGATTGACTTTAAATTTGCAGTATATATTTTGAGGATATTATACTTTAAGAAAATGCAAAAAAAAAAATCGATTTCTTTAAAATTCTGACTACCCCTGCCCCCTTAATTAAATCATATTAAGATGAATAATCATTTTTTTTTTTCAGGCGATTTTGTAGGTGACACAAACTATGCAGTCCGTTTATGTAAACGTTTTATAAAATGATATAAATTTAAAATAGATTTCGAGTGCATTTTCAGTGAATTTAAACTGACCAGACCAGGGTTGCAAAGTTAAAATGAATGAATTAACGGACTTCCAAACATTTTTTTCTAAAATGGTGAAATTTTTTTCTTTTTTGGTCAGCAATATTGAATAGTTCGTATGTATTAAATTTTCTTGGCAACCCTGCAGCTTAAGTCTCATAATGGGCTTTTCATTTAGCATGAACAAGCTTTTTTTATTTTCAATATTGTTTCTATGCATTACATTTGAACTTTTTACCATTTTAAGGAAAATTTATTTTATACTGGGAAGGCCGCAAAGTCTTTGTTTTCAACTTGGCAATCCTGCATATATGTCGCCTAGCATTATACTGAAGATCGTTAAGTAACATAATGAAGTTATCAACTAACAGCGCGTTTATTCCTCAACTTGTATTCCAACAAAAAAAAAATATTAAAAAGACCAAAAAGGCTAGGACTAAAAATCTAACCAAATCAACTAAAAACGGTTTGTGTTGAAGTTGAAGTTTCATAAAAATAATGGTACCATATATGATATTGATTTCTCTTTTTAAAATTGTTTTCTAATATAATTAAAAGCATAAAACTCTGTTGAAAATTAGAAATCCACACTATCGTAAGCAATTGGTCACAGCTCTTTGAATCAAAGTTATTTCTGCAACTACAGACTACAAGCAGAATTTTATGAGCCATTTCTTAATTATTTTTGCAAGTGCATTACTTGAAGCATTGTTATTTCCATTGGTTTACGGCAACACAAATCTATGTTGAGTAGAATACAGACAGAATTGGAAACAGAAAGTATTCGTAACTAACAATTAAATATGAAATACCTGCATGCAACAACACTAATGGACAAGCGTGTCAAAATAACTAAAAAAATAATATTTCAATAAAAAAAAAAGATGGTGTTGTTCGAACTTTGCATAGTAATTTGCTTCCGCAAATAAATAAAAAAAAAAATAATTATTCAATCAGACTTTGGTATTATTAGTTCATTTAATAATATACATATATTAACACTCTTCAAATAATTTCATTTCCGACACATTTGTCATTTTCATGCGTAATACATTACCATGCGGAACTTAATAGCTAGGTCTAAATTTAAAATTAGTGGCCAGTTCCAAAAACGTTGTTAGCGTTTAAAATGACATAGGCGTCTGGTTATTCTACCAGCGGGAGTGCACTTCATGTGGATGCATATTTGTATAATATCCTGCTGTGCCTTATACCAACAAAGTAAATACAATTGATTGCACATCAAAATCTAATAAAATTTCTTAAATGCGCATGCGCACAGCAGTCTTTTTAAGTCAAGCAAATGCTGATCAGTCAACATGTTGTATTTTGGGAGTATTTGTTTTTTGTTTTTTTTTGTTTGTTTTTCAATTTATCATGTGGATTTTATTTAAGTCAGGTGAATCAGAGAAAGTGAAATGAGTTTTTAACCAGAACTGGTAACCAAAAATTTTGAGGCTCACATAAAGTATGCGCGCGCACATCACAGCAACACCATGTTATGCGAAGGTAGCAATTTAAATTAAAAAAAAAAAAAAAAATTTCTTTTCCTTCTTTAGCTTTAGCCATTCCGCAGCATTTTTATTAATTTTTCGATACGATACGAAAGTTTTTTTTTTCTTTCTTTCGTACACATATGCGTGTAGAAAACTGAATTTCATTGATGAAAAACTGAAATTTTACAAATTTATGACTGTAATTTGATGAGCGTGCGTTTGTTTGTATCGTATGACGCGTTCGTTCATCAACGGAAAAGAAATAAAGAAACTGGTTACACCTTGCACTACAATATATAAAAATATTTCACTCTCACGCTGGTAAAGAGTTGATTGAGCCGCTACATCTTCTTGATGAGCAGCAGCAACATGATTATGGAATTCAGTAAAGTAAAAGTTGACGAAAATGCGTTTTATACAGAGCCAAGTAATCAAGTTTAGGTGAGGTCAGTTTGCTGTAAAGTTGTGATATGATATATGATTTCAATCGGAAATGAAACAATACAGACGTATATACGGCGTACAAATCGATTTGACATACTTTAACAAATCGGGAATGTTTGTATATTATAATATATATGGAAATTTATGCCATCATGAATTGTGATAAGAGGAAATGAAATGTACATATTCATTTTGTATCTCAAAGCAAATTTATTATAGCAATAAAGATGCAATAATAATAAAATTGCACTTAAATAAATATTATGGTGGGCTTTTATGATAAAATTCATGTATTTCATTTGTCTTTAATATAAAGATAGTTTTTAAATATTCATGCTTTTTCTTCATTTGGGACATTGCAGTTTAAAAGAATTACTATTTTAACAAATCTTCGAAACTAAGATTTTGAGCTTCGATTTTTGTCGGATTTGAAACTTAGGAAAAAACTCTATTGAAAACTTTTTAAGTGAAATCTATCTTATCCAGAAAAAGAGCTGCAAACGTTTGAAGATAAGGCTTTGCAAGAAGAGTTCAAGAATTGTACCGTTCCTACTCAGACCACATACATTCCAAGTATATACATTTGTTGTGTGAGAAGTACCATCTAAGAGGACAACAACTAGCCCAATTTTCAGCCCAATCTGAGAACTTGTTTTTGGCCTGTAACGTTTAGCAAATTATGCGGAATTAACAAAAACTTTGTGACCAACCGTGAGACGATTTTGCCGACTTTTTCAGTACTAGACAGTGCTGCTCATTCATCGAATATATCGCTTTTTAACAACTTTCATAGACAAATTGAGTCTTTTCGAGTCTTATTAATTTGTTCCTTACCTTTTTATACGTGTTGATCTTAGTCAACTTGCAGGCTTTTATAGAATTTTTGAGGCTTTAAGACTTATTGAATATTATCGATACTCATAAATATATTATTTTCGACCCTTTTCGAAACTTGATTGTGTAATACCATACTTTTCGAGCTTCATTGACTTTTCGTAATTTTCGATACTTTTCGAAACTATTCGCTTCTCTTATAATTATATCGATCTTTGTCGATATCATTTGAAACTTTTAGGTTTCTTGGAAAAACATCGTCGCTCAAACATTTTCCAATACTTTCGACACGTTTCGATCCAAAACAGAATTTTTTCGACTTCTTAATTTTTTTTTAGACTTTTATACTCGTTGCTCGATACTTTAAGAATAAATAAATAAATGGACTTTTTTAACTTTTCTCAATCCTTACGATACTATCTGATAATATTCGACATTTTCGATATTATTTTTATACTTTTAGATTTCAGTTGATTTTTTCAATACATAAGAATGCAACATATTCAAAATTTTCCTATATGGTAACTATTGACTTTTTGATGCTGTTCGCTTCTTCTTGACAACTATCGATACTTTTTGATACTTACGGATTTTTATTGAATTTTCTGAAGTTTATTGATATATTTTTCAATTCTTTCGAACTTTATAGATTTTGAATTTTTCGATCTAAGCAAAGGAACAAAAATATTCTATGTAAGTATGCCCTAACATTAGTTAAGTCGAAAACTCTTCATCTCACTTTTGAAGTTTTTCAATACTCTATCAGTTTTACTGACTTTTGCGGAAATTTTTTCTTTATGAACCACAAAATATCTCCAACAAATTTTTTGTTCTACTTGAAAGGGTTCCAGTTAATAGGAACATTGAGGATAATGAAAGGATTGACGAATTAGTAAGGCACGGTTCTTCCCTTGATGAAACTGGAGCCTCAGATATCATGCACACTCCGATTAGTAAAGTACAGAAAAAAGTCTTCTCGCTCTTTCCTTCGGAGGCAGCAAACAACTGGGAATCACTTCAAACCTGCTCCAGAGCAATATGGCCATCATATTATAATTCAAAAAACACTGGCCTATTGTCCAAGAGTTGCAAAGACATCGCGAGAATCAGCGCGACATGCACTGGACACTGGACTATCGGCAAGCATGCTGAAAAATTAGGCATACCATTCAACCTTTATTGCCGAGAAAGTATTCGTTGAGCTTTTTTTCTGCATATGTCCGGCCATTGCCAGAATTAGACTCAGATATTTAGGACAAGTTTTCTTTAATAAACTCAGCGAATTGGCCGAAAGCGAAATCGGATCGCTGCTTAACTATCTCAACAGGACTAACTGGATATAATTTTTATCGTTACCAGGGTCCTTATGAAAATCTCCTGACAATCTTCTTAACAGTTTTGTAGGGTCACGTATGTATTTTAAAAACGGCTCACCAGTGCTACTTAATGGCTTCTAGCTTGACTGCTAAGCCGCCACAATAACCTAACCTAACTTAACCTAACCTGACCTAACCTAACCTAACCCAACCCAACCCAACCCAACCCAACCTAACCTAACCTAACCTAACCTAACCTAACCTAACCTAACCTAACTTAACCTAACCTAACCTAACCTGAATGAAGAAGTTCTGTTTTTCTAAGAATGTTAAGCCGCTGAGTCTGAATCCTGACTCCTTTTTTTCTTATAACGTCAGTTTTTTATATCCAATTTACATATCGCAATATTTATGTACAAAAAATTGAAGAAATCTCTAAATGGCGAGCAATTTTTGTGAACAGAAAGTTTTAAAATAATTCAGTAACAAAGTTTTTTAACAATGGCAACTTAAAATAATGTTGATCTTATATGAAGCACTTAATTTATTTTTGTATCTCTTAAGCTGCTGCTTAAATATCGAAAATTTTACTTTACCACAAAATTGACCCAAATCGGTTAAGCTTTTTGTAAAGCTTAGAGAAAATAAAATTCAAACAAAACTTTCTCATAATTCTCATAAAAATATTGTTAGTTTATTTAAGTTAACAAAATTTCCAAGAACAATCTTTATAATTACTATAATAACTATTACTAAAGTTAACAAATGAGACAAACCAAACAGTAGGTACACGAAATACGACGAACATAAAACCCATCGACAATTTAAGCCATTAAGAAAATAAACACTTCTCAACGCAGCTGTCAAAAGTATGTATTGAGAAAATGTCATAAAACGTTCATGTTACAGCAAAAGTACACACAGACGTGGCAAGCAGAAGAAAATCAATTTAAACCGATTATAATTATTTAAGTTAATGTCTAGGTTGGTAGGTTAAGAAGTGACCAACTACAATAACCTGATTGTTGTTTCTTTTTTTTTTTTTTGTTTTGTTTGTTTGTCTTTAAGCATCAAGATAATGATGCTTCATATTTTGAGAGATTTTAAATTGAGCTGTATATTAAAAACTAGTGAGACTCAAGCTTTCTTCATGAGTTAGAATTAAGTTTTTGCATTTTTCGGCGGCTACAGAAGGTATTAGTTGTGTTGAAGAAAAACTTCATCGCGTCAATGGTATAAAAGTAATGCTTCGATATAAAAGAAATTTCGCATATGGATGTCGGTTATTGAAAACGATACCTTGCAATTTTACTTAAATTTGGTACGAAGATCAGAGGTCGGGATCCAATGGTTTCCAATAAAAATACAAAGCTCTGATTTTTGTCAACTTATCGGTTCCGTAAAAAGTTTAGCTCACTTGACACAAGCGGTAGTTTTAAAGATATTATTCTTATCATCAGGACAAATTATCATGTAGAAATTCAGCAAGTAGCCAATTTTTTTATAATTAAAGTTTATTTTTTCTGGGCTGAATACAATCAGAAAATGTCTTACTTCAGCATAAATAAGGTGAATGACACCATTGACTTCATTAATATGCAGCACCCAGCCACAACTAAATAATCAAACAGACATATTTTGAAATTTTAACAATTCAACGCACATTATTCATATTGTTTGTGGTATGTTGCTGCTATTGCTGTCAGTTTGACAATTTTAGAAAAAGAAAAAAAAATTTTTACTTGGCAGCAAAGTTAAAAACTGTCACCAAACGAAGTATTGTGCTATTTTCTTTAAACACTGCTCGTATTGTCTGTGCCACCTACCGCAACCCACACTTTAAAGAAAGAGTGAGCAAGAGGAGCGGCCCAATAGCTGAATTTGCATTTACGCATAATAAACATCGTAATGCAACTAGAGATGGGCAATATTTAACGTAACAGTTAAAAATAACTAGTTATTTGAAATCTGGTTATTATTCATATTGTTTGCACGTAATGTAACACGTTATGGAATAAAAAGGGTTGCCACATGATATTTTGAATAATTTTTTAAATGAGTTTTTAAGTGAATTTTTAAAATTCTTTTGCCAAAGCTTTTGAGATTTGAGTGGAATTAAATTTCTTATTAAATTATTAGAATATATGTCCTTACATTAACTTTAAAGCTTGCCAACTTAGAGTTGCTACCAGAAATTTGCGTGGAAGTGGGTTCAGACTCAATTGTTTATATTTAAAATTTTGAAAATAAATTTAATAAGAAACAATATTCAATTAAAATTCTGTAGGTAACCAGAGCAGTTTTATCCCTGAGAAATCATTCTAAGTTTTAAGTTCCATGTGACAAAATGTTAAAAGAAACTTAACTATTAGCGAGTTTCACCCCAACAACTTGTAACAACCACGCTTTGATAATCTTAAAAATTCAATTATAGTTTCACGCTGACATAATTTTATAAGATATAACTTTCACCCAAATATGGCAACCTTAGAGTGTCCTCAAACTTTTTAAGCTCCAACACATGAACAAAATTTTGCTGAAAACCTGATCATATAATAAACTATTATAAAATAGCTAGCAAACAAACTAACTAGTTAACAATCTTGAAAAATAACGTTACAACATTTTATTTGTAAATAACAATTTTACTCATCGCTATATGCTACACATACATGTTTAGTGGTACGCAATGGCATGCGTTGCATTAAAGGCGCGGCGCACAGTGGTGTCAAATTGAATTTTAATTTTTTCAAATGAAAATGTGATATGATTAAATAAAATTTGATTTAATAAAGTTTTTATGAACTCGCTCAGCATGAATTCGCTGTGAATTTGGTTGTTAAAAAAAACACCGCTAGTTATTTTTTCCAAATCCCTTGAAAGGATTCCTCAAGTTGTAGCTTTGAAACTTTATCGAGTTTTGGTCTTAAAATTCTTCGTACGGCTTTGATTGCGCTATGTTGCTTTTAAGTTTTCATGTCTTAACAATTAGATAGTCAGTATTATACATAGACTTAAATTTAAAAAAAAATATCGAAAATTTACCTCAAAACAGCATGGACATCTAAACATCCTGACGTGTAAAAAAAGCCAAAAATGAAATTTCGTTAAGTACAAAAAACTTTTACGGAGGTAAATGATACTATCAAAAATGGTATTTTGTAGGTCAGTTTAGTCATTTCGAAAGCGGCCACTGGTAGAAATGATAAGGCAAAATTCGAAATAAACTGGCGCAGCATTACCTAGTGAAATTTCGCTCTTGTCGAACGTTGTAATGCCGAACGTCCGTTGCACAAAATACAAGTAAATTGCTACACATAAGCATTTTTGTAATACACTTCATTTTAAAAGTTTTCTTAATAAAAAAAGCTAAATGAAGCATTTCAAGAAAAAATAAATCACACTGAAAGAAATTTTTCGAATGGCTTTCCCACGAAAGAAATGATTGTTATTCCCAGATTTTTTAAACCAGAGAGATTGGTAAATCCAAGTTAATGTTAATACATAAAGAAAATTTTTGAAGCTAAAAAAATGTTATTTTGGCCCAGTATATACTGCGTGTCAATGAGCAATTAATCGTTAATTTGAATTTGTATTTGTATTTCAATCTAAAACATAAAAAATTATAATTAAAATACCTTTTGATTGAGAAAAGTACAAATCTATTTATAACGACTAGGCAGTGATTTCTATCATAAAATAATGGTCACTGATTGAATATCCATTAATGATACTAAAAATAAATGTTAAGTGATCAGATCAAATATAACGATTACACAGGCCGACAGCATCTCAGACCCAGAAACCAGACTATATATTTCCGAAGGTTTTTGATGCGCTGATGACGCCACCAATTTTGGAAAAAAAAAATTTATTCGCGATGCAAAATAACCTCAAATATATCCAAAAACCGTATTTTTTTCACTTTTAGGTTAGGGTATCTCGAATACCAGAGCTGATAGATCATTTTTGAGGCCAGATTTGAATTCAGCGCATCAAAAACCTTTGGAAATATATAGTCTGGTTTCGAAAAAAATAATAAATCAAATTGATTTTAAAATAAAAATCACCAAATGAAAAATTTTGTCATACAATATCCACGATTTTCATCAAAAGAAAATCATCTGTATACTTAAACTCACATATCTTCTTTTCCGTCATGATTTCAACTCAAATATTGAAAATAACAATTATTTTTCGATGCCTGATTTTTACTCAAAAATAAGTAAACTAAAAAAATTTTTTTTTTTTTTTTTAAATATGTTATGAGCTTCTCTATTAAAGAAACCAAGTCACGCAAACAGAGGAATAAAAAGACTGATAAATAGACTGACAAACAGACAGACATATAGAACGTCATAAAAAGTGGGAACTACAAAACATTAAATAAAAAAATAAATTTAGAAAAATATTTCAAAACTTATTCGTTGTTAATAAATGCTATGAGAAACTGTTAGCCAACTTATTAATTTGAGAAAGACTTGCTTTTTTCTCAATGTTTGCAAAATCAATAATTGATAATCATCCAATATATTTTTCTATAAAAAAAAACAAGCAAAATGTGTAAATATATAAAATAAAAATTTGATTATGTTCAACTCCAATTTTACAAAAATATAAGTAACCTCAACGTGAACATGCTACAGCTGCTGATGACAAGTGCAAGCAACGTTGACTTGTAGCCGATGCAGGTCAAACAAATAGACAATCATTGTTGGAACGTGTTGTGTTGACATTTAAATTACAACAACTACAATATACGTAGACTGTTTATAAAAAAAAAATACATTTGTTCGTATAATCCTATGAAGATAAGGAAATAAAGAAAAAAAATAAACAATAAACAAGTGTTAAGTTGTGGTTACAGTCTGGTACCTAATTAACACTATCACCGTTGAGACACTCTGCATAATAAAAGTGCAACAGGTTCATGTTGATTTAAAAAAGTAACACCAACAATTGTGCTCTTTTAAAAAATCAACAAAGTCTTCAGAACTTAAAAAGAAAATGACCTTGCGGGTTGGCTGAGCTAGACTGTTTAAAATATTCTTATTGTTTACTCAAAATCATGCGTCAATTCTTAGTATATAAAAAAAGATTCAATTCGAGACTACACTTTAAGTCTGGCAATACTGTCAACTGTCAGAAGCAAACAACTGATGTTTGAAATAACAATATTTAGTAAAATATAATACTTGTATACATAGTCGTGATGTTCTAACCAATTTTTATTAATCTACCTTCTTAGAAAAGAATTGACAACAAAAATCTATTTCAAGATCATCCTGTAAAGTTGTGATATGTGGAATATCACAACTTTACAACTTTGCAAAGATATAACGAACGAAAAATTAGTGTGGAAGAAAAGTAGTTTCATAAGTAAAACTTCTTTAGAGCTAATGATGCGTCCTTGTTTGAAGAAAGACCATTTGAGGTTCAATCAAGGAGATGTTCCAGCTGGCAGATTTTGGGTAATCTTTAGCTATTGGATTTTTCCATTGTATACTGTGTGTAACACTGTTATTATATTTTCATTACTACAACTGCTATTTTTTTTTTTTTTGCTATGGAGCATGCGTTACTTTCTTGAAATATATAATCATTTTCTTCGAGTAAGCAACTGCTTCGATCTGAATCGAATCAATATTGGTCATCTCATTATCTGGTTAGTTTAATGAGAGAGTATAGTCAGACACTTTGTGGTAACACAAAAGAACACATTTGGTCTAAGTGAGTCGGTTCGTAACTGGCTGCCACTACTACCTAACCTAACCTTATCGAACGGCTGATTGAAATACAAAAGCATATTTGTTTCGGTTAGTCAGAATTAAGCAGTATCTATATTGCCTTGAAATAAGTACTCACTTATTTTCTTAACAATATGTGTTAAGTTCTAATCTGGCAACACTTAAAAATACGCATTCTACATTGGTGTGGTGTGGCGTTTCAATGGTGTTAATAATGCTAAATGCTTTTCATAAAAGTAACAGAACAAATAAACAACTTCAAAATTAAAATAAAACTTATAAAGAAAAAACTTTATGAGTTAACATATGTTGCTGGCAGTTCATTAGTTGGAAGACCTTTGGCATGCGCATTGAACCCTTGTTTGTGGTCTATGTAGACAAAAAAAAACACATTTGTTTGAATATTTTAATGATTTGGAATTTAAGAACAAAACATAAGCTACTGATCTTGTCATACATTGTAATAATTTGATAAGCCACAATTTTTTTTTTATATCAATAGCTATTAAATGAGGGCCGCGAAGTTAGTGACACAAAATAAGAAATTTTTGCTCAGAACGACGAAAGAAGTTTATAAGAATTTTTTTCTTGAATTAAAAATAAATTTTTTCTTTAATCAGAAAACTGAAAAGTTAAAATCACCGGAGTTCTAAATTATGATCCAGTGAATTTTACGTTCACAACCATTTGTTCGATTAAGTGCAACTTAGTCAAGTCTCACCCGATGTTTTCTGGAAACGCGACGCAGTACCATTCGTATTTCTAGCTAATATTTTTAGGTTTTTTATGATTGGCTCCCTTTTACTGGAGGCATGTTCTGAAATGGCTTTAGTCAGATTAATGATTAGCCTCTTACTTTGGCAGTATTTATTTGATATGCTGAAGATGACGTGCTCGCAACTGGTTTATGCAAAACATAATATAAGGGGACGTCTATTATTTACGTAAAGGGGAGAGGGTCAAGCAAAATCTCACCAAGGAGAGGAATGGGTCAAGAAAAACCTCACGTCAACTTTTTAATGCAAGGAATTTACATTAAAAACTATAATTTAAATCTTACGGGAGGGTGGGGAGGGGTCCCGCCAGATCTCACCAAATCTCACCAAGGGGAGGGGGGGGGGGTCCGAATTTTCAAAACAAAATACTTCACGTAACTAATGGGCGTCCCCTAAGTACAGCATCACAGCTGGATAAAGAGCCCAGTGATGCCAGTAGTTCATTCAAAAATTTCCTACAATTTAAAGAAAAAGAATGAATTTTTTCGCTCAACAAGCCATCAAATTTTCCCATAAAAATTCCTTCGAAAAATAATGGGACTAAGACCGAAAAAAACGTACATAAGGCCCAAAATGGTTTTGAGGATTATGACCATGGGAATTATGACCGGTTACACTTTGTGATACGAATATACTGAAGATTTATATTTTAATTTTAATTTTAATTTTTTTCTACCCCCAAAATACTTCCTAAACTGCCCAAAGTTGCTTATAAGCAACTTCCGATATCTAGTGACCGGATTAGTCTAAAAAAAACTTCCAAAATGACCTATAGAGGCTTAATAAACCTGGAATTTAAGAGAAAAGATTTTTCTGGCAGCTGCCTATGGGGCGGGGGCGAAAGGGTTAAAGGCAAACGAGATATCATTTGATGTAGAGAAACAGTGTAAAACCTTAGGCAATTTTCTCCGACAAAAATTTCCTACCATACAGTACTGCAATAATATTTTTTTTCAAAATTTCGTAAAATGTGGATTTTATTAAAATTCCCTTTTATTCTTTGAAGTGCTGAAAATATTTACTTTTCCCTTTTAGCTTTATTTTGACTTGAAATTTCCCGCAAATCGGGAAATTTCCCTCTAGCTGGCATCACTGGAAGAGCCTGATTCATTTCAGTTGGTACTTTGTGACTTACGCATCTACTCAATATAAGTGGCTGAGAGACCTTTAATAAGACTTTACACCATTACCTGCAGCGGTTGTCATTGTCTAGAGCTCGTCAAATACATTTCCTTAATATTAATATCATTAATATTTTCTGATACTGTTCGACTTTTATTGACTCCCACATACTGTGTGATATACATTCATGCTTTACGCCATTTACCAATCTTTCAGAACTTTCAGTTTGAACAATTCTGTAAATTTCCGATAAAGTCTTTTGCTTAGACACGTTCCCGCAAATGCAATCTTTTTCAAATTAACTGAAAAATAATGCACGAAAAATGGAATCCTTTTTCTCTCGTGTCGTATTCATTGACCTTTTTCAGCAACTAAAGCCTATTGATTTTGTCTTGCTCTCTATAAAAAAAAAGATCAGTTAACTTTAACTAGTAAATAATTAGGCGGTGCTAATGCTGTCATAAGCGCCTTAAGAGCAATATGCAACTGGCAGCAAGTGTTGCTTGTCAAAAGCAAATAACATGCAAAGTGCAACATGATAATGCAGTTTTCAGTTGAATTCATTTTTTGTGACTTTTCCAATAACCAGACATTGTCTACAAATTATTTTTAACATGAATAAATGTATCGCATTGCTGTCGGTTCACTTTTAATTTCATTTTAGATTTTTACTGCGCCGCGGTGTAACAAAATGCAGCTCAAATGAGCATACGCCCAAGGCGTCGTAATACAAAATTGTAGTTTTTGATTTTGGTCATCGGCAGCAATGGCATGAATGAGCACGCTAGTGTGTAGTAGACTTTGGAAAGTTCCAATTTACCAAAGAGATTCATGTTCATGTTCATGTTTGAAGCAATCGCATGTGCAGCAATGTTGCCCATGCGCAATAAAATTGATTTTTCTCATTGTTTTGTTTGCAGTTGCTGATGCACTTCATTGCACCAGCTGGCTGCATTTATTAGATGGTGTAAAAAATTGATTTCATTTCTTATGCTGATTTCATTATTAGATTATCTTTTATGTGGGGTGGTACCCTTATTTCGATTGCACAAAAAATAAGGTGCATCGAAGAATTTTTTTTTCGAAAATTTTAAAATAATAAGGTTTTTTAATATAAATAAGAATGCAAAGAAAAAAGGAGTCCATTTCAAATTGATTGAAATTTTATTATAAAGATTTTATATTACAGCGTCCTATAAACAAATTGGAACATAAAGTGCGTCAAGTTTCTCAAAATTATCATATTCAAAAAAAGATAATGCTGTCACTGGATATTTCAATGTTCGTAACTCCAATTGATTGCGTCATTCCGGTTGGTAAAATAAAAATGATAAAAATGTGATACATAATTACACTTAGAGCAAATTTTTGATAATGCCGACCATTTAATTTCACACCAAAATAATAAATTCATATGGGCGTATATTTTTTTTAAGTTTTTTTTTTTTTTGCATACACCCATTTTTTTTTTTTTTTTTTTGGGTATTTTTCTTTATGATACCTTTCACATAGTACAAACTTTTTTATCTATTCCATATGGCAAAAATTTCATTTAAATTTTCAACACTATACAGTTCACTTAACATATGCATGCGCATGCGCGCAACTTGTTTGCCAGCAAAAGTACTTCAATGCCAGAAAATTATGGTACTTAATACGCTAGATTTGCCTACAAGAAGAAAAATCTATATACCAGTATATATAGGTAAGCATTTAATGTACTTTCACTTTCAAAACTGTGCACTTATCTGGTAAAAGAAAATTAATGAAATTCTTATTATTTCACTGTCATTGAACCTTAAAGTTATGCCTTTGTCTTTAGAAATGCATTATATATCATACAAAACTTAACGATCATTCACGAACGTAGACAATGGCTTAAAATCAACAGTTTAAGGGCTTAACAAATAACAATTTACAATCTCTCTATTAAATAATAATTAATCATAATTAGAAAATTAGCCCATATTTCTTCGATGACA
The DNA here is from genome assembly GCA_963662105.1 of Meiosimyza platycephala. Lineage (NCBI taxonomy): Eukaryota > Metazoa > Arthropoda > Insecta > Diptera > Lauxaniidae > Meiosimyza > Meiosimyza platycephala. The sequence continues at coordinate 89,376,299 of OY759210.1, forward strand.
GTTTTGTTATTTTATTTTAAATAATTGAAAAAATTTGTTTAATTAAATTTAATATGTTTGAACAAGTCAAGCGCCTGAAGTAATTTAGTGACTTCTTTTAAGAAAATTTTACCTTTTTTTTTGGCAATAAAATATATTTTAATAATACGTGCTATTAATTAATGTGATAATTCATTTAAAATATATGTGTTTATAGGAAATTTATTCATTTATTTGCTGGCCTAGAGAAAATCGCTATGATACTTCTTTTTTGATCGAATACTTCCTTTTTTTAATACACTTAGACTTTTCCGATTTTCGTCATTTTTTTTTTTAATTTAAGCTGGAGTCTGCAATGCGTTCGGCAAGAATAAACATCGTAGACGATAATTTTTATTTCAAAATCATGACTTTTAGGAAAATAGCTGGGATTGAGAATTTTTTAATCCACAAAAGTCTTTCGGACCTATCTGGCTTGTATTTCATTTCAAAACCATCGTTATAGCCTAATCAGCGTTTTGAAAAAAGTGCATTGGGTATGATCTTGCATTAAACAGAGATATGTCTCAATAATTCTTGTATGATATAATCATCATCATCATTAAGGTGTTTCTGGAAATGAGAATGCTGACGATTGTGCCAAAATATGATCATAACAACTAGAAAATTAACAAGTGGTAGACCTTATAAAACCGCTGGTGGAACTATATTATCGGATAGATGGCATAACAAAGAAACAAACGAACAGAAGGTGGATGCAGAATGTCTCGAAACATCTGGCCTAAACTGAATCTAGGAAGGACACAAACTCTCTTAAGATTCAGCTGAAGAGAGCTAAGAACTGTTGTAGGAGTGCTGATGGGGCACTGTGTTATTGGCCCTATGGCTGCCGAATATGGTGCCCCTTTAAGTGATTTCTGCAGCAGTTGTAAAGACGAAGAAGAGGATGAGATGGTTAGACACCTACTCTGCGAATGCCCGGGGCTAATGAGATAACTAAAAAAATATTTCGGTTATGAATTCCTTACTTGTCTTGAGGAACTAGCCGAGTTGAAGCTCAGCAGCATCCTCAACTTCACCGAGGTTTCTGGATGGTTCGCCCTCATTAAATAAGATAATATGAGGAGAAGAAGGGAAATACAATATATATGTAGGGAACCACAATGGGCAAACTGCCTTCGAGCGAAACTTGCTATATACAAGCGACCCTTTTAAGCTAACCGAAGATCGCATTTTTCCTAAGTGCTGCAGAAAGTATAGTCAGGTTGGCATTTGCCTCTTAAACTGTGAGGTACGATTTGATGCAAGACGACCAAAAGTCTTGGCTACAATTCATGTGCCACGGCTCTCAGCGAAATACGTGTACACGGATAAACTAATGGATCGATTTTGATGAAATTTTGTATTGACATAGATTGAAACTGAGTTTTAATATGTTTTTGAGTGGGTGTTGCCACGCCTTAACAAGAAAGCACTTTTTCACTGCTTAACTAATAGACCAATTTTGATGATTTTTAGTACAGAGATAGATAAAAAATTAAAAAAAAAAATCTCAAAGTTCCCAATATTTGCCGCCCCTAAAATCGTGCCGACCTAGGCACTGACCTAGTGTGCCTCTAAGGTAAATCCGGGCCTGAGTGGTACCACAGGTAAACTAATTTACCGATTTTGATGAAATTTGGTATGGAGACATATTTAACCGTAAAGAAGGCGTACAGATAAGGATAGGGATTGGCCAACCTATTACCAAGACTTTTATTTTTCAGGTAAAATGGTACTGAATGGTCTTATATTGTTACTAAAATGGTTGAATTTGAATCAGTAGGCAAACTATAGTACCAATAGTTTTTCTTTTTTGGTGGCAATCTGCAGAAATAAGTGTAAGTCTTCCAGCCAATAGTTAGATTTATTTTCATTAAATAAGCGCGCTTAAAGCGGGCGCCAACACGATGATAATCAAAGATTGAGTATTAGGTGAGTGCCTTGTTTTATCTCGATGAATAGCTAATTGGAGGATTCAGTTAGCAAGTTGGCCATTTGGTGATAATCATGTTTCTATGTGGATTCAACTATGATAAAATCTGTTACTACTTATGATCTGCTGCAAAGTTGATCAGTTGAAAGGAGTTCAATTTCATTGTAAAGGCTGTGATTTTTATGAATTTTGAAAGCACTGTTTTATGTGATTTTTCAAGCGAACTTTGAGTGCTTTTTAGGGACCCATAAAACTTTTCCTCCTAGTGTTTCTTTTCTTTCGATAAGGAAGTGGACTGAAACGATCGCTAATCCGCTTAAAATTAGCTTTAGGTGGCATGACGGAAGTCAATAAGATTTCATATTTAAAGCATTTTCAAAACTTGTGCTACTGATAGTGATGGATTTGTGATAGATTGATTGATTGAAGATGTTCATCTTCACTATATTATTCTTTCTACTTTTGAAATCAATTCAGCTCATTGTTGGTCATGAATTTCCTTACTTTTGAAATCAAATTCTTAGCATTCGATTTAAAAGATGAATGTGACATTTTATAAAGAAATATAAACTCACCAATTATCGGTGCTTGATACCATGACATTCATCACATTACACACAACTTTTCCTCGCCAACGACTTTAAATTCATATTATCACTTAGAGTGTGGTTTATGTTACCAGTTTGACAACATCTGACTTATTGATGATGATTTGCAAATAGATTCAATCAATCTATCACAAATCCATCACTATCAGTAGCACATTCACCTAATGCTACTTAAAGTGATGAATGCGCCACCAAGCACTAAACATATGAAAAATTCAAAGCAAAAAATAAAAGAAAAAATGTGTTGCAACTGATGGCGCTGCATGTGAAACAATTGCAATGACGCTGTCACTGCCGTTACAAGCGGTGGCTACCGCAATGAGCAATCGCGCAATTCCAAGACACCGACTACAAAATTAACAACAACAACAACAACTTGGGGGGATTCAGGAGAAAGTTAATTCCATTATGCAGCACTGAGCATTAAGTACGCGCATACAAGTTACACAGCACGTAAGTTAAACAAAAAACATCATCATCATCAGCATTGGCGTCATCATCGTCATCGTCATTTCTAACAAAAATATGATCACTTTTTTTTGTTTTACTAATAATAATAAAAATGTTAGAAAAACGAATTTTAACAACATAAGTGCCTCAGAGTTGTGTTGTAAAATGTTTGACAGCTTAAAAAAACCGATTACTACATCAACTTGCCCAGTCCTTGCCTGACTTGCTCTTTTGTTCTCTACAAAAAATGTGAAGCTGACCACTTCGTTGACTCACGAAAAAAGCTCGCGGTGAAGTCTCCGCCTCATATAACACGCCATGAAGTTTTACCCTTCTTTAACAACTAAAAGTATGCAATGGAATTTTGTTTGCTCTTATATTCGTTTTGTTTCGTTCTTTTATTTTTGGGGGCGTCTATTAATTACGTGAGGTGTTTTTTTGAAAATTCGGACCCCCTCTCCCCTTGGTGAGATTTGGTGAAATCTGGCACGACACCTTCCCTTTTTCCCGTGAGATTTAAATTACAATTTTTAATGTAAATTCTATGCATTAAAAAGTTGACGTGAGGTTTTCCTTGACCCCCTCCTCCCCCTTGATGAGATTTGGTGAGATTTTGCCGGACCCCCTCCCACCATTTTGACTCACGTAATTATTGGACGTCCCTTTTCTTCATTTATTATACACAAATTTTCTAACGCTAGATTTAATTAAAAAGCAGCAACAACCCAAGGTCTTCTTTTTGCCACTGCGCATATGAATTTTAGTTTTTGGAACACTCTTTTTCAAAAAAGTTCTATGACAATAATCAGTTTGAATGATGCTGTAAGCTATAAAAACAAAATCCGTTACATCGAATAACCAGTTACATTTGAGTTGACATCACTATTAACAGCTAGTGACAAACTTAAATAAACCGCTGCACATGCGCAGTGCATGTGCTACGCTTTGATCTGCTCTGCAGTTAAGCTGCATATTGTATGTACTTGTGGTACTTGTCTCATTTATGGTACAAATTTTCAATTTGGTTATTTCACGCTTAAAGCGACGTTTCTCCACCACAGTACATTGCAGTGCAGAGCAGATCACAAATTGTTTATTATTTAATTGAAAGCTGCTGCTGTGAAGTTGTGGTCAAGCAACACCGTTTCGCGTTGCGCAGCGCTTTAAAAATGTTGCTGCAGTAAAATTTTATTTTAATAGGAAATGCAGTTGAAAATCTTTAAGATCTGTCATTGATGTGGTATTATTGTAATATTATTGGTAAAAGTTTTGGCTGCCGCGCCTTAAAGCTACAGAAATCTTAAAATCTCTTTAAAAGGCACAAACAAAACTTAAAGGAACTGTGTATCATAAAATCTTTAACAACATAAGTTGTTAAAATGTTAGTGCAAATAAAAATACGGAAATATTAAAATTTAGAAGGATGATAAAGCAGCTGAAACTAGAAATTTTTGTAGTCCCATTAAAGGAAATTTAGCTTTCGCTGGTTGGACGTAAAATTAAAATCATAAAACATCATAGTGGCAGCAATTCATTAACGTTAAAACCTCTTGAAAAAAAACAAAGTAGTGGTGGTAGAGTTGCACTGTATTTGAATACGCTTATGACAGCACCCAAGGTTAGTAACCTCAGCCACGAACTCTACAAATGTAGAGTTTAATATAACGGGAAACTTAATGATCCATTTGAGTCCGTCTTGGGTGTGAACTGAAGTTATCTGTAGTCACCAATCTTGATTTTGATGATGGCGAACAATATCCTTAGCAAAACTTTGAAATCAACTGATTGTGGCATACAATGCACCTAAGACGAACATCTGGATGACCTCGCTAATGCCGATGACATATGCTTTACGCCACTGAGCAGTCCGACAAGCAAGAGATCAAAGTCAGATCTATTTGGGTACAGAAAGACGTCAAAATTAACACGCTTAAAAACAGAATGTTCATCCGCCCAATCAAAAGTATTTTCATAATAGGAGAATCCAACGTAGCAACGATGAATTCAATACAATTTTCCACCATTCGGTCTTAATTCTAGTACAATCCAATCCCATATTTAAAAGTAACCTATCTTCGTCATCCGTGGTCAGTAGCAGATCACAGAGGCTCTCTGGCGAAATGTGACAAAAACTTTTCTTTGCAGAGGAAAGCAGATAAAAACATTTCTGTGAAGTTTCACATCGAGCATATCAATGGGCACGATGAAGTTGATGTAGTGCATAGACAGATACTTCATCAGTTATCGGAGCAGTCCACTGATCTTGGTGCCAATGGACAATGTTCTGCCTTCCATCTGCTGCGAAAAGAAGTATGATGTGACATAGCCGGATCGTGACCAATGGTTATCTTCAGAGTTCAAACTACGAAGTTTTACTCATGTCTTTTATAGGGATGGTTCAAAATTTCTTTTGGATCGGGTTTCTGGTAGTAACTAGATGACAAGACTATGTATGATTTTGCTACAGAAGAGTTGACAAAGGTTTTTCTAACGTAGGTCTTTGCAATTTTGAATGTGGCTTGCTGGAACCTTGAAAAAATATGGCAGTGCATAGTTGTCTGAAGTGACAGTCAGGCTGCCAAAAGGCTCTTTGTTAACCCGGTCAGCTATTCGATGATCGTTAGTGAGTGTGAGACGAAACACAATTGTGTAGCAAGGCGTAATAAGTACTCGGAAACTGTGGTATCACAGGGAATGAACTATCAATTGCATTGGCTCATCAGGGTTCAGTGCTCACAAAATCACTCTTTGGATAAATGACTTAATGGGCAATGCTCATAGAAGGAGGTGATTTGATATCGATACCTGCAAAATTTTTCATGAAAGGACCATCTAGGAAAGTAGCGAAGTTTAAACCTTCAAACTTGATGTCCAAGGGTCTCGTCAAGAATGATAGTTTATGCATAGAATGGACGATTTTCTCGATGTATTGTTGAAAATATAGTCGCTGTTTTATAAAGAAAACTACAACAACACTAAATATTTACTAATTTTACCATTTTCCTCCAACCAGAAATCTCATCTTGTCCTGTTGAAAGTGGTTAAAAACCACGAAGTCAGTTGGATCAGTTGGCTCAATGACTCGAATTAATGTTGAAATATGTTCGCTGATTTATAAAGAAAATGACAGCAACACTATTTACTAACTCTCTCACTTCCCTACAATCAGAAATCTCACCTTGTCCTATTGAAAGGGGTTAAGAACCATGACGCTATCGCAAGTAAAGATTTATAATCCAAGCTTTCTAAAGCAGTGAGCAATGTTTTGGTGGGATACAGTCTCAAAACATTGCTATTTTGATTAGTTTTCAGCAATATAAATTTAATCCAGAAAATATAATGTGTGGAAAATTAAGGCATACCTTTGATAAATATAGCATACTGCTTAAGCCCTTTTTATGCCACACTGCATGAATATATCAATGTAAGGCTATTTGGTTGATTAATAGAATATTTCCATTCCAAAAGTTCTAGAACTACATATTTATATTAGACCATTAAAAAGCCAAGTTTTTTTGTTTGTATAACGCTATTTGCTATCTCAGCTTAAAAAAAAAACCATCATTTCCCTTTACCACAATGCCAACTCATTTTTTTACGTGAACATAAAATGAAAGCACTTTCTGTTACCAATTTGAAATAATTAATTAAAGACAATTAAAGAAACTTGTAAAAACAATTGTCAAAAAGTTCAACCCAAGCGTCAATCCTGAATGACAACAACAACAACAACAACAGCAGCAGCAACAACAAGTAGTTGCATCAACTATAAAAACAACAATAACAGCGACATTATAAAATAAACGAACGTGCTAGACTTCATCATAGCGAAAAGTGCAGTAAGCAGTAAAACGACGACGCGCATGCGCAAAACTGAATTAGCCAAAGACAGTTTAAGTCGAGAGACACCTAAGGCGCAATTCAATGAATTTTGGCTCGCAGTCAAAATGAAAAAAAAAAAAAAAAAAAAAAAAAAAACAGAAAAAACAGAAAAAAAGAAGCAATTCAACTTGTTTAAATGCATTCACTTTCCACAAAATTAAGCGGAAATCTAACGACGTACACTGTGAAAAATTAAAAAAAATAAATCGTTTCTCTCAAAATTTTCTATATAATTCAACTTTTCGATTACATTTCAACATTTTCGTATATGATCAAATTTATCAATTCTTATCCAGGTCAAACAAGAATATTCCAAAATTTTTTTTTTGAATTTTCAATTTTTCAAAATAACGAAAAAAAAATTTAAAATAAAAATTACTACTTAGTCTAGCTTTTTTTGCTTTCTGTACATAACTCTAGTAGCAACATTTTTCTCTTCGTGTGCTAAAGAAAAGGATAAAAATTTTGTTAGTAAAAACTTGTGTGGAGTGTAAAAAAAGTAGCAATGGTTTGTTTGTTTTATTAGCGCGATTTCCTAACAGCTTAACAGATTTTTAACCAATTTTTTCCGTTGCATTTTTTTTTTTTTTTTTTGTTTTTTCTGAGCTGAATTCCAATTGCATTTCACGCTTTTGCCAATGGTTGCTTACGCGGATAAAACCAATTGCACCAACAAACATGGTGAGGAAGAAAATGAAAATTGAAAATGAAATGAAAATTGAATTTAAAGCAAGAAAAAAAAAAAAACGTCACAAAAAGTGCAGAAAAAAAAAATCTCTAAAAATGGTACACGAAATTTCACTTTCACGTAGAAAGGTCTACGTACGATCACTTTATGGTTTTTACTTATTGCCGCTGCTGCTGCTGCTTGACGCTATGATTGCATGCTGCACGATGCGGTAGTAGCAAAAATGCTAATGCTTAGTTGGTACCAACAACAATAGCAAAACTACTGGCACTTGTATACTCTGTCGAGTGGTCAGGCAAACAGTGGGCAAAGTTAGTGAACTTGATGGCCTGAGGTCCTAAAGTAGGTAATTTAAATGAGTTGGTTTCAGCAAGCTTTCAAGTGGTCAATCGTAGGAAGCTTCTGAACATATAAAAGGCTCTAATATGCAAAGTCTTGTTAAGTGTTTTCATGCCATTTTGACTTAGTAGAGTAGCTGAATTCTTGAAAAATTGCCGACGTAAAACCTTAGTATGACTGAAAGGTCAAGTTAAAGAATGAACATTGGTTAATATTACTATAGATTATAAAAATGTAGACTGCCATTTTGTTGAAAAAATCTACTGTTCAAAAGTCAAATAAACGAAAAGTATAAATGACAATCCCTGCTGGACTTTCGACGGGCTAACTGCTGCCGCTGCTGCTGACTGCTAGCCAAAGGCTGTACAGGTGGCAACCAACTAACTGTGCGCCGCTGTAGTGCTGTCTTTATGTGTATTTCACTTACAATTGTTGTCACATACCACTGTGGCGCTGGCGCAAATAGGAAGCTTTGCCAGACTTGTTGCTGCCATTGCTATAGCAAATATTTTTGGTAATGCTTATCAGTCTTTATGTTCAATTTCGTTCATAAGCATGCATATGCGAAGTTATTACTTATTTTTTTTTTATTTTACTTTCATGTTGTTGGCATTTTTTCTCGCATACGGTTGTTGACTTAGGACAACTAAGTGATAATACGTTTTCATCTCGGCGCTTATTATTTATTGCAACTTTGCATTTGTTGTCGTTGCTCAAGTGTCTGGCAATATGTTGCATATTTAAAAAATTGAGTTTCTGTTTGGATTTTGTCTCAAAAGAACGTGAACTTATTGCTAAGGTCTCAAATGCAGTTAAAAAATACCGGGACATGTTCGGTAAAATTGATTAGGACAACATTTTCTATCAGAATTATACCGTGATTTATTCGTTGCGTCAAAAAAATTCGAATTTGTTTGACTATGTAATCTATAGCTTAGAAAATGATCATAGCATCTTAAATATTGTGTTGTTTTGACAAAGTAATGGCTTGTTTCATTGCTTATTAAAATATGGTCTTATTTCTGCAAGATTAAGGTAAACTTTTCTAGATCGCATCGTATTCAGAAACAAATATTCCTAAAATTAATATTAAATTCTTTGACTTCCAAGCTACTCAATAGAAATATGGAGATTTCGGAATTCGAATTTGAAAAGCATCAACATATGAGAAAGAGTGTTTCGGCAGTTCTATGAATTTCAGATCGAAACTTTAATTTGCAACAAGCGATTCGAATCATTTCAGTGCTGGCTTGAGAGGTGTTCGAATTGATCAACCGAACAGAGTACTCTTTCGTAAGGATTGCCTTGATTTTTTTCTCATGTTTTTTCTTCACAAACAGTTTGGAAATGCATGACTTTTACGCGGAATTGTTAACAGTATGACTTTTGCTTGCTTTAAGGCAGCGTTGGGCAAAATAAAAAAATGAGCAAATTTTAGCTTATCTACATCATTTGCTTGATTCTTGGAATTGACTTTTTGTTTAATGCAGAATTTTTCTTTTGCTTTCGAGTTCGAATTTATGGTGGGGTTTTTCCTGTTGTTGTAATTGTTGTTTTTGTTACTTTTGTTGTAAGTGGCTCCTGTTTCCAAAACTTTGCCCATCTATGCTATAGGGTTCCGCACATACCAAAGTTCCGAGTGATAATCTTAAGCCCGGAGTGTTAAAACGTTCAAGTAATACTCGTTGGGAAGCCGATTCGCTTCCAGAAGAATGAAATTCACGATGCTTTGATATTGAACTGTCTGAAAAAGTAGATAAACGCGCCTCAGAAGCAGCATATTAAGCAATTACTCTTTCTTAGTATATATCACTTTATATTTGTTTGGAGTGTATATCAACATCATCAGCACATCTATGCTGAATCGAGAAGCTGATATCAGTAAAAGTTGATAAAAATTTGCGCAACATTTTAGCGTTTTAACAAAAAGAATGGTCTGAAAAAGCCCTTATGGTTGCGATAAACCTTGCAGAAGTTTTGAAGATCGTAACTCAATTTCATAGAACTAAAAAGATAATCGTTAAAGGACAATTTGGATTTGAAACTCAGTTTATATCAATTGCCTGAAAAATAACATAAAAATAGTTGCAAATAGATTTCTTCGATCACCTTCTTAATGTTTGTGTAACAGCCATTCGCGATAAATTTACCAAAATCGATCAACACGTTAGTAAATGGGAATTTTTTTACAAAATTTAAACTTTGCCATGCGATGAAGTTTTCCAAAAGTTATTCTTTGAATTTCGAAAAACTTGACACTCAAAGGAAAATCTAATATTAATGGAAGCAGTTTATATATTAAGTTAACTAGCATAACGAAGTACATATATAACAACTACCGAATCGCCTCCTTTAGTTATTTTGAATTCTATCAGATAAGACAAGATCTGTATGCCAGTTATTGTGGCAAGGGGGAGCTTTTCTAAGTTGGAATTAATAAAAGAGTTTGTGCGATCTATGATTAGCCAGAACATTTGAATTACATAGAGATTTTTTCTATCAAGAATGAAATGGATAGAAGTTTTGAATTGATGCTGCTCTCTTACGAAACAATATATTCCTCATTTTACTATGCAGAGTATCCACATCATTCCCTCTTTGCTCCAGAAATCTCAAAATTCTTTTGACTAAGCCAACATAACACTAAAAAGCTCAATAGTAATACAGTGAATATCTGATCAAAAATGTCAACGAAAGTAAAGTCTGAGACCGTTTCTATTCATAACCTACTTATATTCTAAATGAATCGCCCTTATGTTGTAAGTAAATTTATGCTGATCAAACATAAACTTTTTTTTAATAAAAAAGTTATCGAACTTATGTTAATTAACAATATGACGGCACTAAAGTTTTTTATGCCGTAAGGCCCTTATAAAATGTTACAACAACAACAACAACAAAAAACTTATCATTAGACAAAATTTGTACAAATGTTTTTGTTATGCATTTGTTTGCTATGTTGGTTTGAGCTCATCGGTGGCTTCCTTTAAATGTAGTCCACAATATGTAAGTACATTCAAATGTCAACAAAGTCACGAGCGCAATGCAGCACATTTTCTTTTTCGATATTTTGTTTGTTATTGGCTAAAGGGGGAAATGATAAAATGAATAGCATAATGTGCCGCAAAGTGAACATAAAAACGGTAGCTCAAATAAACTCAAGTGTTCAGTGTGTCAACAATGTTGAAATATGTTTATATTTACAATTAAACTAAATATTGAAATAAATTTTATTATTGAATTTCTGGAAAAAATAATAAGTGAAGGGTTGAATCATAAAATTATGTTCGATCTTTGAGTAATTTAACCTCAATGCATAAAAAAAAGAGATAGAGTCATTTAGCAACATCTGCAACTGATAGAAATGTCGTTGTCTAAGTATGGTGCAGAGTTTGAAGATGTTCCAATTATTAATTTTCATTATTATACATAGTTGATGAAACACATAATCTGAATTTATTTCAGAAAGCATCTCTTGCCAAAATTTCACCAAATCTCAGCTTACAATCTCTTTTGTGATCACCAACAATTTGGTACCCCAGGATCATCACTAATGTCGAATTTTTCACCCAATGCCATCTTGATCTGATTTCCATTTAAATCAAACGGAGAATTGGATTGGACACACGTTGCAAAAATTACCAATTGAATGAAGTCTGCCGATAAGCACTGGAGTAAAATCTTTATGGTTGTAGAAAACGTGGCCGTCTTAAGTCATCGTGAAAACGATCGCTAGAACGGAAAGTACGTCAATCAGGGAAATGTAAGCGAATTGAAGGCAGTCGCTGCAAATCGTCCACGTTGGAAGAGTTTTGTGGAGGCCCGTGAGGAGATAAAGGACACAAGAGAACTTCAAGCAGTTGAAAATATTTTACTCCTTTGGTATACTTAACTGTTCTTATTGTTTCCGTCTTGTCCGTGTTCTGGAATATGTACCTTAACTGCTAAAATGTTCATATTTTTACTGTCTATTTTACCAAAAGCATTTTATTTTCTAATCCAGTAAAATTTTATAAACGCAGAAGCGTTATTTTAAAACTATATTGATGCAGCTAATGTCAAACAGACAGGAGTCAGGCAATGTCAAACAGAAAGCTAATGTCAGTAAAAAGGCAGATAATGTCAAATAAATAGAGACAAGTAACTTCAAACAGAAAGCAATCGCGATAGTGTCAGTGTGAAAGAAATTTTTAAAACTACAATACAAAATCGAGATAAATGAAAATCGGTCCGACTTCGATGCCAGTGTAAATATCATATAAGATTATAATTTTCAGTAGTTCAAAACAAACAACACTCACATCCTATTCTACATACATATTCTCTAACTATTAATTTAATAATTTTCTTCACTCCTTTCTTGAGTTTTATAACCTAAAGGCACCATGTCCAAAGAAAAAAAAAACATTTAAGTTTCTCTCTGATGTTAATTAAACAAATTATGGTACATTCGTTTTTTGTGCAGAGAAAATTGGGCGTTTTTGAATTAAATCTACTAATGTGCAGCTTGCCATATACATAAACTTTTATTATTGAACTATTAAATAGCCTTTTGTGAACATAACCTAGGTCAACTTTATAATTAACTAAACAACTTAAGGTGTATGTATGTACATATGTAGGTATATATTTTCTTCTTTATTTTTCACCATATCCGCCTAAAATTTATGCTCAATTAAATAAAACACGCAAAGACAATTTCAACCGACGTTTTTCCTTTCATATATCAAATGAAGATGCAATAGCTCTAAGAAAAATCATTTAACAATTTTTTCTAACCCACCCAGAACAAAGTAAAATAATAATAACATATGTACAACAACAACAATAACAGCGCAACAATTGATTAATTGTTGTTTACTTCGCATTGCCTTACAATTCCTTTATAATGTTGCCAGATGATTTGTATGAACTAAAATCCCCAAAATGTTAAGATTTCATGATTTTATATAAATTTCTGCTTGAGACAGATATTGAAGTTTGAGTTGCTATAATATATGAACTGATAAAATACATTAACCAGTGTTTCTTGTGGATACTTCATCATTATAGCCGATAGAATACCACAGCCAGGCTCATTAATATAATGAGCAGTTACAGCAGCAAGTTATTCGCAAAGAGTAAATGATATGGTTATTACGAAAAAAGTTTTGTCTTAAGACTGCAGAGACTGTTCTAATCTATAACCATACCAAATGTTCAAAAGCATACTAAAACCTTGCTCAAATTCGAAAAGTGAAAATATGGCTAGATTCACGATTGGCTTGAGGAGGTTATAAGCCTAACGTTGCATTCCTCCAAAAATTTATGGAACATATTGGACGTACCTCTCAGATCATTTTCCAGGACCCCGTTTTCCAAATCACATTGATATTTTGAATAAAATATTGAGTGAGGGTCTGAACTTTCCGTGGAATGAATATTTTTATTGCCATTGCAAAGTCTCCAAAATTCATAGTTTCTGTTTTTTATATGAAAATGTATTCATTTCCTTCGCTTTGTACGATTTTATATAATTTATAATTTCAATATCTCGAAATCTTCATGTTATGATAAGGTTCTGTCGCCGGACTAAGACAAAGGTGTAACTAAAGAGGGTAGGAAGGGGCCGTAGCCACGGGCTCAAATGCTTTTGGGCGGAAAAAGGGTTAAAACTTAAATTTTTTTTAAGAATTTATGGCCAAAAATACTTATTCTTCGGGCCAAACGTCAATTTTTCAAGGTGCGCACCTGGACTAAGATTTAAAATACCTGAAGGCATAAGAAATTTGAATTTTGAGCATTCATAATACTGAAGTAATATGAATTATAGCGATAGTTTAGATGGCACTGACATCAAAATCATACCAATTTTAAAGCAAACCATTTTCTCAAATATCAATTTTATTTAAATCCATTCGTTTTTGCTTGAAAGCCGGTGCCATTGTGAATGAATCAGCTGTTAAATCACTGAAAAAAAACTTCATAGGAAAACATCGATTCTAAACGGCGCTAGAATTTAATTTTGTCTATACTAACCCCCAGTCCACACTAGCCCCCCTCTCCCCTACATACATATGTACATATATATAATTTCAACTATCTGAAAATTTTGTCAAATTTTTACAAAATTGATGGAGCGCCTAGAACTCGGCAATTAAAACCATTTCTATCACTACATATCATGTTAGTCTTACCCTGCGTATTTCCGTGCCATCATCTGGCAACACTGCACGTAAAGCAAGGATTCTGCATTAAAATAACAATAGCAACAACAATAACAACAACAATAACAGCCACAACATGAACAATCACTTAATACGCAGGCGTAACACTCAATCAAATGTTTTGACTTTGCTGGCGTCGCAACGAATCGTCAACATCACACATGCAACACACATCACATGCAACATTAAATAAAAATTCATGCGTCAGTTGATGCGTCTGGATGGCTGGCTGTCCATCACTAATGCGTTTTAAATTGTATTTGATGTTCTTTTGTGGCGTGAAAATTTTTAACGTGTACTTGGTGATAAGAAACAGCAAAACCATCACTGGCTATTATGTTGGTGGCTTTAATGTACTGACATAAAATGAAAACAAAATTTTTCAAATTCATATTCATAGACAAATAAATAATTATTTTTTAAGAAATTTTACTGAAGATTTATGAAGTGGAAATAAACTGTACATAGTTAAACAATTAAAAATAAAAGCAAACATATAATTTTAATGCTATCGTATTAATCTATGGAAAAAATTTTTAAATTTTTTTTTTTTTTTTTAGAATAAATGATCTAAAATTGATTTAAAAATAATAACACTGCCTTAAGTAAAATATAACAGCCACAATAAATGATTACCAATTAAAAAGAAAATTGGTTAAATTACAAAGAAACGACTTTACTTATTCGGATACTAACATATCAATGATTATGGTCAGAATATGACAGGCATCTATTTTTCGAGATTCCATACGAAATCGTTTCTGTTTCACCTAACAATCAATCCATTAGTTTACGAAACTTTTCAGAATTTTCGCTATGGTCAGTCATTTGATAAAAAGTCGGAAACCTCAAAACTAGCATAATATATTCGAGAAATCTGTTCTTATCAGTTTGTATTTTAAGAATTGTAACCAAAAAAATAGGAATAAGCCTCAAAAATAAATTACACTTACTAGTCAGTGCAAGTTTGCTGCACATTTGCCAAAACAAACGTCGTGGGAAAGTCAAGTTTGGTTTTTAAATTGGCAGTATCGCTTCACTATCAAATGATTGGCATTTTCTAAAGGCAAAGTTTTGACTGCACACTTTCGAGCGCAATTTATGCGCGATTAACTACATATAAAAATACCTTAGTTTGGCAGCTTTTTCAGAGCTTCTTCTATATTTCTCTAGCATTAAGGTTGAATAAGCTAATCTTCATTCCGAATACTGTGAAGAGCTTTCTCAGTGGACTTTTGGCAATAGAGTCTGTTCTCTTTTCTTTCGAAAACACTAAATCATTATAGAAATTCATGATCTGACCAGTTCTCAGCATATCAACTCCAAAGGCATATTCATATTACCTGCACTATCACTTCTATCTCGCATTAGACTAAGCATCTCGTCAGTTGTTGCTGTAATAACAGCCCCTATATCATAGGTTGAAGTGCTGAGAGACGAAGGGTTCGACATTTTAATCTCTGTAGAAGTTGTTGGCATGAGGAGGAAGAGGGAAACCTTAAAAATTTAATTTGCTACGAGACGAAACAAAAAACTTGGTTTATGTGGACTCGATATCTTTAGGAATTTTAGTACAGGTTAGCTACTTGGTATGATTACGAAATCTGTTTAGTTTAAGGGTAGGGTTTTGTTAAATTTGACTTGGTATCACAATAGATAACACAGGCCGATAGCATCTCAGACCAAGAAACCAGACTATATATTTCCGAAGGTTTTTGATGTGCTGAATCCAAATCTGGCCTCGAAAATGCTTTATCAGCTCTGGTTTTTGAGATATCCTAACCTAAAAGTGCAAAAAACACGGTGTTTGGCTATATAAAACTGTTTGCGGCATCTGAAAGTATTACTCTTACCCTTCAAAACCCAATTTAGATTATGTCGATATCTCTTTAAATCACTGAAATATCATACCAAAAATCTCACCAAATCTCAGCTAGGGGGAGGAGGGGGTCAAGGAAAACCTCACGTCAACTTCTTAATGCATAGAGTTTACATTAAAAATTATAATTTAAATCTAACGGGAGGGCAGGGAGAGGTCCCGCCATAACTCACCAAATCCCACCAAGGGGAGTGGGGTCCGAATGTTCAAAAAAAAACACCTCACGTAATTAATGGACGTCCTCTAACCTAAACGTAGACATTAAGGTACTTCTCATCCTTTTTGGCTTCTTAAACTGTATTCCCCGTACTTCACCTGGTGCAAAGTATACTGTATTAACTCAGTTGCCAAAGCTTATACAGGAATTAGTTGTTGTTGTTTTGTTTTTTATATTTTTAAAATTCCAGAACTATTTGTGCGCCATGATTAAACTTTTTATATTTTCGTAAGCCACCTTAATTCAACTTTCAATCAGCCAGCAACAAGTGCATCATGGCGCTCTCTAAGCAAAAGAGAGAAATAAATAGTAAAATCACTCAAACAGAAAAACAATACATAGAACATGTTTTATTGCAACATGTTGCAACGCAGCTCCACCACAACAAAAACAACACACAAAAAAATAAACGAAACAAAGATTTGTTCGGTGGAGCACGATAGCACGAGCTTAGAGCAACCGCCGGAACGATGAGGTTGTAAGCAACAACTGTAATTCAGTACCGTGGCTACATTCGAACGAACTTGATGTGTGTGTACGAACGTTACGCATTGTTTTGGTTTACTAATGGAATAATAATAAAACAAGGAAAAACAACAATAGTAAAAACTAAATATGAAATGAAAAAAAATAAAACAAATATAATAGACACAACAATAATAGAAACGCCGCGTGACTACGCGTCAAATAAAAAAAAAACAAAAAAATATTGAAATAAATAAAGTAAATTTCAATTGGTTAGTATAAATGTTAATTACTTACTTTTTGAAATTTGCCAAGCTAAAATTTCAAAAAAAATCTATCATTTCAGTGAAATAAAAAAGTTTAAAAAAAAAATTATTCTTAAATTTTCAAAATTATGTTCAATAACAAATTTAATAAAATAGTAAAATTGTTTAAAAAAAAATAATTTTTTATTCAATTGAAAAAAAAAAAACCAAGAGTTTGAAAGCAAAACAGCATTTTTTTTTAAACTTAAATATCGTGCGCTTGTCCGCCCCCGTGTTATTGTTTTTAACAACATTGTTGTCGACGTATGCGCATCATTTGTGCTCCCCTTTATTTATACGCTATCTCATTCATTCCTTCACTACTAAAAGCTAACTTGCCTGTGCAGCTCAGCTGTCAACTTGTCAACTTTAGCAGAGCACCAACAACAAGATTCTGCAACAAAATAAAGTAACTTTATGTTGCGCAAAAGCAGGACGTGCTGTGGCAACATTCTATAAAAATTGTTTTGCTGTTTTTTTCTTTTTTTTTTAATTATATTGTCAAAATCTTTAACAAATTCCGCTTTAAGTTTTATTTTCTGCTTATTACCTTTAACTGATTGTTTATGTGTTCTTCCTTCATAAATTTGTTTACGTATTGTGTTGCTGAGAATTAGTAAACATTTGTGTTGCCTTGTTGGTTTTTTTTTGTGATTTTTCGCGCCTCATTGCCATAGTGGAATGTATCTCAAAGTTTATGGCGTATTACTTTGGCATTTGCATAGCAAATAACATAAGTGCAAAATATGTAAAAGATGTTAAAAAAAAAATTATTAAGCTGCAAAGAATTTATGACAAAACAATTAAATTCAATATGAAAGGTGTGAAAAATGACGCTTTAAAAATAAAATGACAAGTGTTGGCGCAAAAGGAAGCGATATATTTACAAAAGTTTTTTTTTACAAAATTTATTATTTTGCATTAAAAAATGTTTATTGGAGTAGTAAAAAAAAAAAAATGTTATTTAATCTAAAAATATAAAAAAAAATTAAATTTAAATTTTGTGGCTATTACCTAAACTGAAATTTTTGTAGTGCATCTAAATTGTGAAAAAAATTATAATAATTGTGTCAAATAATATTCTCTTCAATTTCAATTAAAAAAAAAATACGATTCTGAAAATATTATTAATTTACATTAAGAAATTTTTAGTAACGATTTTTCAAACGACATATTTTTTTTAAATAATTTTGTATATATGTAAGTAAATAAACGTTCAGTTTAAACGGTGCCGAATTCAAAGCCAGGATATTAGCGCTACGATTTCAACTAAATTAAATTACAACTTAAATTACATAATACAAAAAAAATATTGGAATTTACCAATGGCTTAAGGAATATTTAAATTAATTTCAAAAACCTGGGTTGGCAAGGTGAAAAGAAGGAGCTCTCGGCCTTCCCAAAATAATATAATTTTTCCATGATGTGGAAAAAATTATGTGGAAAAAAATAAATTTTTTGTAGGAAAAAGTTAAAAGTTTTTTTTGCAAGAAAAATGTATGACTTTTTTTGGCCGGGGTACATAATCTGCCACTTGGCAACCCAGACAACAACAGAACATACACAGAATCTTTTATTTCGAGGAAACTAATCTTTTATATAAAAACTTTATTATCGAACCATTAAGACTGAGGCATTTGTAGGCCTATTTATCCTCTTTGGCCTATGTACCAAAATTGACACTTAGCAAGAATTTCAAATATGAGATGAGTATGCCAACTTCAAGGGAAAATAAAACTCTATACTTAAAACATTTATTTTATTACGCTCAAACATTGAAATGTTCTAGATATCAGCAAAAAACTATTCGTTTAGTGTCAAAACTCATATCTTGATTAGATTAGAAATATATTCCAAGAGCTCAATTTGTAATATGTATAAAAATTATGAATATATGTACATATATATCTATCAAAAATAAATTTAAATAATAGGTTTTTTGAGCAAAATTGGTTTATTGGAGAAAAGGCTTAAAAATAGCCAAGGCGGATGTCGAAGAAATTTAAATTTGATCACACTCAATTTTTATAAAATAAAACTACTCAGTTCAATATCATTATTTTTAAACAGTGATACATTTTAAAAGCTCTCTACCTCTGATTATCTCTAAAATTTTTTAACTCTTATTAAGGATTTAAGTCAGCAAAGTCGAAACTGAGCTTCTGTGTTGCAAGGTTGATGACGGATGTATTAAGCTGCTCCATCGAAATGGTTGTCTGATACATCAGCCAAAGAGACGTTTGATAGCTGCATACATAGTCCTTCAGCCGTGACATATATTATATATTCAGATAAACAAAAACCTTGTGAAAAGTAAGTTTGATGCTAAAGTCTGCACTTGTTCAAAAACATTTATACTTTAGTTGTGCATTAAAGTTGAGAAAAAAGATATGACAGCGATTATCTCAAAACTAAACCCTTTGATGCAGATAGTTTTGAATATGTTGACGTATAGATACCAAATTATTTGGAGGCCATAATCAAATCTAACATATTAGCCATTCCTGAACTAGCAAGAGATAAACTCATAGTTTTTTCTTATAATTTTATCGGAGACGTACAATGAGTTTCTGTATTTATAAGAATGCTTAAACTTTTGATGATATCTAAAGTTCGTTGCATTTTTACAATTAAATTTTGTTATTATTTTAATAAAATATTCAGCATTTTAGGAAGTTAGTTTTTAAACGGTTTTACTACCATGAGTAGATTATTTGAATCAAGTCCTGAGATCATTGAAGGGTCTCTTGTATAGCAGAGTAATTTTTTCAAATAGTAGTGCGCATATCTATGCTAGGTTTTACCATAACCTAGCGACAAATCCATATCTAAACATAAAACAAGATTTCGAACATATCATTCTAATTAATTTTGCCTCATATGAGTAGAATTTTTTTATATACCAAAATTACAACAGAAAATAATTTTACGAAAACTCTGTTATCTCTTCACAATCTCTTTATGAGCTAAGTACAAACCTATGTGACTTTTATTTATTAACATAATATAAATCTCAACAGTAGCAAGGTCGATTTGAAAATACACGTACTGGTGCGGAAAATAAATTCAATGCTGATGGCAACATGTTCATTTTAATATGCGTAACCAAGCAATTTAGATCGAATTGCAGCTGCTTGCAGTATTGGCTTGAACACTGAATACACCGATGTAGTTAGGGCCTTAAAATATAAATCAATTTTTGATATTACTAAAAAAAATTCTGTTTTATTGATAGCCACAAAGATCATTCAATTCAAGTGAAATTATTTAAATATTTAAAAAAATTATCATAAATTTTTCAAGTAATTTCTATATAAAAATTTTTGAAAAAATAATATTGTTAGAATTTTCAATCTGCAAGTATATTTACTAATTATTGTTTGCAACTTAAGTATAAAATTTAATATACCTATTAAAGTTTAAAAAAAAAAGATTAAGAGACTTTGAAAAATTGTCTATTTATAATATAAAAAGTTATGTTTTTAGTAACGCTTTACAGCAGAGTGTAAACAACAGACGCGTGTCAAATACACCCTTGTGAGTCTACGCGCTCAAAAAAAAAATAATAAAAAAAATAAATAATAAAAAAAATTCAAAAACAAATTACCAAGTGTACAAAAACCAAAAAAAAAAAAAAAACAACAGCAAAATGTCGCACATAATAAAGTGATTGTTGGCTGTTGTCAAAACCCAACTTCAACAACAAAAGTAATTTTTTTTTTTTTTTTTGCTTACAATCTAACCTGTGAAGATCCCTGGCAAATTTTCGCTCATAACTACGCGTACAACAACAACAAAAGTAATAAGAAAAAAAACAAATAACTTGAAGAAATTTTTTTTTTTTTTTTTGTTATTTGTCTACAACCGTAAAAATTGTACGCAACATTTTCAATATACTACGCAGCAAAAGCAACAGCAACATAAACAGCATCATCAGCAATAGCAGCCAGCAACTAACAGCAACATAAAAAAATGTCTGCGACACGCACCTCAGATTGTCGTAAATTTTCTCCAAATATTTTTAACAAAAGTAAATGCAGCCATTGTTTTCGTCAGCGTGAGGAGCATAGCGCTGCCGCCTTGGAATGCAATCGGGTGAGTTTAAAGTTTTCTGTTCAGTTTTAAATGTAGTTTTTTTTTCTTTTTTTTATTTTGTTTGAAGTTTAAATTTGTCGCATTTTATGTTTTTTGTCGCCATATCTCTGTTGGTTTTACTGTTCTTTTATATATTTAAAAATAGAAAAGCGCTGTTGTCGCCGTCACTTACACCCAAAATGTCATTTAGTTCATGCATTTACATGGCGTTTCTTTTTTTTTTTTTTTGTTATTCTCATAAGGTTTTCTATTCTCATTGACAATGTTTTTTTGTTATTTTTTATTGACTTTTTTTCACCTGAAAATAAAAGAAAAGAGCGAGAGTTGTTTTCTATTTTTGGGATCGATTTTTTTAATTATTTTTTTTTTATTTTCAATTCTACAAATATTTTACGCTTTTTTATTAAATGACGGACCCCAGAAATATCATTAAAAACTTTTATAATTTTAAGATTGCGTTCAAAACTGCATTCAATGATTTATTTCAATGAGGCTACTTTTTTAAGAAAAATTCATTCACAATTTTTTGCGCGTTTTCAATTAAAAAAATATTTATGTATATTTAAGCAGTATTTAATATTATTTTTTTTGTTTTTGTTATTATAAAAAAAAGAATCGTTTCTGAAACTAAAACTTCAGAAATATGGAAATTATTAATATAGTTATAAGTCATAACTATGACTTATATATATAATATATATAACTATAACTTATGACTATATAAATAATAATAATCCCAATTATGACTATATAAATAATAATAATCCCAATTTTCGATGGATTGGAAAGCAAAACATGAATTTGTAGAAAAAAGTACAATACGGAAAAGGTGTTTTTGCTGTTTTCAAACTTCAAGAAATAGCCAGTTAGAAAGAGGTTTGCGTCGAATAAGATGTTCGCGGGTCTTATTTTAAGGACCTCTAGAAATCGTATTATGCGGAAGGCACCAAAAAATTAGTGAATCATTTAACGAAGTGTATCGAGTACTGCCTTCCTGAAAGTTCGATTACTATTCAGCCAGTTCTCGTTCGTAAAAAGTTGTTAAATTTTTGTTTATAATAAGAGTTACGTGACTTCTAAATTTTGGCTAATGTAAATAAGTGGCGGGAAGCGCTATACTATTGAAAACTAGTCATTAACATTTAACCTCCGAAATCATGGAAACAGTTGAACTGGCCTGACTAATGCAGCCTTTTTTAAAGAAATTTTCATATCTAAATATAACTTTTGTTCAGACTAGATTTCTTTTGGTTAGTAGGAAGCAAGATAGCGACTTTTTACCTTGAATATTTTCTATTGTGACGGATCTGAATGATATAATGACTGCTAGTTAATAATGATGTACATATATAGCGTAGTACTATTTATGCTGAAAATTGTATCCTTTAATACTTTATTAGTTGAACATTTTATATGCCGCCTCTTGGAGGCATGTGAAAAATTCGTTCCCGAAAAAAATAAAAGGAAACTTTTCTAAGGCAAAAACAACCATACATTTTTGTTATTCTTAATTTTTCAACATAAAATTTTTCACACTGATGTTTAATTTAATTTTTGAAGAGTCACTTTCTAAAACAAGCCAAAAATACACTAGTAGTAGGGCAGCTGAGTCTTAAGTTTTTGCAAGAACTGAGAACTCCAGTAGATTAAAACAAATTAAGTAAATAAATAGCTATACATAGCACGTTGTTTTCGATTAATATATGTATGTATATATTTTTTAAAATAATTTACCGAAAACCTATCAAAAATTACGTTTTTGCATTGACTACGAAGCTGTGTGAAATATCTCAAACTGGAATTTAGAACAAAATGCATTTCAGGAAGACAGATTTCAGATGTTTTTGCATCTACAAAATTGGAACATATAAATAACTAAACTACATATATAAAAAAAATACCTAAAAACGTTAAATACAGTGTAACCTTTTTAAGTCGAACCACCATAAGTCGTAAACCTCACAAACTCGAAAAAATGTTTTGTTCCCTTCCCTTCAAGCCTCAAAACCTCCCTACAGTCCCTACAAGTAAATTCAGTACATATTTTCCCTCTATAACTCGAAAAAATAAATTTGACCTCTGCAGCTCGAACATAGCAATGTTTGATTTTACAATCTTTACAACACGATTATTTGAAATGAATTACCTCTATAGCTCGAAGAAAAATAAGATACCGACTTTAAGAATATGTCAACAATGTACATCATTGTTTCTCAGAAATCAATATCAAAGCCTACTTATGTTTATATACAATAAACCAATTCTTGAAATGACAGCGGAATTTATGAACACGTGACTTCATTTGAACTTTAGCGAAGTTATTTTATTGTCGAAGTCGAAGTCCTCCATAAGTCGAAAACTCTATAACTTGAGTTTTTTTGGCGTCTCCCTTCAAGTTCGACTTACAGAGGTTCTACTGTATTTGTAAAATATATATATGTACTTATATTTTATTGGGAATGGCATTTCAATGATATAATGTAAAAATTCTTGTAAAAATTTTGCAAAGCTGATTAGTACAATTTCTATCAGTTAGTAATAGTTTACCAATAAATACTTGTGGGATTGTATTTTCTGAGGTACAACTTATTTTGCACTTTGAGCGCAGAAATCAGCTGTTTTATAAATTAAAGCTGTTTGTTAGCTTTGATTTTAAATATCTCAATGTGTTTAAATTTATCAGAACTGTCAAAAATTTTCATTCGAAAAGAACGTTGATAAACTACTAAACGAAAAATTTAAGTATTTTGTTTTTAGAGCATGTAAACAATAATCAGTAAAATTGAAAATTAAAAAAAAATTATGTGCACATTTCAAATGAATAATAACTTAAAAATAAAATCATCTTAAATTTATCTACTTAATTTTTGAATTGAAAAAGTTATCTCTATTTTTTAATTTAATAAAATAAATAGATTCGTAGATTGTGTTTAATTAACGCCATCTCAAAAAAAAAAAGCAAACTATTGTTTAAATAACTGAACAAATAAAAATCTTTGGCAGCAGATTACGTAGATGGTATGAAAAAAGCAGTATACTCAAACTGCAGCTAAAACTTGAAAACATATGGAAACATAGTAGATATAAGAGCAAGTGTGTAAAAACAGATAGAAAAAAGATTAAATTAAAAATAAAACTAAGTAAATTACCTTGTAGACGCTACTTTAATTGTTTGTTGACGATATAAAATGTATAAAAGTAAAAAGAAAAAAAAAACAATAAATTATAAAACAGTAGACTCTAAAGATATTAAAACAAACAGGCATGATGATAATCATATCACAATAGGCATTTGTTTTTTTTTTTTTTTTTTTTTCTTACTTCAAGATTATACATATGATGATGACGATTAGATAAGCTAAAGCGAACAACAACAACAACAACAAAATCGAAAAACAACAATACAGCAGTAGTCTTTCATACGTAATGAGCCTTAATGTTGTATCTTCGTATAGTCTTTTAACGACAGACGACAGAGTTAATTTATAGCAATTGTTTGTCGTATTTTTTTTCTTTGTAGACAACTCTATTTGTAAAGCTGAGTTTTATAAAAACTCTAGCCTAGGCAATTGTTAGAATACATGCACTTTTCTGCATATCATTGGAGCAATTAGAACGTGTATCAGCAAATGTGTAGCTTGACATATGTTTTGTTGGCGCTGTTACTGTTGCAAGATCATGTTACTACTACTCATCATTATTTTGCATTAAATCTGCTGTTTTTTTTTCTACTTCATACCAACTGAAGTCATCTATTAGAAGCTACTGCTTTTATAGAGCTTTAGTAGCTAAGATTTAGTTGTAACGTTAAACGATGTTGGAAAACTTGCATATCTCATGGTTGCACTTGAATCATACATTTATTATGCTACACTGAGAGTAATATTTTAAGAGTAGAAGTTTTATCAGAAATGCAAACCGAATTGTGCTGCGGGAGTTGGTTATAACAAAATCGGTTTTGGGTAAAAAAATTCCAAAATAATTTCCGAAAAAAAAAAACTTACAAACAAATAGCAAGAGCAGAAAGAGTCAGTAAAACTTGAAAATAAAATCACACTAACAAAAAGCACGCGATGATTGCGAACCGAAATGATTTAGCTCGAATAATAGAATGAGCTCGAAAAGAGCTGATTATTTATTGTTGTTGTTGTACGAGTTGAGGAGCCCGTTGCAAGAGCTGAACGAACTTCGAGCTGTGTATCCTTGAGTTACATTAAAAAAGCCGCTTAACTTCAGAAAAATCTTCCTTAAAAGCAATCGGATAGTATCACTCGAGCTACCTAAAGAGAGTATCGGATTTATTATACTTGAATGAATACATCAAAATATATATATATAATCAATTCGGTTGTTTATTACTTACTTATAAACATGAATCTAGAATATATAGTATTGCATAGATGCTGATCTTTACTTGACCATCTTTGGACTATGAAGTGGTCGCTGATGCTTTTTTTATGAGTCCCTTCTGCTCTATAGCGGCATTTCTACTTGTTAACGTGAGAATTTTTGTACGTGGAAGTTAGCTTCATGCTAAACAAAGTTAGTAAACCGCTCTAGCATTTTATTTGCAAAATTTAATCGATTAAAATGGTCTTTAAATTCTTGAACTCACTGAATTTCATAAGCCTCGAGATGCGATTCTATCTTGAAACAAATTGATGTTGAGCTATTAATTTCGTTTGCGAATTATAAAAAGTGGATTATAACGAACTAAAGCCCTAACTTCTTCAATCATTTCTTGATTGCTAACATGTCACGGGCGACCTGTGTAGTGAATTTTTACTGTTTAACAAGCTGGTATTTTCAAACATCTAACTTAAGTTAGGTAGTAGTGATCCAAAGTGATGATCCATAGTAATACCACATGATTTAAAAAAAAGACCTTCTCGTAGATCCAATCAGATTTCGTAATAAAACTAAGTAACTGACCTATAATAATATAAGCCACATTAGTATTTAACTCTTATAAAAATTTTTGTCAATGTAACATTATAAATTTTGCAACTTCTGACACTCCCTTCTACTACACTTTTGTTGTCATAATTCAGTTCCTACTGCTATACATACTCTTTTTTCTATATAGTCACGTATATTTGTTTTACAATGCGCTGTATTAAATTAAGTCTTTGCTAATTTCTAAGCCAAGTTCTTTGCACAGTTCGTAAGAGAATAACATTTTTTTTTCCCCCTTTTAGTTTCGCGGTCTTTCATATGCTGCATAATTGAATTTTTTGTTCTCACTCATTTTAACTACTGTTTTTTTTTTTTAATAAATTTTTTTTTTTCTAAACATAAAGTAAACAACTCTTATTTCAGCAATAATCTGTCTGATAAGGTATTGAACCGGATTCATAACTAAAGTTTATGAAATAATTTTTGATAAAATTTCGGTTTAAGTCTCTTTTTCCTAATAAGATCCTTTTGATACTTTTTTTTCGGATTGAAGACAATTCGATTTCAATTTTGTAATTACTTTATTTTTAAAAATCCTTTAAACCGTCCAATTTGCAGCTTTGATACATTTATCTGTAGTTCTATTTCAATATTTTTACAAGATTTCCTCCCATATATGTATGTAGTATGTCAAAGCTGAATTGAAAATTGTTCTTGTACTTGTACAAAAATAAAATTTTCTATCTATCTAATTTATTTCTTTTTCATAAACAGGGTTTCCGATATAGCAAACTCATACAATTTTTGTGCAGTCGCAGTTACCCAGTATGCAAGAGCAGCTGCAACAAGCGCTTCTAGAAGGCTCGGAAAACAATTATCTAAAATTTCTTATCCCAGAAATGAGGCATTAAATATAGTTTATAGTAACATCTTGGGTGGAAACTATAAAATAAACATGAATCTCTCATGCAAACAAAAATTCCTGAAGAGTGTCTCCTATTCCACTTTGCTTAGTTGAAAAGGAAAGGCCAAGTAATAGAGAAGTTTTTTTAATATATTACCATTTTTTTGAAAATCACCCATATAACCGCAGAAGACGCATTTACCTTATTTTATGTATTATGTTAGCTCCCCCCTCCCTAACTATTGCATTTTCTTCGGCATCTTTTTTTTTTTTGCCATCATCTTAGATGCATAACTAAATTTAATAGCGTGGAAAATAATGCTGAGCTATCAGGCTGACTATGTCTGCTTTTGATTTCCTTTTCAAATTGCTGCATCAGTATGATGATGACGGAAAGCCTAAGATGCCAGCTTTAAGCTTTGTTATGGCATCTTTACACCTGCCTGCTTGCTTGCTTTCTAGCCACATTGATTCTGACACTGACGCTGCTGCTCCGGCAGCTTGTTAAATTGGCGGCATCCATCTGTTGGCATTTCACATATGAGGAATGATGTGCCGCCAGTTGCTCTGAGGGCATCTTGATAGGGAATTAGATCGTAAATATTTTTCCAATTTTATGTACTTGCGCTTAGACAGACTTTTCGAGCCAGAGTGAATGAAATACTTTGATTTAATGAGCGATACACATGATATGTTGAACTTTTTTATCTATTATAGTTGAATGCGAAAAAATGGTAATATTTATATTATTTCTTTGAAGTAGCGATGCCTACAGGGAATAAAAGATTAAAATGTCACTGATTTTTTATGCATTTTAAATTACTTAAAGAAAATTTAAGTTAATACTCGCACCATAAGTATTCTAATTTATGATCTGTTTTTTTTTTCAAACATAATCTTCATTCATATTTTTCTTGAAAATAACATAAAATTATTCATCTCTGAATGTTTATTTGTTGCTTAATATTATTTATTTTTATTCAAATATTACCAAATTTTGTATACCCCATTTTGTCGTTAATATTCATAATTCATAAAATTAAAAACTCTTGAGAAATACCCACAAACACATACAGAAAAAAAAAAAACAAAAACTAAAAAAGTCAGCAACAACCCCAACTTATTAACAACACAAAGAATTTTAGCTGCTTTATCATCGTCGTCATCAACATTGACTACTGAAAATGTATGCAGTCTTAGCCACAGCGAAATGTGGCTAAAAATAGCAAGAAGCGTGTGTACGAGTAGTAGCCGCAGAATCAGGCCGCTTGGTCAATCACACACATTCTACCAGTTTGTTTTTTTTTTTTCAGCAATTTTTTTTTTTGAACTGCTGATGTTTCAAAACACTTTTGCTTGTTTTTGATTTGTTTTTTTTTTTTATTATTGATTTTTTATTTATATTAATTTTGTTTTCAGTATTTTCGTTATACTGCGTGTGTGTGGCTGAAGATCATCTTCAGCGTCATCATCATCATCATCAGTTGCAACGCGCTGCTGCCATTATTTGCTCCCGATATCTGCTTTGGTAGCAGCTTCCCTAGACTTTTTTTTTTTTTTTGTTTTTGCTGATCTGATATTTGTTATACTGACTTTGTGTATGTACGCATATCCGCTTGAAAATCTTGACTTGACTGTGACAGAGTTGCCATCTATGACTTTTTTCTTTCAGAATATTCAAATTTGAGTACATATTTACAAAAAATTCCAGTAAAGCCTTTAGAGCCAAAAGTTAAAATTCATATGACACGAAAAAATGTGGCTCGAATAAAATAGTTTTTCCTGTCTAAAAATAAAATAAAATAAAATAAAAGATTTTTTTTGGAAAACTATTAACCTATAAATTTGAATTACTTATTCATTTTAAAAGATTTTTACGCTGGAAAAATTAAAAATTATGAAATCAATAAAAGTTTTAATTTTCGACAGCTTTATTTCAATTTTAATTGAATACAAATGCAGATTTTACATAAAATTTTACTTTAAAATTAGTTGCACCCCTTTTTTTATTTTGCTATAATAAATGCAAGCAAGAAAGATTAAAAAATTGGGCCAATAATTCGTATTTTGGCTAGCCATAAGCCAGTCTCTGCAAAATGAAATCTTTTTCGAATGTTTATTTTATATTTGGCCAAAAATTTTCATGAATCGCTCATTCGAATATATAATGGAAAATAATTTTTAAATACAAAATTTCCATTTTTTTTTGGGAAAAAGAAACCTTTCTTTAATAAATAGCAAGCGAGATACTTATACCGCTATATATATTTTTATATAAATATATATATTTTTGTGATCTCTTAATGTCGACTATAGTTAATATAAATAGCACACTGTCCTTCAGAACTGCCTTTTTTTTGCGAATGAAAAATTTTCCCGAAAAATCTTGTTGAATGGGCATTGCAACTACGTGCCGTGCTGCATTTGATAATAATAATAATAGAGTTTAGCTACTACAGCTATTGGCCTTTTTAGCTGTTTGGCGTTAAGCTTTAAATCAAGTAAAAAGCTTATTAAAAAATAAATTGTAGTTTATTTTATTATTTTGATATTTTTTTATAATATTTTCCTTTTCTTATACATCTTTACTTCTATACTATTTATATAAAATTCCTTACATGAAAATGATTTGTAACGCTTTGGCGCAAAATGTACTGAACAAATTTTAATAATTTATTTTTTAAAACAACATATTTGTGGTAAAAAATGTTATTGCATACTTTTAAATTTTTTTTTTTTAAGTTTAAAATCCAGCCAACAGCATTCCAAAAAATAAGTTTTTTTTTTAGAATGACACGGCAACCCTATGCACAGGCAGCATCACTAAGGTAGGCTACGGCTGGTTTCTCTGTTGTTTTTAACTTTTTATTTTTTTTTTTTTTTTTGTGCTGAGTGAGTGAACTTTGACGAATGCGCTGCGGCACTTTTTGTGTTTATTTTTGGAAGTCACTAGAAGTTTTTATGATATTGGCACGTTTAGTTGCATCAAAATAAAATATACATATAAATGAATATATGTATGTATGTATGTACCTTAAAATGTAATAGGAAGTTAAAATATTTAGTTTGTGTTTTCTATCAATTATGTACATACATA
This sequence comes from Meiosimyza platycephala, assembly GCA_963662105.1. NCBI lineage: Eukaryota > Metazoa > Arthropoda > Insecta > Diptera > Lauxaniidae > Meiosimyza > Meiosimyza platycephala. The sequence goes on from OY759210.1 coordinate 89,406,284, forward strand.
TAACTCTCTATCTTTTCTAAAAATTTCAAATTAGCCAAAAAAGTAAAAATTATTACAAATTACTTGGGTGTCAAAAAAATTACATATATACAAAAATATATAAATATTTTTAAGGTATTTACCTGTATAGCTTTAAGAAAAACAAGCTAATAAAAATCACAGATAAAGCTCATAAACTCAATTGAATTGAATTTATCAAAATTTGGTTCAAGTTAATAATTGGTATTTTTAATAAAGGCGAAGTATATATTTGATCTCAACAAGCCGTTTAGTTTAACGATGTGACTGAATTATTCATATATTTACTAATAATTACCGAATCATATTTTGACGAAAACAAATATTTCCTTGTCGCAAACATTTATATGTTAATAATGGCCAAATTATGTAGATATTGAGTGGAGGAAATATTTATTTGTCGCAAACATATAGATTTATTAAAATCGCTTAATATTATTGTGATAGCTTACAATAATATTAATCGATTAATTATAAACCGATATTTTGCAATCTCAGAGTTTTCTTTGGGTATTGCAAAAGTTTAATTGATAGTTTTTTAATTGTAAAATCTATGAAGTCATTAAATAATGTCTCTTAATGTGTTCAGTAAAAGTTCCCCATGAATAGTTTTACGTGGTGAAGGAATTAAAAAAATTGATGACAAAAATTACAACTTTGTATGAATCCGCAACTATACCACAAAAAATCCACAAACAAAAAAAAATGCAAATCAACAATAACAAAAACGACAACAGAAATACAATAAAAAAAGACATTAAAGAAAAAAACTAAGCAAGAACAGCAACAATAACAAATTGCGCAACAGTTAGTCACAACATGCTTATTAATCCCGAAGGAGGTAACACTGTCAGAATGGAACAAAAATATTAAAGGAACGTAATAGCACTAGTGTAGCCACAACAAAAGAAAAAAAAAACAAAACAAGCAGAGTTGAGCATTGTAATTAACCCATTCAATCGTTTTGAAAACAAAAATGTTAATTTTTAAAAGAAAAAAGTAAATTTTTGAAACAAAAATATTCAATTTTAAAACAAAAATGTTCATTTTAAAACCATAAACCTAATTTTTAAAACAAAAATATGTATTTTTAAGACAAAAAACGTGTGTAATTTTCGTAATTTTAAAACAAAAGTATTGTTTTTTTAAATAATACTGTTCATTTTTAAAACATAAATGTTCATTTTATAAAGAAAAATTTTCAATTTTAAAATAAAAATTCTCAATTTTAAAATAAAAATCGATATTAATATGATTCAAAGAAAATTAACAATCATTTTCATATGTATAGGGTGGTTCGCTACTGAAAAGCCATACCAGAAATTTCGATTCCCTGGTTCATTTTGAGTAAGAAACTGTAGGCGAAGAAGAGTCCATTTTAAACACGCTCTGAGTTATAGGGTGTTTAACAAACTTCCTTTAGAGTAGCGCTCCCGTACATCTCTATTCGCAATGAATCAGAGAATCAAATATTTCAGTATAGCTGTTCAGAACCAGACCAATCTGTAAAAGATTTCCTACAATTCCTACATCAAACTTGAAAATGTAATTTTATGCACTAAAATGAATGGGTTAATTTGTGGGCATACTTTTTCCTTAAAAACAAATTGAACGAACATCAGTATACAATATGTAATTCAAGAAAAAAAAAAAATTTAAAAAACTAAAACTTAAAAAAACTTTGCTAGACATTTGGTACAAAAACTTGATCAAAACAAATCAAATGCAAGCGTACAAGCAAGCAAGCAAGCAGATGAGTATCAAACGACAACAGAAGTACAGAACAAATTTTTTTTTTTTTTTTTTGCAAAGTTTTTGCTTTGAGTTTTTTTCTTTCTCAATTCTATTCAAAAAAATAAGGCAAATGAAAAAACTAATCCATACTGACCTGATCTCCCCCCGGTGTTAGTTATATTGTTATTAAATACACCACGTGATACCAATAGGCTGAAGGCACGCTCGTTTGCTGTCGTAACGCACGGTATTTCTCGCCAACCACCTCAACTTTACTCAGTCGCACAAAGTCAAGTCAAGATAAGGCCAACAAGATCAGCAGCAGCATAGCGCAGGATAAATTTTGTAGTATAGCAGAAGCGGTGCTACATCAGCAGTGGACAGTGGTTCAAAATTTTTACAAGCGAATCATCAAGTTAACTTTAGATAGATTGTATAACTTTACTATGTTGGTTTTTATGTTCTGTAAAAAATAAAATGGTTAATAGCAGTTTTTTTGATAACTGAAATGTTAACAACTTTTCTGTTAAATATTGTAACAGCTATGTTACTAACATTTTTTTGAGTTTTTCACTATACGGCAAATTCTTTCTACATAATCACTTTTTTTTCGGTTAGATACATTTTAAGCTATTAAAACATTACAAAATTTATAATAATTCTCGTAGTACAACTCTGTTAACAACAGCCCTTTAATTGGTCAATGCTCTGTTAAAAACATTTTTGTGAATTTTATAATAATTTCTTAATAATTTGAAACTTTCTGTTATAATGCTGCAATAAGTTCTTCTCTGACAATCATTTAATTCTCACAAGTTCTTATGAATTTTGCTCTCCTAGAATAATATGAAATATCTTTGCCAGGACCAGGATAATGCATTCATAAAAGTAATAAAAATATAATAGACGTAATTTTCTCGGAAGAACTTTCGAAAACAAATTACTCTAATGTGCATAATCCGCAATTTAAAAATACATTTGATAATTTAATAATATCGGATTGTTTTCATACTACCGTCCAATGCAAAGTTTAAAAAAAAAAAACCGAAAACGCCACAGCGCAGTTGGAATGTTGGCCAACGTGTATGGGGGTCCTTTGAACATAAACCAACTTCAGCAACTTAGAACCAAAAGACAACAACTGACTTGGCTTTGCAAATCGTCTGGGGAGGTGTGCGAAATCATATTTATTATTTGTACTTTTGACACACTGCACTGTGAAGTTAAATAAAAGAAAGAAGAAAAAAACAACGAATAAAAAGACGTAAGACAGAGTCTAAGTACTAAGAAGGGCTTGTGAGAGATAACGAAGAAACAGAAAAAAAATAATACTTAACTAAAAAAAAAAAGATCAACAATATCACCTCTGGGACCAATTGAGATTTTAAGATTGCCTTTTTATTGACTACATAAGCAAACAAACTAAAAAATGAACTCCAAATGTTGAACGAGAGCCACAGACAGACAGATAGTTAAAAAGTTACTTCAATAGTTAATTTTATATTATTTAGTAACATATGAAAGTGCTGTCTATTTTTTAAAACTTTAAAACCGGTTTTATCGATAATGTCGATGTGTACTACAGAAAAATCAATTTGGCCATCTTATGATGCCAAACGATCGTAGACAGAATTCAACTGAAAATTCTGACTGGCGTACTAACTGGAGAATACTTTATTGACAAGCACTCCGCAAAGCAGAGTCTGTCCAACGTTAGAAATCTTTGCGCTTAACTCTATAGCAGTGGCGTCAATTTGGTAGGACTAGGGAGTGCATTGGCCCCCACCCCTAAGGATCTGATACTAGTCATTATTCAATACATCAATTCAAGAAAATCATATAATAGTGATGGAATTATAATTTTCGACCACCCCTCCCCCACAAAGTTCTGGTGAAGTCCACTGATTAGAGATCCTTTTGTTGAAGAAACTGCTTTTCATTTTCTCTGCGAATGCCTTCCGTAAGCGCAACGAATTTTTATGGCTTTTGGCAGTTACTTTCTCGACTCTTTAAATAGGCTACATGCTAGTAATAGTACAAGATCTTAAATTCATTTTAAAATTTAGAAAAATGACTATATATGTAGTTCACTGAAATTAAATGGATGTATCTAAATCGAGAATATAATGAGCCCATCTGTGGCATATGTTATGGTGACACCTCATCGTCCGGAATTAATCTAACTTGAACCAAGATCCCTATGAGGAAGACAATTTCTGGTTTTGACTCCACAAGCTTTGTGATAATTTGGATCCGATCACTCCGAGCTCAAAATGAAATAATTTCATTTATTAATAAATAATTAGTTAAAATTAATAACTAAAGCCGTAAACACAATACCAGCGGTTGACGTACGACGGTTGTGACAGAATCGTATGGGAAAAGAGAGTAACAAATAAATAAGAGAGTAAACAATAAATTTTTGCTGAGAAAATCGTATGGGAGAAGAGAGTTCCGCGACAGTATTTACTCAACTCAGTTCTTCGTCTATTTTGTCCGTCCGTTCAGAGCTGCATCAAATTTCCCGTCAGAGTTGCAATCAAAAATAACCGCAAAAGTTTTTAACATCACTAAGTTCACCATCGGATAGACATTCAAAGACTTGTTGTCTATCTGGACAAGCATTTGTAGCGCAGACTTGGTTTCAAAATTGAAGTTTTATTTTTTTGCTTCAAACTTAGTGGGGTGCCTTTTACCTTCTATGCAGTTATTTTATTATTTTTTTCTTTTTCTGCTATTGCACTTACTGACTTTGGCCAGCGCATCTATGGGGGATTCTACTTGTAAGTCAGTTTGTCAATTGTTTTGGTTTTGGTTTTGCTTTTTTTTACACTTTATTTCGAGCTAATAAATACTAAGCTTATACCTTAAAACTGCTATTGTAGATGGTCTTATTCTTCTTTGGTTTTGTTTTGGTTTTTTTTTTTTTCTTTTTTTTTTGAAGTTCATGACTCTATTTCGCGTTGATTGCCACGTTGTTGTGGTTGTTGATGGTGCAATTTTTTGTTAGCTTGGGACTCCTATTGAGTTGATTGTTACGTTGAAAGAATTTCAAAGCGATAGGAAAAAAAAACAAGTTGGAAAATATTAAGTAACTTGAAGGTCAACAATTATTGAAACTTTTCATGGTTATCTATTAAATGCAATCGTATATTTTACTGTTATATTATTTGCTTTGCTTGATTCTTTGTGACCCTTTGATTTGATTGACATTCGATCTCTGCCGTGCAACTTGCCGTGCTGATTAAGCGAGAGGTTTTGGTATTAGATAATATTAATAGTTTTTTTGCAGAATTATAAATTTTAGCAGACAGTTTTGCATTTCTTTCAACTTAACTGCTCAATTATATATATGTATATAATTGCAGCAGAGCCGTTAATTATATATTTGTATACCTTTAGGTCAGATGCATAATAAATCCATTAAAAATCTTAACACTTAAAAATTTTGCCCCATAAATGTTGATTTCTCCAGCTGTTGTGCGAAAAAATAATAAATTCAATTATTTTGTTTTTGAAAATCATCATTTGACCTCATTGAATTTCAAAATACATATCATAATTTGAAATAATTTTCTTACATTATCATAGTTGTATTTTTTACAGCCAAATTGAAAGAAAACAACATAACATGAAATGAGCAAATTAGAAAATTAAGGCCAAATCGGCTGGTTGTGTGTTTGCTTGCTGTTATTAATAATCCACAATTAATTGGCAAATTTTTTTTGTGAAAGCAACAAAAAAATAACATATAATGGCTGATTTTTTTTCGCGTGAAAGAACTTTGTACTGAACTTATAAATTAAATGTAAGTTCACTTTAAATAAATAAATAATATTGCGTTAGTTCAATTAAGACAAGTTATTCAATTAAGGTCTATCTCCACAGCAATATGTGCTCTGCTGATAACCAAAGCTTCAATTGTTATTGGACCAGTTGCAGATATAGAATTCAGTCATGGTGGGAGGTCTGAAGGTCCATAAAAAAACAATCGCAAAAATTTTAGAATTTTAATACTCTTTCCCCAGATGTCCACTTTTAGTCGATTTGGCTGCCCACCTCCTCCTCTTGTTTTTAATTTTTATTTGTTTCTAACGAACCAAACGTTATGTGTACACATGCCAAAAACCATTTTTAAACAATAAATTTTACAAAATTAACATTTAAATTATATAAGTAAATATTTGCATTCAAATCTAATTTACATATTTGTCTTTTATTTCAATTTAAAGTTTTATTACTCTTCAAAAGAATCACCCTTTACTTGCGATTAAAATTACAGCAATATTAAAAAATGTAAAAGCAAAAAAATTTCTTTCTCTCTCATTCTACATAACTTTAGGGCAATTCCATTAGTAAAGTTGTTTCTTTTTGCTTTTTTGCGTCGTTACGACTCAAGTGTTGCCATAGTAGTGTTGTTGGTTTTTTCACTATACATATTCGTAATTTACTAGAAAAAAATCAATTAGCCTTCAGGGCAACAAAAGTATTGATTTTAATATATATGTAATTTGTAAGAAAAAAAAACGTCATACTTAAGCTTTTAAGAATTTGGATCATTCTGGCAGCCTTCACTGAAAACAAAATTTAAATAATATCTATTTAACTAAAGTAGATGAAGAAATGGCCAATTATAGGCATGGATTAACATTAAATGACTTCTTTGTGATTTTTTATGTTAAGCTTAATTTAAAATGCTAATGAGCTTTATTTAAAATGCTAATGTCGTATTATCGAACATTAAGTTCTATTAAACAAAACCTTGTTTGTATCAATACTTCTTTGATTTGTATTTTATCACTTAACCATTCCTCAATAAGTCACCATAGACGTGAGCCTCGAAAATTGCCTACCTGTGCTACAGGAGTACGGGAAGATGCCAGCGTTACAACTTTTTTTATATTGCTTTAAAATTTGAACGCGTTTTCCTAAAACTTTCATTTGCAGGTAAACGGCCATACCGACATGAATATGATATGAATTAAACATATATATCAGTTCAACAATTTAGAAATTTGCTTATAAAGAAAGTGCCACGCCCATTCGATGAAATGTAGCCAGTTTTCATACAGAACATGTCCAAATAATCTATAACTCCCTCAGTATGGCACTTTGAATATATTATTGTGTGAGCGGTAGGCAGGCCCGTATTTACCTTAGAGGCACACTAGGCCAGTGCCTAGGGCGGCAAGATATTAGGGGCGGCAAATATTGGGAATTTTTTTTAATTTTTTTAAGTGGTAATGCAAAAAAAAAAAAGTTATATTAGAAAATGTATTTTCCATATTCACCAGTGAAGAAGGGCGGCAATTTGTGAGCGGCCTAAGGGCGGCAAATTTCTAAATACGGGCCTGGCGGTAGGCGTGTTTGAAAACCGATTGACCCAATCTCAATACAACGATATAGAATTGAAAATATTCTTGCTGGGTTCTCCTGTATTCACGGTTTCCATAGAAAGATAGATAAACACACAGACAGATAGGCAGATAGATGGATAGACGGGTAGACAAACGGGATTATATGATAACCACTAGCTATTGTAATGAAATTGTATATTTAAGTTATTCTTGTCAGTGTGATGTACAGTGGAACCTCTTTAAGTCGAACCTCGATAAATCGAAAACCTACCAAACTCGAGAAAATGTTATGTTCCCTTCCCCAAAACCTCGATTGCTCGAAATCTGACTCCTCTATAAGTCGAAATAATTAGTGAGTCCCTACAAGTAAATTCAGTATATATTTTCCCTCTACAACTCGAAAAAATAAATTTGAAATCTGCATCTCGAACATAGCAATGTTTGATTTTACAACCTTTACAACTCGATTATTTGAAACGAGTTACCTCTATAGCCCGAAGAAAAAAAAAATACCGACTTTAAAAATATGCCGACCATGTACATCATTAGTTGGAATATATCTTAACCTCTACACGTCGAACATTTTCTGACAAAATCTGCTTAGATCGAAGTCCTCTATAAGTCGAAAACTCTATAACTCGAATTTATTGGCGTCTCCCTTCAATTTCGACTTACAGAGGTTCTACTGTGAAAGTACAAACTTTCATGCAAAATCAATTATGGTTCCATAGACCCACCTTTTAGATTTAAAAGTATTAAATTAACATTACTCGTTCAAATCTGAAAACCGCATTCTTCGCCCAAAATAACTATTTTCGTTCAAAGTTACAGTATTTATTGGAAATTTTAAAACGGTGTGAAAGGTAGGTAGAATTTTGTAGTATGGAGATTTTTTTGTTACAAAATCGATGTGTTTTCATCTACTCTACCACATTGGTCATAAAATTTTTTATACTTGTGGCTTACTTTGTGAATTATTCAGCGAAAATTTTTTTGTGAGCATCTAACAACCAAGCCCATTATGAAGCTTTAAAAAACTGAAACTCTCTTTTTCTAAATATTCTTTATAGATATGGCATTTCCCCAACTTTGGTCAAAATTGATTCTGAAATTTATATATGCTGTTTGTAGGGTATAAAAATGTTGGGCTTTAAAAAAAAAAACTTTTGATCGGAGAAGGTAGAAAAATATTACCAACTGAGTGTTTTGGAACTTTTTTTGAAAAAAAATCTTGCTATAACAACGATGGCTGAAGTTCAAGATGCAATTTGCAAAGAGTTGATGTACTTCTCTTCAAGGAAGCAATTTTTGTAACATTGTTATTACAGGGTCCTCGATTAGTTAACTGAATTCCAAACATGATTTAATTATTTATGTATTTCTAGCACATATTTCCTTAACCTTTTAAGAGACCAAAATATCTAATGTTCAATCCAACTGAAGCTGAGATTTATTTAATCTATTAACCCAAACCAAAGAAAACCATTTGCAAAAAATTCTTCTTCCAGCATATGCTTTTAAATCTCTTCAAAGAATTTTTATGCCTAATTGAATGTCAGTAAAACAAATATTTTCTCAGGCAACAGTAATTAAAAAATATTTTTAAAACAAGCGGCGGCGTACAAAATGAAGCACTTGACAACCATTAAATGTAAATATAATTAAAATTCCAAAGACTTGAACACGTTAAGACAAACACTGTATTTAAATTGCGACGTGTATACACCCACTTTTGGCCCATAAAGAAATAATAAAAAAAAATACAGAAATATAAAGATGAAAAGACAATAAAACCAAAGGCAAAGCAAAACAACTAAAAAACCGCCAAAGCAGCAAAAAATCCAAAAAAATATGATTTATAACCATTATAATCATAGTACGCGTAAAAATGTAGAATTTCTCAGCTTTGCGCAGCGCATGATTTTGTGTAGTTGGAAGTGAATTTCTCACCTTGACCAGTAAACAAAATATATGAAGATTTATAAAATAAACATGTTTCATATACATACATATGCTAATAAACACGAGCCACATACTATAGTACTAACGGTTTCAATGAAAAAACATTTAGCAAATTGAGAAGAAAAGAGCTATTGTAATAAAATTTGCTAATTTTGATTCCGTACTCGTTGCGTTTTTTTTTTATTGAACATTTTTATTGTTTTTTTTATAGAAGCTTATAAAAAATGCAGTACTTTTAAAAATATAACTTTTGCACGTTACAATCGTATATTGATATGGATTAAGATTTTAAAGTTATATTTCATATGCAAATAGCAAAGATGCAAACCATCTGACTTAACAGCACATTAACAGTGGAATGTTAGCACTGCACCAAAAGAGATTTGAAGAGAAACAAAATAGAGTTCCAAATTAATCAGGGTTCTCGAATTAGTCTAGTTGGATTCATAAAATATTGGAACATAAGACAATGTATGTATGTGTCTTGGTCTACGAAATGAGACTTTTTGTTCAAAAAAATCGATTTTGACTTTTTGGTTGATTATGTTAGAAAACATTACGTAATTTTTATTAAAATAAACCGAATATTTCTAGCTTTATATAACTTCATTTCAAAAAAGAGCACACTTGAAAAAACATATAAAAAATCAGTTGACTTTAACAGCTGTTTACTCGAAAGCATATTTGCTGACAATAAGTCCCATTTCGTAGACCAAAGCATACATATAAATTTGTCTTGTAGGACTGCTGATTTTTTTATTGTGAACACCCAATATGACCATCTGGTCATTGGACACTTCATTTTGACTGCGAACATACTAAACTACTTGGGACATATATAAACGCCTTATTTGGTTCGTGCACAGTCAATAGATAGTGGTCAGTGATCAGTGCCCAGTTGACTATGTTATATTTTCATCAAATAAAATAACATATTTTGGCAGGCAAATTCATGTATTGAAAGGAGTAAATTGCACCAAACTGGTATATCATTTTAAACATATTCATTTCATATTCTGGACATTCGTTTTGATTGCGAACGTGCTAAACCAGTTGGAATATATATAAAAAATGAATAACCTACAGCGCATTTTATTTGGTTCAAGCACCGTCAATAGCTAGTGGTCAGTGGCCAGTTGACTAGACTGTATTTTCATCAAAAAAAAAAAACACCGATTTTATCTGTCAAATTTGTATATTCAAAGGAGTAAATTGCACCAATCGTTTTAAATTTTTTTTCATATTCTATTGAATCCAACTTTAAAATTTCTTTAAGCCAGATTTACTTGGAAATACTGTACATTCAATTTTTTTCTTCTTCACAAAATCCCTTTCGGCGTCGTGTTAACATTTCTCTGTTAATGCTCTGTTCGGTAAAATGGTTTGCATCTTTGCTAATTAAATATTGAATTAAATTTTAGCTTTTTAATGAAATTATCCTCAATATAGCATGCATAATGCTGTTAATTAGCAGTGTACAAAGTCTTTATTTTTTTCTTTAACTGTTGTTTGTTTCATAACGTATGTGCAGCTGGTAATTCTGCTTCTATCAAAATGTTGGCAACTCTAGCCATTATATTGCCCTCTTCATACGTAATCTATCGTATAAATGCGTTAATTCAGTTCAGAATATTCATCTTTTATTTCCTATATATTTAATTACAAAACAAATTAACATATTTATATATGTATTTTATTAATACTCAAATATATCAGATCTGTTGTTAATCATATTCACACAAAATTTTTTTTATGTTTTCAGTTTCTAATTTTTCTATCTTGAATGTATAAAATTAACCTTTGTTTAATCGTTAAAACATTAGCTTGCGATTTATATCTGATTTATTTGATTGATGTATTTCCTTTAATATTCGTTTGGTTGAAGTTTTCATGTAATTAAGTTTTTATGTTTGTTTTTTTTTTAATTTTTGTTTTAAATATAATTAAAATAAATTATATATTTAATCAAGTATACAGACATGGTTCATCAGTTATCGATTAAATTAAACAAGTAGCTAATAGAAAATTTATAATTTCAATTTATACGTTAACTTTTTTATCTTAGTCTTAAAAGAAATCAAAAAAAATATTTTGTGCTATATCGAACAGAAACCTATTAAAATGTTTATGTATGTAAAGCCCTAATCAAGGCGATATATAAAAAATTATAAATTATACTAATATGGGCATTCATTTCCATGAGTAAAACCCTCGTATACTGTGTTTCTCAGAATATCAGATAAATTTACGAGGCAATTTCTGTGTATGCTGTAGCAAAAACCCTACTAAACCGAAATATTTTTGAATACAGTTTTATTCTGAGCGAAACAGCTCTTCTTTTGAAAATCGTAGATAATAGAGTTAAAATAGAGAAAAGGCAACTTCTTAAATTCCAGACCGACTAATCATCATGACTTAATTTCCAAGAACCATAACTTAGCGTTATTATTATGTATTTCTAGTGATATCATTTAGTTGAATATTACAAAAACCATACTTTTAAATCATTCTTAAAGACATTATGCAATATCTAAAATGTAGAACGAATAAAAAAATAATAATTAGACACAGCTGTGGAAACTAAAAAAAAAAAAAACTTTGTTGAAAACAAGCAGCGTAACTATTGTTAAGTCAACTGAACAATTATGTTTACCACCTACAAAGTATTGTCTTTTTTATTTAAAGTTATGATTAAGATAAAAAACACAACAAAAAAATATATATGTATATATATACGCGCATAAGAAAACAAATAGTTATGACGCAAAGTAGCGCTTATTAACTTGAAAATAAAAAAACAAACAACAACAACAGATATCTACTTACGTTGATAACAAATAATAAAAAAACAACAACGATATTAAGACAAAAATATTCTATAAAATACACAAAGCTACTCGTATGAGTTGCACATGTTCAAATTTTGGCATTAATTACGTACATATGTCTAAGCGTATTAGAACACTTGAGTTTACTCTTTCATTACTAATAGATTTTTAATTGAAACTTTTATGCTTTCAATAAAAAAATGGTAACACAAATTTTTGTAGTGCCTTCATTTCGATATTTACCTACCATTAATAATATTTTAGCTTAGAATTTAGTTCCGGATATTTGCTTTCGCCTTAGTCATTAACTGAATTTAATGCATTGACAGCTATGAATTTATTACTTTGATTGTAATTTAAGTCAATGAGTTTTTGGTATATTATAAGATACTGGAATGAAAGCTTAAATAATATATAATTAATGTTTCATTATATATATTTTGTTATGCACATAAAATAAATAATAGTCTCCTACACAAATATTATCTAAGGAGCAAATCTTTTGATTTCTTGATTTCAATTAAGAAACCGATACTAATCACAGAGGCCCAACTCACCATCATGCGGTACATAGCCAATTCGATGTCGAACTGATTGATTAAAGCAATTAGTTGGCGTGCTGAAAGCAATTTTAAATGCTACAAAAATGCTGTATCAAATAAAACTTAAAGTACTTACAATGCTAAAGAATACTTTTGCGTAATACTAGCCTTACTTCTATTATTTTTCTTCAGCTTCTAATAGAAAAAAACTAATTTTTCTATTTCTATATAGTAAATTATTATTCCTATTATTGTTATTTAATTCGCTTATGTACTTTGTATTCAAATTAATTTGCAAGTGATTTATTATGTGTATTTCATACTTTGTGAGGGCTATAACTAAATGCTTAGTAAATGCATATAAATAAATATATCCTCTTACTAAGGGGTATATGTGTTAGTAATTGTTCCTTTTATGTGTAAAATGGCTTCATCGCAGGATTGCCAAGTGGCCGATTTTAACCCGACCAAGCCCAGAATCGTATGTTAAAGCCCGGTAGGATTGAAAAGTTTTTGAAAAACCAAGAATTGGATTGATTTTTGTAACATATACTTAATTTTTTGTTTAAGATCATCATTTCCAACAAAAAAATTTAATTTTCTAATATTGACGACCAAAAAAAAAGGTCATCATGTAATTCCGAGACAAAAGTTATATTTTAAACGATTATATTAATTAATTATTTAATAATATTGTTGATCCAAAAAAATATGTCATCTACTATTTCCCAAAAAAAATTTAACTTTTTCCCACAAAAAACTTTTTTTTAAGGAAAAATAATTCAAAAAAAATTTTTTTTTAAGGAAAAATAATTCTATTTCGGCAAGGGAATTCATTCTATTCAACTCGGCAACCTTTATTCAGCAATTTGATTAAAATCGAAGAAATTCTGTAGCCTTTAAAGCGGCGTGGCACTGCTGAAAATTATAATTTCAATGTTTTATATCTCGGTAGCTATAGATGATGTTTTTACAACTTTTTTCCCTGTAGTTGAAAATATCATTGAAACTACGAAGCTGACAAAAAAATATGTGAAAAGCTAATAATTAATAAGGTTGGTTTAGAATTGGATTTGTTTATTGCAAGGCTTTATAAAGGAGCGTATGTCTTCCTCAAAGACATATAGTTCATCATATACATACATAACTAAATTAACATACTGTTTAAGTTCAAAGCATAACTTTTGGTTACTAATAGGTTAGGTTTATTCAGAGATAACGTAATCTAATAACTTGTCCAATGAATGAACCCATTATATAACCTATTTGTATAATCCTTCAACCTTATTAAACTATTTCGATAGTTTTATAAATATCAAAACAGATATAACATTTTTTCAAAATTTTTTTAAATTCCATGTACCAGTGAAGGATCTAGTAACCTTGGGAACTCACCAAACAAAAAGTTGATATAATGTCCCTAAAATACCTAAATGTGGTACACCTACTTATTAGTTTCAAACCATTTATTCACCAGCCAATACAAATGTCCTGTATAGCCTACCCAATAAATTTCGTAAAAATATTTTGTATAACACTCGATTAGATTTTTGGGTAATGCCACGCCCTCGACCTCCAAGAGTTTTCACAAAATAAAGGTGTCCGAAAATACACGCAAAGTGTGATTTCGCGTCATTTGTGCGGTTAAGTGTTGCTGTTGAAGAAAAAAGACAGCGTGACAACTGACAGTTCGGTGTTATTTTAATAATAGTGAAAGTTTGGTAGCTATACTTTACAATTCTCGTACAAAGTATGGTCAAAATATTGATTTAATTTCATCAACTGTAAAGAGACTATATAATTACACAACTTAAGGAGACTGGATCAATTAGTGATCTTTGTAATTCTGGCCATTCTTTAACAAGCCTTTTAACACAAAACATCGAGTATTGCTGAGAGTCCAGGAATATCAAATCAGCACCGTGATCAGGAATTGGATATTTCGAGAAGCAGACTACAGCATATTTATACGAAAACCTTTTGTGAAAGCATCTCCATGCCTGCAAAGTTTGATTGTCTGAAGAATTGAAGCCAACTAGCCACGTAAAGCGAAGAAAGTTCGTTGAATGGATTATGGAACAACAATTGGATCCTGATATTTCGAACAAAATTATATTCAGCGATGAGGCTCATTTTCATCTTGATGCCTTTGTTGGTCGTCATAATTTTTGCATTTAAAGCTCAGAAAAATTAGTGTTGAGAACGAATGCATCGACAATGTGTCCCGCTGTTTGATGCGAAGTTTAGAACAGCCTTTATTTTTCATCTCGTCAATAAGAGGCATATGTGTAAGCAATACGCTAAAATGTTTTTTCCATAGTAACTTAAGTGAACCTTTTAGACTGCAAGGAGCAAGAAGATGTGGACGGTTTGTTTCATTTAACCTAGATTCCAAACCAATGTGTCAGAGAGTATGGCTCAAATCCAAAAATATATTGGGTCCCAAAACTGAAAAATATAAAATCGTATTGATTTTTGGACACCATATTGGTTTATTAAATATATCGTTGCTTCTGATTAGTGCTCAGTGTACATTCTGGTCATCAATTTCAGAGATATTCTGCACATTTTTGAAATGTGCAACTAAAATTCATTCAAATGACTTCAGTCAGCCAGGAGTCTTTCGCTGCTTTGTTATCTTTTCAATTGTTTTCATTGCGTTGAGATATAACATTTAAAGAAAAAACAGAAAAAAACAATATACAGCAATATCAAACCAAAGTTTAACTACAAAAAAAGCAAAATATATGAAAACTTCCAAATCGTTGCAAAACATTTGCAACAAACAAATTACAAACAAATACTCTCGTTAACTACGAAAAAATAAAAGCAAAAAGAAAAAAAAACAAAACTGAAAGCGAAAATTTATCGATTCGACACTTGAGATAATTTATTTTTTGCTGCTGCTTGACAATTATTGCGCGCATTCATTCACCATATTTGTACAATAGATGGCGCTGTCTGCGCTGAAAAAAAATTTCATTCAAAACAGGCAACAGGCAACAAGACAAAAAAAATAATCGATCTATCGAGTTATAATTTGCAAAATCTGTTGTGGGTGCAGAGCAATAATGTGGGGGCTTAAATAGCTGCAGTTATGTAATTTTTTCTTGTATTTATTTTGCCAATTCTATTTTTTTCTCTATTTATATTTTGACTTTTAGCGAAAATGCTCTGTACTACATAGATAAATTTTAGTTTTTATTATAAATGTATGTAAATGTTTACTTTACATTAAAGCGCTTTTTAAGGTGTTTTTCTTTTTTTTTTTGTATAATTTTAAAATTGGCGAATAATTTTTTTTTTTATGTGTACCATTTTATTTGCTGTAAAGTGATTTTTAACTTTGCACTTTTAGCACGTTTGTTTGCTGTTTTTTTACGCGTTTATCTATTAAATCGCCTATTAAAATGCAAAACATGATTGTACAATATCTTGAATTTTATTACATTTTTGCACGTATGCAAGTGTATGAATGTCTACTGTTAAGGGTTACCAACTATGCTTGTATGAAAAAAAAAGTGTAACATGCACAGGCATCGATTACTTCATAGCTTTCATTCTAAATTTGAAGCTTTTTAAAAATATAATATAAAAATTAAAAGATAATGAGGCCGGTTCTGATTGCGATTTGGTTCGGAAGTGTAATTGAAGTCCGAAGTTGAATGTCAAGAACTCTTCTTAATCTAATGGTAAGAATTTGCTGAGAAATTTTTTTAACCTCGAACAGGAGTTCGATAATATGACGTACCTAACTTTTTTATATGATTCTGAAAGGCGCCTGTGAACTAAACATACTAGGAAATGCGAAAAAATATAAAAAGTAAAAAAATAAGAAAAAAGTAGTAGTAGCCGCTCTTTAAAGAGCATTGTTGATAACTCTGTATACTAGAAAACTATTTAAAAAAATTATATTTTTATGAACATTCACTTGAATATATTTTTAGACAGAATGTTGTTGATGCGTTCTGTGTGATAATAAAATTAACATTTGCCGACTTTAAGTATTAAAAATTATTAATAGCTATGAAAAAAATTTAATTTGCCACAAAGTTTTAATTTTGATTTAGTTGCACAATTTTATATATTTTTTTTTATAAAAAAAATATATGTACATAGGTATCAAAAGTGATCGCAGTACTTGCGTATATACATATGGGCATTTCCACAGGTCCAACGGGACCGTCGAACACATTTAAAGTCAAAAAAAAAATCAAAATAAAACGTATTTTTATTTTGAAAATAGGCTTCACTTATAGCTCCTAATTAGCTCAATAATTGGAGTTAAGGTAGATTTTTGGCAATTTTTCGTTTTCAGGATAACTGCAAAAAGCCAAAGCCTTCGCACGGGGCAAAAACATTATTTTTCGTGGAAATGCCTATATGCATTAAAGTTATGGAAACATTAAATGAAAAATAATTATTAAATTTTACAAAATCCTCGAATCATTGAAACTATTTAAAAGATATATATATCTAATATGCTTCTTATATTAAATTTTTACATGAGATAAATTCCTAACTGATTTTTTTATTTATTTCTTTCCAGGTATGTAAACAACACACTTTCTCTTATCATTTATCAGTAAGTTATACAAATGATTGAAATATTTATTTTATTGAGTGTTTATAGGCAGAAATAAAATGAGTATAGTTCTAGTCCTCCCTACGTTTTTCGTATGCTGATTAAGGATTAGCCTACAGCTAATCCGCTCTTATGGCTTCAACTGACTCAAAGCGCCATCCCTCTCGTTGTGATCATTTCATAACATACCATAACAGCTGAATACGGTGCTTGATCGTTAACATTCGTTAAATTTTTTGACTAAAAACTCTTGTCATCGTTCTACAAATCTGACTATTTTCAGTGGACATTCTCACATGACGCCTAAATAAAATTCCTTATCTGCACTTTATACTACTGGTAGCAATTCCGAGTATAACACACTGCGGCAATCGAAGAAAATTCCATACTTTACTTTACACAGAATGTATATCCTTTCATCACTACCAATATTATAAAAATATTTAAAAAAGTTTACGTCTAAAGTTTTAAAGAAAAAAAATAACGTCTTAATATGAGTGCATCAACAATGACCTCTTATTATATTTACTACATACATAAGTCTGACTCATACGCAATTAACAAATGATTCTCATTCTCAAAGTAATTTCAATATAATTTGTATCAATTAATTGACATGAAAAGGCAGCTGCATACAGAAATAACATCATTTAAATGCGAGTAGGAGAGATTGGGGCGAGTTGAGCTTTTAACACAGTATGCGCATACCAACTTTAACGAATTAATTTAATGGTTAAAAACGCCAAATAAATTAAGAGTATGGCAAATATTCCACAAAAATTACTTCAAATTCTAGCGAAAACAATAATACCTCCAAAAAGACCTCGTCAAATTCATTTTTAAATAAAGTTTAAAATCCTTCATTTCAAAAATTTTGCATATGAATGTGTAAGAGTAATGAACAAGTTAAAACCAAAAATTGTCTAATTTTCTTTTAAGTATTACAACTTTTTTGCTCCACTCTATAGTACTAACATATTTCTTTCTCAGAAAAAATACAATACCATAGTTATCACACAAATCACTGTTGATTTGAAAGCATATCACCCTTAGAAGACGTCCATTAATTACGTCAGCTAAAATAGCGGGGGAGGGGGTCTAGCAAAGGGGGGACCTTTTAGCCGCTAAGTGAGCATTTATAGGCCTGATATGCTTACATTTTTTCATAGATTTGTTGAGAAAACTTGCAAGACGAGTGTAAGGGGACGTCCATTAATTAAGTGAGTTAAAATAGGGAAGGGATTCCGGCAAAATACCACCAAATCTCACCAAGGGAGGGGAGGGGAGGTGGTCATGTAAAACCTCAAGTCAACTTTTTAATGCACAGAATTTACGATAGGGGGGGAGGGGTCCCGACAGATCTCACCAAAGGGAGAGGGGGTTCGAATTTTCAAAAAAAAACATCTCACGTAATTAATGGACGTCCCCTTACTAGAAGCCACTTTTTTTTAAAAAAATTATAACTGCAAAAAATTATATCTGCCCAACTCTCCCACAAGTTACTTAACTGCTAAAAATTAATTTTTCACTACAATAAAAGTATGGCATATGTATGATTCTCATCATTACGTACACAGTATACATATATGAGATTTTTTTCTTATTGACAGTGATTTTGTTTTTTATTGCGCTATAATTAGTTAACCACAAGTTGAATTTAAATTGACGACTTATTCTCTTGTTCGACATGCAACAATCAAACAATTGCATTTAATTGAAATTAATAAGAAAGTTCAAGGTTTGTTAAGTTTTTTTTTTGTTTTCATTGTACTTGGTAAATTAATGCAATTTAGTAATTTATATGCAATTATTCTTAAGAAAAAAATATTATTAATCATATGATTAAGCTGATCGATGAGTTGTACTTTTTTAGACAATGTTTTAAATGCATACTTTTAAATCATTTTTATAACAACATATGATTTGTATTTAGATCGAATTGTAAACTTAATTTCAGTATTACCATATTTTGTAAGCAAGCTAATCAAATCCATCAACAACCTACATGCCAAAAATAGCTACGAAATTGCGCCATATGCAAGACGCTGCCATATTGTCGAGCACAAAACAACATCATACCAAAAATGTCAATAGCCAATTTACAAGACATACTATATGTATTTGCGAGTATAGAGGAGGGGGAAAAAATATTTACCACTAAATCCAATTTCATGCCCACCCAGCAAATAAAATTTTTTAGTGACAATTAATTGTCATCGTCGTTTACAAAAATAATTTGTCAATTTTCTACAATGCGGCCCACATTGTGTGCTGTAAAAAATGAAAAAAAAAAAAAATATTGCTTTCCTCTTCAAATTACAAGCGATACCGTTCGGTGGTGAAACAAACTTAATTTCAGATAAATAAAAAAAAAAATTTTCAGAAGAGCTGTAATAATACTTAAACTTGTTTCTTTTCCTACAACTGCGATATTTGTTCAATTGGAGTGATAAACTAAAACGCCTACAAGCTGTTGTTTTCATTCAGTATGGGCATTTATATGGTATTGGTTTTTTACATTGCAAATACGTAACGTTTTTTTAATTTTTTTCTTCGATATTTGATTGTTTCTTATATATACGATACTAAGGCTTATCGAAAAATAAGCCTGAAATTCTGAGATTTTAAGTAATTTTCTAGAATATTCTTGGAATGCAAAATCTGAAAATGGCCAACCTTTTTTTTGCTTAAAACAATGCGTTGTCGAGAAATAATGATTTTAGTGAATCACGTTACTAACTTGAAATTAGTTAAGTAATCTGTATTATGATCAGAACCGTATCAGATATTCATTTATTCGGCCATCTGATCAGTTCCTAATGAACAGTGACAATATTCCTTGAGTCGATCAGCTCGGTATTAGAATATAATACTAAAACCTTACCATGGTGCCGGTACGTTGTTTGAATCAGAATCGTATCCGATGTCCTGAACTTAATCGTAATACCAAATTTACTTTTTTTTTCAGATCCAGTCTGTATATAATATTCCTATATTTTGAATAATTTGGCAACATCCTTGACTATTTTAATACGCTTCTCTTTAAAGATGTTTTCAAATAGTTCATTGCATTTTGATTTAGAGCTCCAAAAATATTCCATTGTATAAATATAACAACTTTCTTGGCTTACATTTTTCATTATTTTTATTCACTGCTATGAAGGAACTTTTTTTCTGGACCTATACTGACGTCATCACTTTGTTAACAAAAAAAAATCCAAGTGAAGAGCCTTAACCTTGAGATTTTTTACGTTGAAATGATAAAATTAAAGTCTGTTTTCTTCAATTTTCTCCAATTTTCTTCGTTCAAGAAAATCTTCAAGAAAATCGTTCAATTCCCGGCCTTCAGCTATGAAAGTTTGGACGAGTTAATGCCGGGCTTTTTCAGATCAATTCCGGTCACTTGGTAACCCTGGGGTATGACCTCCAGCCCTCTGGTTCCAATCAGGTTAGGTAGAGTAAGATTGTCTAGGAGTCCCAACATGGGAACAGAGGACATTTTTTTCATAAAACTTTTTTAGAGAGGGGTGGGGGACTTGGCCGCGGGTTCGCAAAATCTGAAAACGGCTATGCTTTGAAGTACCTTCAGCTCAGCTGGACTGTCAGCGTAGACACCTGTGAATATCCATCACTATTTCTTGCAAGCGATCCTGCACATACTGTCACAAATTATGTAGAAGACCGTTAGAAAGACTATTGCCATTAGGGTGATTCAAATTTTTTTTTTTATTTCAAGCAGGTTTAATAGTAGCAGGTACACGAAAGAAGAATTCTGAGAGCATACAATTTTCTCGTTGAAAAAAAATCTTACAGAAACTAGACCTACCCTATCGGAAAGAGCATAAAATTTTCTACAAATAACTTGCAAGGAGAGCTCGATGAGCCACCAGTAAATATTAATATTATGAGCTCAAATTGCACCAGAATTCTTCTTTCGTGTACCTGCTACTATTAAACCTGTTTGAAATAAAAATAAAAAAATTTTAATCACCCTAATTATCATACTTTTCATTACTTCATTTTTATTAATTTTTTTTATTTTTATTTTATTATTTTGTTTTAAACGCAATATCATATTTGTTTAACTATAGTTATCCAAAATGTGGGCATATCTGAACAAGTCATCATTAAATTCAAACTTTGTGATGATCAGCTGTGTCTTATAAACTTTCATTCAATAATTCAATTTTTTTTTTTTCTTTTTTTATTCAATGCCTGTCAGCAGTTTTTTGAATTTTCTCTTCATTTTATTGAGTTGACAGTTGTCTTAGCGTGTCTCAAGTACTTGTATGTCTGATTCATGCAATATATCATATAGAATCATCATCATCATGTGAGTTTGGAATTTGGATTCTTTTGTCGATTTTTTTCATTTCTGAGTTCTTTCAAGTAGATTTAATATAGCGGTCAGCATATTTGTCATCAGAATTGAAAAAAAAAAATTAAGACATTATTTTTTTCAAATTTATTTTCATTAATGCATATTGTTGTGAAATGTTATTATTATTGTTTGTTCTAATAAGTCATATACTACTTAAGTTTTTAACTGTTTCATCAATTAACTACCACGTTTTGTTTGTTGTTATTTGCGCTTATAGTTTTTGCAATTAACCTAGTTTTTCTTTTGGGTTAGACTAATTTGGTAGCGGTTTTTGCCTAATTTGTAAAGTAAATTTTTATATTAAGCATTAAATTGCTAATTTTGTGCTTTTAAGTATTACTAGAAATCGATAGCGTTATGCGTTTTTTAATATTTTTTTCTAGTAAAATAAAAAAAAAAGATTAACCTCAATTTTTCTTTAGACTCCCTTGCAATTCATGGCATAATGTTTTGGTGTTAATAACAACTTAAATATTAAAGTACTTAACTTTACATACAATTCTTGCATACTAATAAGTGATAATTTCCATATGTTTAACAACTGATTGAAATTCTATGTCAATCAACATTCAGTTAAGCTGTCAGTTTGTCTGTCAGTACAATGAACACGATCTACATGTCGTTCGTCGTACTCCTGCAATTTTTTGATATTCAAATTCGAGTTAAACTGGCGTGTATATATTCATACAGTCGAAACTTCATATAGGGTGTAAGACATTTAAGAAACTTTGCTTTAAGAGCAGAAATTTTTCAAAAATTAAAAATAATATTATTTAAATCACTTTTACAGAAGCGAATACGATGAGCCAAATTTTCGCCCATTTATTCAACATATCAAGCCTAATTTCACAAACTTGATGTTCAACCAAAGTCCTTAAGTCAAAACTTCTTCGAAGCCAGTCGATATCTACATTTGTTGAGGTTATTAAGCCTCAGAATTTTTCGCGCAATAAATCGACTCTGCTGTATGGCATGCAGCGCGGTCTTGTTGAAACCAACATTTTCTAATTAAGGTCATACAAAGTTCATTATCATCGATCTGTACCGCTCACCATTCACCAACTTCTTCCTCATTTTCGAAAAAAAATAAGGACTGATGATTGTACTGTGCCATAAACGTCACCAAGCAGTTAATTTTATAGAATATAAAGAACCTTTGTGCATAACTTGTAGATTGGTTTGAGACCAGTAATGAAAATTTTACTTATATAATGATCCAGAGAAATAGGAATACGTTTCTTTCAAGATGATTTTCCTGGAAAAATTTTAAGTTGCTCTAAGACAAACCCACAGTGTCTCCGATGAGCCGAATGCTTCAATTGTTGAGCTATAACACGACTAGAAAAAATAAGTGAGTTGATTATCTAATGGAACTCAGTCATTTTGTTGCTCTAGCTATATTACTAAAAAAGGTATTAGATAATTTTTGTATGTAAGTACAGTAATCCCTCAATCTGCGCGGTAGTAACGTTCTAAAAAATAGCCCGCAAACCGAAGCCGAGCAGTCAGAAACCACGCATTTCGAGGGATTACTGTACTACTCTAAAAGAACTTTGTTAAACACCATGTTATTCCTATGAAGTTCAAGACAGACCCCACCACCTATATAATTTGTTTATTACAATGAACAAGAGAATTTAATTTTTCCAAATAACTGTTCGGATCCGGAGCACACTGTATAGACTTTCAAACTCATCGCTGAAAGTGTGATACATCATGTACATACATCAAATGTCAAAATTGATTATCAATTTGAAGGATGTGGAAGGATCAGAGGATAATGATATGCATTCTATTTCGAGACGAATTGGAGATATATTAAGTGGCGTCGCTAATTCAATAAATACAAAGGGTCACAAATCTATTAAAATTTAAATTAATTTTTACCAAGCTTTCATTCCGCACACATTATCACTTTTTTTTTGTCGATCAGCTGATTTATGTTGACGTAAAATGTCCTTTCAAAGATAACACACGCCGAGAAAAATAAAAAAAGTCCAAAACCACAGACCAGACCTATCATATCCGAAGGACTTTGATGCGTTGAATCCGAATCCAAGCTCAGAATTTCTCCTATATGTCAGGTTTTCGAGATATTCTAACGCAAAAGTGAAGAAACACGGTTTTCGGCTATATTTGAGGTTATTTTACATCGCGAATAAAATTAAGTATTTTTCCAAAACTGGTTACGGCATCTAAAATAATTGCTTTTACCCCTCAAAACCCATTTTAAATTTTGTCGATATCTCTTTTAATCGCCGAAATATCATAAATTTAAATTTTCTATGCATCCTGCCATACTAGAGTTTATGTAGATCTGTATGTAGGCCTATGTAATAAATTTCAAGTTACGATATTTTAGAGAGAGAAAAAAGTTATCGATATAATCTAAAAAACAATTTTAAACGGTAAAAGTAATACTTTCAGATGCTGCAACCAGTTTTGGAAAAGAAATTTTATTCGCGCTGTAAAATAACCTCAAATATGGCCAAAAACCATGTTTTTATGCTTCTTGGTTGGAATATCTCGAAAACCTGACGCATAGGAGCTCTGATTCGGATTCAGCCCATCAAAGTGCTTCGGGAATGATAGATCTGGTCTCTGGTTTAAAAATTTGTCGGCCTGTGTAATCGAACAGTCCTGACAATTCATTCTTATTAGTACTCAATTTCGAGCAAAAATTAATGGATTTAAATTAAATAATCATATGAGATAATTTGGTTTGACGTAAAATTTGTTTAAGAAAATAATTGATTTCGTTTGAATTTTTGGCTCCAGGCTGTTTTCGATTGTTTATTTATGTGATAACTTAGAATCACTCTATTTTCCCACTTGCAATCTACTTTGCGGGTGTTGCTGCATTGTTTTTATGTTTGTTGTTTTCTTACAATAATGCATACCAGAATGCCCTAGTTTAGCTGATAAACACTAACTGCACTCGGTATATAAACGCGACATTAAATTCATTTTATACGTCTAGTCTCTCATATGAGTATCTCTCTTTTTATAACTTTGAAGTAAAAGCTTTATAGTTTTTTCACAATTTAAGTTATTCATTTAAAACAAGGTCTAGGTGCAGCTAGCACTTATGTTGAATCGAACTTTTTTTTTTGTTTGGTTGATCACTATGTTTCGCGTAAACTTAGAAAATGTGTTGTTAAATTAATGTTAGAATTTAGAAACAATAATTAACAAACTGTTAAAATTTATCACTGTAGAGAAAATATAGTTTTCTGAGCTAAACTTCTATCGTAAGCATCAGTATGATTTTATTGATAAATTAAGCGCTTAATCAAGAAACTAAGAACGAAAGACAAAATTAATAATATATTAAAAGATTCTCTTCTTAATTTTAGCCAATTAAACTTTTCTAAAACCCCAAAAAAAAATTGTTCATCAAAAATATCTCAAAAATTATTTGAATATGACAGAACATAATATAAAAATGGTTTGGCTACGATCATAGAATGGCCATCATCAGAATATTTTGGTATCTATTCATTTGTTTTTGTTACATATTACCTCCGTGATTAAAATATTCATCACTTACAACGACGGCATGGTCTCAAATATGACTGATCCCTTGCATATGAAGATGGTTCGAGAGAGACTTTTGGCGAGGTATATTATTATCTCACTCAGATTTTATAGGGTCATGGATACTTTCAGGAGTATCTCCACCGTATGGGCAAAACAGAACACCCTTTCTGTATACATGGAGACGCATCCTTACAAGAATCAGTCGGCTAGTGCTCCGCTGATGACGTAATAGAAAGGATGCTGCAGAGCGAAGCAAACAGGAATGCAGATGCTGGATTTACTTAGGACGTTCTCAGAAAAAAGAAGTGGGACCTGAACGCAGGTACATGATTTGAGGACAAATCATAGGCCCTACCCCGAAGCAATGCTAACGCAGTCCCTGGGTAGATGGAGGTCTGAAAAGAGGATGTGGGCTAGGGTGGCTCAAAATATTAAAGTTGCTTCGATCTTCGCTCCCCGGGCACCAAAAGTTTCGTATTGGTGCCAATAATAACAACGTACAGGGGGGTCCCCAAAATGGTGGCAGATAGGGAGGGGGTAGGTGTCTCAAGAGAAAAGTTTGGGAAAGTAAAAATAATAGAAAATGGTCTCACATTTTACCCCTCCAGAAGCGCCTGAGAAGAAGGGGCAGTTAATTTCATAATTTCACAAGAATGTCATTTTTGCAAGGGAGCCCCCGTAAGAGGTTGTGTTAGGGGGTAAGTATGTTCGGTAAAAATGTTGGAAGAGAAAAAATAATGGGACCTTGTCATACATTTCATCCCTCTACGAGATAGCTTCGGGGAGATATTAATGATTTTCCATAGAATGAGGACCATTTTCTAGTTTTCAAAACGGCTGCGGGTCCATGAAATGTTTTCTGAAATGGACCAAATTTTACATGATTCTTATTGGTACTAAAGCGAAACTTGTGGTGCACGGGGAGCGAAGATCGGAACAACTTTAATTTTTCCCATATATATATATATGTATGTCTGAACCACCCTAATGTGGGCTTTAATGAATTAACACACTTTGGAAATTATGATTGCTTTAGGTTTGTGCATTGCAGGGTTAATGCAATGCAGCTCCAACAAGCTGCACCACAAAAAAAAATGGGCTCAAATATCCGTTTGGACGAAAAAAAAATCGCCCAAACGCATAAAATTAACAAACGCCCAAAAATTTGATTGGGCTTTGGTGCATTTGGGAAATTCTTGACAGTGAAGGGTGAAGGATTGCTCAAAAAGAACAGTTATTTATTGCCCAATATCATCAGATTTCGGTTCCGTTCGAAAATTTTGTTAGATCCAAAGTTAAAACAATAAATTCGTTACCAATTTATGTTGAAACTAAGCAATAAAACATATTAGCGCTGTTCTTATAACATATGTTTTATAATTTTTAAATGAACGATTAAATTTATGAAAAACACCCACTACACAACTTTTTCGCTTCGACAAACGTCGTTATTACATTTAATTGAATTTAAAAAAATAATTGAATAAATTATACAATTTTTATTGTATTATGCATATGTCAGTTAAAATATCTATTAATAACCTAATGTCATGCGCGGTAGTCATATTACTGCGGTCAATTACAATTAATTTAATATTAGTAACAATAACAAAAAAATATTACATGCATATTTTATGGACAGCCATTACAATATATTTACATCATTTCATCTAGAAAACAAGCAGTAACACGCAACAAAAGTTAATAATATTTTTGCGGCTTTATAACTTTGATTATTAATTTAATTTTGCAGCAACAAAAAAAAAAAGAAATTAATAACACAATCTTAATACAACAACAAAACTGCTATATTCATTAAAGAATTTTATATTGTCAAAATGATTTACAGTTTCTAACATAACATTTTTTTCCTTCAGGCTAAAATGTAGCAAATTTAATTAATTCTCTCTCTAGTGTGTGGTTTTCCTATTGGCATTTAACATGTTGAGTTCAAGAAAAACAATTTATATTCACTGAAAGCTGGTTTTCTTACAAGATTACTTACTTAGTTGCATAAGAATTTCCTTATGTGTGGTAGTAACAAAGTTTTTATTTTACGATTTTGCTACGAACAGCGAATTTTGCGGCATATAAAAGTGTATGCCGTCAGTATGTATGTAAGAGTTGTGATATTGATTGGAAATTAATGCAGAGTGCTTGTATTAAATAACAATTTAAGAACCGTTCAATTTTTAGACTAATTTATAGAAAAAAAAAAAAATAATTTTTGAATATATTATTTTTCATATTTTGACATATGTACCCACTCTTGTAAAATGTTTAATTAAAAGTATCATACCTTCTGATATTTTCATGCATAACTAGGCCACACAATTGATAGTTAGACAATCGCTTTAGAAACTTTCTACCATTAACCAAGCCAAAAACATTTTTTTTTTTTTCATTTGACACGGCTTAAATCGTTTAAAATGTGTTATACCGCAAGCAATAATTTCAACGCTGTGTGCTGTTGTTACACTAAAATTTGAAACTGCCTAACATAGCCATCATCCTACGCTGACAACTAGTACTAAAATAAACATATGCGAATTAATACATACTAACAAAAATGTACACATGTATGTACGATTATATGGCGCATTCTTTGCCAAAACAAAAGAAGTTGAACCTTGAAATGTCCAATTTTGCTGACTATTTTTTGTGGATTATATTAGACAAGTTGATGATTTACTATAAATTCTTTTTATACAAATAAACTTAGTGTACTTAAGTACTCAATTATCACTTTGCTGCATTACTGAACATTACATTACTGCATGTTAACAGTATAACAAATAAATAGCACACTTTTGAACAAATTTTCTTTTTCAAATAATGCAAACTTTTTTATTGTATTATTAAGGGTAATGATTACACAATTTTTATTGTAAATAAACACTGGTCATACAAATAGCACAACTATTTGCTAACTCTTCGTCTTGAAAATGTCCACAATCTTAAGTTAAAATTAAAATTAAATACTGGTCATACAAATAGCACAACTACTTGCTAACTTTTCGTCTTGAAAATGTCAACAATCTTTAGTTAAAATTAAAAACGATCATCGTTTCGTAAATATTTGTAAATTACACATTTAAGGCAAAAACATGTTTACCCATAATTTCTTTTTCTTTTCATGTGCTCTTTGCAGCTAGTTAGCATTCCAATATAATTGTTTCAAAGGCATACAAATGTTAAAATATTTTAATTAATTTATAAAATGTGCGTATGCTACTATTTTATATCAATATTTTTCAGTACAATAAAAGCTAATGAATTGCGCATTTAAAAATGGAATATAATTGTTCTTTTATTCAGTTAAATTTCAGTTTTGAGCTAAAGCCAATTGAAGGTATACAGCTGTGACCAACTAATAAAAAATACCGCTTTTTTTCTCAACAAATTTTTTTATATACGGCCTTGATTAACGCAGCTTTAAAATTAATTCTAAGCAAGACGTATAAATAATGTACCTTATTTGTAAAAATGGGATAGAAAAGGTTGCTTCAATTGGAGTTTAAAGGTGAAAACGACGCGAAGTACTTGCCGAAGCTGGTTAAATAGAAAATTGCATGTTTAAGCCCTTAATTAATATAATAATAAATTAATTCATTTCTAATTTTAACTTTCCTAGATCGCAGACTTTGGGCTAAACATTTAATGCTTTTGTTATTATCGGTCATAATATAAACCAGTTTAGGCAATTAAAAATTAAAGTTGTTGTCTGAAACAAAATAATAACGATATACATATGTACATAAGTAGCAAAAGAAAATCTTAGCAAATGTGATAAAAAACTGTTGCACGTAGTAGTGTATATAATAAGTAGGTAACAGATATATAAGATCGTTGATTTTTAATATATGTATATTGCATTCATTGGACACGTAAATAGCACAACATTCAAACGTTATTTTAACATAATTGTTTTTGCGTTCTTATTATTCTTAGGACAAATAAATAGCACACTTAAATATTTCAGCATGTCATATTTTTTGTGCATTTGATTTAAAATGTTCCATTGAGCACACAAATAGCGCGATATATAGCTGAAATTATAAAATAAATTTAATAATTATTTAATAAGCTTGTTGTCCAGCATAGTGTTAACACTAATATGTAAACTGTAAAACTGTTTGTTCAACTTATATTCATTTTATACATTTTATTTTGAACATTCATTGGACATACAAATAGCACAATATTGTAGAAAAAATTCTAATAATACAAGTTATTTGCTGACATTTACTGAAGAAGAGTAAAATGCAAATATTAGCTATTAAAACATTTTATATTATGGCCATATTCGGTATTTTGTCATCTCTTAAAAATAAATTTACTATCAAAATAGCACAAAATATTTTCAATAATTTAATTTTTAGTCCAATTTTTATTTTTTTTTATTATATTTTTTATTAAAAATATGATTTCCTAAATATTTTTTATTGTATTTAAATTATTTATAACGGACACATAAAAAGCACTATATCAAAAAGGCATTCTGAGTATCGGCAGAAAAATAGCACACTTTATGAAAGAAGTTCTTTTGCAATCGAATTTCAATTCATATGTTTCATTCTATATATCTACTGATGTTTCAAAAATTGTATAATTCTGCTTAATATCAGATGTCTTTGTTTGTCTTATTCAAACATGATTCATTCGAATTCCTCAAACAATTAAAAATAAGGTTAAAATCTATCACAATACTAAATTCTAACAGCGATGCCACTCACAGTTCTGGCGAAAGTAAGCGAACATTTATTAGAGTAGTCTATTGTTTTTCATATTCTAATAAATCGCAATTGTTATTCATGGTCGAAAAATATCATTTTACTAATTAACAGTATAGGGGGCTTGGAGGTGAGCTACGACGTTAAGTCATTGCATATGACATTTATTCAATTACATCAATTTATATTGCCGGCCACAATTATTGCTCTCGTATTTATGGTTAAAAACTAAAAACACATTTTTAGTGGCAGGCTTTCTTGTTTATTAGCTTGCAATATATGTTCACTAAGGATATTATATCTTAACGAGATGTCTCATTTGTCTGCGGGTACGTTTAATAGTGTTTCATTGTATGATAATAGTCCTTTAGAGACAATCATTTTTTATTCAAAAATATGCTTTATAGTCAATATTGGAGCATTTCTAAATAAAATTTCAATACCAACATTTTCAATTAAATCGGTCCTTATTTTCGGCAAAAACAAATACACTAAGTAATTGTATTTTTTTTTATGAAGATGGTAACCCCACTTCCAGAACGATTCTCACGATCAGTTGAATGAAAAATTTCTTCTTAAATGCATATTTTTGGCCAACATTTCCATTGTTGAAGTTGAACTGAAATCCGTTAATTGAATAAACTTAAAGTTTCAAATATTTACACAACCACAAATAGTTGATGTACCAACTTTTTCGATTTTTTTTTTTTTTTGGAGCATCATCACAACAAAAACTGTCTAACAAAAGATTTCCTCTCTAACTGGTAGCAACAATTTCAGCACTATATACATTTACTTTTTTTTTCTAATTCCACTAACTCTATCTCGTATGCTCATAGAGTTGCGGTACATAATCGACGCAATATTTAGTACGTGTTTATACATAAAAAAATAAAAACACAAAAAAAAAACTATGAGTGAAGAAAAAAAATCAACATCATTTAATGCTGTTCAATGAAGACAACAAAAAATAATAAAATAAAATATACCGCAGTACTACAACAACAACAACAACAGAAGTGCCGGGTCATCAACCTTATCATTATACGCACGAACATATAAAAAGGAGGGAAAATAACAGCAACAACAAAAACAAAAAATACTGGGGACTACCACGAATGATCACAAACAACAAGCGACGATGATCATGTAAAGAAATAAAAACAAAAATGAAGCAAAGAAAATAAAAATCAAAAAAAAAAGTGTACATGTGTAAAAATACATTTCAAGCAAAATACAAAAAAAAAACAAAAAAAAAATAAAATTCGAAAATAAAAAAAAAATTATAAATCAAAGTGATTCGATTCGTACACTTGTGATTTTTTTTTCTTTCTCTTATTTGGTTACCTTTGGTTTTGAGTTGGAGTTTTTTTCGCTCTCTTCATTTGTTGGATTTTTAGTGCTGTATAACCAAAAATAAAGACAGAACCCAAATTTATAGAATAATTTCAGAATCCAATAACAGCTGCCATTCACTGCTAGCTATCTATAGCTAGCAAGCATAGTTGTATGATAAAAGTAAAATCAAAATCGCAAAATCGCTATGTATACATAGCAAGTTGCTTAAGAGCCATTGCCAACCAGCAGCTTTGTGCATTGTGCATTTTGAGAATTAAAGAAGAGAAGATATTTCACAGGAAAAAAAAATCGTTTAAAATGTCAAACGCCAAAAATAATTAATCTAAAATAAAAAATAAAGTGTGATTTACAGCGAGTACTCGTACAAACAGCAAGTAGGAAACTTGGCCCTACAATTGTTTACTTTCTGCGCCTTATCCACATTATTGTACACTTTAAAGACTTCTCCGTTGAAGCTTCTTCTAAATACACCATCCTCGTACACAGGAGCAAATATCTGGTCATCAACAGCAATCGACTTCAGAATAAGTGGCAAAATCAATATATTACACATCACTACTTTGTTGGCAAGAGACACCACGTTGCTTGAAAAGTTGACATTTAGCTGCTGGAAATGTCGCTTAAATACGTTGCCTGCAAATTTTTTTTTTTTTTTTTTTTTTTGAGACTCTTTATTTAGCTCGAACCATGACTTCATATTCAACCTTTATATTTAAATCGGAAACAGATAGGAACAGGCACTATAAGCGTAGGGGTTGTCATTGTTTTGGTGTATGAACGTCGCTATTGATTCTGCAAAAAATCATCCGCTACTATCTATTTCTCAACACTATCAACTTTTTGAATATTTTTAGTATTTTTCGACTTTTGAACTTCTAAATTTTTCATCACTATTTCAATATATATATAATCAACATTCTAGAAAATATCCGCATTTTCACATACTTCTCACATAAATCGACTCTCTCCAGAACTTTCCACATTTTCTATATGTACTCACATAATGAAACATCACATTAAGTTCACGCATCACGCCGCAAGTACTTGCAATCACCAACTTCTCTAAAGTAATATTTTTACATCACTAACAAATTTCAACTGAATTTAACAGTAGTCATCGGCAATATTCGTTTCAGCCATAAACGCGATACCAACTTCATTCGCTTCATTTTAGGGGGAGTGCAACCTAAAACGCACCGTATAAGCTTGAAAACAATAACAAACAAAAAAAAAACAGCAACATCAATACAAACAAAAACAACAAAAAAATACTCAAATTATACAACCAATTAGTATGTTTCACTTTTTCCTCCTTCCATCTCGTAATATGTACGTGTTTGCCTTTTTTTTAAATTTTTTTTCCCCTGTTTTTGATACGTTTTTGGGAGTAGTTTTTTCATATACTTACATACTACATTTTTTTTTTTTTTTTTTGGAGAATTAATAAAAAGAAAATTTACGCTATTAAAAGAGATCGCAAAATATTGCCTGCAGACATATTCAAAATTAGAGGTTTTAATATTGCTATTGGAATTTCGTGTAGACAAACCCCTTTTTTTCTGAAATTTTGGCCGTTTTTTTTTCTCAAGTAATCAAACAAAAATTGGTATTTATTAAAAAATAAAAAGAACATGCAGTGGTTGTGCATCCTAAATTATAAAACAACTCAGTTTCTGTTACCAATTTGTAGTTTTCTTTAAGAGTTAATTGAAATAAATACATGCTATTTGCTGCAGGAATGCAGGCGATGTTGAACATTTCCTCTTTTTGTAATACAGAATTGAAATTTCCACTTGCTGTATTGAAGTTTCTTTAATGTTTCCTTTGTATTGCGTATCATTAACTGCTCATTATTATCAACGCCAGCGAAAATTGTTGTGTTTCAATTTAAGTTTGAGTTGCGTTGTTGTTGTGGTATTGTAAGCTAAAGATATACATTAAGCAATTGAACTTAAAAGTAATGTTTTTTTTAAATTAATTTCTACTCAAACTAGAAAAATTGGGCTTATGGTCTTTTGCAATTAAGTTATTGAGACTTCTTGCTAAAGTTAACTTAACGTAATAGTTATTATTTTTCAGCAGGCGCGTGCGTTCTAAATTGCAACAATACTTTGCTATTCCTCGCTCTTTTATCTTTTATTTACTTAAAAACTCAATTCTCTAGAGCAGTGGTGGGCACGGAAATCTAGCAAAAGGGTACAACAACAACATCAAGCAATAACAAACTAAATTTTAAGTTTTTTTTGCTTTCAATTCCAAATTCGCCAACAGCACAAAAAAAAAACCAAATTGCACTATAAACAAAACAATTGCTACATACGTCGAAACACAATGCAGCGCCGGCGCTAACGCCTGTGTGTGTTGTTTTTGTTTTCATTAGAACTCAGCTCAACCCTATGCGCCTATAGCGTTGAAATTCTGCGAACTTTTTGTTGCTTGTTTGTGCGTCGAATAACGGTTCGAGCAATAAGGGCTGAAAGTGCCTGTACTTGCCCATCGCTGCTCTAGAGCAATCCCCGATTTATTTATATCCTATTCTAGCGATTGCTTTCACAAGGAACTGTGACGAGCGCGTTTTCTACTACCCTGAGAGTTCTTCTCCTATGCTTGCCGGCTGACCTTCGACGTGACTGCCGTATGGTATGTCCAAGTCATTCCCATTTTCGTTGTTTCATTTGAATCAAAATCACATCTTCACGGCATCTGGTAAACAATTTGACATCAAATCTTCAAAATTCGACAAAGACTGATAATCTTCTGCTTGATTTTTAATGAAAAAAAAAAAAATAAAACAAAAATAAAAAACTGCTTTTATTTCAATATCTCTGAAACTAATGAAGTTATAAGAAACATTATCTAAATTGGTTTTGTGGATTCATTGCGACTTATTAAATACAATGGCCCCACATTGGCTTATTACTTTTATTCACATGACTTATTGTCGGAAAACAGAATTTTAAGACCGAAATATTTCGAAAACTAAGAGAAATTTAAACCTGCTCTCTATTAAATTATTTATGGAGAAGATATTAAAGAGAATATTTTCTACCTTTCTTCATTTAAACATTGATCATATCGATGAGATTTACTTGAATGAAATCTCAAACACTTTGGATTATTTCTTTTAAAAAGTGTAATTTCTCTGGAATCGACTTGTTTCATTTTTGCTGTAATTCAACATCCAAATGCGACCTTTGAAGCGCCGTGACTCATTAATAAGTGCCAGATAAAACGGTTGCTTAAACGTTACCTCTGCTAAGGTCGCCGTTGTTATCATGAAATAACTTGACTAATCTGTTTAATATTGATCCTTTAATGGCTGCCAATGATCGGGTGAACTGTCAATGAGTTAAACCGACTTGCTACAAAATGAAAGCCTGTTACACGTTTAACTATCTAAGTCAATATCTTCAAGGTCAACGTCTATGTATACAGCCCTTGTAAACTCAATATACCAGTTAACAATAAAGACTTTCAATTTCTTCTCTGGCATCGTCTTCACTATTTTGCGAGAAGCTATAGCCTCAGCCTTTTAATTGTATAGTTGCAAAGAAATTCACTCGAAGTTTTACCTCAATTTTTTTGATTTCTGATGACAGGTGATGCATTCCCTATCTATACCCAACTTCAAAACAATGTGCATAGTCTATCATCCGCCAAACAATGAGATGCTTAAGACTCTTACTGACTCAGAGTTATCACGTTCATGCTTGCAATTTTCTAACCTAAACAACGAAAAAGCTCGTTGGCACTCCATGTGGAAACCTTTCCAAGTTGTCTCTTTCTACTACTATATTGTGTACTGGTCAGCACAATCAACTTCCAGCTCCAACTCCTAGCCTTAAGTGAATGACTTTAAATTAAAGTATATTGGTACATTTTTACCACTACTGTCTCCACCTCATTTGCTGGGGATATCCTCAAGAAAGGATTTGCCTACTATCGTTACCTTAATAGACTTTAATGCTCTGAAGAAGTTCATGCTTTGCAAAGTGCTGCTGCAAAGTTGTTCGGAAACCCTAGGTTTCATGAACTTAGCGTTCTCAATGTAGCTCATGGTATACGTTGCACTCTTCATTGCTACCGGATTCAAGGATTTTTCCTCTAATGTCTTCTTCATATATCGTGCTTTCTTTGCAGAATCTGATATGCCATTTGCACTCAAATCCATTCATACAAATTATGAGAAATTTTTGAGTTCTCGTGGTTGCTCATAAGATGGAAAAATAGTGGCTTGACATTTTCTTAAACTTCCTTGTGCTGCTTTTGGTTTTGCACAAATCATCCCTTTGGAGTTGAATGGTCCATGCCACAAAATATTTCCCAAAGAAGTTCCTTTGATGGCGGGCTGTTGTTCCGCGGGTCTGCGCTTGTGGCAGGCTGGACCACAAGCATGAAAAGAGTGCATTACATGAGAAGACATGATTCACATGTTAGGCCAATTCCTTTATATTTTTTGCAACTCTGACCATGTTTTTATAAATTTGTTAAGTCTTTAACCTGTTCTGGCATACTCAGCTCCACTTTATCGTGTTAATTAATTGGTTTATTTTAATTTCTATTTTTTTTTTTTTCCAAGGATTTAAAGTCTCTTTTCATGATTTGTCAAAAGATGTAGAATGTTTTGTCTTAAGATTATTTACCTTCACATCGATTTTTTTTTAAAGTCTCGTCATATGTTGATGAACTATGTCTTAAGAGACTAATTAAGAATACGTCAGTTATACTCAAAAAGAGTCTCATTTCAGTTCTTGTGCTTGTGATAATGAATTAGCATCAGCATAGTTTTCAAATATCAAACAAAGCTGCTTAGCAGATGTTCAAGAATTTGTAAATATTCACATAAATAATCAATAAGAATAATTGATACTATGGCAGACAACCAAAAGTTAAGATTAATTTATACGAAAGAGTTGAAAATCATTAAATGCATAATAAATTCTTTATAGCCAACTTAACACAATAATTATGGCTTCATTTGCAATTCAATGAAGATTTTCTATATATAAAATCTCATATATCGTAATTTTATAAAAGGTACATATAAGAATACATTTAGTAATGTATAGTGTTAGAAGAAAATTCCGTAACAAAAGCCCACCGCATTTTAAATTCCATCAACATTGAAGTTAAATGTTGAATGTAACAAATACAAGCATACATACATACATACATATGAATATCTAATAGTATGCATTGTACCTGTTATTCAACAAGTTTAACTTGTTTACCCACTGCTGACGTATTTTTCGTTTTTTGTTTTTTTCTCTCTTACGAAATTAACAGTATCTACTTGATAAACCCCAATTTTTGGACATAATGTCCCCAAATCTCACACATTTTTCAACTCTGACTATAGTGCAGCTTTTTTTTATTTTTTTTGTAATAAAAAAAGCCTACAAAAAAAAAACGTTTCTAACGCATTAATGTTAATTTTCCTTTTTGACCCAAAATCAAATTTATTACTTTTTAAGGTTTTTATGCGCAACACAACACAATGGTAACGTAGACAATGTGCTCTATGTTGGTTAACTGATAAAAAATGCTATGAAACCTTAATTTGTATATAACAACAAACACACAAAAAAAAAAATACAAAATAAATCAGCCTTATAAATAGGCTTTTGAAATAAAAAAACTAATAAAAAAAAATGTACTATACTGATAATAAAAAAAAAGAGGTCGTTTGTTTACAAAATACATACATATGTATACTGTATAGTGGGCTATAAAAAAAAAGTTTCATAATTAAATGGGATTTTCTTCTTCGGTATAATTGAAGACCTTTGTCCAGTGATAAGATATGATTTTTCTTTATTGATAGCTTGAAAGTCTTTAAAATCAATTAGGGTTTATATTTTGTTTATAAATTAGTTTTTTTTAAAGTCAATTTTTTTGTAAATAAGTGTTTACATATTAAAAATATGATTAAAGGTGACATTTTGCGTATCAGTGATATATTTTGATATACTGCAGCTAAGTTTTATATCACACAACTATCGGTGAGTATCGTCGATATAGGAAAATAAATCAATTCAGCTCGTTTGTACATCTTCAGTACAATTTTACTGTACTCTTTCAAGACTATTGTACAGTACAGTACTGCGTTGTAAAATGCAATTGATTGTGTACTTTTCAATTATAATTTAAAATTTTACTTTCATTTAGCTTTACAATTGTACTTTACTTTACTGTACGGTACATTTGTAGAGTACAGTTGAACTTTAAATAACTTTTGTAAAGAGATACTTGAGATAAAAATTGTACAGAATCATTACTATTGTACTTTACAACTGTACTTTACTTTACTGTAAAATTTACTGTACTGTACAATTGTAGTTTACAACTGTAATTTTAAAATATTGCGTTGTGTAGTAAAATGGATTGTGCAGATGATTTACAATTATGCTTTACTGTACTATACTGCACAATTGTAAAGTACATTTCATTTTAATGCATTTGTACTTTGCTTTACAGTACTGAATCGTTGTAATGTACAGCTGTTTTTTAAATGACTTTTCCAACGACATACATGTGATAAAAGCTCTACTGAAAAAGTACAATTGTATTTTACTTAACTACACTGTACAATAACTGTACTGTGCAATTGTACAATTCGGTACAATTTCTATATTATTTATAAGACACAATTTTTTTTTTTTTACTTTAAGTGTTTTATTTTTATTTCGCGAACATTTGCTTAAGTTTTGCCCTTGTGCTCCTGTGTCTCAAAATAAGTTCTGTACCACATTTTTTAATTTTGATCCAACTGAAACCAAATAATTTTTTTTTTTTTAAATTTTAGAAATATTTTCTGTCCTATAATGTTTATAGAAATTGTCACTTATTTGTATAAGTGTTGAATTTCATGCAAGATTTAACAAACTTTATGCGCAATGGGTAAGAAATTCACTTTCTGACTCAACAGATCATGACGAAAGAAATCCAACAATTTGATAAAATTATTTGTCTACAAGTGAACAAAAAAAAAATTTAAATTTTACAAAAAGATGTGGAAAAATATTTATGTATATAAGATAATATTAAAGTCATTATTTCAAGTTATGAAATAAAAATTAAGTAATTAGTAAAAATTTTGTTGTGGAATTATAAAATTTTATGCATGAAGGCTTTTTTGCGGTGGTACACAGAGAAAAATTAAAATGTTTGCAACAGAATATTAATAACACTTTGAACTATAGTAAATACAGTACCAACCAGTAAGTTTTCGTTAGGAGCCAAGAACGGTGTTCTATAAAAATTAATTTTTATTATAAAATTATTTTTCTTATAATTTTGAAAATGCAGCAATTTAAGGAGCTATTGAAGGCATGAAATCGTTAACCAAGATACAGACGCTACAATCTATTTTACGATGTGTTGTACGACGACATTAATTTTCAAAGACACGCTCCCATATGTTGTACAACATCACTCTTCTTATATCCGTGCTATATACAACATTGTGAATAATATGTGAATTGAGTAAGATCTCTGCTTTTATGTTATTTGACGAAATATTAAGTGAAGACAGGGTTGCCATGCCGTTAATTGTCTTATAGGAATTGAAAAATTTTTGCAAAAGCCGTTAATTGGAGAATTTTTGATATATTTACTAAAATTTTTTATTGTAACGTGCAAATCAATCAAATTTTTATTTGTATCAACTAAAATGCTGAGCAACAAACAGGTCACTCAGGTTTAGTTCTGACAATTAGGAATATTGGCGAATGAAAAAAAAAGAGTTCATCAAAAATTTTACCATTTTGAGGAAAAATTTTTTTATTTTAGGAAAGTTTCATCTTGGCAACCCTGAGTGAAGAGGAAGTGGAAGAAGAGATAAAAACATAACAATAAAATCAAAGGAGTAAACAACTAAAAAAATGCTGTTGTACCAACTTCATTACAAACGGAGCAACTCCTTGTATAAATTAACTTCGCCCATAAAAAAATTAAACCAATTTTAATCGGTTGTACAACAACGCGTTGTAAAACAGGGCTAGGTTGTACAACAGATTGGATCATCTGTGCCTTGCTTTAGTTTTCTTTTCGGGCTGAACAATTGCAATAAAGCTACACCAGCGCTTGATCCAGCCCTCTAGACATTTTTTCTAGGCTGATGGAAAAATTTTAATCAGTTTATTTGGCTTCAAGCGACTTAAAGTGTTAATTTTAGATTCGGGAACAGGAAACAGGCAGAAGGTATATTGTCGTGGTAAAAAATCCATGAGTTGTTCTTCCACAATCTGACCGTTTTCGTTTTTCTTTTTTTTGTAAAAAATTTTATGTTCTTTCCGATGGAATTAGTCCCGTTCGTGTGAGATTTTTTTTTTTACGAGATTTACTCGAAACTGTCTAATAAGACATATGTACATTCCCATATAAATCGTATGGAAAATTAAAAATCTCGATGAGCCACCAGCAAATATTAATATTATGAGCTCAAATTGCACCAGAATATTTATTTTATGTACCTGCAACTAATAAACCTGTTTGAGACGGAAATAAAAAAATTTGAATCATCCAACAACACTTTAAAGTATTACTGGCTGACTCCCCGTTTATTAGATTATCAGCTAAGCCAGCCAAAACTCAACACGGAACTAAGTTTCAAGTTGGAACCAAAAATATCAACATTTTTCATTAAAAAAAAATATTGTTTTTTTGTCAATGTACACCAAATTTTATTTAAGAACAAATACAAAAGAAAATAAAAAAATTAACACTTAACAGTTGACATTTATGTTGTAAGACATTGTCGGCGGTTCACTTAGGCATAAAACTCAAATGTAACACGTGAGTAACCTTAAGTTCAAATGTGTTAATGAAGGTGTTTTCCTGCTTCGTATGCGTTAATTTTTTCATTATCTTTGCTATTAACGCAGCGAGTAACTTAAATTTCGTAATAAATCATTAGGGAGAAAAAATTACATAATGATAGCTATTTATTTTTTTACGTGTTTTTCTCTTTATTGTATTGCTGTTGTTGTTTATTAATATAAATGTATATACATTTATCAATATTCAATCAAATTTCAATTGTTATGATATATCATTGAGTGTGTGTCTGTTTTTTTTTTCGTTTCTTGGTTCATTTTGAATAATGTGAGAAAACTTTACTTATGCTCAATTTTAGATCTATGCACTTTTACTTCTTTAAATAATCATTATTGCATACAACTTATTGTTATTGCTCTATTTAATGATTTCAGTTTCAGTTTGAGTTCAGGGTCTGACCCCCAATTGACACAAAAACAATATAAAAAAGAAAAAATATTGAGGTTGGCAATGGTTTTCATAAATGAAATATATGTCAAATATGTAATAAATCAAAGATGAAATATTACAACATTAAGCGTTTGAAATTTCAAATAAACTTTCGTTTTGATCTTAAAAATTTCTATGTCAACTAAAATGTCTATTCTTTTAATATATAATGCCAGATAGAATTTCACTTTTTAAAGACTATCATTAAAAACTAATAAAAATGCATAAAAGCTAAAAGTTCATAGTTCTTTTGTTTTTTTTATAACGCATATTTATTGTTAAGGAAAAATATTAAATTTTAGAATTTTAGCCCAGAGCAACATTTCGTATTAAAAAAAAATGTAATTAACATATGAATATGAAATACTATGAACAACAGAAGTTTGAAAAATATTTTTGTATAGCAATATCCATAACATTATTTTACTTTATGCATTTTATTGTTATTATAATTTTATTTGTTCATTCTAGACTGAAAATTTCACTTTTTTTTTGTATTAACATAGAGCAATAATTTATTGTGTTCTATCATTATGAATATAAAAATGAAAATATATTAAAATTTGATTTAGCAATAAAAGAGGAACACCATATGTTTGTCTTTTAAAATAAAGAAATATTTTGACAAATTAATAAATTAAAATATGAATGGCCTTTTGTTAAAAGTTGATTCAATACAAATTTAGTAGTTATTTATTTATAGCTAAGAGTCTAATAAGAAATATGCAAATTTAAAAAAAAAAATAAATTAAATCATTGGCACAATATCTTATAAATTATGTTAAATTAACATAGGAATAGCTCTCAGCTTTTATCTGCCTTAACCTATTACCTATGTCACAAAAAAACAAAACTTATGTGATTTATGTAAAACAAAGCTAAACTGCTTCATGTAGGCAAAATGCTATGAATAAGTAGGGGAACTATAAGATTAACTGCTGAGTTACACAGAAAACTAACACAGTCTAAATGTTTTTTTTTTTTTTTGATAGAAAGTGCTGCGTAGTTTCAGATTTAATTTTGGTTTAAACTCAGCTTGGATTTTTTCAGTAAATTTTCAATGTAGTTTAAAAAACTACATACTTTTAAAACGCCCAATTCAGATGTATAAGCTACATACGTTCACACTTTCATATGATTCTGACAGAATCTGACAGAATTGAACCTAAGTAAAATAAAAAATAATATATCCGATACTTCACCATGTCGGTCGAAAAGTTTTGGAGCTGCCACTATTCACAAAAGTAAAAACTTTCTATTGTCAGATTACAGTGTAAGCCATTTCCTTTATGCC
The DNA here is from genome assembly GCA_963662105.1 of Meiosimyza platycephala. Lineage (NCBI taxonomy): Eukaryota > Metazoa > Arthropoda > Insecta > Diptera > Lauxaniidae > Meiosimyza > Meiosimyza platycephala. The sequence goes on from OY759210.1 coordinate 89,447,884, forward strand.
AAAGGAGTGTTTTTATACCCTACACTTTTTCATTCCGTTTGTTGGGCATAGAAGAGGGCGTGCTAGGTACAGAAAATTATATTTAATCTCAAACAGCGTCACCACCTGAGTCGATTTAGCTCTGTCCGTTTTTTTTTTTTTGTGTTTCTGTCTATATGTCTGTGTGTATGTCGGTCTGTCCGTATTTTGGTCTCTCAAACAAGATTCTTGGGATGGAAAATAGATGAAATCGGTTCACGGACACACCTAACGCTCATACAAATAAAACATTTATAATGATATAATAAGAGAGTCATATAACCAAATTTCTCATATATGAGACGTTCTTTTACAAACCGAACGAATTTTAACAAAAACACATTTTTGATTTGGCTGAAATTTGTTTTTATGGGCTCTGTAGCGAAAAAGAAGAGACACCTATTCGAGGATTTTTTTAAAAAAAATTTTTTTTTTTCAAAATAGAGCGAATTCAAATTTTGAGAATTTCGTGATTTTTGGCTTGGAGACTAACTTTCAAAAAATCATAACTCCGATTCTGTTAAAGCTAGAAAATTGATTTTATTTTCATTTTGAAGCTAAGAAAATGAATTTTTTCTACAAAAATATTTTTTTTATTTAAGTTAATTTTCTTAGCTTTACAATGAAATTAATCTCAATTTTATATCTTTAACAGAACCGGAGATATAAATTTTTGAAAGTAAGTCTCCAAGCCAAAAATCTCGAAATTCTCAAAATTTAATAGTAATAATCGTTTGCCCATTAAAAAAATACGTTTTCGATAGGAAATTTGACGTAGAACACGATGGTCATATAAAAAATTTGATACAGGGTGGGGGAAATCCCTAAAATTCAATTTAAACATTTAAAATGTTTATAACAATATTAATTTGTAAATAGTTTATAAAAAAAATATTGTTGTATTAAAGTTAATTTCCATGGATTCGAATTGAAAATAAAATCAACTTTCTAACTTTAACAGAACCGGAGTTATGAATTTTTGAAAGTGAGCCTCCAACCCAAAAATCACGATACTCTCAAAATTTGAATTCGCTCTATTTTGAAAAAAAAAAAAATTTTTAAAAAATCCTCGAATACGTATCTCTTCTTTTTCCATACTTCTTCCTTTTCCATACCCATAAAAAAATTTCAGCCAAATCAAAAATGCGTCGTCCGAAACGTGTTCGGTTTGTAAGAGACTCTCCCATATACTATAAATATCTTGGAAAAACAGTTGGGGAACTTCAACAGGATGATACGGCCACATACGCAAAAGCATCAAACCTCTATACTAAGTGAATCTTTTAAGTTTATGTAATCGAGTTTCACACAAATACAAGAAATGGTTTGGTCTAGCAAATTGACAAATCTCGACAAGAGGGAGTGGCACTGCCCATATCAGCAAAAGCTTCAAAACGCTATACTGAGAGAACTATTTAAGTAATTGAAACTAAATTTCACAATCTAGAGGAATGATTCGGAACAGTTTTGGACAGAAAACATGGTGAATTTAAGCAAGTGGGCAATGCAACTCCTGGTTTTACTTTAAACAAATTTTTAGCTCATAAGCATTTTGAACTGTACTATATTAAAAATCGCATTTCTCAAAAATATGTTTATAGTTTCAATTTATATTTGAAATTTAAACTTTTGCTCGTCGTTAAATTTGGTATTTTTCTTAATATTTGAACTTGTACTGTACTCAAAATTTTAAATCGACTTCTAATTTAAACTCGGATTTGTATTTGAGATTAAAATATGAACTTAAAGTCTGGAGATATACGTGAAATTTGAGCTTTTGCTTGAAATCGGACTTTCACTCGAAAATTAAATTTATACTTGAAGTTTCAATTTGTACATAAAATTCAGACTTGTGTGATACTTAAATCTTTGTCTTGAAATTCGGGCGTGAACTTAACATTCAGACACCTACCTCAAAACGGATTTTATGGTTGATATCATAAACCTTAATAGTTCTACGTACACTGCAGTGCACTGATACATTTATTCTACTAAGTGGGAATAAAATTTTTTTTTTTCTGCTTCCTATGCAGCTCAAGAAGCACCTCAATGTAATTCTCAACTTTCCATTTGTAAGCATTTAGCAGAAAAAAATAAATTCCAATATGAAATGTCAATTGAATTTCCATTTTCATAAACGTGTACAGCAATAAATTGTCTAGCATCTCTGGAGAGATCAACAGTGAAAATTAAGTAAGAAAGTCGTATGCAACAGAAAGACGAACTATCGTATGTTTGTTTTGATCAAATCAGCAAAATCTTAGGAAAAGTTTTGCACAAATTGAAATTAATTTTACTACGCCGATATCAAGATAGCGATATTGATGAATTTGAATTTAATTGAGAAGATTTGAGGAGCTGAAACAAAGAAACAAAAGAACATATTCACATAGCGAAAGCAGTTGACCTAGCAAGCGACAAAAAAAAAAAATAAAACCTAGTAGCAATGAAATTGATGTTTAAAGATAAAACGATGCCACCAACGAATATTTCTAATTGTAAATTGTCAAGAAAAAGAAAAAAAATCGTAGAAAAAGTTAAGAAGAAGGCGAAAACCAACATGAAAATCTTGGGAAGCTTAGAAATTACCTCGTGACATAGATTTCGGTATTGATGAAGAAGAATAAGTATTATTGTGGATTGTGTCAATGGCGTTGTTTCTAAACGAAACAACGGATAGACGGTGTAGACAGTTACAAGAAAAGACATGTGGCAAATGTTTATGAGACAGCAGGCATTGAGGTATTGTTGGTTGTAAATATTAACTTGAAAATTGAAAGTTTCTTTTCAATGTTATTCTGCGAAGTTTCTATACGGAAATAACATAATAAGGGTATTGATTTAAATTCGTATAGCGTACATCAGTTAAGTTCAACTGCTTGCATTTGAACTATCAAAATTTATATGAAATAATCTCTACATAAATCAGTTAAGTTCGCGACTTAAATTTGGTCATGGGATTGGTTTATCACTTTAGGTTTTTGAGATGTTCAACTCATGTTCAACCAAAGTTCTAGGCAAAAGTTGTAAGGTTTCTATGGAAACAAATCTGCTGACCTTTTACTTATATACAATACATTCTGAAAAGCAAAAAGCGTTCATATGTATATACCACTTAAAAGTATAGAAAATATACAGCCTATAAACCTAACTGCTCTATGAATACGCTTATTTTAAATGCATGCAACTTTATTTTCGAATAATACATTTATGCTAAACCTATTGTTTTCTTCTTTATACTTTCAGGTACGTAAACAAACTTATAATGCGAATCGACAGTTCTAGGACAAAAATATCATCAACAGCTAAGTCTTTTCGGATAACAATTTTTATGCAATTTATTTGAGGGCCATATTGCCAATTATATTACATAATTACGATAGAAAAAAAAAACAAAATCATATAAAAATTTATTTACAAAATTGAAAGTCTATAATTTGAAATGCTTGAATACACCTGTTAAATGCTGTTATATTGCAGTAATAACAACAAAACTAAAAGTAAAATAAACAAATACAAACAATAAAAAAACAGCAATCAAATAATACCAACTTAACAATTATAAAATAAAAAATAATAAAATGAAAGTAAAAGATATTTGTAGCCGCATAATAAAAATAGATTTCAAGCTTAAACTTTTTTACCTTTTTAATTGAGATAATATAAATAAATAAAAGCATAAAAAATTGATTTTTAATTTTCATATGAAATTCAATTAAAAATTAATGAAGTTGTCAAAGAAAATCTGAAGAAAAAATTTTAAACCTAAATAAATATTAAATTTTGAAAACAAATTTTCCAAAAAAAAATTTTTTTATTTTTATAATGATGTGAAGAAATAAACCACTCACTCAACTTTCACTGAAAAGCTATACAAAAATAAAATCAATAGAAAAATAAAAATAAAAATAAAACGGAAAAAGTCTATAAAAATCCATGAAAATGTCAATAAAATGGTAAAAAATAGAGAGAAAAAATTTCAATTGTAAAAAGGTGTTTCAAATGCATTCGGGTTTTTTTTTTTTAATTAAAAGTAAAATGCATTTAAAAGCAGCGCAGCGTAAAAAACACAAGCGCTAGTGTTACACTGAGAAAATATAACTAATATATTTTATTAAAACATTATGAAAAAATTTTTAAAAAAATCTATATCAACTTATAACTTCCGACGTCCCTTCCGATTTTATAGTTTTCTTCATCGTACCAATACTGAGTACCACAATTAGTTTCAAATTTTAATATTGTCAAACAACTTCCGCAATATTATTCCATTCAGATCAATGTGGGAGAAAGAATAGTTCGGCCTATGCCTAACGATCTTGTCTGGTACATATACAGATGGTTCAATAATAAATGGCAGGTCAGGCTCAAGAATTTTCGACTAAAGTGAACTCATCAGTATACTTTTGAAGATTTTCCTACATATTCTAAGCCAGAGTTGCCAAGTGGCCGGGCTTGAACTGGAATTTCATGTCATAGCCGGGTGGGGGGGTTCGGTACGAAACGAAAAAAACTATTGAAAAAGCCGAGAATTGGATGATTTTTGACAAATGTACTTAAATTTTTGTTTAATGAGCAAAAAAAAAAGGTCATCAAGTTTTTCCCAGACAAAAATTTAATTTTGTACGATTACATTAACTATTTTTAAATTTTGTGAACCAAAAAAAAAGGTCATTTTCTTTTCCTCAGAAAAATTTTACTTTTTCCCATTTTAAGGAAAAATTATTTTATTTTGGGAATGCCGAGAATTCCTTTCTTTTTAACTTGGTAACACTGCCCTAAGCTGAGATCTACGCCAATGCGAATGCGTGTGAGGTAACCTTAACCTAAGCATCAGAAGCATGCGGTTATCATATTCTCTTTCAGTCGAGCCGCCTTAAAGGCTCTTAACTCGTCGTTGATAAATTCAAAGCCAGTCTTGGAGACTCTTATCTCACGATTACCAAATTGTCTGAGGAAAATCTAAATTGGATTTGTGCCCACAAGAGCAATAAGAGGAACAACGATGCTGACTCTCTCGCTAAAGATGTTATTTCCGAGACATTTAATGCAACAGAACATTTTAGTGGAGTAATGAAATCTCTCTCCAATATCCTTATTCGTACCAAAGCCTTAGCTGGTTCAAATATATCGTATTCGGACGTTTTTTAAGCCAGTACCAACTTGGTATTCAATCGAGAGAATACACTCTGCAATTAGTTTTTAAAGCCAACTTCGGGCATATGCCACGGTTGGATCTGATCTGAATGTCATTCGAGAGAAAAAGTTTTCGACAACTTTTTCAAGCAAATGTGGCCGTATGTTCTCAATAATAGAATAATTTTTGCGTCCAATGCGTTGATTGTTGTTCCTTTGCCAACGTAGATTAGCGGCTTTACGTATCCCCAAATAAAATAATCATGAGGCGTTAAGTCACAAGAACTTGGAAGCCAATTTATTTCATTTCATTTCATTTAATGAGTCATACAGATCTATTACGCAATATTATGCATATATCGAATGTTTCCTTCAATAAGTTGATTGCTTCGGTTCGATGGCACGTAGTCCTATCCGGGTGAAACCAATTTTTTGGGATGTAACAGCTTTTCGATTATCTATCTTTGCTTAAAATGCGACAGTTTTATTTTTTGGCACACTCATTGAACCGAAAATGAGCTTCATTGCAGAACAAACAAAAAAAACTTTGCGATAAGACAGCGGTTGATTTTGGGTCCATTGACTGAAATTTCGACGTCAACGATGGTCACACGACTTCAATTCTTGCATGAGCTGAATCTTGTAAGCTTCCAAACCAATATCTTTGCGTAAAGTTTTCCAGAAATTGGACAGACAAAGATCAAGCTTAGGTCAAGGACGTCGAATTAAAAAAAAAGTAAAATAAATTTTGTTCAGATAATATGGACACATGGTAGAATTCTAATACCGGTATAAGCTGTTCACATCATGACCAAAATTCTTTAATTTGTATAGTAGAGAGTGTACAGCTAATCAGCTAAACTGTAAAGAAAACAAGCCGCTCTTCAGAAAATTTTCTACCCAACTCTATGGTGCTGTTCTTTCTTGCCAACGCCTTCACTAGATTTTGACTGTCTTTTTAGCAGAATGAATCAAATTCAGTCTCTTCAAGTGAATGTTTTGAGGTTAAAACATTCACGAAATCAAATGTTGGATAGTAAAAAGCGCCAAATTTGCTACGATTTTCGCTAGGCCTGTAACAGAGTCAAAATAATTTTCGGAAAAGTACCAAATCAGTACAAAACCAATTAGTTCCTCACCGGCGGACTTAAATGAAATTATTTGATCAGAAAACTTTTTCTTATTTTATTTAACAATAAATAAATTTTGCTCAGTGCACAACACCATACGTACTGTGAAAAAAATGCAAAAGGCTTACAAAAGAACAAGATAAAAAAAAAATAAAAACAATTTGATTGTGAATAGTAAAATTTCAGATTCAATACAAAACCGCAAGGCATCTTCAAAGCAGTGGAAAATTCAAATTAACACGAATTAATTAATTACGTATGCATAACATGAAGTAGCCATTTCTATGTTACACAGACCAAAAGCAACTGTATGAAGGAAGCCCTCGTGGTATGCATGCAACAGCAGCAAATGCAGCAGCAGGTCTCTTCACACAGCTATGCGGCAAAAGTTTACTTCGGCAGTTTAAATGCATTTCATACATAAAATTAAAAGTAATTGTAATGAGTAGAGATTGGAAAAAAGAAGGCATTTTTACTTATGTAGATTTAAATTGAATTTGGTCTATTGTATAGCGATTTGTTAAGAAAGTTCAATAAAAATGAAATTGAAAATATTCCTGCATTATCATGATCATAGGAAATTAATTAAAATTAATTAAATTAATTTCATTGTAATTCAAATGAATTGAATTCTATTAAAGGAATACAAAATTATGAAAAATTTTGATGGAAATAAGCCAGAATGCACATAATAAGGGGATTCATTTAAACGCGTAAGTTTCCCATTCGTGCAAGTGACTTATTTTATGAACGCAACTTCGAACAACGTCTACTGCACCAGCTAGTATAATATAGAAATAGATCAGTATTCCATAACTTAAACCTATTTAAAAATATGATAGCCTACTTATTAGTTACTAAATACATTTTTTTATGAAAAATATGTTTATCATTTATTTTCACACTGATTTTAACAGGTACATACATACATGTGTACCCATTTTTTTACAAAGATCTTTAAGTAAACAAAAAAAAAAACAGAAAAACAAAATCAAGTATCTACTTATTTTTAATTTACCAGCTTGTGTTCGTTTGTTATCATAACCTTAAAATCTCGATTACACAATAAAATTGCAAATAACTGAGATTTTTTTTCTCTCTCGTTTCGTTTGCATCGTAGCCGATGTGTACATTGTGTTGTGCTCTAGTACCACTTCAAGTGCTGCTGCTGTTGCTGCTGCTGCGGCTGTAACATTTAGCCGGGCTAATAATGACAAACTCATTTTTTGGGTTAAATTATTATATCGTACAATGCGAATGAGCGACTGAAAATTAAATGCGAATTATCATTGTGCAGGAGGTATCGATATTTTATTTCATTAAATGGCGTATAGCTATATATATATATAGCTCTTTTAATAAATCTTATGACGTCATAGAGGTTTTTACTCCGTGTGATTTTTACTGAAAATTGATAGTTTGAGAGAAATGTTGTAAATGGTGAAATTTTGACCAAAACTATTTTTATCAATAATGCTGCAACTAAAAATCTTAGAGGAAAAGCAAAACATATCTATTTTTTCCCATAAAATAAAAATATGCAATAAAATTATAGGTTTGTATAAAAAAAACTCAAAGTTGAACTTGATTTGAGCTTGAAGATTGGTTTCAAGGTCAAGCATCATGCCTTCAGGTTCGGTTTTGTATCCACTGACTGGAGTAGTAATTGTCATGAACCCGACGAGGAGGAAACCGTGGCACACATTCTTTAATCTTGGCCCGTCTTGGCAATAAATAGATTAAAATACCTCGGGCAGTCGATTTCCTTATCTTTCAAAATTAAAAAGATTAGGAACACCTATTTAAGTGAAAACAAATGATTCGTGAGTTACTAGGCTGATTGAAAAGTCCCGGGAGAGGGCGCCACAAATACCGAATCCTTATTATTTTTGACAGCACTTATCCTTCAAAAGGCAACATGTGAAATTTCATTATTATCTGTCAAGTAGTATGGTTTTGACAGCTGTCCAAAGTGCATCACCTCTGTGTTTTTTTTTTTCAACTATGGAACAAAGTGCATTTCGCATTTTGTTAAAACATTGCTTTGTGATTGGGAAAAAAAAAACGAGAAGCGAACATTTAAATGGCTCTAAGAACATCACAGCAAATCTGCTCCGTCGAAAACAACTGCTTACAGATGGTTTACTGAATTTAAAATGGATCGTACGAACACCAGTGATGCACCACATTCGGGTCGGCCAAATGAGGCTAACACTTCAGAAATATCAAGAAAATCGATCTGATCTTTTTGAAAGACCACAAAGTGAAAGGCAGAGAGCTAGATGACATAATGAAGTTGTCGATTGGTAGTATTTTCAATATTTTGCATGAGCATTTCGAAATGAAAAAGATGTGCGCGCAATGGATGCCGCGTTTGCTGACAATTGGTCAAAAGCAACATCGTGTCGGTGATTCAAAGCAATGGCAAAATTGAACGAATTGCAATACGAATTGCTGCCCCACCCACCATATTCTCGAGACTTGGCCTCCAGCGACTATTATCTTTTTCCAAACTTGAAAAGATGGCTCGCTGGTAAGCGCTTTCACTCGAATGAAGAGGTTATTGCCAAGACGGACGCCTATTTTAAGGAACTTGATGACGACTACTACAAGAAAGGCATCAAAATGCTCGAGGCTCACAATACTCGTTGTATTGAGCTAAAAGGAGATTATGTATATTGAAGAATAAAATCAAATTTATCGAAAAAATTAGTTTTTCTTTGTTAGGCCCGGGACTATTCTTTCAATCAGCCTACTATTATAGAAATGAATATAGTTATATTCATTCAAACTCAACAGCATTGCGGAAAAGTTTAAAAATTTTAAACACGTTTATAATTGATGATGATATTTATAAAAATTTACAGAGATACACGGTTAGAAATAAGTTCAGATATTCCGAATAATGATCAGATTTGAATCAGATATTCCTTAATACGACCATATGATCAATTTCTGAGCAGCATACAGTACAATATTCCTTGATCCTGTCATCTGATCAGTTCCTCATTAAAATGTAATACTAAAACCTTACTACGGTCCCGATACAATGTTTGAGTCAGGAAGGTATCCGATGTCCTGAGCTAAATGGTATATTTTTTTTTTCTGCTACTATCCGTCAATTACTTAAAATGTTGGTAACATATCAATTTTTAAAGTTTTCATTGAATTTCAGATAAATAGTTAATTATTTAGTAACATTTAAAAAACTCGGATGATACTGATTCTCAGCGCTTCATAATTTACTTTTCTGTTCACGATTTGAATTGAAAACCTTTTCCTAATAGATGCTATAAACTTAATCATTTCTGAAAACAGTTTATGATCAGAATCAGATCTGTTGAGCTCATCCGTTCTATTTGATATGAGGTGTTATATTGTTATTATCAAATCTGAAAGCCTGACCTGTTCCTGATCATACTTCAGGAAAATTTGATCCAAATCGATCCAAACCTGATCTGATTTCTAGTCGGGTATGAATATTTTTTGTGAAAACATAGTCGATTTTGGCCTTAGAAACATTAATTTTTCTCAATTCAAACATAAGTTATGGGATTGGACATACATATAAAAAAAATACTGTCAGAAACTTTAATCGTTTATAAGTTTTAGAAGAAATAAATTTTGTAAGAAATTACTCATAAAATTTTGAGGTTCATTACAAGCGCTAAACAGCAAATTTTCGTGAGATAAATGGAACTTCAAAAAATTTTCAGTACTGTTAGCGAATGTAAAATCATATAAAAGTTAAGACTCACTAACTAAATAAGTATCATGAAATGATCTAAAAAGTATCATGAAATGATCTTAAAAGTACCAGCTTTCGATATGATATATAATACACAGTACAGCAATAGTGTAACACTGTTATTGCAATAATATTAAATGCAAAAAAAAAATATTCAATCAATTTGGGTTACAAAAACATTGTTTTTTGTTATTGTTATTATATTTTTATTGATTTTTATTTTTTTGATTTTTGTTTTTTTTAGTTTGCACATTTTTTTATTTCATTCATCGCTTATCTAAAAAAAAAACAACAACATTTTTTTATATTGTTACTTAGGTTTTTTCGGTTACAATAACGAATTAGTTTTGACATTTTACTAGAGGAATTTTTTTCATTATACAAAAATTTTTGCTAAAGGCATTTTTTCTTGGTGTCGTTGTAGCATTGCACAGATTGTCTTGACTTAAGTTTATAAAGCGCCTCCTTTAACTCAGATGGTTTTGCTGCTGCTGCTATTGCTACATAAGGCCATTTTACTATGTACGAGCACTTGTTTTATTATGTTGTTGTATGTAGGTGAATTATTGATTTTTCCACCAGATAATGTGTGACTTTTCCCATAGTGTGTTTTTTTTTTTATCTTTTTTTTAACTAAAGATGGTAACGACAAGCGTAATTTTTTTTTAATATTTCTAATTAAACGTTTTGTTGTGGAGTTATATAATATTACGAGTTTTTAAGAAAATTTAATTTTTAAGTACGAGCGAGCGAGCAGTATGCAGTTTTTCTGAAATTTCAAAATTTTTTAAAATTTTTTAAGTTACTACACTTTTGCAATTTCTCAGACGCCTTTCTAGAAAAAAAGCTTCAAAAAAATATATAAAAAACCGCACTCATTAAACAAGTGATTCAGTAACAGCTGAATAGCGCATAAAATGACCAAAATAGGCACTCAGGTATCGTAACCAAAACATAAACATAAAGTTTTATCGCAGCAGCAAAAAAAATACCGCACATACGATGACAGCAAAAGAGAACTGCAAATGTCCAAAAATAATAATCATAATAAAAACAATAAAAATACATTAAAAAACAAAATGCAATTTAAGTCCCAAAAACTTAAAAAAAGATATAAAAATATTGTGGATTTTTGTGCATTTTAAAATGTCAGCCAAAAATTTGGCGTATATTTTGCAGACGTTGTATAAATTGTAGTTTTTTCCGCATTTTTTTTTCTTTTTTTTTCTTCTTCATGCCTACAATTTTATTACTATAAATATTTTGTGAACTTAGCAGTTTTTTGCAATATAACCAACAAACTCCGTCAAAACAAACAACTGCAATAACGAAGTTTTTGGCGCACATGCTAAAAGTTGTATGGCATGCATGCATGCCAACGATTATGAAAAAAAAAAAACAGTGGAAAACTGACTCAATGCACACCAAAAATAATTGCGTTATTATGTTAAAGAACTTTAAAAAAAATCGTTTATCGTAAATATAATTTTTTTGTTTATTCTGAATTTTCTGGGAATTATGGAACTTTAGCACCATTGTGGAAATTTAATCGTAAGTAAAAATTAATATTAAAATAAATAAATAAAAGACCCAATTTCGCGGAAACTCAATACCCTAATCCACCATATTGAGTCCGCCATCTTGAATTTCAAATTGCTGACCTTGGATTTGTATTCGGCGACCCCAGAAAGCTCCGTATAGCAAATCTGGTGCTAATCGGTTGATTTTTAAACAATACGTTCACCATATTGAATCCGCCATTTTGAATTTGAAAATTTTTAAAATATAGCCTTAGATTCGTAATCGGCGAACCTAAAAAGCCCTTTATAACAAATTTAGTACAAATCGGTTGATTTTTAATAAATACGTCTGCCAACTTGATTTTGTAAAATCCGACTTCGTATTCGTAGTCAGTGACCCTCAAGACCTCTGTATACTGAATTTGAACTTTCGAAAATTTAGCCACCATATTGGATTTTTAACCGCCATATTGGATCCGCCATTCTGTCAACCTTCCACGCCTATTATTTAAGAGCTTCAATTTGAGTCAAAAAACGATTCGATCGGTTGGGAATTTTTAATTTAACAAGCTTTTTATGCTGGACACTCGATTTTTCTCCTGCTTCTGTCCGCGATATTGGAACTGCCATATTGAATTTTGCAAAGGCGCGCACGGAATCTGAAAGTAGATGAGATTTCGGGCGATTTTTTCGGTAACTCCAAATTTTGGACGCAGCACTCATCCGGTTGCCATGGATCGTCCCATGTGTATTTCGATTATTTATATTATCCTATTTCATCCATTTACTCAGCTCATTCCAATGCTGATATCTATCTACCTATCAACCTTCGTAAAAGTTTATTTGTTACAGTTCTTGAGTTCTTTAGCATTAAAGTTTTAATCTTTGGCGGTGTTAATTTCTAAAAAAAACCTTAACAAAAATATTTGTCATTTCATTGTTAAATATGTCCCAGTAGAGACTACGATAGAATCTGCATGTGTAACTGCAATATTGTTGCTTCTCCTCCAAGTTGAAGAGAACCAATTCCCGGTCTTTCAAAAAAAAATGTATTCCCCTCAAACCGTAAAAAAAGTCTACTTTTTTTTGGGAAAAAATTGATGAATTTTTTTTTTAGTTCTTCAAAAAAACCTTTAAAGTGCCATGTCATAAAATACATCCAATTTCTGGCTACTTCTGGCCAGGTCGATCTCGGTGACTTAGGTAATACTTTCGCTTCAACTTTAGTAAGACAGCTATCCTTTCATGGCTATCAAACTGGAATAGAATCATTTAGGTGTAATGATATTTCAGCAAGAAATGCTTCTATAATCCCAGGCAGTCAGGTTGCTATTAAGCCTCTCAGTTCTGTCTCTTACAATTCTCTTGTGGCTAAATCACAATAACCTCTAAATGTGATGACCAGTTTAATTGTACTTACTCTTTAGGGGACGTCCATTAATTACGTTAGTCAAAATATTGGGAGAGGAGGTCCGGAAAAATCTCACCAAGGGGGAGGAGGGGGTCAAGGAAAACCTCACGTCAACTTTTTAATGCATAGAATTTACATTTAAAATTATAATTTAAATCTCATGGGAGGGAGGGGGTTGGGGGTTCCGCCAGATCTCACCAAATCTCACCGAGGGGAGGGGGGGTCCGACAGGGCACATCACTATATTTACTACCCGACAACGAATGGGTATGCATACCACTCAAGTTGACTATTAATGCAGGGTATTTAATTTTTAGTCAGGCCAATTTATTTTATTATTTGCTGTATGATTTTATAATATTGAATTCATAAATACATCAGTATGCCTTTAAAATTTTACTTAACAAGAAAACTTAAATTTTTGAAATCGTATGTCAATAATTGCCATGAGAATTCGATGCAAAACTTTTACTCAAATACCATAATTACTTTCACAAATAACATGTTACACATCAATTAAATGCAAACAAAGTTTTTCTTAATAAAAAGTGAAGTTTTACTAAAACAAAAAATCACATTAGCATCCCGATTAAATTGTTGCAAAAATAACATAAAATATTCTCGCAGTTTCCACCCAAAAAAAAGAAAATGCAATTGTTTTGAAATAAAATAAGCAAATTAAAATTGCATAAATGTTGCCACATTGATGGAAGATGCCACTAGACAATATTATGTGCTTCTCCTCATAAAATACAACAATGAAGAAATTTGATTTTTGAACTCGCGCGCCATGAAACAGCTACACATATTAAATACGGGTATCTGTGTATACTCGTACTGGTTGGTATATGGTTGCATTTAAAGGTGGGGAACACCACTGTAATAGCGAAAACTAAGATAATTGCATTTTTGCTGGGAAAACTTTGCGCTTTTCATAGAAGACACACAATATTAATGTGAGGAGTTAAAGAGTGAATAAAAAAATGAGAAAAATTTTAGATAAAACACAGCAAAAATACTTCAAGCAACATACTACGAGTATGTGAAATCATGACTTATGCATTCATCCATCATCGTCAGCATCATAGCCAGTTTAAGCATGGTAAATGTTACTAGACAGCAGCGGGTTTTTGGGAGTAATTTTTTATTTTTTCTTTTTTTGTTGCTATTATGCAAAAAAATAGTTGCAAAATATGTTAAAAATTCAAACATGCCAACAGTTTTTTCGTTTGTCTTTAATGGAAAGTGTAAAAAAATTGTTTTATTTCTATTAAAATTTTAGTTTATGTACAAAAGTGCCACATTGTTATACTACAAACGATATTTACACACTTGCGATAGTTAAGATAAAATCGCTGAAATTAAGGAATCTAAGCTGTGATATTATATCATGGGATTTTTAATCTCATGTTAGAGCAGGTATGGTAAGCATAAACGCAAAAGCCGCTTTCTGTTTGGGAACCAACGAGACAAGTTGATTTTCCTGTAACTAATACAGTATTTTGTCAGGAAGCCGTCTGATGTATATCTGATCAAATGTCTGACAATTAGTTAGTCTAGTCATTGTTCGTTCCATTGATTTTTGAGAGCAGGATTCAATCAATCGCTGAAGGCAATTGTACCGATTTTGACATGGTTAGTGTTCGGCTCATTTTTGGCACAAGGTTTGCCACTGTGATTTGACGAAGGTCTCTTTATTCGGTGTAGCTGAAGCATGGAAAGCCAAACTCTCCACGGCAGTGATGTCATTTTCGATACATTTGTATTTTTTTTTTTTTTTTCAGTACATTTGCGTCGTGAAAAATCGTTGGTAGTAGGTACTTGCGTCAAATTTTTATTATATTCGGTACATTTGGAACATTTAATGTGAAAATAAATTTCTGAATTTTAACTTTTTCATGTTTATGTCGAAAAAGTAAATTCAGCATCCAAAAAGAGCATTTCAAGTCTCCATTCAGAACATTTCCACAAATGGCATCTACGCCTGCCATCTATACAGCCTATTCAGACATCCAGCATCAAACAGCCCAATCGAAACGTCTGACACTGTGTGGTACGATAATTATCGGCTTTAAGCGTTTAATCGATAAAAGTCGCCAATTCTCAACTTATATTGACTTTTTCCATGTTATGCTAAACTCAGTCCCGGATTTACCTTAGAGGCAGACTAGGCCAGTGTCTAGGGCGGCAAGAATTTAGGGGCGGCAAATATGGAGAACTTTGAAGATTTTTTTTATAAATTTATTTAATTGGAGTTACACAGGGAGAAAAAAGTGCGAATACTTGGAACGTCGGCCCCTAAACTACCTAAAAAAATGTTGACAAGCAAAAAAAAAAAATAAAAACGTTCTCACTTTTGATATTAAAAAATATTTTTTCCATATTCACCAGTGAAGATGGGCGGCAATTTGTGAACGGCCTAAGGGCGGCAAATTTCTAAATCCGGGCCTGGCTATACTAATCGATAGTTTTCGAATTTTTTCGATAAGTTTCGACTTTTATAAACTTTTTCGATGTTTTTCAATAGCTTTCTGCTCTTATCAGCTGTTATCTTTTATCGATCTTTTTTGATGTTGTTGACTATTACAAACTTTTTCGATAGTTTTCGACCGTTATTGATTTTTTTCGATAAGTTTCGATTTTCATTGCTTTTATGATTTTTTCGATAGTTTTGACTATCATCAACTTTCTTGTTTTTTATACTATTCGATACTTTTCAATTTGTATCAACATTGTATGTACGATCTACCGCAGAAGCTATTCTGGTCTTATCTCAATTTTCAATATTTTGAACCTTTATCGACATTTGTCTTTTTTTCGATAATTCGAAAGAAATTTAGGAAAAAGTCGATAAACATTTCAGCACCGTCGGAATAGCTGTTCATAAAGTTGAAGACGTATGTGGCCGTCCATTAATTACGTGAGGTGTTTTTTTGAAAATTCGAACCCTTCCCCTTTCCCTTGGTGAGATCTGGCAGGACATCCCCCCTCCCTCCCGTGTGATTTAAATTATAATTTTTAATGTAAATTCTATGCATTAAAAAGTTGATATAAGGTTTTCCTTGAGCCCCTCCTCTCCCTTGGTGAGATTTGGTGAGATTTTGCCGAAAGGTCACCCCCTCCCCCTATTTTGACTCACGTCAAAACGGCCCCTATGTACCTGATGATTGATTATTGAGGCCTATAACACACCTCGTCAGATCCTTAAAAGGTTCAAACTATCAATGCTGTCGAACAGAGTAGGTAGTGTGCGAAGACTCGCAGTAGTTATTTTGAATTGCTGCTTTAGTACGCGACTAGATAACTGCGCTGAAAGCACTTCTGACGTCAGGTTTTACTAATGCACAATGTTTCTTGTTACCCTATCACTGCTCTTATGCTTGTAGCGCATCAGCAGTTGATTAATTACGTCGAAAACTGAATTGGTCATCATGTTAGCCGCCTGGTTCAAGCATTTTCTGCCTTTGATTGAACCTTTCTAGCAACTTACCAAACAAATAGAGCATATGATGTGGTCTATCCGAAGATGGTTGGTCTAGGTGCTTTAAAGGCTTTATTAGGAGGACTACCTCTTCCATTACTAGATAACTTTGTCTAACCCAACCGCCTAATTGTTCCCAATTCTTTTCAGAGCAAAAAACACAGTCTTTGTAGTCACAGCCGTGGCAAGTGGGCAATAGCAAACTCGTCTAGCACCTTCTAAAGTGAGAACATAAGCGCCTGATGTGAAGAGTGCGCTGAACATTTATTTTGTTTTTGAACATCGGTAGACCCTTCGCCATGTATCAATGTATTCTGTCGTAGACTTTTGAAGCAGAAGTCTTTACTCAAAATTGACAGCAGCTCAGCCTCCCAGTGATCGCTCTACAAAATATTATATGAGATTCAATTATGTTGAGATTAGCGATCAAATAGAAATAAACAAAGCGCTTGCTGTCCAGTAACAAAGCAACATTTTTAATCATCTGGAATAAAATGTTACCATATATACTCATAATTTCATGCTAAGCAAAAATATTCACAGACTCGGACAAAATGTTACCATCGATTCCATTTTAACATAAATTTATATTCATGTGAATGCCCAAGTTTTGAGCACAGCTCGTAATTACAGCTTATTCAAAGTTGGACATTCCCACTGTAACACTTTATTGCTTTTCTTTTTCTTTTTAAAGAAAAAAAAATTTTAAGTCAGTTTTTTTTAAATTTAATTCGATCATTTGATCGCTACGAAAAGTGGTGCGATAATTATAAATTCCTAAGATAAATACGCAACATTTTGACACAGAAACTTAACAGCGCAATCTTTCACAAGATGTCACTTTTCCGCAGTCTTAAACATTGATATGATTAAATTACCACTTATTTTTACTAACTTGGTTAAACTAAAGACATATCTATACAAAAACAAAAAACAAAAAAAAAACTGGTTAAGGAAATACGCTGTCTGATGTTTGAGATTGTGGTTTTTTCGCTAAGAGATAAACATAGATCAAAACGGTATTTAAAAATAGTTATGCTTTTTAAGCATTTTCCCAGCAGCAGCAGCAATAACGACTGGGGACAATCCGATAATGCTGCAACATTGCATAAGTAGATGGGCAGACAGACAGACAGTGCGATAAACAGACAGATAATGCTGCATGCATATTAAATTGCAAAATGTAGAGCAATGCAAAATAAGATGGGGACTAAATTTTTATAACATTTCCGCCAACTTGTTAAAATACAATTTGTCAGCTTTAGGCGAATCTTTTTTGACAGTTTTAATCTACATTACTGGTAATGCAGTATATGTTTGCAATTAGATATTTGCGTTTAAACTAAGGATGTTGTTGACTGCTTGAGAGAAATTTCTATAGAAATATATTTGACAGCTAAAAAAAAACAAACAGTTGTTGGAAAATTTCGTAGAAGCCATGTAGACAGCAATAATGTTATGTGTGATTTTTGCTTAATAAAATTTTAAAAGTTCAATAATTTAATTCAAAAATTTCATATAATAAAAATATCAAAAAAAATTCCAATTAATTTATATCATTTGCACAAATAAAAGTAAAAGTCATCAGTAGCTACCATAAATACATGCGCCCTAAACTAAAAATAAAGATATATCGTAAAAAGTATAAAAAAGAAAATAATTTATGTTATGCGCTTGGACTGCATTTTTACAATAAAACTCTCACAAACAGACCTTACCAATGTGGCCAGACACAAAGAAAGTCAAGCCACAAACAGCAAAGGACACACATCAAGTATCTATACAAAAGATAAAAGTCCAGTTGAACTTTAACCTCGCTCAGTAAAGCGCAATTTAAATGTGAACAAAACTCTTATGCAAAATTCTCCACACACGGCTGCTTTTTTTTATTTTGGTGGTCACACATGTGTAGAGTTAGTGATGTTAAATTTTTGGCACACTTGATAATTCGGTTCGGAATTAAACACAAAATTCATAATGTTTTTGTAAGAGGCAGAAACTTTTGTTGTTTTAAAAGGCTTAGGTATCTAGCAATTGCAGGAAAGTTAATATATGAAACACATTTTTCTTGATGCTGAGAAACTCAATAACTCTGAGGTTTTTAAAAAATTATTTTCTGCAATCATTTCAATCTTTAGCTATTTATATATCCTCCATCTGTGTAAGTAACCGCCATAATGTAACGTTTAAGTTTTTTGTTCCTCCAAACTAGCACTGTATCCTATTGTTTTACCTAACATTATATATTGAATACTATATATGTATATTGAAAATTATCTTTCTCCGAATGTATTATGTATGATAAGGGAATTATTGGAAAATCTTCAATAGTATTTCAATATTCGGAAATATGCCAGACAATTTTTGGCGGCTCGATAGATATAATAATGTTTATTAGAGGTCTGCGCAAAACAACTTGCTGTGACGTCAGACTGTAGAAGTTACTGTCAAGTATAGATCCAGCGAGACATACTGCAACTCGTCAGTACCAGTAGATTATAAAAGAACGATAAAAAGAGAATTAATTAGACATTGTCTATAAACTCTACTATCACTCGAGAAATGTAAGGTGTCTGGATTCCCTGCTTAAGATTTCCTCGTTTCAACTTCATACTTCTGAGCTATGTATTTGGAAAGGTTGTGCCTTAGCTTTTTCAGCCCCATATGACAAAAAAATAATTGACTTGTAAGTCTTCTCTAATTTTGAATTCATGTCCTACTTACTCCTTTGTTTTCATTAAAAAACACTAACGAATTTGTTCATCTTCCACACTCAATTATAGCCCTGAGATGAATAAGTGACATCTTTTCAACTTTCTCATATTCTTCTCGGAAATTGTTGATCAAATTTTTTAACGATAGGATAGATCCTTTGAATAAATTCCACTTTACTGATTGCGGGGTTTTACCAGAAGCATTTATTCTTTGTAAAATTATATTTCAACTCACTGTCACTAAGACGTTTTCATATTTACCCCTTTTTTTCGCCGTCGCCTTCACTATCTCAACTTGTTTTGGCTCTTCTACTCTTGAGAACCATCTTGTATCAGAAACTCTTTTCAGTGAGATGGGTTATTTATCTTTAAACAATTTTAATTGCCTCGCTTGTATGGAAGGTGCAACACTGACTTATAATTCAGTGGTTGACGGGACTATTCCTTGCATTCGTATCAATGTTCTTTTAAATGGAAGATGCCACGCCTTTTTGCGTAATTACACCCACTTTTTGTGCAGTTCATATCTGAGCTATTACTAGTACCTGTGTCAGGCTTGGTTTAATTAAGTTACACAACTTCATCAGCGTGGAATTTTAAAGGTTTTACTAATAAAGTAGGTGTTAAGTTCCATAATATATCAGGACCATTACTTATTAATATCGATTAGGTGGAAATGCTTTCCTATAGTAAAAAGCAGTATATCATACAGATTTCTTAACCTTGCGCAAGATTCCTAAAGATCTGTGCATCTCATGTGAAGAAGTGGAAAATGCATTGTATGAATATTTAGGAATAAGGAAGCTCGCAGCAAGCTGGATGACACAATCGAACGAGCAACCATTTTGAAAGATTTTTTGACGATTTTAAACTATTTTCAACCACGATATGAAAGACTTCTGGAGCCATTTTTCAAACGTGAACGAAACATAGATCAATCACAATACACTAGAGACCAAGGAATAGTAGACTACTCCGGGACAATCGAAGCCGAAGAAGCCCAAGGCTGGAAACAATGTGTTGAAAACTATTTCTTGGGCTGTACATGGAATCTTGCGATGCAATGAATTTTTGAAATTACTGAAATCGAACTCATCTACTTAAAAAACAAAACTCAAAATATTATTTTTTGATTTAAGAAAAGTAATAATCTTAATATTATGCAAATTAAAGACGTCGTGCTGAGCAGACTTGCCCTTTAACGTGAGATCGGCAAAGTCTGGGTTAACTAAATAAAAGAAAATCGATTTGAAAAATCTTTATGATTCTCAAAAATATATTTTCATTAACCAAGCTCTGTATCTTTTTTAAGCTTTAGCACCCAAAATCCAAATCAAATTAATTTTTTAAAAATCGTTTTTAAATGTTTTTGGTGAGATTTTTTCATAGACTGTAGCCCATATCTGAACTTTATTTCGGTATTTGCATTTATATATCGCATACTTATCTAATATACGATATATTGAGTTGTAAAAAGTTACTTCTTCGGTCCAAAATGTCTTTTTTAATATTAATTTTAAGTAACCATGGAGAAATCCCTGAAGCAGCTACTCATTTCTTATTTTATTGAAGCAACTCTTTCAGGCATTTGTTTCAAATTTCGAAAATTTTCTGCTGTTGAAATCACTGCCTCTTCCTTTAAAATATTGTGTGCACAAAATGGTTTCAATTTTGAATAAACCGATTTCTTGAGTACAACAACTTTTTCAAAGCAAACACTAAAATCTTATGATTGTAAAGGGAAAATGATAATAAAAACTTTGAGACGCAAAGAAGGTGTAACTGCTTAAATAACAAAAAAAAAAACAAGTTCAACACATGGGTCACAAATATACAAAAACAAAAAAGTCAATAAAAAGTCAAATGTCTCTCTTTGAGGAGGTGGAAGAGATATGATGGTAGAAAGGCGGAACAATAAAAAATTATAAAAGATTACTGCATACGTACGTAAGTTTTAAACAACCAGCAAAATTTATGATCAGACTGATGTATGGTGGCTATTTAAGTTATGGTGTACATTAAAAGTTAGGTCAACAAGGGTATCGAATTATATGCATCTCAATTTTTTTTCCCCCTCATTGTATTTTACACACGCTAAAACGATTTACTGATGCGTACGCAAAGATAAACAGCAGCAGGAATTTGTTTTCAAAAAAATTGTCGCTAGGTGCTGCCGATGATGCGCTCGCTATCTGTGATATCACATGGCAAAAGGGTAACTTAGCACTTAATTGATGTCATAAATCTTTTAATCATTTAATTTTTATGGATTAATGCAATTAAGATGCACAAGTAATAAAATTTAAAATGAAAATCTTTTTATGTCATAAAACTCAAATATGTAGTTATTGTACCCTTTGCTGTCATATAACGTATTTTTTTTTTTTTTCTTTAAATCAGTAATCATTATCTTTTGTGAGTATGTCTATAAATTATAAAATTTTGCTAATGAGCGCATTTAAAATAATTTAAAATTCAATTAGAAATAGAAAATGCGCAGTAACGAAACAACTTATTGCAGTTCTAAGTATTTTGCTTAAGAACAACGTTCTTACAAATCGCACATATGAAATACCACTTAAGAATTTTTTATTCTTCATTGCATATTGACCTAAATTTTTTTTTTTTTGTAAATGAATTTTAAATTCATTAATGCAATTTTTTTTAACATTTTTTAACTATTACCAAACAAAATGTGTGTATGAGCGTTTGGGTGTACCTTATTTAAGAAAATAAATTTTTTTTTTTTCTATTCATGACTGACCATTATAAATTATAAATAACTTAAATAAACAAACAATATTTCATTGAACTTTTTCAGGCAATTAGCAAAGACCATTAATACTGTAAATTTTTTCTTAAATAAACATTGGGGAATATATACATTCAGGAAAAATCATCATTCATAAAAAATTATTTTAGAGTGCTTCAAAATCGCTCACAAAAAACAACAAGATTGAGGAAAGTTATATCTCAGATTTCACTGAAAATAATTGGTAAGGTAGTAGTTTCCGAAAAAGCGTTATTCTCAGCTGTTTGGCTTCTATTCATATAGGGTAACCGTTGTTGTGGTTACATTAGTGGTTAAAAAAGAACTTTTCTTGGTCATTTTCGAAATTTCACCTGGTCACCCAATTTAAAAATTTGTCCTTTCCGCTGAAATTGCTTATATACATACGTTATACATATAAGGTACAGAAAACATCAATACTATTTAGGGGACGTCCATTAATTACGTGAGCTAAAATAGGGGGCGAGGAGGTTCGGCAAAATCTCACCGAGCGGGGAGGAGAGGGTCAAGGAAAACCTCACTCAACTTTTTAACGCATAGGACTTACATTAAAAATTATAATTTAAATCTCACGGGGGGCGAGGGGTCCTGCCAGATCTCACCAAGGGAAGGGGGGTCTAAATTTTCAAAAAATCACTTCACATAATTAATGGACGTCCTCTTATGTAAAATTGTTTATGTGGAAATGCTTTGTAACGCTTTGGCGCAAAATATACTGAACCGATATTAATAATTTTGCTTTTAAAATAACATATTTGTGCTAAAGAAGGTAATTGCGTAGTTATTTTTTTAAGTTAAACATAATTTTTTTGGAATTAAGTTTTTGCAAAACCTCGCACAAATTGCCAATTCACTTTTCGTTGCTTAGGCTGCTTTTTAAATATTACATTATTATTGTTTTTTTTTTTTTTTTTTGCAACGCTTTGGCGCAAAATATACTGAACCGATATTAATAATTTTTCTTTTAAAATAACATATTTGTGCTAAAAAAGGTTATAGCATACTTTTTTTTGCATAAATTTGGTAAAACTAAAAATTAAAAGAGAGCACCCTAATGTACATATTAACAAAATGCAACACTATCAACCAAAAAGGTGCACTCTGCAGCATATGTGTGTTGCGTACATTTGTACTTAATTCTGCTGCGCAAAAGTGCAGCAAATTGAGTAATGCAATTGAAATTGGAAGTAACCCACCATCAAACTAAGTAAAACCAACTAACTTGGTCGTGCTGGTTGTTGGCCATGCAATTTTTTGGTTTTTTATTTTTTTTCTTTTTTTACTTCAACTCCAAAATAGACATCAAGTCAGGTTTTTATTTTGTTATGCAGTTAGACCGTTGCAGGTTGTTTTTTTTTCGCTCCTTTTTTTTTGTTGCTTCGTAGTTAGCATTCGCATTTTTGGCATGCAATTATTTTATTACATAAATATTTTTTTTTTTTTCAAATTGAACTTAAAGTTTTGGCGTTTATATTCATTTTAATTTTCAGTTTTTCCAATATCAATATTCAATTTTTAGTTTCTCTTAATCGAATGTCTGAAGTGTTCGTAGTCGATCACCGTTAATTAGATGGGTCTCTCATGTCTTTCGGTGGCGACTATTTCCAAAAAATTTTAAAAAACAAATACTCTAATTGTTTAATATTTTTAGCTAACTTCTATAATTTTTTCATAATATCTAATTTAATTTTTATTTTCTTTTTTATTACAGGTATGTACCAACTAAATGCTTATGCTATGTTATATAAATTTAACTAATGTAACATTGTAAGTTTTATTCATGTTGTATAATGCATTATAATATGGTGTAAAAAAACAACCACACATTAGGACCGCAACAATTGCATTGTAATGATGACAATAATGATTTCCTCAATTATGTAGACAACTTCAAAAATATTTAAGTAATTCGTATAAAAAACACTATGCAATAAAATGACTTCTTAAGTCATTTACAATAAAAAAAAAAAATAATCAAAATACTTGCAATTGAATGCTGGCAGCCATTCTCTTTTCTTTGTTACTTCATTGAATGACGTTGAAAACACGATTTCCTTTGAATGACCTTCCTAGTGGGTAGGCAACAAAAGGTAAGCAAATAAAACTTGGCTTCTTAAAACCAAAGTACACGCTAAAAAAAAACAACTATTTTAAAATGTTTATTTGTTGTAAAAAATATTAAAAAAATTTGAAATTTTTAAGTTCAAAATAAAAACTGCTTTTACGAAAAAGTTATTAGGAATTATAAAACTATTCTAAAATATAAATTAAAATTAAGTAACGTCTTACTTAGCTTACTGTTCAGTACAGTATCAGCAAAAAAAATACAAAAACTAAAAGCAAAACAACAATAAACGGCTAAAACTATTCATACTAGTTTCATCCATTGCTAAGTGGAATCATCAGTGACCTTAGAGCCGATGATTGGGAATTTGTAAGTGTGCATAGAATTGTTGAGAACCGTTCTATGCATTTGAAAGTTGACGTGAGGTTTTCCTTGACCACCACCTCCCCCTTGGTGAGATTTGGCGAGATTTTGCTGGACCTCCTCCCCCCTATTTTCACTGACGTAATTAATGGACGTCCCCTTACACTCTTCTTGCAAGTTTTCTCAACAAATCTATGAAAAAAGGTTAACATATCAGGCCTAGAAATGCTCGCTTAGCTGCCAAAAGGTCACTGATGATTCCATTTAGCAATGTATGAAACTAGTCTGACTAGCTCCAACCATTTTTGTTGTATTGTTTTTTTGTTTTATGTAATTTTTTTAGTATTATCACTTACTGTACTGAACATTAAGCTTAGTCAAATAATTATAAATTGTTTTCTGTTCTGATAAACTACAAAGAAATCAAATTATTTAGTTATCAGTTTTATTTTAGACGCTTAGCTCTTTTAAAAAATGTCTTTTAAGACTTTTCATAAAAAATGTTACATGTGACATTTTTAAAGAAAATTGCAAAAATTAAATTCTCTATCGTTACTTTTCGGTGTATGTATGCGCAGTTTAAATCATATGTATCACGAACAAGTTATTAAAAACCTTTACAAATGTTTACTGAAATATGTATGATATTACAAAAAAAAAAAAAATTTTAAAAATAATAATAATAATAAATTATTACAATATGTTATATCTACCATGATCAATGCGGCACCATCAGCACTTTCATGGCAACTTACATACATATCTGTTAGAAGTAGAATTTGTGGTATAATACTTAGCATGGAAACATTAAAGCTACAAGTTGCTGCAACAAAAGTAAGCAGTTTTTATTATTTAATAGCACAGTTGTTAAGTTCAATTGCATACTTGACTATGTTAATAATTTTTATTATTCAATTAAGCGCATTTTTTTATTAACTTGATATTAATTAAGTTGATTAACATTAATAACAAAATTTTTTTATATGCGGAAATTAAACGTAGACTTGTTAAGTTGTTCTATAAAACAAAACCTGCAGATTTTGGGACACTTAAAATTAAGTGCAATTTGTGAAGTTGTAAAAATCTAATTAATTGCAGTTTTTTAGTGCCTTTAGTGCTAAACGCAGTAATTAAACGTAGTTATTGTAAGTATACCGCTGCTGTATCAATACTTGCAACATTCTTTTCTCAACGTAAAATATTTTCCACGTCATATATTTAGCAAATCTACTTTTACTTAGATTTTCAAATATCTTTTGCAGTTTTGGGTCTAAAAGCGTGAACTGCAATTGCTAGCACTGGATCATTATAAAAAGTTGGTTCTGTTTATTATATGCACTCGGATAGACAGTGTGCTAAAATATGTTATTTAAATATATGCTAGCGGAATCATCGTCAGTGCTGTATGTTCTTAAAGCTTGAATTACATTCTTATTTGTGTGATTTAGTAGAGCCTAGTTTTTTTCTTTTTAGTAATTTCACCCTAATGTTTTTCTTTCGCTATTGAACAGTATCCAGAGGCTTAGATTTTGATCATCGTCGTCAAGGGAAGTGAGAACATAAAATGATCTCTTCCATACTTTATTTTGCAATCTCGAAAGAGAGTAAGTTGGCTTTGGGCAAAGGATAACGATTGTATAGTACGGATGATATTTTTTCACTATTATAGCTGACTTTGTATTAAAACTTTAATTCAAGCGTTTTAGTTAATAAGCGTATTACAAAGCAATCAAAAATCGATTTGCAATTTATCATTAACAACGGAATGAAAAATTACCCAAGAACTTTTGTGAAAGCTGTCGATTCCCGCATCAGATCTCCATCAGTGCATTGAAGATTAAGCTTATTTTATCTTGTAAGATCCTCTAAAGATACATGGTATAAAACAAAACATTGCACTCCTATCGTGCATATATTTTCTCTTATAACCCTTTGTAGGCGTTTTACAGGTTCAAACAAAAGACAATCAGTTTAAGGTCACTGATGAAGTTCTGTAGCGAAACTAAAAGCATATCTGTCTTGCTCTAACTGATATTGCTATTTTTATCTACACTTTTTTTTCACATACTCATCAGCTTGATATTCGCATATTGAAAAGCGCAGACTCCGGCTCTGATCGCTTTCTTTTCAACTTAGTCTCTACCCTTCTCCCAGCGATGCTCTCATCTCTTCAACCGGTCCAAATAGCACTTATAGGCGTATTTTTTTACAACAAAAAAATGTTTTTTCTTAATCGACGAAAATTTAAATCCTCAAACGCAACTTTTGGCCTAGGAAAGAACAACAAAAAAACTCGCTTTTCACAAAAGTGACCGGTTTTTCGCCATTTTTGCCTTCAGGCCTTCAAGTAATGAAGACTGTTGATTTTTCTGGATAATCAATAAACAACTTCATCAGTATCCCAGAAAATAGTCCCCGTTCCTAGAGCCTAGGTTTTGTTTGGAGTTGTTTCCCCCTTCGCAGTCCACCTTTTTATTATGTTTTCGTTACGAAAGTATAAGGGTGTATTCAAGTTTCATCTACAATAGTAGCGATCTTCAACTGCGGTGTCCAAAAGTCGACAGCGCGCTAACGTTTACAACAAAAATTACGCACTAGTATGTGTATAAATGTTTGTAGGAATTCAAAGGAATGCAAAACATACCCAGTAGAAAATCGTGCATCACTGATGTAAAAAAATAGATATAAATGTTTGCATAAGAAAATGCGAAAGCATCGCATAGCTACACAAACAAATTTTTAAGCTCAAAATTCATCAATAAAAACGAGCAAAACAACAAAAAGTACTTTTCCGAGAATTAAAACTATTTTTCCATGAATATGATTTTTTTTTACAACAATGATGCACACAAGAGCAGTTTTTTTAACGTCTAATTTTTTTACAAGTCAATAATACATACGAAAAAAATTGACTTTCGCAGAAATAATGTCTTTGACCTGCATTTTTCTCAACTGGCCATTGCACACATTTGTTTTTTTTTTGCACGTTTGATTCCGACTGGGTCTCTTGCATATTTATTTGACAAACGAACCAGCACATAGAGATCAGCAACTGCACGGCGGGACGAATGATGGCACGTTTCATTGCTCGCGCCCGCGAGAGGCCAAATGGTTGAACCTAATCTACAGAAATAAATTGGTAGCAAAATTTTGATTTATTGCGCCTAAACTGACCCAACAAAGCATTGAAAATGTTCATTCGAATACGTTTTTGATGCGGAAAAAGCGTCTCCCGACGCGAGGTCATTCATAGCCTCTGCTATCTCAGTAATCTTAATTCGATAGTTGTCTAGCACCATATAAACTTGTGAACTTGAGCGATGTTATCGTCAGTTTTTGGTCGTCCCAAACGTTTATCATTGCCGAAGCTGGTACCACATTTTAATTTAACTGATAGCTTAATTTTTGCCATTTCCAAAAAAAAAACACTCTTATCGGCTTATTCAATCGCACAACACAATCCCCAACTTTTATTAAGGAGTTCTATCAGCTTCATGTTTTCGTTCAGGCCATATTTTTATTAACCTTAACAAGCATAAGATCGATTTTATTGCACTTAAAAATACATGAAGTTCAGGCTACGAGTGTGAGTTCGGCACTCATATAAAAATTTTCAAAAAATCAGCCTCTTAAGAATGTTTCAATTAAAAAATTTTTCTAAATTCGTATTAACTGAATTTAAGATATTAATTCTGTATGAGTTTAAGAATTACTGCAGGCTAACCTCATGCAGTTGTTGATAAAAAGAATGCTTAAATAATTTCAATAATTGAATATTTGTCTTTCGTATCAAAAGCATATTTGGTGTTTTTCGTACTACCTTTCTCAATCAAGAACATAACCTTTAACACTTATAACTAATTACATTAAACGTCAAACAAAAAAAAAAAAATCTGAAAATTAATTACAAATTTCTCATATGACTTTCTTTTTTCTTTCACCTTTCGAATAAATCAGAATGTTTATTCTAGGGAAAATAAACAAAAACAAATTACATATATAAAATAACTTATGTATGTCAAATATTTATTGTTAATCATTGACAACAACAGGAAAAAAACGAATGTAAAACAATAACAACAACACAAAACAATGGTTACCTACTGGCCCACTGTGCCGCCATATCACCAGTGTTCTGTAGTACAAAAGCGGTCAAATTTTTTTTGTTATTTTTGTTTCACTTACAACAAAACAAATGTAAAGAATTTTTAATTTTATCATACAAATGGCAACACTGACATTTTTGTGGCACATTAGCTATGGTTATTACTGTTGTTGTTACAGTTGTTGTAATGTATTGTTTTATTTTTCATAACTATAAAAGAAGGCTTTTTTACGCGGAACAGCAGCTTAAATTTAATACTTGGCATTAGTAGTATTTCGCTACCAGGTTACTGTAACTAAAGGTGAAAACATATAACGCTATTTTGCAATTGCTACTCGGGTACATTGTTTAGGGTATGTTGTTTAGCTTTGTGCTAAAAAAAAATAGGTCAAAAATTTTCAAAGCAAAAAAAATCAATTAACTGAACTTTTAGTCATACCTCAACGATCACGAAACATTTATTGTATCCAGCTGCTTTAGTAACAAATAAAAGTTTTTGTTCTTACGCCAAAGTTGGAATTTCTTTATAAATTAAATTTTTAAACTTAATTAAAAGAAAAAATCTAAATTGCTGTCGTGAAGAAATTCATTTTTAATTACAAAATGAGCTTTAACTTTCTTTAGAATTTTCAGTAAACTTTGTTGCGCAAAAAAAAACGAAAACAAAAATTTAAAGAATTTTTTAATTAAATTTTATGACCTTAAAACAAATTCTCCACACATTAAACAACCTACCACTGATATGTTGGTATGGCATACAAATAAACTTGAGTCATCCATTACCGTTGCGAGTCGTTTGTTGGCAATTTTCTATTCTTTTGTTCTTTTTGTTGTTTTTGCACATTTAGTTGCCATAATGTACAACAAAATGCAATAGAATACAACAACAACAACAACAGCAGCAAAGAAAAAAAGAGCATAAAAATAAAATAAATAAATAAAAAGCGTTCCAACTATTTCAGCAAACCAACCCATAAATGGACAACGGTTTTGTTCTGCAGCAGCAGCAGCAGCAACATCAACAGCAACAATTGAGTGAAACTATAAAAATGTTAGCATCATCCAAAAGAACAAACTGTATGTATGGCTACAAGCTTAGATAAACTGGCAAATGGTCAGACAGTTAGTTAGTCGAACAGCCAACTGGTTGCACAGACTCCATGTGATTGGAAGGAACGCGCTTGTGATTGTACGCGCAACCGGTGTTTTAGTTTGCGCGTGCAATTTTTTGCAAATTTTTTGATTTAATTTCAAGACAAAATACCTGAGAAGCCGCTTTCGTCTAGAGCTTAGATAATAACATCAAAAATACAAAAATCTTAAGAGTTATATCAGTGCAGTGGTAATAGATTTCATTGGGTAGCTGCTTTATTTTTCAACAAAATTGAAAATAGCTAGATAATGGATTTTGCTGAAAGTAGTTGGATAAGTCGTTGTTGTTATTAAAAGTATTTCCCAAACTTTTAAACGGTAATGTCGCAAAAGATCCATGAGAGGGATACAAAAGAAGGCCCCTCTCTGTACATGATAGCTGTTCCCGCGACTTTGTACATTTTAAAAATCAATTTACACTCACGCTCTAAAAATACTCTCTCAAAAATCAGCATGAATAGCTCTCCCTAATAAATTCACCTTCTATAGTTAAACCATGGAAACAACAAAATAAAACGCACATACAAAAACACATTTATTTGGCATTCAACGGCTTGTTATGTTTTCATGCTTGGTTCTATACTAAAGGTCTGCATGAGTACACTGGAAACGACCAACGTTTCGAGTCCATGGAGCTTTTGTACACAAAAGCTACATATCAAAAAAAAAAAAACCAAACATGATATGATTATCATACAAACCTCTAGTCTATACACGGAATTTCTTTTTTTTTAAACTTTAATAACTTGATATTAAACTAGGAATATCCTGATAGTTTTTATTGGAGATTGAAAACAAGCGTCTAATAAATAAAACTAAACAAATTTGATCAAAATCGATCCAATAGTTTTTGCGTGATGCGCTAACATTGATGAACAAAGCTATATTTTTTTTATTGTAGATATGAAACAGCGAATATCTTAAATGTATTTGTGGAAAGGTTAAGGTTCGAAAATAGTTCAGCATAACATTTTCATTAAAACTCAGTTTTGTAAAATATTTTTCAACAATGTAACACTCTCGATTGCTGGGAGAAAAAAATTCAGAAATGTCTCGAACACAAAACCTTTTCCGGAAACTTGTGGGCGCCCGTGATAACCAAAATCTGTTATCTATCTTTTGGGACGTCCATTAATTTCATGAGTCAAAATAGAGAGGGGAGGGGGTTCAGCAAAATATCACCAAGGGGGAGGAGGGGGTAAAGGAAATCCTCACGTCAACTTCTTAATGCATTGAATTTATATTATAAATTATAATTTAAATCTCACGGAAGGGAGGTCCCGCCAGGTCTCGCCAGATCTCACCAAATCTCACCAATGGGAGGGGGAATTTTCAAAAAAAACACCTCACGTAATTAATGGACGTCCCCTTTCTTCTTCGATTAGTGGTAAAAAAAATTTAAATATTTATCTTTTCATAAATGACTTAAGACGTGGTATCCAAAAATCATTTTCAATTTTTCTGGGTCCGTAGCCGCTCCGGGTGATGTCCAAAATCCATTTTATTTTCTTTTTTTATTGTTTATCTGAAACCCTTGGGATCTACCCACGTGTTAATAAATAAAACTTCATCCAAAATCGATGCCATACCCACCTACATGAACACATACATAGAGCGGTCGGGGACTCTTATGGTATTAAAAATCCATCTATTGCCGCTAAAAACCTGTCCATTTTTGTTCTTTTTTCTTTTTCGTTTGGCCATATGATTTGGTAGGATGAAGTTTACGATTGTATATCTTTTGAAACAAAGGCGAGCAAACGAAAAACAGGGTATCATGAGACTCTATGATTTTCCTGATTCTGAGGGGCTGACGTTAGCAACCAGAATCTTTATAAATCATACCCTGAAGATTATTAATTTTTGAGTTACCAAAAAATTCATTTTATGAACTTTTCTACTAGAAAAAAAAATTATCATTTTCGACAAGTCCTAATGCAAGAATAGTAAATGGCTAAGGATGTTTAGATTCTCTTCAAACCCCATGATAAATTTCATATTCTATGCACCACCTAAAGCCCAAAAAATTTCACAACTATTGAGTCATTTCTGGATGAGAGTATAATGTTTTTCAAAAAAAAAAAAAGGATAAATACATTAAATTGCCAAAGTCCACAGAAATAGTAAGTCACTTTAACTATTTTGCAAGATACTCTAAGCAAGATACTCGAATGTTTGTTTATACAGTAAGGTTTTCTACAGCAGTTGCTTTATTTTTGCTGTTGTTGTTGTTGTTGTTCGATAGCATCCATGCCAAATACCGACTTGTCAATCAATCGATCCAAATGCACAATCTGATACAAAATTTTCCCTCGGCATATATAAGGAGTTAATTTGATACTATGTAAACGTTGTATTTTCTTACGTTGCATTGCGTTGTATTGCGTTTATTGTCATCTGTTTTGGATTTGAGTGGATAACTTTTGTTGCTACAGCAACAGTATAGACTGAATGGCAGAAAGTCGGACAATCACCACTTGGAAAGGAGGCAGACAGTCGCACGGTGGTGCTAAAAGAGTTTCCTTGGAAAAAGTTCATTTCCAAGCTCAAGCAGCAAGTTGAAATTTGATGCATATTAAAGATTTAATGATCATTGCATACGAATTCGCTAACGATCTTTTTTATAAAAAGATAACGATTCAATAAAGTCGTTTTAGCTCGAACAAAATCAGAATATGTTAAATTTTTACTAACTTACTTGAAAAGTGGGCATTAAAGTCAAAATAAAACTCAGAATACAAATTTTGGAAAGAAAAGACTACATCGACTTTAGACCAAAAAATCTTCGAACAATGGGTCCAATATTATCCTAAAGAAATCTTCTTTATTTTTCAGTTCAATATAAGATGTAGCTAATTGAAACTTGGTTTTATAAAGCTTCATTTTGCATTGAACTAGGAAATCGAATTATTCCCAGGGAAATAAAATTTTTCACCACTGTGACGCGGTCGTATGGGTAATGTAAAAGCGATTACACGGAAAAAATTCAAGTGATTTCAGCTTTAGCGTTGATAATGCTGCTTCTAAAGTAAGACCTCTAATATTATACATATATAGATAAAATTATTAAAATTAATGAAATTTTTTTAAAACATTTGAGAGGCTCGCACTACAATGGTGAAAATTTGTTCCAATGTGTTAATGAATTAAAAACATGTGAGCTATTGAGTCATCTATTCAACACTTAGTATATCAACAATCAGGGAACAAGTAAACAGAGTTATAACTCAAGAAGCAATCATATCCTCACGCTGTGGAATTTCATATTACGAGGTTCATTTTACCATCCCCATCCCCGGTTTGCTTATGTATCAGCATTGGGTCTTTGCTATAAAAAAAATCATTTGTGTTATGTTCAGTTCATTAATATTCTTTTAGATTTTATATATATTTTCTTATCAGTGTATTTAGCTTATCAATTGAGCTACAGCAGTCAACTGAAAAAGTTCCTCATGAGAAGGTAGCTTCATCGTCATCGTCATCGTAGGCTTTGTGGACACAAATTCTGATTGTACGCTATTGGCATCTTATGGAGAGTTATTTTATCTTGATTTTTTTTTTTCTCTATTCGCTTACATAGATTGTCTTACTCATTGTATTTTCAAATTTTTCCTAATTCGGTGAAAAGAAAAAATTCCTTTTTTTGTTACTACGTGAGCATATTGTACAAAATGTATAGGAATTAGAAAAAAAAACAGAGTTAAATCTGAAAAAAAAAGACATGCACCAATTGGCTTAGTATACCTACATGAGTAGACATCATCGATGCAAGAGAGTGATCATCTATTTACTCGCGGCTACCTAGTATAATCGGAAATACTGATTTTTTTTTATTAATATCAAACTGCAAATATAGTCAATATCAACACTGGGAAAATGTTGATAAAAAATTTCTTTGATGACCTTTTTATATAACAATAAAAATAAATAAATAGCGAACTAATTAACTAAATAATTTCAATTGATTATTATAGAATTTTAGTATTTTCAAGGCTTTGACATCTGAAAAACCAAAAAATTTTCAACACGAAATCTTCGATTCATAGAGCCTTTTTGCATTAAGATCCAATGCTCAAAATCAGCACCTTAATTTTATAAGGTGGCGCCGAAGCATATTTTATTAAAAAGGAATGTGAATGATTAGTTGATGAATGTTGCTGGCCCTCGGAGCATCGTTTTTCGAAGTAATCCGCTGAATCCGAATCTGGCCCCAGAACTGACCCATCACGTCAGAAATATTTGAGATTAAGTACCTAAAACAAGATTTTTTTTGTGTACTTTCGATGCTATGTATAGGATTCAAAAAATGTTGGTCAGCGTATTTTCAATAAAAGCGTCCTTAAGGACCATATTTCTCTTTTAAAACGAGCTTTCAAATGTTCATCTATGATATTTCATTGGAAAGTTACAGCCATTTTGAGGTGACATGAATTTGAAACCGGTTGGTTAATATTGTTGGAGATCAAATTTAGGTCACTTTAAAATGAGTATAACTTTGCAAAGAAAGATTACAGATCACCACTTCAGGTTAAAGGGCAAAGACGGTACTAAATGCTGCATATTACTCTGGTGATGTGAAAACTGCTTTCTTAGAACTTCATCCAGATCAATATAGAGGAAATTATTTTGAAGAGTGTCCTTAGTGTCCTAGTGGACTTCTTTGGTGATGTAAAATATTCATGTTCGAATACATGTTTCATTCAGAATTTCATGTATATATATCAGAAATATAATTTGGATCAACTGTATCCCATGTTCATATGTACTTATACTATTTTTCAACTCTTTACGACTTTAATTCAAAATTATAAGAATAAAAATTTCTTTAATTCATTAAATGTCAACAACAGTTATGTACAACTGGTCTTCTATGATTACGCTGAACCTGAACTGTCAAACTTCAATCAACTATTGCATTAAATAAATAAAAAAAACAACTTTTAGATTAATCCAGAAATGATTAGCGTCAAAAGACTGTTGTCAAGTTATTGATGCTGTTGCTGCTGTCAAACCCACTTAAAATAAATAACGAACGCAAACTATTACTGTTGGTTCACATACATAGTAAGGATGTTGGACAGTGGTCAAAACTTGGCAAAGGAATTACACTAAACGTGGCAAATAATTTAGCTAGTTACTGATATTTGTAATTTAACGCCAAAAAAAGAAATATAAACAGGTTTTGAAAGATGTCACTTTTCGACAGCTATTAATATGCAAGTGTAACAAATAGAGTTTACTGATTATATTATGCAAGAAATTAGAATACGTAGCTCTTAAAATAATTATGTGAATTGGCTGCCAACTTCATACTACTGAGAGTGGAAAAGAAAAAGTTCTTACACTACCTGAGGCTCTTAAAGACAGGGGCTATGAGATCATGTTCCACAGCAGCACTAAATATCCTTTTACACCTACTACCATCCAATTCTTTTATTAACCCTTAAAGGCCTGACTTTTTTTTTTTGAGCTGGAAAAAATATATGTTGTAGCTTCTGCGATTCTGGACAGCTTTTGTTCCATAATTTTTTTACAGGTGACAGATACGCCCCCTACGTACAAATTACTTGGCAGGTCCCTGGCGGAACCACCAGGACCCCAATTTTGCAAGAGAGGATTTTTCTCATTTTATTTTGTTAAATATATTGAAGGTATACAGATAAATGTCACAAGACTTCGATCACTACCTTCTAGTGGATTCCCTTCGACTCAAAATAGTATACATTAAGCAGACCTGTGCAAAGTTCGGCCTATATAAACTCGAGGAAACCTGTCATGGTTTTCAAAACAATATGGACATTGCTCTTTAATTGACACCTCGCCAATGGAATTTTCAAATTCCCCAACGGACTACATCTTTCCCACACTCAGCTTTGCAAAAATGTCCCGGTGATGTTTCCGGAGAGAGTACAGTGGAAGTAGGGCACACAAATTTTTGAAATCGATATATTTACCGATGGATCTAAAATGAATTGCGGAGTAGACGCAAGAGTCTATTCAAAAGACCCAGCAATCTCTTAATATTTCCGTTCAGCTATCGTTTTTCTGGCAGAAGTTTATGCCACTCTCAAAGCCTGCAGGTCTGTGGCTATTACTAACTCAGAGAAATAATTCATTTTTTCCGATATCAAAGCGTTGAGCTTGGCGCTTGCATAAAACTAGTCAGGTTCGGTCACCAATTTGACATTACATACTCTCATATGAGTTCAAGACCTCAGAATCATTGAATTTAATTAAAGGGCTGATGAACTGGCCATGGATGGTTCCTTTCTTGATGCAGCTACTCCGAAGAGTGTTTACAATCCTCTCGGTTTAGTTAAAACTGAATTTTTAACACATGTTCTATCTGGCCTTCATATGATAAATTGAGGATCACCTACTTACTGTTTAGGAGCCGGTTCTTAGCGACTTGCACTGAGCACTGGACAATCGGCAAACATGCTGAAAGATGAGGGGTATTTCATTCAATTCTTCCTACTGCAGCTGCTTAAATTAAGCAAGTAAGAATTAATTACTCGAGCACTTTTTTTGCAGCTGTACAGCCTTAACCAGACTTAGACATTTTCTAAAACTTTTCTATAATACCCTCAGCGAATTTGCCGAAGTTGAAATTCTGCTCGCTGTTTTGGAATGTAACTATTAAGAGACTTTGTCTGAAATATTTGATACCGCAACTTCGACTAACTAACTAGTTTTTTTTTTTTAATTAAAATTAAAAAAACTGAACTATTAAAGTCAAGGAAATTAACGAAATAAAGCGATTTTCATTATGAAGAAGTGTACAAAGACCGAATTTATTTCCTTCACTATGTGTCTTGTAAGCCCATTTTAATTCCGAGATAACTCATTTTCTTTTGCCCTTACCAGCTCACGTTGTTAGTCTTTCTCCATTTTGTTTGTTCATTTCGTTGTTTGTACTTATAAATTTCAAAACCAGTAATTCCCGATTTGGTAAATTTTCTATCTGGCAACGCAGGTCACAAGTAACACTATAAAATAAAACGCTTTAGCTGTACTTGCGTTTCAACAGCACAAATATGCAACGACTTTTACTCTACTCATACATACATACGTCTCACAATCATCAAAAAATATCGTAAAATTCTGATCAAATGATCATCATTCTTGTTGTCAGTATTGTCATAGAAAAAAAAATTTCAATATTACAGCGTTTAACGGTTTGAGTTAATGTTGGTATTCGAAAATTATTGGCAATGACAGTTTAGCAAATGAACACGGAACGGCTACAAACAGTAAGGCACATGGCAAATGGTCAACTGAATTGATAAAACTACGTACGATGGACATACACTGAAAAATCTGTGTAACCAACTGCGATCAACTTAATATGAACTTGTCTGGAGCATCAATGCAGAACCTCAGAATAGTAATAGGTAGCTAAAGCACAGTTGGCAACGGTTTGGCTTAAACGAACTTTTGGTTGAGTTCACCACAAATTCTTGGCACGCTTTAATTCAGCCAACAAATGATCAGGGCTTGACCAAATCTACTCACTCGAAATAAAATTAACTAGCTATGTATGTGTTGGTGCAAAGTCGAACAACTGATGTGAGAAACAAATGGTATGCAGACATTATAAGTCGACTGTGTATGAAAATATCTCATGTTAATAATAAGCAAAGAAATAGAAGCATGAAGTTCAATATCAAAAAACCGAATAGGGAGTGATACTTTACGGGCAAATTAAGGACTAAAATTACTAACATTAATCAATACTTACTGGAAAAACCTGAAAACTATAATTACACTGAAAAAATGAAAGTACTTGGCCAAAGAAATTTTATTTCAGTAAGATCAAGAAACACATCCAGGCTCAAAAACAGTACGAGCATAGAGCTACACAAAAATATTAATTGTTCCATCCAAAAGAAAGAGATAGACTACTTGGAAATCTAGGGAAATCTACAGAATGTGTGCAACATTAACTAAACAAATCTCTGATTCTTATTTAGGCAGCATTTGAGGATACTGATAAAAGTTTGCTTACGAATGACAGCGATCAATTCAGACCATGGATACGCCACGAAGAAGAGAAAGTACTGACTACAGTATAAGAACATCTATCTAGAATGGTACGGTTAGGTTAGAGTGGCGACTTAGTAGCCATTTTAAAACCACATAAGTGATCATACAAAACTGGTAAAAAGATTCTCAAGAATATCCAATTAGTCTTTTTGAGTTAGTTAAGCAGCAATCCGATTACAGTTTCGGCCAATTCGCTGAGGTTGCTAAAGAAAGTTTGTTCTAGATATCTGAGTCTAATTCTGGCAAGGGCCGGACAGATGCAGAGAAAGTGTTCAACAGATTATTTCTCATTTACATTCAGGTAACTGCGGCAATAACGGTAGCGATGCCTTTGCAACTCTTGGCCAATAGGTCAGTGGTTTTTGAATTATTATATGATAGCCATATTGCTCTGGATGTTCTGCAGGTTTGCATGGATCTCCAGTTCTTTGCTGCCTCGGAAAGAAAGAGCGAGAAGACTTTTTTTCTTAACTATACAAATTGGACTATGCACGAAATCTGAGGCTACGGTTTCATCAAGGGAGGAACCGTGCCTTGCTTATTCGTCAGCGCTTTTATTGACCCTCAATGTTCATGTGGCCTGGAACCCGTATGAGGGTCAAGTTCCTCTTGAGATATGGATATTGTTGTAGCTTGATATATTTAGATTTGCTGATACGATCGATATGCGTAAGGCAGAGAGAATAAGTTTCCGACTATCTTAATCCTAAATCTCATGAGTTTTTTTTTTCAAGTCATTGGCTTTCTGACAAATTTACTGCATGATTTTTTCGAATTTGTTAAGTTTTTTTTTCACTCCTTTCTTCAGTTTTACAGTTCTCTAGTATGGCATACCAACTTATACCAATACCAATAGACCCGTTGTCTCCATATATATGCACGGTTATTGCCAAGCATACACAAATGCATACAGTCCATCCAGTTAGTTGGCAAAGACACACGAGCCAACATGACAGTAGTAAATTCTGACATATCAAAACAGAAATCAACTGTCATGTTGTATGTCAATGACGGAAGTCATGCGAAATTTTTTTCATTTCGTCTTTTTGTGGCCTTTCTTTTTTGCGTACGGTTTTAAATATTCGTCAAGTACAGTTTTGTGTTGGTTGGATGCTATGCTATAGCGTAGCTAGAGTGTAAAGTGCGCTGCTGGGCAGGAGGGGGGGAATTGTTATTGAATCTCGTTGTAGTGTATGTAGTTGAAGTAGCATAGAGTGGAGTGTCAAAGTGGATAATACTTTTTGGTAACTTGTAAATTTTATCACTAACTGTTGCATATGTAATTTACTGATGTTGATGGTGCTTTGTCTTGTCCGGTGTTATGTACCTATGACACATAAAATCCTTATTGTTTTTATAATTTTTATTTGATTTTTTTTTTTTCTTTTCTATTGCTCATAAGTCACAGAGAAAGTAGACACAGTTTTTATGTACGATGAGGTAACTTTAATCATTATGTTTTCTGATTTTAACAGTTTTTCTTTGGTGTTATAAGGTCAAGTTGTAGTTTCTAAAATGACAAAAATTGTTTGATTATTTTAAACTTAAACAAAGGGTTTCATTGTAGGGATTATAAGCGGTGCTGCTCAGAGAACGAGTAGGCCCTTGTAGAGTGTAAAAATGAGAATAAGAAGACGCTTAAGGAGCGTAAAAAAGAGTTAAAGAGCTTGAAAAAGCGTATACATATGTATACAGAATCATCAACACATGCTCAACATTGCTTGTGGTAGTGGGTACCACTGATTATAATTAAGATCGTTAATCTCAATACAAGAGGGCTTCAAAACAGTCTTCCACAATGGAAAACTCATAGTTCCAATTGAGATTATCTACTGGGTGCGGCAAGGTTTTCTATGCTCGCCAATCGTGAAGACATCCTAAGCAGAGCCCTTGACTTTACTAATCGTGGCATTCAATGGACATTTATAAAATCTTGGTTATGAAGATGATATTTGGTTCCTCGCTACCAAATAGTTCGAGATGCAAGCAACTTCCCAACCTCAAATTCATTTCGAGAGACTCACCAACAAAACAATTATCTTTTTCTTATGGAATTGCTCGTCTTATGACTTCAAGGTGATATTTCCGTACGTTTTAAAAATGTCGAACTGAAAACTACCGATATGCATTGGAGTTTAATCCTAAGGCTAACAGCAATCACGATCGTCCTAAGTCATAGTGGAAAAGATCACTGGAACAAGAAATTCCTAGATCGGCAAAATGGATCATAATGTACCCCCCCCCCCTCCCTCCTTGCCAACGGGACTGTATACGCGTATTATACCAATCATACGATAAGTTAACAGGATTCAGCTGTCAATTTAACCGATACTGTTGATTGGTGCAATTTCAACTGTTTATATCGTTCAAATTGATCGGCAGACCGCCTCTACTTTTATTCTTTAAAAAACTTAACATTTTCTTATAGGATTCTTTCTTTAATTGGTAATTGGTTCCCTGCTACTTCATTACATCCTAACTCATTTTTCGCTTGGAGTTCAACTTTGCATTCACGTAGTACCATCTTATTACCTATTTAACTTTTAATTAATAGCTCGTTTTTACCAGATTGTAAGATTTTTATTGGCGTTTTTAAAAATATTACCACGCTCTATATTTGCGTGCTTTTTAGACTAAATCCCAAATGAGCACATAATATTCTGCAATGCAAATAACTTTATGGCTTAATTATGCTCTAATTTTTGTAAAATAAAATCTTAAAAATCGCATTAAAACTGTTAGTTGTGCTGTTAAAGCTGTTAATTTTGCAGCTTATGCTGCTGCCGCTGATTCTGCCATTTCTGGCTGATACAGCAGTTCAGCTGCTGTTCATGCAACCTAAACACATGAATGAATTTACACTAATCGGCAATTTATAACACGTTCCCTGAATGCAACACTATAGTTGCTATATTTGGTTGCTTTTGCAGTAGCAACAACAGCAAACTTTGGATAGAAATACAAACAATTGCTTTACGCAATAAACGCCGCAACAGAGAGCAATCAAAGACAGGGCCGTACTATGCCAGTTATGGGATCTGGGTCGAATAAAGAACTTTTTTTATATACATATATTCTGACTAACATTTTTGGGAAAACATTTTTTCTTTCCTTTCTCTTCAATATTTAATTATTAGAGAAAGAATTCATGAAAGAAGCGCTGGACTATCTAAATACGCAGGAACACTGTAGATGCGTGGGCCCCATTTTAAGGCGCAGAGCCCGCTGCACGGCCCTGATTGAATAGCATAAACAACATCAAAACAGTAAATTCTTCTTATAAGTCATATTAAAGACTTAACAGCAAAGTATCAAATATATAAAAGACCAGAATTGAAGAGCGATAAGTGTACATATATATTAATGGAAAAACCTACACTTAGAAAAATAAGATTTTTTCTTATTTGAAAGCTTTTTAATATTCTTTTTAGACTTGTTCGAAAACATAATTTTTACCGAATAATTGGAATGCACTTGAAGACTAAGAAAATGTTCATGTCAACATGAATAAAAAATAACCAGCATAACATTTGCGTTATCAATTTTGCTTGCCTTTTACAAACAACTTTTTTTCTGAGTGTATTTGATTTGCTGTAAATATGCAACGTCACCTGAACGGTCTCTATGGAATGATGGTCAATTGCTGCTGCTGCCATCATAGTTGCTGTTGTGTGACACAGTTTTGAATGCTAATACCATATATTGTGTGCGGGATTTTCATTCTAATGGGTCGCTAATACTAATGTTGTTGTTGTTGTTGTTGTTGTTGTTGTTGTTGTCGCGTATCTAATGGTTATGTATTACAAAAACCACTTTCCTCTATACGAGTAGCTTGCTGGCATCGTATCTCTGATCTTTACTAAGATACTCATATCTTTTTCTAATAATCATAATAATAAATGTGCAAATTGCATTATGAACTTGATGTGTTCTTCTTGCGTATGCTCAGTGTTTAACCCATTTGGTATTACACAAAAAAAAAAACTTGAAGCATTGTTGAACATTCGAAATTTACAGACTTTTATGTATCATTCTCTAATGAAGTGTATTTGAAAATTTCTGCTGGAGTTATAATTTTTGAACAACTTGACTAAAT
The DNA here is from genome assembly GCA_963662105.1 of Meiosimyza platycephala. Taxonomy (NCBI): domain Eukaryota; kingdom Metazoa; phylum Arthropoda; class Insecta; order Diptera; family Lauxaniidae; genus Meiosimyza; species Meiosimyza platycephala. The sequence continues at coordinate 89,489,660 of OY759210.1, forward strand.
CTTCCTTAACTTTCATTTTTCAATAAACTCAAATCAAATTTTTTCTACAAAAAATCTCATGAAAAAGCAGTGGCGTCAATTCGATAGGGCTGGGGAGGACATTGGCCCCAACCCCCAAGGATCTGATACTAGTTATTATTCAATACATCAATCCAATAAAACCATTTAATAGTGGTGGAATTATAATTCTCGCCCCCCTTAAGGTCTTGCGGAAGTGACGCCACTGTAAAAAAGGAACATGAGGCTTAATAGTCTAAGAGCTGGCTACATAAAAATTAACCGATCGACTATACTCGTAATTTTTGTTTTATAAGTTCCCAATGACATCGTCAAAACAAGCGTTCATTTTGCAGAAGTTCAAAGTGAAGGTAATTGGAAAAAATTGTATTTTTCACCGTGCGCACTGGGGTGGTTCAAAATATTAAAGTTGCTTCGATCTTCGCTCCCCGGGCATCAAAAGTTTCGTATTGATTCCAATAACCACGTAAAATTTGATCCATTTCAGAGAACATTTGATGGACCCGCGACCGTTTTGAAAACTGGAAAACGGTCCTTAATCTATCGAAAATCATTAACATCTCCCCGAAGCTACCTCATAGAGGAATCAAATTTATGGCAGGGTCCTATTATTTTTTCTCGTCCAACATTTTTTCCAAACATACTTATCCCCTAGCACCACTTCTTAGGGGGACTCCCCTGCAAAAATGACATTCTTGTGAAATTATGAAATTGACTCCCCCCTCTTCTCAGACGCCTCTGGAGAGGTAAAATATTAGACTATTTTCTATTGTTTTTACTCTCCCAAGTTTTTTTCTCGACACCCTTACCCCCTATCTGCCACCCTTTTGGGGGTCCCCCTACATAAACACAAAAAATTTCGAAAAATAGTTCATAGCGCTCCCGGAGTGATCCGTAGAGGATTCATATGTATAACCAGGTCCTATTACATTTTTTTTTTCCAATATTTTTCCCGAAGATACTTACCCTCTATCTGCCACTCTTTTGAGGGTTCCCCTACAAAAACACAAAAAATTTCGAAAAATAGTTCATAGCTCCCCCGGAGTGACCCATGGAGGGTTCTTATGTATCACCAGGTCCTGTTATATTTTTTTTCCAATAATTTTCCCAAACATACCTACCCTCTATCTGTCACCCTTACCAAAAACAGAAAATTAAGAAAATTTCTTAATTTTGTCAAAGGGATCCCTCCAAAGGGGTTGAGATAGGGGTAAGTATGCTCGGGAAAAATGTAGGGAGGACCTGGTAATACATTTGACACGTCTACGGGTCACTCCGGGAAAGCTATGAATTGTTTTTCGAAATTTTCCTAATTTTTTGTGTTTTTGTAGGGCGACCCCCAAAAGGGTGGCAGATAGAGAAGATTATAGAATTTTCTATATAAATCAGTCTGTCTATTTCTTATAAAACAAGCCATTTTTATCATACAAAGCCCAGAATTTGGATAATTTTATTATCTGTTGAAAACTTTTTCGAAAAAAAAAAATATTTTAAAAATTACCATAAAAAATATTCTCTGAATGGAATTGTTGATTGAGTTTTATGTAATTTGAGTAATTTTTTTCTGAAGAAAAATAGTCGAAAAATTAAAAAAAAAAATGTGTTTGTTGGCAAAATCATCAACAAAAACAATTATGGGTAATAATATGCTAATGAATGAATAAAATATTATTACAAGTCTAGATTAGATACTGTTTTATAAAAAAAATGACACACAGTAGACTTCATGATGGTAAGAATTCAAAAGAAGACAGTTTTAAAGAATATACCAAATGGGGAGACAATTACATTCATTGTGTTAACATTGGAATTGATAAGCTTCTTTAACTAGATTTCTTAGCTAGATTTGTTTCATCTGTCAAACGAAATCTGACGCTCTTGTTAGAACACCCTATACAATTGAAAACACTATTTAAACAATATCTACTAAACTTCTTAAAAGACTTAATAAGCATAGGTTCTAAATGCTACATAATATCGATGGCAGCTAAAGTTGCTGATTACGTTGATCAAACCGTATAGCTAACCCCTAAAACTTGGCAACAGCTTTTAGCTTTGTCTAGCAAAAGTCCAAAAGCTGTTGCTGTTCTAGCTATGTCTAGCATAGTATATCCAAAAACTTTTACTAAACTTAAACTCGATGCTTAAAATAACTACGAAATTACAACATAGATGAACAATGGGTTAACATTTTTTTCTTGGCTATTGCTGTCAACCATATGGTATTTTCTTGCAAATGGTTTTTTAGAATTGTTTGTTATTGTTGTTTTTGTTTTTTTTTTTTTTTTTGTTTTCTTAATCATTTAACGGTAAAACTATGATTAAGTCACCGGCAGCAGGTTTTCTTGATTTTCTATGTTTTCAATTGAATGGCGACTACGTTGGCTTAGAGATGACGACGTTTTGTTGTTGTTGTTGTTGTTGTTGTTGTTAATGATAGCAACATTGCTAACGTTGTTGTTGCTTCTTAATGTGCAATCAATAAAAGTGGAACAAATGACTTTATTTCACATAAGTAATGTTTTATTTTTATTATTTCTATTTTCAGACGAAAAAGACATTCTTATAGTACAAACATACACACATACATATGTATGTGGTTTTTGTTGTTATCATTATTGGCTTAAAAGTTTTGCAGCAAACCCATTAATGCTATTAACTTGCCCAACATGGATTTATCTTTACTTGCGCTAATATGGTTGCTATTGTTGTTGTTGCTGCTGCTGCTACTGCTGCGGCATTAAAACTTTAATTCATTGAGTAAAACCGTAAATTAATTGTGAATGAAATCTTCTTGTTTGGTATTGTCCGGGAGTGGTTTGGTTTATTGTGTTTTTATTCTATTTACTTTGTTGCTTTACCAACTAACTTGTTATTGTGACAGTTTATACCATGTCACTTTACTAGGCTTCAACTGTCAATTTTTTTTTTTAATAAAACTCAAATAAATTCGTTATGCAAAATAACTTTTAATGATTTCTTTACAAATTTTTATAATTCATGAAAGAAAAAGAGATTGCCAAGAAAAGAAAGTATAACTTCGGCACCTACGAAATTTGTTTAGTAAACAAATTATATAATCAAATTAAAGCAAATCAACAAATTTTATACATAATAGTTTTTTTTTTTTTTTTGTCAAATTGTTATGCTATTTTTTTTTTTTTTTTTGTTACCGAAAATTTGCTGTATCAAATTAGTTAATTAATTTATTAATTAATTATGCTTGCTGCGGCATGTTGACAGTCAATAAAATCATTTATTTTCTTAATATTAGACGCCTAGTAGCGCTCTATTGTTTTTTTTTTTTATTTTTACTACCTAATGAATATGCATTGTTAGTTTACGTGTAAAAATGTCAAAAAAATTAGAGTCAAGTTAATTAGGATAACAAAGTCTTTAAGCTTTCAAGCCATGGGAACCAAAGTCATGTTCTTAATAGAAGAACTTCAAATGAAAGACATCGTTAAGTTTGTGTATTTTTAATCAGTCCTAAAGTCTTAACCGCCAATGAAACAGATGAGGTTTTAATTAATAAATTTCATTTATTCCACAGTTGTATTATATGGAACCACACAGTTTCTTCTTTTAGTTTTGAAATAACATAAATTTCTCTATTGACACTAAGTTGAAATTTTCGGATTTATCTTTTTTAAAATGAAAGAAGTCAAACGATAATATAAGGATGTATATCAAAGAAATACGTGATTTAACAAAAATAAAGACCAAAGTCAGTTAGCCGATTTTTTGAAAAGTCTCTCTTCCGAAAGTGTTATACTATTATAACTATTATTTGGCTTTTTGTGATTGAAAAAATTGCCCAATTTTAAGAAATATTTTTAAAAATTGCTTTTTAATTATTATTAATTGTCGATAATTATTTTTTTCAATAAATATTTTTAACGTTGATTCATAAGTATTATGCATAAGAAATTGTTTTGCCATTGTCAATTATTTTTCAATGGTGCTCCCGAGTACCAAAAATGTTCGATTTTGGTCCAATTTTAGAAAGGTTTTTATACACCAATAGATAGGGGGAAGTCGAAATTGTATTTTCGCCATCACCAGAGGTTGTCCCGAGTCCCTAAAATATTAGACTTTGGTCGTATTTTCAAAATTTTTTTTATGCACCAATCAATGGAAAGAGGTCGAAAATCGATTTTGACCATCATCAGAGGTGATTTTGAGTCCCAAAAATGCCCGATTCCGTCTCATTTTCGAAAAAAAATGTTATGCACCAATTGATGAAAAGAGGTCGAAAATAAATTTTGACCATCATCAGAGGTGATTTCGAGTCCCAAAAATACCCGATTTCGATCCATTTACGAAAAAAAATGCTATGCACCAATCGATTTAAAGAGGTGGTAAATGGATTTCGACCATCATCAGAGGGGGTTCCGACTCCTAAAAGTCCCCGATTTAGGTACATTTTCAAAAAAAAATGTTATGTACATTCCGAGTGACCTACCCACTGGTCCTGGTGCTGGTCCTGGACATCACTCGTTGTCAAACTTTAACCACAGCAAGAAAGTGGACGAAACCATATACATACATACATACATAAGTATTCAAATTTATTTATATTTTTTTAATCGAGATAATTGTTAGGTTAATTTGCAATATACTCGTGTTTATTCTCGGGCTTCGCAAGTTCCGTGGGAGCATATGCTTGTACTATTGTTGTAGTCTTTCTCTTACACTGTAATATCATCTTTGTGGCCTTCAGATTCACCACTACGAATTTTTTTGTTTTTCGATAATTTTCGAATTAACCCGACTTTTGAATAGTTTTTGATAGTTTTTGACATTTACTCAATGATCTTCATTTATTTGCTAACTACATGCCTATGTAATTAAGCGTGTTTTTTTGTCGATTTTTGAACATGATTTTTTATAGATTGTTGTTTCATAAAAAAAAACTTTTTTTGGATCACAAAAAATCTGACACAGAGCGCTGTCTTTAGTACAAGTATCAATTTTATCCGAAAAGTATACAATCTAACCATTAATGCCTTGGAACCATATTAATATTGATCACTTTCTAAGGGACTATAACAACAGCATTTTTTTTAAGTGATAACTTAACCATAGCTACATATGTATGTATGAATGTCAAATGTATACTTTATTATTGTTTTCATTTCTTCATTATTACTTTAATATAATATTTTTTATTTATATTAATTTTTTCTTGTAACTGAACTAATCAATATTTTCTTTCAATTTCAGGTAAGCACGATAACGAAATAAATTAAATTTATCTAAAAGATCGTACGTATGAAATTCACTATATCCAAGTAAGACACATTACATTCGAATGCAACTCATAGATTCATATTGAAAATCAATAATATAAAAAAACCGCTAAAAAGTATTTCACAAATAAAACCACATGTGTAGAACTTTCACTTAAATGATTTCGATCGCATGTTGCAGACATCTGTATGGAGCATTTGCTCAAACGCTTACCTATTTGAAATTACAACTAATAGTAAAAATGCTATAAATAAAAAGTGAAACAAAAAAAATCCAATAAACAGCGCGCCAATTTTTGCAATGAACAAATTCACATTTTTTTACGCTACAAATGCACTTTTTTGTGTGAAGGCGGGCGTTTTAAGCAGAAATAAAAAATGCAACATGTGCAACATTGAAAAAATTTCTATTGTAATTTAATTTCAATTTTATTACGAAATCTTATACAAAAGATACATTTCTAAATTTACAAATCCATATCCATAGGCATATTTGCATAAAAAGATCCCGAGCATCTCATATTGCGTCGCCATTGAGTCTGAATTTGAATTGGATACTAAATGAAAGCTTAGTATTTAATGCTGAATTAGAAAGCCTCACAATTGCTTCACTATACTAGAGGTCTGCGTGAGTGCGCTTGAAATGACCATCAAGCCACTCGACACGATTGCAAGCCTTTCGAGCTCTTTGGGAACGCAAATCACGAATCAAATTAAAACAAAACAAAAGACCAAGCAAGCGAGGTGAGTACTGCACTCGCACATAAAATGTTCTGCGAGTTAAAGCACTCGTAGTTTATTGCATTCGACACCGAGTGACTTGTTGTCTTTTCTCATTTCATTAGCCGATTATATGATCATTCTTAGAACACATCGATTGACACCTATCTTGTCCAGATAGACCAACTTTAGTTTCCACCCATATACATATAAGCGCTTTTTCATATGGCATAATCACTTTTTCTTAGACAGCTTGGAATCCAAGCCCGAGGTCACTCATTTTATTGGCCATTTATATGATCATTCCTATGACCAATGCAATGAAATATTACGTTCAAAACTATTCTCAGTTCAACATTTAGTGAACATACGAGGCCGAATTTGATGGCCATAAATTGTGAGAAGAGCACGATAAGTTGCAATAAAAGAACGAATGCTTTGATAAAAAAAATTGGAGATGAGATGAGGCTTGTAAGGATAAGCTACTGTAATTTAAAAATTTGATAAAATTTCTTATATGCTTGAAAATGGTTTCCTGTTTTTTAAGTGTATTTTTATCTAATTTACTGTTAATATTTTACAACAAAAAAAAAAAGTAATAAAATACTTGAAAAGAAATTAAATCAAATATGCATAAATAACACAAATTATAGTGAAAATTTCGTATAAACTGCATGCGGGAGACGGTTATACTATGCCAACGAATTGAGCGCGTATTTTAACGATTTGGCAATAATGTGGTACTAAAACTGCTTTCACACATACTTACATATAAATATGTACTACATCCCAGCAAATATTTTTAATCATGTTTTTATCAACGAAGTCATTGAATTCGATCGCGTGCGAGCTCATATTCTGATAGTTTGTTCAAAAGCAACTGTCCTAGGTTGGCGATTTGCATCATAAGGAAGACTTTCAAACGATTACTGTTCAAGTCGTTATAAAAATATATATATACTATGTATGTCCATTTGAGATCGTGTATACAGAATACAAATAACAAAAAGTTATATCTAATAATAACTATAAAATTTTAAAAATATCAAAAATGCCAATTTAACTCTTCTAGAAGAGTTATAAATTCATTGTCATAATTATGGTAAGCTTCCAATATCTACCAATTTTGTTTGCTGGGATGTAATGTATGCTAAAGCGTCAATGTGCATAATAAAAGTTGGTGCTTTTTCATCTTACCGCCAGATAGGCATAGAAAATGTCTAATATTGTCAGTTTGAAATATCAAGATATGAGCGCGAATTTTTACGATGTTTTGCGTTAGCTATGGAAATAAATGTTAAGCTTAGTGCTTTATGTTGAATTGGCATTAGAGTGGCATTTATGCTGAAGTTGGCATGTGTAACTGCACTTATTTTAAGCCACGTTTTTTTGGCGTAAATTTTATTTTAAACTGTAAAGAGTTTGAACTTTTTATATTTTTATTTGAGATTAATTAAGTGCCCATTGGAGTGTAGAGAAAGGATTTTCAAAAAGACACCTGAAAAAATTGCAAAAACAACACAGCAAAAAAATGGTGCTAACATTAGTCATAGTTTCATACCCTACTAAGTGGAATCATCAGTGGCTTTTCAGCCGAATAGTAACAATTTCTATGCATGATTTGTTTCATTTTTTGGTTAGATCTATTAATGCAATTTTATTTTGAAAATGGATATTTTAGGAGAAAAACTGATAAAAGGTGAAATTTTGACTAAAATGCACAACAAAATATAACTATTTTTATATTCTATGAAAATATATTCACTGTTAAACTCGAATTGAACTCACTACCTTACTTAGTTCGCGAGATATTGGCCGTGGGAAATTAATGTGTATAGTTCTAGCTGGCTTTTATTACGTCTGGTAGACTGTTAGAAGCTTTGGATGTGTCTGACTTTTGAAATACTTTCATAAAATTATTGTTTGGATACAATATATCAATCCCAGCACTTATACTTTAAAGTATTTTAGCCGATTTACTGCGCACTTTTATTAGCTGATACCTGCATAAAGCTCCGTTAGTCGAGATTTGTAATCCCCGAACGATCTTAACTACATTAGTGATAATACAGACACAAAATTTTAGTCTTTATACTTTGACTTACCACTTGGCATATAACGTTCCAGAAAGTTTCACAAATAGCACGTAGTGTACCAGAAATATTTCATTTGAAACATTGCAAACGGAACGTTACCGAAATCTTTCTTATGTACATATGTATTTAAAATTTAATGTCTTACACACAATCGCTTTGAATTGTTTCTGAAAGGCTACAGATCTAACGTTTCCTGAATCTTTCAAATGAAATCTTTCTGATACGTTATAAACGAAATCTTCCACGTGTTATCATTCTGAAGTGTTTTGAAAGTCTCCAAAAATTGAAGCAATCATTCTGAGTTCCAATTACGTAATAAAACAGTGACACAAAATAAAAAAAAAACGTCCGATTAAAAATAGTTTGTTTTTTTCCTCTTAATCTTACAAGATTTCTATAGTGTTACAAAATCGTTTCAAATGAAATCAAAAGGTGGACATTGACACATTGTAGAAAGCTTTCTGAACTGGAAATGAAATATTTCTGAAACTTAACTGAAACTTTTCATGTGAATGATTTCTGAAAGAATTAAGAAACGTTACATGTCGAGTGGGATATGTCTGGCTCTTAGTCTATAAACTAAATGCCACTACAAGGAATAGGTTGATGGTTTCTGAATAAAAAAGTTTTATTTTCATTGATAATGATAATTATAATCATCTGATAGTGTAAGATATTTGCCCTCTATATGCCAGAGATGTAGAGCTTAAAAATACCTTTAAAGTAATATGTATTTAGCATAGTTTCCATTTGTTCGATCTTAAATCAATAGCATATGACATTGCTCAACCTTCCGGATATAATTTATGCTTGGGATGCATATAACGGTCATTAAAAACCAAGTTTTGAAATTCGAACTTTTTATGTAAAATCATTGTTATCAACATATTGCTGTTGTGGCAACAAAAAAAAATATATATAAAAAAATTAGCAACAATTTCAGCTGCAGCAGTAGTAACAAGATAAACTTATAAAAATAAAACCAAACAACAAAATTTTAACTCATCACAGGCAGCAACAAGATGCCTCAATCTGAAAACCAATAAAACATTTATAATGTCGTGCCCTTGTGTGTCAAATCGATCATGAAATGTCAACGCTTTAGGTTAAATGCAACAACAGCAACAACAACAACATTATGAAAAACTGCAACAGGAAAATAACAAGCCAACAAAATAAAGAGGGGGAAAAAAAACTCAAAAAAGGTTAAAAAGTTGCTTCCCCAAAATGAATGCGAGACGAGACTGACTTTTAAAATTACTGACTGGTTTTTTGCTGCAATTGTTTTTGTTTTTTTTTTTTTTGTAACAAAAGGACTTTCGTTTTTAATTCAATAAATAAAAAAATAAAAAGGCAATTTTAAAAATATAAACAAAAAGAAAATCTACTACAACAAATGCAGCGCTCGTCAGCTAATATAATAAGCCAACGAACATAGTTTGTGGGCATTTCCACTAGCAACGTGCGCTAGCAAGTTATTTGATTTGATAAAAATTTAATGCATATAGGGGAAGGCGGGGCAAAGCGGTACAAAGGGTATATTTATCCTTGCATTATAATGCCATCTAATGTAATTATGAGGAAATTGTTTTTGAGTAGTGCTCTTGTAACTGCCAGTTTATAGCGACATTTCGATGTAAGATTCGAGGGTTTTCGACTTAAGTAAATTCATTTCATATGAATAATTTAAAAAATATCGTAGTATATATTAATGATATTCATTTTTATTGACAACGATTTGTTTATATTGATAAATTTTTGTTTCACGAGTCTGTATGTTTACATATGTAGGTCATGGCGGCAGAGTGGTATTGAACTTCGTATACCGCTTTGCCCCACGGAGGGGCATCGTAGTGGTCCGATGCAGTTAGGGTAAAATTTTCCTATCCATCTGTGAAAGATTTTGATTGACCGTCCCTGCCGCTAACTCGTGGCTGTGTACAGTCTATATGTGATCAGAGCGATATATTACCTAAATAAAAAATGCGGCTTAAAGAAAGTCTATGTGACAAGTCTGAATTATGAACGGTTTTAGAGATGTACATAGATATTGAAAATAGTACCCAAGTTTTAAATGACATTGAACAATATCTCCAAAACAGACCACAGGATATAAATATCTCAGCTCTGTCGATAGTAAATCTTCATACGATTGCAGTCAGAATGTGAAAAAAATAGGTTTTGGCCAGCAAAAGTAGTCAGCGGGCACATAGTGGATTGTAGCAAGTTTTTTTTTTTTTTTGATTTTGCATAATTTTTTTCAAATTGCTGTGTAAGACTTACACTGTAAATGGCACATGAATTTTCCCCAAGTAATCAATCGATTGCATCGAATATTGTTAGCTCTTATATACCAAAAGTCTGACAAGTAAAAAAGACAGACAGATGATCGAACGAACAAATAAACAGACGAACCGGTAGTACAAACAGACAACTACAATGATAGCGCGACAGTGATGCACTTTTGCGATGAAGATCGATGATTGCCATCAAAACAGTGATGATGATGAAAAGAAAAATTAAGAAAAACAAAAAAAAAAAAAACAAAAATGATGCGGTGACATTTAGTGAAAGTGAACTTGTAACAGCGAATAAAGACGAGATCTTTATACTGATGAAACAGTTTACAGCAACAGCTATAGCATCAGCATGATCAACATGCCATGCCGGTGGTAGGTTAAAAGTTATTGCAGCAGAAAATTTGCAGCATAAATTAATAATGAATGAAGCACGGCAACAGAGCATCAGCAACAATTGCCGCAAGATCAATTGATCGATCGATCATTGTTGTAATTTATTTACTTAAGTGAAAAAATGTATTTGTTTCTTTATTTTTTTTTTTTTTTTTTTCTTTCGACTTTTTCAGTTTTTTAACTTTGTTATTGCGTTTTACATGCATTCATACATACTTACTTGTGAGAATATGCATTTAGCATTAACTTAACATTTGACATTGATGTACTATTAAGGAGGAGTTGCTGTGATACTTGAGCACTTGTAGCAATTTAATGTAGTTGGTAGCAGTTCTTGTTTGCTTCATTGATATTTTTGTATTTCTTGAATAATAATAACATGTTGAGATACTGTGATTTCTATTGTACGGATTCAAATAGAATTTAGGCAAAATTAACAGTAAGCTGTTACAAAAAATTTTCTTTTTATCAATGACTTCTACGAGCAAGTAATTTTTGCCTTAATAATTTACATTTGGTCTTACCATAACTTAAAACTTATGAAATTTTATTCATTCGGTTTTATTCTTTTATGCAATTATAATTGAAAACGGTTTTCAAATTGTCTTCAATGTAAATGATACCTTATTCGACAGGTATTTTTCAATACTACAAAATTTATTGAGCAGACAAAGTCAGTAAGTCTTCATCAGAAGCCTTACAAAAAAAAAAATACACAGTGCATGGTTTTTTTAAGATGCCGCACTACCCCACTATATTCCGAATTGGCTTTAAACTGTGTTATTTTAACAACCCTAACTAGATCCAATGAATAGAGCCTAAATATATTACAGAAACCAAGTGGGGTTTAATTATGATCTAATATATCGCCAAACTAATCGTGAAATAACTTACAAAAAAAGTATTTTTTCGGTAAAAAATTTCACTGTGGATACTTTTTTTATCTATATTATAACCCAGAAAAAAAGTTTGAGACAAATCTAAAAAGTTGATCAATCGATACTGTCCGATTCAATTACATTTACATTTTCAATGAATATTGCATACATTCATGTGCCAAAATAGATTTACATATACAGACATATATACCTATATGTGTATGTACTATGTTTTAAGTGTTACTGCATTATGTTAATGTTTACTTCTACGGAAGGTGTGTAACTTCAGCATACCCAAATACGTTCACTTTCCGTCAGGAAACAGCTTGCGACTTGCCTTTATTGTGTTTAAATACATTCACTTGTAATATTTTCATTTAAGCGCTCGGCTTTAATGAGACGTACAGCACCCACTTATCCAAACAGACCTTCTTTAAATAAACTTTTCATGTCACTTTGTACGAAGTTTTATTACATTTTCTTGAATAACTTTCCTGAAATAATAGAAGATATTAATTTCCACCGCCACTCTAATATCGTGCAAATTCCGCACTCAAAGTAAAACTTTTTGCTCGTTTGGAAGGCGTCGGTCTTTTTCTTTGGAAAACTTAAATTTTGAAATACTGGTGATTGTCAATGGTAGTGAAAGTTTTTTCACTTTAACTACGTGTGTACATTAGACCTGTTCAGAAATTTACGAAATACGAATTTTTTAGGGGGCGAAAAAAAATCTAAAATTACATGTTTTAAGTGTTGTAAAATAGAATTGAAACACTTTTAAAAGTTTCTGACCTTAAGAACTGGTAAATTAGACTAAACATAGGAAAACTGCATTATTTTCATTTTGATATATTTTCTAAAATAAAAGTTATTTATGTGTTTCTGAGAGAACCTTTTAAAATTCAGATTAACACCCGAATTCGACCTTCCGGCGAAAAGCGCAATATCTAATACAAATATTTTTCAATTTTTTTTAATGCAAATCTTATCTAAATTCATAGAGCTTTCAGATAAGCTTTCAGCCCCCTAAAAAATTTATGTTTCGTAAATTTCTGAACAGGTCTAATGTACATAGTTATATACATATATTTTATTAAATATATCATACACAAATATTTATTTACGAATGTAAAGATGTGACTGAGCTATTATAGTTATTTTACCGAATATATACATATATGAAAAAACAGTTTTTAAAATTTTGGCCCAAAGTTTAGGTGTACATTTTTGGAAGCCTGAAAATAATGTTTCCATAAAGAAGAAATTACCATTCTATATTTTTCACTTCATTTTGCACAAATGTAGCGATTTTTATTAGTTACTGTACTTAATAGTACAGTATTTCGTTTTTTTTATGGTATGTTAATAGTTATATCTATGACCACAACGTCTGCAAATACTACCCGTTATTTTCATTAAAATATTTAATTTGTCAATAGGTTCCAATAATTTAGACAAAGCTGGTCCACTACGAAATTCCTCTACGGTCATTTTGTCAAAACTATCGATGTCCAACAGCATTTTCCAGTTTTGTGTTTCTAGGTTTTCTGGCTTACCATGATTCACTCCACTCGTTTGCTCTTCTGGTAATTGATTTAATTTCAATTCCGAACTTTCTTCATAAAGCTTGTTTTGTTTAACATATTCTTCAATCCAATTAAACTGTACAGATGCGCCAGTAATACATTTTATAAATTCTTTAAATGTTTCTAAATCCAATTCAATTAAGGCTTGATTGAAATCACCTGTTTTATAAGTTTTAGTTTTTAATGCTTCCGAAAGAGACTTCATTAATTTCTCGCTTTCCATTTTACTCGCAAAATCAAAGAGTTCGATAAGATCAAAAAATCTAAGATTTGGAATAGCACTTTCCAATCCCGTGTATCCGAATTCAGCAAAATTTGATCGCAAATATTTTTTACCAACATAAACAAAACTTTTTAGGCTCTCAATTGAATATTTATCCAAACTTGTCAGTGTACATCCTGTATAGATGTATTCCAGAAATTCTTTAAAGATTTCCGGTTCAATATCGGATATAACTATTTCCTTTTCGGTTTTTTCCATAAAGTTTCCATAGAACATTGCCTCAAAAACAGGGGTGCCAGAAGCCAAAACAAATCTGTGGCACTTAAATATTTTTTGATTTGCTTGGTTGGTGCCTACGCGAATATTAATATCTGATAAGTGTCCCGATTTTAGTAAATATGCCATAGCATCTGATGGACATGAATCTTGCCAAATGTCTTTGTTTTCTTCCATTTTTATTGAGCTAACCGAAACTGAACTAACCGCAGCTGAACTAACCGAAGGACATCTGTATCTATAATGAAAAAAAAAATTACTTTACAACAGTGTTAAAAGCCAAATAGATTTGTATGAAGAAATGATGGACTAAAAAACTGCTCTTGTGTGCATCATTGTTGTAAAAAAAAAATTCTTACGACAGACAATCAAAATGTTTTGATTTTCATTCGACGGTACGGCCGTAGCACGATAGCGCCATACTCTGTCAAATCGGGTAGCTCAAATTTGCAAATGACGTCTTGTCGTACGATTGGCAGTGTATTGCATGAGCCCTATAAGAGGTTTACTTTTCCGAATTTAATATTTTTTTAGCATTTCGTAATTTTCTTAACACTTACCCCGTGGTGAACATTATTAACTTTTAATCGGTTTATTATCACTTTTTATTTTTCGACGAACGCTAGTTATTTTCAGATGGTTAAACGAACGGAGTCGAATGGAGTTTAAACACTAAAAAGCAGAGACTCCGCTAAAAATACAGTGCCCCACAATCATTGACAATGAAAGGGTTTGCGTAATTCTAACCCAGTTAAATGGTGCCCAGATAACGATCGTTATCTATCGTGATCGTTGAGCAAGCGATTAAAGAGTATAAAAATGTGTACAAGCAGTCGCTTAAATAGTGTAAAAAAGCATGTAAGTATACATAGTCAGCGTTTACACATGCAAACTCTTGACAAAAAGATTCCTTGTCTGTTGGCAAGAAGGGAATAACGCAAGGGTGGTGTACAGAGTTTTTCGTACCCACAAATGCTCTTTCGTTCTGTTCTTTCGCTGATATTATGCTTTGAATATACGTTCGTTGTGGCGGGTTGACGCAGTAAGCATTTGGTGGCAGTGGCATTTTCAAGCACAAACAAATTCTAGTTTTCGTGTGTAAACGTAAAACAAATTCACAAAAGAGAATAGACAAGAATTTGTTTCACCGAATTTGTCAGTGTAAACGCTGACATACAGGATTGATAAGCAAATCATCAAACCATGCTGATCGTGAGCGCGTTTGCTTGTGGTTGTCGGCACCACTGTTTATGGTGTAATAAGTCATGTGTTGAACAAAATTGGGATGGAATCGGAAAAGCTGCAACAGAAATCCGCTGTCAAAAAAAAAATAGAATTAATAGCTTAAAGAGAATTCCGGCGTAAATGCCACGACGGCTGACGGTATAATTAGATTTGGTTTTAATTTTACCGTCGCCGTTGAGAGAGTAGAGAGAGTTGCGCTCTCTTCTCCCATACGATTTTCATAGCAAAAATTAAACGCTGGCGGTATTTACATCGTACGCCGGAATTCTGTTTAAGCTATAAATCTAAATGGACGGATATCCGTTGGTAGGTTACCAGTCGTACGCCGCAATTTTGTTCAATTTCATAGCATTATGGGTATTATAATTTTTGACAGCGGAATTCCGTTGCCGCTTTTCCGATTCCGTCCCAACTATGTTCAACACATTACTTAATTGCAAACAAAATTATGCTGGAGGAAATGACCCTGAAAAACGCAACGCTGCCTCGCGGACTATTTCCTTTGACGCACATTTGAAGCGCTTTGTACGCGCTTCCGTTTCCTGTTAGGTAGTGATTATTTTGGGCAACTCTAAATCTCATATGATGCATTTGTGCTTGTAATTTGATATTTTTATCACTGAATTTTTTATTTTGGTTTTAGTGAATTCAGTGAAAGTGAAATGGGTTTAATTTTGTTTTTTTTTTTTTGTTATAAAATTTGTAATTTTCTTTCTAATTTTGTCACTGATTAGGCAAACAATCGTGCAACATAAGATATATGCTGGTAATTTTCATAAATTAAGTTGACAGTTATTTTACTTTCCGCAGATAAAATATTTAAGAAAAACATAATATAAGATTTCTTTATGTAAATCGCCAAAAGCAATGACAATAATTTTGTATACAAGTTTCCGCTTGCTGCTCTTTAAAGCAGAAATAAACTTCAGCCGGGTCTGCGAATCAACTAGAAATCTAAGTTTTTATTTTCCTAATGCTTGAGATTCCAAAACAGATTTTATTCAACAAAACATAAAACAAAAAAAGTAAGCATTACGAAAATCTATTGTAAGAGAGAATAATTCGAAATATAAATATATTTACAATGATTGCAGTTTTTATCAGAGAAACACACATCACATTTATAAGATAACAAAGTCATTAAAGACAACAAGTTTTTATGCAGTTAATTATTGAAAAAAAAAATTTCATTAAAACTTGTGGCATTTTGAAACTAAGCATCACAATGCAGTAAGCAGATGAGCCAAGCCCTACCCTCAAAATGTTGCCAAAGTATATGCAGCTATGGCTATAGCGTCTACATTTAAATACCTTAGCTTTTTGTTGAATTCATCGGGTTTTTTTGTTTTTTTTTTGACGTCTACACGCAATTGTAAAATATAGAAATGTCACAAAAGTCACGATTTATAAGATAAGAAAATAAACAAAAAATTACAGAAAAATAAAATAGAAACTAAATAAAAAAATAATAATAAAAAATAATTAAATAGGGTCACGTGGCAGCATTGCTTAGAAACAGGTTCAGTTAAAATTCATTACAAAAAAAAAAAAAACAAAATTTCAAAGAAATATAAACTCGGTTTTTTTTTCGCCATTTACTTTATCTTAATTTTATCTAGTATCTTTTATTGCCTAAAGAACCTCAGAGTATTTAAATGTATAGTTAGCCTCAATTTGTAGGCTTTAAGCACAACTTAACCTTTAAATTTCAAAATGAAATTAACAAAAACTAAAAAAATCTTGTTGTTTCAAGCAACACGTGCAAGTGTCAATAACAACAACAACACCAACAACAATAACAGCAGTAGTAAATAAACAAGCAACATCTAATGATGCTTCAAGGTAAATATTGTCAACAACACAAAAGCATTTGAGCTAAACCAAAGCTGTGAATATTTACAGCTTCAATATTGCTGCGCGCAACATGTTGCGGTGTTTTGCAAAACGTGGGCAATTCCATTAAAATGTGTGGAAATAGTGAAAATTCACTACAAAAACGCTGAATAAATATATCGCGGAAACGTTTCGTAAAGCTACTATATAGTGATTTTAATCGATGAATATTAACGTCTGGGACAGATTAGTGATGTAAAGACTCCACTGGTGTGCGTTTGGTTAAAAAAAATTGTCAAATTCTCGGTTATTACAGAATTTTTTGAACTCCTCCGGCTTTGACATGAAATTTCGTACTTGACCGTGTCAATACCTTGGCGACCCTACTATGGTCAGATGAACTGAATTCATCACCGCCGTAGCTGAGAGTGTGGCTGAAAATCCAGCTGTGTTCTTTTTAAGACGATTACAAAATTTGGGCAGTTACCGATTAAAGTTCACTCATTTTTTTTTACTTTAAATTGTTACTACGGTCGTGGAAGACATTTATTTTCAGGTGAAAGGCCCCAGATATAAAGCAACTGATGAGACAATAGCTCTACTGCTTGAAAAATTTCCTGGGCGTCGCGACGTTTCTCAAAGTGTAGACTTCAAATGGCTGCCGAGATCTTGCGATTTAACACCATTAGACTTTTTTCTTTGGGGGCTATGTTCAGGAGCGTCACTTCACAAGGGGGGACAAGAATTATAATTCCACCACTATTAGATGGTTTTATTGAATTGTTGTATTTAATAATACCTAGTATCAGATCCTTGGGGGGGGCAATGCCCTCCCCAGCCCTACCGAATTGACGCCACTGGCTATGTTAAAAATAAAGTCTTTACCAAGAATTCACAGACTTAGTACAGACTAAACACATCCATGTCAGGGCGTAAAGAAGCAATTTCCGGGCCTATTACCAAAAAAATATATATTTTTCCCTGAAATCGTAAAAGTTATAAATTTTTCTTTTGAATATATTTATAAGTTTTTGATTTCTAGCAGGCCCCAGCTTTAACAAGAATCCTAATTATATGGCAACCCTGATCCATGCACAAAATTTTAGAAACATTCGTGCTATAAATACTCTATCGTATAATCTTGCTCACAAGTGCTTGGTATGGTTAATGTGCTTTCGTGTTTCTAATTTAATAACTATAGTGGAGGAGCCACGCCTCATTGTTCGATCACGCTAATATTTTGCAAAATGTTTAATTCAAACAAATACTATACTCATATCAAGCCACAGATGCTAGGATAAAGCGTTTTAAGTGCTTTTTTTATTATAAAGATGGTGCCACGCCCCATTATATAATATTGCCGCTATCTTTCGATATAGCTGCCATAAAAGCCAAGTTACAACGATTTAAGTGCTATTTTTGTATAGTAGCTGCCCTGCCTCCGCATATTTCCAAGGTAAAATAGTAGCCTTGTCGTTCGTCGGACAGACAGATAAACATAGTTTTTGTAATGTACATACATAAGTTAATATAAATGAAGTGGTCTGAAAATGTCAACAATGTTATTTTTTCATTTGATATGATATATTACATGAAATCGCCACTGTTCACATTTCTTATCTCAATAGATTACAAATTGAAACAAAAGCGCCATGTTAACGAAAAAAACAAAAAAACCTGTCGCTTGTAAATACTCATAAATTTCAAACTTTAATGTTAAAACTGAAATTGAAATTGATTAGGAAACCTAGCAGCAACGCAACAACTGTGGCAGCAGCAATCACGAATATTAGTACATACTACATTAGTAAAATGTTTGTTGTTGGAGGTGCTGATGTTATTTTTGTCGTTGTCTAGCGTAGCTTGATCAACAACTTTCCAACATGATGCATCTCATGCATGGTTCCACCATAACTTTTTTTTTCCTTCAACTCGTCAATATGCGCTGTTTTGTGGTTGATGCTGCGTTGTGCGGTGCTGATGATTTTACTGCTTTGTTGTTGTCGTCGTTGTTTATTTATTTGTTTTGAAATTATTGAATTGAATTTTAGTTTGTTTTTGTTGGCTTTTTTTTTCTTTTCAAGGAAATCAGAGAAGTGAAACTTTGATAGCTGTTGATTTAAGTAAACAAACTAATGCTTACAATATACAATGTACAGATATACCTTTTTACATTAGAAATGTTATTGATTTCTCTGTACATATATCACTAGGTTATTTATGTTTTGAAATGTTATATGAATTCTACATTTACACTTTTTATTAAGTAGCAGATTTCCGGCATTTTTACTTTGTAGTTTTTTGATTGCTTTGATAATCATAATCATATTTTTTTTTTTTTTTTTGTAAAATGCTTTAGCAACATAAATGTATTGATTTTTTATTTGATTTCTTATTTTTTAGCGTTCTACGTTAGTTACAATTTTTTCCATGTTCCAAAGTTCCATGATAAAGTGCTTTGTTTCTCAATTACTGCGTTTTCTTTAAACGGTGATAAATAAAAAATTTGAGTTATTACAATATACTTATGGAAAAGAATGAAAATTTATTGAACTTGACATACATACGAGTAAGAAAGTAAAATTAAAAAAGCAATTGTTAATTTCTCTGTTACAGAATTAAAAAGTTACTCATACGTCATGTTAATGAAAAACAAGTAGAGCCCTTAAGGCTGTACATTAATTATGCCAGATGTATAAAAATAAAAAAGTAGGTTCGTAAGAGCGAAAGTCAGCTTAAGAGCCAACTCACATAGACCACATGTTGATACTAGGGATGCAACCGATACCGATACGATTACCGATATATCGATATCGGCGATATTTATTTGCCAATACACCGATACTACTACTATTTCTACGGCAATAAAGCAGCATGCAAATTTAATTAAATTACCATTATATTCGGAAACCTCTTCAGAAACAGTTACGTTCCAACCTAATAAGAGTTCTGATCCAATTAAAAGACGGGAAGAGGGGGGGGGGGGGGAATGTGAAGTGTTTGTGAAAATATTATTAAGTAATCTGAAGAAGAAGACCCATTGTCCTCTTTGTGCTCCGATACTTTTAAAGAAGAAAATGAGCGATATTTTTGATTTTCCAATATTACAACAGTTGCAGATCCTCTCAATTTTTGACGTAATGAGAATGAGGTTCTGCACATATGTAAATTTCAAAAAAAATTAGCACAAATGTATTTCAGTTTTCTCAGTGAGTTCTGTCGCATCCGAGCGACTTTGATGTTTTCAACGGCAGATCTAATCCAAACAAAGTTGCGAAATCGCATTTCCCCGCATAGCTTGAGGATGTTGTGCCTTCTAAAGAAAAATCTAGTTAGTTTTAATTTCAATTATTAACTTTTAAAAAATAAATAAAATTAAAAAATAAATAAAAAATTGAATTCTTCTATTACTATTACTATTACTGTTGATTTATTTATAATGATTTTACAATGATTTTACAAATTTTACAATCCTACTTTTTAATGCAAAATTCCTGTCAGTCTCTGCGACAACTTTTTATAAATATCGTTATCGATATCGGCGATAAATTTTTATGAATATCGGTATCAGTATCGTATCGGCCAAAACGCGCATCGTTGCATCCCAAGTTGATACGTTGTGATACCACAGGGTAGTAATTAAACCAACCACATTTTGTTATAAGACAATTATATGTAGCTAACCTATACTAACATGTCTAAAGTCATCCAGAACATCTAATAAAAACGAACAAGTATTTAGTGTGTGCAAAGACATTTTTATCAGTAGCATACCTAAAGGGGAGCGGGTGGTGCGAATGGACGGAACAATTTTTTTTTGGGTGTCCAACGTTTTCCTCATCATATCCTTACAACTTCTTTAGAAGTCAAAAGGTCGATCACGTTATCTCTCCGTAGGCAGTGGCCAATTATCACTGCAACCAGGGGCGCCATAGCGATCTAAAAGCGGGTATTGAATATGTAGAGTCGTGAGGGGGGCTTTCGACAATGATGAAATTTTTAAATTGATAATCTTACAGAATCATGATTATGTAGAATTATTGTATTAATAAAATAAAAGAAATTCTTCAATCTTTCATTGTCTATTCTATCAGCCAACTCTTGTTACATGTGTAAAATTGCAAAATGATTTTAACGTTTTTGACCCATCGTTGAACGCACATACGATTTCAGCCATTAAAAAGTCGAAAAACATCTCAAATTAGTGCAAAAGGATGCAGGAACAGTCATTAACAATTTCCTGAATCAAACAAATTCTGGAATGAGGTCCTTATACCATAGATGTTTCTGTAAAAAAATCTACTACATCTCCTAAACTTTTCAATTTAGTTTTATTTCTGCTCGCCAAATCAATAAACGATCACTAAATAAATTTTCTTTTTTGAAATCATATATGTAAAAATTTGATATTTTATCAATATCACAATTTTTGCCAAGTACAAAAGTTAGAAGGGAAACTTTGCTGAATCTGTCCCAAATCAGATTCTCAGCGACGAAGGAACTTGGTCGTACACATCATAATAAATTTTTCTATACAAATCTTCAGGAGTCTGAAATATATGATTTTCTATTTTAGAATTAGAATCAATACGCTTGGGAATTCGAGTGTTGAATTAAAATTGCCCGTGTTGAATTCCACATGGGGAAGTTTCACGCGTGTGGAGTTCTAAAAACACGCAACTGGAACAACAACTGATATTAGTTCCATAGAGCGCTTAGCATACCATTTCAGCCAGATTTGCCTTGTTATGAAGCAAGTTGTCACTTGCATGAATTTTTTTTTACATATGAATGGGGAAAATTCAACAGTCCTGGCAATTCAATCTCACTGTTTTCCAATTTCAAGTAAAAACGCAAGGATTCGCATAAGTGAAATCAACAACAATTTTTATAGGAAGCGAGATGACTTCAACTGTATTTTGGTTCTAAATAAGGATAAACTAAATCGGACTAATTCTGATGCCAATGTAAGTCGCTATAAGACAAATATATCATACATTTTTCTATATAATAATAATTTTATGTATTCATTTCTAGTGTAAATTTTTAATTTGCTCCCATATGAGCTTTGCTCATTTTATAAGTTAACTGAAAATTAAAAAAAAAATCTTTTGAAAATGTTTTAAGCTTATTTCGTCTTTAAAGTGACAATAATTCTTAGAAAAACATAAGCACTTTTCATAACTAATAAATTCAATGTAATCAAATAATTTTTCAATCCAAAGAAAAATCAATAAAGAAAAAATTAATTCGATTGAAATTACAAAATAAACAGCAACAACAATGTAATACAAAAATTATTGTTCCAATTGATTATAACAAACAGTAAATTAAGTACCTACATATAATATAAAGCAAAAAGAGATAGAAGTAAAAATAGTGGAAAAAAAAGTTGACTAAAGAAAGTTTATTCAAAGCAATTTTCAAAGAATTTCTTTCTTTTTTTTCCGAATAATTTATTTTATTACTTTTTTTTGGTATTTCGTTTAACCACAAACAATTTGTTTACTTAAGAACTTACAATCAGAGACAGCGGGAAAAATACACGAACATTGCTCACAATCAAATATAAAAACAAGCTTGTCAGCTATATAATTGCTGTTGAAATTGAACTTAACAGCTGAGACGAAGTGTACATACACTTGAAAAAATAATGTTCGTCTAAGCTGAACATAATTTTTTTGGAAACTTTTCTTTTTTGAACAATATACCAAATTATTCAGAATTATTAAATAAAATTCAGGGGATACTTGATCGATGACATTCATTGAATTTTTGTTACATTATCGTGGTGCAAAATCCATGAGTCTGTCTCCAAAAATCAAGCCGTTTTCGGCAAACGTTTGGCATTCTTGAAGGAATTCAGCGTGATCCCAAAAAGCGCTAATCGATGAAAACTCTATCCTGGATAATTTTTACACAGCATATATTTCAATATGATTTGAAGTTCTGTGCAATTTTCTTTTAATAAAATTTAACAAAAATTTTGAAAGTTGTAAAATTTTCTTTTCGTGTAAAAAGTTTAAGTTGAAATAAAAAATTTTAAAAATTTTCAAATGAAAAAAAAGTACTTGAGGCAAGAATTTTAAATGCATGCGCGCTTTTTGTGCTTAAATCAGTTATTTCGGCTTAAATCAAGATGCCAAACATAAATGGCCAAAGACACAAGCACTGAACCGCGCACTGAACTGTTTGTTGGCTGTGCAGCAGAGGCCATAAACTTGTCCGGCTGCTGCGCGCGCACTTTCATTTTTCTTAAACAGATCGCCGCGCGTTGACAAACGTGTAGAAGAAGAAAGTTATTCTCACACGTATGCGATACAACATTTTTCAGCATTTTTTTTTTTTATTACAAATTTTATTACTGTTGGCATTTCTAATCAAGAAGAGCTCAACTTAAGAAAAATATGCTGTCAATTTTTTTCTTTCAAATTTATAGAGTAGATATAGAAAATCTCATATAAAATGAAATATATTTTTAAGCGGCGCTGCAGCAAAAGCTGCTGTGATTTCTTATGCTTTTGGCGTGGCTTAGGTTGGTTGGTTCAATTTAAAACTTAATTTATAACGTGCCACATTTTTTTTTTGCTTTACTCATTTAACCCATTTTATGCACTGAAATATTTGGAATATTTGAAATTTATACTCACTAACCAGAATTGTGTAATATATTTCTCTGATGCCTTTTTAATAGTTATTTATACTATAAATATAGGTTGGTGAGAAATTTTTGTTTAATTTTAGCATAGAAATTAGGCATTCCTATATTTTTTTTAAATATAAAATGAAAATCACCGTCAGGAAATCGACGCAATTAGTTTTTGCACAGCTCATCTGGCAACAAAAAATAGTTCTGCATAAAAACAGTTGCTGCTCTTCTACATAACTAAGAAAACTGTAAGCAAAGTGTTTTTTTTTTTTTTGGTTTATTTAACACCTTCTTGGCTTTAAAGTTCAAAATGGGTTAATTGCGCTTTTTTGAAAACTCTGTCGTGCACATAGAGGTAATAATTATGATTATATTTTTCCTCATTAAATCGCACATGCATTTTTAATTGGATTTTCGGTTCAAATGCTCACAGGGCAGTACGTTTGTTTAAACGAAATAAATTTTCCATTTGGCAGATTTACTGCAATTACAATACATCAAGGGATATTGGCAAGTATTAAAGTGGTAAATCGTTTGCTAAACAAGATATTTAGCAAAGTACGTGATAGTTCAGTTAATTTTCTTGCAAAAAAAAGCTGAAACGATATAAATGAAAACAAATTCCATTGAATCCATTATTCTCAGGAGAAACAAATGGCATCGAAAATGTCATGGCATATGTATCCTTAGTAGCTAAAGTGAATTCTTGCCGATATATGTAGCTTTATTTTACTGTGCTCTTGAAATAAACTTGTGAAAGATCGTATTTTTCGGCGCTTCTCCGATCAGATCAACGCTCCTAAAAGCACCATTCTTAAATCATGCGTAAGGACATGAATTTCTCTTATGCTATGAAGTTGAGCCCTATTTGAATTTTGTGCGATTCTTTTGATTATAACATCCAATTACATTGCAACGCCAAGCTGAGCATACACTCAACCCACCACGACTAAACTTTCTGAAAGGCCGAACTTAATAATTTGTCTGGAAATGCATTCAGTGACTTACTGACCTGTTTGTACCAGAAAGCCTTCAGTCACACTTCTTAGTACCAGTTTAGCTCAGTATTTGTGGCCTCGACATACACGAACATATATTTATTTCACGGAGTCTCTTGTTTACTTTGAATCATTTTTCCATTAACGTGGTTAGACCCATTCAGATTCCAACAGTCAATAAGTACTGGTTTCTATTACACTTGGCACCAAAGAAGGCTTGGTTGTCGCATCAACAACTGTTGGGTGTCAGTTGAAACCGTATGGCACGTTGACATGACAATACCTTCTTATCGCTTCCCATCACATAGGCACACCATAAGTTGTACAAGCAACAGCCCAACGGAAAACAGAAGCGCGTTCAAAGCGCTTCGGATGTGCATCAAGGGGAAGCAGAAGCTGCTTCCAATGCATTTCTCACTGCTTATCTTTCTTAACACACGATGTCATTGCGGGGATGCATATCTTTAAAAGTATATGAAATGCGCTTCCTCAGTAGAAGCACATCTTTAGAGGCATATTAAATACGCTTCCTTGGATGTTAAGTAGAAGCACATTGAGCTTAAATTCAAAAAAAAAAGCTCACAAAATTTTTTTTATTTGTCTCCGATCAGATTCGAACCTAGGCGTCTTGTGTTATGACAGTGTTCTAAGATGCGCACATCTTAACCAACTGAGCTACTCTTATTATTGATATAAATAAGACCAAAACTACAATATGTTTTCCTCAAAATAAAATTTTGAGTTTTTGATTTCTAGTGTTGCCACTTGATAGCTCATATAATAACAATAATTTAGCAAGCCTTAATAACAAGAGCGTTGGCTGATGTCGTCAAACTGCGCATGTAACAGCACGGAATGCCTAGGTTCAAATCCCAGTGGATGCGTAATGAAGGTTTTTTTTATAAAATATTGAATTAAATGTTTCCGAAGAAGCACATCTGACGTGCTCCACTTGGTAGCTGCTTCCAGATATCCCGTTGGGAAACAGCTTACCACCTACATATAAAGCAAACAGCCTGCCAACGTGAGCTTTCCTCGCTAATAAGCACACGGCGCAATTTTCCTGCAGTCGTTATCTAGTTGGTACCTACTAGGTGAGGTAAAAAGCTTATTCTCTCTTCCATTGTTATCCATAGGAATTTGTACCATGTTGCATACGTAAGGCAAACACCATTCGCACTGGAAGATGGTCAAATATTTACATATTTTCTTCATTTACACATCTCGTCATGATACCTTTTCTATTCCAGTACATACTCTAACTGCTGTTATATACAATATATTTCATTATATAGTCGCCTATTGTGGTACAGAGGCTGGCCAAGAATCAGGAAAAATCTAAATAAAATCCTTCCTGAACTCACTCCTGGATTCAGTGGCATCGTTATCGAATAATAAATGAAGATGGCTGAAAAATATTGAATAGTTTGGTTTCTTATGAGGAAAGTCTGGGTTGAAAATTTCGCACTGTGTATATTAGAATTAAACCACAAAGGCATAACATTTGAGAGAGATAACTATCCATTTTTTTAATACTGCTACGGCCTTTAAACTTTTTAACCTTTTTCATAAAAGAATTAAAAAAAAAATCGATTATTTAATTAAAGTTTTAGGTTATTAAAGCGTAAAACGTAGAAAAAACAAAAAACTTTTATTGACCTTAATTTAGTAAAAGTAGTAAAAGTGCGAAATTTAATTATCTACTTACCTTTTCGTAGACACAAAAATGATTGCAAATTATAAGCAGCATAACTAGAAATTATGTTTAGGTATATATTTGAACTTAAAGATCATAAACTTGGTTAAATATATAATAATATATTTGCAAGTCAGACAATTTCAAAGTATTTTTTGCTACTTTTGCTGATACCTTACAAAATTCGGCTCAAACAGAAGAAATGAATAACAGCAACGCTTGATGTGACCTACAAAAATCAGGTGTATAAATAACTGAGTGACTGGCTGACTGACTGACGGAATGAATGAATGAATGAATGAATGAATGTGCTGTGAAATAAAATAAAGTAATAATAAAAAAATATGATTTAGGGTAGACACAGTAATAAATACAAAAGTAAGGAATTAAGAGAAAAACAACAAAAACTTAAAAAAACATAAAAAACCGTTTGTGAGTCACACGCTTATTAAGAAGAAAGCCCCAATAGAGATAAATAGCGCGTCTCGAAAGATGGATGGATGGATATGTGAATCAAAGCCAAAGAAAACAAAATTTTAAAAATGAGGAGCAACGGCAAGCAACTTCGAGCATAAGCAGAGTGCGGCAAAAATGAAAACGAAAGCGAACGGCACAAGTGCAAAAACAGTAAATGCATCAATAACGAGTTGGTAGTGCAGCCAGCAAGTGCAATGCAACCAAAAAAAAAAAAACAAAACAAAAAAAACGTTGGAGAACTGACCGACCCAATGTTCAGAGTGCACTGCTGCCAAATGAAAGCGAATGTCGAATGTCGTTCATTGCATTGCATTGCATTGGTCGTATTCGTTTTGTTGTTGATTTTTGCCTGAAGACCCTCGCTTTCATGCGCATAATGATGTTGCTGTTGCTGTTGCTGCACGCTAATGTGCTGCACATGCGCTTTGAGAGTTGTGCAGTTTTTGCTTTTTTGACTTTTAGTTCTTTTTTTTTTTTTTTGTTTGTCGTCTGTTGTTGCATTAAAAGAATTTTATGCGGCTTTTCACTGCGATACAAATGAGATGGAAAGTTGATCAGAGAGGCGGTGCCGGCAAATGTTACATATGTTAACAAAATTTTAAATTCTTATGCAGTCATTCAGCATGTAGCATTTCAGAAAGTTTCAGTAATAGTTGGTGACGTACGTACCAGAAATGTAGCATTTGAATTATTGCAAACGGAATGTTACAGAAATCACATGTAATCATTTCGAAGTGTTTCTGAAAGGTTTCAGATACAACGTTTTCTGAACCTTTTAAATTGAATCTTTCTAATACGTAATAAGCGAAATCTTTATGTAAACGGAACTTTATAGAAATCTTCTACATCTATTTCAAATGTAACATTTCACATCTAATCATTCTGAAGGTTTTAGTTATACCGTTTACTGAATTTTTCTAATGAAATCTAAATAATGCCATGTGATTCGATACTTTTTACTTTATTGTAATAAAATAACTGAGCAAGTGATGCGGATGAAAAGAAACCAAAAATTTCGGAGTCCAACGTTGCAATAAAAATGTTAGTTTTATCTAACTGAACCTTACAAGGTTTCCATAACGTTTCAGAAACGTTACAAATAAATCAAGATGCGGCATTTAAGATATTGCAAAAAGCTTTCTGAAATGTTGGATTTCTGAAACGTACTAAAACTTTGTAAGATTTCATGTGAAAGATTTCTGAAAGGTTTAAGAAACCAAACATGCCAAGCGGGTAGTACCCACTTAACTATTAAAAGCCATAATAAACAATTTTACCATATAGTTTTCTAATTAAACTTAGGAATCCGACTAGCAGTTTTGTTTGCATTACTGAAAATATATATATTTTGAATATTAAAAAATTTTTCACGGTAAACTTGTGTAATTTAAGACAAAATATTTAACAATTTTTAATTGTCAATGAAAAAAAAACGCGATTGACCGCGGTTTACCTTTTAAATCATAATCAAAGCAAAAAAAAAATTGTCGTTGTTCCCGCTCTTTTACTTGTGGTTCACGCCGACGACGACCAGGTGAAAAAAATTGTGCTGCACCATTTGCTACAACTGCGCGCATCGGCAACAGCCTTTCACATTTAGCAAGCGCCTTGCTCGATAGCCATACAATCGTAATCACAAAATAATCGCACAAATAAATGGCGCTTCGCATTTGCGCAGGCGCTCGAGTAGCGTGTGAGTCAGCCAGCAGCTGTCAAATGTGTCGATATTTTAAAATTTCAATCTTGAATACAGTTATCGTCGAAACGATATCGATCACCATATATCAATTTTTATAAAAACTTATGAAAATACAATCCTTTCTGATTTTCTTTGAAAATCTTTCTACGCTCTATTTAGAAATGGACGTTGCACTTTACACAATTTGGCAGACAGATTTTTCCCTTTCACGGAGCGTCTATTTTTTTCCCCTCGTTTAGAAGCGTATAAAAAAGCATGTTAGCAAGTTATTTCATATAAAAATTAAGGATCTTAAGTTTAAAGGAATTTATATGATTTTGTTATTTTTTAAGGAAGTCTTTCTAAATGCGCTGCATACTTATCCTGCTGACAATTGAAATAGTTAAATTTTTTTGTCCTCTTTTTTTGTAAATGTTTGTGTGTGTAGTGTGATTATAATCGAAAGTTTTCATAAAATTTTGCAATTATTTTTTTATACAATTATTTTTTTTTTTGCTCTTGATTTCATATATGTTGTTTGGTCGAACTTTTTTTTTCTTATGTTGTAAATGAGAGAAATAAATGAAAAAATAATAATTTGTGCGCGCAAATTTTCATGCTTTTCATGCCGCAACAAATCAAAGAAATTTCTTTTGTTTTCGCATATAATGGCATATACTATATGTACTGATTTTCGGTTAATTTATTTTTTTTTTTGTCTAATCTAAAAAGAAATAAATCGCGTTTTAATTAGTTTTCATATACGTATTTTTTTAGCGAAAGTAAAAGCAATCAGTTTTTTCATGCTTGATTTATATGTAATTAGTTTTGTAGCTTTTTTTTACCAATGAACGTTAAAAAAAGTTTTTACTTAAGTTTGTATTAACTTTATTTGCTCTTCAGCAGCTTTTGCTATATTCACATTGAACTGCTATGATATTTGTATAGTAAAACAATCGAAAAAGTTGTTGCGAATTACATAAACAGAATGGCTCAGATTCGAAAAAATAAGACTCCCTGGTTTACTGTAAGTAAAAAATTGTATGAGAGAGCTAGAGAGAGCTTCTAAAAATATTTTCTTTCTACCGGGGGTGTCCCATTTTAACTTACACAGCTGAATAAGTCAAAAAATTGCAGGTCATTAAAAAAATGTTTCAAATAAAAGTTTGTGGGTATCAAAGAGCTGATCCAGCCATGACCTTGACCTACATTTTCAAGGATATTTGAAGTTCAACTTTAGTTTTTCAAATGCAAACCCCTATTTTTAACCTCGGATTCCGGAAGAGCACAAAATTCTACGTTAAAATAGGTATTCATGTTAGAGGTCAAAGTGACCCCTGAAGGTCATTTCAAGATCGAATTCCCGCTTGGTGCAGAAAAGCTGCAGCCAGTTAAGGCAAGATTGTGCAGCGGTCCAGCCAATGATTACTAGCTTTCCTGCACCAAGCGGGAATTCGACCTTGAAATGAACTTCAGGGTTCACTTTGACCACTAACTTGACTTTTGACTCATTCAGCTGTGTAATTTAAAATGGGACACACTATATAGTACTTACGTATACACTTGTTGTTGTACTCAAGGGTTGCTGAGGAGAAAATTTGATTTACTGACAAACAGCACGATTGAATCAAAACCTCTTAATACTTTGCAATCTAAGAAGTACATCGTTTAGACCAGAGCTGTTTCTCTCCGTGAAATCATAATTCTTTTGAATCGCTTCTAGATGTTTTTGCTAGTGTTTATTTTAAGACTTTTTTCAAATCACGTTTTCTCTTCAGCAGCTACTAATCGTTCATATAGCGAAAAAATCGATCTCTTCATAAGTATAACTACTACAATAATTTCACTTGAATTTTTCATAATATATCATTTAAAATCCTTATCAAACTGCATATTTTATATATGTATAAGTATGTGTACATCAATATTTAACATACATATACTCTTACAAACTTAAATAATTAAATAATAATAATTGTTGTGCTCTTTTACATGCTTACAAAGCCGATTATTGTGGTAACAGTAAGTATATTTCAAGAATAATAAATAACAAAAATTATATATTGAACACACAATTTATTCATCCATTTCATTATTGAGCATGTTTTATATATAAAATGCATGATTTAATGAGCCACACACCCATATGTTTGCATGTGCTTAAAAAACTTTCATATACATATGGGACGTTTCACGTCAAGCGGACGATATTTTCGAAAGTCAACCGGTCTTGAGATTCACTTACTCCAGATTCGCAACCGGTGACCCCAAGACCCTCGTATACCAAATTTGGTACAAATTGGTTGACTTTCGAAAGTTTTGTCCGCCATCTTGGATCCGCCATCTTAATTTTGTAAAAGTTGTTCTCGGATTCATGATCAGTGATCGCCAAGACCCCCGTATACCAAATTTGGTGCACGTCGGTTGATTTTCTAAAAACCTACCTGTAAGTATAGAGCTTTTATCGAACCTTAAAATTAAATTCATTTTAAACTTAAAATTTCTACATAGCAGTGAAAAAATTTCGCTATCTTAACTCATGACATATTTTTTTGTTAACTTTTCGGTAAAAATAAAAAAATGCAACAATACAAATAAAAATACCGAAATGCTAATTAATCAAATGTAACGATCAAATAAAAATCACTAAAAAAATAATGGCTGATTACTATCGTACTGGCTGGCTGGCTGGCTAGCTGCCTAACTGAGTGTCTGCTTAAAACTGTTGCCCGGCTGCATGTTCAGAAAAAATTTTAGGAAACACCCCCATGCTTAAATAATCAACCAACCCAACCACTTACCTACCCACCCACTCATTCGCCCATAGTTTAAAGTATTGCTGATAACTTTGTTCAGTTGTCGCTATGTGAAAACAACCAACAATTTGCTCGTTAGGGTTTCGACCAACTTTTATGAATATATGGTCTCATAACTACAATAGCGCCGCTGTAAAAAAAAAAAAACTAAAGCACGCAATTTAAGTCAGCGAATTTTCGTTCATAGTCTTTAAGTTGGCTTAGTGTAAACAGTTTTTTTTTTTTTGGTTAATTTAATTTATTTACTTTGAACTGACCGATAGCTGCGATTTAAGAGCTCAATTTTGTTTTGCTGACAAAAAGTTATTTATCTTTTATTTTTCATTAATTTTTTTGGTTTCTATTTTTCAATAGAAGTTTTGTATTTTTTCTAGATCGTTTCTTTTTTTTGAAGCAGACATTAGTCACGCTGGTTAGTGTCATATATTTAAGGCAATACATTGTATTGTGCGCAGATGATAGTCAATATATTTACACATACTTTGGCGCTTAGCAACCAATGGCTTAACAAAGTTTTTTAATTTTTGTTATATTGCTAGCTAATTGTTTTGTTTAAATGACTCATAGGTCTAAAATTTTAATAACTTTTTTGTTGAACAATAAATAGATTATTATCTATTACATATGTACATACTACATACATCCACATATTTAAGCGCGCATAGATAGTAAGAATTGTGGGAATTTGTTTTTGTAAAATAAAAATTTTTATATAACAAAAAATGTGTGCGATAGGCCTTATTTACAATAAAATTTTACTTTAACAAATCGAATTATGTATAGTAAGTTATTTTGCTCATTTCATTACGAAAAAAGTTTCTACTACAGCAAAAGACGAAAAAAAAGAACTCGATTAAAAAAAAAAAAAACAATGTACATACAATAATCGATAAACGAAAAAGAATTTTTGAAATCACCAAAGAGTTCCCAAAATCTACCAGAAACTGTTGTAGATCTTTGTCCATATCATCATCTAACGATTTTCAAAAAACTTGTCTCAGAAATGACATATTTGTTGGGTTACAGCCAGACCAAGTCCCCATGCTGTTAAATTTTTCGGCTATACTTAAAATTTAAAAAATTTGCACCTTACAAAAATATATGAAAGATTTTATTATTTGACGAAAAATCAATTTTTTTTTGATGTATTAAAAATTAATTTTTTAGCCATATTTTGTTTCTATGTCTTCAACAGGAAATTAAAGGTATTATATGAAAAAAATTTTTAAAAAAAGGATATAAACCAAGTTTTAATTTTTTTTTTGTTTAAGATATTATTCTTCTGAAAGATTTCAAACGTTCCCGAAACATTCTAGAAGTTGAACTTTTTCGATGGGCTCTAATATATAGCTTTATTTATAACTTTTTCGCGAAAGCATAAGTCATCTCTTAAAAATCTTTATCAGATTTCAACTGCACTCTACATTTTTGGCTATTAAGTTTCTCGAGTTTGATTGTGTTTAAAGCAGCGGTGGGCATGTAAATCTAGCAAAAGGGCGCAACAACAAAATCAAGCAACAAAAAACGAAGCTTTAAAGTTTTATTTGCTTTCATTTGCAAATTCGCCAACAGCACTAAAAAATCCAAATTGCACTATAAACAAAAACAATTGCTACATTCGTCAAGACACAATGCGGCACCGTCGCTATTTAATGCCTTTGTGTTTTGTTTTTATTTGAACTCAAGTCAATGGTGTGCGTCGAAAGCGTTGAAATTCTGTGAATTGTTTTTTGGTTGCTTGTGCGTCGAATAACGGTTCGGGCGGAAAGTGCCACTACATGCCCATCGCTGGTTTAAAGCAAGACATTTGTTGATTTTACAGCTGTGTATTTTGCAACGTAGATTTAAGGGAGGCCCACCATATGGGTACAATAAGTCGCTTTTTTGTATCAAGCAGTAACGCATGGCAATATCGTAAGCAATAAAACTTTTTCCAATGGGTTCGAATTTTCTCTAGGCGGCCCTTCTTACCACGACTTAATTTTTCGGGTATTTTTTCTATATTTTAAATAAAGTTTTCCGAAGTATGAATACTTTTTTGCTCAAAAAAATTTTAATATTTTCGTTAAACTGAATGGATTATATCATTTTCAACAACTCTTCACTTTTAATCTAATAAAATTAAACGGTGAAAGGAATAGGCATGTGTT
Source organism: Meiosimyza platycephala (assembly GCA_963662105.1). Classification (NCBI taxonomy): domain Eukaryota; kingdom Metazoa; phylum Arthropoda; class Insecta; order Diptera; family Lauxaniidae; genus Meiosimyza; species Meiosimyza platycephala. The sequence continues at coordinate 89,522,944 of OY759210.1, forward strand.
TGCCGACTTTTTGAAAAATTGACTTGTAAGGTCTCATAATTTGCAGTTTGACAAATCCTGAACAAAACATAGTCAATGTCAATTCATAAAAAGTTCACATGGTTATGAAATTTCCTCATTGGTAGGGTAAGCATATGTCCATGATTTCAAATGTCCTCTAATTTGAAGTAGTGTTCTCGCTGTATTTGTCTTTTAGATAACCTTTAAATGTCTTCGATTCAGATATTGAAAAGTGTTGACAATTTCTTTGCTTATCAGTTTTGGAAACTCATGGAAAATAATCAGCTTACAGACTCGAGAACTTTTTAGTCAAACGACGTTATACGTTATTTACTTAATTTAAAGCTTGAAGCTTAATAGCTAAGAAGGCTAATAACTGTAGTAGCTAAACTGTATTATTGTTGTTAATAAGTTAGTTGAATTTTTTCTGAACATTTTCGTTCTTAGTCATATAGTAACTCATAGGGGGCTCATTAGGCAATTATATTTGCTTGAGATATTTCTGTCGATAATTATTTAGTTTAAAGAATTTTTTTAGAAAATAGAATTTGTTCAATAAATATCTAGACCAACAAATTATATTTTTTGTTTACTTAAACAATGATGATGAAAGATGATGGATATTAAGAATTCATAAAATTTGTTGTCTCTTCTATAGTTTTCGACTTTACTGCATTTATTGACTTTTCGATTTTAATTCATAATTTTTCTTTTGCTTACTTAAAATTGATTTCTCAAGCCCTTTGTATGTCGCACCAATAATTTTTGTGCCAAATTAACTCATTTGCAATTCACCAATTGTTTGCGCATGCGCTACGTGCATATGACAAGTAACGCAATAATGATGTTGTGACCTGTATTCAATTGTTTCGTTTAAACTTCTGTTGTAATTTCCAGCAAAATAAGACACGTTAGCAACATTTAAATAAAATTTTACAATTTACAATGATACCAATGTTTTTAGTTGTTGTTGTTGTTGTTGATGTTGCCAAACTTTTTCAAAAAATAACTTACCAAACAAAATCCCGTAAATAACGCAAAAATCGTGACTAAATGAGTCATTCCAAGTTGCTGTTGTGCTTTTTTTGTTATTCTTTACGGCATTCGTCGTCATTTATGGTGACAGCTGCGGTTGGCCAGGTTGGCAACTTGGTTAGTCGTTTTGGGAGTTCATTATGGTAACTATTGATAACTGCGTAATTTGAAAAGGAGTACGATAAAGTATTTTGTAACATTACCAATGAAGATTTTTCATGCTCTAAATTGCCGAATTTTTAAATGATGCCTCCCATAGAGTTCTGTCTTGACTTTTTATCATTTGGACATTCTATTTTGGCGGGTTTATTTAAGGACCTCCTACAGATGTCAACATTTTTGAACTCAAAAAATATTTTTCGTTACTCGACTGCTAAAAATGAAAAAAATTATTAATCTTGCAAGAAAATATTCTGTAAAATAACTCACTTAAATGGCACAAAATCCGATTAGGTTGTAAAAAGTCATAGTGGAAAATATCGATTATTTTTTTGCGAACGTTTTTTCAAAAAATTTTCATTCTTTTTTTTTTATTAATTAAGAGAACGAAAAATGATTTAAGTTCTTTTTTTACTTTAGTTTTTCAACTACCACAAAGTAAATCATTATTCCAGTCACGTGTTGACCGTAAAAATCAAAATGACCACATAAATAAAAATAGCAAAGTTTTCAAATATTCATTGAATGACAGCTAATATTAGATCGTCAAACAGTAGCAACACCGTTTGTTATTCTTATTTTTCTTCACTTTAAATGATACGGCAACAATATATTGTTATTTCATTGTTGCTGCTGCTGCAGATTTTTAATGATATTTTAGCATAAGCAACAAATTATATGGTCGGTGGGTGCCAACCGTTTGAGCTTTTGTTGGCAACAAGAGGCACGTTTCTAGACGTTTATTCTTCCGTGCAAGCAAGAGAATATGTAACAACAAAAATACTAACGACAACAACAACAACATGTAATATAACAACTAAGTCTATTGTGGCATATTTCTGCCACAATGTAGCTTATCAGCAATGGCCATGTGGCGACGACTTGGCAAATTCTGCTGCGAGCTTGCAACAGTTGCTGTTGTTAGAGCTATTGCATTGTCGAAATATCGCTTTTTTCAATTTTCGCTGATATATCGATTGTATCAAAGAAAGCCAAATATCGATAGATTGAAATGCTGATATCTTAAAATAGTGGTACTTCTATATAACGATGTAATTAAATGCTCATACTTTGAAGTATCGATACTTCAATACATAGTTACTTGAAAATATTAATATTTCGATACATTGATACTTTTAAATATCGATAATTTTTAATATCGATAGTTTCAAATATCGATGAACTGAAATATCGATAGTCTAAGAGATTTTTTGGATAAGTCAATAAGTTAAATATCGCTGCCTATTTTTGAAATACCAATACTTAAAAATATCGTTAACTCGCAACATCTTGAAACAGTTACGATTTGAACTATCGATGTATTGAGCTCTGAAAACTTGTAAGCTTCCATCTCTGGAGATATTGATGCTTTGAAATATCGTTCCTTTGGTATATCGATACTTTGGAATATCGATACTTTGAAATATCGATTCTTTGGAATATCGATACTTTGGAATATCGATACTTTGGAATATCGTTACCTAAAAATATCGTTCCATCGAATTAAAGATATCTTTAAACATTACAGTTTCGATTCACCAATGCTTTAATGTATTGATTAAAACTCGATATTTTTCCGTCATTTCATTTATTCATCGATTAATTTAAAATTAAGTATTTTAAATACAAAATCGGTTTCTCTGATTAATCGATTTCTTAAATAACAAAACCCACTGAATATATCGCATTGTCAATTTTGCAATAGAAATACTTTTTTTGGAGCTTGTTTTTAGTAATATTCCGTCGTACCGACTACATACCCGCCCACACTTAGTGCCTATTTGTTAAAATTATGAAATCATACATTATTTTATTAATTTTTCTATCAAAGATCTTATGATACGATATTTTTAAATTTGCCTATGAAATGCATCGCTTCAACTCCTACGCACGCTCATTTATTTAAAATTTCGTATCACCCATATCGAGTTTGTTGTAAAAAAGATTATTCAGACTTTAAAAATTTGGCCTATTTGTGAAAAGTCACGCTCATTTGCAAGAACTTATCTTACTTTTGCTCAGAGTCTATGCATATTACCCAACGTTGCGTCTACAATAGTGGCTTCATCTTCTACTTCCTCAATGTAGCCTCTTTATTCTGAAACAACGACCATAGAGTATTGTTCAGAAGTAAAAAATAAAAAATCAAAAATTTTGTTTATAATAAGTATGGGTGCAATAGACCCCACATTCTTGTTTTAATATATAGCTGATGCCACGCCTCTCTATTCTGAGACTGTGATGTGTATTTTTTGAAAGTAAAAAGAAAATTCAAAACTGTTTTATATAATAAGTGTGGGTACAATAAACCGTATGATCACAGTACATATTTCCACCCTAATCCTTATAATGTACTATATATCAATATCGATACCTTTTGCAACATTGCTAACTTTCGATGTCGTACACTTTGAAGAGTAAAGAACTCATGCTAATTCTTCAGCCAGAAAATCATTTAAATGCGCCATTTAAAGTGATTTATGTGAAAATCACTCATTTAGCATGGCATTCAACAGTAGCAGACTGAATGACGAACTGACTGTTTGGTTTGGTTTGGTTCGATACACCGACAACAACTACCGCAACAATGCGACTGTTGCGCTATTGCAGTATTTTTTCTTGTTGTTTTTATATCTTTCAGTTGAGTTCATGCAAATATATCGTCTATATAAAAATTTATTTGTTACATTTTTAAATGTTTTCAAACTTGCAGCAGCAGCAGCAACGTTAAATGAATATATGGCAGTAAAAGTTTTTTTTTAAATCAATTACTTTTCGGTATTTAGTACTACGGTGATTTTCATAGCAATTCATTATCACTGAACAAAACATTGAAAAACAAATCTCTCTATTTTTGGTTGATTCAAACTCAAAATGATTGCTCTTTTCCCTAAGTGTAGCTTACATTCTAGATTTTTTTGAATAATCGGTACTCGTATTTGATTAAATTGAAACGGTTTAGTTTCTTTTTTTTTTTAATAAACTAATCGTGTCACGTTTTACTCAGTTGCTTACGTGTTTTGCGTTTGAATTTTATGTTTTTAAAATATTTCAATATATTTGATAACGATAGATTTTATACTCAAAGTTATGTTATTTATAGTTTATTTATGTAAATTTTTATTTTATTTCAGGCATCACGTAAAGTCTCAAAATGCGGCTATCTATTTGTGGCACCTGATTGGGATTTTAGCAATCCACTCTACAGAACAAAGGTAAGTTATATATAAACTGAGTATTTCTATTGTATGATTCATTATTATTTGGAATACATATTAAATAAATCGATTTGGATCAGATGCAGGTATCTGACACAGTAAAAAAAAATATATCAAAAACGAAGAAATGTATATGAATTGAATACATTTGAAATGTTATACACTTGTCCCCCGCTTTGCGCGACTTCAGTTTGCGCTAATTTACCTTTACGCGAAATTCATTTGCCTACCTAAAATTCGATTTGCGCGATTACAATTACAGGAAGTAATCACTTCACTTTATGCGTTTTCGCTTTGCGCGACATTTTTCATTCCCTTAAATCCCGCGCAAAGCGAGGAACAAGTGTACTTTAAATATGTACCATGTAGAATAAAATTCGTCCAAAGTCCACACGTTTTTGAATTCTATGGAAAGTTTATAACTTAAGAAAAACATAAATAAACAAAAATTGTATGGGTTCGCTATCAGTTGGCAGTATGGCAGCTGGGGTTTGTAGAAATGTACTGATTGGAGACTTGAAATATACTTTTTAGATGCCGAATGTACTTTTTCGACGTGTACATCTACAGCTTTTAAGTTGCCTACCCATTTTCGAAAATATTGATTTAAAAAATGGTGCAAGCTAAAGAGGTTATCAAATTTTGCAACAAAGTGGGTATGCTTTTCGAACTATTATCGATCGAGAAATTCGAATCCGTGATCAGTTTTTCTTCTTCTTCTTATTTTCTTATAAAAAAATTTAAAATTGCCCGGACATAATTAATTTTCTGAAACGAGTAACTCGATTCTAAGCAAAAAACGTTCATTTCTTGTTTCGGGACTAAATTATTATTTTCAATCAGAGTTGATACAATAAGATATCATTTTAATTACATATAATCATTTTTGGGTTCGGGAGTCTCAAAACTCTAAATAATAGAGTCTATTAAATAGACCATTAAACTCTGGACGCAGTTCTAATGCGGTTGGCGACGCAAAGGTTTCTTTATCTAGAAACTCACAGATAAGTGATATATTTTAAGTTCAATCAAGAGTTTTTAATATTCCAATATGCGATTAATGATTTATAATTAAACATTATTTAATCAAACTTACAGTCATTCAGCAAAGACCAATATTGTAAATTTTTACTTATTAATCATGTTATTTTTTATTCAACAAATGTGACAAAAAATAATCAGTTGCTAATATCAACTTTATTAGTGATTTTCTTAAAATGTCTGTATTAATAGAATAGACTGATAACAAACTACTATAGCATTCTTCAAACACTTAAATAAAGTAAGAATTGCATTAAAATTAAACGCGTTAGAAACATTTATTTTCATATTTCTTCATATCCTTCTCACTTAACTTAACCAGAGCTTGATATTAATAATAATTGCCATTTTTGCGCTTTACAATATAACGTGACTTGAAATCACTATAAACTTTGCCGTATTATTAAGGGTTTCCTGCTTCCTCAGCACAAAGAACACCCAACATACTTAAACGTACCAATTGTTAACAAGCGAACCTGCAATCTTTGATATCGATGACAGCTAATTTCTCGACACATTCCCTACATGATCACATGCCAAACCATAATCAACTTAGTTGGTAACACAAAAAATTAGAAATATTATTAAAAAAAAAAGTCAAGTATATAGTTTACAACACTGCATTGACATAATCATAATATAACTCATTGTCAGCTAAAGTTAAAGCTATGCGGAAATTGTTGATTTTGCAATACTTATAAACGTAAAGAATAAAAAAACAAAAACCATAGAATTTAAAAGAAAGCAACGCGTTGCGGTGCTGACAAAACCGCAATTTCTGAAAGCAGAGTAAAAGGAAAGAAATTACTTACTCGTAAAACTCAAGGAACATGAGCATCATCGCGCGCCGCAAACAAATAATTACTATGGGACAGTTAGGAGCGAACAATGTACATCGTATAGAGTATAACGTGTAGATTGACAGCATATACACCGATCAATGGACGATCAGTTCGTTTGGCAGATTCATCAGCTGCTTTTTGATGATTAAACATTTTAGACAACAAGCGATATTTAGTATCGATACTTTTCAATTGAATGCTCAAAATTATTTAGTATACAATTTTATAAGAATAGACATAAAGAAGAGGTCTAATTTGATTCCGATTTAGTGTAGTTGAAGTCTGAAAATGAATGGCCCTAGTTCTTCAATGCTCGGAATTTGCAATGGAGCCTTTTTTTTATTGTTGAAAGTCAAACTTGAGCTGTTATAGTTCCAATAATTCTACTTTTTTATGAACCTGAAATAAACTTCGGATTTCAATTCCGTTTCCGTAGCAAATTCAAAACAGAATCAGAACAGGATCAGTTTATTCGTATTTTTTTGTTTCTAAAAGTACGATGAAATTTTGATCCGCAAATTTAACAAATCAAAAACCATTTTGCATTAAACATCTTGACGTGTAAAAGTTTGTTCTACAAAAAGCAGTAAACTCAAACTCTTAGATGACACCACTTGTCTTACAACTTAGCCAAGTCGTATGAAAATTCGTAGCTTCAGAGGGCAAATCGCTAAAAAAACATTAAAGAATTTGAATTTTCCTACAACCTGATCTGACCAGTCCTATGAAAAATCCCATCGTCTGAGGGCAGCGTAATAGTATTATATTATCCGCACAAGAGATTGTATATATAGAAAACTAGTGGTACCAGCGGCTTCGTACGCGCACGTTTCGTTGTTTTGTTCATAATGAAATTACATTCTTAAAATTTCATTCTATATTCTCTCTTCAAAAGTGGCAAAAAAAAAATTTAGGGAGAGTTTGTTCTTTGAACTTCGAAGCCCAATACCAATGAACTTATTTAAAAAAAAGGATATTTTACTTTAAAAAATATAAAAATTAAGTATGCAATATTTTTCTTTAAGACAAATTTGTTGCTTTAAAAAATAAATTATTAAATTAGGTGCAGTATATTTTGCGCCAAAGCGTTACAAAGCATTTCGATTTAAGCAATTTTATATAAATAGTATAAATATACAGTATTGTGTGCTCTGAGAATCTGAGAAACTTTTCCAGAAGGTATTGACGAAAAAAATTTCGATTGGGAAATGATAAATTTTAACGACACTTTCAGTTCTCTTGCAACATTTTGAGGCCAGAATGGTGAAAACATACAAAAGTTCGGAAAAGCAGTTGATACAAACAACCTAAAAAAAATAGCAGGCTCGTTTGAACAAGAGGGTGTGGCAATCAACTAATAGTAAATTTTAAAGCTCTAGTTATAGAAACATTGATGTTATATCACAATGGACCAACATTTGGTCTAAGCCCATCGGTTCTTAAGCTGATCGCCTTACCTAAGGATACTGGCAAACCTACCTAATCTACCAAACCCACCTAAGGGGACGTCCATTAATTACGTGAGGTGTTTTTTTGAAAATTCTGACCCCCCCTCTGCCCTTGGTGAGATCTGGCGGGAATCCTCCCCCCCCCCCCCTCCCCTACCGTGAGATTTAAATATTAATTTTTAATGTAAATTCTATGAATTAAAAAGTTGACGTGAGGTTTTCCTTGATCCCCTCCCCCCCTTGGTGAGATTTGGTTAGATTTTGCCGGAGCCCTTCTCCCCTATTTTAGCTCACGTAATTAATGGACGTCCCCTAACCAACATATTCCACCTAACCTATAGAAATGCCCGGCGAAATGAACAAGCCCTGCATAAAAGTTAAAGAATTTAAACAAATGGGCGTGGTGCTATTTTTTTATTTTTTTTTTTAACACTCAAAGAGTATCGAAATCTGTCATATGAAATGGTAACACTAATTTCTCGTACTAACACCATCAGCGTACACTTAATATGTCCGTTTGATTAGCTTGGACTACGTCAAGAATTTATGCATCACTGCATTTTGCAGTAACGTGCGAATGTTGTTGCTTTTTTTGTTCCCTTGCTGATGCTAAGTACTTTTTGTAATTTTTGGTTTTTTTTTTATTTTTGTAATTTTTCAAAGCAGCAGCTATTGAAGATACGTTAGATGACGCCATTGATTTTGCAAGTAAGCGTATTGTCAACCACTGAGCAGCGTGTAAAAGTTGTCATGTATAACGCGTTATTGACAGCATGTTGCTCATGTGACAAACAGCGCCAGTCGGCAGCAAACTGATCTCTCTGTGGTTCTTTTTTGTTGTTGACATTCGACGACAACATTGACAGTGTGTAGATTTTTGTCATGTTAATCTGTTGTAGGTATACTACATGCATAGTACATACAGCCTTTGACGTCGATGAGTTTATGTTGAGTCTTTATTGCGGTTTTTTTAAACCGTTAAGTAATTACTTGTGAAAGCAGGAAAATCAATCAAAATATTGATATATACTATATATTAGAAAATGCTACGTATGTCTGCTACATTGCGAAGAGTTGCAATAGCCTTCATACTAAAATCTTACATAAAATTACAAATACAAATGACGCAATCAGCTCAGCTCTTCTATCTTCACTGACACTGTTGACAAACCATGCTAAAAATGCAACACTTTTAGATAGCAAGTAGCCACTGCTTACCTTAACATTAACAAATCCTCAGTGCCAAATGACATATCAGCCTATGTATATGTATGTTCAGAGAGTGCACATCAATATTGGTTAGACAATAACGTAGTCAATTCATTCAATCATTTAACATTTTTAGAAGAATCATAGATTCAACGCCAGGCCAATGGAAGATGCAACAATCTTCCAAATGTTATCTGGGTAACTTGGCCTGTTTACACAAATCACCATTCCTCGAGTAAGTCAAATAAAAACTTTTGCTAAGCTCATCTTTAATCTCAGCCCTAAGGCTTGAAGACAGTTAAGTGTGGTTAAGTTTTTCTGTGACGCATGCGCAATTTTGTCATTAAAATAATGAATAGAATGTTTTTGTGCTGCAAAGTGAAATACCATGTTGAAGTTAAATGCCCATAAGCATAACATTATTTTTACTACTGTACACGCTCTGACTGCACTGCTGTGTTGCACGCTGTACACTGCACTTGTGTTGCGCATGCGCACAATTTATGATAACTGTAATTGTTGTATCTGGCTAACTCTCTTTGGCTATATTTGCATTGACACTGTGTATGAGATTGTACACATGCGATTGCATTTTTCATTATGATTATTATTAAGTTTTATAGCGAAATCTGATGACTGATCGTAAATTAAATGATAATGATGATGATAAACGCTATAGCTGACTGCGTGATACATGATTTCGCTGGTGGTGCACAAAAGCGTTTTTCTCTTTTCGCGCGACAGCAAATATGTTGCGGTATTTTTATGCAGAAATACAGTAAAATTTGTACTTGCTCACACTGGGCAATATACGTTCACATGTACATATGTATTGAGGACAAACAGTTTTAAATTTACGCGATCTGTAAGACTCATTGCATAAGCTCGAGCAATTCATTCGAATGTCATTAGAATATCCGTTCTATACTCTCGATTTACTGCCATCTTTTCTCAAATCTAAATACATAAATTTTGAATTAAATGAAATGGCCATAAAAATTTGTTTTGCAGATCTCTAAAACCGCTCGCCAATATCAAAATTATTAAAATCAATGCGTTCATAATTCAGTACACAAAAATCAGCTCTTCTTTTTCTAAATCAGAAATGTTTTGGCGTACCCACTGTCAAAAAACGCTTCCGTCAACTTGAAGTCATACGTACTGTAGAAATTTCTTAGAAAGTGTGTTCATTTGGTGTTAGAATCCGCTCGTGGCGTTACAGTAGCGCGCGCATATCTCCTACTTTCGTTCGGTCGTGCACAGCCAACTATTTAGCATTTCAACTTGACTATGCGCATGATGCCGCTTAATTAATAAAATCTACCATCGGCAATAAAGTAAATTCATGTTAACAAGGAAGTATTCATGAACGTGTGTATGTACTTATGTATGTGTGTATGCATGCTATGATAGCAGGTTGTAAGATGGCGCTGGATGCTCATGATTTTTAATTTTTGATGACCATCATACAACATGAGCATAAACATAAAGCAGCGACGACAACATTAAGGCGTCGTGTCATCTAATTGGTGATGCGATAAAAATCTGAAATGGAAAGAAAATTTGTTTACCCAAACGATGGCTCTACTCTACTCGTATGTGTGCCATATTGTGTGGCATACAATTGCTGTTGGTTGTGGTGGAACATCGTTAGAAAATTGTTAACGCTGACAGACTTTCTTTTTTTATAAGCTTTTTTAGTGCCAATTTTTTTTTTTTAATGCGTCGTTAGTGTTGCTGTTAATTAAAGTGCCCGTTTATTATTAAAAAATATAGCTCGCTGCTTATTGGAGAGTGATAGTTGCTGAAAGAAAAATTTAACCATATGGTTGCAACAATTTTTGGAAAATATTTTCAAATTTGTTTTTCATAATAAGTCAAAAGTTTCTACAAAGCAAGAGATTTCAAAGAGAGTACCTTTTGTAAAAGATTTTTTAAGCCAAAAAAAAAATTGGAATTAGTATATTATTAGCCAAACAAGATTTTTTTATCAAGCATCTTTTAAGTCGTTCTACAGCCACCTTAAAAATCCAAGCACAAATAATGAAAAAAAAACATAATTCCATAAAATTAATTCGACTACCGGAAGGGCACTTAGTAATTGTACAACTTCACAAGTTAGAACAAAGCATTCAAAATTTCTTTCAAACGTTAGGAAACGTCTATTAATTACGTGAGTCAAAATATGGGGGGAGAGGGTCCGACGAAATCTCACCATATCTCATCAAGGGGCAGGAGGGGGTCAAGGAAAACCTCACGTCAACTTCTTAATGCATAGAATTTACATTAAAAATTATAATTTAAATCTCAGGGGGGGAGGGGCGGCGTCCCGCTAGATCTTACCAAATCTCACCAAGGGCAGAGGGGTCCGAATTTTCAAAAAAAACGCCTCACGTAATTAATGGACGTCCCCTCACGTTCTTAAAATTTATACACCACAACAATCATCAAAAGGAATTATTATCAAATATAGAGCTGTTCCACCAAAAAAATATGTAACTTATGGTAGCGTACCACAAGGAATTGTGCGTTTTCATATATAGTAAATCCACGTTTTACTTTTTGACCCACTAATTGTGTTATCAAACCTCCGCAATTTATAGAATAAAGCCAGGGCCGGCGGAAGGTACAGGCAAAGCGGGCAGTTGCCCAGGGCGTCGCCTTTCATTGAGCACCAAATTATGAAAAATAAAAAACATACATTATCTATTGTTTTATTTATGGAATGCATAAGTGATGACCCAGCAAATTGGCCAAAAAGGATTTCTAATGAAATGCGCGTGTTTTTGGTAAAACGTGGGCCTTCAAAGCTAGAAATGAACCAACAATATCTATTAAATAAAGACTGTCGCTGATTTGCGTCAACATGTGTGAAAAGAACATCAACTAATGGCGAGGACGTTATATGGTCATGGGTAGTATACTCAGTCGTAGCCGACAGTTGTTAAGCAAACTATATAGCCCATCTCAAAATGCGAGAAACCTGAATAAAAATGTTTTTATGAATGAGTAAAACTTTTTGCTGATTTTTCTCATAAAAATGGGGCGCCGAATCAAACTTTGCCCAGGGCGCCGAAAGCACTAGAGCCGGCCCTAAATAAAGCAAGTCTGATTTTTATATATAAGTAAGTATAATTATGCTTAACTATTGAGTCGATTTTGTTCAAGTGACGATATTGATTCTACCCTCGCTTTACCCCCCCCCCCCCTCTTCAGGTCACAGTTCGTTATAAATTTTGGCACTAAATTCAGTCACTATATCTTCCTGTTTTCGCATTTTTATTTTCGACTTTTACAGTAATTGTCTTTCAACGACTATTTCTCTATATTTCGATGTTTCACGAATTCGATAATCGTCGAACCTTCATATTTTCGATATTTCTTTTCTACTGTTCGACTCTATCAAACTTTTTCGATGATATCGATACTTTTCGATATATTCTGACTATATGTAATTGACTTTTTGTATGAATTGAATACTGTTCGATTTTTTCGATGTTATACGATAGGTAGTGCCAGATTTTTTCGATACATTTCGAATTTTTTGATGATTTTGGAATTTCTCAACGCTTTTGCTACTTTTTGATTCTTCATCGATTGGTGCAAAAAAAAAATCAAAAAAAAAAATAATTTTAATCAGGCCTGTTCTGATTTGCTTCGGAAATGGAATTGAAACTTGAAGTTTATTTCATGATCATACAAATAAGGAAAGCCCGTCAAATTACTGAGGCCATAGTTCGAAGTTCAAAAAAGTTCCATAACGTATTTCGACAATAACATAGATTTAGAAGAGCTAGTGATATTCAATTTCCACCTTCAATTCCACTTCTAAACTAAAACGCAAGTGAATTTTTATACTTAGTAGTTAAAGTATACCGATGACTTTTTTGTTTGCGTTTTTGGAACAGATCATAGACTTAATATTATTTTTTACTGAGCCTCCTGTTCAGTACTGTAAGTGCAAAAACATAATGAAATTGCAGCGAAAAATGCATTAAGTGGAAAAAATAGGCAACCAGCTGCTTATAATATTTTCAACCACCGCTACATGGTATCATCAGTACTTTTTGCATTGACCAGTTCATCATAGATCATAACTAAACACAGTGCGCCAAAAATTCTAAATTTTTCCCCACTTTATAAGTATGCAATTGTTTTTGTAACACTTTTGATATTACACATTTCTTGACGAGCGCTCTGTTGATAAGCTCACCGAACAGTAATTTTTTTGTTACCTTTTGTAATGATTACTTTCCAAAACTATCATTCAAATAATACTACATACGAGTAGAGTAGTAAGCCTATTGCAGATCTTCTACAATTTTATTTTCTCTGACAGCAGTAAACTTCTATTTAGTAAAACATTAAAACAAATTGCATCCGGTCAATGTCAATTAGCATATGACTAGATAGTAGCTACTTAAAAAGATCTGCCCATCTTAGTTAACAATATCCTAAAACAATTTTACAATATTAAGCGCTAAACAAACAATAAGTTAATTACAGCACGTGTAGTATGAGAAAAAAAAATTGCTAAACAACAGCTTAATAGAAACAACATTTCTGACAACAATAACAGCAACAGCGTTACCATTAGACCATTAATTAACACACACACCCATTGTTATATGAAACAATTCACAATTGCAGCAAACCAAAATGAGGTAGTCGTTTGTCTATAGCTTAAGCAAACAAGCTGCTAGCAACAGTACTCGTGAATTGTACTGAAATAAACCAATGTAATTAAATTAATTTGTACTTACTTAAAATTGTTGGCATTACTATTAAAAATATATACAACAAATACTTATGAATTGGTAAAATTTGCAAAAATAAATTGGCATTGATATTTGTTGCTGTGATGGTTGTTGTTTAGATATTGGTTTTTATGAATGGCACCTTACTAAGTAATACATTATATGAAAAGATGTATGTATGTACGTATGTCTGTCATTTGTAAATAGTTAGTAAAGCTTTGAGTTGAGCTGATCGAACATGTTCGAACTTTTGCCATACGCAACAAGTCAAACTTGAACAACTTGATGCGTTTGACTCAATTCATATTCAGTTCGTTTTGGTTCGATTGAAACTCGTGAGTTTCGAGCTACTCGTTTGTTCGAGTTTCAACTTTTTTCTCATTTTATGGCGCAGATCTTGTATGCAGTACTAGATATGTCCCCCAACGTCTGATTTCATATGCGTTGGCAGCATTAAAAGCCTCGTAAGAAAACAATGATATAGTAAGGTGCAGTCGCGCTAATCCGGACATTCGCTATTCCGGACTTCCCATTAATCCGGACATCTCTACGATTCGGACATCTCTACGATTCGGACATTTTTGAAGTTTTGCCTCTACAATTCGGACAAAACTAAGTCAAAGTATGTTTTGTTTAGCAAATAAACTGTCGCTGGCACGAACATGTCAACTTTGATTTATTGCAAATTTATTTCGTTAAGTTACGGGGCTCTTTTTGAGTACATTTTTATACTCGTGAGTTTTTGCAGGCACGTTGTTTATTTCTAATTTGTGGTTTTTTTCAGTCATTTTATTCCTTACGCATATGATTAGGGGACGTCCATTAATTACGTGAGCTTAAATAGGGGGGGGGAAAAGGTCCGGCAAAATTTCACTAAATCTCACCAAGGGTGGTCAAGGAAAACCTCACGTCTATCGAAAAAAAAAAGAAACTAAAAATAACGATTATTTTTGATCGAAAAAAATAGAAATCCAAAATAACGATTATTTTTTATCGAAATGAATAGAAGTCTAAAATAACGATTATTTTTGATCGAAAAGAATAGAAATCTAATGTAACGATTATTTTTGATCGAAAAAATAAAAATCCAATATAACGATTATTTTTGATAGAAAAAAATATAAATCTAGAATAACGATTATTTTTGATCTAAAAAATAAAAATCCAATATAACGATTATTTTTGATCGAAAAGAATAGAAATCTAATGTAACGATTATTTTTGATGGAAAAAATAAAAATCCAATATAACGATTATTTTTGATCGAAGAAAATAAAAATCCGATATAACAATTATTTTTGTAATTTGAAAATAGTTTTTTCTTAATTGAAATTGAATTATTGAATTATTTTTGATTTTTAAAATAAAATCGCGTAAATAAAAATCATGTCATATATGTATCTAGGTTTCTCGTCAAAAGAAGTTCATCTGTATACTACAACTCACATTTCGACTTTTCCTTCAATGTGATTTTTTTGATTTTAATTATAGAAAATAACGATTAATTACGTTCTCTGGAATACATATATGCAAAAGAATGTGCCAAAATTTCCCATAGTTAAATGTGATAAGCTCATTTGTCACTCATATGAATTATGAGGTTGTGTAGGAAAATTTTTTAATATTAAATATCATAAATCTTATAGCATGCGGAAATCATTATTTTTGTAAAAAAAATTGGCTACAAATACAAAAATATTAGACCCATTGATTGTAAAAAAAAAAACTATGAAATAGATAATTAATTTTAAAATGCCAAAAATTTCGTTCTAACTTTCAATGCCTAATACATATGGAAATAATTATAACTAAGATCAAAGCATGTGAAAGACCTTAAAAAAAGAATAAAAGCACTGAGTGAAGTATTTTAGAAAACAAATAAACCATAAATTTACTTAAGTGTATTTAAAATGTTTCATCATTGACTTTAAGATATCCATTAATCATCATGATCGTGTCTGTAAATTATTTCCCTTACCGGTGTGTAGGATTTTACGGAAATTATTATAAATTTTATGAATGTCAGCGTAGAGTTTGAATGAAATAAATTAGCAAATCAGTCAAAAGTAAACAACATTTTTAGCACATTTTTATTGTGACAAATAAGGCTATATCCGAGAGTACGCAAAAGTACTTAGGTGTCTCACAGACATTACTACGTACATACTTAGTAACCGCATGCGACGTCAGTATGTGGGTTGCCTTAATTAACAACATTTAACTACAGTGCAAATTGTAAGTTACCATATAACAGATGTTGCTTGCTATTTTCTATATTCTTACGATATTGGCTATTTAAAGGCTGACACACACACACACACATTAAATATGTGACAACTAATTTGTAAGTGCTAGAACAGAGTCACGCTGGTGATGGTGTTAGATGTAGAGGCGTCAGTAGCAGCTTTAGTTATTTGCTTATAAATTTATTTTAATTGCTTCTTTAATGCATAATGATTTAACTAACTATTTAAGCACATAAATCTTGAAAATTAAATGGATTATAATAAAATAAATTAAGCTTAAGCAGTTGTAGATTCTTATCTGCACAATGTGCATATAAATTGAGCACTTTAAGTAATTTTTGTTGCAATTTTATAGAGCACATTATGCCTTAGATTTCATATTAAAAATATTGTCAAAAAGTTCATAAGATGTAGCGCAGCATTTTACAATATAGTATTGCTTGAAAATGTTTTTTAACTATTAAAGAACTTTGGTCTTCAGGTAGAATTGTCGCGAAAATTGTATGAATTGCGCTACAAATAAATGCTGCATTAACCAGCTGAGCTGTCTCTCTGCAACTTCTTTCTGTTTTTTAACATAAAGACATGCTCCATGGAAAAAAGTTTCAGCCTCAAGGAGCATATTATCGCC
Source organism: Meiosimyza platycephala (assembly GCA_963662105.1). Taxonomy (NCBI): domain Eukaryota; kingdom Metazoa; phylum Arthropoda; class Insecta; order Diptera; family Lauxaniidae; genus Meiosimyza; species Meiosimyza platycephala. The sequence continues at coordinate 89,539,530 of OY759210.1, forward strand.
GAGACAAAAAACTTTTCTGAACAACTTGCCAAATCGTATTTGTTAGAGGGTTTAAAATTATGTAAAATTACAGGTACATTGCGTAAAATGTGCCATCCTAAAATACCCAGTAAAGCGATTTCTATTTAAAATATTTTTTTTAACATTTAATTTGAAACATACATAAATATGTAGGGGAAGGCGGGGCAAAGCGGTACACGGGGCAAAGCGGTACAAAGGGGATATTTATCCTTGCATTATAATGCCATCTAATGTAATTATAAGGAAATTGTTTTTGAGTAGTGCTCTTGTAACTGCCAGATTATAGTGACATTTCGACCTTCCGTTTTCGAGCTCCACGAAGTTCATCAAAATGAGTGCAGCCGATGTAAGATTCGTGGATTTTTGACTTAAGTAAATTCATTTCATATGAATAATTTTAAAAATATCGTAGTATACATTCATTTTTATTGACAACGATTTGTTTATGTTGATAAATTTTTGTTTCGCGAGTCTGTATGTTTACATAGGTCATGGCGGCAGAGTGGTATTGCACTTCGTATACCGCTTTACCCCACCCGTGGGGCAAAGCAGTATAAATACACTTTTTTTTCGCATCGTAATAATAAACATCTTCTGTTGAGAAAATAATAATCCTAACTACCTTAATAGATTCAATATAGATCGAACTAATAACTTACATGTTTAATTGTGCCAAAAAATTCTTCTTTTTTTGTGTAAACTTCGTTTTCCCTTTAGGCATACCGCTTTGCCCCACCTTCCGCTATGTATATTTCAGCGATTAGTAACTATTTGTTGTTGACAGAGTTTCCTGTAAAATTGCGACACTTCAGATTGACGTTAGCGCAAAAGCTGATGATAATTATAATGACTTCTGATATTTTGATGATGTTGTTGCAATATTGTTGTTCTTTTTTTTTGTCAAAGTGATTTTTGTTGTTGTTGTTGATATTGTTATTGTTGACGTAATTTCTGATAATTTCCTTTGACAAGTTAATCGCTGCAATTTGCATAAAAATTTATCATAATTTCATGTCGTAGGTTCAACAGCATCGGAATGCGTTGCTGTGCAGATGCTGCTGCTATCGTTTTGTTATTGTTGTTTTTGCTGCTGTTATGTGCTAAGTCTTCAATGAACTTGAGTTTAAAAAAAACAAAAATAATAGATTTTTATCTCAATTCGCATATAAAGTGTGCGCAATTTGAATACAAAATATGTATGTGCATTGGGACTAACAACAAGCAACTGGAAAGTAACAAGTGAAAAATGTTGATAAAGCAAAGGAGTCAACATTTTGGGTTGCCAGATCAATGCAGTAATGGCAGAATTTATTCAAAATACTTTAGTCACCCTAACAAAACATAAAAAGACATGCAAAATAAACAGCGGACAAACTACATACTATATAACGCTCTTACAGAGCATGCTGAATTAAATTTATTTTTCTTTGCGCTAAATGTCACTCATACGTCCTGCTATTTTCAATTTATATCCATATTTAAAATGTAAATTTCTTTTATTTTCGTAAATAAATCATCTTTAGAAAAGCAACAAATTTCAAATTCACAATTAAAAATATTGAGTTTTGTATTTTCTTTATTTAAAGTGGCTAATACAAGTGGCCATAAACCAAATTTAAGTTGATTTATTTGGCATATCACAGCAAAATAAATATGTGTTACATTAAAGCTCTAAGTTGAATCGAACTTGTGACTTTATGACCTAAAATGTAGATTAATACTGTTAAATAACATTTAAAGGTTACTTATACGTCATGGTAGACAAAAAGAACATAAATTGTGCAATATTATTATTTTGCGTGAATTACAATTCAAACTTTGTTAATTTACTCAATGTTTATTAATGAAATAAATCCCAAAAGTTCAAGTGGCGTGGAATAAATGTTAAATTTTGCGTACATAAAAAAAATTTTAAGTTTTTAAATTTTACTTAAAATGAAGTTTTCAATTTAATTTTGTGATAGCATATTCAAAAAATTAAATTAAATTCATAATCTGGCAACTAGCAAGAAAAAAGGAGGAGCTCCTGCTGTTAAATCTTCTAAAGACAAGATAAGGTTTTCTGAATATCGGCTTGTCTTGTCTACTTGAAATCTACTTGCTGCGTCCGTGACTCTTGGAACTCAGTAGATAGATGACGTTGTTGGTATTCCAGATGTTAAAATGATGATGCAACCTGCATTGCGTGAAAAGTTGCTGCTGCAACAAAACATGAATGATGTTTGTTAGGAAAATGCAAAGCATACCGCCTTTAAATAAAATAACAGACATCACTCCACAATTCCTACTGCCGCATTAAAGGGAAAATTTGAAACGGAAGTGAGAACAAGCATCGTTGCAAGTTTAAGCTGAAGCAGCAGTAGTTGATTTGATTACGTCAATCTATACACTAAGAGAATTTTTTTTAATTGTTGCAAAATGTTTTTCCAACAGAGATTCAGCGACAAGTTAATAAACTAATACTGACTACAATTGAGTGCAAAATAATGAAGAAGAGATCCTGAAAGTATGCAACATAAATATGAAAAAATCGTATATGTCATCTTTATATGATTTGTCACGATATCAAAATATTTTACTTCGCACACTTTTAAGCCCGTTTTGTTTTTTTTTTTTTTTCATTAAATATTAAATAAAAAATTTAAATTTCTCTCAGTGTAATGCAACGCAGTTTGATTTGCTTAAGAGTCGCTTCATCTTATTTTATCTATTCAATGCTGTGGCTTCAATCAAACTGTAACCGTCGCACTGCTGTACATTTTCATCCATAGCTTGCTCAAACTACCTTGCCACTCCTACTTTTTTTTTTTTTTTTTTTTTTGTGCAGTGATTAGAATGTCCACGTTTTAATAGATACATTGATAATGAAATTGATAATCATAATCATCGTCGTCGTCGTCGTCGTGGTCGTCATCAAAATGAAAAAAATGCTGATAGACAGGCTAAACTGGCTGATTCACTAAGCAACTTGGTTGCTTATTTGTTTGTTGCAGGTGGAGAAATCGAAATCCACCACACTGTCGTCTTGTCTCCTTCATTAGTTTTCTGATATCGAATTTATTATCACTAAAGGTAGCAACTCTGGCGCTACTCACTCTGACTGAGTAATGCGCGCACAATGCGTTTGCATTGCAGCGTATCATTAAAGCAGGAAGCGTACGCTTTTACAGGCAGCAGCAATGCTGCTCAGCTCCTTTTTGGTGTTTCGCTTATTATTAAGTAGTCATTCCGGAAGCTTTTGGTACGCGCGTTAAAGCCGGTTTCGTCTTTTCTTAATTAAATTAAATTTTTAGCTGTGCATCCGTGCCATTTCTTGCCTTTGCATTTTTTTTAATGTTTTATCTAATGAATTGAAGATAAGGCATTTGATGCAGTGAAAATAGTTTCCACTGCAATCAGTGCTTTGCATTTGATTTGATGGAATTTTAATCTTTTGAAATTTCGATGTCTTAAAAAAAATTATTGATATCTTAATAAACAAGAATATTCTGCGCTTCTGCATGGAATGGGATATACGTTTCATTATTTCTATTACAAGGTAAAGGAAAGAAACTTTCTGGCGAGTGCTATGCGGTATTTCATTTTGAGCATTATATGCACTAAAATTTAAGAATTTATTTTGTTTCTAAATAAAATCTTATTTCCTCAATTAATTTTAAAATTTTTTTCTCTCTTTCCAGGTAAATCCAAAGTAATTGTTATATGAAAAATTTGTATGGTAAGCTATGATGGCCTTCAAAATGAAAATGTATATTTTTATTAACTCCAATTTTTAGTTTTCCTAAAAAGTTTTTTTATGAAATCCATACTACACTTTTTAATTGACCATTAATAAACTACATATATGAAAGGTTTTATTGAAGTGACATTGGCTTTAAGTGACATTTTACCTGTGATGGTAAAAACTTCAAAAGTTTTATTAGATTTTGCTTTACGTTGATATTTTTGTAGAAATTCCCTACAAGAATGATTTCGTCTGTTTGTTTCCTTCAGTATCTCCGCAGAATGTCAGTTATGTTATTCAACCCAGAGTTTAAAATTAGTTCTATATACACAGAAAAAACACAATTGGTAAAATCAAAGAATTGCAATTCTATGATTAAAATTTCTGGAATTCAATTATTCATTTCTTTGAATCAAAGAAAAAATTTGCAAAATCAAAACCCTTTGTTCTTTGGATTTGCAAATTCAAATTATTTGATTTTACAACAAAATATTTTAGCTTAATCAGCAAAATGTTTCACTAATATTGTAAGTAAAAAACTTCCATTGTCTAATCAGGGAAGCTTCTGGTTCAAATCCCGGCGTCGAAATAACTTTTTTTTATTTTTTAAATTTTTTATTTTAAAGGTATTTAAAAAACAAAAAGAAGTAGAGAACTGTATTTGTATAAATTTAAAATATCTTGAACACTGCCTTTTATGTTAATATTAAAAAATGAATCCGTTATTTCTTAAAATAAAAGGCAGTCTTCAAGATATTTTCAACATATTTATAGTTCTCTACTTGTTTTTTTTTTTTAAATTAAAAAATAAAAAAATTAAAAAAAAAAAAATTATGTCGTCGCCGGGATTTGAACCAGGAGCTTGCCAGATTAGACAATGGTTGTTACATGCGCAGTTTAGCAACATGATTTTAGTAAATCCAAAAAATGATGTCGGTGGCTGAGTTGGGTAAGATGAGCATCTTTAAACAGTGGCATGGCGCAGGACGCAGGTTCAATTCTCTGATCGGGTGACAGGTAAAAAAAAATTTAATTTCTCCTTTGAAGTTTCAAAAACGTATTACAATTTATGACTGACAAATAAGTATCAACAAATAAGAAAATAGAGGAAATAGAGGAAAAAAAATAAATAGAGGAAAGTCAAAAATCAAAAAAGAAAAATTTTTTTTGCGAATTTATTCGAAGTATCAACAAAATCTTTAGGAAAATTAACAAATTTTTTTTTTTTTGAAATCATCGAATTTATTTTAAGTTTCAACAAAAACTTTAGGAAAATTAACAAATGTTTTTTTGAAATCAACTAATCAGAGAAACTGTTTCTCTGACTGAAAATCATACACAACATTCGTTGAAATCGGTCCCGAAAATGTTTGATAACAGCGTATCTTTTTTTTCTGTGTAATGAAAAACAGAGTCTTTAACGTCAGGATTCTTACTTACTTAGCTTATACATGTCTATGAAATTCTTGTAATGCTGCTGTAGAAGTTATTTTATTACAATTTATGCGGGTGATTGTATAATTTTTCATATCTTGAGTGGCTTGATTTATCTTCTTTCAAAATAAGGCAAATTTTTACGTTAATCTACTACGAGTATAGCTTAAAATTTGACTACCATAAAACTGCTTTAACAAAATCAGAAAAATGGTCAGTAGCTTTTCGGTTAATTACAGAATTGAATGTATCACGCGCTGGACTTTTATAAGCTGCAATTAAATATCTTGGTAAGCGGGCTGAAAAATTGTCAGAGGTGATGTTATTTTACGAAAATGGCCATTTAATAATTAAAAAAAATTTTTTTTTTTTGTTTTCATAATTAAAAAACCGATTTTGTGATATAGTGACGATTAATAACAAGATATTTTTGAATTTGACAGCAAAATATGTACGTAAATTAAAAAAAAAAATTCCGTGATGACGGAGAAATTATTCCCACTGTCACACCCTTCAAATAGGGACCTTTCCCCCCTTAAAAAAAAATTGGTCGGCCGGATTTTTTCTTAATGTTAATGAAATGTCGCATCAATTATCATATGATTTATCAAAATCCGCGATGACGGTAAAACATTATGGCCATTTAGTAATACATAATTTCTTTAAACATATTTGCAACCAATTAAATCCACGCCGACCAAGCTTATCTTATTCTTCTAAGTGCAAACTATTATTTTCCATTAAAAATTTTCAAATCCGCGATCACGGGTCTTTTAGGATTGCCGGCTCTTCGCCTAAAAAGAAAACATTTACATTAAATCCATTAACAATAAATTTATTAAAAAATTCAATTAAAACTGAAATTAAAATACTCGCAATAAATTCAGCATAAATTGTACTCGTTAAATATCAGTTAATTATAGGTATTTAGTTACAGTATGTCCATAATAACTGTCTGCTTCGAAGCATAAATTATAATATAGCAGTCTATCCTTATGGGGCTAAAATTTATAGACAGCCTTGTAAAGTTACCTACAGCAATATTTTGGAGTAAATTGATTTGAAGTTGAGTTGCTGCTCATATGCTAACAATTTTAAAATAAATTGCATATTTACTACAAAATTGTTGTATACAAAAGTTCTGAACTATAAAAATTTAGTTTCCTCTTAATAATGCCTACTCAAATGAAATTTAGCATGCAATTTCCGCAGCAGGGTTTTTTTTTTAAACACGAATTAATATTTTTGCTTGAATTTCTATAATAATTTTATTTTACTACAACTTAAACGGAGGAAATGATTTTTTCTACTTTACCTCAAATGGTAAAAATCATTAAAATGCATTTGAACTTTTGCTTAGGCGAAATGCGTAACGTGTTACGGTACCCACATTTGAACAGGAAATACGTAAAATTATTTTATTTGAAAAGCCATAACAAAATGAAAAATTAAGTTTTTGTTAGGCAAAAAAGTCAAATCAATAAAACAGTAAAATAAATATTGACTGATATGACTAAGACAAAAAAAATCGACTTGGCTAAGAAGTTATGGCAACAACAATCTACTAATGAAAAGCGTTTTTTAAGTCAATAAAGCAAAAGCCGCATGCTTAGTTCTTCCGTTAGGGCCACATTAAACACAACTAATAAAAAACCCATTTCCGCCCATACAAAGTGCTATTAAAACCAATCAAAAAAAAAAAACATTATTCAAAAAAAAAAAAATGCACATGTCCAAAGAAAATACTTCTTTGCCGCAGAAAAGTTTTTTTTTTTTTTTTCAATTCTATGCTGGCAATAAAAATCAGGTAAATGAAAATTCGTTATTCCTTTGAGTACTTAAACGTTTTAACATTTTTTAGGTAGGGTTGCCAATGTGCCAGACATTTTTTTTTTTTTTTTTTTATCCTGCCCTAGGCTTACATACATACACAATTAATATCTTAGCTCTATTAGTAGATTAAGAGCAATCATATGATTTTTTCCGAATTGGAGTTATGCTTTTTGGAGCATGCTTTTGAGATGTTGGCGCCCAAGATAAGCATAAAAATTTAACGCTAAAATAAAATTAAAAAATATTTATATAAGAATTTTTCATGATTTTTATTGGAAAAATGGCCGAAAACTTTTTCTGCTAAAAATTTTCAAAAATTAAACAGAAAAATTTACTTTATTTGATTACTGACCCCACGTTGGAAGTCTCAATAAAATGGACAACTTGAAACGAAAAGAAAATTTTATTCAAAAAAACATATTCTTTAAAAGAAACATAAAATTTTCATTTTCAATTCCGATGCAAGCTGAATGTACCGAATATCGTCGAACAGTATGCAAAAGGTCATTATAAAATTAAGTATACCAAATATCGGTAGTATTATCCAAACGATCTAGACAAGTCTAAATGTACAGTAAATAATCAGAAAGTACCAATAATAATATCCAAAAGTATTACAAAATTCGAAGAGTATCGTTTAGTTCCAGAAAGTATCAATCAAGTTAATTAAAGTCTGAGATTAATAAAAAAAACCATTTTGTTTCAGAAAGCAGAAAAGTCGACGTTAGTGTAATGTTTATATGTATTATGTAAATCAAAAAGAATAGAGAAAGTCGATAAAGTTGGTAGACATCGAAAAGTTGTGGATAGTAGTGGAAAAAAAAAACAAAAAAATTGGGGAAAGTCTGATTATGTCGAACATTTTGATAAAGTTTCAAAAAGTATCGGACGTATTGCAATAAATTTAAAATTCGATGAAAGTGGATGGGTATGAAATAGTATCGACTAGTACCAATAAATATGGAAAACATCAATACAATTCGACAAGTTTCGTATATTATCCAAATGTATCGAAAAAATGATAGAAGGTAGGTTTCGAAAAATTCGACTTAAGTCAAAAGTTATTACAATCAGCTCTGGGTTAAGGTAGAGCTTGGGAGCCCGGGCCTTGAGCTCAAGGGGACCCCATTATATTTTGTGGAAATATGAAAACGCTAGATGAGGCCCTTTTTTTTGAAGATGATAAAAAAGCCTACTCCTTTGGAAGGATTTTTTTTTTTGTCAGTCATGTAATTTTTTAGACAAATTCTCATTTGACGTTGACTACAATGTAATTCGACACAAACTCAAATCCATCAAATATGTTTGTAGTATTGAAAAGTATCAGAAAAGTCATGTTAAGAATAATCGAAAGGACGTCCATTAATTATTTGTGCTAAAATAGGGGTGGAGAGGGTCCGGCAAAATTTCAACAAATCACGCCAAGGGGGGGAGGAGGTCAAGGAAAACCTCACGTCAACTTTTTAATGCATAGAATTTACATTAAAAATTATAATTTAAAACTCACGGGAGGGAGGGGGGTCCGCCAGATCTCACCAAATCTCACCAAGGGGAGGGGGATCCGAATTTTCAAAAAAATACCTCACTTAATTAATGGACGTCCCCAAACGTGTATGTAGGGATCGTTTTCAATGAAATTTTTCGTATAGAATAATAATCCGGCCTCAGAATTGGCTCATTACCAGGCCCGTATTTATCTTAGCGGCACAGTAGGTCAGTGCCTAGGGCGGAACGATTTTAAGGGCGGCAAATATTGGGAACTTTGAAATTTTTTTTTGTAATTTATTTACACAGGGGAATAAAGTGCAAATACTTGGAATGTTATCTTAATTACCTCCTCACTTTTCTAAATCCGGGTTTTGAATTATTTGAGGTTAAGTACTTAATACTTAGGTACCTTAGGCCTACATCAATACCAAAATATCTAAATACAATTTAAGCAGCAAAATTAAAATGACCAAAATGGCAACTCTTCATTTGTTCATAACTGCTAATAACAAGATAAACATTGAAAAGTCATCAACGCCGACGTCATTAAACTTAGCAACAACAAAATTTTAACAACGACAACATGAAACCATTTAAAACATTTTAACAATAAATAAGTTCAATTTATTGCCATTAGGGCTCATCGATGTAACATTGGATTTCTGTAAATGACACAAGCAAAAATAGTACAGAAAGAGTAAAGCAAAAAACATATTTGACAGCTGCTAAAAAAGCAACAAACAACACTAATAATATGTATTTGCCTTTAGGCCACATTTAACGAACATTACGTTAAATTTAAGGTGCATTGCAATTTGGTAAAGCTTGTAAAAACCATACCGTCCCAGTTCAGTACTCTCCTTTTAACTGAAATAGTGGAGCCAATATTTGTTATAGCGCCATGCCGCCTTTTATAAATCTGATATTTAAATGTCCACCCCACGCATTTTTTTTGTTTTTATGTGAGGTTTTCTTCGGTGCTGCTTTTGTTAGTTTTTGCTGTAATTTACTTTTAAGAAAAAGTTGCCAACTCATTTCAGGGTATGGTAGAAAATAAAATATAATGAATTAAATTTAACGATGATTGACAATTAATGTTTAAGATATGGAAAAAGTTATCAAATAGGCATTTTGCGAATGACATTGATTTTTTTGTAGTAAAAGTTTTTATGGGTGCAACGAAAAGTGATCAATATTATCGTCAATACTATATTTGAATACCGAATTGTTACAGCTATAATCAGGTCTTCATTTTGAATTGTAAGCGACAAGTAGCGTATTCCATAGATTGAGTATTTACTAACACGATCTAAGGCTAAGTCTATATCAAATTCAACAATAGCTTCACATGGTCTTCAAAAATTGACATACAAAATATTTCAAATGATTATGATTCTATTGAAGAGTTTGCGTAATCTCTTATTGTAACGTTTCTGAAAGTTCCAGAAACAGTGCGTAACGTTGCAAAAGTGTTTCAATTGAAATGTTGCAAATGGAGCGTTAAAGAAATTTATCTTTTGTATTTCAAATGTATGGTTTAACCTGCAAACATTCTAAAGTGTTTCTGAAAGATTTCAGATTCAACGTTTCCTGAGCCTTTCAAATGAAATCATACTGAAACGTTATAACGAATTCTTTCACATGCAATCATTCTGAAAAGTTTCAAAATTCAACGTATCCTGAACCTTTCAAATGAAGTATTTCTGGCATATTGTGAACGAAGGACAGGCAACCAGGCAGACAACAATAAAATTACTATTGTATTTACTTATAAAATATAAGTGAGAGACTGGTGTATAACAGATAAATAATTTTAAGAGAAAATTATTTTTTTTTAACACAAATTATATAAAAATATTTTCTTAAATTACATTTCATCATATCATGCAATGTTTGTGTAACGTTTTAGAAACGTTGCAAATGAAAAAAAAAACGAAAAGTTTTCCAAAGCATATCTAAAACTATATAAGGTTTCATGTGAAAGCTTGCTGAAAAGTTTCCGTAACGTTATATGCCGAGTGGGATATGTAGATATCATTGCATCTCTTCAAAAATATTAAAAGATATTACCGTTTATAATTATAAATTACTTTGTCAACTTTTAACTGGTGTAACATTTACGTAGAACAATTCGTGTTTAATCATCAGCTTTTTCTATAGTTATCTGTGAATCGAAAGGGAAATCGAGATTATGAAAAAGTTTTGAAAAATCATTTTTTATTGGTTTGTAGTCGTTCAATTTTTTTTAAATTTTTTAGCTACTATGCATATAATCAATGAGATACATACAAATACAATTATTGATATAAAAATATAGTAACGGTTAATTATTGATTCTACTTCTTTGAATCCTGTAAAGACAACAAATTTTTCATTCTTCTGGTGATACTGTCCGGTCACATTGAAATCGTTAAGCCAAGAGCTGTGTTTATCTGAAAAGTTATCAAATTTTTGTTTGTGTTTGTCTTTAATAATATTTTCATATAGTTTTGATTTGTTTCAAGCTTTTGGTTGTATTTATGTGCAAAGGTATCGGCTATTGTGGCCACAAGGAATAACAACTAAACGCGATATTTGATTACAAGACGAAACAGTATAAGTCATATGAATATGCACTTAACTTATGCTGTTTCGTCTTGTCATCAAATATCGAGTTAAGCTGTTATTCTTTGTAGCCACAGATATTCTTTAGCACCGCTACCTTCAACTTCCCATTTTCGAAATGACATACCTTCATATGTTCGGTTAAGTGCGTTAGCGTGTGCATTTTCATTCAATTCTTTTAAGTAAAGAGCTGCATTAGATGCATCTGCAAAAATAAAAAATTATTTTCCAGACGGGTTAAAATTAAATAAAGACGAAATTTCAGAACGTTGCTCAGAAAAACAAAAAAATATTTTTCTATGACGTCATATTTTCATTTTTTAAATGTCACACGTGTACAAAAAAAATATTTTTCGATATATAAAGAAAAAATGTTATACTCAAAAAAAATGTTATCTTCATTGTGATCCTTAATCTCATACATGGATATTATTGTATTTCTTACCTTCATAATCATCATTATATTCTTCTGATGGATAACTGTGTATCTGTATGCTCTAAATTTCATATGAAAAAAATAAGAGAAAAAAATTATGTGAAAAAAATTGTTGAGTTGATTTAAAATTTTTGTACTGTACCTGAATCAGTAATGTGCTCAAAATTAAGAAGCAAATATTTTTAGACATTTCGACTTATCCTGTTGTGAAGTATGAAAATAACTAAACTATGTGTTCTTACATTGGTGTACTTATGCTAAAGAGTACTGATATAAACAGCTCAAGTTGAAAGCAGATAGTGTGGGGTCAAAAGCTCATTGAATAAGGCAATTGAATTTGCTAATCACAAAATTAGAAAGTCGTACGTATTACAGTAAAACCTGGATGACTGGGATCTCCAAGGGACCAAAATTTTTGTCTCAATTAAAGTGGTTTCCAACTTACGCAGTTTGCATATTCAAATTCAAAATAACAAATTATACACACATTTTCCACTTATAGAGGTTATTTCTAAACGGTCCCAGTTATAGAGGGAAAGGCCCATGTTATAGAGGCGAAAACGCACAAAAACTTCAAAAATCAAATCCCAGATATAGAGGTTTAATAATCCCAGTAATAGAGGTATTTTGATGGGACCTTGAAGTGAGTCTCACTAGTAGAGGTTTCTCACTTATCTAGGTCCCGCTTAACCAGGTTTCACTGTAGAAAATAAAAACTATTGATAATGCTGACGGGCATGATCTTTTTAGTTTGATCAGCAGCATTAACCCGTGTTGAATATCTTTTTATACCCTACACTTTGTCATTCCGTTTGTAACGCATAGAAGGGGGAGCAGGTATAGAAGGTATAGAAAAGTATATATATTATTAATCAGCGTCACCACATGAGTCGATATAGTTATGTATGTCCGTCTGTCTGTCTGTGTGGCTGTCTGTCTGTCTGTTTGTCTGTTGAAATCACGTTTACGGGAAAACTAAGCAAGTTAGTTCAATGAAATTTGGCACACAGGTCACCCGTTCTTGCAAACTGCTAGCATATAAAAATGGGCGAAATCGGTTCGCGACCACGCCAACCACACATACTCTATGTAAATATATCTCAGCCCATTTTGAAAAAAGTTGCTGCGATTTTGATGAAACTTGGTGATTTGGTAAACATATGAACAAATTTAAGATTAGGCTAGGTTTTAAATTTGCAAAGACCCTTAAAGAGGCGTGGCACAGCCCTAAATTTTAACTTTTATAACGCCATAGCTCGTAAACCGTGCAGATATTGTGATGAAATTTGGTACACGGATACAGATCATCTATATCTTGAATTGTGTTTAAGGTGCGCGGAATTGGAAAAGTGGGCGTGACACTTTTTGACATTTAAAAATTTTCATTTCGTATAATTCAAAATTGGCAAATTTGATTTTCATGAAAATTTTAGGGATGAAGCCACTGAGAGCAGTCATCAATACAAGCTTCATCAGTATACTAGAAAAGGGCTTAGCACAGCCCACAATATTTTTAAACGTTATAATTAGAGAACGAACAACTTAATCGTTTTGAAATTTAGTATGGCAGATATACTTGCTAAAAGGTATCTTCTTACGAAAATTTTGACACAATATTACCGGTGGGCGTGGCACCTCCTGTATAAGTAAAAAACGTTTAATGCTATAGATAGTGTGCAATGAGTGTAATCTTCGTAAAATTTGGTGCATTGATGTCAATTATTATAAGCTATAAAATTAAATAAATTTCGACGGGATTTAATTTGGCGTGGGCGTGGCACCTCCCATATTTAAAGAACTATTGCAGCAATCGGCATGATGTAAGTGGTTTACTTGCTACAAGGTGTATGTCTGCATCTAAAGTGGGCGAAATACCACCACTGGGCGTGGCACCTCCCATACAAGTAAAATGTCTTAAGTGGCATATCTATCGAAATATATGAGCAATCACACTGAAATTCGGTATAAGAGGTTTGTTTATGGAAAGCTATATTTTTTGATCAAAATCAGTCTCGATTGTATCAGTGGGTGTGTCACCGCCGTACATTTTAAGGTTAACTAAGGCATATATCGCAAACGAATGACGAATATAATTTACTGAACCAAAAGTAGGCGGAATTGGAGAAGTGGGCGTGGCATCATAGTATCTCTTCGAGAATATTAAAAGATATTACCATTTACAATTATTAATTACCCTGTCAACTTTTTACGGGTGTAACATTTACGTAGAACAATTCGTGTTTAATCATCAGCTTTTTCTATAGTTATCTGTGAATCGAAAGGGAAATAGAGATTATGAAAAAGTTTTGAAAAATCATTTTTTATTATTTTGTAGCAGTTAAATTTTTTTTAAATTTTTTAGCTAATATGCACATAATCACAAATATAAAGACAAACAGCATTATTGATATATAAATGATGTGACGGATTATTATTGATTGTACGTCTTTGCTTTTTTCGTCGACAACATTTTTTTCAATCTTGTAGTGATATTTTCCATTTAAAATGAAATCGTCAAACTTTTGCTGGCTGTGTTCATCTGAAAATTTATCAAATTTTAGTTTGTGTTTATCTATAATAATATTTTTATAGTTTCGGTTTGCTTCAAGCTTTTGGTTGTGTTCATCTGCAAAGGTATCAGCTACTGTGGCCACAAGGAATAACAGCTAAACTCGATATTTGATGGCAAGAAGAAACAGTATAAGTCATATAAATATACACATAACTTATGTTGTTTCGCCTTGCCATCAAATATCGAGTTTAGCTGTTATTCCTTGTGGCCATAGATATCCTTTAGCACCGTTACCTTTATGTTCCAATGGTCGAAATGATATTCTTTCATATATTTGGTTAATTTTGTTAGCCATTTCTAAGGATGCATTTTGATTTAGTTCAGTTGTACCTGCAAAAATTAAAAGTTATTTCCCAAACAAACGGGTTAAAATTAAATAAAGACGAAATTTCAGAACGTTGCTTAGAAAAATATTATTTTTTTATGACGTCATATTTTCATCTTTTAAATGACACGAGAATAAAAAAAAACTATTTTTCGATATATAAAAAAAACTTTTATATTTCTAAATTAATGTATTTCTCAAGAAAATCTTCATAAAAACATCATTGTTTTATTTGATCCTTAATCTCATATATGTATATTATTGTGTTTCTTACTTTTAATATAATCACTATATTCTTCCAATCGATAACTGTGTATATGTATGCTCCAAATTTCATAAGAAAAAATAAGAAAAAAAAATTATGTGAAGAAATTGTTGAGTTGATTTTAAAGTTTTTTTAATATACCTGACTCAGTAATGTGCTCAAAATTAAAAAGCAAATGTTTTTAGACATTTCGACTTATCCTGTTGTGAAATTTGAATATAACTAAACTATGTATTCTTATGTTGGTGTACTTATACTACAGAGTGCTTATATAAATAGCTTAAGTTGAAAGCAGATAGTGTAGGGAGGGTCAAAAGCTCATTGAATTAATCAATTGAATTTACTAATCACAAATTTGGAAAACCCCATATTATTGACAATACATATCTACATATAAAGTTTAAAATAGCAATAACTTAAGGGTTGCCAAACATACCTCAATCAATTTATGCCATTTATCCCTGAGTGTATGTATAGAGGTTCTTAGAAATTCAAACAAAAGGGAAAGAGTGTGCAACTGAGCCTACACGGTGCACTTCAAGCAAGATCAAGATCGATAAAATTGTCAACCAAATCTGACAAAACACAATTATTATATAGTGTTTGGAGATTCCAAAAACATGACGCCTTATATAATTCCGTTTAAATTAGATTTATAAAATTTTTCTCAAATTTCAGTCCTTTTCAACTTCATTAAATTTCATTTAAAAAGTAAATAGATAAAATACCTCACTTAGTAAGGTTCCAAAATTTGCCAAGAACAATTTACCATAAATATTCACTGCGCGAGCCAAAAAAAAAAAAACAAAACGTATATAGCACAGAATCAGTTGTAACTAATGGTATTAAACTTTACAATAGCAGCTACTATAATATCATCATCATAATCATCAACGGCAGCTAAAATAGCGTCCGCACGGCATAAATGAGCATGCGAACGATTTGTAACGCAAAGGAATATAGCGAAAATTCGAAAAAAAAAATTACAATACACGTAATAATAAAAAGTTGCTGCCATTGAAAGACAAACGCGCGCTGCAATACAACAAGTTGCGCTACGCGATGGCTATAGCTATGGATGGGTACTCCCCAGATAGAGTCATCGACTTTAACTATGCACAATTGTGCAAAACTAAAGAATTTCAAAACTACAATCAAACATACGCTACCCTGTGTATTTGGAACGCTAAATGAGGCGAAAGAACAGTGGGTATTTTTTTGGAGAAAATTTTTCCAGCATTAGCAGGATAACAAAAAAATAGTTAAGAAAACTTTGCAACCAAATTTTTTTTAAAAAAAACTTCAAAATCAAAATTTATAGAATTTTTTATCGAGAAATTCTTTTAAAATTCCCACTGTACGTTTGATACAAAGTAGTCCCTGACCAAAATGAAGACCACAATAAACCGTTTTGTTCGTTTGTATCGACTTTTTCGTTTGTATAGTAAAACCAACGCAATTTTATTGCTGCTGCTGCCACATTGTAACTGCTGCGCATGCGCAAAATATCCATTGAAAATCATTCAGCCATTAAATGCCGTTATCTAGTGATTACACAATAAAAATAGCAAAAACAGCAAGCAGGCTTTAAAATAACGCTTCGCTACGAAGCGAACGGTGTACGCTGCGCCATCTAGCGGCAATAGTTATGGCATCATAGTCAGCCAAGCATTTTGTAGAATTTTTTTTTTTTTTCTACTACAATTTCCAGTTTTTTTCGTTTTTTGTTTATTGCGTTTTGCGCATTGTGAAAATAACAACAACTACAATACTAAAAATCAAATCAGCTAAAAACTATCAGAATAAAAACAAACAAGAATTGCATGGTTTTTGTTGTTGTACTGCATTGCAGCAATAGCAATAATAAGCAACAAACTTTAAGGTCGTTCAGTTTTAGTGGCAATTTTATGGGGCAATTTCATTTGTCGTTGCCAATACATATTAACATTTTATAAAAACGAAAAAATGCTTATGTGCTTATTTTGCAAATTTTTGCTTACTGTGCACTGCATATGCTTATAAATGTTTAACTAATCTTATAAAGCAATTGTTAGTTAGGTATCAATAATTGTTAAAATATATCTTATCATATCGTGCTGTTAACAGCAAATACACCCAGTGGCCATTGTCGCGTAGTGATACCTTCAATTTAAAATTGTAATAAATCGCATTCACTGTTAGTGATCAGTTTGTCAAGAAACCTTGCTACAAGTCATCGGAGTAGACGTTCTTGAAGTTCTGGATATTTTCATAAAAGCTGCCTTGCTGATTTTCGCATCTTCTGCAGAAGTCGTTATGAGGCAACTGCAATCTCTCAGCCACTACGCTTATGATATTATACCCCCGTCAGTAAGCAGGCCATAATGCTCATGATCAGCGATGGGCAAAATAAGAAAAATGAGCCAATTTTAGCTCTTTACACCAACCACATCAGTGTACTTTTATTTTTACACTATATTGCTTGATTCTTGGAATTGAATTTTGGTTTATTGCTGATTTTTTTTTTTTTTGCTATCGAGATCGAATTTATGGTGGACTTTTTTTTGTTGTTGTTGTAATTGTTGTTATTGTTATAAGTAAATCCTGTTTTCAAAATTTTGCTCACCTATGCTCAAGATGTATCACAATTTGTAAAGTGTCTCTATCTATAATTTGCTTTTTTCTTAGTCACCATATTAATTTACATTAGGAAACCCAGCAGTGGAAGTAGCAAGAGCTGATTCCATATTTTACTAGCAAAGACACAAACCATCTAATTTAACAGATCATTAACAGAGGAATGTTAACACGCAGCAGAAGAAGTTTTGAATAGAAACAGAGTACAATTGTACAGAAGTTCCAAATTAATCAGGCTACACAAGCCGGTCGGGATGGACTCATAGAATATAAAACAAATATTGAACAATATCAAATTTTGATGCAGTTTCTATCCTTTGGTATATGAATTTGTCATGTAAAACCGCTTAGTTTTACTGCAGCAACACAATTGTGACCACCGATTGTTCGTCTTTGATTGTGCTCTTACAAAACTATGTCAGTTCTTAGAACATAAAACAACTTTTAAAACGACATATCACTTTAGTGCATGTTTTTTTTTGTAAAAAATATGTCATGATATATTTCAAAATTGGTACTGCTTCATGGATGTGCCCATAACATTTGTTTTTTGTTATACACCAAAAGTAGGTGCAAAAATCTGACTCTCTCTCTCTCCCATTCTTTCTTAAGATTAACTAAACATTGTTGTTATTTTTAACTATTGCTGCTGCAATTGGCTTTAGCATTCTAACTGACCAACACAATAATTCACACACAGCAACAGATAGATAGATAGACAGCAACAACAACTACAAAAAAAAATAAACAACATTATTGCGGAATTTCAACAAGTTATGCTGTAAGTTTTTACACCAACACTAAATTGGAAAATAAATAAAACTAAAAAATATGGGATTACTTAAGCAGGTTGACCGTAATGAAGAGACAATAAAGATAGACTACTAAGTGGATGGTATGGCGCCCATTTAACGTTTGCCAAAGCAGCAGGTAACTTTTTTTTATGACTACTGTTTATTGGCTTATGTAATTGATTTTAAAAAATAAAATTAAGAAATCGTCGTCGACAGTTTCAACATTAAAACGGTAGTATAAGAATAAACTAGCTCATAAAAAGTGGCCACTTTTCAATTTAACATTTGAATGTAGAGTATTTAAAATGACGAAAGTGCCTTAGTTCATTTTGCACTATGTCGCATCGCGACTGAGTAATAGTCAATTGAAATGACAACTCTAACATATAATGGCGTTAGTCGCAAAGTCTTAATATACATAAGGTAAAATAAGCTTGGTCAAAGACGAGACAATCACAGCCACTTATAACTTTGCAATTGTGATGAAAAATCAAAGTTTCTCACAATTTCCTATGTCACATAAATTCCCGGTTTCCCTTAACTTTTGAAAAAAACTATTTTCTTACAATTTTGAAATTATTTGAAAATTCTCTCTGAGCAAGGCAAATGGCGGCCATTTTTTGAATAAATATTTTGTCATAGAAAATTTAATAATGAACAAAAATGAATCAGCTAATTTATTGCTATGTCACAGCGTAGCTGAGATATCACAAACTGAAACAGCAACTTTTTTGCATAACATGACGTATGAGTAACAATTAAGTGAACTACATAACTCATATAGTCTTTGATACTTAATTTCTATACAAAATCACAAAGAAATTAGACATCAAATAAGCAATAAAAAGCTTCATATTGTCTGAAAATTTACTCGTTAGTTTTTCCATATTTGGTAATTGGCTTTAAAATGCTTCTTCGTAGTTAACGCGCTTAAATTCAAATTATATAAATCCGATTTAATTTAAAAACTGGCGCTAAACCTGTAATATTTCCGCAGACATCATTAATCAAACAATGTAAACTGAAAAAAAACGCCACAAAATATAGAACCGGAAAATAAGAAAAACTCAAAAAAAGAAACAAGAACACGCAGCAACGTTTTAATCTAAACTATGAGATCTTCTTTATGAGCTGCAATACAATATAACACATACAAGAAAACAAAAAAAAAAATAGCCAGCTTAAAAGAATGATAATATAAAAAATATATATTTACTTTGTTTGGTAGCAGAGGTCGATTGCCAATTTTAGATTTCGCATTCAATTTCAAATAGGAAAACTTGAACTAACGTTGTCGAAGAACGAACGGCGCTTAACCACAAACGCAATTTTAAATTGCAGTGCGAAATTCACAGCAAAAATGAAAAAAAAACATAAATGCAATAAAACCCATAAAAAAAGAAAGAAATAAAAAGAAAATTTGCAAAAGAAAAACTAAGGCAGAATACCACAAGAAGAAGGAAATGTATGTCTTAACCTAATGATGCTGATGAAATTCAAGCCCAAAATGCAAGAACAGAACCTGTCAGCAACAGCCAACCAGTCAGCCAACTAGCAAAATATTCGCATGCTGGACACCAAAGTTTTGCAACATTTGCTGCTGCAATGTTAGAGTTGCTGTTTGACTGAAACAAATGTTGATCGTAATTGAGAATGTGCAGTAAAGGCCTACAGAGAGTACCGTATAGCTATAGAAAAAAAAACTCAATTTTTTTTTTCTTTGCAAAGGCGTGGATTTGTTGTGGTTGAAAAAAACAAAGATATTGCAGCTTCAATAGCATTGGTATATGTATTTAAAAGTAAACTTTTTTTGTTGGGGATGCCAAAGTTTAGTGTTTCGAAAATATTCAGAATTAGTATACTGTTACATATTAATAACGTATTCAAAGGTTAACCAAAATACGTAGACAATATATTCTAGTCAAGTTGAAGAGACTCAGTAAAGTTTTTTTCTAAGGTCTTTTATTAACACCTTACACAGACTTTAATAAGAATACGTTCCCAGACAAGTACCTTGTGTAGAGTTCTTTCAAAGAGACTTAGAGACTTAAAGAAGTCTTTTAAATATTTTTGAAATGATAAAGAATATTTAATTTTATTTTACTATCGAACTCCATTTTTACTTACGTTTTATAAGCGGGTCTCGAACCCATGCCTCAGTAATACATACTCCTGCACGCTATTCACTAGGCTATCTGTGATATATTATCATATTTTATTATATGTGAATCATATCTTTCTCACACTTGTCTTGTGAAAATGATTAAAAACGATAAAAAATGGACAGTATTAAGACATGAGGCTGCATGTCTTTCAAGTTACGTTTATATCTACAGTATAAAGACACACATGAGACATTCCGTTTTATGTTTTTATTAGCATTTTAATATGCATCGTATAAAGGTAAACTCAAGACATGCCACCATATGTCTTTATAATCGTTTTGTAATGCACGGTATAAAGACACATATGATTCAGCCCATTATGAGCTCCAGAAATGCATACTAAAGACATTATCGTCTGTCTTACCCCCTTAAGGAGCAATAGGACTTCTAGAACACAAAATTAAACTCATAATACTTTGCTCTTATTAAAAAAATATTCTTCGTCTTTGCCTTCGAAATCTACTTGAGCCACCCTGATTTGTTCACCAAAATTTTCTTCAAACTGCTGAAGATAATTTTTCACTAGGTGCTGCCCAGCATTAAAAAAAACAGTAAAAGTTTTTTATAAAATTCGAGACATATTTGACCTTAATTGCATCGGAGCTGATGTGATAAAGTTTAAGGTTCTATTTAAGTAGAATAGTAGAAGAACAAATTGTGAATTTCCACAAGGGCTCATAACTGTGTGGATAAACTACTTTATAGTTTTTTTTTTCAAATTGTAGTGTACAAATTTAATTCATCATTTTCAGTCAATGATTGCTTGTCATGGCGTAGGAGCAAAACAAAACTATACGCACTATATTATGATTTCTGCGTAACACAAGATCAAATAATGTTACTCATACGTCATGTTGTTCAAACTTCTATAAATTATGGAGAACTACTTACATACTTTGTCAAGGAACATCGGAGAAAGGATGTCCAGTTTTGGAAAAATATACTTTGAACTAAAGAGACAAAGATAAATCAGCTGCGTACAGATAGAAAGACATTTGCTAGTCGGCCGAAAAGTAAAACATTGAACCCAAGGTTCATCAGAAAAACAGTAAAGTATGCTGTTTGCTGGTTTCTTTTCATGGCACGGTGTTGGACCAATTGAACTAATAAAAGAAAAAATTTACCAATTCCGTTACTTAAATAAATTAACCAATGTAATGTAGCCATTCATTTTTCAGTCGAGCTATGAAATAGACCTTCATGCCTGATAATGACCCAAAATAAGATCAACCAAGATCATCGAAACCTGGCTTCAGCGAGAAAAATTAGGCATTTTGGACTGGCCAGATCAAAATCCGGATCTATAGAATAAGAACTTCAAAAATAATGACGATTTGAGGACTGCAGCTCAAGGAACTTGGTGTTCATTCCTAAGGAGAGGTGTCAAAGACTTGAGGCGATCTTGAGCCGAAGATGCGAAGCGGTCATGCACAATAAGGGACTTAGTACAAAATATTAATTATGCTTAATCATTTACAAGCAGATTTTCTAAGACTTCAACATTGAAAATAAAAAAATTTCCAAATTTTAGTATTTGTGCTATTTATATGAACATCTCATAATCGCTATGTGAGCCATTTCTTATAAATAATTCAAAATTTTAAATTTTTTTTTGCTAGCTAAATTGGTAATGCATTAAGTTAAATTTGTATATGTCAATAAAATTAACTTTTTTAAACTTAAGAAAATATGTGCCATTTATCATGATCATGGCTGTATTTAGGCCTTAAGGCCTCAGAACGAAGTAGTATTCATCATTCAGTTTTTGTCTAATATACTACGGAATTTGGATATCAAAGTCTTAAAGTACGATAGTTTAGGAACTAGTTTTTTGCGTAAAATTCGAAAACGTGTACTAAAGCGGAAATACAGGCAGAATAGCAATATGCTTTGGAATAGTTATATATATTGAATTAGGCTACTAAACTTTATAAAAAAAAGAGAATATGCAATATCTTTAATAAGCAATAAATATTAAAGTTTTTAGTTAATACAAAAGTAAATAATTTTTTAACGGCCATTAATTAAGAGCACTCGTTATTATGCTAATCTTGACACTTTCAAACATGACAAACACGTGTAGGTACTACGTCACATCGGAATCAAGATATCAAATGAAAATAAATAAAAAATATATGAAAAAAGTTCACTAGATAAGCTTTTGTTATAGAAAGGAAATTATGTGACTTCAACAAATTTTCGAGCATTATTAAAAATTGAGGTTGGCAACCCTATCCAAATAATATTTGCTACTAGCGTGAAGTACGAGTGCAAGTTAGCGCAACATGCAAGATAGTTTTAGGTCAATGGAATTTCTATGTACTGCTAATAAGAAGCAGTGGCATCATTTGTATGCCACACCAAAATGCAACATAAGTAAAAATCAAAAAAAATAATATCTTTCTGTGAGTAACAAGAAAATTCAAACCGAAAATATTCGAATAAAAAGAAGGTGAAAATTTGTAGAAAACTGATAGTGCTAATTGAAGTGTGACAAGAAAGCCAACATGAAAAAAAAACCAGCAGTAGATAGAAATAGAAATCGCAGCAATGCACTTAAGATATCAATGAATTTATTTAATGTAATGTACGTGTAATAAAAGCTGCAACTTTTTATAGGGCACACTTTTCCCAAGGTATTGAAAGAATTATTGTAGATCGTTAACATTGGATTTATAGAGAAAAGTTGATTTCTATTGAAACAAAAACGCTATGCACCAGGGTTTATGATAGCTATTAAATTTCGACTTTCTTAAGCTGTTAAGATGCAGCTTTTTTTTAAATTAATGGCTCATCAAATTCAATACTCAGTTGAATTTTTTTGCAATTAAATTTTTAGCAAAACTTTTAAAATCTTACACAGCTGCCAAACTTATAGTGAAACGTTTTGTTTGTATATTTTTATTTTTTTTTTGTTTGTATATTTTTATTTTTTTTTTTGTTTTCAACTTATTATGATTGACAGCATTGATCAACACTATGGAACAATGAACCCAATAAGTGACATTGCGAAAATATGAGATATAAACAATAATTTTCAAATGCAGTCAAACATTACAGATACAAAGACAGACAGGCGAGACACAAAGACATAAAGTGCGACTGAAAGTTGCCTTTGCATGAGGTAGACAAGTGTTTGCATAAGCAGCAGAAATGTAAAAAAAAAACAACAACAACCGACACTAAAAATAAAATATGATATTCATGTTTAGATTGAAATGTTCTTATATTTCTTGTTTTTTTTTTTTTGTAAAAAGAAACCTGCATGTGGTGCACATGCTGTGGCCATGTTCACTGTAAGCCTCATGTCAATATTTCACTTTTTGGCTGACTGACTGACTGGCTTGTCTGGATATGAATTGTCAATATGTCAGCATTTGAATATGTTGATTTTTAGACATATTAATATTTCATTTTTTGAGCATATTTTGAAAAGAAATAATTATCTTGAAAAGATAAAATTTATTGTAAAAATGCCATAGAATGCCACAAGTGGATGGTTAGCGTGACTGCAGTTACATTTTGTTCTTCAGCATGCACTTGATTCTGTGGCAATATATTATATGAAAAAGATATTTTCCAATATTTAGATAATAATTAATTTTCTGTAGACAATTTAAACTGTGCCACACAAACTCAATTTGATGTTTCTGTTCCTAAAAAAAAAAAAACAACCCTCCAGACAAAAGCTATAAAAATTAGAGATTGAATTTAAAGATATTTACTGCCAATCAGTCATGATTTTATCATCTAAAAATACTTAAAATAAATTACATGATAATAATGATTATTTATTTGTATAATAACCACTGTGGCAGCGCCAGCACGTGGCGAAAATGAAATAAATATTTATTTTATTATTTTTGCATCGTTGACGCCAAACAAACAGAAGCTTTTGCTATTATCTATATTTTTGCTGTAGTGTTGGTAGCTCCTACAATTTTTATTTGAAATGAGTTGACGTTTAAAGCACATGTTTCATATTTTACTTATGTATTATGCAGACAAAGATATTGTGAGCACACAAAAAAAAAAAAACCTAAACAGGGAGAAGCTGCCTGCCATCTTTCGCTTAAGCTGTCCATCAATTTGTGTTACGAAACCGCTATTATTAATTTCACAAAATGAGAACGCAAAGTCTAACGCGCAAGCGCACGCGCGCCAGCTAAGCAATTTTTTGTTTTGCGCCTGCGGTGTAAGTCAATGTGCCAGCTACAATTTAACAACTACTACATGCATACAAATGTTATTAATGCCAGCAGGAACTGTGTAACATTGGTTTATTTTAACTAACTTGGAATTGTTCATTACTTTAAGCTACGTTTCTCACAACGCCTGTACTCACTTCACAACACTTTATTTTAATTTAATTTATCTTACGTTACTTCATTTACTCAGCTCAACTTAACTACACTTCACTTTTCAATTTCCATTTTTCAATTTTTCACTTTTCATTTTTCACTTTTCACTTTGCACTTTTCATTTTTCATTTCTTAGTTGTTACTTTTATTTTTTCACTTTCCACTTTTCACTTATCACTTATCACTTTCCACTTTACACTTACCACTTTTCACTTTGCACTTTTCACTTTTAATTTTTCACTTTCCACTTTGCACTTTGCACTTTTTACTTCTTAATTTTTACTTTTTAATTTTATTTTTTCACTTTTCACTTTTTACTTTTTACTTTTCATTTTTAATTTTTTAATTTTTACTTTCAACTTTTCAGTTTTCACTTTTCACTTCACTCTACCATACCTCAACTTTACTCCACCTAACCACAACTCATTATCCACAATTCATCGGAACTCAGATCATTTTATTTGATCTCATCTCAAGTCACTGAATAATTTTCCAAATAAATTCCCAGTTTCTTTCAATGGCTTTGTAATGTTGTACCTCCGAAACTACCCTCCATAGATTTAGTTCGTTATAACATGCGATGTTTAATTTGAAAACTCGAAAATTATATAATCTTTTTTTTCTGTATTTATGTATATATGTATCCATACTAAACTATGATAACTTCAATAATACATAAATGGTAGTTCAAACCAGGCACTTCTTCAAAACCGAAGGAGCTATATAATTCATTTGCAAATATTGTGTAACCTTGTAAGATCAGTTGATATGTGTTTCCTAAAAGCTTGGCAGAAAAAAGTTGAGAAAATGATGTATAACGTAGGTCATCAAGACTTTTTTTCTCATTGGGAATTAGATGGCGCATTTCTTACGTAAACCAACTTAGCACTCGCGTAAGTCATAATGCAGTTACTCGCGTACTACACATACATTTGTTATGTTACACCCATGGGGTAAAAATTCTTTTGATATTTAATTTTCTATTTGTTAGCGAGTTTGCTGTTTGACGGCAGTTGCAATTTTTCCACTTTTTTCCACGATTCAAGAAGTGTTTTTTTCTAACTTTTTTTTTCTTTGTTATACAACTTCTGTAAGATATGGTTGCTATTGGCTTGGATGAATGTTAGATGACTGTTCTATTTGAGCGTACATCAAAACCTTTAATTCTGCACAAAAGCTTTTGTAATTTGTCTGTGTGAGCACAGTGAGAATTTTCTACGTAAAGCGGTTAGACTTGAGAGCATTTGTCTTAATCCCATGATAAAATTTGATAAAATCATGAAGCTGTAAGTTTTATGTAAACTTGGGTTGTCGTTATTAGAATCTACTGTGTCGCTTTAGCCCAAATGTAAAATCATATTTTTTTTAAAGTTTATTGTTCTCAAAATTTGTTGAGAATTTTTCGCCGTGTAGCATTAAGAACAATTACAACATACTACTATACTATAGCTTTAACTTGTCTTGGCTGTTTTGCAAATGTTTGTTATTAATTTTTTGCCTTAAGTTACACTTGTTAGTTGTGCTGTAAATTTCAATGTAATGTAAGCAACTCTTTGACGTACCGCCGGAATGAATGCCTGAATGAATGAGTGATTTCATTCTAAGTCACTTCATAGTAGTTATGTGTTCTGCTCGTATATTCAAGAGAACATGTCAGTATGAAATTCTGAAAACCTATTATTTGGCTGTTGTTGGTAGGTGTTTTTTGATTATCTATATGTCACTTACATTGTGCTTGATATCTTAAATATACGCTTACCTATATGCAATGCATGCAACGAACTATAATTTTTTTTTATTAATAATTATTATATCAATTCAAGAAATTAAAGGTTGATTTGCTTCAAATAGAACTTTAAAATTTTATAAATACTAACGTCAATTTTGTTAAATTCGTTAAAGCAATTTAATAATTTTATACCATCAGTTAGCAATAAATATTAAGTAAATTTTGAAAACAGGACACAGACCGTGATATGATATAGATTTCCAGTGGCATTACACTGTGCCTAAAAAATCATTGTTATATAAAGTATAGCTTAAAAATTTATAAGAGAGCATAGTAATTCTTCAGTGACTTAAACATCTATAATGCTATTTAAAGAGGTTTTACTCTTGTTAGTTTATTATATCCTGTCGAAATAAAGCCTTTAAGTATTGGTATGAAAAGCTATAAGAACTTAGTAATTATTATGAATTCTCATTTCCCAAAGAAAAAGTTCAAATATAATGACTAGCTCTGATATCATATAAACAGATTTAAGAGTTCTGCTTTTACTATAACGTTCTGGCTGTAAGCGTTTATTGAAAGCATAACTGGCAGTTTTTATAGCCAGAATTAATGCAATGATCAAAAAGACAACATGCATCGTTCTTTCATATTTTAGAGAAATATTGCCTAAGGAACTATCTGATATGAATTCTGTCAGCCATATTTACAAAGTCATTACTTGCTAATTACGAGGCTCATCTGGAAAATATATTTTGTATTTTCTAATTCAATACTTCTTTCTGTGGTGTATGTAGTTATGAGCCTTCACAGTTATTAATTTGCTTGTATGCCAATTTTATTACACCGATGATATTTATGTTACACTTTTTCATGCTTTTAACTTCTGATTAAAGTTTTATTGAAATGTTCCACTTTGACAGCTTTTTGCCGGAATTCAATTGTTTGATTGCCGATTTTTTATGGTGTGTTTTTTTATTTCAAGACTTGAAATGTCCCTTACCTATATGTAATGCAGTGGTATTAATCTGAAGGCATCAAAAAAAAAAAAGTTGCAAAATGGAGTTGCTTCATTTTGATCGCTCACTCCTCAGTAAGATGGTTGAGTAGTGCAGTTTCCTTAAGAAATAGTAGGCCTCTTATACAGCGTACTTTGCAGTAAAGGCAAATCTATTCTACTTCCTTTTTACGTCGATCCTGCAAAGAAATACATGCTTCAGATCATCGCAGCTGCAGCTGCAGCATCATCGAATATATTTCATGTTAGTAATATATTATATACGGCCATTGAAATATTTTCATCACTAGAGCTGTTAATTTTGGTTGCACCCAGAAACTTTTTTTGTTTTCTTTGGATTGAATACAGAATTTCTAAATAATCATCCATCCACATGGGAATCTGATGATGACTTCAAAGATTTGCTCTCTTTTTCCAAAGGTTTAGCTGTCGTCAATGAGGTGTTGCGTTTATGAATGACTACAATCAAATTTTGTCAAATGATGGAGAACACAAACAGCTAATGCTACAAATCGTAGCAGCATATTGTAAAAAGTAGGATATTAATTAATTATCGAAAATTTCTTCATTTTTTCAAAGGGATCCCACCAAAGAGGTTGAGATAGGGAGTAAGTATGTTCGGAAAAATGTAGGGAGGATCTGGCAATACATTTGACTCATCTACGGGTCACTTCGGGAAAGCTATGAATTGTTTTTCGAAATTTTCTTAATTTTTTTGTGTTTTTTGTAGGGGAACTCCCAAAAGGTTGGCCGATAGAGGGTAGGTATGTATGGGAAAAATATTGAAAAAAAAAATATAATAGGACCTGGTGATACATATGAACCCTCTACGCGTCACTCCGGGAGAGCTATGAACTATTTTTCGAAATTTTTTGTGTTTTTGTAGGGGGACCCCCGAAAGGGTGGCAGATAGGGGGTAGGTGTATCAAGAGAAAAGTTTGAGAAAGTAAAAATAATAGAAAATGGTCTCACATTTTACCCCTCCAGAGGCGTCTGAGGAGAGGGGGTTAGTCAATTTTATAATTTCACAAGAATAGAATGTCATTTTTGCAGTGGAGCCCCCCTAAGAGGTGGTGATAGGGGATAAGTACGTTCGGGAAAAATGTTGAGGGAGAAAAAATAATGGGACTATGTCATACATTTGATCCCTCTACGAGGTAGCTTCGGGGAGATGTTAATGATTTTCGATAGATTAAGTGTGCAAAAACGGTCGCGGGACCATCAAATGTTTTCTGAAATAAACCAAATTTTACGTGGCTCTTATTGGCACCAATACGAAACTTTTGGTGCCCGGGAAGCGAAGATCGGAGCAACTTTAATTTTCCCCATATATGTCTGAACTACCATAAGCGTCACTTATAGAAATGTACGAATTTTATCTTCCGTCTAAATGTTTTCTGACAATAATATTTTCTTTTAATTCCGAGATATCTTTCGGGTTGCATAAGTTACCCCCCACAGAAAAAAGTCCATGGAGATGAGATTCGACAATCTGGCTGGCCATACGATATCACCATATCGACTTATGAGTTTTCTGGGTAATTGTTCGCGGAGCAGGTTCATGGTAGCTTTTGCTGTTTGGGATATGGCGCCGAATCACACCTTTTACCTGCGCAACGGTTTTAGTAATACTTGAATATAAATTTCTTCTTAAAGACCGCCAAGGAACACCCTATGTATGAATGACCTTTTTATTTTTGTGATCGTCAACATTTTTCTTGAAATATTTAATTTTGGATTTTTTTTTTTGTTGTTATTATTTTGGTAAAAAACTTATTTTTTTCAGTTCGGTTGATATTTCCTTTTATTTCAAAATAGTAGGTCACGTTTATCAAAACAGATTGTGTAGAGGAACTTTTCGTTGAACTACCATCTAAAAATTATTGAGGTCTGCTGCAACAGTCTCTATGTATGATATATATAAAGCGGAGTATGATTATTTCATTGCGAATATTTCGTATTCGGAAATTAGGCAGGCCCAGTTTAGAAGTCTCCGAATTTTGAGAATTCCTAAAAAAGACTTTTAAAGTTTAACAGTTTCGTGGTATGATTTTCTGTTGACTTAAAAGGTTTTCCATGCATTTTCAGCACTGAAATTAAGACTGATTTTTCTCTTTTCTAAGAATGATTGAAATTGAAAATTTCAGCGCAGTTGAATTCAATTAAAAACAACAACAAAAAATGTGTACCAATTTTCCATAAAACGTATAACCAGCTGATGAACAACAAACATGAGCAAATTCAAGTTCAACAAGCTAAAATTCCAAAATAACTGAGAAGCACTCCAGTGGGATGACTGGACTAAATGACTGACATGATCGTACATCAAAATAAAACATTAAAACATCAAGTTCAATACAACAGGCAATACACAAGAACGAACACTACCAACAGCGAGAGCGGGAGCGACAAAGATAAAAAGACTAAAGAAAACATTAAAGAAAAAAAAGAAGAAAAGATATAAAAGTAAACATCGGTATACAATAAACGATACCTGAGCATAATCAGGAAGTAATTTTCATGCTTTGGAGCATGTGTCGGTGCATTGTATACAAGTTTAGTGCATGTTCATTATTTCCAACTTCATCATCATAACCATCATCATCATCGCCTACATCTACATAATTCATAGCGCGCTTTTGTGATTTGTGATGAAAACGCATACAAGAATAAATTACAAGATATCGGTAGAACGTAGCATAGAAGAAAAGTTGTGGTACAGTAAAAGGTCGGTATCGGTAGTGATTGAAAATACCCAGTAGGTAATATAAAAACTGATGTGAATAGGCAAAACTTTTATTCTTAACGTAGTCGTACTTATAAAATGTATTAGCAGCTTTAAAAAAAAAAAAACAAATACATGTGCTCGAAAAAAAAATTATTTACGGTACAAAATTTCTTTTAATGGCTAAGTCATGCAGAAAGATCTTTCAGGTCCAAAAACAAAGACACCTTTACTAGCATTAAATCATTTAATGATAACCAATAAAATTTTACCACTGGGGTCGTTAAAGCTGATACAGTAGTGGCAATAACAAAGCAACAAAGTAGTAGCGCATGCATGCATAATACAAAATATGAGCAGTACTCGTACTTGGGTACTACATATAAAGTAAAATTTAATAAAAGGTGTTTTGTTTTTCTAACTAAAGGTTGCGGTAAAGCAATGAACAACTGTCTTTAAATTATGAAAGGGTTGCAAAGATCGAGTGTATGGATTGATGTTCTGTACTATTAATGGAATACCAGTAGTTAATGGATTTTTGAAAAGTTCAGTTATGCTGTGCAATAGATCTGAGCATATTGATGAGGAGCAGTTAATACTAAATTTTCTTAGATTAGATTGTAACTAAACATAGAAACATTTTTAACATCCTTAAAGAATTTTACCAATCGACGGCTATTCTATTTAAAAACTTAAATGCAACTTATTTCTTAAAATTTTGAAGCAAAAATTTCTGTTTTTACATTTTTTTAGCTCTCATTAAATACTTCTGAAATTTTACATAAATAGAAATGGGGCAAAAGTTGATTGAACTCTTGGCGACCATAAAAAAACAAAGAATTGCATTGCCATGAAAATGAGTGAGCAACAACAACAACAACGATATAAGCAAACAAATTTGAAAATTATTTTTGACTAAAAATATGTACGTAGAGCGACATCCGCCATAAATTTTCTTTGGCAACAACGCTTTTGAAAATATTTCTACTAAGAATTTTATGCAACATTGCAAGAAAACATAAAAAAACTGTGCACAAAGTTGGCAGCACCACAAATTGCGTGCTACCAAAAAGTAATAACTTTTTATTTTTTTTTACCAAACACTACACTGAAAGAAGTTTTTTCTATCGTGAGAAATATTTTTCATAAGACGAAAAAGTTAAAATATCGCAATGTAAAAAGTAAGAAAATATTTGAATAAGTTGTTAATATTATTCAATAATTCTTTAGTCAGTCGCAATAAACGTCAGTTGCAATCGAAGTCAGTCACAGTTGAAACAATTCATGGGTTAAGTCTGAGTCGAAGTCAACTAGAGCAGTAGTCAGTCAGAGTCAAACTTACGTAGCTCCGAAGTTAGCTTGAGCTCATCACAGTCAAAGTCAGTCACAGTAAAAGTCGGTCAGAGTCAAAGTCAGTCTTTGTCAGTCACAACCAAAGTCATATCATAGAAAAACTAAATCGCAGTCAAAATTTATCACAGTCGAAACGAATCATTGCTAAAATTAATTTCGATGCAAGTCAGAGAGTAAATCTTTTGTGGTCAGTCAAATTCAATCAGTCATTGCTTAAGGTTATATCTAAGTCAGTCAGCGGAGAAATATTTCGTAGTCAGTCAAAGTCAATTGCAGTCGAAGTCAGTCGAAATCCAATATCAGAATTAGTTAATCATATTCAAATTTCATCACTGTTGAATTAACTTATAGCTAAGGTCTAAGTAAAATCAAATCAGAGCTGAGATCAGCCTTAGTCAGTCAAATTATATTCAAAATCAGTCATAACTAAAGCCAAAGTCAATCAGAGCTGAGTTCAGCTATTACCAGCGACAAATAAAATCAGTGACAATCGAAGTCAGTAGAGTTAAAAGCAATTTCAGCTACGGTCAGTCAGATTCGAGTTTAACCTTAGTCAATCACAGTCAAGGCCAGCAACAATCGAAGTCAGTCACAGTTGAAGTCAATCATTGGCCATAACAGAATTAAAATCAGACAGCGCTCAATTCAGTTACAGTACTTTGAAATCAATCAGAGTCTAACTGTGTTATAGCTAAAGTCAGAGCCGAAGTCAGTCAGAGACGCTATTAATTGAAGTCAGTCCCAGTTGAAATCAGTTGCATCTTATTAAAAATTTATTTTAATTTTACTTGATTTAAATAGCTAAGAAGGCTAATAGCTGTAGTAGCTAAACTCTATTATTATCTTAGAACAGAGTTGGACTCAGTCGTAGCATAGATCAGTCATAGTCGTCCACAGTCAAAATTTGTTAAAATCGAAATCAGTCACAGTCACTAAAGCCATAGCTTAAACCTGAGAGCCGAAGTAAGTCAGAACCAGCTATAATCTATTCAGTCAAAGTCCAAGTCAGTCATAGCTAATAAAAGAGGCTGAGTAAGTCAAAGTCTATTAAAGTCGACCATCAAATTGACCCGAGAAACTTTAAATGGATTTTTTTAAGTGGACGCTATAATAACTAGTTTCACTCTATGTAAATTATTGCTAGTAATAACAATGGATCACA
This sequence comes from Meiosimyza platycephala, assembly GCA_963662105.1. Classification (NCBI taxonomy): domain Eukaryota; kingdom Metazoa; phylum Arthropoda; class Insecta; order Diptera; family Lauxaniidae; genus Meiosimyza; species Meiosimyza platycephala. Next base: position 89,572,155 of record OY759210.1, read on the forward strand.
AAAAAAATTGTGTTTGAAACTCTCAAAAATAGAGTTTTTGAACTTATTTGAATAAACCCGGAGTCATAGAACTTTCGAAAATGACTTAAGTTAGAGCTAGTAATTTTTCTCTTCGATCCGAATAAACCAACAATTAATCGCATCTGACCTAGAGATCCTGAGAAACACAGAATTATCAGTTCTTTGGCTGAATGATATTTGAATTGCGAATTTAGAGGGTCACAATTTAAAGGTATAGGGTGCAATGCTCGCGAGTTTGTTCGTTGGTGGCTATGCGAACTATTTCGGATCTAGTTTCCGACTAGGAACTCTTCAGGGACTGTAGCCATCATAAAAAAACTAAGGGTAAATTAATCAATATGATGGTTGTTTTAAGATGGTGCGATGTGCTTATCACGAAATGGTCATGTGGATTCGAGCAAAATTAAATTTATAACTTAAAATGGATAAATTTTCTGTGCTCACTCACACCACTACGCTTAAAGGTGAACAGAGGGCTTCAAGGTCAGATATGATTAAGTTTTAGTTAATTTATTGTGGTCGAAACAGAAAATAACAAGTTTCAATCTGAGACATTTTGAAAGATTTCAGAACTCGTGGTTATTCAAAAACGACAAAAAAACGCCTTTTTTGGGGGCTTCCACCCCCATTTTCATAAAAACAGACATTTTTTGAGTCCAGATGCATATTCGGAGTGCAAAAATCAATTGAAAACACCTAGTCACTTCTCATTAGCAGACCTTAAGTTGAAATTTGCATAGCAGTGTAATTTCTTGAATGAAGTTTTTCCAAATAACTAATTTAACGGCTACTTTAGAATGCGCATAGAGAGAGCTAAATTGCTGTAAAGTACGAGTACATCATCTAAAAAAAATTCGCATACATATGCGGGTCATCTACAAGCAACTAACACACATACACACACGTTTAGCCAACGCATCTTAATACCAAAATCGATTAGTCACTGTAACCGAACCATGCAATTGTCGAACATTTTTCATTTTAAGCAACGTTCGCATATTTTGTGCAACAAAAAAACAAAACATTTTTTTTTTGTATTTTGATTAATTTGCAACAACACCAAAATGTTGCAAAAAATGAGCAAAATATTAATGAAAAAATTACTGAACATATAAAAACATGTCTAAATATTTCAAGAGATTGTAGAAAAGCCGCCATACTTTTTGCAGCATTGCAATTCAGGAAGTAAAAATGTTGCAGCAACAGCAGCAGCCGCAGCAGCAACAAACATTTAAAAAGTAGGTGGAGATTAATCAAAATGTAGTTAAAAACCTATACGTGCTGCGGTTGTTTAGTTGAAAAACTTGCTAGATGAGCATAAATAGCAGCAGCAACGACGTGGTCAAGTGCAGCACCGGGTGCTATCTCCGGCAATGCCTCATAAGTGCAGATATAATATGACTATGTCGATAGCGTAGGACTTTGATGACAGTATGTTCGAAGCTTTTTGAGGTGTTAGCAAATTGTGGAAAAATTAATTTTCATAAGAGTATGAGGGTAGAAAAGTCTAAGCAGAAGATCGTTTATCATTTGCTTAATTTCTTCAGACTTTTTTGATATTAAGCACAAAGTTGAATTAAAAATATAGTATTTGCTTTTGCCATTTGTCACAATGTTGTCTAGACTCTAGAGAGTTCGAAATTGAATTTAAAGAAATCATTACTTTTAAATCTGTTTATATTTCAATAAAGTAACAAAATTTTTTCTCTTTTTTTTCAGGTATGTTAATGTGCATAGTTTTCATGTGTTATAAAAAACTCAACATCTGCACGCAGTTGGAATGTATATGGTAAATTTTTAACTAAAACTGAGATTAAAGCTAATATACATATTTTAATTTGAAATATTTTTTGAGCTCGAAATGATCAAATTCAAACAAAATTTTATAAAAACAGCATTTCTCATTTATCACATTTCCAATGTCTATCTCTTCACATAATCAATAAGCTCATCAGACATTTGCCAATACTGTGACGGTTGAACTAACTCCAAGCGTCCCATGTCAACAATCCAAATTGTACCATTTTCTGCGCATTCAATAGCTTTTACAATGTTACGTCCACAGACAGCAGTCTCTTGACATGGCGCACCCTTAAGTTTCTCAACATATTCCTGGCCATATGATAAAAATGCAGTCATATTATGACGCACAAAAGTTTTTGTCGGACCAGGACAAACCGCCATTACAGCAACGCCAGTTTTATCGAAGAAAAGTGGATCCTGCAAGAAATAAAAATTATAATTATGATTGATCGTGAAAAAAATATATATTTAGAACTCTACATTGAATTTATATATGGCACCGATCCTCAGAGCTTTGGTGATCATCACGATAAAAAAGTGTTAGAGAGAAAAGAATAAGAGTGTAGCTTGGTACAAAAACGAATATAAAATTTATATTTCTCCAGAATTTCGTAAAATATAAGAAAGTCAAGCTTACGCTGGCAACTTCAAGAAGCTACAATTGCTTTTAAATCTTTTGGAGGCATCTAATCTATTGAGAAATTTTTAGTCTTTAATGCGACTCCTAGCTTCTCAAAGAACCCTTAGACTATAAAACTTTCTTATAACTTATCGAAGTCGTATAAAAAGTCGTAGCATCTGAAGGCAAGTCGTAAGAAAAAATTAAACTATTTTGTTATTTACATACGACTTGGTTATACGACCGGTAGTATGATAAGTCGTATCGTCTAAGGGCACTGTTAAAGACCCTCAAATAGTAATGGCATTTTTGGTACATTTGTACTTTTTTCAGTACATTTGCGTTGCGAAAAATCGTCTATCAGTACATTTGAAGAGTTTTTAGTACATTCGGTACATTAGGCCTATTTTCAGTACATGTTCGGTACATTTTCAGTACATTTCCACTATTTCTAAAAATTAAAATTTTTTTTAGAAAATTTTACGTTAAAAATATGTCTTTCCTTAACTTTATCTCACTTTTGACTTCCAAATCCCCTAGCAAAATGATATATATTTCACGACCATTTTGCCGCCCTCCTCTAGGTACGCTACTGCTATGTCGGTTTTAAGTCCCCATTCAGTGCACTTCCACAAAACCCAAATGCCATCGCTGCCCTCAAACTTTTCTGCTCTCAATTTTCTGATACCTTAAAGGTCCTTGAGTGGTTATCAAGCACAAAGTGCTTTAAATTTCTTTTAGGTGCTGCAAACCGTATGAAGAATTCTAATATCTCCAGGAACAGTTGCATCGCTGCAGAAGGGCCGAAAAATTTCGGAATTTTTCTAAGTCTTGGAATAGAAGTCGCGCAGCCAAAGTCTTTAATTTCTTGGAATCCAGCTTTGCCTGGAGACTTAACCGGCCGAATAGAAACTCAGCCTAAATACGCATCTACCAAAAAATATATATATTTTTTTTTTCTAAAGTGATGAGCTAAAAATGTCAAAAGTGGTGAATTTCAAAAGACTTTTTTTATGTGCCATGAGTTTTACAAAAAAACTGATATAAAGAAAACCCATAGCAAAGACAAATCCAAAATATAATTGGGACTTAAAAGATTATTTTCAAAGAGTCTCATTGCTTTTGGACTTGCACTTTAAAAAATATTTTTTTCCACTTCTTTTTTTTAAATCTCATGTTAGCAACCAAATCAATCGAATACAAACTCACCGCTAAACTTCTGGTAAATCCTATGACACCAAATTTTGCAGCGCTGTAAACACAAAAAACTGGCGATGGATCTAAACCAGTAACAGATGCAATATTAACAATCAGACCGCCACGTCCCTCTTTACTTTTATCCATATATGGTAAAACAGTAGCAGTTGTGTTAATGAGACCCGTTAAATTAACAGCAATGGTAGCATCAATATCACTCTCCTTACACAATGTAGCGCCATTTATTAAAATATCAATATATTCCATTTGTGTTATGACCTCTTCGAAATAACGTTTCATTGCAGACTTTTCCATGGTGACACTGAATTTCCAAAAATAAATTTCACATTTTTTATTGAGATTTTGTAGCTGCGCAATAGCTGGTGGATTTTCCACACTATGTAGTATAGCAAGTTTCTGTAGAATAATGGGTTAAATACATTATATATTATTTTAAAATAATTTTTCTTTTACTTACTGCAATATTTCTGGTCATCAAAATTTTGCAGGTTTCAAATGCAATACCACCATCACAATCGGCCACATAGCAAACGTTTTTCAAAGTCAAATCCATTTTTAATTTTTTGTGTCGCAGCGTTGCCTAATGATCCTCACACTTGAAGTATTAAGTTAAGACTGTGATGACGGAAATCACGATTTTTGATTTTACAATTGATTATCACGAAAATGGTCACACGGTTTTATTAAAAAAAAAAATTTATATATATTTTCTTATTATCTTTTAATTAAGAATTATTTATTATTCCCATATTATCTATTTACTGTGTAGTTAAATTAATCGCCTTAACTTACAATCAAAGCGACCAGCTTTAATTTTTATGTATTGCTTATATAGTTTAAACAGCGATATCTATGGAAAAGAGCTGTGATTATGATGATAAGACTGAAGAAAAATCACTTGGGTATCAGTTTTTCCAAAAATGATACGCGCTTCAAGGGTTAATTATAAAGATTGCGCTTGATATAGTTGGGAATACCTTACGCAAGTTACAAACTAAAGATGAGTATGCGGCTAGTTTACTCATTATACTCTTCGATATTTTGCAATACTTTTCGATACTTTGCGACATTTTTCGACTTTCATTCTCAATGTACGATATTTTTGACGTTTTGGAATTTAAGACAATTTTGACTTTCATTCTCCTTTTCGATAATTTTTCATTTATTTTGATTGCTATCGACTACCATTTTCTTGAATTTCATCAACATTTTTAATGATATTAAATTATCTACTCGTCGACATTTTTTGGATTTTCAAAACTTTTCCATCATATTCGACATACATACTTCGATTACACAGGCACACAAAAAAAAAAGTCTCGTGACCCAGAGGGTAGAACACTCTAGACCCACATTTTCGAGGGCGGTGATTCCGAATATGACCATCAAAAATGGTTTCAATTGCCAGTTTTCCCGCTACCACCCCCTTACCACCTCCTTGGGGGTCAAATTTCAAATTGGCATACAAAGTTGAAATGGATGTGCATTTCTATGTTTTTTGGGGTGCTAGAGCTGAAATTGATAACAAAAAATTAGGTTGACCCTATATGGAAATTACCTATTTTCATTGATTTTGAAATAGCACTCACAGTTTTTGTCCGACTTGGACCAAATCACACTTTAAATATTTGTAAGACAATAGTCTTTCATTTTTAAACTTAAAAAAAATTTAACCAAATTTTTTTGTATTCAAACGGAGCAATTGAAATTTAGTGACTTTTAAAAAAGACCAAATATGTAAGTCACTTTTTTTGAACTTTGATCGCTTGTAATTCCATGATATCTAATTTGATTCACTCAAACAGCATACCATTAGAAAAAACATAAAAATATCTTTAGAATGGTGTACATTGTATTTGAGTCGAAAAATTTGATGGAGATATAGGCAATTAAATGAAAAAAGTGCCAAAAAATGGGTTTTTTGGGGATATCTCGAAAACGGTTATTAAGAGAAAAAAATGAGGGGAATCTACGCCCCAAAATACATTGTAAAAATTTTATGAGAAACCAGATCTCGAGATGATCCCAAATTGGTATACTAGTGTAATAGGTATTTTTTAGGGCAAACATCCAACATATAAACAAAAAAAGGTTGGTTTGGATCCGGTTTCAATGGAATTCGCAGGTGTGGTTCTACTTAAAATCGCTATAAGTTGAATCAGTTAACGGATTTCAAAAAAATATATAATATTCAGGCATGTTGCACAACTCGAGTGCAATGAAAGTGAATTTGAAATCGAGTGAATTTGTTGGAATCGAATGATATGTTATCATGAAATTGAAGCTGGAAACAGCTGATATCCATTAATTCAGAAAATAATTTGTTTAAATTATAAATAAAAAATTGCACTAATGCAATTGCCGTAATAGGAAGAACAATACCACAGCTCGGAGTTTTATGTTAAAGCCGTGGGCCTTGTAGGAATTCAAAAATTTTTGAGTTTTGCCCACACAAAAATTTACGTTTATAATGTTGATGACCAAAATTTAAAATTTTCAGATTATATTAATTATTTAATTATAATATTGCTGACCAAAAAGAAAAAAAAATGGCAACCCTTAAATTTTTATTAAAAGGGTACTTTCTTCGCCACACTCACTACATGCTGGCTAGTTTGACTTTACGCACCCACGTTGAATTTTGCAACATTTACTTAAATAGCTCAATGTGTAGCGTTTTAAAGCTTATGATTTTATGGGAGGTGCCGCGCCCTCTTTTCGAAATTCAACAACTTTTTGTGTGATGCTATATCGAAAAATTTCGTGTGTTTTTATGTGAAATGTGGTTTCAATAATTCTCTCAATATAACGTTTTAAAGTGTATGTTTCTATGGAGGGTTCCACGCCCACTTGTAGAGATTTATCAAGTTTTTGTCCAAAGCACTTTCCAATCATTTCGTTTTTTTCATGTAAAATTTAGTTCTATTAGGGGACGTCCATTAATTACGTGAGTCAAAATATGGGGGGAGGGGGTGAATTAAAATCTTACCAAATTTCACTAAGGGGGAGGAGTGGGTCAAGGAAAACCTCACGTCAACTTCTTAATGCGTAGAATTTACATTAAAAATTATAATTTAAGTCTCACGGGAGGGTCCCGCCAGATCTCAAAAAATCTCACCAAGGGGAGGGGGCGGGGTCCAAATTTTCAAAAAAACATCTCACGTAATTAATGGACGTTACCTTAGATACCGTTAATAATTCTCACAGTATAGCCATTTTTAAGTTTTTGCTTTCATGAGAAATGCCACGCCCTCTCTTTCGATTTGCGTTAACTTTTTCCCAGAGCTTGTTTAAGTTTTTCCTGGTATATTTGATAACAAATAGCGTTTTGAATGTTTTACTTGTATGGGCGGAAGGCGTGGCCGTAAATCGATTTCGCATATGTTCAGTCCCACGAATTACATATGTTTGAAGGTATATCCGTTTCATCAAATTTCATTCAATAAGCTTGCTTAGTTTTCCCGGAATCATGATTTCCACAGATAGATTTGGTTAATTCGACTCAGTTGATGACGCTGATCAAGAATATATAAACCTTGTTATACTTGCCACGCCCTTTCTATGCGTTACGAATGGGATGATAAAGTGAATATACACTGAGTGTAGGTCATAAAAAATAGAAAGAATAAATACTAATCGAAATCTGTTGTATGTACATATGTCGGTTTCTTCAGTTACTCCTTTGAAGTATATTGTAACTACACCTGATTCTGTTTTTCACGGTAATTGGTTCCAGGAAAAACCGTGCAAAAAAAAATTTAATCCCAAAAGATTTTGAATCGTGCTAAATGGAATAAAATCATGTAAAAAAATTTAAAATTTGTTTATTTTCAAACCGTGTTAAATCAAAGCCGATTAAATAAAGACCGTGTAAAAAATTATTAGGTGTATTAAGATTTATCTTGTACTAAATTTTAATAACTTTACACTTCAATGAATCATTTTTTTAAATTTTGTGCCTATTATTGTCATTATCATAAAATTAAACTGTTAATTTTAAGTGTCCTCTCTTGTGCTAATGAGATTTTTTATATTTCAGTGTCAAAGCCTTATCTTGTCGTTTACAAATTTTTAGTACAGGGTGATGCGCTTAGTAATTTATTTATGGATGCGTTGCATTTTTAATACAACATTTAAATAATATATCTCAAATTTCCATTGTCGCTTGATGTCAATTTAAGCAGAAAAACTTCTTCACAAAACGAAAGGAATTACTCGACGCAGTTCCGGTAACAGCAGCAAAGTTTTCATGCTGACACAGATTTTTTTTTTTTTTGAATAGTCTCATACTTGTTAAAGATTCGTACCAGTCTCATTATACTTCATGCAGTTTTTTATTTCATAAATGGTCTATTTTCATATTTTATTTTTCAAACAATTAATGTTGACATAAATAATGCTTGACAGCAACACTTGCGCCCTCTATTTTTAAAAATTGCGAACAATGCATAATATTTTCTTAAATCTGTCAAAAGCAAAATTTATGCTCAATGGTGTTGGGGATGGCAACTTGGCGTGTAAATTACTATAATTTCATATTTATGAGTTCATAAGAAATTTTGAAAATAACATTAACATTCTTTTTCATTTAAATCAACTTTTGTCATACAACACTACAAAGTATCAATGGTAAGAAATGGGTTAAATATAGAGCAATTTTTTTTTTGTAGGTGCAGCGCAATGTAATAATCAAACAAACAAACAGACAGACAAACAAGTCAGGCAGACTTTGAGATATGTGCTTGAACAACAAACGACATCAACAATATATATGTTTATATGTACGTACGTCATCTTCAACAACTGCAGTTTAATTTGCTTTGAAGTTTTTCTTCTTTTTAGTACAATTTGCATAAATTTTCTATATATTTGTCAGTATACACTGTAAAAATTAACTATTAACTTCAATGCAAAATTTCATTAAAATCTGAAAAGTTAGCGCGCATAACTTTTGGAATGTCTATTTTGCTTTTATGAGGCCCATACTAGAAGGGCAATATTTGCATTTGGATTGTGGCTCCAAAAAGCTTTTTTGAGCTGCCACATTGAGCTAAGCTTATCAAACCGTATGGATTTTTTGGGTGCACATTGATGCTAAATAGGAGATCGCACTATCTTTATAAATCGTTCTTTAATCGGAAAACGATCTCGCTGATAGTGTTTTCTCCGACAGCTGTAATTCCGCATTAGAAAAGTGTTCACCGGCACTACTCTATCTTTCCCTCTAAAATTTGCAGGTTTTATATCTTTTAGTAGTGCACAGTTACTTATTTTTATACAGGGTATAATCACTTTATCATTCCGTTTGTAACGCATAGAAAGGGGCGTAGCAGGTATATAAAACTACGTATACATGGTACCACCCTCAAAACCCCAAAGTTCCATGGTTATGGAACTAAATTGCAAACAATGGAAAAAATAGTTCAGTCTAGCATCAAAGAAAAAGTGGACACATTTAATGAGAGGGCGTGGCATCTCATATAAAAGCAAATGCTTCAAAACGCTATTCTGAAGACTATTTAAGTGTATGTTCTTGAGATCGACACCACAGGGGGCCAGGAAGTTATAATGCATCTTCTTCCTATTGACCTATACATCAGGAATATGGCGGCAAAAGAAATTCTTAGGTTAAAAGAATCCAACAAGCTTCAAAATTCTGAGGGTCACGGGTCTATTTTGCAAGATATGTAGCGGGAACTCTGACTCACGGCAGATGATTACCAAGTACCAATACTTGACTTTGACACTGCCTACAACATCAAATTTCGAACTAGAGAAGATTGAAACTCAGGCACCGTTCTGGAAGGAAAGGGGCTAACCATCTTCACGAATGGATCCAATATGGACTTCGGCGCAGGAGCAGGTGTTTACTCCGATAATATGGGTATGAAGATATCTTTTAGACTACCCAAATATTGTAGTATTTTTCAAGCTGAAATCTATGCCATAGACTAAGCCGCGCAGTTGATATGGAACAGTGAGCTTACTCCCTCTATCATTACTATATATGTGGACAATCAATCAGCGAACAAAGCACTGAACGCCAAAATCGTGAAGTCAAGGTGTGTAGAACACTGCAGGGAATCACTACGTTCAAACAGACAGCTTTTGCTGGGTGCCCGGTCATAAGGGTATTTCCAGAAATGATAAAGCTGACGAATGTGCCAGAATAGGATCAGAACGACCGGAGAATCATTAAATGGTAGGCCTTAAGATACCTTTGGCGGAACTACACTATCGGATAGAGGGCATAGTCAAGAAACAAACGAACAGAATGTGGAACCTTACCGCCGGATGTAGAACGTCTTGAAACATATAACCTAAACTGAATCTGAGCAGGACGCAAATTCTCTTAAGATTCCGAAGAGGAGAGCTAAGTACTGTGGCCGACGCCAAATATGGTGCTGCTTTCAGAGATTTCTGTAGGAGTTGCTGAGATAAAGAAGAGACGGTTAAACACCTGCTTTGCAAATGCCCGGAGCTAATGAGGAGGCGAACTAGATATTTTGGTTCTGCGTTCTTTGTTGGTCTTGAGGAACTATCCGAGTTGAAACTCACCAGCATCCTCAACTACACCAAGCCTTCTTTCTGGATGGTTCGGCCTCATTCAATAAAACAATTTAAGGAGAAGGAGGGAAATATTTTTTATATATGTAGGGTATCACAATGGGCAAACTGCTTCCGAGTGCATCTTGCTATATGCAAGCAACCCTCTTAACCCAACTTAACCTTATGCGGGTACGTTTAGTCAAACCAGACAGCTGGTTTTGTAGTAGAAAAAATATTGGTTGGCTATATATTTATTTTTTTGACATTGGTACAGGTAACTTTATTAGTTGATTTTCTTCAAGTGCATTTTAGTCTTAAGTGTAGGTAACATATGTGTTTGATATTTTAGTGCGTTGGCATTTGTTATGATTTCCATTTATATTATATTTTTTTTCTTTCAAATTTTTAATTTGATGTTAAATGGGCGTTGGTTGTAATTTTATAACGTATGCTATGACATCAATGTATGTTAAGACGACAGCTACATATTTACAGTGCTTTGATTCCCCAAGAAGTGTCGGCAAGAAGGAGAGAAATTCTGCAAACGCGCACCGAAAGTAGCAATATAGATAAACATTTTATATTCTACTCCTTCAAGCGTAGAGTAAAAGAATTCAACTTTATATATTTTCTGTAAAATGGGTTCTTTATCAGCAACCAGATTCTAAGGTCTAAGCAATACTTTTATTTCATCATCTTCGAAAACTGGAGTTTTATTGTTGCATTGCATAAACGAAGAGTAGGAATGGTTGCGAAGCTGAGCAAAGATCGTATGAATGGACATGATTCTTCTTTCGAAATAGATCGGAAGTTGGAGAGCAAAAGTAAGATATTTCATTGCTTAATACTTATTTAATATGGTCTAGTCTCTAGACAGCAAGCAACCTCTCCGTAAACTCGACATGGACAAATGGGTCTATTAGCTTACCGTTATAAGCATATGAAGCCTTCGTAATGATCTTTGATGCACTGTATCGCAGTTGTAATTTTGGCCGATACAGTATACAGGCGATGTTACCACTCACATTAATCTGGCCTAGAATGTTTATTTGCTCGGGAGGGAGGGCTTTGGCATCCAATTTCTCATTGATATTGTTGGATGATAGTGTTAGTAAAACTTTTACATGAGTGACCTAGTGCAAATATGCAAGAAATTGACAATGGAAAGTATTTAACAAATTAAATAGAATTATAAAATTGTATTAATTTTTTTTTAAAAAAATTTAACCAAAACTTTAATTTTTGTCAACTTTTTCGCCGAAAAAAAAAAGTACTCAAATAATTTATTAAACGTTTTACTTTGCAAAAACTGATATAAGAGAACACAGCGTCGTTAGTCATTTAAGTTGCATAGCTTTTGAAATTATTATTATTGTTGCTGTTGTTGTTATTGCTATTGCTTTTGTTATATCTGTTTGGGTTGGACTTCGTTAAGGTGCGTTGGAGCACATCATGACGTATGCAAATATTGAATACTTTGCATAGATTTATTTATTTTTTATTTTGTTTATACACAAATGTCTCTTCTACACATAAACATTCAATCTATCTGCATTGCAATTGCATTATGTATTGTTGTTGTTGTTATTGCTGTTATTGCTCACAGCAAAGGCAGGTCATGGTAAATGATGCGTTTCACTAGTGGGATTAAGCATCACATTACATACATACATACGTTGTGCGCTGACTTTTAGCTTGATCGCTATTTATGGTAAATAGATCAATTGTCATACGTTGCAGCTTTAGCAACGTTTGATAGGAAACTACGTAATTGCAATTTACGATGCTAATTGCATTGTACTCATATTGAGGAAAAATATATTTCTATGTATTTTGATACAGGCCCGGACTTAGAAATATGCCACCCTTAGGCCGTTCACAAATTGCCGCCCTTCTTCACTGGTGAATATGGAAGAAACAAATTTTTAATATCAAAAGTGAGGACCAGTTTTTTTTTGCTTCTCACCATTTTTTAGGTAGTTTAGGGTGCGACTATTCCAAGTATTCGCACTTTTTTCCCCTTGTGTAACTCTCACCATCACTAATGCATTACCACAATTAAAAAAATTTTTAAAGTTCGCAAAATTTGCCGCCCCTAAATACTTGCCGCCTAAGGCACTGGCCTAGTGGGCCTGTAAGGTAAATCCGGGCCTGTTCAGATATATGAAGATAACAAAACGTTTTCGAAATCAAAATTCAATTTATTGAATGTGCATGTAAAAAAATTGTATTAGTAATTCGAATCTCGATACGTGTGCCCTCCAAAAAAATGATTAGGTTGTCGAATTTCTATCTTGAATCTAAAACATGAAAAAAAAAACGGCGGGTTGCACTCTGGGAGTGCCGACAGAAGTGATAACTTAAAATAATATAATTGAAATTTGTTTTCACGATGTTTTGTAATGTTTTTGGAATAATTTTCACCACACCAAGCAACTCATGGCTGTCTCTTTCACACCAGTAAAGAAAAAATAAATGGAGGAAAGCTAATGTCAAGTTTTCAGCTTTTAAAATCCAGTGTCATCCTGTGTCGGTGATGACGTGGAGGAAAGCTAATTTTGAGTTTTCAGCTTTTAAAATCCAGTGTCATCCTGTGTCGTAACTCAATTTATGCATACGCCCAAAAGCACGCAGCAAATTTCTAAAATTACCATATACCAACAACCAAGACAACTACCATGACGTCATCACATGGTTGTTGTCTTGGCTACTGATCTATCAACATACCCTTAAAGCATGCTACATAATTTTAAAAATATTGTCATTGTGACGTCATGAATGTCGGTGTCCTGTCGCCAGTTTATACATTTTTCCTCACCCGCACAACGTGCCTAAAGAAGTTCTCACTTCAAAAATGTAAAATTGATTAGCTGACAATGAAAAATTGGAGCCAATCGAAAAAATTCATTAGGATATTCGGATTTTACGGAAAATTTTACTATAGAAAATGTTATCGAAATACGTTGTGGAAAATCTTGTTGAGTAGTGTAATTAGAGGAGGCTCAAACTATATGTTGTCCGAACCAAATGTGACAGCCTATAAAGCACCAGCTTAAGTAAAAATTGGTTCTTTCGAAAATAGCTTTTTTACTTCAAACAAATTTAAATAAATTGTTAATCTAGTCTGTAAGGATTTTGTTTTATTAGACTGAAATAAATAAATAAATAAATATAATCAAGGCCACATTACGTTTTATGCCGCCCTACATTTTTCTTTTAATTTCTCGCTCCGAAAAATGGCCGCCCCTACGGCATGGCGTTGGTGGTAATGCGGCCTAGTACAAAAATGGAGTATACTCGTATATAAAGAGAAATGATCAGACTACCCTATGATATCAAAAAAAATAAGATAACAAAAAAGTAGGCAAAATTCATATACAGAATGAACTAAGAATCATAAAGCCTGAAATTAATGCCCGACTTATTAATCCTTTGTTCTTTTTCTTATACTGTGAAATATTTTCGAAATTTTAAATTATTTTATAAAATTTCAAAGCTCTGTATTGAAAATACTGCACATAAATTCAATTCTGATTTCTTTTGCAAAACTTATAGTTATATAAAAACTACCTCTCATATGCTGTGTGTAGCACATGTCGTATACGTAACATTTGAGATATAAATTCAATGATGATGATAGAAAGGCTTTACAATATTATGACTCTTACTGAACTGTGAGGGAACTTTGTGAGGGACACCAGATGTTGTGTACTGCATCAGCTTTTAATTGAAAAACAGTTTGATAAAATTTTGACCTTGGAAAACTAAAATGTTAGTTCGCGCTATAAGTCAATCGTTTTTGTTGATTTTAAATTAAATCATTTAATTATTATATTCTTTCATGTTGTTTATGATTTAAATAAATTGTGATTACTCACCTTTTTGTTATTTATTATATTTTAATGACTTCTGATGATAAAGAAGGAAATTTCTCAAAATATTGAGAACAAAATTTTATAAAACATAAATTACTTAACCTAATAGCCGAAATAAAAACTCTTAGAAAACTCATGAGAAACATTTTTTTCGAACTTCATTCGGAATCTGTCCCAAAAATGGGATACCACCGGTTTTTTGTGTAATTTTTATTAATCTACAGGGTGTCCTATTTTAACTTACACAGCTGAATAAGTCAAAAGTCAAGTTAGATGTCAAAGTGATCCCTGAAGGTCATATCAAGGTCGAATTCCCGCTTGGTACAGAAAAGCTAGTAATCATTGGCTGGACCGCTGCACAATCTTACCTTAAATGGCTGCAGCTTTTCTGCACCAAGCGGTAATTCGACCTTGAAATGACCTTCAGGGGTCACTTTGGCAGCTAACATGAATACCTATCTGAACGTAGAGTTTTGTGCCTTCCGGAATCCGATATCAAAAAATAGAGGTTTCCATTTGAAAGTCTAAAGTTGACCTTAAAATGACCTCGAAAATGTAGGTCAAGGTCATGATTAGATCATGGCTGGATCAGCCCTTTGATACCCACCAACTTTTATTTGTAAAATTTTTTGAATGACTTGCAATTTTTTGACTTATTCAGCTGTGTAAGTTAAAATGGGACACCCGGTATACTAATGCTTGATATGTTTGCTAAATGATTAGAGCATAAATAGAATATTTAGGGTTGTCCTGTCGAATCCTGTCCCAAACATGGGTTACCACCACTCATTAAAGAAAAAGTGGCCTTAAAATCGGCTGCGGACCCAGGTTTAAAACAGAATTCGACAGGACAACCGTATATATTCTTTTTATGCCCTTCGAGCTCTATCATTTGGCATACATTAAATAATTACCCAAAAAACCGGTGGCATCCCATTTTTGGGACAGGTTTCGACAATGCAACCCCATATATTATATTGAGGTCTCATTGGGTTCTATCATTCGGCATAAATTTCGAGCTATGTTATTAAACAGTTTTATTTCAAACAACAAAATTGGGCAAAATTTGGTAATTTTAGGGCATCGGGACAGGCTTTGGCAAGGCAACCCTCAAGTTTCACCAAAATGTATTTCTATCTCTCCCGTATATCTTAACCTGTAATCTTATACACTCACCTTTTCTACAGCGGGCTCTTGGGCTATAAGTTGTTCTCTACCAAAATCAGTTGTAGCTCACTTTAATCAAAAGAATCTCGATTTTATTGATATTAAATATCGCATATCAAATGATTTGAAAATATCAAAAATATAAATTACAGAAAAGAACTCTTTAGTCTTAATGCATTATTTTATGCAACGTTCTGCTTACAATATTTTACAGTAACGTTCTTGGCATACAGTATTTTACAGTATTTAAGAAACATAAATATATTGGAATTTACTGTTTCTTGAAATATACTGTACATTGTGTACTGTACTCTTCCGTACTGCATTAAATCTAAGACAGTATTTAGTTCTCGGCTTAAGCAGAGACAAACTAAAGCTTGGTCTTAACTCTTCCACCAAGCACAACTTCCATTGAATTGTGCAACATTTGCAAATAGGCGACAAATCGCATTAGTGCCTATTGCTAAGTCATATATGCGCGCTTGTCTGATTTTTTTCTCGACACACACACATACATAGATATATCTCGCACAAGTCGTAACAAAATACGTTGATCTTAGCACATTTTTTTTTTTTTTTTTTTAAAACGTTAGTGCACCTGCAACTACTTGTGTACGCACAGTAATGCTTGCTGCCTACAACAACTTTACTGCGACATATCTAGAACACGCCATAAAAAAACAAACATCTATCTAGATACACTATAATTAGATTATTATAGGAAAACATAAGAGTGACATAAATGCATGCAAAGAGAAGAAGGAAAAAAAATGAAATAACGACGATAACGAAAAACCCCACACTGTGGGGTGCCGTGCGCTAGAAAAAATAAAATAGAATTTGCAACATTTGCCATATACGTTAGATTTGGTGCCTTGTGCCTGGTCTTAAGCTGATTATGTGTAGCTAAGTGAATTGTTTTTTGTTGCATATGTTGCTATTACATTGTACGTATAGTATGTACTTAAAATATTTCTTTCTTGGCGTTAATTGTCATCGCATGCAAATTTTCTTTTCTTACTTTTTATTTATTTTTTTTTTTTGTTGTTTCAAATTGAAATTGATTTTTAGCACAAAAATATTGAATGTCAATCAATTCGCTGTTACTTTTCCCACTTAATAGATTTTGAACAACATCACACAAACTTCTTGTAAATTGAAACACTTGACATTGTTCGTCGGAAAATCATTTTATCTTTCATTGACACATTTTTTACTGATTTAGTTGATTTAGTATGAAATTATGAAAATACTAGCTATACCTTTCATATATCGTTAGATGTCATTGAATTCAGGACATTCTTTTCTCTTTCGAAAACTTACAATATATTGAAATGAATGTCAATGACTTTGTAGTGTGTACTATTTGGAGTGGACTCTAGTCAAAGATCTTCAACAGCTAGATGCAAACTTTTGTATAATGTTGCTATAGTTTATATTATTGTTTGTTATGTCGATAAACTTAAAATTATTGTTATGACTGTAGACAAAATTCTTAAGTAGTGGCTAAGAGACAAACGAATTATTGATCGAAATGAATCAAAAATAAGCTACTTCTCGAACATTATGGACTAAGCGTAGTTCCAAAAAACGAAGAATATTTTTTTACCATGAATTTTTTTCATGACTTAATAGTTGCATACATTTATTTCAAATAACTTAATTTTCAAAAACCTTTCATGCAGTTTCTAAAAAAACATAAATTCAATTTGTGTTCAAAACTACAACCAATACCAAATTAAATGGGTTAACAAATCGATCAAACAAAAGCCAGTTTAAATTGATTAATACACATTTAAGCAATAAATCAATTAAATATTGTATTTCAAGCTGAAATTAAAGCCACTTTATTAAAGTGACTTCAAATCGCCAATTGCACTCGACTGTGACTGTCATTGCTGGAACTGCTGCAATTGCGATTATGAAATACAAAAACTGTACATGTGCACTAGACTGTACATTATTTCTCAAGTTGCTTTAATGGAAACATCAGTGGTTCTGTTAAAAACAAAAAAAAGTTTTGTCCAAAAAAAAATGTACTTTATTTAAGCCCAGTATAGCATGCTACTGAGTTCTGAACGTCTTTTTTTAGAACATTATTTTTTGACTCAAATTTTGTAGATTGTTTTTTTTTCTATGTTTTAGCATGGGGTTTAAAAATAATTGTCACAAAATTTGAGCTTCTTAGCTCAAATCTGTAAACGGCGCGGATAGAGTTTGTGTCCAATTTCGTTGATATTTTCCGAAAAAACTGACTTTCTAAAACATAGCAAAAATCTGCCTTTGGGTACGTCCACTAATTACGTGTGGTGTTTTTTGAAAATTCGAACCTCCCCCTCCCCTTGGTGAGATTTGATGGCGGGACTCCCCATCCCGTGAGATTTAAATTATAATTTTTACTGTAAATTCTACGTATTAAAAAGTTGACGTCGGGTTTTCCTTAACCCCCTCCCCCCCTTGGAGAGATTTTGCCGGACCCTCGCCATCCCTATTTTAGCTCACATAATTAATGGACGTCCCCTTAGGTGCCAAAATATAGCGTTTTAGGTATTTTCGTTGTATGAGAGGTGCCACCACCTGTTTTCGCGCTCACATTTTGCATGTAACTGAAAAAAAAATAACACTATACATACATCCGAAGGAGGTTTTTTTGCAGTACCGTAAGACCTATATAGTCAAAAGAAATTTCTTCCAAAACAACAGCTTCCTACATCAAATCTGTGAACCACGCTGTTTGTTTTCTATTACGATTCCTTTGGAAAAACGACGTTTTTACTAAAACGCAGAAAAAATCTGCAATTCATTTTTCTGCTTTTTCGATTTTTCCGTGTTCATTCGAAAAAAAAAACCTTCAAATTAGGTCAGACGCTGATGAATGCTCAAGAATCAAAATTTGTTAATTTTATAATAAATAAAGCAAAAAAAAGCCAAATTTCACTACTTGAAACAATAATTGAGGAGTGGACGAACAAAACGGCACATGTCCAATTGCTAAAAATGTTCAGAAATCGTATAAAAAACGATTTATGTCTCTGAACTGATCACATTAACTTAATATGATTATGTCAATTTGCGCTACTATTTTTACTCATTCAGATCCAAAAAAATATTTTAAAAATATTCAATACTTTAAGAGAAAATGGGGGAGGGGGGAATGAACATGTGCCCTTTTGCTGGACCAAACTGGACATGTGCCCTTTTGCAGTAAAACCATTGAATTCGCTATAAAAAAAATTTGACATCTATTGCTTTTTTGAAGTGCTGGAGATTGAAATTACTTGAAGTTTAGTATACTGCCGTCCGAAACGAAATAGGCGTATCTCAAAAAAACTTGTTTTGAGACAATTGATGTTTTGTGTACGTTAATTTGTTGAAATACATGTAAAATTGAGAAATAGATAATTTTCTTAGGCGATTTTTTATAGGTTTGAACTAAGATACCGCAGTTCATTAGATGCGTAATTTCTTAAGCTATCCGTTGGCATAAGAACCTCGAATATCAAGTTTTTTGAGATACGCCTAATTCGCTTCTGACGGCGTATAGTGGACACGATTTCATCAAAAAACTCAAAACGCCCGACCATGGACATGTGCCGTTCTGTTCATCCACTCCTAAATTAAGACAAAGAAAAATACGACAAGTGGTGGAATGAAAATTAAATAAAAATTAAAGTTATGGAAAATAATCTTTTATGAATATCGGTATCGTATCTCTATTGAAAACGCAATAGTGACAGTGTGAAATCAATATTTAAAAACGTGATACAAAAAATTGAGACAAATGAAAAACGAGTTGTTTTTGATGAAAATCAATACTTTTTGCTACAAAAAAAAAAGAAGTAAATTTTTAAGGTTAAAAAAAAATATTTGTATTTTTCGCCAGTACAAACCGAGCATTTAACGTTGTTTTTTAATTTATAACATTACGTCACAAAAAAAAATATTTAAATTTTTTTTTATTATTTTATGAAATTTTAAGAATATTATAAAGTTTTTGAACGATTTTTTATTTCGTTAAAATATCGCTTGAAGCTCGCAAAGTAATTTGAAAAACAACGTTCAGTCTATATGCAGTGTGCACTCATATCCGCTGCAATTTGTTTTTGAAGCATATGTTAAGATATAAAAAAATGTAATTAGATATTTGCAGCAAGCAACATTTGAATGCGTTTTTTACTGTTTTTTTGTATCTTTTTTTTATAATGAAATTAGTTTTTCCTATAATTTTGCAATTTATTTCCCGGTAGAAATTAAAATACAAAACAACAATTAATGAAGTCTCATATGATTAAAAAAGATTTAATTATATCTAAGCAACGTTTTTAATTTTTTTTTTTTTTTTTTTTAACGCAAACATTTATAACTGCAATGATAGATTAATGATCTTTCGTCACGTTTCCCGGCGTGGAAAATATTAATTTTGCAGTAGGTAAATAAATTATGTTTATATGATAAAATATAATTTTTAACCGATGTAACCGCCGTTGTCAACAATTTTAAAACATAGAGAATTTTTGAATGGCATAAAATAATTTTAAGAATATTTTTCTAAATTGCATTTTTTGTATAGGCACGAACTAGCGATACATTTGCTGCAAGATCATTATGTAAATATAATGCGGCTTTCATAATTTGCAAGAATAATCGAAATTACTTTAGCAAATAAAACACTCCAATGTATTTCATTTGTCATCGCCATATTTTCGAAATTAAATTCTTTTGTTTGTAGTTCATAAGATGCTGTCATCATTGTTTAAACATACTAAATGCTACATTTAAATTGACTTGTCCTCAATTTTATAAAATTGTTCTTAAGTGCATTTAAGTTGTTGTTGCTGTTATTGTAAAAATTTAGCAATTTATTTATATATATGTTAATTTCGTAATGACATCGTACACATGCTACAACAATATTTGCCAAGTCCCAATTTCTGTCTTTATTTTTTTCATTTTTTTTGAAAGCTCCAACGTCGCACAAAATTAAGGCTCTCTACAACATTTAATTAATTTATATTTTTTTATTTGTTTTTCAAAGAATTGACATTTTTAGGACAAAATATATAATTGGTTTTCTTTTTTTTTTTTATTTACAGAGATGGCAACGAAGGTGGTTTGTGCTGTATGATGATGGCGAACTCACATATTCTGTGGATGAGCATGTAAGTAATTTACTATATTGCACATAGCTTACAACATTTTGATGTGAGCTCTATAAGCAACTGTTCCCTATACTAAATTGTGCGCATATTTTGAAAAATATTTAATCAAAATATATTCAGGTTTTGTTTTTAAGATAATATATTATGAAATAACCAATCTTTCGGTTTTTTAAAAAAGGTAATTGATTCTGCTTGATTGCTTGTTGCATCAAAGTTTTACAAATTATCTGTCATTATTGTTTTAATTTTTTTTTTAAGAATGCACCATAGCATGAAATTATTGTACATAAAATAAAAAAAAATGGTACAAAAGTTACAGGCGGTAAATTGAATGAACTGAAATTAAAGTATGATTTTAGTACATATTTCAAACGATGTCTTTACGAGCATACCACCAATCGCTGAAGAAAACTTGAAAATGGACTTAAGCTGTCACCAAACAATCTTGTGACTCTACAAGAAATATGATTTGCTGGCAAATTTTTTATTAAGACTACTTATGAAGATAAGTTCAAAGTGGTCTAAAGAGTATTTTCGAAATCCCGAAGGAATTGCAGAATAGAACCAGATCGCCCCTACCCTTCAAAGAAGAAGTGGTATCACAAACGCTTAAGTGAATTATGATCTTTTTCAATCAATAGAGTAGCTCAAAACGTCTCATTAGAAAAAGTAGGCCACGCTGGAGAACACTAAAATACATCTTATTGTTAGACCATTCTCGGACTTTTCATGAAGAATAGTCACAATAAAATTTATTTCTGTAGTAATGGGAGAGTACTTTTCGTATTATGGAGTCAGTATTAGTTATAAAAAAGTGGTGTAAGAACTTTAATATTTTATCGCAAATTTTTCTTTGACAAACACCTTTTAATTAAAGGCGCTAGACTGGTCTTAAAAGACACTTCAAGGTATCTTAGTCTGGTATTGAATAATAAACTAAGTTGGAAAATTTATGTTGAAGAGAGGGTTAGAAAAGATACTGTAGCGCTATACTTTTGCAAAAAAGCTGTTAGTGGAAGATGAGGATCACCTACTGGGACTTCTATCATGTGCATCAGTGATGCTTAAGGCTACACAATATTCACTGCGGAAGAGGTTTTGCGTATTCTACTCTAAAGGAAATGTATCACAACTAATAAACGCGAAACTCAGTCTTTGTATATAAAAATTCTTTTTTTTTTTCTCCTGACAAACCATTTGTTCTAGCAATATAAAATGCAGAATAAAAAAGAAAAAAATTTTTTTTTTGTAATTCAAATCTTCAGGCGGTGTCTCAGAATTGCAAAATTTCACTTTTTTGATTAATTAGAAAAATCCATTTTTTTCAGTCTAACTGACTAAGAGTCATCGTGCAAAACATTTGTCCTAAATAACATTAAAAGTTAAGAATATAAAACTCAGCTACAATTTGAATATCCATTTTGAGAAAAGTTTTGAAATTTGAATCCTAAGGATCATCTCAGATGTGCGAAATCTCATCTTTCCATAAAAATTTCTGACTTGTTGACTAAAAGTCAATACTGTTTATACTAGAAATATTAAATTTGAAATAAAAATTCTCAAATAACTTAAAAAACTTCTGAAAAATGAGCTCTCCAAATTCGAGGATTATTGTTATGTCAACTCAAGCTTTACCTTTTAACTGCGTAACTGGTTCAACGCTCTGTCCTAGAATATATAAATTTTTAATTTAAAATTCTAATTAAATTCTAATAACTAGCAAGAAAAGATTTTAGAAATTCCAATCTTAAGAGATTGTCTTACCTCACAGAAAAGCAAAATTTCAGCTTTTCTGATAAAAAAAAAAAATCTTTTTGACTTGAAAACAAGGAATCATCGTTCAGGACAATCCGAAGGTTACATAATTTAGGTCTCATTTATGAGAGATATTTTGGAAATAATAGCCCAAAAGGGTGTGGCAACTCCCAAAAAATTTCAGTTAATTTTTCCTTTTTTGAATTGATTGCAGTGAAGCTTTGTACATGATCGCTATCTGACATAAATATGCGCTTGAGGAAAAGGAGACAATTTTGAATAATATGGCGTGGTACCTCTTCCCGAAAACAAAAATAAGTTTTTTCGAGGGCTTGTTATAAAACTTGATATAGGGGTAGTAATTTCCGCAACTTTGCAAGAAATTGACGGACTTGGACAAGTAGACGTGGCACTTCCCACAGAAGTAAACAAAATTAAATTTTGATATCAAGAAAATTTTTCATGCGACCTTTAAGTAACTTGATATAAGTATGCCAACACGTTTAATGTGGAGTTCTCGGTTGGCTTGGTTTCCTCGAATAAAACGTAACCTTTTTTGACCGAAGGCCGTAGAAACAAGATTCTACTGTACTAATGAAACATTTGCCTTAGATTGAAAAAGACTTCTATTATAAAAATGGTACACTGTAGTCTTCTTTTTTTGATATTTGGTAGACCCACTTTCAAAAAATATTTGACGCTAAAACTGTAACCAGAAAAAATATAATAACTCTGTTAGGCTCATTTTCTCTTATAAATCTAAATAACTAAAGCAATGTACAATATCAAATATTATTATATCATTTTTCTTTATGCCCTTTTTCACAAACTAAAGAAACAAATAGACTTACACCATAAGCCGACAAAACATCATTAATCGGAAATTTTAATGTTTCCTTTTTTCGATTTTTTTATCGCATGAAGTTGACCACTGTGCACATCGTTAACTTGACGTCCTTTAAGAAAAACATAAACATAAAAACGAAAGAAAAAGATGGGAAGCTTTTTGCAAAATTTATTTATTTTTTTAAATGTTCTCCACGCCTACTTTCGTTAATAAACCAAAGAAAAACAACATGTTACCCTTGAAGTATGATATAAAATGAAACTCAAAAAAAGCTGCTCAAAATTTTTTTGAAAAAAATTAAACACTTAAAACAAGGGTTAATAACCAAAAATGAATTAAAAAAAAACTGTAATCAAAACACGTTTCGTTACCAAAATAACGAGACCTGTTCAGCAGATTTGAACGAAATGAACGTACACTTTCGATTATGCGTATCGATCGGAACGTGTCTCACGCAGCTGCCGCACTAGTTCAAAACGGCTTGGACCAACTTTTATGTTTCCCAATATCATTTATTAATAAATTATTAAATTAAAAAAAAAACACTGACAGTATTATTTATGATAATATAAGATTTTGTCTTAAGCGCAGGTTCACCAAACGTTCAGACATGTTGAGAGCGAGAAAACAACATTTTATTTGCGGGCATATTCATGTGCGACCTAAGAAAAGATTTAACAGACAGGGAAATATTTTCTTAACATCACGCTGCATGCCATGGAGATGAGATAAAAAGAGATCTTGAGTAAAACGCTATGAGCAGCTTTGAATCTGAACCTCAGAGAGCTATAGCTGAGCTTAGATATACCAAGAAATCATACATTAATTTTTGCCTCTGTCTATTGATGATTATATACTTAGTAAAGACTGTAAGCTAAGTCAATGGCTACTTATTAAGATAGGTATATACTAAATCGGATGTAGCTGGAATTTATAAGTTTAATTTATATTCATTTGCTGATGTGTTTATTATAAAAGTACCAAGTTTAGTTACTGGCCGCTAATTCAGATAGCAATATCTCAGCTCGGATATATCTAAGATTCATAAATAATACAAATTTTCGTTAAATTATGAGTGTTTTGCAAAAGTGTAAAGATTTGTTAGTGGTCGCTTATTCAGATAGCATTTTCCTAACTTAACTCCACTTAAGATGTGGACGTCATTCTAAGTAACAGGATTGTTTTACCCTTTACCAATTTGAATGCGAAACTGAAATATTCGCTTTGGCAAATCAAAAAGTTTTCCATATAGTTTCTATATAGTTGGAAGCAAATATGATACAATTCAGCAATATCTGCTTATGGATAGTCCCACAAAAATACAAATATTAATATGATTTTTTGCAATTTCTGTTTTTTCTTTAAGATTTTACCCAATTGATAAGCCTTTTCCGTTTCAGTCGAAATGTTCAATGTACAAACCATTTCTGTCTATTGATCCTGCCTCCGAATGTCTGCTGTTATTTTGTCGGTTTTCACATAATGTCAGCTCACAACGCAAAAAAAAAAATTTAATATAAAAATGGTCATATGTGAATGTACGATGCATTTTGTCTGATAATTTATTATGAGTCGCTTGCAGTTGCTAACAACTTGTTTAAATGCTGTTAATAATTTAATCTCTTAATCTGAAATGACGACGAAGTCGCACATTTGTTCTCGTACATGTGTGAAAGTTGTAATTACAAAATTTCGACATAAATGGGATAATATTATGAAATATATCTCACGAGTTGTATTAAAAACAATGACATTTCACCATAATTTTAAAGCAGATAAGATGGCATTTTAATTGCATCGTTGTTACTTTTTACTGGCATGACCTAATTACTTATATCTCTGGTAAATTAAGTAAAGTGGGAGTTTTTTCTTTTTGTCAAAATTTGGTTTTTTTTTTAAACTGAAAATGAAAATTTTTTATATGAACATTAAAGGTTTTTTGATCTATAGGTGGTACCCTCCCTTTTAACTAAACACGCTCGATTTTTATCGCAAAAATGTAGCTACCATATAATAGGCTTGCTTTGAGTTTTGCTTATTGGGTTGGCCTCTACGGGAAGATCTACACCAATTCGTCATAACTTACCCGTTTTTGGCATATAAAATGCCTGTGTTACTAAGTGCCTTTGTCTCGAGTTTCGTTGCATTCTTCTGGAATACCTTCGCGACATGATAATTTAAAATCCTATTAGCTTAACTGTCTTATAATGCTCCGCTCCCAAATTTTATTATATTTGCCTCAGTGATATGATAATTTGAAGGTTTTGTTTCTTTATGAGGTGACTTATTCACTTATTCAAATCAATTTGCATTTTGTTCGAAGTCAAAAGTCAAGTTATTGGTCAAAGTGACCCCTGAAGATCATTTCAAGGTCGAATTCACGCTTGGTGCCGAAAAGCTAGTAATCATTGGCTGGACCGCTGCACAATCTTGCCTTAACTGGCTGCAGCTTTTCTGCACCAAGCGGGAATTCGACCTTGAAATGACGTTCAGGGGTCTTTTTGACCTCTAACATGAAGACCTATCTGAACGTAGAATTTTGTGCTCTTCCGGAATCCGAGATCAAAAATAGAGGTTTCCATTTGAAAAACTAAAGTTGACATTCAAATAACCTTGAAAATGTAGGTCAAGGTCATGGTTAAGGTCATGGCTGGATCCGTCCTTTCACACCCACCAACTTTTATTTAAAACATTTTTTGAATGACTTTCAATTTTTTGACTTATTCAGCTGTGTAAGTTAAAATGGGACACCCAGTATATCTTTCCACAGGGTTCATTCTATCGCTGTACTAAATCTCATCCAATTCGGGCCATAAATTGGCTTTAAAACGTATTTTCCTGTTAGGAGCGTGGCACTGATTATTAAATGATTAGGTACAGAGTTTTTAATATCCTTCCTTAGGGCTCAATCTATCTTCATACCAAATTCATCAAAATTGGTCCATTATTTTAGCAAAATGTATTTTCCTTTTTCCTTTTTGCACTATCGCTATTCACCAACAAAAAAAAAATCAAGCGATTTTTCTGTTTAAAAATAAATTTTTGCTTTTCTGTCAGGTGACATGCTCCTTAAGGATTCACATTTTCTTAAATGTTTTGTAATGGAAAAAATAGATTTTTTTTTTGCTGGAAAGTGTGATAGCGCCATAAGTTTTTAATTTGGAAAAGTCCTCCCTTAGTGAAAATTGATGTTGTATGTGGGTATCTTTTTCCGAATTTTCTGTTTTTGGTGCAGTCTATTTCTAGTGGGTCTAAATTTTTTCTCAGTCAGAAAAAAAATTCATTTTTTGTTCGGAAAATGTGAATTTTTTTGCTTCTTCAAGAGGCGCTAGTACTTTGTTAGTGGATATAATTGTTGTAAGCGGCTCATAGTTCGAATTTTATATATCAGAGGTAAACATTTTGTATTGAGCTTTTATTCCTGTTGTCGTCGTAACGGGGGTCAACGCAAATCACCCCGAGCTATTTAAGATCATTTTCGAATTTATTTCAGCCTTCCATCCTCTTCGACTCAGAGATAAATCTTTTCAGTACGCTTAAGCAAGTGACTCTTGAAACACTTGTCTAGCCTACCTTTTCACCTCAAATACGATGGCTCTAAATTGAAGGTTTTCTGAGCTGAAGCGCCTTATAAGCCCAATGTTAAATTCAACCAAAAGAAAAACAAAAATGATAAAATGTTGCAGCATAAAAACCTCAATCTTCTTGGCTTTTTTCTCAATAAAATTGATTTTTTAATTCACCATTCCCTTAAACTGTATCCCACACATAAGTAGTGCTCTCATGTAAAAACTACGCAAAATTTAAACATTTCCGCAATTAAATTGAAAGTAGGGAAAAAATACTTTTAAGCGTTTTTGAAAAAATCATTTAAAAAATCAACATTACACGCAAATCAAGAAGACACCCTTCTGTGCAGCGTAAGTCATAAGCGAGTACCATTGAAATTGTCGCATTTTAAAAGATTCCACTCAATTTTACACCAAATTCCTTTACTAACAAGTTATAGACAGAAAGTGTAGTACTGAAGGTGAAGCAGCATCAAAGTGTAGGAAATTCAATACTAATTGGCACCCAACTGCAACTGTCATAACTTGCATGCACAAATTCTTAGTTATATTCAACTAAAATGTAGGTACTGCGAAAATCTAGTGAACGCACAAAGTCAGTCAGGTGCTGTGAAACATTCAGCAGAAGCATCCCACAAGCACTGCTACAAACTAGGCTCATACAAACACAGGTTAGATTATGCTGCTACCACTTGTGGCTAAACATTTAACATGGCAATAAATTTGCATACCATAGCTTGGTGCACTCACTAACTAGCAACCAGCAGAGACGGTAAAAGGACACAACTACTGCTGCAGTAGGACAACTTATTCAGACATAAATAGTTTTCTTAACTCGAAACACGAAGAATATTTCTTATGCGTCGCACCCTTATTATTTACGCTAATTCGTGGCTTGGTGTGTTGTCACCATTCCTTTCCAGCACTTGTCCAATTTTATATGGCTCATAAAATTTAATTTTTTTAATATCTATAGCAACTCTACGTGTATTTAAGTCATTTCATTAACCTCATTAACTTATTAATTCATGGTTGTTGTATATTCTATTGGTATTTTTTTTTTGCAGCCCGAGACTGTACCACAGGCCTGCATCGATATGACCAAAGTACTTGAAGTGACCACAGCTGAAGATGTCACAGGACATACAAATTCAATTGCCATAACCGCACCGGATCGTGTCACATTTGTTAAGGGCACCTGTCCCGAGGAATCCAAATGGTGGTTGAACATTTTGGCTGCGTTTCCCAAATCAAAGGGTCGTCATAAGCGTAATGCAACATTTCCAGGTGGTCAGGCAACAACGATATTGCAAACAAATTCTGATGCTGTCACATCGGGTACAACACGTAATCGACATAATTCATATCACAAGGATGCATTGACGTCTGCACAATCAACGGGTGTATTGATTGGTAGTAGTGGTGTTGGCGGCAAGGATGATTCGGTATGGTCAAATGAACATATTGTCAAGGCTACGCCGCCAACGAAAGATGTTGTGCATGTAGATGATGATGATGACGATGATGACGTTGACGTTGATGATGATGATGATGATGAGGACGATGGTGTTGAAACTGGTGAAGATGAGGACGATGACAATGATGATGTAGATGTTGTTAATGGAAAGAAAACAAAAATAACAGCGACAATTAGTGGTGGTAGTGGTGGTGTTTGTGCTCAAGATGAAAATAATCGCAATGCTGGAAATGAAATAACAAATCGAGGTGAGTGTTTTTTTTTTTTTTTTGTTTTCTTAAAATTTATATCCTTTTAATTAGTAATTCGAAAATAGTTTAAGTCTATTGGATTTAGTATAGATCCATAAATAATTAACGAATTGGTCACTCTGAAGCTAACACCAAGAAGTTAGTTAGAAGTTTATAAGAAAAATGTTGTTCAGCTGAAGGTCATTCACTGGCGTCTACTACTATGACTATAACTCAAAGCTGCATTACAATTTCTTTGAAAAGAATTATATATACAGCAACAAAAACATATGCTTGAATATCCTCAAGCTACGCATGTGATAGAAAGCGTGCGCAAACGCGCAAATTCAACATTCATGATGAACAAACTGCAACAATTGCGAGTGTTGTTGTTGTTGCCTCTGCAATTATGGAGCAACCCAAAAGCTGCTAAAGAAAATTTATGACGCAATGTCTGAGCATTAAGTTCAGTTCAGTCCAGTCAGCTTGAATTGCTTATAAAAGTCATAGTAGCTGTAACTAAAGTGTACGACTTGTGTTTCTTAAAAATCTTATGTCCATACCAATACACATGAAGGTAGGCTTGGGAACACAAGTTTATATTGTGAATTAAAAAAACATATGTTTCCTTTCAAGCGTACATTTTCAATGCTAACTATCTTCTTACTTCCCTTCGCAACTTAACTAGTTGCACGCATTTTATTGTTAATTTTTGTAGCCACAAGGCAAACAACACAAAGAAAATTATACCATAGGTACGTATAGTATATAATTTTCGTATACCCGCAAAAGTAAAGACTTAAAACTTGAGCAATTTTTTCTTTTGTTTTATTAAAAAAAAATTATGTCCTAGTAAGAAAAAATATTGGTAGCTCTGTGCTTCTTATATTGGCTATACCTGGGACTTAATATATTTACTTTTATTGTATTGAAAATTGTGAATTAAATACCACTCTCTGATGCTGAAACTTAACTTTTAATTTTCATTTTAAGTAGTATCATCAAACGTTCTATAACAAATTTAGTGAAGTCGTTCCGTCAGTACAACGTTTTCATTGTTTGCTTTCTGCTAAGAGGTTTTCTTCGTAATTTTCGGATCAAAATTTCAGATAAGTCTCAGGGACCCAAAATAACTCGATAATTATTATTTTTCAATAAATATTTTTTACGTTGATTCATAACTATTATGCATAAGAAATTATTTTGCCATTGTCAATTATTTTTTCAATGGTGGCCCCGAGTACCAAAAATGTCCGATATTGGACCAATTTTAGAAATTTTTTATACTATGGATTGGACAATGGATTTTGGCCATCATCAGAGGTGGTCTAAATCCTAAAAACAATTTTGGACATCACTTAGGTTGGCTACGGACCTTGGAAAGTACCCTTTTGGTTATCCAAAAGCCATTGCCGACCATTCCTTATCGGTTGGAGCAAAAACAGAATTTTAGGGTGGTTCAAAATAAATTTTTTTTTGCACCAGTTGATCGATCGAGTTCGTAAATGGCTATTTTCGACCTTTCCCTACCCTAAAATTTTTTTTGCTCCAACCGATAAGGAATGGTCGGCAATGGGTTTTGGACAAACCTTAACGCGGCTCCGGACCTTGGAAAGCACCATAGGGTTGAAGGCTATTCAGATAAAGAAAATGTTACATTTTTATATGACGCCCTCTGTGTGTAAAAATTTAAACTATTTTTGATACAGATACTGCCATGCTACAAAATTTTTTGAAAATTGAGTGGTCAGCTCTAGAGATAACAATGACAAAAGGAAGGAATGTCGTTGTATTAATTTTCCTGGTAATACGAACCTGCAAGAAAAGCGTTGCAACAAAGAGTTGCATACAAGAACATATGTAGATAGAGAAGTGTGGAATTTGGCAGCGAATTTTTGTGTTTTTGTTTGCGATGGTTCTTAAGACGTTTATGTAAAAATGAAGAATTCTTCGAAATTTTTCACTGCAATATAGTCACTGAGGATGCTATTCATCAAGCAGCTATTTTTTTGTGCTTTTAATTTTTTTTTATTTTATGATATTTTTTTCATATTGTAAATTAATTAATATACCAAAAGTTATTTTCATTTAATCAACTTATCAAACAGGATATTTGCTAGTTTACTACGTAGTCTGAATTGTGTTTTTCAAAAATATCACCACCCACACGTGATAAAATTTTATATTTAAACAAGACAAGTTGGACAATTACAAATACAAGGGGCAAAGAAAGAAGAAGAAAAAAACTCTTGATTGTGCTGCACATTGGCTGGTAGCAGCAGGATGCATGCGCGCTGCACAATTACAATTTGCTATCATGCTGAGTTACAGCGCGCGCAGCAACACGTTGATGAAGTGAATGTGAATTCAATTTTTTACTTTTTCTACTTCTATCGTTCTATCTTTTTCTACACTGTCACGTTGTATTATGTTGGCAACACATGCACACTGAGCGCACACGTGCAAAGCACAGTGGATAAAATTTGTTAATATATCAAAGAAAAAAAAGCAGTCTATCTGAACACTATAACTTTGTAAAATTTTCTGCTTGAAGTTTCTAACTAGAATGGTTTTATAGATGGATACATCAACTTCATCATCATTGTGATTATTATCACGTGCGTGGAATTTCTGTTGGTATTTTAACGTCACTGGATGCTGGCTGTGCCACTTTACTTCAATTTACTGCTACACTTCACTACGTTTTTAATCTCGTAAATTTATTTACTTGTGTTCTCTTAATATTTTTGTTTTTTGCGCTGTTTTTTTTTTTCCTTTTTTGTTTTTGCTCAAATCAGTGATGTCGTTTGCCATCAAAATCACATCACAACTCAGATTATTGTTGGAACAGTGGATGAGAACATAACGAATAACTCATTGGTACAACGCCTTGGGAATCTTTTGGTATTTGCGGCATTCATTGAAAATTAGGTTTTTTTTATTTTTCTGTTTAGTTTGGAAAGGCCACATTTCGATTATACCAATTTTTTATCTGCGAATTTTAAATTAGTTTCCATATGCTGGTCATTAGTTATTATATATATTAGTCATTAGTTTCCAAGACTTAATTTGTTATAACTGAAGTTAACTTTGCACAAAAGTCTACGATCACTAAAACTTTCTATTACTTAGAACTTAAAATATGTATATTTTTTTTTTTTGTTATTAATCTCTTATAATAATAGAAATAATGTCACAACCATACAGTTGTTACTTTCATTGCAACTAAATAACGATGATGAGTCATAAAAGTCACAAATAAGCAGAAAATGTCATTCACCATTCATCATAGTTGACAATATCATCATCATCATCATCGTTACAACAATTTATGTATTTATTTATTTAACAATGACAATAATAATAACAATAAATTCATAAATTGTTACTTAATTGCAAATAATTAATTTGAACTTTTTCCCCACATGAGTTGAACAACAAACGAACAAACAAACATTGAGTGTATACTGGTGGCACCAAATGATATTGGCCTTACTGCTGTCACATTTGATCAATGTCAATTGCTCATATAAGCGTAAAAACCGAAAGAGTTTGATGAGAGCAAGAAATATTTAAAGAGTGAGTGTAATGAAGTGACATAACAACTGTTGTCGCTTCAAACTTCAAACTTGTCAGAATTGACATTTTAACTGAGCAACAAATGTCGTTGACATTTTTAATCAATTTGAGTGGCAATTCAAGCAAACAGCAAAAAAAAAACTACATACATGACACTTAATCGTTTTACGGAAAGTGTGTACATTTTATTTCAATGAAAGCTATAGCCCTGTTATAAGGTCAAGGTCAGTTGGTTATTAAGTGGCCACACACAAAAAATCATACGAGCAAAGTCAATTCGTAAAGGTGATTGATCATTTGTTTTAATTTAAACTAAATTAGGCACGCGAATAAAGTAAACGGGAATAAAAAAAGGAAACCAAAAAAAGAGACTATCGATATAAAAGGCGCTTGTGCCTGACAGGCAGTTTGACATCATCAATTACTCAATTTAAAATTACATACACTGTAAGAAAATTAGTTAAGGGTGCGGTTTGCCGAACTGAGTTGCAAATTTTCCAGTGTTCGATCTTTTTATAAAAAGTTTATGGAAACGTGGATTTATTTCAAAGCAACACTGTAGTTTTTTTTATGCAAATATTAATAATTATAAATTTAGCATCATTCTTTTAGAATACCGAATTCAAAGGAAAAATCACACATTATGTATATCGAATTGAGCTATGTACAGTAATTGTTTTTTTAACTAAGCATGCTAAACCTAGTAGACAATTGAGTAAGAACTCTGGATTTTTATCGACATTTTTTAAATTTTTTTAACTTATTTAACATTTGCTGAATTTTTTTGAACATTCGACATATTTGAACATTTCAATATTTTTAGACTTTTTGAAGATTTATGGACTTTTCCAACATATATCGACTTTTTAACATTCCTGACTTTTTGAATGTTTTCAAATTTTCAACACTAAACGACTTTTTCAACATATTCCGACATATTCCAACATTTGTAGACTTTTTCAGCATTTCTGACTCTTCAACATTTTACGAATATTGAACATTTTGACGACATTGATCGACTTTTCCAAAAATTTTCAACTTTTTTAACATTTTTCGACTACTTCAACGTTTTTAAATATTTTCGATTTTATCAACATTTACCTACTTATTCAACTTTTTTTTTGAAATTTTCTAACATCGACTTTTTGAACATTTCCTACATTTTTCAAATTTCTTGACATTTTCCACAATTCTTACATTTTCAACATATCTCGACTTTTTCGACATTTCAATATATTTCGACTTCTTGAACACATTTTAACATTTTTCAACTTTAATAGCATTTTTCGACGACTTCAACGTTATTTAACATAATTCAAATTTCCCAACAATTGTCGATTTTTGAATCGATTCTGAGTTTTTTAACATTTTTGACTTCTTTCAACATTTTTCGACTTCTTCAACATTTCTGTTTATTCAACATTTTTTGATTTTTTCAACATTTTTCAGCTCTTTCAACATGTTCATTCTTTCGTATTTGAATGCAATTTATTTAAAGAGCTCCAAACAAAAAACACCAAGATTATTACCTCCTTCAAGTTTGGTGAAGCGTTTTTTTTTTTGTAGGATAACCAGCTTAGAGGTTATATCGAATCAGTCACTCTTGCGCGCCTTTGAACCAAGCTGGTCAACAATTCGGAACTATTACAATACCGAAGGCTTAAATTTGTCATAGGGAATGCTATCGTAATAACATAATACATTCTGTTTTTAAAAATCTTTGCTAAGACTAAACTATTTAGTTTGTTTCATTATACTTTTTAAACTTACAAATTTACAAATGTTTTTCTCACGGTGTTTAAATACATTCACATATGAGCTTGGTCAAACTTAAATCAATTAAACATATGTCTATATCTTTGTTAAGGTAGTAAGTATAATTAATTTAACTGTCATTTCATTATTTTTTCGTACATAAGTCTGAAATAAACTCACTTGCCTTTCACAAGGTGTACCTATCAAGCGAATGTAATTAATTGCAAGCATTTTATTTGGTTTTTATTGTGCGTCAGCACGTGCCACGATTAAATCAATTTTCGGCTAATTTGATTGGTGATTTCATGGTTTTATATAACTGAAGTATCATTTAATCAATTGTCTTTTTAATATGTTTAATATGCCGTTAAAAATATTTTTTTAACTTTTTTTTAGCCTTAAATTTCTCAATGCAATTAAAGATTAATTGATTATAATTGAAATTAATTAATGATAAACTGATTTTATAGATAAATTTAAATAATTATTTTAATATACGTGAATCACGTTTGCACAATGGGTGAAACATACAGAAATGTGGAAATTTTGTACAGACGTTCGTTAGGTGATATCAATTCTCATATTAAGGTTAAGTTAGGTTAGTGTTATTAAGGTTAGAGGTTGGTGGCAATTTCGACTCACATTTAGGCACAATTGACAAAGAGACAAACCAATCTCTCATACAATTAAAAATGATCATTACTTAAAAATTTTTGAGACGCATTCTCTTTAAGGGAATAACAGGAGCGGCAGCACTTTACGGGGCCCCCCAAATAATGAAATTTCTTTAAATATATTTTCATATATTTTTCAAATGAGAACTCTTTGCCCGAAGCATCAATAATAATAACCTTTTTTTTTTGGTTTTACTCCTTACAATTAATTACAGCTCAGTGCCTTTGACGTTCGCCACTCCTTGCTACGCCAGAGGGATTATACTTTTCAAAGTTACACGCTTTGGAAAATTAAAACGAATCATTTCTATGCTTGTCCTACTGACAATTCAGTAATAGCAGTTTTATTTTTTTAAGTCAAGCGGGGTCTCTTATTTCCGCAAAATGCACAATTTCATTAAATCTCCTAAATTTATTATCTCTGTCTACACCTCAATTTTTAAGTGTTCAGCACATAAATCAAAACCTCATTAATATATGTAGATAGACATTTTTATACAATTCCATAAATTAAATTAACTTCATTTCAATTTTCAATTGACTCTATACTATTCGCAAGCGTGCGCACATTAGTTGTCTCAAAGATATTTGAAATTTTGTATAAAAAATGAGATTTTAGCTCAAAACTGATGTAGGATTTGTTTTATTTTCTTTAAAAAAAAAATTAAGTATACATATGAATAATTCAATACTTGTGACCCGCTTAATGCTTAGACTTTACTTCTTTTATTTTGATTTTATTGCTCTTGTTAAGATTTATTATATTCATGGATTTTGGAAAAAAAAATTAAAAAAAACGTAAGCAAGACACAAAAAAAAATAAACTTCCGAATACATAACATGACAAATTGCGCAACTTTATAACCAATTGATTTATGGTTTAACTTTAAAGCTGTTAAAAAGCCATCGGTGTTACAAAATTATGTCATACCCATTTTCTTCCAGTTTTTTGCTGTGATTTTGTGATTTACATTGAATTTTATTGTTGAAAAGGCGATCAGTTTTGAACATTGCTGTTGTAAGAAAAATGTTTTAAGGGAATTAAATTTTTTTTTTCATAAAAAATTTAAAAATTACTGCTATTAAAATTTTTATATAGTAATTTTAAGCTTTTTTTTATGCAGCCATTAATTAATTTTAAAATTTTTTGAGTGAAGTAAGCAGTCAACAAAATGTACAAAAAATTAAACTTTTATGTTACATCAGTACTAAGAAATTGAAGTTATAAGCTTTGTACAACATGACGTATTAATAACATTTATGCAAATTTTAGCAATAATTTTAAGTGAATAATATTTTTGCTCTGCATGCAATTTCTTCTTTTGTGCTAGAAAAGCTTAAACCAAATGTTGTTACCAAATTTTTCAACTCATAGTTTCCAAACTAACAATATATCCATCCATCAATAAGACACAAATTCTTTCAAGTCAAACAGCTGCACCTTTCTGCACAGTCATACACAAGCTACAACCAAGTGTAGCAAAGTTAATAAATTCATTAGCAAAAGTTAATGAGAAAAACCACCAAAAAATTACTGGAGGTACACGCGAAAAAAAATTCATTATTTTTCCCGTAACATTAATCCAGCGGCCATTGCTCAAAACTGTACGCATTTCTAGAAAATTCAAAATTGTACAACACTCAACAAGACATATTATCTTGCGGTATATCAAAATTGAGATATTAAAATATTTAACTTGACGTATGCGTAACATAGAATTATAATGAAACATATGTTTTTAATTTTAAATGACGTATGAGTAACATTTAATTATAATAATAAATATATTTTTAATATAACATTTGCATAGTCTATTGAAGTTTCTAAACTGTCAATCATTATCTTAAGAAAAAAACGTTATGTGTTATGCGGCCTTAGTTCAAAACTATGAACTACATTAGATGCTCAAGAATTTCACAAAATTCACATAGGCATATTGATGCTAAGTAAGTGATGTTTCAAGCCTAGAAAATAATGAGATGTTAGTTTTCTGAACATTTAGCACTAAATTTTGAGTGTTCTTCAACAGTGTCCAGCTTCTCTGGCTTTATAAAAACTTAACTCATTGTTCCTTACCATTACAAAAATATTTTTTTCAGTATTTCCTTAGGTTTTTCTTTCGGTAAATCAAACGCAACTATTCTAATGTTGGTCGCACAAAACTAATCACCAAAATGAGACCTTAATTAAGCTTAATGTGTGCGAAACTATTTGAACTGGCGGCATCAAAGTGGCAGCAGCAACAGCAGCATGAAGCTGTTGGCTTTTGGCAGTTGCACTATGCGCCGATTAAATTGTAAATTGAACGCTGACACTAGCAGCGGTATGGCAAAACGAAGCAGTGATCGTGTGGCAAACATTCGTCGATCGTCAATTAAATGTCAGTGCATAATCATTTTGGTTGTTAGGCTCTTTGGTTGTTTGGTTATTTAGGTTGGAAGGTTGCTTTGTTGAGGCGGTTGTTAACTTTGTTTTAAGCAGCTTGTTGAATGCTAATTAAAATCTTACTACATACAAACATAACAAATGACATTTTTTGTATGTGTTTTTTTTTTTTTTGCTAGAGACTCCACACAATGTTGATGGATTTTTTATGATAATTCATTATTTTGCGCATTTGCTGTAATTACACGGAAAAAAAATAATTTTTTTCATTACCATTTTGAAAATTTTTAGCTAATATGCTTTTAATTTATAAAAGATTTATGTTACATTTTACTGAATTGGTGCTTCTTTTTTTTGCTTTGTGAGTTATATATAATTGTACAGTATTGAAAAATTAATAATTTTTGCTTGGAAAGATTCGCTCTAAATTGCAACGATTTTGAGATAGCAACGTTTGAATATGAGGCTTTTTGCAAAGAAAGCTTTGAGATAATTAAAAGTTAATCATACGTCATGTTAAACGGAGTAAGAAGAGAATTTGTAATCATTTTAGGCTGTTTGTTTATCTAAATGATCTTAAAACCTAAAGAGTTTAGTCACAATCACTTTGCAATATGTCGTGTAAGTAAGTGGAGTGCAATGCACATATTCTTACCTAAGCACCTAGTTTGGAACTTCAACTAGCGGGACATTTTTGCTCAGCCAACTGTTCACTTTATTAATACTAATTTTAATTATTGGCCGATAAGTAAAATGCCATTTTGCTAAGCTACAAATATGCAAACCAAAAGCAATTATTTACCAATATCTAATCATTGATTTTCTATTGAACATAAGCTGCTAATACGTCATGTTAAACATTTTAAATGAAATATAATCAAGTTCGTTTTAGCAAGTACTGTTTAGCTAAGCGTATAATTATCAAATAAATTTTATTGTGATATTACAAAAAAGATCATTTCATTTTATTACAGTGTACTAGCAATGCTCTTTGTCAATGTTTCTTATTAGGTATTCTATTCAAAAAAATGTCTTTTATTTTAAGTTATGCATACAAAAACCCACTCATTTTGACGAATTAGCACGCTTACCGCCATGGCATGCAAAAACATGACTTCTAATAGCTTTTCAATTTAGTCAGCTTTTTGTTGAACTTTTCAAGGTTTAAGTGTTAAAACTGCTCTGCGGCTGACTGCTGTTGTGGGTTTTTTGTTATTTCTTTGTAGGTGAGCCACAGTAGCGAACTACCAACATATAACCATGTTGCATGCTTTGTCATGTTGGCTTATTAATCAGTTTATTAAAGTCATTTTTTTTTTTTTTTGAATTTTGCATAAAAAACTAATTATTTTAAAGTGTTTTAAAATCGTTTTTATGCGCTTTTTGTTATAAATTTGTTTCATGTGCGCAGTTTTTTTTTCACTAAACTGTAATGAATGCAATTAAGCTTGAGGTGAGGTAAAGGCATAAAATGTGTCAACAACTGTAGCAAAATTCTTATTTGTTGCAATTTCTTTGTTGTTTTTGTTTGGATTGTCATTGTTGGTGTCATAAATTTATTTATTACTGTTGTGCACTGATTTAGGGGGCAACAAATAAATTAAAATGTTAACTATTTGCTGTCACTTTTGTTGCAGAAACTGGGTCAATGTACGTAAACATAATTTTTTGTTTTTTCATTTGCTTTATTTTTGATCATTTGCTGACATTAAATAGGAAAATATTTGTAGAATTGACGCATGCTAATATCTTTTTGAATATAGTGTGAATGTTGTCGTTTTATTATTAGTACAAAAAAATGTTCTGCGTTTTTACATCGCTGGTTAACTTAACATAGTGCACAAAAATGCAGATAACTCATAATCTGAGATAATTTCCATAAGTCGCATCGAATTTGAGTTAAGAGAGTTTAATGTTTTATGAAAACTTTTTACAAATTATTATAATTAAATATTGCTCATACGTCATGCTGAACAAAATATTAAAATAAATAAAAATGCAAACAAAAGTTTAAAATCAATTTAAGAATGTTGGAAGACAAGTTTGTTTCGTACTAACAAAGCATGGCGTTTCATTTTGAAATTCATTAAAGCATTTGTCTGTCCGGCAAAGCTCACATAAGAAACTTTTTTTATTGAAACATTGTCGCGCTTTAATAACATAACATAAAATTAGCTTTAAGGTTTACTTCAGCCGCCACTGTTTTAACTTGAGTTTAAGTCGAAGATCGCACATTTGGCCCTGACTTTGTTGTAATAAATTTAATTTTTTGTTTGCTTACAGCTTTTTTTTTCTACCCTCTGAGAGAACTGGCAAAAATTTTTTGTGTTGCTGTTTTGTGCAGCAATAACATACAGCAGTAGCTGATATGTTACACTATACATGCTTGAAATTATTCAAACGCAGGGACACAGAGATAAATAAAAAAGCGTAGTTGAACGAATTTTGCTTTTAGAAAAGATATGGTGCTAATTTTTAAAATCCCGGTCAAATATTTAATGTCAGCTCAGGTTGGAAAATTCAAAATACAGAAACATGAATGGGAGTGACAGATATAAAAGGATTTATGTATACTTTTGTTCAGATTCATCTTTTGAGTCCAGTTTACTATGTCCATCTATCTATTTAGCTGTGGAAATCTAAAAATACTTTGAGACTCGTATACCAAATATTGTCAAACCACATAACAACAATACTACGCATGTTAAATTCGCCAAATCCCAGCAAATAAAATTACAAACCAAATTATTGGCCAGCCAGGCAGACAGGCTTCCAACGCGCAACGGATTAACAAACAAATAAACGGTTTTTATTCGATCGTTCGACAGCCTTCTGACCTACGTTTTATGTGATTTTTTTATGCATACTGTCGATAAAAGCGTTCCTCAATGATCATACGAGGTTTTATTTTTTTGCGCCAACTTTTTTTTACTTCCTAATTTATTGAATTTTGATTTTATAAGAGTCGCATGGTCATGTTCGTATTATACTCCCATTCCAGAATATCCACACAAACTAAGATTCTTACATAGAATTTAATGGACAGCTAAGTGAGGATAAGTGTTTTTTGGATTGCTGCTACTAATGCGGTGGCCTGTTGTCTGTCAGTTTGCGCTGGGTTCAAACTGATGTTGCGAATTTCATGGTCATGTTAAAAGTTGGCCATTGAATGTGAAATTAATATCGCGCATAAAATACAAAATTAACGTCATGTTGTGTGCAATCAAAAAAATAAAAATGTAGGAAAAACTCGACGTTTAAATGTTGAATTCAGAATTTTCATTAAGATATACAATTCTACATAGATACACAGACAATTTTTGGTTACTTAACAAAGTTATTATTAAACGTATGGTAATAATATAATGTATAGAATCTAATCGGTTGATATTTTATTTATTTTAAAATTTTTTGTTTCGAGGCAAATTTTCCGTTCCAATATTTTAAGTGATTCTTTTATAAACTTTATTGAGCAATTACCTTTCAGGGTTCTTTCACCTATACCAATAGCTAACTAACTGCAACATTAGTGATCGATTTACAAAATTTTTATTAATTAAAGAAATTTCCATTTTAATCGATATATCTTTGTTTTACAAAGCAAGCAAAGTGTATACGCTAAGGTTACGGCTATCAAACTATTCAAGGCACAAGGAACATTGGAATTATGCCCAATAGCAATAGCACGATCGCACCACCAACATTCCAACCATAAACTAACAACTGAAGTACGATATCACTACATGCCACACTATCTACCGCTGCCACAGCCTAAGTGGAAAATTATGCCAAGTACTTTCAAACAAAAAAAAATACTAAAGTGTGGAAAACCTTAGCGCAAAATTTCAAACGACTACGTACCATCTTGGCATTGGCATTGGCATTGACTAATTACGATCCATCAATAAGCGAAATGGTACACTAAATGAGGCAATTCATTCTCAAGTTCTCGAGTACAGTGCAAGTATCTTGGTACATGAAACTGCAGTTGTGTCTCAATGGCCATTTTATGTGACCATGGTTAAAGAAGCGAAGCGAAAAGATTATGAACTGTCTTCACCTTATAGCCGCTAGGCAATAGCAGCTCTTTTTTCTTTATGGAATTTATTTATTATTATTTTTTTTTGCTTAAATTGGGGTGGTTAGAGAGTGGAACTTAATGAAATTCTTTAAAGTACATGCAGCGGCGGCGTGAATAACATTCATTTAAACAACCAACAACCACCAGAAGGGAAGCAGCACCAACATGATCTGCTGCCCGACACACGTTAGTGCACCAAGTTGAATAATTACCGACTGAACGTATCGTAGCGTTTTAGTAAAGAAAAGTGCTGCAAGCCAAAAGTCACCATGGATAATGATAGAAAAACTATCAGTGACATAAATATCGTTCAAGATAAACTTTGATGTACTCTACACCATTCTCTGATTTTGACTAAGAACTTGTCAAAAAAAACCCAACTCCATTTCTTCTTTACGGTTGTCTTTCTAAAAATTGGCAATACATACTAAACGTAATTGTTTTTTGCTAATTAAATTATACCTTCGATAGTGATAATTACCCATAAATATCGAATTTTGTATCACTCTGATATTCGGATGAAAATAAATTATTGGGTTAAATTATATGGCTAAGACATGTGCGAGACATTTGAAGTATGTTTTTACCCCTCTCGAAATCAAGTTGGTATATTCAATGTATGACCTCATTATCTACCTCAAATTCGTTGATGAAACTTCCTATTGAAGGCAATAAGTCTGGATTGCTATCTGTCTCCTGAGTAATTTTCAAAACAATATCAAATTCTGTACTAAATTTTTAAAGTACATACATATTAGGATTCTTCCCTAAAAACTTTTCAGAAAAATAGCCAGTAGGCATTCAGAAAAATTATTATGCAATTAAATGGTAATATTAAAAAAAATAGTATAGAAAATTCTAACAATTTTCACACCAATATCTCAAAGGTTTGATGAAAACCTCAAGTTTCCGGATTGCTCAAAAATAGAACTCAAAGCTTTGGTCAAGCTCAGTAAAACTAATATTTGCGATTAAGCCAGATGACTTCTCTTTTAGCCTTTTAAAAAGGTTCGAACTCTGAAAAAAATAGAAGCCCAAGCAGTGGCGGATTAAGAGTTTGCGAGGTCCTGAGTTTAATAGTAGAAAAGAGCCCCCACTAAAACAAAAATTATATTATCACAATAGAGATCAATTTATATTTCCTAACTGAAGAGCAAAAAAAAAATACTATATGAAAAAATTAAACCTCACAAAATGTGGAATGGGAGCCCAATAGGGTATTTTTTATGTGTATTAACGGTGACCATAAAATGGTCTTCCTTCTGATACGTTTCTTCTAAAAACTCCACAAGACCCTTGTCCTATCTTAAGTTTCTAGCAAATGACATCATAATCCGGCACTTAGGGCCCCATTGAGCTAGGGGCCTGGGGCTATAGTGCCCTCTAGCTTTAGCTCAAGCCGCCGCTGAGTTCAAGGCATTCCAAAATTATGCTAAAATTTGCCAAATATTAGGTTGATGCATAAACGTCAAGACCCTTAAATTTATTTCCAGGCTTTAAATAACTCAAATACTGCTTTCGTCAATAATCAGGCGTGGGGGTAACAATGAAGAAGCAGAGCCACGTGATTTTTAGCATAAACAGTGATGTATCATTTTTTGATACATATCCTTTTGTGATATATCAAATGTTGTCATACATTTCAATACTCAGAAGTAACAATACTATAGGATTATCTCTAAAAATTGAAAGCATTCGCTTACTGTCATTTGTTTCCTTAAGGCTTTGATAAAGTTTTGAGTTAAAATATTTCAATATTAATGAATGCCTGGAAACTTTAAAATCTTTGCGAATACTGCATACCCTTTCAAATGTAGGAACTAAACAAGCTTTTTATCAACGCTCTCACTGTCTTGAAGTCGATAACAAGGACTAAACATTTTAAATTGCGTTAGTAAACAATACAAGCACTTAGTAATTCAAAGGTATACCAGCAGCAGAACGTTAACACAAGAGCAACCATACCAATCAAAATGACTTGAATTGTTTCATACTTTTTTTTTATGATCGAAAAAACATTTAATCAAAGCATGTTGCCAAAAATATATTTTCCTTAAACCACCATTTTTATGTGGTACTTCTAGTGTTAATTGTTCTTTTTAACTCTAAACACAAACATAGCTACAGTGTATTAAGAGAATTCAAATAGAATAGAACAAAATAAAATAATAAGAAAAAGAAAATGAATGAAAATCAACTGAGCAACTCGATTGAGGCGCATCATATATCATAGCATTACGCCACTATGTTGTTGTAATTTTTTCTTGTTGCTGCTGCTAGTTACAATTGCAATTTTCATCATTTGTTGTTGTCTGTCGGTGAAAAAAGAAAAATTATATTCTCGTTGATTATATGGTACGTTTGCTAGTTGGTGCTGTCTACGGCTATACGTCAGATCAGTTCCAAAGTAACTGTGTGTAGCGCGGCATCATTTACACTTTTGATTTCAATATTCTTAAGAGTTGGATGAAATAAAATCACTAGGACATGGAAAGAAAGTTCAATAAACAAAAAAACTTTTAAATTATGGTCATTTAAAAAAAATGGTTGTTGTCTCTGCTAAATGTTGGCTTTCGATGCCAAGGCTGTGCTTTTATCATGGGAAATATGTACATATATAAAATTTTGTACGCACATATAGCTTTTGCGCTGACTGTACATCCGTCAGTTTTGAATGTTTTGTTTGCTTGACTTTGTCAGCGAAAAAGTTATATGTGCGCATAATGTTTTCATAAATTTTCCATGATAAAAAGCTATTACGAAAATAATGGTAAAACAAAAGTATGCAGAATGCAAGCAGGATTTGCAAAAAGTAATTTGGAATGTTGCTTTTGTTATTTGCTTTGAAAATAATACCGTAGAGTTGCTTCGCAATGATGAAAAACAAAAAATTGACATTTCGATATTGAAAAAAAAAATCTCCTGACCTAAAATGTATTTTAACAAGCAATAAACTCATGTTATTTTTCTCTCTGATATTAATACAAATCCACAATAAAATTTTAAGTGTAAAAAAAATTGAGGTTTTTGAGAAAATCAGCCTTGTTTTTTTCATAAAAAGCGCTATAACTTCGCCAATTTTTAACTGACAGACAGAGAATCAGAAGTTCTATTAGAATCAAAAAAAAAAAATTAATTATTTTAATTTGGATAAAAATGTGACTATTTTGAAAAAATTTTCAGCGGTTTTTCAAGCTCTGACACTCTGACCCCTTAAAAATATTATAACCTTAGCCAGAAACATGTTACCTTTATCATACTAAGTTCTTGAGGTATTGACCTTGGGAAATTAAAGTGCATATATGTAGTTATCGTTTTGATAGAATTCTTCATACAAAGTAAAGATTTTTTTCCCAGTGCATATCACATGTGCATATCGCATATATGGTTAACAAAT
The DNA here is from genome assembly GCA_963662105.1 of Meiosimyza platycephala. Taxonomy (NCBI): domain Eukaryota; kingdom Metazoa; phylum Arthropoda; class Insecta; order Diptera; family Lauxaniidae; genus Meiosimyza; species Meiosimyza platycephala. Next base: position 89,616,316 of record OY759210.1, read on the forward strand.
GACCGCTGATATTTGTAATAAACATTGAGGGTGGCACTTATGGGCAAAAGTCGCAGTCATGCATATGCCGTTTAAAACTACTTATATGAGTATGCAGCAAAACTAATGCAAACAATAATGTATGAGAGTAAAACTTGCAAAAAAAAATACCTTTAAGAAAAATCTCAGCAAAAAAAATACAGAACGACAGAATTGATTACATGCCACAAATCACAATTTTAGCTGCAGTGCGATGCAACTCTACAACAACCACTAACAAAAAGGATACAAGCAACACTAACAGCACCTATGTTGACTATGTTGCATACAAACTAACTGCCAACCTTCAAGGGTTCAGTTCCAAGAAGAGCAAAAACAGATCACAACAGCAGTGTAAAATTGCGCACTGATTGAAGTAGTAAATAGAAGAGCGTGGAGCTGAGTAGAGCAGAAGAAGAAAAATCGCTTGTTGAAACTTGAAATTAAGTGTAAGGTACGATTACAAAGACAAATTACAGTCGATGCTGAAATTTAGTCTATAGTGTCTAGACAGACAGACGGGTTGTAGCAGTCGGCGTCGTCGTCGTTGTCGGTGAAAATTGGACAGTAACTTCTGTGAAGAGCAGTCAGCAACAGAACTAGCTACCAATTTTAAATCAATATTCATAGCTGATGATGTATCTTTTGTTATTATTATGAATTTATGCAAAAAAAAATTAAGTAAAGCAAAAGAAAAACTTTTCCAGATTTAACTGCTAGTGAGGGTTTAACATCATGTACATACTTACATATAGTGTAGGTTTGGTTTTGTTAAAAAGCGACAATTACAAATTGGTAGCTACAATTAGTTGGGGTTAGTTGTAAGAATTTTCAATGTATCGATGTATCATTAGCAGAGAAGCTCATAGAAAGTGTATCTTAGTACACTCTCTCATCAGCAGCCCTCACAAAACTAAAAAGTCACTGAGGAGAGAGCGTGGCAAACTTTGAGAAATCCCTTTTATATGCTACTTCCTTTGACATATTTTGGAATTGAATTTTTTTAATTCTCTATGTGCTTAGAAAATCTTAGGGCCGCTGATGAGAAAATACTTGCTGTATTTTGACTTAACTTGTAATAGTTGAAATTCAATTTCTTACTTTTACAGTGGCATAATATTCTTTGTTGTTGTGTTATAAGGTCGTTAATTGGTATTTTATCTTAAAAAATCCAGGATTGTTGAATACCGCCGCTTATACAAAAGGGTTGCTTTTGAAAGAGGGCTTATAGAATTTATTACTATTCGCTATATTCATTGCTTGTTCGCACAACCAATGAACTGTTAAATTATAAAATACAAGCTCATCTTAGCTATAGCTGAAGGTTTCTCTCTTGGTTTCACTATATTGATATTAATGATATCGATATATCAAATGTCAATATAAATTTAATATCGTGATATCCCTAAGCTATCACAGCAGCAATAAGAAGATACACGACAAAGACTCTTCGTCGTCGTAGTCATCATCGTATTCACTAAGAATCAGACTTCACATATTTCATAAATTTCATCATATGTTTTGCAGCAATTTTCGCTTTCGTTTCAAAGGGCAGCAGTAGCAGCAACAGCAAAAACAACTGAACAAAATACTGGAGGTAGGACGTTGCGTTGCATACATACGATATATCCGCTTGTTATTATTTATTATTAAAGCTATATCGTACCAATTCAGTTGCTTTAATGAAATCACATGTGTGTGAGAACAGCGATGCTGTGTTTCTGCTGCTGCTGCTATTAAAAGTCGTTAGCAACAAAAGCAGCGATTTGTTCTTTTTTTTTAAGAGAAACCCTTTTTTAAAAATCAAATTAAAAGAAGAAAAAAAAATCATCATAAATGCAGTGACTATAAAAACTTTTAAAAATTAAGCTTGTCCTGTATCTTGTGTGAGTGTGTGTGTGTATTCTCAGAGCTAACTAATTGTAAATTTAATGTTTGAGCTGCAGTCGATACTCCTGCTTTATAGTTTCCAATGACTTATATTAATTTCAAAACTAATTTAATAGCTGCTAGGCATTTTTTTAAAAAAATTTTCTTGTATAATAAGTAGTTGATGTTGCAGCCCTGGCATTTTACGTTATCGAAACAAACAGTTGCTGATCGACCGACGCCAGCAAGCGGAAGCCAAAAATTATACTTAAATGTTTTACTAAAGTTTAATGGCAGCTAATGGCTGTGATGACATTTGGTACGGTTGTGATAAACGTTTGGGTGGGCTATCGACCCTAACATGGCAATCAGCCAACTACATTAATGTGTGTTGTACCATAATTAATTTTCTGCCGCTTTTGCTTGCTGGTTAATTGAAAAACTCAGGCAGCAAATTTTTCATTTTTTTTTTTTTTTTGATTTTGTGATTGGAATAGGCGTTATGATAAGAGTGCAATGATTAATAAGGCCTTATTGCGAACTGTTTAAGAGTTTTATTTTGCAAAAAAAAATAAAAAAATATCTACAAATTAATCAATTTAGTGACAGCACAAAATGCCTAAAAATATGCAGTGAGAAAAACTGTACTTATTGCATAGCATTACTTAGTTAGAAAGCGGTATTTTTTGTTGCGATATTTTAGGCACTCGTCTTAATAAAAAATAACTCGTCATAATTAATATTGATGTAAGGAAAACATTAGATTACATGAACAATAAAATTTATATTCATTCATCAAAAGATTTGTGTAAGCAGCTTGTGCAACGAGTCGAACAATAATCTTTTCTTTACTGCTGAAATTTTTATTTTAGTCCACTGTCAGCTGTCGCAATGTACAAATATCAGCATATCATTTTATTAGCCAACTAACAAAGCCGCAGCATATTTTTTCAACTTTATCACACTAAATACCATAACGTTCTCGTAGAACTTTTAAGTTTGAAACTACAAACATTCTGATAGACCGACGGACAGATTGCCTGGCCAAATGAATATGGCTTTCAACATACCATAACGCTGGAATGAAATTTGTTGGCTAACATGGCACAAAACAACAGGGGTACTTTTTTGCAGTCATTATTTTATAGCAACATTAGGGTTAACCTTTTTTCTTTTAACAAGTATTAGGACTATGAAAAATTGTGACCAAAATGAATAAATTTTTATAAATTTTCTATATAAAATGATACTACACAAAGTTATAAAATTTGAATTAAAAGCCCATTTTTCATTTTTTAAAAGCCCGAGTTTCAGTACAGTTTCAAAGGGCCTACTTACGGAAAAATGTCGTAGTGGTATAAGAAAAGTTTAATTTTTTTTAGCAATTGTATCGGAAAATATGACAAAAGTCGAAAAAACTAGGTAGTAAAAAAAATATTGAAAGTCAATATGTATCGAACAATATCTAAACGCCGGTTAAAATTAGCACGAATCAAAAAATTCGAATGAAAAGTATCGTAATAATCCAAATAAAATTGAAAACATTAAAAAATCGGGAGGTATCGATTAAAATAGAAAAAGCAAATAAAACTCAAAAATTAAGGAAAGGCAAGTCAGTTGATAAAAGCCTATAAATATCAAAAAAGCCGAAAGTATCGAGTAGTTTCGAAAGAATCTGTATAAGTCAAATATAATTGCAAACGTACGAAAACATCGAACAAATCGTTAAAAGTTGTAAGCTATCAAATAAAAGGTACCGAAAACATTGAAAAAGTTGAAAAGTATCGAAAAACAAGTAGTTCGATAAAAGTCGATAAGTGTCGAAAAAGTCAAGAGGTATCAACCAAAATTGAAACTGTCTATAAAAATTAAAAATTATCGATTAGTTCTGAAAAATGCGGGAAACTTCGAAAAAATCAGAAAGAATAATACGTAGCATCAAAAGATGCAAAAAGAATTGAATGTTATCGATAAGTATCGCAGACTTGAAAGGCATAAAATATGCCAATAAAGTATGGAAAATTTGTTAGAATTAACATTGAAAAGCTGATAAAAATCGATAAAAAAAAGTAACCAAAACTATCTGTTAAAAGGTTCGAGAAACATTGAAAAAGTCAGTGAAGGTCAAATGGATCGATAAAAAACGAAAGAGTCATGTAAGTAAGTTGGAAAAACAATGAAAAATTCTATAAATGTCAAAAAATGTTCAATAGTCAATAAAAGAGATGAACAAAACAACACTCGAACAAAATTCAATTAAAATCTCATACAGTGAAACCTGGATAACTGGGATCAACAAGAGACCAAAATTTTTGTCTCAATTAAAGAGGTTTCCCATTTACACAGTCTCCCAAATAACCATACTCAGACCGATAAAACGTGCATATTCAAATTCAAAATAACAAAATATACACACATAAATATTAGTTCCCACTTATAGAGGTTATTTCTAAACGGTTCCAGTTTTAGAGGGAAAAGCCCATGTTATGGAGGCGAAAACGCACAAAAACTTCAAAAATCAATTCCCAGATATAGAGGTTTAATAATCCCAGAAATAGAGGTATGTATTTTGATGCGAAGTGCTTGGACCTTGAAGTGAGTCTCACTAATAGAGGTTTCCCACTTATCCAAGTATCGCTTAACCAGGTTTCACTGTAGTTAATTTCAGGGATATTGTAGAAGCGATGCCTTAGCAAATTATAAGTAATTTTTGAAATTTTAATGTCCCATAATATACTGCATAATAGTGTTCCAACAAGAATGACACTTCGTATGATACGCTGAAATCAGTTCTGTAGTTTAGGTGCTAGGAGCCTCTAGCCATACTTTGGAAATATGACCGAAAATATCCAACTTAGTGGCTTCGCTTTCACAAACCTAAGCAACACTAACAACAATATTTAACAACTGCTGAAATCTGCCGCCCTTAGGCCAGTCAGAAATTGCCGCACCTCTTCATTAATAAATATAAAAAAAAAATTTTGTAATATCAAAAGTGAGGACCTTTTTTTTTCTAAAGTAAATCCGGCCCTGACAACGACTACTGTTAAGGCTTGAATGGGATATGTTTCAACTTGTGTCTGAAAAAAAATTTAGTTCAAGAAATATTATTTTAACACATCAATTAAAAATTTTTTTTTATAAATGAAAACTTGTCCAAACAGTATAAAAAAAATTAATTTTATTATTTTTTTTCGAATATTAAAATACTGCCTTAAAATAACTACATAAATATCTATCAAAACATGTTTATTTCAAAAATTCCATCGCAGCATTATCTAAACGACTAATATAAATGTTTGATATCGGAAAAAAGTTTTTGCTATATCTTCATGATATGCCCTTTTTATATACTATGTAATATGAGATAATATAATATGTAATATATGCTGTTGTAGGGTTTTCGGAGTATTTTGTATTCAACGCCTCTTTTGTCTCTTTTTTTGATTATTATAAGTACATACATACATATGTACATATATACCTACCATATTGCATAACATTATTTATATCAAAAAAACTTTTCTTAAGAATGTTTATGATAAATTGTGCTTTAAGAAATGAAAAAGATTTTGGCGAAACTTTACAACAGCAAAACATCGCTTAAGCAAATAGAGCAATTTTATTTTGAATATATACGCCATGTTTTAAAGGTTTAAAATAAAATAATAAGTTACACTCTATGCATACATAGCATTATTGTTGCTTTACTACCAAACATAACAGTTATGAAAACTGTTGGCAACATTAATTTACACTTAAAAAATGTGATGAAAAAAAAGATTTAAAATTTATCGATTTTTTATTTTAACGTTAAGTTAATTGACCAATTTCGTAATTTGGCCGGAAAGCAGTTTTTTTTTTTTTTTTTTTGGTTTGTTAAATTGTTGTGTTGCTATTGTTGTGTTGTCATAGTTAAGTTTCAATCAATTTTGAATGCTATTTTGCGCGTCAAATATTTACTGCTTATGATTGCAAGCAAAAACTGCGGTGTTTGGTAATCAATGTTATATTAATTTTAATTGAAATGATGTAGCAGCAAATTTGAAAGCTACACTCAAACTGAAAAGTGAGTTTGTTTGTTTTGGCGAAAAATGCAGAAATATTTTTGAAATGGCGTAACTCAATCAAATCTGTACATAGGAAATTTGGGCATGATATTTAGCTATTTTTTTCAGCTCTATAACTTTACACAAAAAATTTTTCGATTTGACTTAAATTTTTAGAAAGTATAGGAAATATTTAGAGGCACGTTCGTCCTCATCTGAGCAAAAGTTGTCTCTACAGATTTTCGAATACGTGAATGCCGACACCTGCATACTACTTTTTTAAAGGCATTTAAAATAATTTCTAATTTTATTCAAGAGCTGATTCATAAACTTTTCAGCAATGAGCTTTCAAGAAACTGCCTCACCAATTATTATAGCCATCAGTGCTTTTAAGAAATTTTGAAAAATACTTCTCATTCGTGCTGCTTTCTGAATATCCATATGTACATTCACATATCAGAAAAGAATATTCAAATTGCGCATATTTCCCTCCATTTTTTCTGCGTCTTTCTGAAAAGTTAAAAGCTTCATGCCATTTTTCTCAAAAACAATCTTAATTTGAAAAATTCAAATTTCTAGCAAAGACATAATTTCCATGCGCAAAATAATAAATAACACGAACGCACGACAGACGACACCACATCAGACCAAACACACGATACAAAAGATTTATTAACTGAAATTGAAAAGAACTCCGATACGACGACTTCGAAATGAATGAGGCAAAAAGAAAAACACCCTGCAGAGCAGGCGCTACTTTGAAGTAAAGTTCAAACAATGATTGAGGGGAGAACTCAAAGAAATTGCCAACTACAGGCAGACAGACAGACAGACAGACAGCTGATACGGAAACTCTCAAGTTTGCACGTGCGCACTTCGTTCAGAAGTAAATTCCAAGATAAAGCAGAAGAAGACCGAATCATGATGATGTTGAAAGACAAAAAAAAAAAAGAAAAAAAAAACATGTGTAATTTGTTAAGTTCGAAATTTATAATGTAATTCATAGAAGTACAGAAAATTGTTAATGTAATTGTGAATGTAATAAGGGCTACAGCAACAACAACAATAAAAAAACAAATCAGTTGTATAACAGCTTGTCAGCACAAGAAAAAAAAAAGCTACGAAATAGATTGCAATTTCAACAAGCCGTTATTACAAACTCACGATAGTTCTAATGATGATGATGTTGTTGTTGTTGTTGTTGTTGCTGCTGCTGATGTTGATAGTGTTATTTAAAAAAAATCACAAAAACAATAAGAAAAATAATAATAACAACAATAGAATATTCTTTACTATAGTAATTCACTTCCTATTTCAATTTCAAATACAATTGAAAATGAGCCGTCTATCAAGGGCCTTTTAACTGGTCGATGGTAACACTGCTGATATTTTTATTTTTTTTTTTGCAACAATGTTGTCGATGATGAATCTAGCAATTTCAATGAGAAAAACAAATCAATTTTAAAGTTTATTGTTCTTGTTGTAGACAAAAAGTGAAACCTATGTACGTACGTAAGGTACATGGGGAAAATGCCATCCCTCAGTTTATTTTTAACATTAAAAAAGCAAAAAAAATTCGCTGTAAAATAGTCCGATTAACTTATATTAACATTTGACAAATGTAAATTTTTTAAAAAATTCATAACTTTTTCAATTTTTTAAATAAAACTTTACCAGCTATGTAATATCTTCAGTTTATAAATATAGCCCCTAGTAGCAAAAAAAAAGATTTTAGAACAGTCATCGGCATGGTTAGCAGAACTAATATTCTTGTATATGTACGTATACAACAAGCGAGAAAGAGAAAGTATTATTGATTTGCCGATCTCTGTTTTAGAGCTTCTTTTAAAGGCATTTTAAAGGCAAGTAAAGAAACAACATATTATGAAGGGTGCTCAAATTTGAGATATCATTTTAAATTTTGTATAAAAGACATTAATTGTGTGAAATCTGTATTTATTTTTATTGGAAATTATAGAACATTGTTTCCGGTAAAAGAAAAAGTTATTTCAGTGACCTCCACTGCTAGCTTGGCAGGCTGCCAATGTTCTACAAAAAAATTTTGAATAACTCTTTCTCATAATGATAGTTCAGTTCGTGATACTTGCGCGATGTTGTTGTCTTTGAGGTGCTGCACAGTTTGAGAATTATTCGCATAAGCTTCAATCTTCGAGAAACTCCACATAATCTTTGTGGCAAATACACGTCGATCCTTCGAGATATTATTTGAATTCGATTATTTATGTTGTCGGCCAAACTAGTTTTTAGGATAAACTAGTTTTTCCTAGGCCTAACACGCTTCGGAAGAACTAGTTTAACCTAGAAAAATGTTTATATGTCATGGTACGTGGGCGCTCTTCGGCCGCAACGCAGGGTTTACATCCTCCAATATGTCCAACACCGGCTTCGCGATGACCTTCGGCTCCAATTCGCTGTTGTATATCTGATTCCGGTATGTTATCAAAGTCCGTCTTGAACATAGTGTAGCCAGAATCGGACATATTCGATGATATAAGCCCTGAGCTGAGGCCAAAAGCCACCCATTTACCCTAACATACTGATATTTCAAGAAAATCGGGAGTGAAGTCGTTAAAGTAAACAATAACTTCAGTTCATCCTAGGCTAAACTGGTTCATCTTAACTCGCTTCGGATCAACTAGTTTGGCCTAGGAAAAACTGGTTTATCCTAAAAACTACTTCTTGCCGGTAACATAAACACTTCTATCACTCTGGTTCTAAGTTCGTCAGATAATACTTATATATGTATGTTGGTCAATTCTGTGATGTTGAAACAAATAAGACATTAAAACACTTTCAAAAAGATATTATTCCAATGCAATAAATAAACCAAAACCACTGTCTCGAGTTGAGCTATAGCTTAGTTTCACTTGGTACTAGCAGAATATGATTCAAGTGAAAACTTTACAGAGCTCTTTAGTGGTGATATTACAGACTAAACTTATACCATTTAGTTTAATGATAAATACTTGCTTAACCCTTTCGACCCGGATGGTATACCAATGAAAGTTAAAACATGTCTAAAAATTACAAAAATATTTTATAACAGAATACTTTCAAAACGTCCAAGCAACCACTTACAAAGATTTATTTCTAGCATTACCAGGAGAAAGCCGGGTCCAAAAGGTTATCAAAAGGTTATCTTACAAGTCACAAAATACAATTTCCGAGTAATATCACTTTGGCGTTCAGCGGCTCATATTTTCAATGATATTCAAAGCATTGACATTTCTGTTCTATTTTCCCAAATACCCTTTTATTCCCTAATGACTTTATTTTCGTGCCTTATAGTTGTTAGCATAGGAATAAAACAAACTTAAGGAGTAAAAGAAGAAAAAAATTCTATAATCACTTTAGTTTTCAATGTGCAACGTGATTTACCTCAAGGGAAACTCGACGCAAACAACTAACTGACGAACGACGAGTATTTGGAATGGACAGATGAACTTCTTTAGTTGTTATGTCATTAAATTGCAATAGAGAGCTTTAATGCAAAAATGAGAATTACACTTTTTTAGTAAAAAAAAAGAGGAATTTGCATAAAAAAAGATCTATCGTTTCTTATAGAAAATTGAATATAATATTGTTGGTCAAAAACAAACTGATGTCCACATTCGATTTCTATTTTGAGTGAGTGAAGGTGTATGAAAAATTTTACTCTTACTGCAATCAACATTATAACTTCTTGATTTTACTCCTTTTAATCTTAAAAGCGTTTTTTTTTTATTATCTAATCACAATCAAGTTCATGGTACTAAGATTAAGTTATATTTTTTTTTTTTTTAAGAACATATTTAATAGCTTTGGCTACAGAACCACTACCTTTCATTAACAATTTGACTAACACAAATGGCATTCAAAATCACTAACATAGAGAACACTTAACTTAATTAAAAATTAATTACTAAAAAAGCGTTCTTAGTACTCATTTAAACATATATGAAAAACAATGTGCTATTTATGTGACCAATTGCTAAAAAATTTCACAAAAAAAAATAACTTTTATTCAATAACAAAATCACATCAGTATATACATATGCATATATTGCAAAACATAATATATGACTTAATTAAAATCAAGCCAACCAACAACAGTGCCCTCCATGTCCATGCTGAAACAAAGAACTCGAAACAGTTTATTCATTTTATATGAATTTGTGAAAAGTGAATGAAACCTCAATTATCATAAACAATTTTATTACGTCTACATACTCGTCCTCGTAAGAAAACCAAAGGCTTTGCAACTTTTTCCATAAAAAAAAAGCAGATGAAATCAAAAAAATGAAATGAAATCAAGTTCATAAAAAATATGAATAAGTGCGAGAGTGGGTTGTGTCGAAAATGCACTTAAGCGCAAAATGTAATAAAAGATCATGCGATAATGCCAGCAGCAATGGAGTGCGTACTAAACAAAACGATCCAGTAGACAGACAAACAGACCAGCAGCAGTAAAAATAAAATCGATATCAATATTGAATTTGAATTACTGAAATAAAACGGTTTTATCAATACAACGACTTATGTGAAGTACAGTGAAGTTTATAATATTCCACAAGAATATTTTACATTGAATACAAATTAACAATATTACATTAAGTAGTTTTTTGGCCACTTAATAGTTCGAAAAATGCCTATCGCTGATTTACTTAAAACTTATGTCTCTAATCGAAAAATATTGTGGAACAAAGTCGTAGAGTACAATAAAATTTGAATAAGTCACAACATTTCGAAAGTGGAGAAAATACTCAGAAAAAAACATAGTCAGCTTCGTTAGAGGAATTTAAAATCGAAACAAGTATTTTAATGGGCCTTAGAACCAATTCGATATTATTAGCAAGCCACAAATTCTAGTAAAGGTTACAACAGCTTCGTTAAAAATCACCCTAAAATTTTTATCAAAAAAGATCTCTTCCACTACAATACGTACTGACTGGTTTGACTAAACGTACCCACATTGAATTTAGTAACATTTACTTAAATAGCTCAACATGTGGCATTTTCAAGCTTATGCTAGACCAAACTATTTTTTTTTTAGTTGTGTGAAATTTCCTTTCATTACCTTAAATAACTTTCTCAGTATAGCATTTCAAAGTTTTTTGTTTCTATGGAGGGTGTCATGCCTACTTGTTGGAATTCGCCTTGTTCTTGTCCAGAGCTTTTTCAAATCATTCCTACTGTTTGTGGAATCAGCGTAAATAAGGCTCTCATTATAGCGTTTTGATGCTTTTGATTTATTGGAAGGTGCCACGCCCACTTGTCAAAATACACAAATTTTTTGGCTAATATTGTACTCGACTGAATATATTTGTGTGAAATTTTATAGCATCTTCACTTTGAAGTTTTTGCTTGTATGGGAAGTGCCACGCCTTCTCGTCGGAATTCGTCAAATTTTTGTGCCGAGCTTGTATAAACTTTTCGCATTTTTTTGAGAAATTTGGTTACACTCTCTCAATATAAAGTTTAAAATTTTATATTTACATGGGCGGTAGGCGTGTCCACAAACTGATTTCGCTAATTTTTAATACTAAGAAGCTTGATTGATTTTCTCGTAAGGGGACGTCCATTAATTATGTGAGCTAAAATAGGGGGTGGGGGTCTGGCAAAATCTTACCAAATCTCACAAGGTGGGGGGGGGGGGTCAAGGAAAACCTCACGTCAACTTTTTAATGCATAGAATTTTCATTAAAAATTATAATTTAAATCTCACTTGATGGAGGGGGGGTCCCGTCAGATCTCACCAAAGGGAGGGAGGGATCCGAATTTTCAAAAAAATACCTCACGTAATTTAACGGACGTCCCCTTTTCATGATTTTCAGTGACAGACACGCAAACATACAGATACACCGCCACACAGACAGATAGACGGCCAAGGCAAAATTAACTTAACTAGGTGATGACACTGATCAAGAATATTGATACTTTTCTATAACTGCCACACCTTCTTATATGCGTTTCAAATGCAATGACAAAGTGAAGATACCCTCAGTGTAGTGTATAATGAATGTATACTTCCCGTACATTGTTAATCTTAAACTCGACACTCGTTCTACTTGAACTGAAAAGATTTTTGAATGTTTGTACTCAATTTAAGAGTACATATTGCATTTATGTGCACCGAACTGTGCATATGGATTATCAACACATAAACTGAGCCTTAACAATTTCATTTAAGTCACGAGTATTTTTAACTGTATTGAAGGAAAACAAAAATATGATTATGATGTTTAGACCTAAAAATGATCAAACCAAAAACCCTTATATAGCCATGTGAGTTTTATTTAACTGAATGAATGTTTCTCTATTACTGGTGCAATCAACGTGTTCTTGCGAATTGTTGCATTTTATTATGTTTGTTGGTGCGTTTCTTAAGTTTTATGATTCCACCGCTGTAGCGTGAGACATAATGGTACGCATAAGTTGCGTTGCGTTGCGTTAAATTGAGTACGGGTATCATAATAATAATAAATAAATGCAGCTAAATGATTATTTGTTGAGCATCATCATCGTTGGCTTATTAAAAATATCTGAGTTTAATATTTTTATGCGCAAGGAAAAAGCAAAAATACAGCTGCACAGACAAGGTTAGTAGTATCAGCAGCGAGGAATACAAAATCTGGCTGGTCAGTCGACAGGGCAGTCAGCCAGCAGCAGCCTATGCTTATCTTGATTAGGGTTTTTTTATGATGTTGCTTTCAAGGGTATCTACCAAAATGAGTAGACGAGAGGAAATTCGAAAAAAAAAACTCCGTTGAAAAGAAGTTCAAGGTTATCGTGTTAAATGGGGGGTATGCATTTAATTGGCATGTATCTGTCTTTAGCTGACTTTACTGTCTGTTCTTTGATCATCGCAGTAGACCTATTTCAGCATAGGAATTTATAATGTTACTGAGAAAATATAAATATTTTCTTTCCTAAATGCAGTAAGTGTTGCTCTGGGATGTGGTTGCTTACGCTTGCATCTTGCAAATAGCATCTGTAAGCTGCCGCAGCAGCTTAAGGTGTTAAACATAATTAAGTTGATAACTCAAGATATCGCGCCAAAAATATTTCAACTGTATGTTTTCTTCATACCTATATTTATTGAAAGGAATTTTAATAGCTGATGAGATATGTACGCATGTTTTGGTCTCAAGGATTTTTAGAATGTTTCTGATCCTTTGAGAAAAGTTGAAGAACTAAACTACTTGATATTCTTGAAATTATGAAGACTTAGATTGATATTTATGATTAATTTAAACAAGAGTCAAATTTTAATCTTATACATGAACGAAAAAAACTATAAGTCCAAAATAATAGTTATTTTTGAGGAAAATAAATAAAAATCCAAATTAACTATTATTTGTGATTAAAAAAAACTAAAATAAAAATTGTCGCTATTTCTTGTTAAAAAAAGATTGAATCGAAAAATATTCATATACATTTGATAAGAAAAAAATTTCGAAGTTCATGGGCTTTGCCTTCAGCCAGAGCTCTTCTTCAGCGAACTTTCGCTTAGCTCTTAGCAAAAGTTTTAGTTACCGCCGTTTCCAAAAAGCTTAAGCCAACTTAGGAATATTATAAATCCCTTATGATTTAAACCATTAACTACACATAGAATTCCTTTTAATATTTTATATTTTTCTTCACTCTCTCTTAACAGTTTCTCCCTCTTCCTGTCTGCTCATCGAAGATTTACGACGCGATGAAAAAACCATCAAAGATATCGCTAATACAATAACCAACCTAAGTCAACAACAAAAAAGTCGCTGGTCGACAACAGCTGTTAACAATGTGTTAAATAATCAACTGCATCATCATAGCAATAACAACAACAACAGCAGTAACATTAACCAAAACGATAAAAATTCCCGCGATGAGACTGATTTTCAACGAGTACCAATCTCTACGCAACAACAACAACAAACAACAATTGTTACCTTACGACCAAAGTCATTACCGCTTGCATCAAATTCTACACCTGCCATCGTTTCGGCCATCGTTAAAAAAATACCACCAGTTTTGGTATCTGCTGCTAGTACAACAACAGCAACAACAACAACACCAGCAGCAAGTAATAACAGCAGCAGCGGCGGCGGCAATAGCAATTTTAGGTGTAAATCCAGTCCACGCTTGCAATTGCAATTAAAACATTTACAACAGAAGCACCAAAGCAATAGTCGACAGCAAAAACAATTGCAACAACAACAACAACAGCAACATCACCATCAGCAGCAACATCATCATGAACGTGGTGATCCTGATGGTGGCTGTAATTTGGATGATCTGTCGACTAACTATTTGGCCAAGACAGCGGAATTGCGCGGCGTACAGGTGCCCGCTGTTGAAGAATCACTCAATTCAAAGAAGGGTTGGCTAATGAAGCAAGATAATCGTACTGGCGATTGGACTAAACATTGGTTTACGCTTAGCGGTGCTGCCTTGTTCTTCTATCGTGATCCCGTTTCAGAGGAACGTGGTGTACTCGATGGCGTGCTCGATGTTAATAGTCTCACTAATGTTGCCGAAGTGAATACAAGCAAAAATTATGCTTTCCAACTGACCACATGGGATAAGCGGCGTCTCATCTTGGCAAGTCTTTCGCCAAACTCACGGAATAGTTGGATTGCAGTGCTACGAAATGCTGCTGGTATACAGACGACACAAGCAAATAACGCTGTACAACAGAGTACAACAACGACGACGACGACGACAGTGGTGGAGCCAACAAATAAAAGTGGACCTACCACGGAACTGATAATAAAAGACAATACCAGCGATGATATCAAAAGTGAAATTGAAAAGGATTTCATTAAGGCACAGCGCAATCAAGACCTGCTCATAAGCGGCTATCAGGAATCCAATAATAACAACAGCATTATCGCTAAGAGCGGCAGCAACAAAGATTTGCTAAATAATAGCACGAATAGCGCCAGCATAAAAATGCTTACTGAAACTAGTCCTCAAGTCATCATAACAACCGCCATCAGCAGTAGCTCAAGCACCAGCAGCTCTGCGGCAAAATCAACAGCCATCAGTCCGGTTACACCGTCCACACCAAAGACTGCACATTTCTCATCAGATGAGGAATATCGCACCGCTTCCGAGGGCGGCCGACGTGACAGCGTTGATTGGGGCTCACCATTATCACCCTCTCCGCCCGTACCACTTTCTCTGCTGCGAACCAAAGAGCGCATGCGCTCACGTACCACCGCCACTTGTCCGAGTCTGCACAAACGAAGTCGTTCATCACCGCCCACCTCACGTCGCAGTACAGTCGACAGCGTGGGTTCAGACGAACTTCCAGCGATACACTCGGTGCAAGAGGAGCTCAATATTGATAAGGAGTTACAATATCGTCTGAGCGTTGCAGAAAAGGAACGCGATATGTTGCGTGATGAAGCCAAAGAACGTGAAGCCCGCATGGCTGAGTTACTGTCTACGCTGGAGCGCACAGAGCAGCAGCTGACCGCGCGAATACAAGAGATGGAACAGGCGCGCGATAATCTTGCAGCACAGTTGACGGAGGCAAAACGAAATGCGGAGAAAGTCATCGATAGTCTTTCCGATGAATGCGATGAAGGTCAACGGAAGATCAAAGACTTGGAAGATCGGCTATCACGCGGCATCGAAGAAAATGAAACACTATACAAACGTTTAAGAGAACTGGAAAGCTGCAGTCCTTCCATTTTTCAAAACCTTAATCGCAGTAAGCTGAAGCGCATGGATTCGCTGAGTGATCTCACGCACATAAATGACATTGATCCGTACGGGTTGGAACGTGATACGCTTGCGGAGGAATACAACGAATTACGTTCTCGTTTTGAGAAGGCCGTCAATGAAATTAAAGCAATGAAACGTGAGCTGAAAGAATCACAAAATCAATTCGACTCATTGGAAATCTCTTATGCATCACTGAAGCAGGATCTCGAACGGAAAGATATTGAAGATCGTTCCCAGTTGCAAATGATGGCAGAGCGCATTCAAGATCTGACTTTGAAATATAGTGGCTCTGAAAGACAAGTGAGAGCGCTTAAACAGAAGTTAGCAAAGTCGGAGAGAAGACGTTCGCTATCACTGAAGGGTAAGGAACAGCTAACGATTTCTAAAGAGTTTGAGCTAAAAGTAACCGAATTGGAGGCCAAGATTGATGAATTAGAAAAATCAACACTAGACATCAAGCCGATAGCACCCGTGAATGTAGAAAGTAGCAGCAGGCAGCTGACGAAGAAGTCATCGCGTCGGCGTTCGTTAGAGAGTTCTATTGCGTCGGGTGATACTTCGCTGCAGTTTATGGTGCGTGTCAATGATCTGGAGAAACGTTTTGAGGGTGTCTCTGCAACAGGTGGTTCGGCTAGCTCATCATCAACGCCTACACCGTCACGTGGCACACCTACAATTGAAGGCAACGCAACGCATATGAGCGCTCCGCGAAATGCGTCTAGTCCCAAAGTATCTGAGCATTTGATAGAACGTATGCGATGTCTTGAGGGTGTTTTAATATCTAGCAAAGACCGTCTTGAGCAGAGTCTACAACATTTGCAATCACTTCGTTCATCACGCACGCGGCGTTCTGTTTCACCGATAACCGATCGCAAGGACTCTTTGCGTTTTGTCGAACGCTGTTTGGCTGAAGTTGTCAAACTGATACGTGAATCATGTGAAACTTGTGTCGTTGCGGGAACGCTCAATACCACCACCAGCTGCGGCATGATATTGCTGCCTGAAACTAGTCCTGTCAAAGTGGCGCTCATACAATTGGAAGCGCAGTTGCGTAACAAACTCGCGGATCTCTTGAAGCAAAGACGGGTGCTACGTGAACGTAACGAGCTGACATCACGCAAAGATCTGGAACTGTTAGCAGAGCGTGTTGCATTTGAAAGTGTCTGCTTTGGTAAGCTACGCGACTCTGTGTCGCGTGCTGAACATCCCGAGTTCTTTGGCGAGCGACAAACACGTGCCGAGGTAGCTGAAACATCTCATTTGATTACCATGCTCAAAGCGAAATTGAGTGGAAAGTGTGCATTCAAGCCCAGCGGAAGTGTAGATGTTTTGGCGGGTGTCTTAGCGCGCCGTTTAGTGTTATCAAGCTACCGTAAAGAGGCAGCACAGCGCAACAGAGGTTCCGAAATGCAACCGGTCGATCAGAATATACTTGATGATCTGCTGCGTCAGCAGAATGAAATCAATTTGATTGCAAAGCGGTACAAAAACAACGCAATGGAAAGTTTGGCATCAGGATTAGCTGCAGAAACACTAAGTTACATCTCATCGAACGATCTGGTGCAGGGTGCGGTGCAGGAGGCATGGCGTCAGGCGCAAGAGACAGTCAACGCTGAGCTAGTGCAGTCTGAAATCGCGCATATTATGATGCGCAGCGCCGAACGTTTTGAGAGCTCCATAACACCCTCATTTGGATATACGCTCACCGCTGAAGAACGCCTGACTTTTGAGAACTTTGCCGATGCTGTACACGATGCTTTACGTAAAGAAATGGAGCTTGCAGTAGCGCAGCTAACGCACTGCTACGAAGAAGCTATACAGACTATGAAACGTGGACAGTGGCGGCACCACTTAGAGCAGGAACGAAAAGCTTCCGAAGGACGTCAACTGCTCTCCGAATTTGCAGATATCATAGCACACAAAGCTCTAGTTGATGCGCGTATTACGGTGCTATGTGGCACCACCAGCAGCAGTGATTACAGGACACAACAAATCACTGAAGACACAAATTCTAGCTCATTATCACAGCTTGGCATAACTGCTTTGCAAAAGTATGAAAATCTCTTTGAGGAGCTTTCAAATGATCTGCAGATAAGCAATGCGGATGATATACTCGCCGAAGCAGATTTTGAATTTATGTACAAACAGCATACAGTAGACTTTCTCAATGATCGGCAGGTGTTGTCGGAAATTTCCAGCTTCCTGGGTCAGCTAGAAGATTCACTAATTGCACTGCAATGTGAGGCTATCTCAACGACCAGTATTTCACGTTCAGCAATCTCGATCGAAAGTCTGCAAGATGTCTGTCATAAATGCTGTGATCTACGGCAGCGCGCTGACCAACTGCTGCGGGATGTACAGCATAAACTGAACACACCTTGCCAGCATTGCTTGCAGGTGCGCGAGAAACTTTGCGATCTGCAGCAGCAGCACGAAAGTGAATTGTTGCGTATGCAACAAACGCATGCCAAAGATATGAATATGCTTATGCAGCAGGTAGATAATCAACGCAACGCGCTGAAAAATCTAGAAGCAGAGAGACAAGAGCTAAGCAATAATTTGCATATGCAGCACGAGCTGGTAGAAGAGCGTCAACACGAGGTAAATGTGGTGCAAAAGAAGCTTAAAAATCGTGAGGAGGAGCTACAAGCTAAGCTGAACGATAAGCTGGAATTGCTGGAGCGCTTAGATGAGCAAGAAGAAAAGTTAAATGCCTATCAAGAAGAAAGTGATGCATTGACTATGAAATGTGCGCGTCAAGATGAGGAATATGTGGTGCTCCTGCAGGAACGAGACTATCTACAGGCTGAATTAAATAAAGAAAAAGAACGTTGTCGCCGTTTTGAGAAGCGTCTGGAAATGGTTGAATTGGAGCATGGCAAGCAATTGGAGTGTCTACAGGAGGCCTATCGAGAGCAAATACTATCGCATTGCTCTGACTTTTCAACAATAACCGATGAGGAAAGCTTCAGACAGCGCTATCAGGCTGAGATTGAACAATTGAGGGTAAGTGTTTCAGTGCGTTCAATCAATTAGTCAAAAAATCAGTAACAATGTATTACTGTATTTTAATAGACGCTTTGCGAGAAGGGTCTCTCAGCAATGGAATCATCTCATCGTCGTATAATTAGCGATCTGGAGGAAAAACATCGGCAAGAAATTGAACGTTTATTACTTGAAAAAGAGACAGCACTGGCAGAGGAGACACAGGTCGGTTGCGCTATATGAATGGAATATATGTGGTTCACTAAAGAAAATTTTAATTTTTTATTCCAAAGGCAACATTAGCCGCCTTAGATGCTATGCGTAAGGCACATCAGAGCGAAGTACAGCGTGAAGTTGCACGTTTCAAGCAAGAATTTTTTCGGCAGTTCCAGAAAGGCGAAAGTGCTCATGATGCAACCAAATTCAAAGAGTAGGTTTCATTATTTCGAGTATTGACGGCATAACGATTTCTAACTAATAACTTTCTGTGTGCTATTTTTATTTACTTCTAGGGAGGACCTTGAAGAATTGCGCCAAGAAATCCTTTCCTTCTCCGAAAAGTACTCCATTAAATGCGTTGAAAATGCTTCGTTGGAGGAGAAATTGCGTTCGGCCAATCAAAAACTGAAACACTTTCAACAAATGCAGCAATTGGAACTGAGGTAAGTTTGGCAGTTGAGGTACATTAAGCCTATTACGTATAGTTGCGATCCATCTTTCAAACGATATAATTTTCTTATTTCGCTTAATTAAAAATACTGATTTTTTTTTTTTTTTTCAATTCCATATGTATGATCTTATCTTTTTCAGAAATAAACAATTTCGCGCTCACTTAGCCTCAGATGATCCCTTAACTGATGCAGCATTTTATCAAGGCTTAACAGCATCTAAGGAGGATGCTGCTTGTCAAGATAGTGAGGTGAGTAAATATTTATTTTTACATACATGTGAATAATGTAAAATGTTCTTATGGCTTAAGTGCAAGTTATTTTTACTTGGCGGCGGCAGAATGCATGGGAATGATATTACATTATTTGTCACTAATACCTATTATAATATCTATTATTTTATAACATATTAACTAACACTTATTTTCATATGCAACAACAAAAAAAATCCTCAAATATTTTTTTTAACTAAACTGTTTAGTCTGCTAAGCATGTGCCAATTTTCCAAAGTGTAAATGAAATAAAAATGGAACAACCAATAATCACAGCGTCTTTCCAAATATTCGAATCCGAATCCGAATCCGAATTGAATGAAACCAAACAATTAGAACAATCTTTCTACGTTATACCCTCAGCTTCACTGTTGATATCACAACAACAACAACAACAACAACAGCAGCAGCAGAAATTTTCATATCCTGTGTTAGTTCGATCAGATGATAATGATTATGATGATGCTGCCAATGATTCCAATCGATGTTATTCCTACGTACCCTGTTACAAGCAAAATAATTTGTATTCTTATCAGCAAAGGATGAACTTTGAAGGTAAAAGTTGTTCTGCTCTTTGCTCTGCTCTATCACTCTCTGTGTGTACGTACGTATTTTGTTTCTGTTGGGTTAAACGGTTGCACTGTCTGTGTTACTACGTCACTCACTCTCTTTGTACTGTCTCACTAACTTCATTTTATTTCATTTAAGCTTTGCAAGTGTTGTTGCATGTTCTTTTTTTTAGGTTTTTACAGGTAAACATTTATTTTTTTGTTTTGCATTCTGATTAAGTATCAATGAATGGTCCTAGTGGGCCATTTTCATTTGCACAAGTTTTTTATATGCGGCGTTTAGCAAACGAATTTTTGTTCAAAGTTAACAGAGTTTCCAGCATATCATGAATTTCGCATCAAATTAATTTTTTTCTTGAACTATTGCTAGTAGTCTGAAAAAAGGCTACGCATAGCATTACCTCAAATACAGTAGGTAGGTACTAAGAGTTTACAAGCATTAACAAATAAAAAAAAATTTTATAGAAATTATTGGTTTTATTGTAAAATAAAAGCGTATACCTCTTTTGAAAGATATATTATAGACCAAATCCATTTCAAACCATACAATCGGACTAGCTTCAAATCTCGGAATTGTTTGCCGATTATATATGTTGTTTTTCAGAGGATATATGGGGACATATATTCCTCCGATTTGATTAAAAAACATTTTTTACGAAGCTATGCCCATTTAAAGTTTTAGTTTTTCAAAATAATTAATCTTTATTTTGATTCTCTGTCAGAATCTTTAAGAAATTTTGAAAATTGTTGAAAATTGGCGGAGTTATAGTGCTTTTTATAAAAAAAAAACAAGGCTGTTTTTTTGCGCTTAAAATTTTACTGTGGATTTGTAGTAATATGAGAAGGAAATGACATGAGTTTAGTACTTGTTAAAAACATTTGAAGTCAGGATATTTTTTTTCCAAATCGTCAATGTTTTTTTTTTCAACATTGCCAAGCCACTCTACGGTACTATTTTCAAAGCAAATAACAAAAGCGACATTCCAAATTACTTTCTGCAAATCGTGCTGGCATTCTGCATACTTTTTTTTACCGTTATTTTCGTATTAACTTTTTATAATGGGAAATATATAACTACATTGTATGCACATATAACTTTTTCGCTAACAAAGTCAAGCAAACAAAACATTCAAAACCTACAGAAGTACAGTCTGCGAAAAAGCTATATGTGCTTCCAGTTGCACTTGTATTTCGAAAAACATACTGAGCAGAAGTAGAATAAAAAATCTTGGTCTGAAAGAAATTAAGGTTGAATATTGTTTCTTTTTTTCAAAAATAATAAAAATTCTATTTAATAATAAATTATACCAAAATTTAATAAAATGTTAAAAACAAACAAGAATTGGTGATTGCAAGCACTCGAACTTAATTATTCTAGCTAAGAAAATGTTAAAAAAAATTTTTAAATGCTGAAAAACGAGAAAGGTTGAAAATGGTGAGCAGCTCGGAATATTTTGAAAAACTCGAAACACATTGGAAGAGTCAAAAAGAAATTTAAAAGGTCGAGATATATTGAAAATATCAAAAATGGTTGAAAATGTTCAAAAAGTCGAAAAATATTGAAAGAAGCAAAAAAAAGTTTCAAAAGGTCGAAAAAAGTTTTGAAAAAAATTGAATTCTTCGAAAAATCGATTGACAAGTCGAACAAGGTTGAAAAGTTCGTGAGAGATTGAAAAAATCGATATACATATGGTTGAAGAAGTCGACAAATGTTTAAAAATTCGATTGACAAGTCGGAAAAGGTTGAAAAGGTCGTGAGAGATTGAGTAAGTCGATATACGGTTGAAGAAGTCGAAAAATATTCATAAATTCGAAATATGTTCAGAGCATCAAAAAATGTTGAGAAAGTCGAAAAATTATGAAAATGCTGATATAGTAGAAAAGTGCTACTCAAGTCGGAAATGTTGAAAAGGTCAGTTAATGTTGAAGAGTCGGAAAATGTTCAAAAAGTCAAAAATGTTATAGGTCGGATAGTGTTAAACAAGTCGAAAAAAGTTTAAGAAGTCAGAAATGTTGAAAAAGTAGATAAAGTTGAAAAAGTCAAAAAAAACATTGAAGAGGCAAAATAAAGTCGTCGAAATATGTTTAAAACTTCCTTAAGTATAAATTTTCTACCATACTTGCAAGTAAATATTTTTCGTAATTATAAAAGTAAAAATGAGATATTTTTGACATTAAATTTTCTTATTTACGCATTTATTTTTAAGGCACTTATAAGTAATTGTACATTTTTCACACTTCCCATATATTGTTCAAACATTTTGCACTTCCATATAAATACTTACATCACACACACAAACTTCTATAATAGTAGTAGCAATCTTTGAAATAAAATAAAAAACTAAATTTTGTAAACATTTCTATTTTTTCGACAGGTTTAAAATCAACCACATTTGGTAAAAATTTAAAAACCACAACCAAAACATTAAAAATATCTACAACACCAACGACAACGATGAAGACAACATTACCAGCTGCAATAGCGACAACGACATCGACACTAACAGCAAAAGCATCACCAACATCATCAGCAACATTTAAAGTAAATGAGCAACAAGTATTTACAAATACAGCAACAATAAACATTAACGAAAACAAAAATAATGATGCAACAAATGAAACAACAAAAGAACAAATTAATTACAATTATTATAAGCAATATTTACAAAAGCAACAACAAAAATCTACATTAGTTGCACTAACAACAACAAATCCAGTGGAAGAACCAAAGAATATTAATTTTAATCAAAACAATAAGAGTATAATAATTAATGATAATAATTTAATTAATCATAATATTTATAACAATATAAATTTGAAACAAATTGAAGAAACAACGGAAAAACAACAGTTAGTCAACAACAGCAACAACAGCAATAATAATAAAATAATGATAACAAATAACAGCAAAAACATTACAGCATATGTAAATAAAACGGCAGCAACAGTACCGATAGCAGCAGCAACCGCACGAAATCTTAAAGTTGCTGAAAGAGCTGCTATCAGTTTAGAAAGTTTTACAGCAATCATAAAAAAAAATGTTAGCGAACAGCAGCAAAAATTAAATATTGCTCGCTGTCGAAATGATGTTGGTAATGATGCACAACAGCAGCGCATTCAAAATGATGTTGGTAATGATGCACAACAACAGCTCTACAGTCGCTCTTCTCAGCATCAAACAACATTTGCTAGTTCCAGCCAAACCCAATTGTTAACATCGACTGTTGGTGTTAACAGCAGCAGTTCACCCACTTCCTTCAGTGGAAGTGACGTCGAGCAGTCATACAACAGCGATTTAACAGTAACTACCAGTAGTAGTAGCAATAGTCACGACAACAGTAGCGTAACAGCAACCGCACATTTACGTAAATTTGAGTTGGAAATTTAGCAGGGTGACATGAAAACTTTCTATGTTGTTTATATGTTTCCGTTTTAAAGTTTTCGAAAAATAGAAATTTATTTTTGATTTGCCAAATAAAAAAAAAGTAAAATTAAAGCAATATAAAAAAGTAATAATAAAAAGTAGTTTTAACTTACATTGCGTGTCATCTTTGATTGTTATAAACAATTAATTTTTATTGAAAATAAAAAAAAAATTTACTAATTTGTTTCATTAATATTTATGTCTTTTTTTCAAGTTTTTTCTTCAACTTTGTATTTGCATTTTTTTCTGCATTTTTCATTTCAATCGTTTACATTAAATATTTAAAATACCTTTCCAAATGTTTTAAAGAATTACATTATATTTTATTTTGCATATTTTGTATTTAATAATGTATCATATTGCATTAATTAATTGGTTTATATACATACATAAATATAATAAAAAATTTATATACATAAATATACACATGTAATATTTTTGTTTTGTTAATCATTTTATTAATTTAATTTAAAACGCATATTATTTTATGTATTTCAAATACAATTTATATATACAAACATATATACACACACACACTTTTGGAAAGAAATAAATATTAATTTTAATTGTTAAAGGTTTGTGTTTTATTTTTGACAGCTGTTTGCTAGTTTGCGCATTAAATTTTTCATTATATTCTTTTCGAAAATGTCATTAAAAAATTGTAGTTCGACGCAAAATACACTGATCGAAAATACATTCGAAGGCGGAATATTCCCAAAAAAATACAATGGTAAGATTTCAAATGTGAGCTTTTAAGAAAAATATGTCCGGCCCATGCCAATCAAAATTAGTTACTTCCGTCTTTTTTGGATCTCTGAAATAAATAATATGAAAAATGTATAGCTTCTTAAATTATTTTTGAAATAAAACTTTTGTTAAAGCCAGTTCACGGAATCTCAACATTTTCGGAAAGCTATATCTGCGGTTTTTGATGTAGATATCTCAGTAAATATTACCGATCGGTGGTCATAAAAGTAATCAGTACAATGAGTGGTTACTACTACGTGTAAATAATTACATATATCAATTTATACTTTTATCATATTTCCGATTATATTTAGAGCTGTGGAAGTGAAACGACAACTGTGATGGTAAGGCGGACCACGTTATTTGATTCCTCTGTCAAAATTACACAAAATGTATTTTAATTTTTGCTTAGATGGACAATCGTTGGCTTCTTGCTTCTTCAGCATTGTAAAATAAAAGTTACACTAGCGACTTCTTAGCACCAAACTGTTGTCTTTAAATTTTTACTGGATACTGCTAATATAAAATTATGTCTGTGGACGATAAAAAAAACAGAAGAAGTTCGATTTTTTCGTGTTATTTTCATATTATAAGCAGCTACTTGGCTTTGTTTTCTTAAATGCATTTTGTGCTGTAATTGTTATGTGTTTTTTGCACTTACAGTACTGAACAAGATGCACAGTAAAAAACATAATTATTAAATATTTTGGTTTGGATGGAAACAACAACTTTTTGATAGAAATTTTAGCGATTTTTTGATTTTTGTCACCTAAAATTGAATTGCATAACTTCGTAAAAACATACGTAGCCTCTTGTTTGTTCTGAAAAACAACATATTTTATCGGCATCCGATTCCGAAATTTCATGCATGATTTGAAGTGGATTCGGTCCGCATCAACAATAAAAAATGTTTTCTGAGCCTAGATATATAAATTGTAAATTAAAATTTAAAATTCTAGACCTTGAGAAGCTGTTACTATTTAACCTCTATAGTTTTATTCAGAAATATTAAAATGGGTTTTTTTTAGGATTTACAGTGTATGTATATAAAATAAATCAGAGCTATTTGGAGACTCAGGAATTTATTTTAAAGTCGAAAAAATTATATTTTCTGCCCTGTCTTTACTTCCTATTTTATTATTTGGGCCTGGAATTGGGTTTTAAAATGCGTCCATACATTTCGATACAGCCTAATATATATATTATATTACTCTCATGCATCATTTCACAATCAAAAGCTATACGATCTTATGCTTAAAAATATAAGTACATAATAAAATCTTCATGTAATTTTTCTTAAATAAAGCTGTAGGTTTTTGATACCAAGTTAAAAAAAATTGGGTTGAGTAAAGTTCAAAAGTGAATTCACGAAAATTTTCAAAACCATCAATATGAAATGAACGCTTTCGTAGAAAAATACACATGTTCTAGGTCAGCTGTGCTAGCATAGGAAGGGGGAAGGTAAACCGCTCTGGGATTCCGAAAGACGCCTTCTTTAGGACTATAGCCTCGTCATAAAAAAAGAAAAATTTATGGAAATGTATTAAATGTAATCTATCTATTAAGTTTTCAAACAATACATCATGCATTTAGGATTCCAAGTAAAAAAAAAAAACAAGAAATTTGAAAGAACCAACAGCAAAGCGGGAAAAAGTTAGAATCAATTATTCTGCCCTCAGAAGCTAAAATGGCGTACCTAAAAAATGCGTTTGGAGATAATTGATGTTTTATTTATGTCAATTTGTTGAAATACATGTAAAATTGAAATTGAGGAAATTTTCTTAGGAGATTTTTTATTGGTTTGAACTTAGATACCGGCATTTGGCGTAGTTCATTAGATGCGTAATATGTTAAGATACGCCCATTTCGCTTCTGAGGGCAGTATTGATCTTTTAAAATCAAAACTAAAATGCAAACTTGTCTTAAGCACGCTCGTTACGAATTAAAACACAAGATACTGGGTGACACACGGGGCAAAAAATTCGTGTTTTTTTGAAAGAAAAATACAAATTTCTGTTTCAAAAAAACGTTTACCACCGACTACCATAATTACCGGTACATAGTATATTGTTTAAAAAATAAATAACAATTTATTAATGAATAAAATTTAGAAAAAAAAATATTATAACCTTGGGCTCGTCCGGGATTTGAACCCGGGACCTCCCGCACCCTAAGCGGAAATCATACCCCTAGACCAACGAGCCAGCTAATGAAATTGCCGCCATACAGTCACTTTCAAGCAAATCAACTTGTTAGTCTGGCAGCGATCATCAAACAAGTTTCTGTAAAAATAGAATGTCTGTAAATTGCGCTGTTATGTTAAGTTATATTATATTGTGCTATGTTATGTTAATTTTCAGCTAACAAATCTCTTTAGTTTTAGAAATACCATAGGACAGCACGAAAAAACTAAATTTCCGTAAAGTTCAAAGTGGTAGACATTCAAAAATGTGGCCTGAAAATGTTTAAGCTGTATAAAATTTTTCAAAATTAAATTTTTTTTTAAAAGCTACCTTGTGGTTTGAGTAAAGAGATTATTAACCTGGAAAATTTTTAATTGAAAAATTTAAAAAAATATGAATTTTTAAAAAAGTTGGAAATTACTATTTATTACTGACACGTGTTAATACTCATCTGGCTCGTATTTAGCATAACGTTTTTTATTGGAACCAAACCGGGAAAGGCGTAGACAAAATGCAAAAAAAAGAAAAATATAATGACGTCACACATCAAAAATTCAATTTTTATTATAAAAAAAAAAACACTTAATGAAAAATATATAATGAAAATCATTTTAAAAGCTTAAATGTTTTCTTTTTTTGGTATCGTTTGTCAGATGTAATTTAAGCTGTTGGTCTTATAAATGGTTACATAATATATTTTCCCATGTGCACTCTCAACAATAGGAAGGTAAAAACAACAGACAATACGTGATTTATCATCTCTCTACTTGCCGCAGAGCTTTTTTTTAGCATTTTTTTTTTTTTTTTTTTTTGTTCGAGTGGAATCTGTTGGTGCATTGTTGAAGTTGTGCTACCCGGGGTCAAGTAGGAAGTGAAGATGAGCACGTCATTACGTGTGCAGGCGACAGCAAGGAAACGATGTTGTCTTAGTTACGTATGAGTGTTGCAAAACTGCATACCTTATTGTGACACACTGACTTATAATTTTTATTTCTCCACAAAACTAAAATTAAAAACATGAAATTTAAGAAATTAAAATGAAAGACCCCTGTTGCGGTTGTTAAGCAAACATTTTTTGAAAATAAAAAAAAAAATTGAAGAAAATTTTTTGATCAGAAAAATCTCAAAAATACAAAGTTTTGGAAAAAATGTTTTGGAAAAAACGTAAACTTCGAAAGCAAAATTCTCGAAATAAATTAAAAAAAGTTTTTACTGAAAATCGCGCGTTTTTAATAAAATATTTCAAAATATTTTGTGTAATAAAGTGCCATAGGTAAAAATATTTTATTAAAAAAAAATATCATTTGTAGTAACAAATCATTAGAAATTGAATACGTTTTTGGTGATTCTTACAGCCCTAACCCTTTCATCACAGCTTCTTACTACATCACACCGTAGTATAAAAAATATACTAGGTTCATATATGGTTTAGTCCGAAATGATTGACCCGAATTCACAATTTCAATACTATCCAATTATAATCCTTCTATATACAGTGAGCGACAAAAGTCTACATACATCCTCACTTTTTGCTAAATCGAGAATCCGAAAACATAATGGATAAAAGTAATGATGCAGTTTTGTTTGAAACTCTTTTTTAATGACAATGAGTAAAAAAATGTTCTTCAATATAAATTTAAAAAGTTATCTAAAAAACGCAAAAAAACGACTGACATAAGTTCACATACACTAAGCAACTTATGCCTTGAGCTAATGATTAATTTTTTTAGAAAACGGTGACGTACATTTTTTTTTATTTTTATATCTATAATATGAATCATACTTTGGTTGTGGTTTGGACGTAATATTTGATTGCTATAACGATTCTGCGAAAAAAATTTCAAATAATAAGAGAAATTTGATTTTTAAATTTGGAAAAGAAAATAAATCCGGTTGAGAAATTTTAAAAATTTCGCTTCTGAGGATAGCATTGTTAAATAAAATAAGGAAACAGTTAAAATAAAATATTTCAAAATTTTTTGAGACTTTATTTATTAAATTCAAATTTCAAAACCAAGTTTTATGTTTCGAAAATAGTACAGAACTATTATTTGATATTTCAGTGTTAATTGTTGGTAAGAGCATATTACTTTTTAATGTTATATGTAGTTCCAAGTGCCTTAACAGATTTAAGAAACTAAAGATTTGTATGCAAAATTAAATAATAAATTTATAAAAAAATTTCTTCTTGGGCTCGTCCGGGATTTGAACCCGGGACCTCCCGCACCCTAAGCGGAAATCATACCCCTAGACCAACGAGCCAGTTACATAGCGGTTGTCTTTTTAATGTTTTTACAAAAGCTCACACTGAGCAGCTTTTTGTAAGCTTTTTATCTTTCGTTTAATTGCTTGTATTTATTAAAATTTACTACGCAGCACTTTTTAACACATGCTACAAGATTTTTGTAAGTCTTTTGCATATCAATGCTGTTGAAAATTAACAATTAGGAAATCATTTCTTCTTATCACTAAGAAAAGAGCTAATTGTCGTGGTTGAAATTTAAAAATGGTCCGTATGAGAAAATTGTTCATGGGAATATTATAAAACTTTTGATTAGCTATTAACGAATTCAGAATAGCAGTAAGCCGGTTTTGGACAAACTACCAAGGAAGTAGATTTATGTACACATGTAAAAAGAACGAACGAGTTTGAACGCATTGTATACCGAAAGGTTGCCCAGTAGACAAGGCCAGGAGCAAAAGCAGCGCTTCTAGAAGGCCTTGCTTGAGAAAAGGGACACAGACCTACCTAACTCTTTTCAAACGTACATTCTTTTTTGCATAAATGAATTGACCCTCGCTACAAGACAGGCTTTCTCCCTAAGCAAGACCTTGAAATACTCTTCACATACAAATAGTAGGAATACTTCGAAAAAGCTCTGAACAAGATATACCTAGTGCGAGTTTCTACAAGTGAGCGTGGCAGTGTAAGTTATTCAAGTTTCGGCCTGGCCGAAGATAACTAACTAACTATTTTGCTTTGTTGTTCTCTAATTTTTATTCAAATTCTTTTATAATTTTCGCGAATATTGAGATGAGTTTTATTTTAACAAAAAAAAGGGTACCTATATAAATATTTGAAAAATCCAGCATTCAAAATGTTCGCGCTAAATTGATGTACATTCATTATGTGCGACTTTTAAGGGGGATCAATAATTTTCTTAAAGTATCATATGCTGCGAATATCTTATATACTACTGCATGGCCCTTACTTAATGGGCAAAAATCTACCGCACATTTAAGCGACAAATATTTTAAATTCTAAAAAACCATTGAGAAGTTAAATAATTTATAAGTTAATCTACTTATTTTGTGCTAAGTCTAAAAGCCAGATTCTACAAAACTCATTTAGAAATCAAAAATTATTGGGTTAAGCGATTGGATCATCTCTAGATTCACATACAAACTTCGCGAAGCAAATAAAAATAAATCACAGCAATGCAGAATTTTCAATATGTCGCGTTCCCATGAATTTCCATAAAATACAATGGTCACCTTCTTTTGGTATAAGGAAGGACACACACGCACTCAAATTTGTAGATTTATGCAATGACATGCAGGACAAACAAATTGCCAAGATATTTCTACCTTGAGTAAAATAATAAAATAGCAAATATGCTTCGTTTGTGCACCGTTAGAAGCCATAATGCATAATACGGCAACACAAAAGCACACATTAAGGTCTTAAAGAAACGTCCTTTAAGGTAAAATGCGACAAGATGCGTTTAGTGTTGCGAATATCAATAGCGGTTATTCGGTTTTCATTTAATGTATGAATAATATTATTTTATATAAAATTTAGATTTAATTTATTTAAAAGTAGTAAACTTCATTTATAGGTTTGGCATACATATATCATATACATATATAAACTGAGTCCAAAAACCACTTCAATATAATTTCATCAAAATCAGCATATTACCTACTTCAATTTAAAATTTTTTAAGCTCTGATTTATATAAGCAAGATATTTCAAAATATCTATCTTTAGTTAGCAGAAAAATGATTCTTAATCAAAATTTTAATTTAATTTTTTGACTAGCAACTTTCGCAAGAAACCGGTTTTTTTTATAAGTATTTCTAGATTTGATATCCCTAGTTATATTGAAGATCCAACATAAATTTCAATAGTCACGGTTTGCATATTATTGCCTGGTGGTTATGTAGGATACAAAATATTTATGACCCTAAAAGTAACCATTATGCAAAAACAATATGCGCACACGTCACATACTGTTGCTTCATCTTCTGCGTTCTGTTGTTGATGCCGTTTGCTGTTTCTGTTGCTGCTGCTGTTGTTGCCTGAATGTGGCGTTTATGACCGTGACTGCGGTTTGTCGCTTTAGGCGGCAATAAAACAAATTTTGCATTTCGCACACATATCAAACAGCTACAACAACAATAACAACAACAACAACAATAAGAATATTAGCAAAATCAGCATGCAGTGTGGAAACAATTGGTCAAACAGCACTATGCGACGTCAACACGGTGTGGTGGAATTTAAAATACGTATTGGCAGAAGTTTACTCGTCAATTTCGACTGAGAGGTGAGACCACGAAAATGGATTTTGAACATCATTTGGAGTATCTCCGGACTCTAGAAAGGACCGTTTTTGACTCCTTTTCGGAAAATTTTTTTTTTGCTCCAATCAATTGGGAAAGTTCGAAAAATAATTTTGGACATCACTTAAATTGGCTCCGGTTCCAAGGTCTGGAGTCGCCCTAAGGTATGTCCAAAAGCCATTGCTAACAACTCCTTATCGGTTGGACAAAAAAAAAAAATTTAGGGTGGTTCAAAAAAAAAATTTTGCACCAGTTGATAGCTTGAGCTCGGAAATGATTATTTTCAACCTTTCCCTTACATGTGAAACTCACGAACATGGCATGGGTTTCGTTATATTCTTGATCAATTGAGTAGCTGTCAGCAAAAATTTAAAATTTATTGCTTACAGAATAATTTTGCTTAGAACTTCCACATAATGCATTCAATGGGAATATTAGTCAAAATATCTTTACGCAAAATAACATAGAGTCACTAGGATCGACTTATCTCAGACAAATCAACATCTGTGTTATTGGCGTGATATGATTATGATTTCATCAGCGAGTATTGGACACTCAAATGGTACAGAATCGGATGTTATTCTAAAAGTCAATTCTTATTGACCACACAGGTTTCTTTCAATAATAGAAATCAATATTCTAAACTTTCAGCTATATGTGCTGACCAGTAAGCAGGATTTCTGAAATTGGCTCTAATTTGAATTTCTAATTTACTTTATATATTAACTTTATATATAAATATTGTACATAAATAAATATGTTTTCAGTTTTAAAGAGATATATTCAAATCATCTAAATATATTTAATATACGCCTCAGTTTCGCTATAGTAGGTGGAATGGATGCAAAGTTCATTTCATTCAGAGTTAGTTTTAGCACACCGTAAACGTAAGAGCACCATATATAACTTTTAATTCCGCAACAACTATCTAGTAAGCCAAAATAAAAAAAAGAAGAAAGGAATATGATCAAAAAAAATAGCGCTGCGAAGTATCTTCCATAATAAATTTTATGGCTTTTTGGAAGCTGCATCATCTACCATAAAATATGGCACCAGAGGTGCTTACAAGAAAGCAAAAGTTCTTTGTTTTTGTAGGGTGCTCGTTTTGTATTTCTTTTTTTTATATTTATTTTGAGGCAACATAAAGGTATCAACTACCTGCTGTTAAGAATTTTTTTTAAATATTAGAGGCTGAGCATTATAATTTAGCGACTTCCCAAAATCAAATGATTAATATTCTAAAATTTACTCAAAATATAACACCAATATAGACAAAAGCTTATCTCGCAAGATATTGCCAATAAAATTGACGCAATAACTATTTTCATGTGAATTAACAAAGTCATAATACAACACTTCCTGCTGACCCAATTTACTATCGATCGTAACCTTAAAATTATCAAATATGGCCAATCAAATAACCAAAAAAACAACAGCAAAAAAAGACCAACATAATTGCTATTGCATCAACAATGCAACCACTGCATCATGAGTTTTTATACAAGCAATCATGACCTTTATTTCGACCCCGAACATTACATTTGATGACTAATTGCGAAATAGTCTTTGCAACAAATTGTTGTAACTTGTAGCAGCACAACTGAACTGAAGTATAGCAATAAAAAATCGAAACAATTCAAATAGTTGTAATTTCAAATAATAACAACATCGAATAGAGACATAAAATTCATTTGTAGTATCGAATGCAATACATCAGATAACTTGAAATTTTTGCGAAAAAAGAACTTAATTTCAGAGACGATATTTTAGTGTAACAGTAAAGTATTGAGAATGCAGCTGAATATAGCAACGTAAGGCACTGGAAGCTGGCATCAGCTAAGTTTACGTCTAATAGTATCAAAGAATTAAAGTTTAGAGAGGTATAAAAGTATTGCAATCCGTTTATCTAAAACGACTGAATTATAACACAAGGCAATGGCCAGAATGGTTCTACGACATTAGGACTATTTCTAAAAATTAACTACATTTTGCTCAGTTTGTTCTTCTTGTTTTCTACATGTCTGAGAATGAATATATTCAAGATCCCATTTATGTTCAACTTCATTTTTTTTAGAGACAAAAATTTTTTAAGAATTTTTTTAAATTTGCATGATATAAATTTTGTATCATAAATAGGTTTAAGCATATTTTCCTTAACATTATTAATAAAAATAATTATATATAATATACTTTAATAAGGTTTAAAATATGAAGGACCTGACAAAAAGTTGATAAGTTGCTGATATTTTTATAGTTTTCAAAAAATTCAATATTGGTAAATGATTTGAAATAATCTTAATTCATAAAGATCAGTAAGAATTAAGACGAGAAAATACAGAGTGCGTCATCTGAATGTGGTCAATTGAAAGAAAGTCCGTAGCAAAATAATGGCGCTTTACATTGATAGTAATCGCAGTTGTGTTAACTTTGCGTGCATATCGTCGAAAATATCGGAGAAGTTCTGCCCCTAAATGCGATAGAATTGGTCATTTAACCTCAAATTTTTTTCAAGCACAAGCCTTTAGCTAATCATCAACAATTCGGCGAAATTCGCATCAAAACCATCATTGGACCATTCTTCTACAGAGCTGGTTAGACAGTTTATGACGAGCGTTATCAGTAGATGTTGGGCATACTTAGTGTTACCGCAAATGCGTGAAAATGGTCTGAAAGTCTTCTGGTTCTA
Source organism: Meiosimyza platycephala (assembly GCA_963662105.1). Taxonomy (NCBI): domain Eukaryota; kingdom Metazoa; phylum Arthropoda; class Insecta; order Diptera; family Lauxaniidae; genus Meiosimyza; species Meiosimyza platycephala. Next base: position 89,650,069 of record OY759210.1, read on the forward strand.
ACAAGACGGTGCGACATGCAGAGATGGATTACGAAAATTGCCGCCTCCACGCAAACATAAAATGCCGCCCCTTATAAGGCAGAATTATCTTTATAATTGCCAGAAAAAAATTTCCCGGAACGTTAGGTGTCGCAAAATGGCGATACTGTCTACCCACCGAGATTATCGGATTTGACTCCACCGGACTTCTTTTTATGGGAATTTTTGAAGGACGTAAAGGCCAAAGATCATAGAAGAGCTCAAGGACAAAATTAGAGCCAAAATTGCAGCGATATCTCCGGAGACGCTGGCGAAGTTTATTCAATATGTCAATTGATAAGATTGAAATGACGCACCTGCTTTAAAATGTTATTTGATGTTAGGTTGGCAAGCGTCCAACTATCAAGACAGCAAGAAATTTCATTGACTCCAAAATGATAATGAAGCAAATTCGCCATCTCTTATGATCGTTTCTAAATGGTTTAGAATCTTCCAAACGGGACATTTTTCAGTGGTGGCCGAAGCTCGCGGAGGCTAATTGAATTCATCGAATGACGACACATAAATTTCACCCTGTTGAATGCTTAAATGGACGAAGATTTGAATTTGACATAATAAATTAATGTAGATGAACTGAACATTCAAGAAAAACTGAGTTGATATTTTAACTAAATATATCCCTTACTTTACGATACTCACCATCAACCGCTGAATAATAAGAGATAAATTCCATAACGATACGATACTTTATCCCTAACAATTTTACTCCCAAAAAAAAAAGATAATTCACTTATAAACAAAACATCACGTGCTAGTAGCACAGTCACAACTGCAGCGGCAGCAACAACAACAGCACTGGCAACAATTACTTGGTACAATTTAAAAATCAATGTTGAGTTGACTTGAGTTGAATTAAGCTACCACGGAAGCTATCACGGCAAACCTTTACTGCTTATTATAGGAAGATTATAGGAAGATGTTTATTTAAGCTTGGCTAATAACAATAATTGCAGTTAGAAATACAAACAAAAGAACGCTAATCACTGCAAGATGATGCACCTAAGAAGATGAAGAAGATGTTGGCAGTAGGTACAGTGCAATGTTAAATTTAATTACAGCAGTTAAATTTGGCTTTTTTAAGGTAGAATTTCTTAGAACTTGTACAATTATGTCATTAACATAAGCCAATAAAAGTACAAAAAAGAGCCACACAATTGAAAATCAATGGAAATCACAATCCTATGAAACTAATTATTTCACGAACTGTTGAAGATAGAAGTGATTGGAGACCTTTAAATTTAACAAGCAATCAACAGGTTATTAGTTCTTGACCTCTTAACTTTTGCAATTGTACTAACATGTTACTTATACGACATGGTTTTCTCGAAGCTACATTTTTGTTTCAGCGAACCTTAGAGCCAATATTTTTTGCCTATGCAAAAGAGGTCATAAGAACCCCATTTTGAGTAAGTTCTCGTTAAGCATTATTTTCTCCTTAGATCAGGAACTTAAAATTATTCTGAGTTTATATGGAACAAAAGGAACAAAATTGAAAATATGGAAAAGCTGGACACTTGAAAAAGTTCAACTCGCATAAACGAAAAAAAAACCGCACATTTTAAAGAAGGTAATTTTTCAAAGAATGCAATTATGGTTTTGCATTAAATATATATAGCCCAAAACAATAATATAATTGATGAAGATATAGATATGGCATATATTAATTTACCAGCAACATGTTGCACTTTTTACTTTAGTAATGCACGAATTCTGCACATACGAAAGTACACCACTTATGAAACTCCATTTACAAGCAGATAAGAAACAACTTTACAGATTTTAATGGCGCTTAAACCACAATAAATAATGATAAAAATGCCTTAAATACACAAATGTGCAACCATTGAGGCTGTGAGAGGATCTAAATTAAATTATAATCAACGGTTACAAGATCAATTTTAAATTGTTTATTGTTGGAACATTTATCATAAATGGAAAAAAAAAAATTAAATTGAATCATAATTCAGCAAATGTATGTGCGAGCGCTACTCAGAAAGTCAAAGTAAAAGTTGCATCCTCAAATGCCAACATATTTATCGTATGGGTGAATTTTAATCGCTGACCCACATCATGATGTATGGCAGCATATTTGTTAATTTCAATTAAATTGTTTTTGGGCAACGTAACGTATTCAATAATGCGTAACGTAAGTAAACAATTTAAGAAAGATTTGGTGCATTTAGTAAATGATCCGAGTTCAGCACTATGTAATTATTTAATAATTACACTTAGCAAGCACTTTTCTTAATTGTAAGTAGTATGTTATGAATTGTACTGCATATATTAAGTGAGAGTTATGTATATGGATCCTTGCTTCGATTTACCCAAGTCCTTTTGTAAAAAAAAACGACATTGTTTTCCAAAAATTTCACTTTATCACTATTTAGGGTGCTAAAGCCCAAAAGTGCTGAGATAGGGTTTTAATTTTTTTTTTTTTTTCAGTTGCCTTTTAAGATATGTACTTAAAATGCTGAAAGTTTTTTTGTGGTTTTCAGTATTCCACTGAGTCATTAATTCTATCGCCTTAAAAAGTAACAGCCAAAAGAAAAAGGATAGTTTACAGTGAGCTCGTTAACGAATATTTCATTGTCAATGTTAACGGTGTTAATTTACTATGGTCATTATTATACAGTGCTGTTATTACCCAGCAAACAGAAGCCTCATACATGCGAATTAGTTTGAAATGACCTTGCGCATAACATGTGATATCGGTAAAGGAATAATAAATTCAAGAAGAAATTGAACCATTGATAAGACGTATGCTCTTTTGAGAGTAAAATCTAACGTCATACATTTAACCCAGCAAGCGAGTACGCTGTACGGAGAAGACTCTTTAACCAAGAGTTCATGAGCTGTGTAATGATGTAAAAATAAAAAATTTGACTTTTCAATGAACTGCATAGACAGGGGTGAATGGTAGCCAATGTGTTCGAACAGCAGACCCCTTGTCTTATAAAACTGGAAAGAACTTTGCAACGGATTGTAAAAAAAGTAACGATTCCTTAGTTTGGAACAAGATTCTACGTGATTGCTATTCTTCTAGAATCCTAAGACGATGTGACTATTGTTATGACTTAGTCAAATCGTATATAAAGTCGTCGCGTTTGAGGGCAATTCGGTCAAACTATTAAATTTTTTTTGATATTTTAATACGACCTACATAGTTGTGCGACCGGTAGTATGAGAAATCGTATAATCTGAGGACACTATTTCAAATTGAAACGTAATTTATGTACAAAGGTATATTCCATCGTCATTGTGATTTTCTTTTTCAGAATAATATAAAGTCTAAGCTTTGAGAACGCTTGAACTTACTACAGAGTGAAGTGTTTTTTTTTGAAAATCCGGACCCACGGATAAATTCTATGTAAATTCTATGCATTAAAAAGATGTGAGGTTTTCTTTGACCCCCGCCCCCCTTGGTGAGATTTTGCCGGAACCCCTCCACCCTTATTTTAGCTCACGTGTTTAACCCTTTATAAGGCATAATAAGCATATTGGGGTAAATAGGTAAAACTGTTGTTGTTCTGAAAATATTTTTATTATAAGTGTTTTACAAAACTTTTTTACTTTTTTTACATTCAGCACCTTTATACTAATTTTCAAAATATAAATCTGTAACAAACAATAAATACTGTCATAGTTCTACGGGAAAAGGTAATATTTTAACCACCACAAAAAATTCACTCTATCAGAATTTGAGAAATAAAAAATAGAAAGTATGCATGAATTTCAATGAAATATACAATAAGCTTAAAAAATAATAATACTTTACAGTGCATGAGTCTCAGATTTCAGAGAAATATAAAGATTTATCCAGTCGTACTGAAAATCACCCGATTTCAATCTTCCAAACATCACAGTGTAAAAACTAAAATCGCGGCTTATCATTACCATAGATTAAAAATGTAGACAGAATGTCCATAAAAATTTGTCATAAGGAAAATAAAATGTCCTTAAAATTCATTGAATAAAAATTTTAAAAAAAGATGGTGGGAAAAATATTCCCTCTGCCTTCAAAAGGGTTAATGGACGTCCCCTTACCAATCCTTTGCACAAGGAGTTCATCATATTGTAAATTTTCTACAATTTCGGTCTTGTATAGTTGAGACGGGTTCGTTACTAATTCGTAACATTATATGCTGGTCGAGATACACAACACTGTGATCTGACCCTCTATTAATCTTTTTCGTAACACAAAGTCAATTTACAAAAGGATGCCTTTTGTTCTTTAATGAACATGAATTTGAAAAAAACTTTGCTTATAGTCGGTAACAATTATTCACTGGGTAATTCTTGCTATCCCAGTAGTATTTGTTTGCATTGTAAAAATAACAAAAAAAAAAAGTAAAACTTAATGCGTCTTGTATGTCCTCAAGTGTTAGCTAAGAAATATGCTAACAGTTGAAAATTTTGCTTCAAATTTAGTTTTCTTTGCAAATTTTCCAAACATATACTATATAAAGGAGAGCCTGCACAAAAGTACGCTTTCTCCTACAACAAAAGCAAAACAATAGCGTGATCATTAACGTCAAGATCATGTCAGTTAGTTAACGGTGTTCATATTAAATTACGCCAACAACAGCAACCAAAATAATAGGAAAATACGGAAAAATTGTAGTAAATCACAAAAGCGTGCCCATACGTGCAAATTATGAGGTTTAAGTGTGTGGGGGCCTGCAACCAAAAAAAACTTTTAGAGGAAAACCAAAAATTACAAAAAAATTAATGCTAATGCGTTTGCACTCTATGGTACTATGTGATTTTTTAGACAGCATTATGACAGCACTAATTAGTTGTAATAAATTGATTTTCTTCTTCTGCTTCTTCTCACTTATTTTAGTCATTAAAACACTCTTTTTTGTACATAAAGTGTTCCTTGTCACTTGTAGTTTTCATGTTTGTATTTTTTTTTTAAATGGAAAAATATGCCTCATAAAATCTTTCTTGTAACTTTAAAGTTATCTCCGTTGAACTTTATTTCTTTTTTACAATTTTTACATTGCATTAAAGGCATAGGGACCAACCTTCTTATCTGTTACTTTATATTAGTCCATAAAAAAACATATACATATAAATGACTTGATATTAATATTCACATAATAAAAACAATTTAATATATAACAAAAACTTCGGAATTCATTTTTTCATCGGATGAAAAGAAGCCTTTGCTTCTAATGAATCTTTATTGCGTTATTAATTTTTCAAAAAAAAAATGCACCAGATAGACCATGAACTTGCGGCAAAGTTAAAAATTACCAAGTGCTTGCCTACGCAAAAAAGGAGTTGGTTGCATCGCATTAAATGAAGTAAAATTAATTGCAGTGCAGCTGCACATAAAATTGAGTCCGGTTAAATGAAGTGGCAACGCTGCACAACACATGCACAGGCAGAGGCACAGACACAGCGACACTCACACAAACACGTTAACAGGTGTTTAGTAACGCGTTGACAATGTTGCCAAGTGATTTGTTTAATGTCGCGTGATGCCAATGCTGCTGCTGCTGTAAACCAATGAAGGGAAATTAAAGTCATTATGTGAATTTAAACGTTCTTGCTGTTGTTGCTGCTGCTGCTTCTGTTGCTGTTGCTGTTGCTAGCGATAGTCAGTTGTAGCAGCCAACAAATGACGATGACAGCAAAATAAAGTGTTGCTATTAACTTTATTTTAATGAAGGTCTTGGAATTTTTTTTTTTTTTTTTTTAATTTTTCGCTATTATGTGTGCTTTCAAATGATTGGTTTTATTAATGTTCCATTATATGTGATACGATCGGCGGAAAGGTACCTTATCTAGCTAGAGTAGAATTTTTAGGGTTGTGAAAAACATCGTTCAATTTCAAAGATGGAAGTTTTCAAAATTTCAACATGGGTTTCATGCTATATTGTAGCTTCTCAGCTTAAGTTCAAAACTCGAGGTAAAAAATATAACAAAAATTATCACAACCGAGTTTTTTGAACTGCAATCTTTAATAGTTCATAGCTTTTTATGATTTTGGTATGAAAAAGTCTGCAATCGAATAATTACGTCATTCACAAAGTTTGTGGGTTCTTAATTAAAATCAAATGTGCGCTACATATATGACGAAATTGAGCAATCAGAGATGTTTAGCGAAAATGAAAAGTTTACTATGAGAGAAAAATTATAAGAACGTAAACGCTATGCATTACAGCTAATTCACTTAGTAGCAAAAAAGCTTGATCTGTTCTCACAAGACTGCGAATTGTCTTCAAATGCAGCTATGAACGCAAAGAAATTCTTCCATGATGCAGCCGTAAATATGGCATTGAAAGCTTTTAATATAATGGTGGAGTTCGAAAATATCGAAATCGTGGAGGGATTTGGTGGCGTCAATTCATATGGAAAGCAGCGAAAAATATGAGCCTGTTATTGTGGTGCAAAACATATGCTCCTGAAATTGAACTTACTGAAGTTGCCATTTGAATACTTTCGGCGACAACAAGAGAGATTCTTTAGTTCATTTGGATGGATTCATAATAAAAAAATGGAATGAACTTACATATCTTTCTTGCAAATGATGATTTCAGCGAAGAAGATCAGAATACTGGAATCTTTTTGAATATTAATGAACAATTTTTTTAAATATATTTAATCTAAAATTAGACTTGATTACAAAATATCAGAGATGTGCAAAATAAGTATAGGGTGTTTTTTTTAGAGGTATAGAACTTTAAAATGGAATAAAACAAAGATGAATTTTTTAAATAGACATGAAAATTACTTTATTCGAAAGATAATCTTCTGGCATTATAATTTAAATATGACTTCTGGCATATGAACGCCACGGCTAGCTCGGACGTAGTCTAAAATGGAGGTCCAATTTTCAAGGTATATCGCGAATTACGCGAGTAATGTTGGCTTCGAAGTATTGAATCGTAGCTGGCTTATCGACGCATACTTTTGCTTCACATAACCCCAAAAAAAAAAATTAAGGTGTGATATCACAAGATCTAGGCGGCCTTCTTGACTTCATAATTGCAAAAATCATGTGAATTTTGAGTGAAAATAAAGTTGAAATTTTAGTGACTATAATAAATTTGCACAATTTGGACGCGTTGTTCTTTTGTCAACCTGTTCATGATGAAATGGCAAACCAAACTGAATATAAATGACATTAGAGTTGCCAGATTTGACCACAAAATCCCAGTTTTATCTCTATTCGAAAAACAAACCTCTAAAAAAAACACCCTTTACAATTTCATGATATGTACATTTATACTGCTTTTGTTTTAATTTCACTCCAGACAAGTTAGCTTCTTGTGCCCTTCATTTCCTCACGAAGCACAGGGATTCTACAAAACTTTTCTAATCTCTCTCTCTCTACATCTTTCTACTCATTTGCCCACTTTAATCGACCACCAGTCGAAACTGCCACCAGATGTGGAGACATTTTTTTGAGGTTTGGAAATATATATATATGGGACGTTTCACGTCAAGCGGATCACCTTCCCGGCCAAAAATTGGCTGGACCGATCAAGAGGTACGAGGTCATAAACTGTTCGTCTCATCAAAATCTTCTAAAAGCCGTGTGGCCCGTTCATAATTTCAAAATGGCGGATCCAATATAGCAGCCGGAAGCCGGAGAAAAGTCGAGTGTCCGATCGGGTCGTTTCTTGGCTCAAATTGTAGCTCCGAAAAGGCTTTCGTGGTAGTTTGACAGAATCCAAGATGGCGGATCCAACATGGCAGTCAAATATTCAATTTGGTGGCCAAATTTTTTAAAGTCAACCGATTTGCACCAAATTTGGTATACGGGGGTCTTGGAGGTCACTGATCACGAATTCGTGGTCAGATTTGACAAAATCAAAATGGCCGATCCAAGGTGGCGGACGTATTTTTTAAAAATCAACCGATTTGTACCAAATTAGGCATAAAGGGGTTTTTGAGGTCGCCGAATACGAATCTGAAACTATATTTCATAAATTTTCAAAATCAAAACGGTGGATTCAATATGGCGGACGTATTTCAAAATTCATGACAGCGTCTTGACAGTACCTTTGGGTAAGAAGTCGGTGATTTTATTTCTGTACAATTTTGTGCTGCACTATTCATCATCAATCTCTAAATTTGATGAGGGAGTTACCAGACCATGAGGATTGTACATTGTGCGTAGCCTGATCAGAGTTAAAGATCTGTACTATCAATTACCATGTAATATCAGGAGCCCCTGGAATATTGGTTCCCGCCTTTCGGTTGCGAGAAGTACACTGAGAGTGCGTCTCTTAAGGTGTGCGTCGTGTTGGCTATGGTTGCAACCCAAATCACAGGTAGCGCAACGCTTACAGTTCGATATGGAAATACATTTTTTCAACTTGGTGCAGTTCTCATTAAACGGCAGAGGTATTAGATGGAGCTAATTGGCGCCTGTTTCAAATTAAAATCTGGCACGGCACACCAAAGTATTAAGCCTATGCGGCAGGAGTCCACATTAAGCACCAATAAACTTTCGCTATTTGATGCATATTTATCGAGTAAATGAGCAAAAACCATATTTTGATCAACTGTTGGCGGCAATTGTTATCGTTATGTACATACATTATGGTCTCTAGTAAACGAATCATTCAAGTACTTCCAGCACCTGCTCTAACTCGAAAGTAAACAATTTTTTTCTGAGAGAATAAAACCATTTTATTTAATTTAATTTAATTTTGAATAGCGAAATTTCGAATCTAACTTATTGTTAATTCCTGCTTAGTGACAATTTAACAAGTTTGCTTCATATTCTTTAAGTTTAAGTGTTAAGAAATGCACTTTAAATGATTTTTTTTTTTTTCCTAGCTAAGCCTACGATTACGTTCAATTTTAATAAGGATTTAGTTTTATATTTAAATTGCCTAATAAAAAAAAAATTATTTTGCATATTTTTTTTCTAAAGTTGTGCCCCAAATATGGCAAAAGCGTTTATTAACAAAATTTCGTGTAGGACTAAGCAAATTGTACGAATAGAAAACTCTATGATTAGTTGGCGAATTCGAAAAAAAATTCAATGACTTAAGTAAACTAGGCCAAATTGTGGTATTAGTTTAGTGGATCATGCCAAACGTCAAATTATATCAAATAGTAAAATACAAAAAAAAAACAACAACCATAGTTGAAAAAAAAACAGATTAAAACAAAAATGTTACAATTATTGGAACAACGTGTATAACGGATAGGAAATTGATTTCCAACAATGTACAAATGGTGCACTATAGGGTGGATCATTTTTATACAATTTTCACAAATTTTTTGTTACACAAAAAGAGTTGCCCCATTTAAGTACGCTGTACTTAATTTGCAAAACAAATCAACTAACTAATATGCCCAAACTCTGCCGTTTTCATACATTTTCAGAGCTTATCTAGAAACGAATGCATTGTACAGTTACTTATAACCGTTTTTAAAAGTTATATTATTACGCTTTATATTAATATACTTATTTTTAAACACAATTTGTAAATATTTTGTAATATACCTATTTATTTTCAAATTTTAAGCCACCCCAATGTGTATGCAACTAGTACAACAAACAACCTACCACTTAAAAAAAAACGCGATTCAACGGCTACCTACTCAATATCAGAAAAAATATATAATAATAGTTAAACGCCCAGTAACAACATCAACAACAACAACAACAACAACAACAACAACAAATGCGAATGTTGTAATTTTCAAATAAGCCAACTTCCTATTAACTTCTAACAACAATCGATGGCAGTTGCAGCAAGAACCGCAAACAAGAACTGCTGCAAAATTTTAATGGGCGAACCAACAACCAACGTAGTAAATAGAAATTCTTTCATTTACCGTCTCGATCGAAAAGTTGCATTGCTTTTTAATGTGATGCCTTAACTCATAAAAATTTTGCTTTGATTTATTGGTTGCTGTTGCTGGGCGTAATACACAAAAAAAATTCTTTATAATTAAAAACAAAGTATTAGCGTTTTTGTACTAAAGGAATGCAACAATAGGTGGTCCCTATAAATTTTAGCTTAAATTTAAAAAAAAATATATATATTTCAAATCGTTCAAAAGTGTATGATAACGCTACAAAATTACAAAAGCAAAACAGTAAAAAGGGCTAAAGTCAGTAATACTAGTTTCATTCATTGCTAAATGGAATCATCAGTGACTTTTAAGCCAATAAGTACGAATTTCTAATAACTATTAGGTACACTTTTTTTGTAAATAACAGCGACTGAGCACCAGACCGCCTTCATAAACGGATATAAGTAACTAAGGCTATAAAATCTCAGGCGCAAATTGCCTAGTTGCCGAAATATTGAAAACTTTCCCTCTAAACTTAGTACCCTGCCCTTGTCCAAATTTGGTAAGAAGCACGAGTAACTGAAGACTGGCTCATAGCAACCTTAGTAAAATTGCCATAACTACAGGGTTATCATGATACTGTCATTTTCGCTGCCAGCAAAAAAATAAAACCACTAACCCTGGAAATAAAAGGCCGATTCTCGCCGGAACAGATCATCCATCGATCAAATAAATAACCTTCTCGCGGAGCAGATAAATGAGTGGCAGGCTTCTTTGCATTAAAACTTCATTGACTACAGGATGAACGATTTTCTCAGCAGAGCTCTACTGTACAAACCTCGGTTTTATTGATGACATATGCCCTTCTCGTCACGAAGCATTTAAAACTCACTGCCGTCAGATCTTCTTCGGACGAAGTAGGTCTGAAAACCATATTACAACAATGGGCCAGTACAGGCACTTTCAGCCATCATGGCCCGAACCGTTATTCGACGCACAAACATGCAACCAAAAGTTCGCAGAATTTCAACGCAATCGGCACACCGATGAAAACAAAAACAACAAACACAGGCATTACCGACGGTGCCGCATTGTGTCTCTACGAATGTAGCAATTGTTTTTGTTTTTAGTGCGATTTTGTTTTTTTTTGTGCTGTTGGCGAATTTGGAAATGAAATCAAAAAAACTTTAAAATTTCGTTTTTTGTTGCTTGATTTTGTTGTTGCGCCCTTTTGCTAGATTTCCTTGCCCACCGCTGCCATAATAGATAAAATTGGTGAACATCTCATGGTGATAACAATAAGGACATCGATGCAAGGCTCAACAAAGCGGAATATACCTTCGCTTAGCTTCGTAACGCCTGGCAGTCTACGTTTCGACAATGAAGCGCAAAATCTTGTGAGTGAAAATTGAAAGCCGACTGGCTTCTGTAAGGCTATGAAACTTGGTTAACCAACAGCTGCAAGTGTTCACCAACAATTGTCTTTGTCGAATTCGAAAACTTTTCCAATATCGAATTGCACACCAGATGCAATCAAGAATGGATTCAACTCAAATCAAACGGCTAAAATTAAAGTGGATTGGGCACATGTAGCAAAAAACCCCAACTGAAGTCTGTCGGCAAACATTGGAGTGGTACCCTCTGGGTAGAAGAATACGCACCCGTCCTATGCCATCATAGAAACATTCGCTAAAAAAAAAGAAATATATGAATCGCAGAAATAATGGATAGAATCGAAAGCAATCGCTTCTGATCATGTACATTAGTATGATTTTTAGGAGGCCATATGCACTCTAAGAAGATAAATAACACAAGAGATACTGCAATAACTCACATAAACGTTAATGTAAATGAAAAATATTAAGTATTGTAATTGAGCATTATAATAAATTTTCGAAAAATTTAAATCACAATTTTCTTCCCATAATTTAATAAACAAAAATTTTAAATTTCACTCACTTAAGAAATAGGGTCAATTGCATATTAAATTTAAAGTAAACATTTTTAACTAAAATCAACTTGGCAGAATCGTGTCTGATACATTTAAATAAATTTTACTTAAATGCAGTTTTTTATATTATGAAGGAGGTGGTACGGTACGTTAATATTAACTGCAGATAAACGCAATTTAAGTGCGTATTGAAACAAAAGAACTATACACCGAATGTATGATATGCAAACCGTAAAAATAAATACTACCTGGCTATGACTATATGCTGTGATCATGAGTTTAAAATTTTGCCCAAAGTGAAGTGCAATCATGTTGTCACAATAACTTAACAAAAAAGTCAGATCAAAATAAGAAGCAATTGTAAAGATCGCACTTATATTTAATGCGATTAAGCTGTATATAAGGATATAAATTTAAATAATGTTCGTTGAATCATTCAAATTAGTTTTAACCGCTTTACCAACAATAAAAAACAAAGCTAACAGTTGTACGCATCGTAAGTTGTTTTTGGAAAGGTGTATCGAATATTTTTTTTAAATTTCTATTTATGACTTCAGTGAACTTAAATTAATTTAATTTCAAAGCTTATAGTAAGCGATATCTGTACACTAAATTTCATGAAGATTACGCTCATAGCACAGTAACCATAACATTTAATGTTTTTTGTTTGTGCCACCCCCTAGGTACTATTGAGTCTCCTTTTTGTTAGAGCAAGTATATCTGCTATATTAAATAACATAACGATTGCATTGTTAGTTCTTTTAATAAAGTTTCTATAAATATTGTGGGCGGTGCCACGCCCTTTAGCGAGTTTTTCCAGTAAACTCACTGAACTTGTATTGATGACTGCTTGCATTAGTATCATCTCTAAAATTTTTATGAAAATCAGGTGCAATTCAAAATATATGATCTGCATCTGTTTACCAAATTTCATCACAAAATCTTGCATGATTTGCGCGATATGGCGTTATAAAAATTTTAAGTTAGACCTCTGCCATGCCACTTTAAGAGCCTTTGGAAAATTCAAGCCTAGGTCAATCCTAATTTTGTTTCCATGTGCACCAAGTTACATCAAAATCGCAACTATTTTTTTCGAAATAGGTTTGGGCAATTATACATAGAGTATGGGTGGTAGGCGTGTGCGTGAACCAACTTTGCTGATGAGAAGCAATGGCGCGGCGATACGTACATGACAGCCCGTTCATATTCGCAATTGCTGTCTATTGTGTTTCCCTTGATTATTTTCTAGCCAAGACGAGCGAACTCCCGGTCTTCGATGGCGTGGCAGCTGAGACAGACTAGGTCCCGGTCTAAAACCATGGAGGAAACGATTACCTCGTTAACGACTGGTAACTGGGATGAGCTACAGTCGTTTATCACGTTGAGGAAAACAAGTGCCCCGAGGACAGCTTTGAGGTTGTAGCCGAGATGGGCTAAATTTCCTTCGAGCACGCAAAGTGGGCCGATCGGACAATAGCCGAGATGAGCTTGGTACTGGCCTCGTGCCCTCATTGGGAGATGAGCTGGTGGCGATAGGCAGACGAGGATGGTTTTGTATTAGATGACATTGCCTAGAGATGAGCTAGGTCCCAATACATCGTACTCATCTGATTCACTATGTGAACTCATCTGGAAGACATATTATCCGTAGCTACTCTGTCAGCTCTCTTTAGTTGCGAAAATGGTAACGTGTTACAGAGGTTGCTAGCCAATTGACTGACATGACCTTGTAGTTTTGTTATGTATTTCGTCTAAAATCCAACTTGACGGTAGAATTCTAAGAAATTCAAACACACCAAATGTAAATATTTAAGGATACATGTCTTCAGATGCAAAAGTCCTTATAAAGTCAAAAAATTCTCTCAGCACTTTCTTTTTTGGTTGATTTAATATGCGCAACACTTGTGATTTTTTTATTGGATAACAGGATTGATCCTTACTTTATTTTTTTACTTTTGATACCACACCTCATATCATCAAACAGTTAATGGACTCAATTGCATTGGCATTCATTAAATAATTTCACTCTCAGAGGTTATTACTTACTGCAAGCAAAAGTGTTGCAGCGATAAACCGCATTCATTTTTGGTATCACTAAGCAAAATGCTGTCATGCTGCTTTTGCCGTGACCATTAAAAAAATGCTTCCTGTTTATCGATCGATGAAAATATCTTGCAAACTTAACATTTAAGCGATGACATTTAATTTATTAAAAAAATTTAAAAATAAAAAACAAAAAGCGTTGTAATCGCGACTAGACAAATTACATATTTAACGCATGTGGCACTTAAGACTTGCCACAAATTGCAATAACAAACGATATGCGTTACGCTGCATTGCATGCTGTTTTGGTTGCTGATGCACAAAGTTATACCCAATAGCTGCAGCTGAAGAAATTTAGAAATTGAAGCAAAACCAATTGACTGACAGTTTCAACGCATGAGGAACTAATGTAACCTAGTTGTTGTTACTGCGGTTCTTAGCTGTTGTTGCAATGCCGTTTGCTGTGCTGTTTTTTTTTTCTTTTGTCGTCACTGCTCCTGTTGCCTGCTGCAATGCATTTGCCATGCGTTTAGCATTTTATTGATTTTCTAACGCCGCGGTAAAACCACTTTTTCCCAACAACCTAACAACGAAAATAAATCAAAAATCCTATGTCTATTGCTTCGGGCGCATAGCCAAAGTCTTGTTTGCTGGCTCTTTGAACCTCGCCTTTCCTAGAGTTTTTTTGCTGTTGCTGATAAAAACACGACATCTTTTGAGTGCAACCAAAAAAGTTTTTACAATTTATTTATTATACGCACCAAAACTACAGTACGTTTTCGCTTTGCGTTATGCTGCGCTTGCGCCTGCGCACGCACCACAACGCACACACGCACTTGTGTTTGCGTTTCGCGTTTACTAGCCGTGGCGCGTCTGTGCTGCATACAAATTGCCAATGAGTGAAATTTTCAAATTTTAATTTAATTTCACTGCTGCCTGCCATGCTGTACGATTTAGCAGCCGCAGCAATTTGTTGCACTTTTACAAGTGGAAGTTAGTTGCAGTTAGAGTGGCCATGCGCATTGATTTTGTTATCATAAGAAATCGATGCCGTTAGAAAAATATAGGGCATGAAATTCATTATATGCGCCAGTAGTAAAAAATTCCTTGAAATTATAAGTTATTGTGAGCATAGCGGTAATCGCGTAAATATACTCGTATTTTAAAACTGTATATAAGATTTTTTAAGTGCTGGCTTACACTAGGAAATACTGTAAAGAAATTATTGTATACATATGCTCTTTTGAGAATTTGTTTTGTGTTTACACACGAAAATTCCTTTGTGTTTAAATGTTAAAACCTCAAATTCTGTACTCGACCATTTCGTTTTTCTCTTCTTGGCAACAAAATAGAAGAGTTTTCGAAGAAAATTTCTGTATGTAAACGGTGAATAAGAACAATGCGAACAAAGCAAAGCCCACAATAAATTGCATAGGAATAAAAAAAACTATAAAATGAGAATGAAGATGGGAAAGTTTATCTTGTGACTCAGCAAAGCTTCCTGAGCAATTTCATGAGAAAGTGGAATCCTGCACACATTTTCATGGGAGACACATTCAATCAACTTCTAAATGTGGTAACTTTTGTTCTTTATAGGGCGACATTGACAGTGTTTTGTTTTTCAGTCTATGGTAATAGTAGCCGAATACACTCCGATCGAGTCGGAGCTGTGAATGTCCCAGTACTTTATGGGAGAAATCATTTTTACAATTTACATCAAGGATGTAAGCATACGCTCCGAACTACTCAGAAGAATATCAGTTGCTCAAATCGTCATTACAAAATTTAGTGAAACGATGACTGTCAATTTATTTAAGAGGCTTACGTCAAGTTCTGGTACGCAATATTAAGCTTCAGGAAAGTGAAAGAGCGTAATTACAGCTAAATGTGCATTCACATTTCCATTCCCACTTTAATGCAGTCAACCCACCCCCCCCCCCCCCAAAACTACCGAATAGAACCCGATTTGTCGCCAGTCGATTACTCTATCCTTTCGACTGGAAAACATCGTTAAGATCTACAACACACCAACGAATGCGTAATCGACAAGAGAAGTTTCTTATTAGACTGAAACTTACAGCTGACTTCCATAGAGTCAATTCCGCTATGCACAACGTAGAAAAAAGAACTGAAATAACTTCTCAACATGAGGTGTCACGCAGGTTCATCTCGATCGTGAACTACCGGAAGATTAATGTGTCACGCCAATACTAACTAAGTGTGGCAGGTTGGGAAGAAGAAATAATGTCTTCAAGTCAATAGCTGGAGGCAATTATGGTAAGAACAAAGAAATACTGCTCATAACGTAGCATCAGCCATCACCCACTTAGTGATAAGCTACGCTGCTTCCATTCGATCTCCATATTTGAGCGATGCACAATGGAATAGGCTGCAAGCTGCCTTAGACATTGTATTAGACAGCCACCTGACGACCCAATGTAATCACCTCCACGTCAAGCTAAGAATACCGAAGGTGAAAAAGCATAATACTAAGCAAAATCTTAAAGTTTGTCTTTAATCAATTCAACCAAATCAAGATCTTATCGGTTCGCCAAAAATGCTGCTCAATATGATCCTCATAATAAATAATATCAAATTGATGTTAGCCAACAGACGAGTGCGGTACTGTTTGATCAGCTATATTATAGCTCAGCCCTTAAAGCGATATACGCAGTGAAAGTTTGGATAGTAAGTCGGCAAACCAACATCGTGCTAAACAGACGATCACCCTTCCGTTGCCCACAAAGTACAAGATATATACTTGTATCACTCCGGTTAGGTTCGAGCCGAATGCTCAACAGCTATATATTGCATTTGCCTAGAATGTTTTTATGATACGCTGCACTTTTCACATACCCTCACCGATCCACCGACCTCACTACATGAGTACTCTGGACACGACCCATCAACGCAGCCCACTTACTGTGCCGAAGTCTGACAGATCCGGATGAATAAACATTGCAATTCCTACTCAAAAGCTTAAAAGAATTCCAGATAGTTATACCGTTATAAGTGATATTTACTACAGAAACTTTCTTTGTCTTTGTCTATGTTCTTGTAACTTATTTGATATCACAAAACTTTTCTTGCAGGTGAGCTAATCGATTTATTATACGATTTGCGCTTACTAATTCGTTTTGACTCACCAAGAAAGCTTGCAGCGATGCGCCTGCAAGAATCAAAATGTCAATTCAAATGAGTTACAAAAACAAAGACACAACAAAAAAAATAATTTGTAATTTGTTTCGTTTCATTTGTAGCGTGGGCCCTCAACGAATCTACGAAAAAGGGAAACATATCAGGCATAGAAATCGGCTTAAAATTCACTGACGATTCCATTTAGCAATGGATGAAACTAGTGTGAATAGCTTTGAGCCTGTTTCTGCTGTTTTTGTTTTTCGTTTTTTTTTTTTCTTGTTATATTTTTGGTGTTATCATACCAAACTTTACCTTAAATTAATTTTCACACATGCAGACAAGACAGTAATGCTGATGAACATCGAACTCAGATGGTGATGCTGATGACGTAAATATTTATTTTGCCAATTTAAAAATTAAAGTGCAAAATAAATTTATTCTCACTCGGCATACCCTTTGCTTTGTTAAACATATTTTTTCCCCAATAAATCGTATTGCGTTATGTGGTTGGGTTGCACCATCCTATAAAAAGTACATATTGAAATTAAAACCAAAAATTATAAAATTCTTTCATTAATCTAATTAATGTAAACAAATTGTGCTGACAAATTGAAATCGTTCGGAAAACATGTAACACCAAATTATATGAAAAAAGGCTATTTGTTATAAAGACGATTTTTGACTTTTAAGCAATAAATTTTAGTTTAGGTCAAACTTATGCACCTTAAAAAACATCACAATCAATAAATGTTGGAACATAAAACATACACATAAAACTCACACCATGGACATAAATTTTTTCGTTAAGTCTTATGATTTTTTCAAGTAGGTACACGGTTAGAAATCTTGGATTAAATTTTAATACAAGCGAAATATTACACGGATTTTTAATACAATTTTGATTAAATTTAATACTTTTCAATAGATTACAAAATTTTGTAATAAATTTTGTATTAAATTTGAATGTATAAGTATTATATTCGGATTTTAAACCAAGCTGTATTATATTTTAATACTTCAATATTGAACTGTCATTTTATGTTGTTGTGAATATAAATAAACTTTTAAACAACCAATAAATAGCACTACGGTGGCTGATGTCGTTAAGCTGCGCGTGCATCAATTGAATTCACAAGGAAACCGGTTCGAATCCCATTCGAAATGAAATTTTTTTTTTTTTAAATCTTAATAAAAACGAGTCTTAAATTTTAATACAAAAAAGTATTAAAAATGAATTTTAATATTTAGGCAGTATTAAATTGTAATACAATTCTGGTGTAGTCATATATGTAAGCCCAAAAGTATTAAAATTTAATCCAAAATTTCTAACCGTGTAGGTAGTTTAACCCTGCTTGATCTACCTTAAAAGGCTCATGCAGTCGCAAAAAGTTAAGTGCCAAAAAAAGCTGCATTTTATTTACGAATTCGGATTTTAGTTAAAAATTTGCTTAACCGATTTTAATCTGTTATTGCTTTTGGGAAATAGTATGCATTGCGGAGTAGTAGAGAGAAGTGAAGTGGAAGGGAAGCTAAAGTGAAATTGAATTGAAACCGTAGTGAGGTCGAAGTAACGCTGAAGTGTTAGTGATGCTGAAGTACAGTTCAAATGGAACTGATGTAAGATTAAAATGAGGATAAGAAGTTAAACTGAGGATGAAGAAAAACTGAAGTGTGGCAAAACTGAAGCCAAATTGTACCCGATATGGAGTAGAAATGAATCTGAATTTAATTTGAAAAGAATCTGTAAAAGTCAACATCGAATTTCAACAACTCAGTAATTGATAAATGATTTTGAATTCGAATTCTTAAACGGTTAAAATGGGTTAGTCCTTAAAAAAAAATAACAGCAATCCAGAAAATTTTAATGTAACAAAAAAAGGTAGGTATGGCATATATTTGTTGGCACATAATTTTGCGCTTTGTTAAGCATGACGACGACACAAGTTCTGACGATGATACAAATGATGCGTTGTCGTCGTCATCAGCTAGTGATGCTGTTACAGTTGCTGTTGCTGAATCCTCCTCCCATATGATGGCGATGATGGCACAAGCAGCTTTTTTTTTTCTTTTTAAGCATACACAAATTTATGGAATCAACTTGCGGCTGCCGCAACAAAACAATAACAAGCTCTTTAATGTTATTTATGAGCTTAAATTGAATTCAAGAAAAAGGAAGAAGAGGATTCATGGATTTATGCCATAAATGTAATTCACAAATGATTAACCCAAAAGATATGATAGGCACTGGTTAAGAAGCAAATTGTTAACTAAAATTATTAACTGTTAAGGTAATAAAAAATGGTCAACATTTAAATTTTCGTTACCTCTGGGAAATGTGAACGACGACGATTCAACTCTTCCTTTTTTATGTCTTTATAACTTTGCATTGTAAGAGCTACGGATGATAAATATGAAAGTAAACATAAATGGGTCAGCAGCATAAGTAGGTGGCGGAAGAATTGTTAACAGCAGATGACAGTTGAATTTTCAACATGTGTTGGAATGTGAAATTTTGGTTTGTTTGCATAAGTGGCAATAAAAATGTATTAAGTACTTGCTCTTACTCGCTTATGAAGGTAATGCAAAAAAGCACTTTTTTAGAATTTAATTGGAATAGGATATTTACGGAAAAAATGTAGTTCGTTAGCAATGCATGCATGGCATGTTCCACAATCCGAGTAAAATTAAAGTGATAATAAATTTTTTATCGAATGAATTTGTGTTTAGTGTTCCAGAAATCGAGAAATTTCTTGAGGTTTATATCTTACGACAGAGTCAACAAGGATGTGCTTCAAATATTATTGCACAACATTTAAGGCATACAACTATTCCGGCTCACCTGCAGCTGGCTGCCAGTAGCGTACATAGGGAGGCGGCCGCCCAGGGCACATCGCTTATGGGGCAGTAAAATGGTCATGATAAATATCTTGCTAGGGTTTTTGAAAGTCGAAAAGATGGACCTTTTTTTAGTTTTTTTAGTAAAATAAAATAGTTGGATATAAATTGCAATGTGTAGGTTTTTGAATTTAAAGTGGAATGTATCTCATTTTTCTAGGGTTTTTCAAAGTCAAAAGATCAAAAGGACCTTTTCTTTTTCTTTTTTTTTTTTGTTAAGGTAACTAAAATTTTTCCATGAATAGAAAAAAACACGAAATTTTGTTTCAGTAGAGGGCGGCCAATAACTAATTTGCCCAGAGTGACCCATGTTCACGGTACGCCACTTCTGGCTACAACCACATAGTAAAAGCCGATATATAACAGCTTAAAGATGCCGAAAAAAGGATTTTGCTCAAAACTGAAAAAAATGGAAAAATAAAGCTAGGTCAAAGTCATAAAGGAGATGAAAGCACATCGATTTCTCATCCTCAAAACATCTGAATGACGAAACTTGAATTTAAAATTTCCAACAAAACCGGAATTTTTCGTGCTACATTTATTTTATTAGAAATTTTTAAACGTTGAATGGTTGGACCAAATCTTACCATATGAAGATTTTTTTGCATATGAAATCGATGAGTTTTCATCTAGGCAACTTTGATTATATTGTGTTTATCTATTTGATGCTTACATTTCCTGTTATTAATTAAAAATATCGTCCAGAGTCAAAATTTGACCCACCTCTTAGAAAACGTCCACAAAGGTTTATGCGACCCCTGCCCCCACCCACTATTGCCTTATTTATGTAATTTTTTTTTCGTTACTTATGAACGAAAAAACGAAAAAAATGAATATTTAAAAATGGATGTCAGAAAAGAATTAGGCCCACCCTGCTTGACCGATTTTGTCCGTTTTTACGACCCTTTATTAGTAGGCTAAAAAAAAACTTTAACTTTAAGATGATACTGGTCTTTTTTGGAATCACTTTGTCCAGCAGAATGGAAATATTTCTCCCAGAATCGAAAAAATTGGTAAGGCACAATTGTGCTACGTTATATTCAATACAAAATTGAAGAGCAAAACTAAAAACTAGCATTACCAAGTAGATAGCAACCAAAAGTCAGTAACATGAGAATAAAGCATGCAAAGAAAAATCCACAACTTTTCCTTTTCCTGAGAGCATGTAGTGGAGCAAGCACTATGATTTTGATTCAATTATCAATATTTTCTAGCTAAAGTGAAATTCAATAGATAAAAACAAGCGATTGCTACAAAGAACAAAAAAAAAGTACAAAAAGCGATTGTTCGATTGATTGGCTATGTAGTTTGCTCACGCACGCAAAGAAAGTCGATGTAGAGTTTGCAGAAGAAGTTCTTTCTCCACTGCTGTTACTACTTCCATGACTGCTTTGCCATAGCTATTATGCATCAATGAACATATAATTATATTGTAGCTTATTATATGGAGTGGAATTATCCTAACTCGAAACAATGGGTTCAACCAGAGTAATAAATTCTATCATTGATAGCTACATACATAACTGGGAAATATCTTATTAATGAACTTGAAGATTATTTCATTACTATATATACAGGATTATTCCAATTTAGATAGAGCAAATAAAAATTTTAAAAATTATAATTTTACCAGCAGCCAAAGAGACTGCTAACGGAAGAAAAGGCGTACGATGCATATACGGAACAACATTTTTGAGGGCAATCCCATAACATTTAAATGTCCGCTAACAGAATTCACTAAACTTAATTTAAATACAAACAAAAATTTGAACAAATCGGGCATTCTTCTATATAAAAATTAAATCTTTCAGCGCAAGCGTAACCGTACCAAATTATTTAGCGAATTTTGTTTCAATGATTTTCTTTAGTAACCACTGAAAGTTTCAGTGTCACTCCAATGTCTAGAGTTTGGTTCATTGCGTGGCATACATACATATGTATGTATGTTTTCTATAGGGGACTGGGCGTCTGAACCTAAAATTAACTCTTACTTAAAATAAAAAAAAAAAGGAAAGCGAACAAAGTTTCATTAAAAACTGACAAACGTCACATAAACTTTACGAACTTACGTACCTATGCATACTACAAAGATGCACAGTGGGCATTCTATGTTTGCAGATGCTTTAATTTCAATGGCTAAGAATGTTTATATAAATGAATTGGAATTTCTTTTCTTAGGGCGATTCGTCTCGTTTTGTCTCTAATTGCCAAGCCTAAAAGTATGCTAATACAATTCTTATATTTGTGATTGACTATTCATTAAGCACATTCTAAATTTTTTTATTTTCATTTATGTCAAATACAATCGTATATTTTTAGGCTTGAAAATTAGGGACGAAACGATACATAAAGAGGCCCATAATCCAATGCAATTTTGTTCAGCTACTTATAATGCATAGAATAAAAGAGGAGCCCACTTTGGTGACATTCCACTGCCTAGGATTACCCCATTTCTTTCTACCCCGAGGGTTCGACTCCAGTATTTGTCGACAGACTTCAGTTAGTTATTAATGCGATGTGTGCTGAAAATGGAATATACCATTTTTGGCATAAATTTCAACAGAAAATTTTGAGACTCATTGTTGTTGTAAGGAATGAAGAGAACAGACATTTCGAAGCTAAGCCAAGGTATTTTTCAATTTGCTAACTCAGAAATGGTTACCCTTATTGGTCTCGCCGATGAAGTGAAATTTATCTATCTTTGCTGGATCCGCATATCGTGGAACTACTAGTTCAATGAACATGTTTTTCGTCATGTTATTGCCGGGTTTTGAAAACAACTTCATCTGAAATTGATCTAAAATCGATAAATTTTGCTTACACGTCGAATTGCAAGGCAGCGAGGTAGCATATTTAATTTGCATAAGGGGACGTTCATTAATTACGTGAGGTGATTTTTTTAAATTCGGACCCCCCCCCCTCTTTTGGTGAGATCTGGCGGGACCCCCCCCTCCCTCCCGTGGGATTTTTCATTATAATTTTTAATGTAAATTATATGCATTAAAAAGTTGACGTGAAGTTTTCCTGGGTGAGATTTTGCCGGACCCCCTCCCCCCTATTTTAGCTCACGTAATTAATGGACGTCCCCTAAGCAACATATTTTAGTTACTTGCTGTTTTTTTTTTAAGGATATAGTCCAGCACTGTCAAAAACAAAGTTGATGACAACAGACAACTTTGATGAACAACCGTCTCGAACTCAAAAGGATCTGGAAGCTTTTCATTACGTAGAACTTTACATTTAAAGCCTTCGTATTGAGCTTTCATAAAATAAAAAAATAATAAAATATATATAAAATATTTTCAGTTGTGCAGTGACTAAGGTCCTGCGCATATTTACCGCTGGTAGCTTTTAATTTAAATTATAGAAAGTTTTTATGCGCGTTCTGTTCAGTTGACCAACTATTTAGTTGGAACTATGTGCAGACCATAAATATAATGAGGCATGCCAATCATTTAGCTGATTCACGATAATACGAACGATTTTTATATGATCAATGTACAATCTGTTCGGACGAAAACCTGCTTGTTATTTCAGATAAATGGATCCAGCTTTCCGCTGACTCTAGTGAGGAGAGTTTAAGCCAGAACCTGGAATGAGATCGGCATTGCCACAATTTTTTATTAGTTCTGCACTGAGAAAACGATTCGATTTCAACAAATTATTTTTGATTTAGAGCAATTCAATATTTATTTGAGTCAAACATATAATGCTTCGCACAAAATTTCGTCCAAATAAAATATTTTGAGTTTAAATAAATATTTGATTGCCATAATTTATCATATATACCATACATTGTTTTCTTAGTATGGCATTAGCAATGAATCAAATTTTTAAGAACCCCAATATATATAATACATCAGAGATTTTTTCAGATGGCTATCGCAGTTCTACCCGGTCTTATCCAACTCACATCGAATAGAAGCAAAAGATTTCACAATTTACTTAATAAAAATATACTTTTTATTTCAGCGATCCCATTGAATAACCACTGTGCGACGATATAAGACATAAAATGATGTTTGGGGTGCAGAAGTTCAGATGCCGAAGTCAAAGTCTGAATGAGAAAATACAGTTGCATTGTTCCCTAAATGATTGGCTTGTTTAAAACTCAACATATTCATTGAGTACGCATGCGGAGATACAATTTTGGCAAAATAAAGGGGGCTGTCTTTACTTCAAGCACAAAAGCAATTCATGCATACAATTGTAATGTGTAGAACATTGAAATCACGTGTCTTGTTTAAAATATATGTAAGTATGTATGTATGTACTAAGAGAGTAGACATTTAGAGCATTTTAGAGTACATAAACTAAGTAAGGTTAATGATTATGGTTAATGGTCTATAAACAAGTCTAATAAATTCCATTCTCGCTTGAGTATTTATGTACCAATATCAACATAAACTCGTTTTGGTGTCAACAAACCTTTGTTGGCCTTCATATTTATATTTTTCAATCATTTTTCTGAGTTTTTAACTTTAGTGTAATCGGTGCTTTTAATCAAATTTTTTTTTTCTTTCATAAGTAATTGATCTTGCTACTAATTGCAAACGACATATTTATTATATTTTGCAGACATCATATGGTAGAGCAGTTTCTTTTACGAACGCATGAATGAAGTGGCCAGATATTGCATTGAATATTTTATAGCTAGCTCTCATAAATTATGCAAAAGTTGTGCAAAAATCAAGCTAGATTATTTTTCTTAACTATTTTAAAAGATTGGCAACACTTTGCTCTGTCATAATATAAAAAAAAATGCATCGCCACCATCAAAGTGACTACATTGTAAAAAATAATTTCATTTGATTAATCAGTGTGCGAACACGACATGGCACATTATGTACCGGGTATCATCTACAACTGAACTATAAAAAAAAAACCCCAGTCGATCATGAGACTCAAAGGAGACGCACGTTTTTGCATGCGGCATCACTTTAATGTGCAATGAACGAGCATCAAGGTCATGTTGTGCTACTCTATCTGTGCCATGTTTAACACTTAAAGGAGCATGGGGCTTGGACTTACACTCCTTATATTTTATTTAGCGATGTGCATAATAAAAGATAATGAATATGGAGAGAAGATCTTTAAAAGAATGAGTCAAATATTTCTACGATTTATCAAAGATGTTAAAAGATATCCGAACAAATTTAAAGGTTTTTGAAAAGGAAATCGTGTTTTTTTCGGACCCTATTAATGGTTTCACAAAAAAAAAATAATTTTCGATGTAACATAACCTCAAATATCTTGAAAAATCATGATTCTCGAACTATTGCCATCAGGGAAAATCTGAGCTCAGATTCGTATTTAACGCGTCAAAAATCTTCGGAAAATGTAAATTGTGGTTTTTGGGGTCTGGCCAAACTTTGTCGGCCTGTATAATTGGAAAATTTAGTGGTGACATTTGAACATCTCTGTTGAATCCCTGACTTAGTTTGGATATTTTCAAAAATTTACTTTTGTTGCTCATCTTTAGCTGTTATGCCTTGTATGCTATAATGAGTTACGTTGATTTTGTGATCG
Organism: Meiosimyza platycephala; assembly: GCA_963662105.1. Taxonomy (NCBI): domain Eukaryota; kingdom Metazoa; phylum Arthropoda; class Insecta; order Diptera; family Lauxaniidae; genus Meiosimyza; species Meiosimyza platycephala. The sequence continues at coordinate 89,675,435 of OY759210.1, forward strand.
CCATATCAGCGCAACATACGAAACAAAACTTATTTTATCTAAATTTTTTAATCACAGAGTGTAGCATAAAAAAAAATTTTACATTTTCACTAAGCGATGAATACGAAATTGTTATTGTTTTCATGAAGCATATTAAATTTTTAAGTGTGTCTACTTTGCTATAATATTTTTATCGATTTAAGGTATCTTAATGATGTTAACCTGGTTCGAACAACAACAACAACAACAGCATGGACTCATAGCAAATTTTTTATGATGGCGATTTTAAGCGAAGGATCTATATCTATTAATATATTGCAGTTAACATATATTGTTAAACGTTAAGTTTTAAGAATGTTGGCAAATATTAAAACTTTCTTAGTCAACAGTTTTTATGGCAAAGTACTTAAAATGCTATATTTTGTAAGTTTTGAATTTATTTTTTTTTAATTTTTTTATTAAAAGGCCTACAAAATAACGTTCAAAATATTTAAACGCAATCTTCATTAATAGATTCTCACAGCATTTTCATTAGAAAAATGCTCCTTACTTGTATGTGGGATACATTTCTAGGAAATCCGCATTCTGTCCATAAAAGGCACTTGGTTGGTTAGTTGGTTGGTTCGCTGGCGATGATGCTTCCATGTAACAAAGCAACAACAACAACAAAAAATGTCTTTTTTACGCCGCAGTGAAATTAAATGAATTAAACATCGTCATTATGATCATAGCCATGTGTGCACATCTTACGAGATCCGTTTATTTCTATATTTGTACATGTCATATGACTCATGTGGCTGCTGTTGCTGCTGTTGTTGATCAAATCCTTCACTGATTGCAATGTGGTGTCATCATTTTGTAACAGCACTAGCAGTTGCAGTTGCCGCCCAATATACCACATTGCATTTGGTTTATGTTGGTTGGTTTCACTTATCGTGAAGCGCATTTTCAGTCACCCAGTCTGTCACTAATAATATTTTCTTCTTCCTATGTTCTGTTGTAGACTTTGTTAAGTTCAGCATGTTCCGTCGCCATAAATTGTTACAAATCGTAGTACGCCTGATGAATACCTAATGTGGAGGATGGCAGAACTGTGTATAGTATGTACTTAGTTTTTTGATTAGAAATACACTGTGGCAAAAATATGACCACTTTTCCACTTTTTAAATATTTGCAGGTACAGTCAGCACAAAAACGTATTAAAATTACAAAAAAATTAACACTTTGTCAACTTGGTTTATCTTAACATTGCAAGCTACTAGATGGCACACGGTTTAGGTTAGGTAAGAGTGGTGGCTTAGCACAGCAGGCTTGAAGTCATAAGTAGCACTGATTGTGCCTCTTTAATACCACATTACTTAACCCTTCGAATTGATGGATGTTAAAATAGCTATATCCAGTTTTTTTAAGGTAGTAGAGCAGAGATTCGATTTCAACTTCAGCGAATTCGCTGAGATCATTGAAGAAAGGTTTACCAAGACATCTTAGCCTGATTCTTGCTAAGGCTGGACAGCTGTAAAGCAAGTGCTTGAGTGATTCATTAGGTGGCACACAATCGCACAACAATTTAGTCGCATGTATGCGCATTCCCTTAACGTTTTAAGTTAAGTCTATGTAATTTTAAGGGGAATCGTGCTAGTTATTTTTGGCTGTAAATACTAGGCAAAAATAACATTTTTTGAGATATTTGAGGTTATATTTCATCGAAATATAATTTTTTTTATAAAACTATTAATGGTGTCCAAAAGAACTACTCTTCTTCTTCAAAACGCACTTGAATTTGGCCGGATATTTTTTTTTCATCTTTGAGAAATCGTATGTTTTAATTAAACTGGGTAATTTGGAAAAAATACGGGCATAGGGACGAGCTTTGGGAAGGCAATCCTAGCTAATTAGTTTCACCAAAATGCATCTCTATCTTTCCTATACATCTCATCCTGTATTCATATACACTCGACTTTTCTACAGCGGGCGATTGAGTTATAGTACTGTTTATACCAACCGAAACAAAACTACTACAGATTACTAACGAGGGTAGGTGGCGAAAACAGTATTAGCTCACAGTTCATGTGGCATGATTAGTGTTGAACAGTGTTATTTGATTTATAAAAATATTTCTCAAAATATCTTACATATAAAATTATGTTTTTGTTTTTTGTGTTATTCTTTAATCAATACTCGGAATTTATCTGCTTATCGAAGTTTCCGTCTTCTTCTAAATAAATAATAAAAATTCATACAGTGTACCATACACTGTTGGTAACACATAAGATGCCAGCAAACCAAATGTTTCCGAAGTAATTTTTGTCGCTGAAACCGAATCCAGGCTCAGAATTGCTCTGTCACGTCACGTTTTTGAGATATTATAATTTCGGAACTACATTGTTGGAAAAAAATTGAATTCTTTTTTTCTTTTACTTGCGATTAGCAGAAACCGTTTCAATAATTCTTAATAAATTCATGACTAACTCTGTTTCTAATATTTAATTTTGTTAAAATTTTATTTTTGCATAATTTCGAAAAACCAAATTTTATTACAAAAAAAAATATTTGAAACATCGAATAATGAAAAAATGTTGGCTTCAAACAATGATTTCAGACCTCGGTGCATGAAATTTGATCAAGATAGTACGTCACTCTTCCAATGAAAGCCCGGATATTTTTCAGATATTGTTGATACACTTGGAAAGTGCAATCATTGAATATATCCATTGTTGTTTACTATACTTATATTTATAATTTTTTCTTTAATTGTATTGCATAAAAAATTTATATCACAATTTCTTACTGACACGTCGCTATGATTTCGCATAAATAAAATGTTGCGAATACGTACCGATACGTCTTTAGGGAGTTGTGTCAACCCTCTCACACAAAAGACGTATGTTGGTAACGATTTTGACGCTAAAATTGTTAAGATTTTCAAATTCGTAAAGTTTGGTTTGCTGGGATACTTTTCGATCAAAGATAGTTGCATACTTTCGCTTGAAAAAAGCAAAAAAAAAAAAAGAAAAACCAACACTTTATTGCAAACTTCCTAACCATTTTGTAAAGTAGGGATTTTTTAAATATTTTTTTTTTCTTTTATAATCAATACGATTTCCCCTGTTCAACAACAACATGAGAAACTCTCAACTAAAACCATTTTAAGTAAAACTTCTGACTAAACATGATAGATCGCAGATGTTATGAAAAAATTAAAAAAAAGATAAGTAAATAAAAGTAAAACAATCTACAATACCATATTTGCACGAACGGATAGATATAGTTATATGTATGTACATATGATGTAGAAGTACCTTCACTAGACATTGTGGTACCAACATGAACATCACATCAGTTAATGAAAGCGAACAACATTTGCGCAGCAGTAATTCTTTTGAATTGATGATACACGCTTTATACTACATAGAATCAGTAAATTCATTTGAGGGAATATTAATTCAACGCATATGGCACTTTGCTGTTGCAACAAAACATAGCAGACACTATGGTGCCTGAAAACGCTGTGAACGATTGAGTTTCTTTGATGTATTTCAAGTTAGTTGGATACATTATATTTGTAAATACAATTTTAAAGCTACAGAGGGAAATAAATTTTAAGTTCACTGGACAGACAAAGTGAGTTCGAAAAAATTCGGTATAAAGTAACCCTATATGTGAATAGAAAAGTTCGAGTTGTGGATATAGCTTTAATATCTATATAATTTGGGAACCTTTTAACAAATGCTTAAAAATTTTTATGAGCTAAGAGAGAAGTTTTTAAATTGTAACGATTTTTTAATGGTTATTTTTTTCTAAAATAAATGAAATCAATCAATATTTTTGTCACGATAAAGTAGTGTGATCCAAAATATATAATCTATTATGATCGTTTTTTTATTTCAGTAATAGCTTCAAGCCGTCGAAAGGATACTACATACAAATTTTTAGCCATTTTTATATCGATTTTGAAGTTGGAAAACTCATTTTGCACTTTAATTCAAGTTTTTTCTATCTGACCTCCCGTAATGACATGACAAGGGACAAAAATTATAGCGATAGTATGATATTTATAGATAAGCCCGTTCTTTGTTTTGCAAAATAATGCCACTCTCCAAGAGAAAATTTAGAAAAAACGAGGAATTGGTTTTCGTTTCTAGGGAGCTAATAATGGAAAAACTTAACTTCGGAATAGATATATTTTCCGTGTCTTTCGCTCCGAGGAATAGGATCTTGTTCTTTGTTTCACAAAATAATGCCTCTTTTTAGAAGAAAATTAGAAAAACTGAGTATGTTTGCCATTCTTTGAGTTATTTTTGGGTTTAGGGACCTGAACATAAGGTGTCTTATTAACTCACCTTGTGAGAAGAGTTTATGTGAACGCATTTTTTTGAATTTTCATATAAAAGGAAGCTTATTGAAAACTTTAAATGCGTTTTTCTCCCACTTTGTGTTTTTTGAGTTATGCCAGTCTTGAAGTAAATGAGCGATATGTCCTCAAAATATTAATTAAGTAATTTGTTTTCAAACAAGGCGCATTATTTTGCAAAACAAAGACCAATCATGTTCCCTGGGACAGTTCAGGCAGTAACCCTTTGACGCATGACATGTAAGCTTCGAACGGAGAGACAGTAATACAATTATTTAATTTTTCCTAAATAGCATACTTTCTATCCACAGCTGGAATGCACAATGTGGTGCTTATTTGGATATAGTTCAGAGAGTCCTAAAGCAAATTAAGGAAAAGAAAAGGAACGAGTTAGGAAGTAGGAAAATCTCGAGAAGATCTAAGCGTTTTGTTAAGCGCCAGTGCTACCAAGCAAAAGAAACTGTCCCATATTGAAGTAAATCTGTTACAAAACTCAGAACGGAAACATGTTAAGCACAGAAAATTTTTTCGGACGTACTTAATTCAAAAGTCATGTGTTGTATGCCTATGTCAATCAAACAAAGTTCTTGAACCGTAAAAAATCAAATTCAAACTTCGACTTCTTAAAAAATGCCAATCAGTTGTTTATCACTTTATTATCACACGTATTAATCCTGCTGCTCTCACCTTTCACTCTTTCATATTATTGTGGTAATCAGCATGTTTTATCGCTTATAAATGTACAGGAAATGCTCATAATACAGAAAAGAAAAAAAAACAGCAATAAAACTTTGAACTTCTTGTTTGAGCAAATTTACAACTCAATTGGCTGATAGCAGATCTTTAATTATAAAATTGCATTCAATAAACTATATGCACGATTGAGCACATGTTCTTATAAAAATCTTAATCAATCAGCAGCGGAACAGAAATGAAAAAACTTTTTGACGAACAGACATTTGTATGTAAAAAAAGAAGGCGCAACATATAACATATAACCGAGATACTCAGAGTGCAACATATGGTAGCGAAAAAAGAGCAACTGCTGTTCCTTAGAATATTATGCTATATTGATTTAATCAGTCCAAAACAAATTGGTTTCCTGATTAAAACTTTAAACACACAATATAAATTATTTCTTATGTGAGAAATTGGTAGTTACATTACTTTATTTGTTGTATTAGTCAACTGATTCTGAAATTTTGATTTCATATTGCCAAACGCCATTAACTGATATTAAAATCTCCAGTTAGTTTCACTGCAGATTGGCCGATCTTTGATTGTTTTTCGTTAATACTGGCCCTTAAACAATTTTCCTTTCATCTGCTGTCATCACACTGTCAACATGCGCTTTATAGCCTTGTAACCTCTTTGTTTACTCGCTTGACATAATAAATGCGGTTTGCCACTGCCACTGTTCAACAGTTGTCCTCATCAATTAGTTGCAAGGCGGTTCAAATTCATGTTAACAGCTGTTGTGGGTAACATTTTAGCCAGAAAATAGTAAATAAGCAATACAGCCCCGCGCTATTGCAGACATGCCAACCAACATAGCTAACTCGACATACTTAGGTAGTGAAAAAGTTAAGATTTTCCCTTTTGTTTCAGACAAAGCACAATGCACAACAAACAAAACAAGGCTAATAAGCGTTGTTGTTGGATTCGTTATTGTTTTTGTTTTTAAACAATAAGTAGCGCCATAAACAACAGTCATTTATAACGTGCACTTTTGTTTGTTGGCTGCTGTTGCCAATTTGGTTGTTTTTTTCGTACAATAACTGATGTTGGTTACTGGTATCGTTTTATATTGTTGCTACTTTATTACGTTATGTGCAATCGATCGTGATGAGTTTGTTCTAATTTTACAAATTCTATTTAAATATTTTTTATCATTTTCAATATGTTTAGTGAATTGAAAAGAAAACGATTTTTAGGTATGATATTCATAAGAGTGTTCAGTAAAAGTGAAATATGTTAATATTATGTATTGGGAAGAGGATGTCCTTTTCGAAGAAACAGCGCAGAGTATTTTTTTTAAATAATTGAAATTTGCACCATTATTCATTAAATGAATACATATAATCAAAAGGCAAAAAATGTTAAAGTTCAAAAATTTTTATTTTGGATGAAATAATATTTGAACTAGGTAAAGCATTTGACTTCGTTCAGTTAATATTTAAAACAATATTATAAATAATATAAAGCCTTAAGTCTAAAAAAACTTTTTTTATTCTTAGAGTATTTAAAAATGAATTTTAAAATACATAATGTTTTCGAATAAAATTAACCACGATTCAAAAAAAAATAGTATTTTTTCTTCAAAGAGAAATTAAAACTTATTGATTTTGTAAAAAAAAGTTCAAATAACACATTTAAAAATAAACACACTAAAACATAAATAAAGAATGTAAAATTAAAGTTTAGTTTACGAAAAACGCACAAAAAGTTCTTGTTAACTTTGATTTAGCAAAAGTTATTTCACATAAAAAATCACTTAAAATCAAAACAATAAAGTTTAAATTTAATCAGATATTTCCGAATTTTTACTAATTACTGATCGCCAAAAATTTTTATATTGATATTCAGCAAGAAAATTTCGATTAACAGTGCCGTCACGAGATTCGTCTTCATTTGTGGCGTTTCGCAGTTCCAACTTACTTGGAATACTGTAGGTAATATTCTCTTCGATAGGATATCTCTTGGCCAGCAAGTAATTATGTAACGTGGCACAAGCAGTTATAATGTTAGCACATTGTTGATGATTGAATGGAAGCTCAGTTTTAAGGCAACTAAGAATAATTCAATATACTTTTTATAAAAACTTTTAAATGTATAAAAATTGTTTACCTAAATCTCGCTTTCAATATCGCAATTGCTTTGTCCAATACCCCACGGACATTTCTAAATGTTGTATTAAGAGCTATTTGCTCTGGAGTAGTAGCATTACGAAATGGATTAATTAAAAAGCTATCCAGACGATAACCACGATCTGCTATTGTATGAATTAAAGGTTAATGTAATATCATAAAAAATATAATAAGTTTATACCAATAAGCCATGTTTTTTCATTTTGCATATAAATATTACGAACTATTTGTTTCACATGACTGCGATTCCAAATGTAAGTATCAGAAGTCATGCCAGAAAATCGCGCATTTACATCAAGAAAACGATAGTTGTGATCACAAATCTAACAAATTTCAAGAAATTAAAAAATTACTTATAGCAACATTAAATATTTAACGTACTATTTGAACATTTATCGCTGTGTGACCATGTCTATTAATGTACATTTTACGCATATCAACTGGTATGCGTTGCAAACGTACAAAGAAACAATCAAGAACACCCAATACGCCAGGTAAGTCAAAATTATTCAAAAATGCGTGCCTATTTATGCGGATCTGCTCCTCTGCACATGGAAATCTGCTTAATAGATAATCATAAAGTTTTATATTAGGAATAGTAATAAAATTTCTACAACCAACTAGTACAATTCAGGTTCTAAGAGGAGAAAATTAGGCGATATTTATTAGAACTTGTTTTCTTAACATCACAGTATTCCGATGATATCGCAATTTTAAAGAACATTAGAAAAAACATTTAAAAAAAAAAGTATTCAAAATACAGCTAAATATACATTTGTACAAACAAAGGGAGGTAGCATAATATTTTGTGGACGATGTACACATTGAAAAAAGCGAAGTTTCGTAACTTTTTCGCTTCTAGTTATATCAAAATATAGAGTTGACGCCGAAGAATGTTAATTTTAAAAATAGAGTCGTTATGGTGTTCTCTTACTGTACAAATACTGAAGTTTCGTTTTAAAGTTTTATTTTAAATTGTACTCACGTAACAAACGTTGGCGTTAGAAATAAAACAATAGTCTCACACTCGTGGACAACACAACGCATCAGCTTGAATTTGGAGCAATTTCTTAGCAAATCGTATGGCAATGCCATAAAGTGTTCCAAGTGACCATGTACCAGGTAACTTAACGTGGCCAGCACGCGTATGTTAAAAGGAATGCGTGTTGATGCATACGGATCCTGCTCCGAGCTATAATGTGTGCGCATATACAATTCTTCGAGTAGATCATGAACAATGTTCTTCGGTAGGCCAAAACATCTCTGAAAGCTTAACAAAAGAGTTTAATAAGTCCAATTAGTACGATAAATGGGTACTTACTATTCTTCAGTTAAACTGAAAAAATTTTGTTCCCTTAGATTTTCTCTATCAACAAAGTTTTTCTTTTTCCTTGAAGTTACATCGTAGAGTTTCTTGCGGTGGCGGTCACGCTCCAAATTTGTAAGGTAACTTAAGAAGAGTGGTAGGTCCATTTGAAAGGATATCGATAATATTTTATGGAAACCGCACTTTGACTTTTTAATATATTTTTAACAAGTAAATTCGACAACTTACTACATGGAAAATTTTATTAACTAATCGTCCTTGAGCAAGAAAAACCGTGTCTTGAACGAATATTCAAACTAACGGCACTATTCGTTTTGTTATGTTTCCATGTTGCCAGATCGCAACTATTTTCAAGTCTCATACAGCTTTCCCTCCGTACGAAGAACAACGAGCAGGTATGTTTTCCTTTAATAAAAATTAAATTTTTTAAATAGAAGACGAAAAATGTGGCATTCAAAATAAACATTGGCGCCATATCCAAGTTACCGTGTGCAGCCACCAAATTCAGCAAATTATTTTCGAACGACTTCATGTATGTTCAAATACGATACGTGTTCATATACGATATGCGGCAGCGAGTGGAAAAATATAAAATTTCAATACGGGAACAAAGTCAAACAAGCACTTGAAAAAAAAGTAAAAGTCAATTCTACTTCCTACACGGATACATGCGGTTCCTTCGCTTTCAGCGGCCTTAGTTCAAAATGAATACATAAATTCTAAAGACAACGATAAGCTATCAAATGACCGAACGTGACCGCATAGGGGACGTCCATTAATTATGTAAATTAAAATTGGAGGAGGGAGTCCGGCCACCATCTCACCAAGGGGAGGACGGGGTCAAGGAAAACCTCACGTCAACTTCTTAATGCATAGAATTTACATTAAAACTTATAATTTAAATCTCACGGGAGGGAGAGGAGGGGTCCCGCCAGATCTCACCAAATCTCATCAAGGAGAGGAGGGTCCGAATTTTCAAAAAAAAAAACACCTCACGTAATTAATGGACGTCTCCATACGTTAGGCCACAAAAATTGGGTCGAAAAAATCGAAAAATAGCTTTCGTAATGTATGACCAGCTCCTTATCCAGGCAGCTGCTTAAATATTAAATAATTAAAAGTAGCGTTGTGTGTGTGTGAGTGTCCTAACTCGATTTTTAGGAATTTTTTTTAGTGTACTATCAATATATGGCTACCTCTTTCTCTTTGGCTATTTCAAGGTCAAAGTCATCGGTGACGTATATTTCCGAACATATTAAACTGCAAGCGATTTTCAAGCAGAAAAGAAATATGAAGAAGGTTCGAATGCGCTCTATGCACAGGGTGGTCCGGATACCTTGTGCCATGCAAAAAAATCCGATTACCTGGTAGATAAGCAAAAAAATGGTCAAGGTGACGTTTGGATTTTCGGAATTTCCAAAAATTGTTCACGGTATTTGTTTTGATTATTATGTTTACGCGGAAAGCACTAAGTTGCTCAATTTGAGTTTAATAAACTAAAAATTTAATAAACTAAAAGTTACAATTACAAAAACCTAGACTATGTAATAATAATGAATTGATTCTTTAAAAGGTTGATAGAATGGCAAATTAAATGATTTAAAAAGAACACCTTGAGTAATTATTTACTGTTTTGATTCTGTAGCATTGTTTTATTCAACTGTAAACAAGTTTTTGTCTTAAAAACATAATAGGTATCTAAGTAACTTTAGGTCCTCGTTCGCCTAATTTGCGTAAAAGCATTTGCTGCACTTTTTCCGAGTCGGGTACTTGCTCTCGCTCTGCCAATCGATCTAGCACCGATCGTAAGTCCTTTTTCACATGTGCTATACGCGCCACGTTCTTTGCAGAAATTGGTATAATTTGTTCAAAATTCATTAATTTTGTTGGTCGAATATCACCAGGACATTGCTCTAAGCCTAAAGTAAGATTTTCGATAGTTGGCTTAATAGATGCTAGATGTTGTTGTGCACCATCAATATCCATTTTGTTTAGCAACAGAACACATGGTTTGTCTAGCAACGTTGAATCGTACAATTCCAATTCTTTATTTAATGCATAAATATTTTCCAAACAATTACGGCGCTGATGTTGTGGACTTAGCTGAAAACCAAATATATCCACTACAAGAAGCAGTAGTCTTGTTCGTTCAATGTGCTTAAGAAACTTATGTCCCATGCCAAAATTGGCATGTGCACCTTCTATAAGACCTGGTAAGTCAGCTATTGTGATGGTTCGCAGGTCTGGATAATCAACCGTGCCGATCTGAGGGCGTATAGTAGTAACTGAAATATAGGAAAATATCAATTGGTTACATTTATATTCTGTGTTGGTTACATTTATGAATGTCTGTGATAAAAAGATAAAACAGCTTTAGTCGACTTATGTATGCTGATTAGAATTTGAGCCAATTTTCCATAATTTTTGACACAATATATTTAAGGAAATAAACCAAGCTTTATTAATTTCATAGTAAAATTTATTACAGTTTAAATGCTTTTGCCAAGAAATAAATTTTTTCCAAAATAATTGGTTGAAATTTCAACAAATTTGTCATAGCTCTGAGATTTTGGAATCGTTTTCGAAATTACTAATTATGTCATGAATCATGCTACTATGTATATCATATAAACTCTATTGAAATACATTCTTATAGCGTGATTTTTTTAAAAATGGTACTTTGAAATGCATACTTACATGGATATGAAGCTATCTTCGGCTGTGCATTCGATATCGCTTTTAACAAAGTACTTTTACCAGCGTTAGGAAATCCAACTAAGCCAACGTCGGCAATAAGTTTCAGATCCAAGTTTACAGATCGGTGCTCACCGGGCTTCCCAATAAAATTTGTACCTGAGCAACCACCAATACCTCCTCCAGCCGCAATGCATGTAGAATCTTCTTCATTTAAATCTGCCAGAATTTTTCCACTATCATCTAGTACCTGCACGCCAATGGGCACATCAATACGCTCATCAACTCCACGACGACCAAGTATACGCGTTTTACTGCTGTCTTCGCCACTGGTGGCTGCTACACGTTTCTGACTGTGTCTGTATAAGAGAGCAATAATTAAATTGTGCTTTTCCAATTCATCATCTCAGCTTACTTTTGTGACAACTTTTGAAGTGTCACGCCTTCTTTTGCAACAAAATATACACAACCACCTTGACCACCGATTCCACCATATTTGGGTACGCCGTTACCACCATGCCCACCGTGCACTGTCAGACGCAAACTGTCCAGAAAGCTTCCTCGTATGTGTCGACGCACAGGCTGCAAGTGTGTTAAAATTAATGCTTTGATTTGAGCAGTAAGCTATTAAATTACCTTTTTGGTTTGTTTCAGTAAGAACGAAAAAAGTTGTACCATTCTTATTTATAAATAAAATTTAACTATCGTTTTATTCACAAGATGAAAGCAAAACAAAACAAAATCAGCTGTTTTTGACATTCATAACCGACGTCTTTTAACAGGGTGTTTAACTCAGTCTTTAAAGTGTTTCCTATAGCATCCCTGCAGAGATATGAAGTATGTAATTATTTGCCACTCTATGTGCTACGGCAATTTTTATCGAGAGACCAATTTTGAATTGCTATTACTATGATGGCTGTACGATGGACTTTACATTCTTTTGATGTATCAAATTGCAGATAGTGGCAGCTTATACAATTGAATTAGGTTTTCTTATACCACAGGTCTCAATAATTAATTGTTCGATCTAACAAAACTCAGCATAAATTAAAATTTGTTAGAGTATAATCTTGACAGCAATGGGACAGATTTTTTTTCCTTTTGCAGGTTTATATCGTTGGGCTTGACAGCTGAACTTTACCTTATGATTGCATCATGGATTAAATTTACTAACTCTCTCTCTCTCTATCTCTCTTGTTGCACGTGTGCTTTGCTGTCAAAAATAAGGCTGTCAAGCTTCTTATTGCGAAAATATTTAGACTTTAAATTGTAAATAATGGAACCAGGAATTTGTTACATCAAACCAGAGTAATTAAAAAAGTAATTCTATTTTATGTTCGTTTCATATATTAACTAATTTCTAGCTACTTGATCCCAGATCTCATATCGGCATTGAGCAAAGACACCGGACTGGAAGTAACCAAAGCCGAAAATAAAAGGGATCACCCGGAGGCAAATAGTAATGGAGCTGCAGTAGATAATAATACAAACGAAAACGCCAACAAATACCAAAAAACTGAAAAAGGCAAAAAAACACGAAATCGTGGTCAAAATAAGGTAAGCAAATATAAAACTGTTGGTTATCTGGTTTAACTTATCTCTCTCATTGTTAGCACCGTCCAATTTTCAAGGTAGACCGTGCGTTATATCTTTGCCATTCCCTAATAAATGGACCAGATGGCGCAAAGTGTTCTCTTGAAAATTGTAGATACGTACATGATCTGCAAAAGTATTTGGAATCTAAAGGAGATAATTTGGGTGAACGATGCCCAGTATACGAAGCTAAAGGTTATTGTCCACGCGGTGTGACTTGCAGATTTGGTAAATCTCATATAGATGAAAATGGGAACAACATCAAGGCAGATAACTATGATGAATCGAAAAAGGCAACTACTTGTAACGGTATCTCGTCTGGTATGTGAGAAAGCGTTACCTGATCTATGTATAATCTACAATATTCTTCTAACCAGATAAAAAATTCACTGAAAAATCCTGAAAATCACTGCATATCCCTGAGATCTATAATTAAAGTATTCTTGTTGTTAAACCATTTGTCCTAGAATAGAGGATCCTCAAACGATGTAGTTATCCACTATGAAATTGTTTGTAGGAATTAAAATTGTATGAGGCGTAGTATCTCTGATAAAATTTTGATACAAAAATACATAAAAAATAGATAAAATTGGGCTGATAGACATTAGAGCTGTTTGAAAGAAAAGTGAGCGAGATTGGGAAATGAGCATGTAGTGAATTAAAACATAAATCAAATTCACTTGGTGTGACAATTATTGTCCGAACAGAAAGTGTAGAATATAATTCTTCAAGTTATCATTACAAAAAGTTATCCAAGTCTTTACAAAAGTTTTCAGAGTATTATGTCTATCCAATGTTTGAGTTAAGTTATCATATAAAAACATGTTCCCAGGGTATGTATAAAAAGTGGGCGGATTTCATCAAGTGACTGTGTCTTATTTAAGAAGCGTGGCACTTGCTATATTAGCAAATATACTTAAATTTTCAGACTTTCGACTATCAAAGAAGTAGTTTACTCTAAAAAATTTTGCGAACTATATATTAATGTTTATTTTTAAATCTTCCAGAACTTCAAGTAAGGCTGCGTAAACGTGAGTACGATTTCTCGAGAAGCAAGAAACTTGTTGTCAAATTCGAAAAACTACGAGATGACGCAAAAAAACTAAAATCAGAAGAAGGTACTACTACTGAAAAGCCTGTAGGCTGTGTGATAGATACAGAAGAAATAAAAGGACGTGATGTAGGGTACAAATCACCAGTAGATTTTTCCAACAAACTTGTACTCAGTCCACTTACCACTGTTGGAAATTTGCCATTTCGACGTATTTGTAAGGAATTCGGTGCTGATATAACCTGCGGTGAAATGGCTTGTGCTGTACCTTTAGTTAAAGGACTCACTCAAGAGTGGGCACTTACAAAGCGGCACGCATCGGAAGACATATTTGGTGTGCAAATATGTGGTAATAATCCAAATATAATATCACAAGCGGCACAACTAATGCATGAAACAACAAGTGTTGATTACATAGATCTTAATATTGGTTGTCCCATCGATTTGATTTATCAACAAGGTGGCGGTAGCGCTCTTATGAGACGTACCAATATTTTGGAGTTAACAGTGCGGACCTGTGCTGCGTTATCGCCACAAATTCCATTTACAGTAAAGATGCGCACCGGTGTATATGCAGATAAAAGTGTGGCACATGAGTTGGCGCCACTGGTGGAAGAATGGGGTGCTGCAGCAGTTACGGTAAGAACTGTGCCTTCAGTAAAAAATTTGTATATCGCTAACATTTTTTAATTTTTATATTTACATTTATGCAGATACCTTTTTCTTTAGTAATATTACTTTGGCCGTTGTTTATTGGCTTTAAAGTTATTAATGTTATTTGTTAGTGTTACTTAAACTTTATTGGCCAAACAATACACTAGAAGTATGTACATACAACCGAAGAAAAACTAAAATTAAAGAAAAAAAAAAAGGGAAACAAAGAAACACAGTGGGGGTGTTAAATGATCCCCAACACTCCATTTTGCAGTAAAAGAGCGCGTTTATGTCAAAATATATCTCTTTTTTGTAAAGTGATAGTCCGAATCATTCCTATATCCTATAACTGGTGGATTGGTAAATACATGTTATTTTTGATGACGCACATCAAATATTAAATAAAATTTTTGGCCAAAATCATATGAAAATTAGTTTTGAGCAAGTAAACTTTTGAACTTTCTGATTTCAAGTCCGATACACCTTAGAAACCAATAATTTTTAGTTATAAATTCATACTTTTGCTGCTTTATGAAATCATTTATATCTTAGCTCTGTCCGTTAACTGAAATATAAAAAAAATCTTACAGCTCCATGGTCGTTCACGGGAACAGCGTTATACTAAAAATGCCAATTGGCAGTATATTGAAGAATGTGCCGCTAAAGTAAAACGCATGCCTATCATTGGAAATGGTGATATACTGAATTTTGAAGATTACAACGAAAGAAAAGTAATGTTGCACATCTTAACATAATTTTAATTAATTTTTTACAAAATTATTGATATTTTTTGTTTCTTACAGCAAATGGCGCCACATGTTTCCTCTGTTATGATCGGTCGCGGTGCATTAATAAAACCATGGATTTTTAAAGAAATCAAAGAACAAAAACATTGGGATCCTTCGTCTAGTGAACGTTTCGATATGCTAAAAAAGTATGCTAACTACGGACTCGAACATTGGGGTTCCGATACAAAAGGCGTTGAAAATACTCGACGTTTTATGCTTGAATGGCAATCGTTTTTATGTCGTTATGTACCTTATGATTTGTTAATAAATCCACCTCAAAAAATAAATCAACGTCCACAAAAATATCGTGGACGTGATGAAATGGAAACATTAATTTGTTCATCAAATTCGGCAGATTGGGTAAAATTGAGTGAGATGTTACTGGGACCAGTACCGGATGGTTTTAGCTTTTTGCCAAAGCATAAAGCAAATTCATTTTAAAAATTTACCCTAATAACCGTTCTCTTAAATAAAAAAAACACTATTTTATTATTACAAATGATGTCTTGCTTTTTCTTTATTTTATTTAAATTGTTCAACATCAACTGTTTCTTACACTTTTCTTAATCTCTGCTTGGTAACAATTTTCACTCAAAAATTTTTTATCATTTATTTTTGCTGTAAGTAACTCAACGCCTCTTCGACATCCAATTTCGAGCCTAAAAATATTGGACTACGTTCATGTATCTTTTGCGGCACAATATCTAAAATTCTAATTTTTCCATTACTGGCCAAACCGCCAGCCTGTTCAATGAGATAAGCCATTGGATTGCATTCGTACAATAGACGTAATTTTCCATTTGGCGCAGACTTAGTAGCAGGATAAATGAAAATTCCACCATATTTGATAGTACGATGCACATCAGCAACCATGGACCCAACATAACGTGCACCATATGGCTTGCCTTTGGTGGGATCTTTTTTGGCGGCAACATAATCCAGAACACCTTTCTCCCAGTCAGCAGCATAACCTTCATTGATGGAATATATTTTACCTTTCTCAGGAACGCTCATATTTGGATCGGTCAAAATAAATTCACCAATTGCGGGATCATACATAAAACCATTAACACCAGCGCCCAAACTTAGCACAATTGCTGTAGCAGAGCCATATAGCGCGTAACCAGCGGCCACAATTTTATTACCTGGCTGCAAAGCATCTTGGACAGTCGGTGGTCCTTCGTTTTGCTTGCGAAAAATAGCAAAAATGGAACCGATTGAAACTAAACAGTCAATATTTGATGAGCCATCCAGCGGATCGAAGCAGACAATGTATTTTCCCTGTAATAAAAAAAATTTGTTGAGTA
This sequence comes from Meiosimyza platycephala, assembly GCA_963662105.1. NCBI lineage: Eukaryota > Metazoa > Arthropoda > Insecta > Diptera > Lauxaniidae > Meiosimyza > Meiosimyza platycephala. The sequence goes on from OY759210.1 coordinate 89,692,046, forward strand.
ACAAAAAGCTTGAAAATTATCGCGCATTTCGCAGTCATTTTTAGAGCCAGATTCAAAGCTAGTAACATTATTTGGGTGTGTTTAACATTTGTCCAAAAGCTGTTGCTAACTTAAGACACGGCTCTAAAAATAATTATGAATATGCTCAACGCACCTGGTTATCCGTCTCCACTTCAATGATATTCTCATTCTCCTCTGAGACCATCAAACTTGTTGTATATGATGACTTCAACATATTAATGAAAAGTTCATTTGATAGCACATCCAATTTTTTTACTTCTTCACCTTGTACATTGATGTCGCCTGCGATACCATGTAGTTTGGCAATACCAGCCTTGCGTACAGCAGATGCAATGGCTTTAATAGCAGTTTGGATACAATTCAAGAGTTGCGAAAGATCACCGGTGGCTTCTTTAAATTTGCGTTGCTCCTGTAGCACAAAACGGGTTAGCGTCATGCAGTTGGAGTCGAAGGCTTGCCCCTGTTGTGTCATATTAGCTGCAGAATAGTATTGGCAAAAAATTAAAATATATACATATATTATGTTTGAAAACAATGATGCAGTAAATAAAAAATTAAGGAAATGTGAGTATTGATTGATATTTAAAAGACGTGTTAAATACAGAACTATTATATCATTCAGCATGCGGGGGAAAATCAAAATGTGAATTTGAAAAAAAAGCGATTAAAGTGTAATAATTTTGCTTAATAATAGCTTTAATCTACTATAATTTTTTTTTAATAAATGAAGATTGACTTAATCGTGTTTAAGCAAAGCAAAGGCTATGCATATAAATACATAAGTAGTTATAAAAAACAAAAGCTTTCAAAAAATGTTACTTCCTGCGGGGTTTGTGTTCACTTACAGTATTTATCTGTTGCCATTTTCGTGTGGTTTAGCTTTAAGAACACACCAAAAAGTTTTATTAAGAAATATTATGTTTACACTTAAAACTAAAATTATAAACCACTACCTATTCGCTCAGTGTTAACTATATTTAATGTTTAAATTTAAATTCTTTATAACATATGTATATGAAGTGAAATATTAAGAGTCAAAGGTAAAATGAAAATGAAGTCAAAAGTATTTGGTTTACGTTTGCATACAAAAATTGAATATATGTCTTGAAAACTTGGGCAAAATTTGCCACTTTTTTGCTCAGTATTATTTGTGTATCGTTTCTGCATTTAGTTACATTTACCGATGTAACCTCTTCATTATAGCATTTTAAGTATTTAGCTTAAAGTGACTGACTCTGTATACTTTTTGCACTGGACTCGATTATGGGATCAAACAAAATTATTTGGAGTATTTATTTTATAGATTTATTTTGCTTATTTTTAAAAACCGATCGGATTACACCAAACTCTTAGTTCTTGACTATTGCTTGCTTTTATCAACAAATTTTCCCATACAAAATTTGGTTACATTCACTTAAACAGCTTCCTCCTCATAGCTTTTAACATATCCTGTCCAGTAATATATTGTTTCATCAAACATTCCTACACCGAATTAATTTAATTCGAACTTTTTCAAATTCAGCGAAAACGTTTTCAAATTAAAATAAAACTTTTTTCATAAATGAAAGATTTTTCGAATTGATTTTAACTTTTTTTCAATAAGAGGGAAACTGTTTATTAAAAGTTTGTTAAATTAAAGTTTTTTAAATTTAAATTAAAGTTTTTACAATTTAAATCAAACTATTTGAATTAAATTAAACTTTTTTGTTTGAAAAAAAGTTTATATGTATGTGACTTTTACGATCTGTGTTATTAAATATGTTAGAAACATGAGTTTGGCCAACTTTGTGCATTTATTTTATGAACTCCAATTTATTTCAAATATTAAATTATATTTGCAGAAATATTTTTCTCAATGGGCTCCTTAAAACAAAAATGAACGAGCGTTAGATGCGTAATATCTTAAACTATCTGATTCCTTAAGAATCACGAATATGCATTTTTTTGAGATACGCCCATTTCGGTTCTGAGAGCAGTGGACAAAAATCTTATCCCAAAATAATTTTTTTAAGATTTATAACAAAAATCACTATTTTTAAAATTAAAAAAAATACACTTATGTATCAATTACTGACTTAAAAAATGAGTAAGTTATATCTATAACAGATTTATAAAAGAATTGTCCAACAGCTGTTTGTTGTGAAAATTTCATTGGCCTACCCTTGGAGCTTCATCCTAAATCGTTGACTCGAAAATGAATTTTTATTTCTTAATTTAGACTACCATCAAAAGTATCGCATATTTATAATTTGTATGCCATCAGTAACATCTCTGTCAAATCTCTGGGCACATGTACATAAATTAATACGTGTTCCATATTCTTGCTAAAGGTGAAGATGTGTCAAACAACGTTGCACATAAACAGGTATAGCGGTTGAACCGGATTTCTTGATAACAGACAACAACAATCTGTTCGAATACGTTATCTGTACATGTTTAAAACACACCCTCTCCACTGACTTATAATGAGTATTGTCTATTGAATTTGTAAAATAAAGAAAACATGATTTCTATAAAAAAAATATCTAAGAAAATATTTATATAGTTTTTTTGCACGTTTTCAAAATTTTATGATCGGAAATTATACACAACGTCATATTTGTATGGAAATTCTGTTAAATATTATGCTTTATGACGCTTGTGTTTAAGAAAATCAACCAAAAATTGTATACCTAGCAAACTTTTCAACAACCACGTATTCTTCGTTCTCATGATAAATTATAAAATTTATATAAAAATTAAGAAATTAAAATAATACTTACAATAGATCAAGTCACAAGAAAACAAAAAATTAACAACAATTTAATTTTGACACTGGCGCTTTCACGCTTCTATTGCGTCCGCTCGTTCTAACTGCTCTCCAGAGTGTGTAACATATGAAAATTTTTGTCAAACATTTTATTATTCGTAGTGTGAAAGAATGGCATTAGCATGGGTCTCCCAAAGGAGAGCGTTAGAGTAGTTTAGTTGAATTTTTGTATATATAGAAACAAGCAGAGAGCAACTCTCTCGTGATTTTACAGAACCAAGTACCCATTAGTTTTCGTAGTAGTTTGTAGCAATGATGGAGTTTGGGCTTTGTGAAAATTTACAAAATCGAGACTTGAAATGTACTTTTCAGAGACCGAATGCACGAATGTTGTTGATATGCAGATAAGTAGTAGACAAGCAAAGATTATGAAGATTTTGAAACACCAATTTCAGGGCTGTCTGATCTCCTATTTTTGGCGGTTCGAAGTGGCCGTCCAGATCTGCCAGACTTCTTACTTTAGGGCTTTTTGAAATCTCGCGTTTACCAATTGCAAGTCTTGAAAGCCAACATTGAAGAAGAAATCAGCAATTTGGAGCCAAACGTTTTGCGAGCATCAATTCAAATGCCGAGGTGGTCACTTGGCCGATAATATTTTTTAATGACATCCATTTTATACCTTCAGATAAGATAAACTTCCCGTGAAAACAGAGCCCAATTTTTTCACTTCTAACAAAATGGCAGGCAATTCACATTATGACATGACATGACATTACTTTTGTCCCACTTTGTATGTATTTAGCTAAAATTTTATGCCTCGTTCAGAGGTACATATTTCAGCTTATAGTCTTCATTTCTTATCACGAAAATACAACACACTTAATATTGCAAATTTTTATCTGAGTTCCATTTTCTTTATCAAACTTTTATCGATAAAAAGGAAATTTCAAGTCATGAACTGGAATAAGATAATAAAAAAAATGTGTTCCAAAACAAATATTAATGTTTTATTTTATTAGGGGTTTTGTAGGTAACTTGGCTTTGCAAAAACTATTTAATCTTTAATATAAAAACATTTTTTAGAAGTTCTTTGAGTTGCTTGTCTTTATGAAAACAAAAAATCTACTATAAAAATCGATAATCCAATAACATAAAAATTTTATGAGTACCCATACCTTTAATAATAATTACCCACAAAAAAAAACTAGTTACTTGGTTCTGTTATATCATAGGAGAATTCGTTTGTTTGTTGTCTTTAATAATAAGAGACTGAATTAGTTTATGGAAGACACCATGCTGTCCTAATATAATGCAATGCAGTTGAAACAATTTAATCGACATAGTTGAATTCTAGAACACTCTACTAACCCAATAAATAAAATGGTTTTATGTGAAAAATTAGTACAAAAATAAAATTTATTTGAAAATGCTATAGTTAGAGCGTTATTTGAGGTAATGAAAAAAACAATTTCATACGTTGTGGGACCTGCTACACAAGCAGACACTTAAAATCGCTATGCTGAGAGCTATTTAAGTAAAATTCTATATGGGAATGCTTTGCGAACACAACAGGCACCGGACAAAGAGAGAGCTATTTTGGGCAAATGGGCGTGGCAGCTTTAGTAAGAATTTAGCTAGATCTGAATTTTTGCTTCTGTCACGATAAAGTGCCTTAACGAAAATGCCATAACATATGTTTGATCTACATACTATATGCATCATATATGTATGTACACACATATATATTGTATATTCTTACCTGAAATGTAACACCAGCTTGATTTTTCCTTTCTGAATAGAAAAAGAATTAAACTTATTTTTTTCATTTTGTTGCAAAAAATAAAAAACTTAAAAATTCTCACTCAAAAAAGAAGATCATTGTCAAATTATTTTACTGACAATTGTAATGTTCTGAAGGTGCAACCGTTTTATAGCCGTTTAAAGAATTCTCGTACAAATAGTATAAATTAAAAAAAATAAATGAAACCTCTCGTCTACTAAAAACAACCATTTTCGAAAGGATTTTCATATGTACTACAAATTTCCCTTACGCGCCTTTTATCATGTGGCGCCCGCCTACGCCGCCCCTATAGTAGAACAGGTCATGCAATGAACTATATAACATCAATTATTTCTAGTAATTTTTTTTGTTGCTGGAACTCGCGCCAGCTGTAGAACTTACAAACAAAATTTCGAAGACATTCTCTATATGTACCGTCATAGTTTCGTCTCTGTGGATGATATTCATTTTCAGACAATGTCAATAAAAATGAATAAAAAGCTAGTAATATTTTTATTGTAGAAGCGAAAACACTATCGATTGACAACTTACAAAAATCTTGAAGAATGCAATGTAACGAAATGGAATCATTTATTGATAACATAAGTATATAGATATGTATGATTTGGTTGAATGAAATAGTCCAATGTTATAACTGAACTGAATGTAGGGTATGCAACAAACTGATGATAACAAATTTTTATTAAGTCTATAAAGAGCATAAAGTAGAAAATAGAGAATATGTAAATAATTGGATATCTAACATATGCATATATGTATGTATGTAACCTTGCTCATTGAAATGCTTGGATGAAAAAATGAACTTTGATTTTGGCGCCTAGAAAGTTATACCAAGCGTTTGAAAACTATTTGCTTAACTCACACCAGTTTTTTGTAATATCGATCTTATATGTAAGAACAGATGATATCACTACTCTTGCAAAATATATACATATGTATATATGACGAGCCCCTTTCTTTTAAAGCGGCAGAAAAAAGATTTCAATCTTTTGACGTGACACTTTTTGTATCGATAGATATGAATGAACTCAAAATAAAAAGACGCCAATTTGACCTTCGAGCAACCTCCAAAATAAAAACTAATTTTTGGCTAATTTCCGTTGCTTGGCTACAAAACATGTTATTTTTTTTTGTTTTTTTCTTTATTTAGATTCAAAAGAGTGTTTGACATGTTTTGGTGTCTCTCAGAATATCTCTCTGCTACAGATAAGAATTTACATTTTTTGAGAATATCAAACATCTTGGAGGATTTCTGGTACAATATTGTCTATTTATGGTAAATTTTCCATCTCAAATTATTATGTAGCTATCACTCACACTCTCTGAATTGTTTTGCCTTTTATTTTTCTCGATCGTCGCCGATGCCTTTGCCGTTTATTAAATAAAGTAAACAGTTGATTTTGAAAATGAAGGCTTGGCTTCTATTTTCAACTCGAATCTGATGATTGTATGTAAGTTGACAGTTAGTTATTCTTCAAAAACTTCTCACAAACTCCAGCATAACCACTGCCAAGATCAGTGATGTTATTTTGGGTTTTGTGTAAATGTACTGAATTGAGACCTCGAACGTACTTTTTAGACGTCGAATAAACTTTTTTTTTGTCATGGACACCAAAATTTTCTAAATTCTAAATTTCCATTCGATTTTTTTAAGCATATTTCAACAACGCTTATGATCGAGGAATTAACAAATTATGTCAATTTTTCTTCTCTTTCCAATCTCTGCTTTAATTCAAATTATTTCCGATTCAACTTGAAAACTTTTCAATTGATATGAAAGTTTTGGATATTATCTTTTGAGAATATTATTTCAATATATATTTTATAAATTGAAGAGATTCATCGGTATTGGTATGTCCCATAAAGTTTTTTGTATATTTGCGAATAAACATATGCGTTAAGGGGACGTCCATTAATTACGTGAGTTCAAATAGGGGGGAAGGGGTCCGGCAAAATCTCACCAAGGGGGAAGAGGGACAAGGAAAACCTCACGCCAAATTTTTAATGTATAGAATTTACATTAAAAATTATAAATTAAATCTGACGGGAGGGAGGGGAAGTCCCGCCAGATCTCCCCTAATTAATGGACGTCCCCTAAGCGAATATTATCCCTAAAGGTGAATACAAATATATAAATTATAAATTTATACATTTCGAATTCGAAAAAGTTAATAATTTTTTAAAATTTGCGGCCAATAAATGTTTTCTTAAAACTTCTATGTGAGTTAAATAAAATCGAAAATCGGTAGAGAAGTGAAGCTTCCAGAAGGCCTTAAGCCTCCAGGTGGTAAATAGCCCTAATATACGAAGTAAAACTTGTATCGCTGGTATCGCTGTAAGACATTTTCTCTGTATACTATTATATTTTTATTTTTTAAGAAGAAAAAATCAAGTTTTTATTTCTTATTTACATTACAAACTTTTGAGTATAATATTTCCACAGCAAACACCAAAAAGCAGCACAAAATGCTCAGTCCATAGTAAAGCCAGATCCAATATAAATCTAGCACCGTAGCTGCCTGTAAGCCCACAGAAGTGCTCAAATCATCAAATGATATAATTTTCAAAGTAATCATATCATAAAATGACATTATGTACCAATACTTGAATATACCGGATGAATGTAACCGTAAAATAAAATCATTCAATAGTTCCTTAAATATAGAATCCACCGGTAATGGTAGTGCAAAAAATATAAAGTGATTGAATACAACACTCCCGCTATAGCGAAAAACTTTACGCGTAAAATAACGCTGCTGAAGTTCCATCACATACCAAATACCACTAGTTTCGGCAATGGCCATTGATCTATTGTAACTATTTCGATGAGCAACAAAATGCGATAGATTTGGTGCAATCTCAAATAGTGAACCATATTCACGTACAAACTCTGGTTCAGTAAAAGTCGACAACATTTTATGCCACTGTGGTGGAATAAAAATTTTCATATTGCGTCGCTTCATTTCCGCAAAACTATTGATTTCCTGCTCCAATGGATGATGCATGGTAAATGTTTGCAGATAGGTATTGAACGTGGTATTAATGGCCAAACCAACCATAAAAAGTAATATAACAAGCAATTTCCCATTGAAAGTAGCATTAATATAATAAGGAGTTGGCGAAGCACCACCGGCTGCACCGAACAAGGAATATTCATTGAAAAATATATCAAGCCATATACCAGGACCGGACAGCTGCGACCAAAGATAACGTTTTATTGTGAGCAACACTGAAAAAATCACATAAAAACCCAAAAAGATAACAATCAAATCGGAACTAAGCAGCAATGCATAAATTTGACTTAACGTTAGTTCTGCAGCTACTGGTAGCATGGGAAACCATTTACCAATTTCAATGTAATGCGATAAATTTGGCAAGTCGGCGACGGCATGTTCATTGAGACAAGCAATACTCGCCGGTATATCCAGTGTACCATTCAATGTCAACTCCATCAGTTCGGTGAAGAACAATGGTTTGCCTATATGTACTTGCAGCGCAAATGCAAGCGTACCATTCAGTTTGCTAGCAAAAGTTTGAAGTAAACGTCCAACATAGCCAAGCATTTTTATCTGACCCTTTTCATTCTCGTACACTAAAGTGCGTGGTTGCAGCTGATCCGGATAGGTGCGTAATGGATAACCATAGAGATCTTGCACACGTTGTGGAAAATATTCTTCTTCTTCGGTATTATCACTGAAATTATGCTGGTTAACTGTCACCATCGGAAATGGTTGATAGTTATAGTATGTTTTTGTTGTTTGGAAATCATTGAGGATTATTATAACATTTAACATGGCATTGATGTAAAATTGTACAAAAACTTGATCTAATTGCATTTGCAGGTTCATCGAAGTGCTCTCTTTCAGCTGTAACTTAAGTAAAATGCGTGCGCTTTTGGATTCTCTTAAAAGTTGACTTAATTTTCCTACATGAGTATAATGTTCCTGCATACAAACCATGGCTACAATTTGACCGCTAAACATTGATTTTAGTTTAAGCTTTGCCTCCAAATTGTGCCAAAGTTTCGGTTTCTTAACGTTACAGCTTATGAGCTCCTGCTTAAAATCCATTGCACAATAACTGACATTTTGCTGTTCTATCACTAGAAATGTTTCATAATTTCTTTGCAATTCAATTTTTTCCATAAATTCGCAAATTGATTTTTTATCCAAACTGTGTGGAATTTCTTGTAGTGCACTCTCTAGTACTGCAATTTTTAGTAAAAAAATTATTAATCCAATATAACAAAATTTCCTTAGCATGGTGGCCTTTGGTTGCAACTTTTCAAGTAATTAATAATTTGGTATTTAGTAAAATATTCTGTTGTTTATTCGTTGAAGCTACTGACGTTTTTGTGTAAAATTTTACATGCATCTATGCATCAAGCTTGATAGCAACATTAATTTACTTTTTGGTCATTAGCGAAATGACACCCAAGGTATTAATCAAGGGAAAAATGTTAAAGGAACATTCTACACAGTACAAAACTTTTTTCAAAAATTAAAAAAAAACGAAGAAAATTTCATATATCGTAAGGTTCATATAATTTTAAGGTCACCCAAATTAGGTGGGCTTGGTGAGAGGCCCTGATAAAATGAAGGAATACACGAAGTGATGGCAAAGAAGTAGGTATAAAGTAGGATATTTCGGGCTTCTAACGCAATAGATCGTAAGTCTTGCTACGCCAAATAATAAAACCAATGGCATAAAATTAGATAATTTAGAATTTTCTTTTTTGTAATTCCAGAAAGAATTTTATTTATTAAATATAAACCGATTCTACTCATTTGTTTGAACGTAGGTGTTACTAAGTGATGGGCTTAATTTGAGGTCTTGGTAGAACGAGAAAATAAACGGACTGATGATATCAGGCCATATCTCTCTCTCTCTCGAGCACCGCCCATTGTACACACTGTGCCTGAACCTGTGTTTGACCAAAATGGATCCAAAATCCGGTCTTGGCGAGGTGGTTCCGTATCAAAACACGTTTAAAATTTCGTAAAATTTCGCTTCAATAGCTGCTCTCTTTCTTCGAGAAATCGGCCTTTTAGTGTCCATGACTGTAATATATAGCGAATAATGATCCGGTAACGATGTGCCATCAGAAAAAATTAGATTCTCTGGTTTATTGTATGAAGGAAGGGGTTTATCTTGAACACTCCATGAATTACAGGGTGTTTACAGTAGCGAACCTAGGATGGGGCCGAAGGGGCGGCCACCTTGGGCGCAAGGCTTGAGGGAGCGGCAAAATGGTCGTGAAATATATCTCAATTTGCTAGGATTTTTGAAAGTCAAAAATGAGGACCTTTTTTGGTGAATGAAATTAAGTCGATGTACCATAGTAAAAATTTAGTTGTATAAGAGGTGCCACACCCTGTTTTCAAACCACATCCACATTTTTCGTGTGGCTGCAAATGCGATCGACATAGATATATCCGAAGAGGTTTTATTTTTATTTTGCGTGACCATAGGAGTAAGTTTTAGCATTGGACCTGAAGAAAATTCTCCCAAAAAATCAGCTTCCTAGATCAAAACCTGTGATTTATTTGTGTTTTATTATTTTATTAATGACGAAATTATTTTTTCTATGTACACAATTAACATTGGCATTGGCATTACAGCTAATGAGCAAGCAGGGTAAAATTTAGAATTTAAGTTTTTTGAAATTTTTTTTTTTAGTTATTATATTCCAGAAAATTTATTGTTGGTTTCATTCCCAGTAGTATACACAGAACATGTACATATACACAAGCTCATCATTACAAAGTGCTTAAATAATTTATTATATAAAATAATAGTACACCATATTCAACTAAGCTTAAGCTAACTGTATGGTAGATTCTTACCATCCTTTGGGGGTCATCCATAAAAAATGTCTGCAGCAGGGGGAAAAAGGGGTGTCGTCAAAAGAGTCAAAAGTGTCCAAGCAGGGGGGATCGAAACTGTTTCGAAGGATTATTATTTTAAATGTCTATCGTAAACGACTTTTTTAATTCCTAGAAATTATTCCTCTGATGATTCCATAATTGAAAAATTATAATTTCATTCCATTAAGTTGAAATTTGGAATTGACTTTTTGTTTAGAATTCATAATTGAAAACTTTTAAGGTATTTATTTCCCAAAGGAATGATTCCTACTCAGAGCCCTGACTGCGATATGAAAAGTAACAAATGATATAAAATATGAGGGATTATTTCTGAAATGTTTATCTCAAAAAATTGATTGTACTGAAATTTTATTAAAATATTATTATCATTAGTGATAGTCTAAGCACTAATAATTTTATAATATGATAAAAAAATGTTCAAGTAAGAGAGTTTTCAAAACTTCAACATTTTTTAAAACACAAAAATCTGACATTATTAATAATATAATTGCTACCAAATTCAAGCAAAAAATTAGGTCAATTTGAGTAATATATGTACATATATGTAGATCAAGGCTTTGATCGATGATTTAAAAAATGTATGTTCTTTTTTTTTAATTATGAAACATTTTGGCAATCGATCGATCGATTATTTCCATCAATTCTTTGCCGACCATAATGCTGGAAAGTATGCAATGAAAATAGTATTAAAACATCTGATACTACAATTAGCAAGTGAATTTGATTTACTGCAAAATCAAAGGCGTTTGAATGTTCAATTAATAGACCAATTAAATCTCAAGCTAACCCTTGATAATATAATTATCCTTGTATGGCATACTTAGCATCGTTCCCTTTCTGTTATAAACTTCTAACAAGAAATTAACCAACATCATTTAATTTAAATGTGAGAAGGTTGCAAGGATCGGTAAATTTGATTTATGAAATACTGATTGAATGTCAAAAGTTTGAAACGACGAATCAACAAAATAAAGTGGCAAATAATTGGCAAGTGCAACCCACAATTATTTTGAAACGACAAAGTTGGGTATAAATAGTTGCAACATATTTGACATGCCCTTGGTAGGTATGTTGTTTGCTACATATGAAGTATAGTAGTCTACGCTCACGCTTAACAGCAGAGGGTGACCAAAATTATGCATTGTGAGTTTAGTGGGCGTATTTTCTTTTTTTTTATTCAGATGTTCGCGAACCTTTTCCTTTTTCATAACAATTTATTAAATTTTAAAAATTATTTTTTTCATTCATTCATCGTACTATTGATGCTGTTTTCGATAAGAGTTGATTTAGTTTTTTCTATCATTCCAGTAAAATCAAGCTAATTTAAAAAACGTGTCATTTCGCGCGACATAACAATTGGTATCAGCATGATGCTAAATTGCTGATTTGTTTTGCCAATCATTTGTATATAGAATTTTTATTTTTACCAAACAGAAAAAAGTTTCGGTTGGTAAAAGTTTTTAATTTAATGAATGAACTGCAAAATACTGAACCCAACTATTTAAATAGACTTTTATGCAAAACACGTTATTCATGGTTATCTTGTATTCAAATAAAGGGTGTATGAATAAAATAGTACGTAAAAAAAAGTTTTTATAAGAAACGTTTTTGAATTCATTATTTGATTCATGGCGATTACGTGTGAAAAATAATATCGCACTATGTAAGCCACGCTTGTCTAACCTTTTAATAATATTTCAGTATAATTGTTTACACATATATGTATACCACCAATATGCCTTATTATGTCATCTTTTAGCTCTGGAATTGTTTTTGGTTTTTGAGCATAAGCCAAAGAAAGAAGTCTAAAGTTGTCTAGTCACATGATCTGCCGGTCAATTGACATCATTGTTTCGAGTGGTGTTGTGTTCCGAGAAATGCATATTCAATAAAGCTGTTATAGGCTGTTATTGGCACTTTCCTGTTGAAACTACATATCGTCTAAATAGCTGCCGATTTGAGCCTTTAACAGTTTATTATCATAACATGACAGTGTTTACCGTAACAGAATTGCAAGTCTACTTTTTGAATTAAATGATTTCGCCTGACCAAAATCTATACCAAATTTTTGAACATACATCGGTTTCTTGTCAATATCTCTTGGGTTTATTTTCTTTTTTTGCTTATTAACGAAGCCTGTTCCCCAAAAGCGTGACAAAGTGCGCAAAATGCATTTGAGGGCATATTATTATATGAGGCTTCAATAATTTAACGCTCCACTTCATGACAAAAAATTCCAAAGACTCAACAGAGCTTCAGCAATCTTCGTTAACACTATGTTCCTGTGGTCTAAGCTTTATTCCCCCAAACAAGATTCAAGGGATCTCCCCCCGATATAAAGGAGCTATCAAACTTTGAGTACCAGATGCACAACCTGTTATGTATGTTACCTTCAGGGTGAAAGAAGCAATTTTCAACCTTTTAAAAAAAAGTTTTCCCCAGATGGTATTTTTTTTTTTGGAAAAAAGGTATTGTATTTTTAAATTTTTTTCGCTTGTATGGGACGTGCCACGGTCTCTCGTCGAATTTCACCAAATTTTTGTCTACAGATTTTGCCCATTATCATTCCCAAGAAGGGTGAAGTCTGTGTGCCAAATTGCATTCACTTTTCTTGTAAGGCTTTTGCGTTATTCTGATTTCCATCAATAGATACACAGCAAGTGAAAACTCGTAAACCCTGAGTGCGGGGTATAAATTTTTATAAATAATATGGAAAAATTATAAATGTTTTATTTAACAGAGCTCGAATAAAGAGGGCAGCTAAGGGTAGTTTCTGCAGTGAATCCGAATCTGGCCTCAGAATAGGTCCATCATAATTTCATACTTTAGTAACATCCCTCTTCTTAAAAATTAGCTTTTAAATAGAGATCTATGTTGTTTCCTCGCAAAGTTATAGCCATTTTAAGTTGACATTAATTTGAAGAAGAGGGATGGTACTAAAATATGTTATTATTTTAAATAAGTTGAAGAAACTTTTGGATCGAATACTAAACCTCAAAAATAGACAAAAAAAAATTGAGGGTACTCAAATATTTGAAAAACCTAACGTGAAAATTAAAATGTGTGACAGCCAGAAAATTGAAGGCCGGCAATAGCTATTTCTATGGGCTTTTTCAACCAAAAATTAAATATCAATTCCATAGACTTGCCCTATTGATACGAAAAGCTTGGTTTCTTTTCAAACTCACAATTTATAGAGCAAAAAACAAAAAAAAAAAAAAATCAAAATTCTATGGCTTATTTATTTTATTTAATTAATTTGAATACTTTAAAACTATTTTTCGATTACATAACATTTAAAATTTTTTAAATTAAAGATATATTTTTTAAATATTTTTATATGCATTAGTAACACATTAAATATCTTAAGGTTAAATGTACGAATTACTTAACAACTATATACTTGAAAAAAATTATTGTTATGGAAGTTCTTCAGTCCTACTACATCGCATAGCTATAGCGACTAGATTTATAGCTAAATAAAACTATTATGATTAGAGTCTTAGTTAAGATATTTAAATAATATGTAGAAAGTCTTCATATTGGTCGAAATGAGATCTCAATTAAATAATGTTTATTTTCATTAGCAAATTTGAAGTTGAAAATAGTAAAAATAACATTTTTCTGATTCCGTTTCGGATTTGCTTCGGATACGAAATTGAAATTTGAAGTTTACTTCATGATCATACAAAAAAGAAAAATCCGTCAAGTTATCGGAAGCTCAAGTTTGAAGTTCAAAAATAAAATTCCAAAGCAAATTCCGACCATTAGATTTAGAAGAGCTATTGAGATTCAACTTCGAACTGTAATTTCACTTCCGAACTAAATCGGGATGAAAATAAGTTTTTTTAGTGGGGCGTAACTTCGCCCAAGAATTTAAATTTGAAAGCTTGTTATCTCGAGAACTTTAAGTTGACCACTATTATGAAGACTTAGCAACTACCTGAAATAAAATGACTAGAATTTGCTCATTACTTAATTTTTTGTAATAATTTAAATTGAACGCCATGCCATTCATCATCAACTACTACATTTACATAAAATATTTCTTACTGCACGCTTTCTGCCTGTACTTTCCATTATGTAAGATGATATAATTTGCTATCACCCATAATATCAACATCACTGCAATCATCATTGTCGTCATCCTCAAGTTCGGAATTGTCATCAGTTGAATAGTCATGTGCACCATCTAAATGATATGCAGTCTGTGTTAAGAAAGCTCCCGCGCCATCCAATATATTGGCACTACCAGAGATATTTCGTAGCATTTGCAAATGCTGCTGATGACTATGATGATGATGATGCTGCCCATTGCGTTGATGATGCTGATGTGTTGCCGTCGGTGTTGTTGTAGCATACGATGTTACTCCGTATGATTTTTCTCCACCACCACTACCATCATTGCAATTTATTGCATTTGTATGACCGCTGCCTATTGTTATGGAGCAAGAAGTTTCCGACGATGTTGTTGAAGATGTGCTGTTGCCGGCATTATTGTTGTTGTTGGCTGTTGAAGACGAAATATTGCTTGAATTTTTGACGCTTCCTGTTGTCGACTCGGTGCGTGAGAAGTCAACGGGTTCTGTAAAATTGTTGAAATTTTCTTATTTACAATTTAATTAATAAAGCAAAGAGTTTTCTTAAGAAAGTCGAAAGTTCTAAGAACTTCTAAGAACTTTTTACATTGTCTTCTCCTTTGGTCAAAAGTAAACTGGTAATAGTTTCTAAGTGCTTTTTAATAGTTTCTGTGGCTATTGCTTGCATAAGTAAAATTTAGTTATGAAATTTTTGAAAATATTAATTTAATATAAAAACTTTTGGGATAATTATTGTACGTATCAAAATTCAGTTTTTAATGTTTTATAAGTCCTTTGAGAAAAATATATTTATACACTTGTGTATATGTCAATAAAACATTTTTATAGATAAATTGTGGCAACTTTTTTGTATTGAATTTTATAGATTTTTGTTTCGAATTACGGGAAAAATAATGTGCCTTTATGACATGAAAAGTTTCAACTCCAAAAATGTACCAAACGGTCGAAAATTTAATGTTTGGCTATGACCTTGATTTGGTAGAAAATTTACATTTTGTGGTGGATTCCAATGTATCTATTGCGATAACGCGTTATTCTTCTCGTAATTAACCACTCAATCCTAAACTTGCAGTTCCCTATAACATTTTTTATTTTTGTGGTGAAACTTCTTTATGGAAGTTATCACGCTCGCTTGAACCCAATTTTTGTCTAGTGCTTGTCCGAACTTGACTCTCTCAGTATAGCCATTTTTGTTTGTTTGAGAGGTGCCGCATTTTTTTTCCAAAGGACCACATACATTGGAAAAGCCATTCGGTCAAATGAACATAATGTGGTCAAATGAACTCCCAAAACCAAAAGGACATGATTACAATTTCTGTGGCGCCACGATCTGGCGATCATCTTTGATAGAACATGTTAAAATAAATCCAAAATGTTAAATAAAAAAATGTTATACCTCGCTTGGTTTTCCATATATCGATACATAAAACTTATAATCGAATATGCAAGTGTATGTACGTAAAATGTGACCATTATTGGCCATTAACTCAAAATCCTGTTAACTCAAAATTTTGTTGTGCCCATTGAAACTTTTGTGCAGGATGCCAAAAACTAGCTCTCTTCAAGAAAAGGAAGCATTTGATTGAAACTACTTTCCCATACAAATAGTGCGTAGTCCTTTAAGGGGGCAGGGGCAGTCAGAATTTAAAAAAAACCGATTCTTTTTCTTAAAGTACGATATCTTAAAAATATATCCTAAAAATTTGAAGTCAATCCGACAGTTACTTTTGGAGTTATTCGGCAATAAACAAAGGGCTTTCGGTAGTAAGAGTACGGAAATTTATGTGTTTCTCATCGTTATTCTCATTTTTTAAATGTCGATTTTTTACGAACAATTAATTGTTGGTATTTACCCGAAAATATGGAGGTAAATTTCCTGAGGTTGCATTAGATTATTTATAAAAATAACTAATTTTTTTTATCTGATTGATCTTAGATGATTTTCCAAGGAGTTGTGATGGTCACCGCAAGGCCCTTTGTATAGGACAGGGTCCAACACAGCCAGCTATAACTTTTTTTATTTTTAATTTTTTTTTTTAAACTTTCGTCAAGTCAAGTTGAAACATAATGTAATGATGCCATATTATCACTTTTATTAAATAAATTAAATTAATACCAAAAAAAAATTATAGAAAATGCTCTATTTTTTACGCCTCTGAATGCCCCTGTCTCCTTAAGAAATTTCTTTGCTAAAATTATAAAAAGGTTTGCTTGCACTTCAAAATATATACTTAAAAATTTTAAAAATAATGGTGACTTCATCTGAAACGTTTCATTCATTTCAATAAAGTCAAATACGCCTGATTTCATTAGAATAGGAAATTTCCTTAAGAACCATTATCTAATTTGAGTCTTCACTATGTCTTACTTTAAAAATACCCAAACCAAACTCCTCATACATTCAACTACACAAGAGTTCTTTGTAACAAGAAGTCTATGGTCGTTATGCCACTTCACACACACTTACCATTATTTGTATCACGCCGTCGCAGTTGCTTTTTGTGTTTCATGCGTCGATTTTGAAACCATGTCTTTACTTGTGTCTCACTCAAACCTAATGCGGTGGCCAATTCGACACGTTCCGGTGTCGAAAGATAGCGTTGTGCCTCAAAACGTTTCTCCAAACCCGACAGCTGGGGATCACTAAAGACAGTACGCGCCTTACGACGACGACAATGACGTAAAGCATTAACACCCATGCCCAAACCGAGTGCCAATTCTGGTACACAACCAGTGGCACCAAAAAGGTGGCCACCACCAAAGAGACCAGCTGTAATCAATAGAAAATATTCACATAAGTTAATTGCAAAAACTATTGTTGTCCATAAAATTTGTGGTAATTGAATTATTGACCAAAATATGAGAAATAATAGAGAATGTTTAAGTTTGTATTTAGTGTTGTTGTTTTTTTGTGTTATGTGGTTTAGGGTTGTTTTACTCTTTTGAGAACTTACCCTGTGATAGAAAATATGGGTCCACTGATTTGTAGGCACCAGAAGAGGGAGACAAATAACCAAGTGTCATTTGCAAGAAACCATGATCGGTATAAGCGGCACTCGGATACAAAACAGAGCTGTGTGATGGATGGCTCGTTGGTGTTGGATATATTGGTGGTAATGGTGGCGGTGGTTGAGGCTGTTGTGGTGTTGACGTTGGCGCTGTTGACTGTAATACCGGTGAGTGTTGTGATGTTGGGTTCGATGAAACTGACAGTTGTGCTGCAGTCGATTTGAAGTTCCTACAAGACACAAAGACAAAAGGATAAGTATTAGGAAGACTTGGAAAGTATATATTTTCAAAAGTAGATATAGCTCATACTAGGAAAATAAAAATACATCTAAAATGCATTAGGAAATTTGATTCAAAAAATTTTGGAAAAGTTGAAAAAATGAATGAGTTGAATGAGGTTGAAGAGCTTCGAAAAAAATTTAAGCAGCTTGAAAAAGTCGTGTTGAAATGCTGAAAAATCTTGGTAAATTTAATGGAGTTGAAAGAGGTTGAAAATGTCGAAAAGAAAAAGGGAAAATGTTGAAATAGTCAAAAAATATTAAAAAAAAAGTCAAAAACTGCCACCGTTACAACATTTTGTTAATATGGGTTGATCCAAGCTCACTCATGCCGTCGAATTCCTAATAGCACCTTAAATATGGGCTGCGCCCACTGATGCAATATCGTCGAACTTCATTTGATTTCAAAGTTTACAGTATCCGACATCTCTACACAAAACTTTATCACTCCCGTAGTACACTAAATATAACATTTCAACATATCATTTTTTGTTTGCGTGAGAAGTGAAACGCCCACTGATGACATACCGTCCTAACCCATTCTACTGCAAAGCCTATAGTAACAGACATCTCAACACTAAATTTTATTAGGATTACTCCGATAGTACTCTTAATTTAATATTTAACGTTTTAAGTTGAAAGGTAGGTGCCACGTCCACTGATGCAAGCCAGTCAAACTCCATTAAATTTCAAAGTTTATAGTAACCAACATCAAATTTTATTAGGTACACTTAATATATAATTTAACGTTTTTTGCTTGTATGGGAGGTGCCACGCCCATAAGTACTATTGCACCCACTTTTAGCTAGAAATACCTTATAGCAAGTATAGTTATCATATTAAATTTTATAACGATCGCGTTGTTAATTATCTTATTATAACGTTTATAAATATTGTGGGCTGTGGAATGCCCGAGTTTTGCCATTATAGCAACTTAACTATAATAAGCTGGTTTCAATTGTATACATATATTTAAAGTTTTTATGAAAATCGCAGGTGCCGTTTATGAGTAATATAAAATCAAAATTTCAGTATAAAAATTAAAACATTCCCGTACCGAATTTCACAACTATAGCTACCTAATAGTCAAGTTATAGCGTTCAAAGTGTTCTTTTGCGTGGGAGATGCCACGCCCCATTGCTCGATTATGCCCATTTTTTGTAAAATACTTAACACAAATAATATTTAGCTATATATCAAATTTTAAAACTAAAGCTGCTTCTTAAACAATAAAATTTTTGGATCTAGGTCAATTCCAATTCATAACAGTTCCAGTAACTTTCTTTGCGTTCTCCTTTCGGCTCATATATAAATTTGGTAAAAAATGCCATTTTTAGATTCCAAAAAGATTAGAAATACTAAACACAAGCCAGCAGCAGTAAAAATTTAATGTTGTGGCTTTTATTTTTTTTAAATTCTTGCAAATTTGGTTTGAAAATTTATGCATTGGCTCTCTTGATTAAGTAGGTAACTAGCGATTTCCAGCTCCCTTACTCAGCTCTTCTGGTCATACCAGGTCTAAAGCAACAAATTTTTGAGTTCGTCTTTGCTCACATACAAATCTTATTTAATTCTAAAGATTTATTACAAACTTAAACGCCACTTTACATGAGAACGAAAACACAGACAAAAAAAGGTATCTAACTTTTTAACCTACTTTTGTTTGAAAAATTAAGGTTTTGAAATAATTAAGGAAAAGTCTTGACCTTCTTCAAATGTAGCATTTCGCGAAAAAGATTGTTTTTGCCTAATGTGTTCTTTTAGGGGTCACGAAATCGGAATTCCTGAGAAAACTCTCCAATTGCCACTAGGTGTTCGAGATTTTGGCAAATGGCGGAATTTTCCAGGTTCGTCAGGGTCCTAGCTCAAAAACGTAATAACAGCTGCTTTTGTCGGGGACTTCTAGCATAGCCATAAGCTCCTGAACCTAATCAGCAAGTTTCACACCTGAAAAATTCTTGTCAGATATAGAATACTTTAAACTCAAATTTGTTTCAGAGGAATCACCTAACTAACTGATTAAGTTTTAACTTAATCCTTTTACTCATCCGAGCACCTAGTCCTGGTGTTTCTTGGGTGTCACCGCTTGTGATGAAATTCTCTGTTGGATTCGAAAAACGCTTCTTAGGTGATTTTCAACAAAAATCAACTTGCTGTTTTCGGGAATCTAGGGGTCCTGTCTGCAACGACGGTATGCGATGGATTTATTGTCAGCTCAGTGGTGTCTGGCGTGGCTCTAGTGATTCTATTCCGTTTCGGAAAGGCCTGAATGAAGCTTTGGATGGTTGTAAGTATTCACATTTTTCAGTCAGTTAATGAGTTTGTTTAGTTTCAAAATTGATGCGCCAAGATTTCACTGATTCCGGGAAACCTTATTTTCGCGTTGTTTCCACTACTGAATACTATCCGCCAATTCTTCGAAAAATCAACTTAACAAGAAGAAATTTCCCACGGCTGTCATTGGTGGTTATTGTTATCGCCCAAGTTGCAAGACTCCTGCTACAATAGGCATTTTTGTAAACAGTTTTTCTTATATGAAAGGTGTCACACCCCGTTTTAACATCTTATGGTCTCTTTAAAATTAAATTGCAGCTAAAAAAATAGGACGCGCTGGACTATAACTTTTTTCGGCGAAATTGATCAAGACAACGTTCTCGTTCAGGATTATACTGCGGTTATTCCGTTGCCGAAAACACTGTTGGACTCAGTTAGAGATCAGTCAATAAAAATTTCTATTACTAAACTTAAGAACGTTTATCATAAAAGTAGGTACACTTTAAATGTACTGAAAATATTCTGAATGTACGAAAAATCAATTCATTGCGTACTTTCCAAATCGCGATTATACAAAAAATTTATTTAAAGTTGAAAAATGAATTTAAATTTGTTTGTATTTAAAATAAATGGAAAAAATATTATTCGTATATTTTACTTGAAAATTTGTGGTTTTAAAATATCAGAGATTGCCACCCCTGGCGTCTTGTCACCTGGCGTCTTATCTTTATTTAATTTGAAAGCGTTGCCAAATTTTCAACTGTACATGACTTTACGACAATATAAAAATGTCCATTCTCAAACTTCAAGATCGAAATAATAATATAAAAAACCTACCGATGACTTTGTATTATCCTTTGATAATCCATATCATTTCGTCCACGTATATGTGATGAATGCTCAGTTTGCCGCTCCTGTTGATGATTATGTTGGTTAGCGTGCTGTTTCGAAGATTTTTCATTATCCAATGAATGCTTATGATGAGACGACGAACGTTCTGTTTTAAATGTGAGAATTTTTGCATTACTTGAGACATTTTTTGAATAATTTTGATTTGTGATGGCACCATTATTATTATTATTTAAATTTTGACATAAAATATCTTCTATTGAAAATGGAGTTTTTGCAGCAACCAATGTTGATTGGAGTTTTGAGCCAACAGCAGTGGCTGTAATATTATTTATGTTAATGCTATTAGTGTTGGCAACACTGACTTCATTTACTTGTAATGTTGACATAATTATTATTATTATTTTAATTAATCGTTACATAATAATTGTCACAATAACTAATCGTTACAGCTTTTTAAACTGCCGCTTAAGGTATCCGCACTTAAAATTTAAATGTTTACGCGTTGATGGTTACTAAGAGTTTGTGCCATCAATTTGTCGATTTTGGTTTCAAATCACTTTTCCCAACTGAACTGCTTCCTAGCAACATATATCCTTTTTGTGCAGCAGCAACCCCATTACATTGTATAAATTATGTGTTGCAGCGCTAAGAAGCATATAATGGCTGGCCGTCGTTGTTGTAGTATGTAACAGTTTCGAAGACAGCATCTCATCACCGCACCATCTGAGCCACCCCATTATTGTATCCTTTCAACATTGAAATGAAATGAACACATCCTACTTTTACAATATCTTGTTGTCTCTTTTTAACTTATCAAAAAGTACAGATTTATGAGAATATTAATTTTTTGTGTCTCTCCTCTTAAATTCCCCCGAGTGGGTGTTGTGCGAAAGTTATACTGTGTGTGCCTCCTTGGTTCACCCCAAAATAATCCGCCGCCGTAATATGTAAAATTGCTGTTTTTAGCCAATTTTTTCTGTTAAGCGGTTATTAGTGCACACACGAAGAAAATATGCGAAATGCAGTGACTGGATTCCTAAAAGATTGGAACACCATGCTACTTCGAAATACATAGTATATGTAGGTTCTCTATGGAAAAGTATATTATTAATGTAAACATTTTCAAAGGTTTCTCGTTGATATTTCATATATTTGGGTATAACACTCAGAGTATATTCACTTTGTTAATCCATTTGTAACGCATTGAAGGAGGCGTGGCAGGTATGGAAGAGCACACATATACGGGGTGTCCCATTTTATCTTACACAGCTGAATTAGTCAATAAATTCCAAGTCATTCAAAAAATGTTTCAAATAAAAGTTGGTGGGCATCAAAGGGCTGATCCAGCCAAGACCTTAACCATGACCTTGGCCTACATTTTCAAGGTTATTTGAAGGTCAACTTTAGTTTTCAAATGGAAACCCTTATTTTTGACCTCGGATTCCGGAAGAGCACAAAATTCTACGTTCAGATAAGTATTCATGTTAGAGGTCAAAGTAACCCCTGAAGGTCATTTCAAGGTCGAATTCCTGCTTGGTGCTGAAAAGCTGCAGCCAGTTAAGGCAAGATTGTGCAGCGGTTCAGCCAATGATTACTAGCTTTTCTACACCAAGCGGGAATTCGACCTTGAAATGACCTTCAGGGTTCACTTTGACCTCTAACTTGACTTTTGACTTATTCAGCTGTGTAAGTTAAAATGGGACACCCTGTATATATTCCTGTTGATAAGCCTCAACACCTGAGTCGACTTTACGATGTCCGTCTATCTGTTTAAAAGAAAGTTGACGAATTTCGACAAGAGGGCGTGGCAGCTCCCCACATAAACAAATACTTCAAAACGCTATACTGAGAGAGTTATTTAAGTTAATCAAAACAAATTTCACACAAATAGTAGCGATGATTCGCAAAAGCTCTGGTCATGAACTCGGCAAATTTTGAAAAGTGGGCGTGGCACCCTCTATAGAAACAAAAACTTTTAAACGCTATATTGAAATAATGATTTAAAGTAATAAAACCAAATCTCACGCAAATACAAGAAATGGTTCGGTTCAGCTTCTAACAAGAAGTAGTCGATTTTCGAAAAGTGGGAGTGGTACTTTTCATACCAGCATAAGCTTCAAAGCTACAATTTATTTCTACGAAGGGACGTGGTACCTTCCATGGAAACCAAATCTCATACAAATACAAAAATTCTGCAGTCTAGCCTCAGACAAAAAGTAGGTGATATTCGAAAAGAGGACGTGGTACCTCCTATATAAGCATAAACTTCAAAGCGCTTCAAATTCTATTTAGGTACGTTAAGTCCAAACAGCCAGCACGTAGAAGAAATAGTCCTTTAACAAAACTGTAAGACTTACGCGCACTTTTACTGTTAACGCGGCATAGGGTACTTAATTTTTAGCGAAACCAAAGATAACATCCTTAGTAGTTTAATTTTATTGATATTTTTTCTTTGTGCATATCATATTCTTTATGTACATATATCCATACATACGCATATACTCATAGATACGTATACAAAGTTATATACAAATGCCTGCTGAAATTTGTTCATAATAGTAAAATTTATACGAAAATTTCAACCATAAATGATTTAAGTGATTTTGCATTGATTGACATGTTGGTTCGGCAATAGCTTGTGTTTGAGTAACTGAAATCGGATGGGTATCATCACCCTGCGTACATATTTTTTGTCATAAACTTCTGTTAAGATTTAATTAAAAACTTTGTGTAACAATTTTGGGTTTCTTAATTAATGGAAATGGAGTCGTTTCTAGCCAAACATTTATTTTATAAATGTTATATTTAGAGCAAATATTAAATTTTAAAATTGCAAAAGAGTAAACACAATTTAGCAAATTCTACAACACTTTCTTGTGTAGTAACTAGTTAGTACTGGGAACCCTTTCGCCATATCAAGGATATTTTTGTGAGTTGCAGTTGTAGTAAAACTTTTTTATTTCATAAATCTTAATTTTTTTTGACCATCAATGTGTAATTTTATATTTTCTTATGTTTAGTTATAGATGACCTCTATCCAGTTTTTAGCATCGGGCCATGCAAAGTTTTAATCCGGCGCTGTAAGTGATCACACTGATCTCACGTTTCTTTTCTTGAATTTGATGAGATGTTATACATATGTAAGACTGAGAAAAGATTCGATTATTTTTAACAGCCCTAATGCTATTTGTTTCTGTAGAACGCCAATTCGCTGCCATTTATTAATGAATATTATAAATTAATTATTATAATTGTGGCATTAATTTTTCCATAGCACAATGAGTGCAGTGTTTGTATTACAGTAAATGGTCGATGCGATGTCATCAACATAAAAAACAATAAAAAACCAATATGAAAGGATACTTTACAAGTAGGTGAACTCTGCAGGTAAAACCAGCAGGAGCTTTCACACATTGAAATTGTATTGGCGCACTCTTAAATCAATGATGGAGTAGAGAAAAAATTGAAAAAGTGAAATGCCCTCCACCTGTACTTGGTTTAACTTAATTTGATGTACCTACCGTCGGTTTAAGGAAAAGGGAATTCCATTAAAACATTCAAATGAAAGTAGCAAGAGGGCAACTGCACATCTTTTTCAGTGATTGATGTAAAACAAGATACTCTTTTTATGGGGTCGACTTCCGTCGATAACTTCCGAAATCAATATTTGATATTTCCCCATCGATTGGCGCATCCACTTAGGAAATCGGGAATCTCTCTGCTGACTTGCAAAATCAATTTTCGACCTTTTAAATCTATTTATGGATCTTTTGATTTTTCGAAAAAATGGACCCACAAGTGGTCCGATTCTGCCCGTAGTCAGAATAAAATTGTATTTTCATTCATTGCCCATCAATTGGTATAGTAAGAGAAATACAGTCCGTGACAAAACGATAGCACAACTAGTTTTTCGGTGTTTTAAAGGATTTACAACAATTATTAAAAATTTATTTTCATGGTGTATATTCTTAAAGCTAAAAAAGTAAGTATCTTATAAAGAATTTGTTAAAAAAATTAATGCGTTTTTCATTTAAACTAAAAACTCAATTTTAAGGTGCGACAAAACGATAGCACAAAATTTTTGTAACTTAAATTCGCTCTGTAAAACATGGGTGGATCCTTCTTTATTCTCTACCACTTCAGTCATTCGCTTTTGTAAGGACTTAAATAGTTTTTTAACGTATTTTCAAAGAAGTGGGCTAATATGCTGTTTTTGAGCTCGTGGATGGACTCATACTGCCGGTTTTCTGCATACACCTGTCGAGCCAGACAACGCCAGCAGTTTTCAATAATATTTAGGACAGAAGAACGAGCTAGCCGTTCTAAGAGATTCAAGTTGTTGTCCCGGAAAAACTCCTTTACTTTTTTTGCTGTATGAAAAGCCGCATTATCCTGCTGGAATCCGATTCCAGCCCATATCATGATAGTGTCAATATATGGGCTGGAATCGGAAAACCCGATATAAAGTTTGTGCTCCAAAAAATTAAAAGGGTGGACTACTTAAACTTAATCGGAAATGAAGTAGATCTACGTAGGCAGCAGTTAACCAGTGAGACATGATATTTGGCTCGCGATTGCTGTTTTCGCGTGGGGGCGCTCTTTTTTAGCTCGCAAGTGGCTGCATGCGCTTCTTTGCCTAGGGAGTGCTCTTCTGCCAGGTTTTTCGAGCTCTAGAATCGAATTAGGAGATAATACTTCGAGGAGTGTTTCACCGTGAACCGATAAATATCTTTCTCGTTCACGGTCCCGATAACTATTAAAACAGCGAGACGATATTAAAAAAATTGTTTCTTGTATGATCGAAGACGAGAACCCAAAAGTGTGGTCGATATTTCGTTCATGGTGATTATATAGTGTTAATCGTGTTATATAGTGTTCATATGTACGATAAATCCTACATTATCGCCAAGAACGAGATATCGGCCAGATCTTGTTAGAACATTGAGAGCGCTGGTTTGAAAACAAAGTTTGTTTTATTATTATAATTTTTTTAAAATGCTATATATTGGCAGTTAAAGACGATCTGTGATAACAGGGCGAAACAGTTTAAGTCATCAGATTGATGAATCGAAAATCATATAAAGCAAAAATCTCGATATACATATATTGCAGTCGGCTCTAGCGTATTCTAGCTGGACGGAGCACGCCCTAACGCAGGCACTGCTTATGCAATTATATGATATGTTATATGCTTTGAGCACAATTTTAAAATACTAGTATGTTCAGTATTGTTTTAAAAGTGCGTTACGCGTGAACTTATCATTCATTAATTGCAATAAACTGCATTTTAATAATTTTAACTTAAATATAATTTGCATTTATAAATTGTGCTTCCAACCACAAAGCTTATCGCTCAACCAATTTAAACTGTGTCCACTGGTTGCACAATTAAGGATAATTTTTGCTATACAATCAATGAATGAAATTCTTCTGGTGAGTTCGACATATTTTGTGGTTTATTTAAAATATTTTCATTCAGTAGATGAAAAGTAACTGCACTTAAAAGTTGTGAAACGTAAATAAATTTTTGTAAAATTCCAATTTTTTTCATCACTATTTCTACGCGTAAGATTAAGTAAATAATTTTTATAGTTTTCGCGTTACTTGGTATGAAAGTTCTAGTACGTGCTAAATTTAACTCCTTGTACAACTTGCAATTTTGTTTGAACGTTGAAATTGATTTTTTTAAAACTGTATTATGTTATTATATATGTATATATGGAAATGAACAAAACGGATTGTATTAGTCAGAGTTGATGGATTTGATAGCTGGTCTGACACAAGAAAATACAAGCATATCTTGAAGAATTGTCATTAAACTTTAACATTTCGATGCTTTAAGAATTGCAGCTACCTTCGCTTCGGAGACATTATAATAGTTTCGTAGCCCAATAGAGAGCTGTGAGTTGAGCTTATTACAGAACTTTATCTCCCATCTTTGAGCCATCAGTGCGAATTTGGACAGCGAAAAATTAGCTATTGATCGCATTTTTGATAATTTGGAAGAAGTGTAAGTTTTTATTAAAAACCAAATTAGCCGTACGTTGTCGGCTCGAGGGGGGTTCAAACCGTTCAACCGAACAGGGCGTCCTTTCATAAGAAAACAATTTGGAAATTCATTTTAACTTCCACAGCTGAATAAGTCAAAAAATTGCAAGTCGTTCAAAAAATGTTTTAAATATAAGTTTGTGGGTATCAAAGGGCTGATTCAGCCATGACCTTAATCATGACCTTGACCTACATTTTCAAGGTAATTTGAAGGTTAACTTTAGTTTTCAAATGGAAACCCCTATTTTTGACCTCGGATTCCGGAAGAGCACAAAATTCTACGTTCAGATAGATATTCATGTTAGAGGTCAAAGTGACCACTGAAGGTCATTTCAAGGTCGAATTCACGCTTGGTGCAGAATGATTACTAGTTTTTTTTGCACCAAGCGGGAATTCGACCTTGAAATTACCTTCAGGGGTCACTTTGACCTCTAACTTGACTTTTGACTTATTCGGCTGTGTAAGTTAAAATGGGACACTCTGTATAATATGAATCTGGGATGTTTTAGAGTTTTTTTGTACGCCATACGCTCGAGTGCTATCTCGTCTTTGGTGTACGGACGCCTCAAGGTTTTCTAAGCAGTAGGTCACTTGTACTTGTTTTCCAATTCTAGCGCCTGGGCTATGTTTATAGGATATGAAAGGTACGTATAGAAAAAGAGCGCCCGAAAATTGCTGAAAAGGGCGCCAATTATTCTCGAGCCGGCTCTGGCTCAATTTGAGTAAATTTTATCCAAATCCTTTAATATAAGAATTTGATTTGAGCAGTTTTCCACGGACAGGTTGCTTTTAATCTAACCTGCTGCCATAAATATCGAATGGTTACAGATAAATTCATATAAATTGCTGTATCTTGTCTAAAAATTCAATAATTTTCAAGGAGCATACGGTCTCATTTGACATAGTACTTATTTAAATTGTCAATAAATAAAAATTTTAAAATTTGGCCAAAACAATTTCTTGATTATATCTACAATTTACAAACACATTGTAACTAAAAAATCAAGAGAGCAACCTACAAACGATCCCAAGAACAAACACCAAAATCATAAGTTTATAACAACATTTTTAAATTACGAACATAATTTGGTAAATTTGTCAGTAATTTAATTTTCTAACAGAGCAGCAAAATTTTCCTGCATCGCTTGATTTCATAGTGGTTGTGTATATTTGTCTGTTTGTATGTATGCATTACGTGACATACGTACCAAGAGTCACTTAGGTCACTTATATACCAAAGGAAAAAATCATATAACGACAAGGATTACCAAAGTACTTAGGGTGTCATGGGCGCCAAAGAGGTACACAATGATAAAATGGGAATGGAGATATAAAAGCGCAAGTCTCACAGCACCGCTCTCCCTGTGGCTCTATGTACTCTTGTAAATGTATAAAATAGGTATGCTACGAAAAAATGGGGCGTCATTCAATAGATCAACTGAGAAAAGTTCGATACACCAATCAGCATTAAGCGTTAAGGGTAGATTTTTTACATTAAATACTTTTTTGTATCCTTTTCTACGTTACAATCCTTATGCCGATACAAGTCATTGTGCGCCATTTTTATATATGAAATAGTCGTGTATGAAGGAAACAAATAGCTATTGCTCAAAAGCAACATTTATGGTAGTGTAGGAGATTCTCTTGTTAGGTGTATGTGTATAGTGGTTTTCTAGTGAATTATTATACAGTTAATTTGCTCGTTTAGCTTGTGTATGCAATAAGCTTTACATTGTTATTAGGTTAAATCTTTAACTTGATTTCCCTTCACGTACCCCCTCTGTCTGGTGCTTCTAGCCCATTTCCCTATGCCAACAAATGTGTGGTGCTGTTGCCTCGCAAAGCTTTGCCATTTTAACGTTTTATGTGGTAACTTTCGGTACGTTTAATAAATTATTGTTGTTATAAGAATTGCCATCCATCAATGCACAATTTCTACACCCCATATCTGCACACCATCATAGATGGCTGGCTTATCCTTGTGCTGATTTTATTGTTTTAGAATATTAGTACCTTCTTGGGTTGTGTTTTTTTTTTTAAGTTTTGAGTTTCTTTTGTTTTTAGCATAGGGCGCATTTTGTAGCATCGTACTGTAACACTACTTGAAAAGTGGAAACGTGTGAAATACAAGAAAATCTCATAATGGTGTACAGATATTTTTAATTAGGAAAGGTGATTTCAGACTGAATTTATTATAATGAAAAACAAAAAAAACATTTTCTTTAGAGCAATTAGAGTCAGTGCCGGATGTAGATCTTCTGTAGTACTGACTACAAAATTGTGCGTTCTGTAAAAAATTTCATAAAATGATTTCTGTAAAAAAAATTATTGAAAGAGAAATCATTGAAATGATTAGCATAAAAAAGACTAATTATTTTTAATTAATACTGCCGTCAGAAGCGAAATAGGCGTATATCAAAAAAACTCGTTTCGAGATAATTGATGTTTTGTTTATGTCAATTTGTTAAAAATGTAAAATTGAGATAGAGGAAATTCTCTTAGGAGATTTTTTATATGTTTGAACTAAAATATCGTTATTTGGCTTAGTTCATTAGAGTAATTTCTTAAGTTATCCGATGCTATAAGAATCTCGAATATGAATTCTTTTGAGATACGCCTATTTCGATTCTGACGGCAATATAGCTCCCAAAATTTCTTGGCCTGCTGCGGTATGCTTGGTATTTTCCGACACCACCTAAAACTCGCCACTAGTCACAACCATATATTTGTGACTATAGCACCACTACTTATGTTCAAAAGAATTCTTGGTCATATATTGTGCAATTACATATAGATAGTCATATGCTTAAAGCCATTCATTATAGTATAGTAATGCATCTGCAGCAAATAAGTGGATATAAATAACGATATTTCCAGTTTGGAACGTATTGGATCGAAATGCTTCATATGCCATTTACTTATACGTTTTTTTTTAAGTAGTACATGTGTATACATTAGACGGCGATGCTTTCTGGAGCTTTGCATACTACCTCTGTTGAATCTTTAAAAATTTGGCTAAATTTACTGTCCATTGCCAAATTGAAATCCGGGAATTGAATGATTTTTACATTTAAAAAAAAAAACAAAAAGGTCCTGACCGAAAAATAAAAAAAGTCATCAGCGTTAGCCAAAAAAATTATTTTGGGAAGGTCGGGAATTCCTACTTTTCAAATTGGCATTTTTATACCTTACACTGAGGGTATATTCACTTTGTCATTCTGTTCATAAGAAGGGCATAGAAGGGGCGTGGAAAGTATTGAAAGTATATATATTCTTGATCAGCGTCACCAACTGTGTCGATTTAGCTATGTCTGTCTGTCTGTGTGTCTGTCCGTTGAAATCACGTTTATGAGAAAACCAAGAAATTTAAGAGAATCAAATTTGGCACACAGCTATAAATAAATAAATAAAATATGCCCAAGGCCATTTAGAAAAAAGGTTGCAGCGATTTTGATGAAACTTGGGGATTTGGTGCATATGTATGTGAACAACATTAGGATTGGGCTAGGTTTCAAGTTTTCAAAGGTTCTTACAGGGGCGTGGCACTGCCCTAAATTTTAACCTTCACAACGCCATATCTCGTAAACCATGAAGATATTGTGATGACATTTCGTAAACAGATACAGATCATATGTATATGGGACAGTCTTTTACAAACCGAACACTTTTCGGATGACGCATTTTTGATT
The DNA here is from genome assembly GCA_963662105.1 of Meiosimyza platycephala. NCBI lineage: Eukaryota > Metazoa > Arthropoda > Insecta > Diptera > Lauxaniidae > Meiosimyza > Meiosimyza platycephala. The sequence goes on from OY759210.1 coordinate 89,722,755, forward strand.
TGGCTGAAATTTTTTTTATGGGTTCTGTATCGAAAAAGAAGAGATACGAATTTGAGGATTTTTTAAGAAAAAAAATTTTTTCAAAATAGAGCGAATTCAAACTTTGAGAATTCCGTGATTTTCGGCTTGGAGGCTCACTTTCAAAAATTCATAGCTCCGGTTCCGTTGAAGCTAGAAAATTTATTTCATTTTCATTTTGAAGCTAAGAAAATTAACTTTAATATAAAAATATTTTTTTTAAAAAATTATTAACAAATTAATATTGTTATAAACAATTTAAATGTTTAAATTGATTTTTAGGAATTTTCCCTACCTTGTATCAAATTTTTAATATGACTTTCGTGTTCTACGTCAAATTTCCTATCGAAAATATATTTTTTTTAATGTGCAAACTATTTTACTATTAAATTTTGAGAATTTGATTTGATTTTTTTAACATTTTTCATATTCTTTTGACTTTTTCAACCTTCTAACTTTTTCCAATATATCCCATACATACATATGTATTTGTTCGACTTTTTCAATCTCCTTCAACTTTCATTATACTTATTCTTTATTTTTAAGACTTTTTCAGCTATTTTCAATTGTTTCAACATTTCTCAACCTCTTTCAAGTTTTTAAAAACAAAAATAATACTTCGTACCAGATGACTTTGCAAAAACTTTGCAACATACTATGAGTTTCCGAATTTCTTGAAAATAAAACGTTACAAATATATATGTATATATTTTTAAAGGTTAAGTTGCAAAGTCTTAACATGAAATTTCTTAAGCAACAAGAAGAAATAAAACCACACGTGACAAAGCACGTGAGCCAATTAGACAAACATTCTAATCCTAATTTTGCAAATTATATTACAAAGCAAAAAAAATACTAAATAAATGGGTAAAATTAAAAAACATATTTCAAGTAAACATAATTTTAGGCGCATAAGCAAATAAGGAAGTACGAAACCACCACTTCAAAGCATTTCCCATGAACGATGAACGTCGTTCATTGTGTGGTTGGTAATTATTGCACTTTGTAAGCTTAAACCGCTTTTTACGTAAAACCTACGCTCATTGAAACAGATTCATAAGCTGACAGCTTCCTTGCTACGAACAAGAAGGGTGCACACAACAATATGCCTCGCTACGAATGCTAAAAAAAGGATCATTTGACTTAATTCTCTGAAAACACTTGCATAATTGTTTGCTTTTAGGTTAAAGCGTGTCGACGATCAAGTTACCTCCTTCTGTTTGTATTAAAGAAGGGTCCTATGTTTTTGTTTGACAAAATTTACAGTATGCTCATTTAAGTTGATTCTACTGAAATTAACTTTTGTTATCATTTGCTTGTTATAAGAAGTTCTTGTTGAACTTTTTCACTTGCTGGGGTTAATTCTGTTTTGAAGATATTACTTCCTTAAAATGTTTTTTCTTTATGATACAACATTGTTAGTGTTCCACTTTAAGAATTCTTCTTATAGCTTGAGATTTAAGCATTAAATTACATACATTTTTAAAGAAAAATGCCGCTTCCTTTAACCTAATGCCATGGGTTAAGTATTTTGAAAGATAATATAAGGTTTAATTTTTATGAAGCAATGCACATCTTTGACAGCCTTTGTAGATGCTATCGGTTTTTGTTTTTTTGACTTCATTCTCTAGGATTGCGTGTGGAATTAGATCAATGCCGAGAAGTTCGAAATGATATCAGAGTTGAAGAGCACCACAAAGTCTGGAACTAACTACCTAAATTCACCAACTTTTTGTTTGGTGCTAGAACATTTCTTGTATTTGTCTGAAATTTAGATTCACTACCTTAAATAATTCTCACAGTATAGTTTTTGAAGCTTTTGCTAATCTGGGAGGCACCACGCCCGAACCATCTCTTGTACAGTGAAATTTCCCATAACCTTCCACCGTCGCAGTATTTTTGTCCAGCTATGGGAGATGTCGGAACAAAAAATTTGGTTTGAAATTGATGTTTATTGAATGTTTTGAGCAAATTTACACACTACAGGAATTTTACACATCTAGTAGATTATTTTAACTTCGATTGGCTCAACTGAAAATGTTGGGTCTCAATGCTACAAAATCATCTCTGGCAAAATTTTTCAAACGGACAACTTGCTTCAATGCCTCATCATATGAAGTTATGGGGTTAATAATTTCTTCATCAGTTCATCTTCACACTCGCATATCTCTGGAGTGACACTTTAATTTCAAATTGTACTTCTATATTGTGGTCTTCAGTTAATAACCTTTGATCTACATTCGAAAATTCGTTCAAACCAGCCAACCAGAATGAACGAAAAAGTCCAACTTTACTCAATATTTTTGACATACATAAATGTATGCATTCGCATTATTAGGGGAACCACCAAAATCGTTGCTATCAAAAAAAAAAAAAAAAAAACAAATCCAAATTTGTAATAAGGAGAAATAGTACAAATTTAATACAATTCTTATATAAATCTGTCCGTTTAAAAGAGATATTTTGATCAAAATGATATAGAATATAATGTCCGTGTCCGGTTATTGGAGCGTCCGGCTATCGGAATTAATTTTGTATGGAAAAGTTAATGAAAAGTGAGTGTCGCCGAAATTTGTGGAGTTATGGGAGCTGTCCGGCTATGAGAGCTGTCCGTAATGGAGAATTTCACTGAATATGGGACGTTCTTCCACAAACTGAACACTTTTCTGATGACGCCTTTTTGATTTGGCTGAAATTTTATTTTTGGGTTCTGTATTGAAAAAGAAGAGATACGTGTTCAAGGATTTTTTTTGAAAAATTTTTTTTTTCTTTTAAATATGTATAGCGAATTTAAATTTTGAGAATTTCGTGATTTTTGGCTAGAGCTAGAAAATTTAAATTATTTTCAACTTTAATAAAAAAATTATTTCTTAAAAAGTTATTAACAAATTAATATTGTTATAAACAATTTAAATGTTTAAATCGATTTTTGACAATTGCCCCCACCCTGTATCAAATTTTTAATATCACCATCGTACTTTACGTCAAATTTCATATCGAAAACTTTTTTTTTAATTTGCTAGCTTTAACCTAACCGGAGTTATGAATTTTTGAAAGTGAGTCTCCAAGCAAAAATTACCAAGTTATTTTCAAAATTTAAATTCGCTCTACATATTTTGAAAAAAAAATTCTTTTAAAAAAAATCCTCGAACACGTATCTCTTCTTTTTCGATACAGAACTCATAAAAAAAATTTCAGAAAAATCAAAAATGCGTCTTCAGAAAAGTGTTCGATTTGTAAAATAACGTCCCATATGTGTGAAATTTGATCCAGCACCTTAAGTAACTCTCTCTCTATCTCTGCTTATTGAATTGGCCCTACTTCATAAGAACATTTTAAAAATATTGTTGCAATATATTATTCTATTTACCTTGGAGTATAATTTATATTTGTCAGGTTATAGTACCCTACCCTACCAAAAGCAATATAATGTCATCAAACATCTACAAATCAGATAAATCGCAAATCTTTAAAACGAACAACCGGAAATCACACCCACTTAATGTGCAACAAACTCAACGAAGTTACATTATAAGCATCAGTGCAAACTAAATACAAAAAATCAAAGTAAAAATAAAGTGAAAGGGTGTTAAAATTTCAACTTCCCCCTTTTGAACTGTCGCACTCCGAATAATTACACGCTAATAAATAAAATTAAGTCCGAATTATGAACTTCGCTGCTATTTCTGCTGTGTAACAGCCTTGTAGATCATCGAAAAACGCGTGCCGCATATTAAGTTACATTTTCGGTTCGGTTTCTACTTTATCATTAGACAAATCGAATCCAATCAAAGGGGGTACAAAATAAAAATAATTAATAATTTTTTCAAATTTGCTGCTGATTAAAATCAACAATGAGATATTTGTTATTAAATTGTTGCACTCGCATGCAATTTAATTTCATGTTTAGTTGACTAATTGATTGGGTTTCCCTCGTCAAAAGATTTCGATACAAAATACAATAAATTTAAACTAACCACTTTGGTGTAGAAAGCTTAAAACTCAACGTCTTCGAAATGGAAGCGAACAATGGAATAAATGCATGAAAACTGTTCCTTTTATCATAAAGAAGTTGCAAGTCCTATAAGTAAAGGAAAAAAATGTAGAATTTTGACGCACTGTGCTTACATTTTGCTATGATTCTTAACTGGTTAATGGAAAAAGTAAAACATAGTATGCTTGGAAAGCCTTAAACGTCACAGCTAACAAAGGTTGCTGATGATACCATATAGCGGTGGTTGAAACTACTTACAATATAAGCAGCTGGCTGCTCATTTTTTCCACTATATTAAGTTGTTTGTTTCTTAGAAGTGATATTGGAGAAAAATTTCTATATCAAATATTTAAATTCAGATTATGATTAAACGTTTAAGCAATAGTTATATAATCAATGCTTCTAAAATATCGATCCATTTCAACATGGAATTTTTCCGATTTTTCACACCTGTGTTATCCAAGGAAAACATTAATTGTAAGGAATTGATAAACGACTCATAATGAATGTTTTTAAAATTCAAATATATATTTATAAGTATATAAATGAATGTGCGTTACTCTGTATGTAACAAATATTTGCTAGCAAAATAATTTTTCTTTTAAATGCCTGAAGACGTCTGTATAAACTTAAGTCAAGTGCTACCTGCATGAGAAAAACATAGCCTTCATACAATGAACTACCTTTTTAAAGTGCTTACTCCATAAGCAAAATCAAGGAAATCACCGTATATTAAAAGGCGTTGAGGAACAGTAGATAATCTCTGTGACTGCCGCTGAGCAATACTGGTAATAAAGTTCACACAAAAACGTCATGCAAAAAAATCGACGGTAAGAGTTGGATGGTCACGTGAGAATATTAATTTGATTAAATTGCCACAGAAACACAGCGTGGTGCAACCCTGTTTTTTATTACCCTACCTTAACATTCCCTTTACAAAAATATAAATATTGGAGAGAATGAATTAGAAGTGATGACAATATTAATACAAAGTCATATCTTTAATCAGTGCTTAACACGCTGAGCGGTAGACAAACAGAAAAGTGACAATTAACCCTTATGTGATATTAAATGTTGTTGTGGTGCAATTAAATCAAATCTATATACATACTCGAAGGGCTACTTATTCAAAGGATATGAGCAACAATATAAATTTTCTCGAAACTCACTTCCACTTAGATATCACTTTTATGCTCATGAGGGCAGAATAGGACTTTCAAATAAAATTCGTTGATATTTCACACACAACCAATTTTAACATCTACCCGTCCCTATTAAGAAACCCTTTATGATATTGATTCCTTAATAATATTTATGTTACTGTGATATTATAATATTCAGCCTTCTTCTGATTCCGTCTCAGACTTGTTTCGTAAACAGAATTGAAACTAGAAGTTTATTTCAGGGTCATAGAAAAAAGAGTAACCCGTCAAGTTATTGGAACTATAGCAGCTCAAGTTCAAAGTTAAAAAAAAAATTCCATAGCAAGTTCCGACCCTTACAGTTAGAAGAGCTATTGAAATTCAATTTCAGACTTCTATTCTACTTCCGAACTAAATCGGAATCAGAAAAGGTCTGATTGTAAAACTATAATATTTAAGTTAGTTAAAAAATTTAACTTAAAATTGTAGCCCTGAAATCTCCACAAGTATTTAAAGGTTAAAAATTGAAAAGAGCGTGATATAAACCCTTAAAAATCTTCAATAGAATGCGGGTACAAATAACATAAAGAATTCTAATAAATTTTTACAAAATAAAAGGACATATTGTTTACGTTATACGTTATACGCGTACTTCAAAAAATACGTGTTATGTCAACAGGATATTTTTATCGTCCCCTAGACTTAAACGTATATATATAGATGTTAATATTGTTGTTGTTGTTGTTTTTGTAGTACTGGTCCTGCTGTGCTATAAACGCCATCCATGTAAACATTTTAAATTTGATTTCTTGTTGATGTTGACGATATGACACGTGACTTCAATTAGAATGGAATGTTGTTGTTGTTGTTGAGGGCATCTTCAACAATTTTTTCCATTCATTGACTGCGTCAACTGTCTGCTATTTGTCAGTCTTTCTGTCACTCAGTCTAAGTAAATCATGCAATTTTTCTCCAATTTGGTCCGCATTAACGTATATTGTTTGAGCTTAATGTCACCACGACTCCTTAACCTTTATTGTTTATTTACCTCCTCCCTTGTTAAGCTGGTATTTTTCATGTAATTAAATATATGTACATATTTGCTTTTCCTTAGGTAATAGGGATAGTTTAAAATTATTATACGTCTGCGGTTAAAAGGCAAAATAGCATAAGCTGATATGTGTTTACAAGACAATATAGCATAAAACCCATGTCTTGTGAATATAAATATATAATTAGTGGTAAATCCATTTCGTGGCTTGGAAGGTGAAGTCCCATCATTTGGCAGCTGACAAACGTATATTTCATCCATTCAAGGTAGCTTAAGATTAGCCAGGGAAGAATTCCTTTGACGTCCTGGTTTTGTTTTCAAACTGTGGACAAAAAAATAAAAAGGTCCTTCACAACAATTTAAGGAAGCGTCTTTCGAAATTAAAATTAAGCGCGAGGGTTACTTAGGAGCGCGAGGCATGTCCAAAAGCAGCGGCCTGGACCGTAGCTCTCTAGTCGCTACACTCATGATCCAGTGCCATGTTGGCCAATTAATATTATGAATCGTTTAATTGCCGGAAAACGCATTAAGACTGTTAAAATTTGGAGCAAATATGGTTAATCTGCCGTAGCAACGTTTCACACTTTAAGGGAAGATTATATATGGGTTTTTTATGAAGGCGCGCATCAGTCTAATTGTATGAATTGTATCATATTTTCCAAAGTTATGTCGGGAATTTCGTTTCGAATGCAGATACATTCTTAGGATTTTATGTTGAAAAAACATGGTGCGCCATCAGTAAAAAATTCGTAGTTTCTGAAGTTATGGCGAGAATTTTGATATGAAAGCAAATGCATTCTAAGGATTAATTGAGGAATAATTTTAAAAAAATTAAAAAAAAAAACAAAAGGTGTTGTATTGAATATTTTGAGAAAAGTTTTTTTAATTAAAAAAATTAATGTTTCAACAAATTTATTTAATCTTTTTAATTTTTTTTATAAAGTTAGAGTATTTCTTAACAAAAATGATTTGTTGATTTTTTATCCTATCTCCTATAGGTTTTGAGATATTTTGTTTTAAAAAATGTTCAAAAACGTCAAAAAACAAAGTGTGGCAATTATTAAAAGAATGGCCGATATGCATTAGTTGTGCGCCAATGCATTTGGGAAAATCCTGCAAAATATTTGATAGCTTGACTTAAATATAAAATACGACAATGCTTTAGTATATCCCATATGGTCTAGTGGCTAGGATATCTGGCTTTCACCCAGAAGGCCCGGGTTCGATTCCCGGTATGGGAAATTTTTTTTACTAATATACTTTTTTATGCATATGTAAACACATTTTTATTAAAAAGTTTACTGTAATTTAATTTTGTTAATAATAGCAACTAAAAAAATTGAATTTACCATAATAATTTAATGCTTACAGTGCTTCCTAAGCTGATTTGCACTATTTTAAATGAAACACAGTGGCTTTTAGATGAATTGCAATACTTCCCAAACTGTTGGTGGTACGTTAATTTAGTTTTATTTGAAATTTCTCAGTACAGACACTTACCAACATAGGGTGTATCACATATATCATTTTTAGTTCAACCAGAAATCAGCATCTGTCGCCAGGTACACAATGTTAAAATTTACAAAACACCCAGTGAGAATATTTTCAAAACTGCACTCTATGCATTTCAATAGAAAATTTTTCTTATAAGTGTACTGTTTAATTCCTGCATATATTGACTTTAACAGTTGGTCCTGCGTGAAATGAATTAGCTACGAAATTAAATTCAAAAGTATGCCGGGATTTGGAAAGAAAAATTTATTTTTATGTATTCTTTCCAATTTATAAAAACGCATTACAGTCGGGTCTGGATATAGTGAACTAATTTTTGCATGACCTGTTCACAGTATCCAGGTTGTTCACTATATCCAGGTTGACGTTTTTGTTCAAAAACTTGTTTTATTTGCTCAAAATACACATTTGTATATGTAAATGAGTTAATTAGAATAAATTTGTAGGAAAATGGAAATGTACATATGTTTATTGAAAGAGTTCGAGAACAGATGTTTGCTTCTTGCGTTCAGAAATAGACTTTTGGACCGCTTACTCGCGTATACTTCTCAATGCTAGTATGTCAGCATAATCAGTATTGTTGGCCTCAGTTTTTTTGTGTTTATTTATTGCTTTCTGCTTGAAATGGCTTTCAAAATATTGTTCACTATTACTCTAAATAGTGAACAAAACTCATATAAAAATTTTGGTGTTCACTATATCAAGGTGTTCACTATGCATGGTGTTCACTATATCCAGACACGACTGTACTATCGTATGACGCATAGATGGAAAGGGAGTTATATTGTATATCCTACATAAACTTACTCTTTGTTCGAACGTTTCATTTTAAATTAAAAACTTTAATTTCAATTTTATTTATGTATTTGTATTTAAAAAGTATCAAGTAATTTTGTCATCTATTATTATCATCAAAGTCGTATGCGTAAAAGAACTAAGAACTTTGTTTAGGTTCACAACATTTTTTGTCTATTTGAATAAGTTTTTTTTAAATATCTTAATTGTTTTTTTTTTTTTTTTTTGCAAAAATATTAAACTAATATTTATTATGAAAATTTGTCTTCATTTTGTTATTATTTATTTAAGTTTTGTATAATTCGTTATTTTTATATAATTTATTACTCATAGTAATCTGTAACCTCTCGAAGTAATAAATGCATGCAAAATTTAATTTTAATTATTTTCTTTTTATTGCAAATATTGGGTTTCCACTACAATTTTAAAGCTTTTTAATATCTCCTTTATAAATTATTATGTTTTTTTTTTGTCTATAATTATGTATGTATTTAAATTGTTCCACTATATGTATTTATAAGAAAAGAAAAAGAATTGTTGGCATTTAGTATTTAGTAAATATTTCAGGGCCACCATAAAATAAATTAGGTTTGGTAGGTCTTATATATCTAATAACTTCAACGTTTTGAATTTATTTTGAATAATCGGTTTTTGAATGCTTGTAGGTACATATTTTTGCTGAATTTGGCGAGAAAGCCAGAACTTGCACGTCGACGCCAATAATGCTAGAAGCTTGATACTTGAGCCGTTTATGGATATGTGCCTATAAATTTATGAGACTGTGCAATCTCTAAAATTCATTTGACAACAGAAATTTTGAGTGCGAATGTTCTGATGTTTCTGCAGAATAAATGAGTTTTATTGTGATCGTAGTTTCCACAATTTTTAGTGTCTGGTAGTGACACTACCGACGGAGTTGTTAAAGAATGTGTATTCTTATTAGAAAACAGCATGCTCAAAAGTTTAAACATTTAGCAATCAAACCCAAACAAAGGTTGAAAATTAATTTTGAATATTAGGGGTGGCATTGGGCCCATTTGTTGAACCGTTCTTACCTTTTTCGAATAATTTTTTTATTTTACCAAGCGATTGGGAAATATCAAAAATTGATTTTTGATATAAGCCAGTGTTCGATGAGCCTGATGGTTTGGTCTTTTTGAATTTAATTTATATTGCACTTTAGAGAAATTGTCCAATTATTGCCGCTTTTGAGTTCGATTTTATATTATTGGAGAGGGACTGATTTGTGCAGGGCGACGTTGTGGTAAAATGGTAAAAAATTCAAAATAGAAAAATAATCCATAGGCTGTGCGCATGTTGGAGGGGGTTTTTTGTAGAATCTAAAATCATATTACTGAATAAATACATGAATAAACCCTATCCCCATCAATTGGACCTTCTTTCAAAAAAAAAAAAAAAAACACCAAAATAACTTCAACGTAGGTTACTTAAGCCAACGTTTACAATTTGGTGTGTGTGTGTAATACGCTCACTGATGCAAACTCTGCTTCTTTTGATCCAGTGGAAGCTTCATGTGGTTTATAATGTTTTGATTCAGAGAAACCCAAGATCTTTCATGTAAAATTTTAAAATGTAAACGCTTACAATTTTTTGTACATATGGGAGGTTCCATGGATGCGATTCCGTCTTCTCTCATCAGTATTCGGAATTTCGTTATTATTGCGCGTACAATTCTAAAAATTTATTTCTGGGAGTTTTTTTGCTTGTATGGGAGGTGCAACATCCATAGGTGCATTTTCCGATCACATTTAGTTCAGAGACTCCCTAAAGTAAAACCATCCATGCATGAATTTCATAACAATTACTATAGTATTTCACTTCAAGGAACGTTTTTCCTTTTTAAATTTTGAGCTTGTGTTCTCCATAGCCAAAAACCAGAATAAAATAATTATGTACTCAAAAAAAAATAAAAATAATTTACCCCAAATATATACGAAATTGTTTTCTATATATTAGCTTTGTTTTTTTTTTTGGCTATTTTGCACAACATTTTAACATTCTTTTACAACTCTATAAAAAATATGTACTATTAAGTGTATTTTATTATTTTTTTTCTTCTGTTTTTTATAGTGATTAATTTATGTGGTTCGTAGTATCAAAATTTTTTTAACACTATTTAGGTAAAAATTGGCAATTTAAATGGTTGCAGTTTTTCGCTGATCTTAGTAGTAGTAGTTGAAAAAAAGGACTCTTAAGTGAGTTACGTTTCAAGCTATTGAGTTACAATATATAGCACATAGTTAAGTTTTTCTTTCTAATTTCATATCAATTGATTCCCTTGGGTTGTTCTTTTTTTTTAATATTTAAATGCAATGAGGGTATGCCATACAAATGCATTATAATTTTTTTAGTGGCCATTAATTCTACCAAATAATTTGATAATTTTTGCCTTATCCGCTTAATAGTTAGTTTATGCATAAAAGCAAACATGTATTGCCAAAAAATAGCTCAACATTTAAGAGGTGGCTCAAAAACCAACATTTTTTTTTGTATAAATTGTATGGCACTATAAAAAAATTAATTTTTAAACAGCTCTTGAGGCACTTCTAAATGTTAAGCAAATAAATTTGGTAGTATTAGTATTTTATCAATATACTATGCCCCCCTAAAATTCCGAGTTATTTATTAACAGTTTAAAAATTTTCTTAAATTTGTATATAGTCATATTTAACAAGGCGTAGAGCCATGTATAATGATCATGAAACTAAATTGAATCTACAGTTTTCAAACTATTAATTATTATGCCTAGACCCTGATGAAATTTATAGCACTTTGCTATCTCGTTCAGCATTTAGTTTATTTACCATAAAATATTTTGGTTCAATTAATGGCCAGCTAAGAAAAACAATGTCTAATTCAATAAAAAGTTATGCTATGCCCCCTTTTAAATTCATTTGCTGACTTTTGATTGTTTATATAACGTTGAGAATGATTTTTTAAAAAGTTTTATCTTAAAGAGCGTACAACTAGTATTCCTTGTATCATAAATGTTTTTTTTTTAAGAATTAGAAAAAGTCAAACCACATGAGTATTTTTGTTTTTAATAATAAAAAAAAATGTACATTTTATATATTAATATGTATATTAAAAAGTATATAAGGTATATAGTATGTAAGTGTGTATGTATGTATGTATCTTAAGATTTTTATTTATTAAACTGTTTTTTTATATAGTATAATAAAACTAAAATTTAAATAGTTCTACTATTAATCGATTACAGTATGTGTATGTTTGTATGTTGGTATACATAATATACAATAAGAAAAAATTATTTTCAATTTATTCGACACTTGCTTGTATCAAATTTGGAAATAAATAAGATAAAAAGTAATATGCAAACGTTTAATTAAAAATATTAAAAACTTAACCAAAACTCTTAAGGTTTATACTGATACTACAAACGAATTGCAACAAGAAAGTATAAGCATGGTCAGAGATTTGAAACTTTTTTCTCTAAAAATATAACAAGACTATTGCAAAATATTATGATTAATGAGCGATCCAAAAAGGAATGCATATGATCAGTAAACTAATTTTTCCAAAAAACTTAACGACTTAGTTCAACTTTAAAGAGTGCTTCAGATGCAATTTCAATTTTGATCTTATGAATATTAAATCGTTGAATGAAAAAAATTGTATACGATTTGCTAGGATTTCTTTTTTCAAATATCAGATTTTATATTAATTTTTGATCTTTAAAGATATCCAAAAAATATTGAATTCCTTGTTTAGACTCCTCGCGGGTTGAGCTTATGAAATGATTGAATGAAAAAAATAGTGTCTACGCAATCATAAAATTTTCCTTTCGGACGTTTTAAAAGAAAAATAACTTTTAGATAACAGTCTCATTAATGTTATGCAACCATTATTTCACTATCACCCTATTTGGACTAATATGAAAAATATTGCAAGCGTTTGCAGAATATAATAAAAGTTTTAACATATAACGACTGTAAAAAAAAGATACAATTCATGCTTATAAATTAAACAATTGAAAAATCATTCAAAACTTTTAACAATTTAAATAAATATCATCAAAGCAATATACTCTACATACATTCAAATTTTGCCTAAAACTATACAATGCAGTCAGCCAAAAATTAATGATAATTCATAGACGAATAGAGAATTGAAAACAACTACTGTTTATGTTGCATAGCTGTAAATGCTTACTGCTTAATTCAATTCGGCATTTATTTTTTTTTATCAAAATTCACAAGATATTTAACTTAAAATTGCAACAAAAAATAAAACTTTCGTATATTAAAAAATCTGCTAAAATAGATAATGCTTTGCTGCAATCATCAAAAAGTTAATAAATAGCAAATTCTTCTATATTCTTTTGCAGGCTTTTTTGTAAGCGAAAATTTGATTAATGCGCAAAAATTTTGAATTTCGAATTTTGTTTTAATTTTTTGTATCATATTCTTTGTCACTCAATTATTTATTATAGCATTTTATTATATGTCATATATTATAAAATAATTTGCATTAAAGACAGACAGCACATAAAGCTGTTACTAAACGCGCACAGTTAACTAAAAATAAAATTTAAATGCTTTATTATAACTTATTTGATATTTGATTTAACAAATTTAATAAGCAATGAAATTTTAAATTATTTATATTACTATTGTATACAAAAGTTAGTTATATATTATTGAGTATTTTTATGATTTGTAGAAACATACATAAATCATTCTTTATAATAGTTGAGTAAAAATTGTTGTTAGTAGTTTTCTTTGGATTTTCATTTATATATGTTATTGATTTGTTTTTTTTTTTCTTCAAATGTTAAGTTTTTCTTTGCTAAGTTCTTAAATTAAATATTTATAAATTGTTTAGCTAAATTTTACGATCATACATATATCAAATTATAAAATTTATATAATTATTTGTTTGAACAAATAAGTCAATTGTAAATGTACACGCTCATACTGCCTTTCATCATATACATTTCTAAAAATACAACTTTCTTTCATTCCAGATTTTCACTTTAAATTGTATTTGTCGTCATGTTCATTGTTGATTTTGCGAACGAGATTCAAACATTGCCGTCACATCACGTATAGAAAACTGTGGTGAGATCTTTTCACGACTATAAATGAAAAAAAAAAATGGTGATTGATTGGTGAAAAGAGAAACATTTTCTCAGTTTTTTATAACATTTTGATATAATATTTGGAAAAGCTATACATATACATTTGTATATGCATTGGAATTTTAAAGAAATTTGATTCCAAAACGAATGACCACAAATGCCCAACCTTTTATTATCAGAATATTTTTTTCTAATACTTACGTTGAACTTAAGCTACTCCTACTCGCCGTTTTCGTCGCTGACAACAAACCGCTGCCAATATTCAGCGCAACATCACCACGACGCTCACGTACACTACCACCACCACCATTTGAATAATCTAAGCTTTTACGTTCAAATTTTTGTACTGTAGCACGAGCAGAATATTCTTCCTGTTGTTGATCACGTTGCTTCGACGCAGAGGAACGTTGTTTTGTGTTATCATCACTGGCAGAACTAGAATCACTGTTCGATCTCGAATTTGAATTGGAATTGGTCGTGCGATTGGCTATTGTACTGACGCCAGTATTGGCAACATCACAATTTTGATTTTTCTCATCGGAAATGCTACGCACACGATGAGATTGAGACTGTGGTGGTACAGAGTTCGTTATATAATTATGCTGTTGATGTAGTGTCGTCTCAGAGCCACCGCCCGCAGCAGAGCGTCCAAATTCTTTGAGGTTATCAATATCTTTCTGTAATGTGCGCATATCACCACGCGATTTCGATTTGACACGCATTGATTCCGCATGAAATTTTGTGTCTTCATCTTTGTGTGACGTATTCAAATCGGTTTTTGAACGCGATTTAAACGATTCAGCGCGATATTTTTGGGTTAGTTGTTGACGGCGCTCCTCTTTGATTTTGTCAATGCGCTCACGATCTAATTTGACGCCAGATAGCACTTTCAAGCTATTCAAACTTCCCAAATTTGAATTGGAATTGTTTAGCTCAGTAAGTGATGGTACTGGCGGTGGCAATGTTGCAGCGACATTATGCTGTATAAGTGAAATACGATTTTCTGTTGTAGGTGTGATTTTTAACTCGGATGTCTCGAAGTCATGATCCACTAAATTGGAGTTATTATAATTACGCTCTTTGGGTGACAATTCCAGTTTGAGCGGTAAGGGTGATTTTTCGGATTTCAGACAAACCACTTCAGAGATTGACATACCCGGTAAACGTTTAGGCGGATTTAACGTTTTGGGGCGTGTAAAATCAAATGATTTTCGGCGATTGGCAATATCATTAGAGGGCGTTGTGGAAGTAGAAAATTCTGGAAGCTGTTGTGTACTCTTGGTGGCCAAGTCTAAAAGATGCTTTGAGCCAAATTCACGCACAAAGGCGTTCTCATCAAGTGAACGAGTGATTTGCTGCGATTTATTCAATTTCTGTTTGATATTTGTAGAGGGAGGCGTAACATTGTTTACTGTAGTTGAAGTGGTGACCTGCTGTTGTTGTTGTTGTTGTTGATGTGGCGACCTAGGTTCTGCTAAGTAATTGTTTACTACACCATGCTTTTTAACTGAACTTCTGATGCTAAAATCAAACGCTGGCAGTTGCTCCACCGGTGAAGTCTCAAACTTCGTTGCCAACTCTTTGACGCTGAAATTTGAAGGAGACTTTCGCGCAGCAGTAATAACACCTTCGATAAGCGGTGCTGTTTCCAGATTTTCGCTTTTACTGGATTCGCACGTTTTAATACTGTCCAGACTATCTAACTCCAATTTTTCCTCAATAATATCATCTGGATTTGCTGTTCTCATTTCCTCACCACTCATATTCTCATAAATACTCTTGGGCTTACGCAGTTCCACATTCTCATATAGCAAACGACTATCGCTTTTGTTTGTCAAAGACAAACCCTCATCTTCACCATTATCGTTTAGACTGTCCAGCGGTTGTTGCAACATATCTACATCTTCCACGGAGTTTAGCTCTTCGTCTGCTGTCTCTTCATCACTTAGCGTTATTAAATTATTTCGATTAATTTCCTTCCCTATGGACATAATATCTAATTTACGACCATTTTCTTTATGCTCTTCTTCCTCTTTCAAATTTCCTAGCTCGCAGACACTTTTACGTTCTGCTGTCGTCATGCTAGCATGATTATTGTCACAGTTTAGCAACTGATTCACTTCGGTAACTGAATTTCGAAAAAGTTTCACCTGCTCATAAACGGTGTGTTCATCAAAACTGGTTTCCAGTAACGGCATTTGCTTTTTTCGTTCTTCACTCTTGGGACTCTTTAGATTATATGTGATGCTTATTGTCGACTTAATAGGACTACATCCACCTCCATTTCCAGCTCCGCCAGTTGTGGTCAATGATTGCTTACTGTCTCCGAACAGCGGCGACACTAAATTACTTGGTGTATTCTCATAGTCCTCATAGTTGGGCGAATTGTCTTCGGTACCAGCAAGCAACGAATGCATTGAAGACTGTCGCTGCAAATGTTGATACCCAAATTCGCTTGGTGTAACCGATTGACTAGTGTTATCTGTAAAATTAGAATTATTTGGTGACGGTATCAGCTGTTGCTGTAACTGCAGTTTTGCTGGCAATGTAGCGGTACCATCAGCATGATCAACAGATATTTTAGAGCAGCTATTAGAACTGGCTTTTAAGTCGAGAGAGAGTTCCCGCTTCAATGCGTGCATATCACGTCGTTCTGATGTAGCACCACATAAATTGTGACTACGATTACTGTGGCCACCAAGACTTTCACGTGAAGAACCTAAACCCATTAGACTATTGTTATCAGCTGCCAGTAGATGCTGTTGCTGTTGATTTGCACTACTGGCAGAATGTCCTGAATATGCAGACATGCCAGATATTGCTGAGCTCATCATAAGTGGCTCCAAATCATATTGTGGTGTATTTACAGCAGAACTATTTTCTGAGCTTGTATCGCCACCAACAAGAAGTGAATAACGTGGTGATTGTAGCGGTGATGAGGGTGTTACCTCCGATATTCTTGAACGTTCCATTTCTGTTTTGTTCTCTTTTATGAATTCATTTGAATTGCTACTGCGTAGCAAAAAGTTCAATTGCTGTTGTGTTATAGCCGAGTGCCGATGTTGCGAATGCGAATCACTGCTGGTGTCACAGTAGCTGTAACGATTTTTCGGGCGCAATAGCTCTGGGACTGGTTTGGGCAAATGATGCAGTGCTTGTTGTGGCAGTTG
Organism: Meiosimyza platycephala; assembly: GCA_963662105.1. Classification (NCBI taxonomy): domain Eukaryota; kingdom Metazoa; phylum Arthropoda; class Insecta; order Diptera; family Lauxaniidae; genus Meiosimyza; species Meiosimyza platycephala. The sequence goes on from OY759210.1 coordinate 89,739,559, forward strand.
TGATTGTTGTTGAGAAAATGATACAGTTCTGCTGAAAACAAAAGACAAAATTTAAATTATAAATTTCTTTCAATGTTCCATAATATCTGTGGTATAAATTAATTCGAATTGCCGCACCCTAAAAGTTGTTCTACCAATTGCTTACCTTGCTGCCAGTGCGTGTTCCATGTTATCGTTGGCACCACTCCTTGTTTTCGATGACTTATTTTTGAACTCATCGCCTCCACTTTGTATCTTAGTGTCTTTTGGCAATATACGATTCGAGCCAGGATAACTGAAACGTTCTTTTATCGTAGCATTTATTTCTTGTTCTTTACGCTTAGCGCCTAATTGCACAGTTGGGTAACTATAGCGTGTTGCCAGCAGTGCAGCGTTTGTAGACTCAACAGCAGCTTTACCAAATGTAGAATGGAAAATGCTATTTTTTGCAATTTTTGCGACTTGCGTTGATGTTGGTGTAATATCATTATCTGGTATTTTTACAGCACCGGCTCCATCAGAAGACGAACTATAAATTGAACTTTTCGAAAGTGATGATTTTGGCGGGTTATGTATTTGTACGCTGGTATAGAGTGTTTGTGGTGTAGCGGCAACAGTATGTTCGGGTGTGCTACAATCTATAAACTGTATATCTGATAGTTGATCTTCAAGTTTGTAGCGTTTGCAGCAACTTTCATCGCCGGAGATATGCGTATGTTCATGGCATTCTCCGCTAGATGCTGACGCCACCGTCGACTGGGACCAATTTTGTGCGTTGTGTGCACCCGAAGTGGGTGCAAGTAATAAATTGAGACGTGGCTGCTTTTTAGGACTTGGATTGACGCTATTTGTTTGGCTGGAAAATTCTTCGGGACGTGCTCGTAAAATACGACGCGACGTGGAACCAGAAGATGGTGGCGGTATGTTTTCCTTGCCCACCCGTGGCGAACTCACTAATGATTCGCTTTCAGAGAAAATACGCATTTCTGGTTCTTCGCGATCAAAATTTAGTCCCAACTCAGAAAGTTCCCTGAAAGTTCAAAATTATTTAAATCAGATTTTTTCATATAATAATATATTGCACGAATTAAATACATACCTCGATGGACATGTGGTCATGTGGCCACGTTGTGGCGACTGTAACAGATCAAAATAAGAATCATGTGACACAGAGCGCGAGTGACCTGCAGTACGCAAGCTATCAATCGAGCTGGAGCGCACACACATCTCCATAGGTTTGCCAGTTTCGATGCAAACTCGACTACTCTCGAAAAGTTCAATTTCTGATTTCGTCTTATCCTGGTGCTTAAGTAGTGACGACTTTCCAATTATCTTTATGCCAGCGTAATTTGTGATAATTGAATCAGAATCTGCAAAAGTGACTTGCGCCGCTTCTTTGTGATGTGGCATTACATCGGAATTCGTTGATGATAGTGCCGATTTCAATTCAGAACCGTTACCACCACCACCACCACCATTGGAAGAACGTTGGTTGCGTGTAAAAAGAGACTTCCAAGAATGTGTTTTACGTTTTTGCCAACTGCGTGGCACTGGCAAAACTGTATGATATTTGTCTGGAAGACTTGAAGGTCCACCACCTACTTCAATATATGAGCCAATGTTAGCTGCATTATTTGAGGTCATATTAATTGGCATCGATTTATTCATGTCGCAATTATCGAGACGTGAATGACGTTCTTGAGCCTCCTCTAAGCTTATCAACTTGGGTCCACTTGCACTGAGACTTTTTGGACGCTCAACACAAACTAAGGACTGATCATGTTCGCGCTGTTCTACCAGCAGACTTTCGCAGTCAGTTAGCGAATCCATTCGCAGTTCTCCAGCGGCTGGATTAGCTCCTGCTGTAGCTATGTAGCTGAGCCGAGTATTCGAGTCATCTAAGGCATCGAAAATGAGATGACAATTTCGTATCAGGTACTCGGTGACTACAGCTTGAACGCCAACACCACGCAAGGCGGCCACACCACCAGATTCCAATGCGGGAGAACGCAAAAGATTCGGTGCCCAAACAATGGCAAGATTCTTGTCAGTCATTCCGGTGCGTGCGGAATGTTGCGAGATTTTGTTCAAGTGGTTGGACAGGTATTTCAGTGTGCTGTAAGATTTGGAAAAGAAAGAATTTTTATAATTTACAGTTATTATCAAACATAGTTAATACATACCGATAGTGTGGCGGTGGCAACTTTAAAACCGTCTCCTTCATAAGACGTAAACGTTCATTTGATTCACTCTTTTCCTGTATCGCCTCAACAAAATTATCATATAGTTGATAGGTGCACAGTGGATTTGGCAGCTCACGGAAATACATTTTCAATAGCGAACTAACGGCGTGAATATCCTGCTTCATCTCTGGATTACCCAAATCAGGAATGCGTTCCTCATCGAAAGCACGTCGCAAACGCTGTATGTTTGATGTTATACCCGACAGTCTATAAATGCCATCAACAATACCATAATCCTCAAGAAATTCTGCGCAACATTTGAGCACCATTGGTATTTCCTGTCCGCTATTTAGCAGATGCTCTGACAGATCACAAGAGAAGACACGTTCACGATAGATACCGCTCTGTTTAAGTCTACGACGTGAAGGACGAGATAGTATGAAAGAGCGAAAGAACGCAATTAATTTGCCATGTTTTCGCAATACAGGCTTCGTTGGCGATACATCCAATTGCCCGACTAGCGGTGCTGGCAAAGGAAAATGTCGTGGTACTTTATCACCAATTGTGGCAACGCAAGATTGCGGAAAGAAGCCGACCTCATAATGTGATTTCTGCAAATGTGACTTTTTGCCACGCCACCAAATCGATTCAGCTGGGCTAGGCATATCGATGACAGAGATCATATCACCAACTTCTATGGATATCTCATCAGATGCCTGTGCAGTATAGCGACGTACACCATATGCTGCACCAACAGCAGGGGTATTAATACTACGCATAGTATCGCCATCGGCCAAAGGTAAACGACGTCCCTTGTTATCGAGCTGAAACCAAGTTAGTATTGTGCCACACGTCAGTGAATCGGAAGCAATTTTAGAGAAACGTTCCAAATATTTGGCAACAGCATATTCTACATCTTCTTCGCTCTTAAAATCGAGCTCGTTCAGATTTCTCAAGCCGCTTATTTTTCGATCGTAGACACAACGATGCAACATCTCATCTAACATTTGCATGTTATCGAAAGAGCGTCGCACCAAAAATGGTTCCGTGCGATGTGGCATAACTTTGATAATGAACCAACAACTTGAAGGAGAAAATGAGCGAAATGATGATGGTCCAACACCTCCGCCACCAATGTTACCAACACCACTAATTGAGCCTTGATGAGAGTTGGCAATATCACCGCCAATCGATTGTGATGCAATGCTACTGGTGAGCAATTCCGATTTGTCATCGACCAAACGAACGGCAAGTGGTCCCAATTGAACACGTTCGTAATGAAAATGCGCACATTCTTCGAGTTTTGGAAATCGACACGATGATTTCTGAAATAATGGGAGAAGAATATGTTATTAGTGTGTAGATATAAATTTAATACTTTTATCTTTCAATCAATCAAAATAGTGCTTAGTTTAGTTTATCCTTTCAAAAGTATATGTACTTCAATTTAAAATGAGCTCATCGCCCTCTGGACGTAAAAGCGAATTTGTAACATTTCATGCGAGTAAGAAAAAAAAATGTTTTTTTTCCTCCTGACCTATATTCCTTTGAGAATAACATATCCTTAAAAGACCATCCTGTAACACTCCTTAATATAAGCTGGCAGCTTAACACCATTGTTATTATTTACTTTTTTCTTTTTTTTCCTTTCTATATTTAACAGGGAAACGCCCTCAGTCATTTTTTTTTTCTTTTTGCGCTACCTCAACGAAAAGATGCTTCCTTCTCTTACTGCTCCAGTTTGTCGGCGGTAGCTAAATACGCCAACACGCGCTGTAAAATCGTCTGTTGCTTTTGTGTGTGCTACATCTGACATGGATGATTCCATGTTATGCCAACAAACAGTCAATGACCACCCACAAGGATAACAACACTTTTTAGCAACCTATTTAAGCAACAAAAATACAACATCAACCAAACCCTGTAAATTGGGTCAGCCAACAAAATATTTGCTGCAGCAACAAATCGTACTAGGAGAGTGGTGCTATATGGTGTGATGAGCTACTGGCTTGCCAACAACAAGTAAATCATGGAATCCATTTGTGGCATTTAGTTTTATCTGTAGCAATGTTTTAGTTTTTTTTTTTTGTTGTTTTGCAGTTTTTATTGTAAATTTTAAACAGAGCGGAAAGACAAGTTAAGTTTTTTTCGGTATATTGAGATGGGTTGAATTTATTTAAAGCTGCGGGTTTTTTTTTTCTGAGACACAAGTAAGAGAGTAGAGTTCAGTGAATTGAGGTCAACACTTTGCTTGCAACAAATGGTCAAACATCAAAATAAACAAAATTATTTTATCAAGTCGCATCCAAAATTTTATTTAAAAAATAATAATTAGTAGAAGCAAAACCTAATGAATAAAATAAATATTATCTCTCCTTGACTCAAATGCAAAATTATTCCAGAAGTTCAAGTGAAAAACGTTTTGAAATAAAACAATTAATGCACCCGTTTTAATTCCCACACGATGCAGTCGGTCATAGCCATAAACAGCAGCCACTTAAGCAAAAAAGTTTCTATATTTACATATCTAATTATAGTGTGAGAACCTAATAAATTAACTAAGTAGGGACATGCAATATCCCAGTAGAGAGGATGTACACATGCACGCAGGGTTCCGACAATATTTCCAGTTAATTAGTTCCAACCAGATCTTTGCTTTGCTAACTATTTTCTTTTTTCTCTCGTTCACTTTCATATTCTACAGCCATACTCTGATTTTCAATTTTCCTTTTTCTTTCTGTATCCTTTCATTGCATAAAACCAACCTCAACCAAGCGAAACATCCGTGTTACACTCTATGTCAATATTTCAATAAAGGCCTAGAATGTTCCCTAAAGGTTTTGCTTATGCGCTAATTAAATAGCCATGCAAGTCAAATAACTACTCAACTATGTGCTTACCAAAGTTCAAAGTTAATGGAAAAAGCAAATCAAATAAATCAATTTAAGCAGTATGCCAACGACGCAGTGACGTATAGTGCGCCCATACTATGTCTGCATATGGTCAGTGGCGGATTTTAAATTTTGTCGCTATAGGCGACATGTCTTTATTTTTGTATAACATCGTAAAGCAGAACCTGGTTTCTTTCGCAACGTTCTTAAATTGAAATTCAAAAATTAAGACTTCACTTCTCATCATAAGCGAAAAAGGTGGTCTATTGATTAAATACTTATCGCCCCCCGCCCCCCCTTCCCCCGAAAATCTGCCGCTTAAGGCCTAGTCAGCTTATAGAGAAATCCGACACAGCATATGGCAAAACATAGAACACTAAACCGCTTTAAATTTAATATTGTCCAATATTAGTGATGTAGAAATATCGAAAAGAAAAATTTGTATTTTTTGCAACAGTCAATAAAGCAGTGACTACCTTCTGCCAGTCAACTTAGGCATAAAAATATTAAAATTTTTAAAAAAATTCTCAATTACTTAAATTTTTATATACAACTTTAATTCGGCGTTATAATAAAATGCTTATCAAAAGTGGCTAACGATATTAAGCCGGCGCATAGTGGTATATCTAGCGATTTTATGAGCAAAAATACTATCATATGACCAATTTACAATGAAATTTTGCAGAATTTAAACTTTTGTGTTGCTAAACTCGTAAGTGGTGATACATTTTTGAAATTTATATATACATTAGCTATGGAATAGTGAAGGATTTTTCGATTTCGATTTTTTTAAACACACTTATCCTCTCTCTCTACCTCTTTAAGGGGTTTCCGTACAAAAGTGTTGTTTTTATGAAATGTACTCCCAACGTTCCCAATGCTACCAGGGTGGCCCTAGAAGGTTCAAGTATATATTCCCAACCCTCTCTTAATTTATTCTTCCCAACATTTCTTCAGAATATACTAACCCCCTATCTCAACCCCTTAAGGAGCCTCCCATACAAAATTGAACTTCTTACGGAATTCGGCTATTTCCAACCCACCAAGGCGCTACTAAATGTTGGATTTTATTACCAATCCCCATTAATTTTTTTTTGCCAATCAACCCCTTTCTGCTCCCCCTTAGAGGTTTCCTAAACAAATAAACGTAAAACCACTTCGGAACAAATTGAACTAATGCTTGATTGGGCGCTTTTATTGCTCTGGTGCATCGAGCATGACTGATGGCTCTTGGTGGTCTGACACGGTAATAGGGAATGTCGTCGCCAAGGAACAAGAAAACGATTTCCAGGAACTCCTTGTAATCTTCTCTGGGATGTTTTTCATTCAGTTGAGCCAAACAAAATGACTATTTGAAGTTGGACTGAAGATTTTGTTTTTTAGATTGTTTCAATCATCTGCCGGTACCTTCGGCATGCCCAAGAGCTCATCCTTACCGTCATAAGTGATGATAACGGGAAATCGATCAACTTTTTTTGTACCTTGCAAGTCCTTTTTGCATCCCAGTGCACATTGGAAAATTTTGCTTCCCCTCCCATCCCCTTAATTTTTTGGCTCAGGCATTTTTTTTTATCAAACCTCACAAAATAAAAGGTCCCAGCGTTTTGAAATACAAATATTAATAATCTCCATATGTCACTATTCCATAGCTAATATACATACTTATATAAATCATTCTCTGTCAAGTGGACCACCCCACTCGCATATCACAGTTTTTCAACCTAACCTTTAGGGTAGCGGGAATGTAACGAAATCGGACAAAAGTGGATAACCAGGGGGTTAAAATTCCATAAATTTTGCGGACGTCTGTTATGGACAACCTCTCCAACAAAATAAAAAATCCGTTGTACTTCTGAGGTAAATGAAACAAAGCATTGATTAGGAAATCAGTTTTTAAGACTTCTACTTATTTTATTTATTTTGCATTGCAATAGAAACTTGTAATATCGATAGATGTTTTATCTTCTGACATCACCATCTTGCTGACTGTCGTTTCATGCTTTTTAGATGTACATTTGTCGATTAGAGCGGTTCAAATTTCAGCTATTTTCTTCAAATTTTACGAGCAACCCAAGGTTTCTTATTTTTAAATATAATTCATTAGATGAAGTTTAGACCGTAGTTTAGTCAAAAATTTAATTTTAAAGTTGTGCACTGAACTTTTAAATTTCTTATAAATTTTCAAGGATTTTTTTCTAGTACCTTATGCCTTGGCAGAAAAGCATTGTTTTGGTTTCAAAACCTGGTAATGAGTTTGGACGGATTCAAAAGACGGATCTTCTTCGTCAATTTTATTGAAAATGGCACTTGCGAAACCTTTGTAACATGTATAAAAGTTAAGTTCAGGGACAGATACAAGTATTACTCAAGTGCAACCCTATCGGATTGATATTTATTTATTACATATAATAGTTTAGTGATTTTCATAGATCAGACCACAAGAAGGGTTAAAGACACTGGCGCATTAACAATTCAACACTGTCATCAAAAAATTAGGATATTGAATAAGAACTTAAGTTACTCGAACTTTTTGATACCTAGTGCACATTTATGAATTTATCTAAATTTATATTTTAAAAAATATGGATTGCTCGAAATATTGGAAAAAAATAGCTAAAATTTGAATCGCTCTAATGTGAATGTTTATTGCTGCAAAAATTATATTTTCATCTTTTACTCTATCAACTGTAGGTGGCGCTGACCTCCTTCGGATTTTGCTCTACTGCCAAGCCAGCAGCTAACTTTGCGTTCATGGGGCGCCATTATAATTTCATTTCTATTGTGTTATGTATTATTCTTTTTTCTCATTCTATTGTGGATTTTATCTCATGCTATTTTTATTTTTATTTTTCTTTTTTTTTGCAGTAAAAAAATTAGTTTTCTGTGAAATTGCGGCGAGAGTTCACAAGTTTGCTGAAAGTTTATCAGCAGTCAGTGTGGCGACAGCATCAGCGTCATTTTTAATTGACTAGTAAAATTATGTGATAAATGATAAACCCATTGGTTTATAGTTGAATTATATAATGTGATTTGATAGCACTTTGTATGGAATGGTGTGAAATTAATTATTTAAGTAATTTTAGTTAATATTACACTTGAATCAATAAGAATATTGGTAGAATTAAATGGATTTTCTTTTTACAGAATGCGAGTATTGTAAATTCAAAATTGAAAAATAATAAGTCTTATCAAGGTGATAGGAGGAGGAAAGAAATTTAGCTCCAACAATTAAATTATTGTTCAAACAAATGCATATTTTAAGGACCTCGAGAAATCCTATTTTTTGAAAGGGAATAAAAAAATTGGAGAAACGTTGGCCTAAGTGTATTGAGCTAAAAGGAGACTATGTTGAAAAATAAAAACTTCTTTTGGTTTAAAAAAAAATACAAAAAGGCACGGAATTATTGGTCCACGCTCGTATGTTTAAAAAAAAACACTCTATTTTTGAGAATGAAACTTTGACGTCAACATTATCTTTCGGAGAGGCATAATTGCTCAGCAGGAATGCAGGAGTTCTACATGAAAGAACTTCCTATCTTAGCCAGCAATCACATTGTCACATTGGAATGCAGGAATTCTACATGAAAGAACTTCTTATCTTAGCCAGCAATCACATTGTCCACAAAATTGAAATTACTTCAAGCTGTATAGTTACAAGTCTTTACAGTCATACGAAGAACAGATTAAGGGATTTAAGGATTTCTTGTTGGTTAAATCTAAAATCTTCCAAAATATATGGAAGAAGTCAAAATCTTTCTACCCAATTTTTTTAAAACATTTACCATTTAAGGGGCAGGGGCAGTCAGAGGCGTGAAAAATACAGCATTTTCAATAAATTTTTTTTTTTTTGATTAACTTAATTTATTTAATAAAAGTGATAATATGGCATCATTACATTATGTTTCAACTTGACTTGACTTGAAAGTTAAAAAAAAAAATTAAAAATAAAAAAAACTATAGCTGGCTGTGTTGGACCCTGTCCCATGCAGAGTGCCTTGCGGTGACCATCACAAATCTTTGGAAAATCATCAAAAATCAATCGGATAAGAAAAATTAGTTATTTAAATAAATAATCTGATAATCTGCCTGAACGATGTTTTTTTTTAAATCAACAAAATAGCGGCCTCAGGAAATTAACTCCAGATTTTCGGGAAAATACCAACAATTAATTGTTTTCAAAAACTGTGTAAATTTCATTGAAGTCTATCGAGCGGTTTTCGAGTTACAGTGGTCACCAGTACCGAAAACATAATTTTAAGAAAAACGACGTGAAACACATGAATTTCCGTACTCTTACTACCGAGAGCCCTTTGGTTATTGCCAAATAACTCCAAAAGTAATTGTCGGATTGACTTAAAATTTTCAGGATATATTTTTAAGATAACTTTAAGTATAATGTAACTTTAAGAAAATACAAAAAAAATCGATTTTTTTTAAAATTCTGACTACTCCTGCCCCCTTAAAGAATGAATCTCAAAACCAGTATGGTTTTCGAGCAATTTAGATAAGAACTAAGGTTAAATTATAAAAAAAATTACGAAAAATATTAATGTATATCAATTTCATTTCAATGCTAAATATCTCACCAAGTGTCCGGGAGTATATAAACGCTTTTGTGTTATTCACCATTTTTCATTGAAAAAAAACCGATTTGAATCTCAAGACATTATATAATAATTGTGCATTGTCACATTTGGTTGACAATTTTATCGATCTTGATCTTGCTTCTAGCGAACCGTGCATATAATCACTGATTCTTCAACAGCAAGAATTTGTTGAAATTTCAAGAATACTCTAACAGTCTATTTTCATTTTAAGAGCAATCCATTTGGAATTTAGCAAAGTATATAATGACAAGAGCAGTCCGTTAAACCATACAAAACATGTCCCTTTTTTGGCACAATAATTTGGTAATCGATCTTTGAATATTTAAATTATTCTTATTCTTTATTAATTACAATGCATGTTATTGTTGCTTTGAAAACCTCACCCAGTAATTTCTCAGTTTCGACTTTACGCAGTGGAGTCAATCTTGATTTATTTGCTGATGTTTTTATTTCATTAACAATTCAGCCCACAGCTGGAGGTTTTTGCAAAATGTAAAAGTCTACTGATTCAATTAATTTAAATGAGCGCTCTTTACAAATAAAAACAACAACAATAAGAAGGGGTAACCAAACAAAACCACTGAACGCATTCAAATTAAATCTTATGATTTCTTTTTTTATTTAAATTTAAACTTCACTGATTCACCACTGCACTGATTTTTATGAAAACTTTATTCACAGTTCACTTCAATTGATGAACTGAGCAAGCACAGGAGCACCGAACAGAACAGAACAGAACAAAAAATAAAAAACAAAGAAATTAAATTCTTAAAACGTCAGAAAACAATGGATGACAGCGAGTTACTAAAAACTGTGAACGAGCAAAACTATTTAAAAAAAAAATGGCGCAACGAATATAGTGAAATGTTGCAGAATAACAAGAAAAAAGACTATGAAGAAAGACATATGAAGAGACAGTCGCAGTTGATGGGAAGCTTCTTTGGGAAAAGTAAAAAAAATAAAATAAAGAACTATTCCGGCATGGCTCGCTAAATGGGGGCCCTTTTTTCTGCAGGTGAATTAATTAGACGATGACTCACGATGATGATGATGATGACTTTAAAGTGAGCGGGTGGGTTGACAGCTTGTGTTAAAGGTGGAAAAAATGCAGGGTGGTTAAATAATGTTTTGTTTAAAACTAAGGAATGAAATGAAATCAAAACAAATATGTATGTTCTACTATGCACAAATGTAATATAAGAGCGGAGCAGTAGAATAATACGATTTTTCGCTTCAGCAATTTCAAAGGGGGGCAAGAAAGGTTGCGTATTTATTTTTGTTGTAATAGGGTAAAGCGGAGAATTGTGGTCTTCTTATTGCTCACTAAAAAATTCATTCTTTCAAGAATATATGTATTTGCATACTTTTATATGCAAACTATTCTCAAACTTCTCTAGCAAGTTTTCAAAATGCATATTGTGCTATAGACAACGACTTTACCCTATTCAGTTTCTGTAAAAATAACAGAAGCAGCATACAAATCAAAAACAACAATTGTTTTTTATGTTTTCTCTTCTGAATTTTTATGCAACGCCGTTTGCACTCAATTTGTTGTGGCTTGAAAAAATTGTTTCGTACGCCTATGTTGGCCGCTGTCCAAGTTTTAAATTCCAATATTCTATATAACAAAACGTTGCATATTTTAGGGGGTTGTTGCACTGCAGACAAAAAATCAGTGTCATAGAATTAAAATAACAAACAAAAACGAAACGTTTTCGATTTGTAACAATCTATATAAAATGTATGATATGATTTGGTTGGAAGAATTAAAAATGAACTTTTAAAAAATGATTTATTTTTTTGTATAAAAATGTATGTGCTTAGTTGCTAACTCTAAAATAAACATTTCGTTTGAAGAGTGACTAAAAATCGAGTGATTCAATATTTTTACAGTATGAAAAACGTGAGTGAGTGATTGGGTTGTCTCCAGTGAAATACTCTGTTAGGTTATTAGGGCGCGTAAGTATTACGTAACGCCGTAACGTTTTTCTGTACCCTCCCTCCCTCTACTTAAACGTAAAATAACACTCAAGTGACCATGTTTACCTTAACTTCAGGCAGAGCCCCAGGCACCAGGCAGAGCCCCAGGCGCCAGGCAGAGCCCCAGGCGCCAGGCAGAACTCCAGGCAGAGAACCAGGCGCCAGGCAGAGCACTCTATTTCACTTTCTCTGCTCATGCCTGGAAACAGAATTCTGGCTGCATCCTCTGCTAGGTGCCTGGTGCTCTGCCTGGCGCCTGCGGCTTTGCCTGGAGTGTCCCAGAACCCGCAAATACACCCTACTAACGCCGAATATGAGTTAATGACGCGTCACTCAAATTGTTGTTGTTGTTGTTCAATTTCACCGCGCAAAGCAACATGGCATAGCAAATCAGTTGCTTGAGCAAGCCACTCGGTGCGGAATACAATAAGCTACGAGTGTTTGAACTCATAGAACATTTTATTTGCGAGTGCAGCATTCACATCTCTTGTAGTAGCGTAGCTAGGGTGGTGCCGATGGTGCATAAGGCTTGGGAGGCGGCAAAATGATCGTAGAATATATCTCATTTTGCTAGGATTTTTTGAAAAATGAAGACTTTTTTTTTTAAGCGAATGAAAGTAAATCTATGTAGGAAATTTGAATATATAGATGGAAATTTTCGAATTTTTAGGGGGAAGTATATCTAATTTTGCTAGAGTTTTTGAAATTGAAAGCTGCGACCGTCTTTTTTTTTTGGTCGTGAAAATTTTTCTTTTGGTATTTAGGGAGCGGCGTTCTAAGTGTTCGCACCAGGCACCAAAAATTCACGCAATGCCTCTGATCTCTTACTTGGTGTTTCGATAGGTTTTGATTTGATTTGTGGTTTTCATGCACAAGGGCTCGATTGACTCGCAATCGTGGCGAGGCTTGCTGATCGTTTCAAGTGTACTCGTACAGAACTCTATTGTGAAACGCTTATAAAGGATTTGTATATTTTTGTGTGCGTATATATAACTTTTTTATCAAGCATACAATAATCTGAGTATATATTGTATTCTAGTATATTGTAAGATTTCAAAATTTCCAAACGAATCTCATATGTTCAACTTTCTTTTTCGCCTGAGAAGTATGGACTAAAATATGTTGCCTCATAGGACAAATAATTATTGCTTTCCTTAGTATACAAACTTCAACTATAAAAACTGATATCACTTTATTAAAGAATATTTAATAAGGAAAACTTCAAAATGTCGTATATGGCACATTCCGTGTTATTCCCGTAGAAATGAAAAATACAACGAATTGACACAACTCACAAATTAAAATCAATATTTTACATTTCAATAACCAATTTGCAACAAAGGGAATCAAACGATTTGGCATTTTCGCATGATTGCCAACAATGCGCTGTTGCAACTGACCTACCGGGCGAAAACATGTTCGCAAATCTGAAATGCATGCTTTTGGCCACGTTTGTTAGTGCATAACAGTGGCTAACTAAATATACATTTGTTAAACAAGTGTATGTACGACTATAATATGTACATATTCAGAATTGTAATTGTGGTTGAACGCTCAGCTGGCAAATTCAGTTTGCAGGTCATAAAATAGTGCTAACGCGGCACATCGGCTCTTAGTGTTAATTCCCTAAGGAAAAATTTCCAATTCAAGAGCTTGGATGTTTCGTTTGGATGATATTGAGAAAGTTTATGTACTGTACAGTAGATTGTATAATAATTAGAAGTTGCTTGTAAAAATTATCTTTGCAATTAAGTCACATAATTGCATATTTTTAATGCGTATTAAAATTTTATCACATGATGTAGCAAGAAAATGAATATGGTGCGCATATAAAATTAATCTCCAAATAAAAATTTTAAGACCAATTTACTTGATAAGCTAATTAAATATTTTTCTGATGGCGTTATTATTTTATCATATTACTTAATGAGCTTAAGATTAAGCAAATATGTAGAGTGTTCGTGATAAACATGGCTCTAAGATTAAATAAAATACACGAATGTCGTAAGAATATTCGCATTGAAGGAAAATCAATGAAAAATGCCCAAAAAATATAAGAAAATCTTCCGTAAAAATTTTCAGATTTTGCGTTGATAATTTGTCTGTAAAATTCAAGAAAAATCCCCAAAAAAATATTTAACAAAAAAAAAAATTCAACACCTCTATAAAGTGAAGAAAAAAACTATCGAAAAATGTAGTGGAAAATTGGTCAAAAAATAAGAAAAAATTGTTCAAAGATATCGTAGAAGAACAAAACCGAACTTGCAGAAGAGATATGAAATTTTGCCTTTTTTTCTAAGAAAAACCCTTAAAAATCTAATTCAAATTTTTTCTTCTTCTTAATGTCCTTTAATACCTAGCGGGAAATAGGGATTAAATGACGCCTACGCGCCATCGTGTTCGGTTTCTGGCAGTCGCTTTGAGCTCCCACCAATTCTTTCCAAGTTGACTAGCTTCGCGTTCCTTCGTTCTTCTCCATGTTTCTCGTGGCCTGCCGGGTGGTGTGCCCCTTGCATCGAGCGGGGTTTCATTCCATTGCCTTCTTTGCAATGCTGTTGTTGTCTTTGCGGAGAGTGTGGCCTAACCACTTTCACTTTTGTCTTCTAACCAAGATGTCTAAGGGCTCCATGTTTGTTCTACGGAGCAATTCTTCATTACTTATTGTGTTAGGCTAAAAAATTTTGAGAACAATTCGAAGACAACGATTTACGAAGACTTGCAATCGCTTGGTGATTACTTGGGTTATTTTCCAAGTACAGCAGCCGTATAGAAGTACAGCTAGAACATTCGATTTAAGCAGTCCAATTTTTAGGTTGGTGCTCAGATTGTTGTTTCGCCATATATCGTTTAACATACCAAACGCCTCTCTGGCCTTCCTGATTCGGCACGCAATGTCCTCCTCGATTCCACCCAGGTATGTATCGACCGACTCAATGGGATGACCAGATATTTCACTGGACCGCTGTTATATTGTGCCAGGCTTAAAACTTTTTTTTTTCTGAAGTTAAATTTAAGGCCGGCAGACATCGCCTCTGCAAGGAGGCAGATGTCATCAGCATAGTCGATGTGTTGCAAAAATCTCGTCATTGTCCACCTCAGACTGCTGTTTGGCTTTTAGTGTAGAGCAGCATTTAAAACGTCTCCAATCACAAGAAGAAACAAAACTGGGGACAAAATGCAGCCCTGACGGACAGCACTGTGGACTTCAAAGGGATCAGATTGTTTTCCCTTGTGTAGAACTCGACAACTTGCAACTTTGTAAGTTGATTTGATTATAGCAATTATATTCTCCGGTACACCCCTCCGTCGAAGGGCAACCTATAAACAGTCGAATTCAAACTAACATACTTAAAAGTTTGAATACTCGCAAGCGAGAATCTAATATCTTATTCAGAAAAAAAGATTTTATGGGATTTTTTTTCTTTTTTCGCATCGAAAATGAAAGTCTGAATTAATTTAAGGAAAACAATTCCTTTTTTAAAATACTAATAAAATTTATCTTAGCTTTAGTAATTTGAAGCCAATAAATCCTTTGAAGGAAAACTTTTACTTAATTCAAGTAAATATTTCCATAAATTAAGAGAATATAAAACAAGGATATTATTTTTCTTTTAAAGGAATTTTCTGTGAGTGTGAATGAGTCTGTAAGAATGAACTAAAAGTTTAATGAGCTCATAAATGGCGTACATGCAGAGTGCCTAAAAAAAAGTTATTGAACAATCTAGTTTGGCCAAAATTATCACCTAAGCTATAGATTCATCTATAAGTTGCTAATAAAATTTAATAGAAAAATTTACCAAATTTCACTAAAGTCCGAATTTCCAATAAATCACATTTAACGTTTAAATGCCTGCCAAAAAAAAAAAAAACCCTTCTTTTACAAAATGTTTATTTGATAAGAGTTTTCCTTACTATTGATTAAGTGTTCGAACATTGGCTAGATATATAGCGATAAGTCTAAAGCTTAAGTCCAAAGATTCATTAATCATTTTCAAAATCACATAAGATCCACACCATTAAGAGCTTAAACGTACACATTGCATACATAGAATTCTTTAAATATCCAGCTGCATGCATTAAAGGATTACGAAACAACAAAACAAGAGGTAAGGACTCGTTGTTTCATTAATTAAAATAAAGTGAGTGTATCACGCCGCTCGACATAAAATCGCTTATCACAGCAAAATTGGTAACATTTGAGTTGACAAGAGTAGAGTAAAGAAGAAAAATTTAAAACAGCACCAAATACATAAGGGGTTGCAACAGTCCAAGCGTACAAATATACAAATTTCACACCCTACGGGCAGCAGTCTATATGTAGAGAAAATGAACAAAAAAAGCAAGTACCATCAATGTAGACAAAAAAGAAACATGAAAAACCAAATGTTCGCATAATAGAAGCTCTACGTTACTTTCTAATGGATAAAAGAAATCTCATTAATTTTGTCGAAAATTCGTGTAAATAAAAAATGTGTTGCCTTCTTTTCGCTGCTGCTTATCTGTTGTGTTGCAGCCAACAGTCACTTTTGTGCTTACAGTAAAAACGTTCTACCTCCAGACAGCCTTGCACATTCTGAGTGCTGATAATCCTATGAATAGATAAAGGAAATGTTAAAAACAGCACCCCCCCAAAAAATGCATTGTTGACAATGTTTGAAATAAAGACAAGTGCTGCCTCCTGCCGGTGTGAAGAAGAGGAAAACACAGTGGGTGCTGCTGCAAAAGCGCCAAGTTCAAGTAATCGGATATGTAAATTACAGCAAGCATGTGAAATATTATAATGGCATTATATGGTAATGGAATGTCTGGTAACATTAAAGTCTTAAGTGAAGTCAAAATGATGACAACAATGATTTAGGATAAGACAGGATTAAAAAAATAGCGTTATTTTTTTAATGATTATAATTGTCAACGTATTGTCCGTCAAGAATGAAAAATTTAATGAGTCTAAATGTGCCATTATTGAGCATTTTTTTTTTTAATTTTTAAGTAGCAGTGACTATAGGAAAATTCTTGGTGAAAAAAATTCAGTAGCATTTGAAAAAATCAATAAATTTGTGGATAAATGGTCAGTGTCCTTAAACTGAGTGATTCTTTATGCTCTTAATTCGTGATTTCATTATTAAAACTTATTTTAATGAAAGCTGTTCAGAAGTTGGAAAAAAATTTCGTTCAGAATACGCTAAAGAAAATGCTCCGACAAGCCGTGCTATTAAACTTATCATTCATAGTATTAAAGAAACTGTTTCAGTTCAAGATCAGAGCAGCAGAATTTATCATCGTAGTGGTCGTTCGAGTGGCTAACCCAGGACATCAATTCGTTGACGATCACAGCAATTAAATCTCAAATCAATTTTTTGGAGTCAATTGGAAGATACTGATGTGCAGAATATGTGGTTTCAAGAGAACGATCGATCTTTTGAAAGCGAAGTTTAATAATCGCATAATTTCTCGGAAAACAGACGTAAATTGGCCATCAAGATCATGCGACTTAACAGCATTGGATTTCTGTTTATGGGGTTTCTTGAAGAGTAAAGTTTATGCTGATAAAACTCAAACTGCACAACACCTCAAAGACAACAGAATCGAGCAAATATCACTAACCATCATTATACGAAAAAATTATTCAAAATTTTGGTAAAAGATTGCCAGTTTGCCGAGGTAGCAGAGGAGATCACTTCAACGATAATAATCGTTATATTTAATTTCAATTGTTTTCGATCACGAAACACACGGCATGCTAGCTATACTGCGTATAAATTGCCTTATATTAAAATCTATTAATAGCGATCGAAATTTGATCGAAAAAAATAGAAATTAAAAATAACGATTAATTTTGATCGAAATAAAAATAGAAATCCAAAATAACGGTTATTTCTGATCGAAATGAATAGAAGTGCAAAATAAAGATTATTTTTGATCGAAAATAGAAATCTAATGTAATGATTATTTTTGATAGAAAAAAATAGAAATGCAAAATAACGATTATTTCTGATCGAAAAGAATAGAAATCTGATATCACGGTTATTTTTGATCGAAAAAATAGAAATCTAAAATAACGATTATTTTTGATCAAAAAGAATAGAAATCTAATGTAACCATTATTTTTGATCGAAAAAATAAAAAAAAAATAGAAATTAAAAATAGCAATTATTTTTGATCGAAAAAAATAGAAATCCAAAATAACGATTTTTTTTGATAGAAAAAAATAGAAATGCAAAATAACGATTATTTCTGATCGAAAAGAATAGAAATCTGATATTACGATTATTTTTGATCGAAAAAAAAAGGAAATCTAAAATAAAGATTATTTTTGATCGAAACGAACAGAAATCTAATGTAACCATTATTTTTGATCGAAAAAAAAAATAGAAATCTAATATATCGATTATTTTTGATAGAAAAAAATAGAAATGCAAAATAACGATTATTTTTGATAGAAAAAAATAGAAATTCAAAATAACGAATATTTATGATCGAAAAAATAGTAGTCCGATACAACAATTATTTTTGATTTTTAAAATAAAAATAGCATAATTAAAAATCATGTCATATATCTAGGCTTCTCGTCGAAAGAAATTTATCAGTATACTCAAACTCACATTTCGACTTTTCCTTCATTATAATTTTTTTGACTTTAATTATAGAAAATAACGATTATTTATTATTATTATTCTATTTGAATAGTAAGGCCTTCGTTCAACTGAAGATTTTTCAACACCGAATTTATAGAAGCCCTTAGATTAACAAAATAGTATGTTTTTTTTTATTTTATATAGGTATATAAAGGCTAAGATCGAATAATATACAAATAATATTCTATTATTCTTCATTTCAAGTGCATTTATTTTTCTCATCAATACGAAATGTTTCTTTCGTTCATCAACTATTCAGACCACATATTTGTTCAGTCGTACATCCTCAGAATGTGCTGTCTTACTGTCTGCCAGTAAATTGCATTTCCTATTTCCTACAACAATCAATGTGAAATGCTTAACGAGAGACTTGAAATTCTGTCAGTCTGTCCGTTCGACCGACCGTCAGTCTATCTATGTCTACCTTTTAGATGTGACTTGTCACTCGATCGATAATTCCTACATTTCATGATGTAATGAAGAACTTATCACGTACGAGTACATTGTGGCGAGCGACGATTGTGGAAACGTCTTTCTATCAGCTATCAAAAAAAAAACATACACACCCTCTTCCTGTTTCATGGTTGTTTTTGGAGTTATAAAGTATCGCTTTTTTTTGTTTTTTATACGATTTTGTAATTTAAAACTCACCCTCAAGCTGCAAAGGTCGTGGTGTCTCGTAATGAAGAAGCTCTAAAATTTACATTTTGAACGAATTTTAATGTTGAACAACAAAAAAAAAAGTATTAGCGTTTATTTTACAACCCTCAAAATGAATTTGAAAAGTTTAAAAAAGCCTACAACTAAAAATGCCCACTATGTCGAACTGAAAGTTTTTCAAGTTAACGAAAGGGAAATTCTATTTTGTTATTTGTTCATTATTGTTTTTTTCTTTTTCACAACTTAAAATACATATTTTAAATATAATATATGATAACATTTTTGTTGTTGCCGACGCCGAAAGGCCAGACAATAGACATTGACACTGACACTCAAGCCAAGTGTCACAAAAGGACACCAACAACGAAAACAACAAACTTGCTTACGTATTGCCCAGTAGGTACCTAGTGACGAATCAAACTATAACCGGTCAACAAACAATACCGGTAACAAAAGTTATGAACAAAAAATCCAAGTAACAAAACTTGAAAATGCCATAACCGAGGGAGTTATTTAAGATAATGGCAATCAAATTTCACTAAAACATTGGGAATGGTTCGGGTAAACACTTGACAAAAAGAAGAGGGATTTTAGCAGGAGTGCTACTTACGAAAATACTGTCAAATTCAATATGAGAACGGTTGGTGAATCAAGCAAGTACTGGACAAAGAGTGAGTCAGTTTATACATATGGGCGTGGCAAATTCTATACACATAAAAAACTTAAAAGTTGACATTGAGGAAGCTTTTAAAGCGTTACAAAACTCGGTAAGCCAAAGATATAAAAATTGGTGGGAAAAATGTGAGTTTGAACTTGTGGGCGTGTCACTTATATATAAGCAAAGTTGTAAAGCTATCAAATCATGATATAAATAGGCGAACGCAAAACAGTTGCAAACATTTTTAACTGCCATTAACGCAACATTATCGCTTGATTTTGCTTCTTTTTTGGAAAGGTTGTAAAGAGAGGCGGTACCACGCCCCTAACAGGAAATACGTTTCCAAGGTTAAACTATGTAATGCACCGATTTTGATAATATTTGGTATGGAAATAGTTTGAATCCTAAGGAAAGGTATTAAAACTATTTGCTCTTTCAAAGGGCGTGGCACCACCTCTAATGTGAAAAAACGAAAGCTGAGCCGCAGTACCGATTTTTATGAGAGTAAGTATGGAGATAGATTGATTCCTAAAGAAAAAGATTTGTTTTAGTGGACGCAAAATTTCTTCAAATTGCTAATGATTTAATAATATTCTCATTTGTTTCTTCCCTACTGGGTAACTATGCAGGCCTAGCTTTATATGCATAGAAATTCAAATAAAAAAGATACACCCTCTCTAAAATAAGAACAACAACAAAAACTTTTTAAGCCATGAAACTTACTGAACTTGGCTGCAACACGCAATTTACTGGTTTTGTATTCAAAACATGTTTGAAAACTTCACTACTCAAACCATTAAACTTCGTACACATGTAAGTATATTGAAGTTGCATGCTTTTTTGTCTACCCGCGAAGAAAGAGGGTAGGTTTGTTTTTTGTTGTTTTTGTTTCAATAAAGGGGAGCTACATGCCGGTTATTGTTTTTGTTGTTTTTGTATTTCTGCTGGTCTCATTTGTCTTAATCTGTCTAATGATCACTCGTGAATCCATTGCAAAAATATTCAGGCGGAAAATATACAGAGACACATGGTTTGACTGAATGCCTCCTCGATGACTGCTTTAAAAAGAAAGCAAAAACAAAATAATCGGAAAAGAAAAGGAGTACAATGCGGCAGTGACTTTTGCGTGAAGTGTGAAAGTGAATTGAAACAATGATGACAGTGAAAGTTACAAATGAAATTTAATGGCTTACAGAAACATAACGATTCTTAAAAGTTTTGAAGAATTCATTTTTTTTCAAATTCAATAAAAAAAAAACTTTCTCCAACAGACAGATCACAACTGGCTTTGAAAAGCTTGTAGTTTAAGCAAAGGATGTACACAAAAACCTGCTTCAGATGCTAGTTATAATATCAGTTTGGGTAAAAAACTCAAAAATATTTTGCGAAAAAGAAGTAGTTTTGACGAAAATTTTTTAATAGGCTGAGGCAGGCAAATTACATATAAAAAAAAATAAATATAAAACAAAAAGCGTTAGAAAAGCTGAAAGAACATAGGACTTGAAAAGAAAATCATAGAAACAAAAAGCATGCAGAGATTGTGAACCGAAAGTGTTTACCGCGAGTAACGGAAAGAGCCGCCGTATTGAAGATAAAATTACAGAAACAAAACAGTATACGGCGATAGCAAACCAAAATGTTTAAGCTCGATTTACGGAAAGCATATTTTTTGTTATTATAGTAAGAGCTGTAAGAGCTTAACGAGCTTCGAGATGTACATCCTTGATTTAAACCAACGATGGGAAAAATGAGTAAATTTTGGCTCATCACAACTGTGCTGTGCATTTTTGATTTAAGCCATCGATGGCAAAAATACGAAAAATGAGCCAATTGTGGCTCTTGCTTCTAAAATGTTGCCCATATATGATTTCAACCATAAATGCGCAGCCCATACCTCGTTTGGCTCTGCCAGCTTTTAAAACAATAAAAAAATATAATGAGCTCACCTCGAGCTCTTTCCGTTATTCAAGCTAAATCATTTTGGTCAGCAAACACTACATGTACTTTTTTAGTGTAATTTTTTCTTCAACGCATCAACTCGTTCAGCTCACGCCGGAAAGAGCTTGAGAAGAGCTGAATATTTTTTTTTAATTGTTACAAGAGCTGTAAGAGCTTAACGAGTTTTGAGATGTACATCCTTGATTTAAACCAGCGATGGGCAAAATAAGGAAAATAGCAAATTTTGGCTCATTACAACTATGAGGTGTATTTTTGATTTAAACCATCGACTCGTTCAGCTCATGCTGTTACTAAAGTTAAATAATTTCGGTTCGCTATCGTTGTATGGTCTTTGTTTTATCTTCTACGCACTTTATTGTTAGTGTGAGTTTGTTTTGAAGTCATTTGCTCCTTCAGCTTGAGATTTTTGTTTTTGTTTTCTTTGTTTGCAGCTTTTTAAAAATTTTCAACATTACTAGGAACTTTTTCGCAAAATATTTTTGAGTTTTTTTACCCAAGTTACTTATTTTTTCTACGATAAGCATCCCGAAATGTTTGTACAAAGAAAAGGAATTCAGTCCTTTGAGTTAGTTTCATGTTTATTACTTGACCCAATATAACCAGTACTCAAGAAAACACAAAGGACACGCTTTTTAAACAAAAAACTACTTTTAAGTAAGTATTTTACAATTACCCTCTACAATAATGACACATGTGTAACATACAAAATATTTTAAACTTATATTTATTTTTTTATCTAAGCTTCAGTTTTATAATAATTTTTATGGATAAGCAATACGACCGCAAAGTTACAACCAAACAATATTAATATGTGTCACTAGCTTTTCATTTTCATGAAAATACTTATCTCTAAACAAAAAAGTTATAAAAACCATGTAAAACAATAACTTCTAGAAAGTATTCTTAAGAGAAAAACAACAGCAAAATAACCAAAAACGTATGTCAAATAAAAAATACATAGCATATCCTTAGGCGAATACCTACAGAAAAAGAATTTAACGAAGATTCAACAACTTGTGGGTGAATTACAACGCAATAAATTTTGCAAACACAGCAAAAGCAACAAAAAACAAAAAATGTTTGCATGAGCATGTGTGTGTGTAATAGATGTAAACAGCAAAGGATTAAGGAATCAAGTAAATGATATGGAAGTGTAAAGCTAGTGGGGAGAGCGAAAAAGAGGCAAAAAATAAAATACCTACACTCTTAACATGAAATGTTAACAAGAAACAATTTGAACGCTAGCGGAATACAAAGAGTGATGACAAGAAAAAGGATATTAGGGAGGAAAAAAAATTGCAGAAAAAATATAGTAAGGTAAAGAAGAAAATAGCATGAAATAAAAAATGCATAAGCAACTTATGTACATATATCTGCATGTTTTTAGGTGCGCTCTGTGTCGGGAGAATTAATAAAAAATCATATTTTATTAGGAAGTAATGCAGACAAATAAAATGAAACGGAATTGAAGTCGGAAAGCACAGAAAGAAACGGAAAGAGGAAAACAGCATCAAATCGATAACGTAGATTGGTTTTGAGTTAAAAATATTGGCTGCGCCTAAAAACCGATTATCAATTTTTTTTTTTTTTTTACTATTTTTTTAGAGCACGGAAATGAGAGCGAACAGGAAAAAATTTTGTTATAGCAAAAATTTGTGCTACAGATTTTTAGAATTGAACATTTAATAAAAAAGCAATTAATTTGTAGAAATTCACAGGATATGCATATAACCTCATTCTTATATATTGCGATTTATTTCTCTTCATATCTAATTTTAATGCTCAAAAATATGCTATTATATCTAATTAAAATTAATTAAATAAAACAAAATAATTGCATATTTTTAGGCTTGATAATTAGGGACGAAACTAAAAGCATCAGGTTACATAAAAAGAGGATTTGGATACAAATTATCGTGTGCTATATGTATTTATGTCGTACATAACAGAACATATAGAATATAATCCACTAGTTCTTAGCTACTATTTCGGAGCATAACTTTAGGCGCTAAAGCATGAATTTTCGCATTTAATTAAAATTCGTCTCTTTTTTAATATTTTTTATCAAGCACAAAAGAAAGAAAAAAAGCTAACATATTTTTAAAATTGAAAAAAAAAATCTAAAATACGATTGCTTTTTAATTAAATGTTTGCTCCTAAAAGTGGACACTAAATTTTCCATTACGAGTTTTTCTTATTTTAGCATTCACTTACCGCAGCTACACTCTGTGCTGTCACATGCTTTCCATTGCTATTCGCTTTTAAGGCCAATGCAGCTCCACCTCCGGCTCCAGCTGCCACTGCTGCTGGACTAGCGGACGACAACGCAATCGAATCATTTGATGTTGCCGAAATTTGTGATGAGTTCATAATTGAATTACTCTCGCTCATGGCACTGCCACCACCACCGATAGCTCCAGCATTTATGTCCTGTAGCAAATGAAAGTTTAATTGAGCCATAATTGCGCCTGTAGCAAATTCAGATGATGATTCCGTATCACTGCCTCCGGAGTGTTGTTGCTGCTGCTGTTGTTGGCTGAGAGATGAAAACGATAAAGGTGTTGGTGAGTTGCCACCACAACCACCACCAATATTACTGCCTGCTGCTGCTGTAGGCGTTAGTGATTGTGTTGTTGTGGTAGAAAAAGTGCTCGATATCAATGTGGGCGCTCCAATTAGGTTGACACCGCCGCTACCACCACCAGCGCCACTAATATTTGCTGTTGTCGTATTCGCCGCCGTTAGCACGTTCCCAGTTGATGTTGCGAAATTTAACGAGCGTACTTTTTCAGACATCTTTAATTCAAAGCTTTTAGTTTGCTGCTTATTGTTGTTATGGCAGAGGTTTTCAAAGGATTATGGTTACTTGATATTTGTTGTTGACATGTGTAAAAGTTTTAGTGTAGTTTTGTCTTTTACAATAGAAGACAGTTCACCAGCAATCACAGTGTCACGTGCATTAAGGTAGCATACGTCATTAGTCCGTCTGTCAGTCGGTAGCCAAAAATTTATGGCCTTTTAGTAAATCATCTGCAAAGAGATAGAGAAATAAGAAACATATTAAGTATGCAATATATATATAGTTTATATTACAAAAGTTTTACAAATATTTATTGACAAATATAAAGATATATAGCCATTAAAGACTGCAAAAAAAACCCTCATATTCGATAAAAACCAAACCATTGTCAATTATTATTCAATGGTGGTCCCGAGTCCCAAAAATCCCCGATTTTGTTCGAATTTTGGAAACTTTTTATGCACCAATCGAAGGAAAGGTCGAAAATGGATTTTGATTATCATCAGAGGTGGTTCCGAGTCCCAAAAATGCCCGAGTTCGGTCCATTTTCGAAAAAAACATGTTATGGCCCAATCGATGAAAAGATGTTGAAAATGGATTTTGACTATCATCAGAGGTGGTTCCGATCCCAAAAATATCCGATTTCGGTGAATTTTCGAAAAAAAATGTTATGCTGCAATCGATGAAAAGAGGTCGAAAATGGATTTTGATCATCATCAGAGGTGGTTCTGAGTTCCAAAAATGCCCAGTTCGGTCCATTTTCGATAAAAAAAAAAGTGATGCACCACCAATCGATGGACAGAGGTCGAAAATGGATTTTGAACATCTTTGGAGTATCTCCGGACCCTAGAAAGAACCGTTTTTGACCCATTTTCGTGAAATTTTCTTTTGCTCCAATCGATTGGGAAAGTTCGAAAACTAATTTTGGACATCACTTAGGTTGGCTCCGGACCTTGGAAAGTACCGTTTTCGACCCTATTGGTACTTTCCAAGGTCAGGAGCTGCTCTAAGGTATGTCCAACAGCCATTGTCGACCATTCCTTATCGTTTGGAGCAAAAAAAAATTTTAGGATGGTTCAAAAAAATTTTTTTTTGGTCCCTGATAAAAACGCTTAAAATACGAAAATTTACATCTTCAACAGAATATTCGCTTACTAATTTTAAGTTTTGACTATCGAATGTAGACATTATGACACGGTTTTATTACGAAGGCCGCTAATTGCTTATTTTCAATTTGTCAACCATACGCAGAACTGCTTATTTTTTCCACGAAATCGAAAATATTGAAATGGAAGACATATGGATTCAGCAGGATTACGCAACACAACGTTGTTGTATGAAAAAAACGCAGTTCGCATTAATTCACGTTTTAGTGACGTCATATGCAAGAAAATATGATGCAATTTAACGTCGTTGAACTTGTTTTTTATTTGATTACGCCGACATACTCGAAACATTGGAGCGCCAAAAAACCAGAAAAACCGTCAAGTATGGCTGAGATACCAAAAAAGATCAACTGCTGTAAAAGGTTTAGAGGTGGCTATTTGATTGATATTATTATTGATACGCAATGCAGTATATCTGACATTCGATTGATTAAGTGAATCTTAAAATTTTCTTAAATTTTATATTCCACAAGCGTGCAACTCTCTCTGCGCATAGTAGACTGCCATTCACAATATATCACTCTATCAATTTTATTGCATTCGAATCATTATTTTCACAGCTAAAAATTTAATGAATCAACACAAAACACAAAAAAAAATTTTTTTTTTTATTTCTTTCTATCATTGAAATGTGACAATTTCTAATCCTCAAATCATTCCAAATCCACATAATATTTTTCACAGCACGTGTGAACATTGAATGAGGTTGACTTTTTGAATTTACTATAAAATAATATCTTAAGACAGATAGGTCACAAAGGTCAGTCATATTTTTCTATTAGATAATTTATTATATTAAGAAATATTAAATATAGCAATAAAGTATATGATATATGTTTGTTCTAAAACAAAAGTTTAAATTTTAAAACACAATATTCAAATAGGGCAAACCCTACTAATGTTGTTTTTATAAAAGAAAATGTTTGTTTTTTGTCATGGAGAAAACTTAATTTAAGCGAATAATAATAAATTTAAATAATAATGCCGCTTCTGTTTAAATATAACAAAGAAAATATTTAGAATAAATTTTTGTTATGGATATTTGTAACTGTTTTTTTTTTTTTTTCAACAGCAAACAATGACGGTAAAAAACATAAACGTATTATTTTTACGATTATTGGTGTCGGGAATTTTTATGAGTTAAAGCTGAACAGATTCTATTTTACAAGTTAGAACCAACAAAGCAAAAGAACACAAAAATCACAATAGAAGCACTTTTATTGTTTAAGAATGATTTTAAAATACAATAAAAAAAAAATAACAATATATAAATGCATGAAAATAACAGCAAAAGCGGCAACAAATCAAAACAATAAAAGGTAAGAAATAATAAATCAGCGAATCTTGAAAATAATCACGTTTCAAGAATGAAACAGATTATTATGAATACCAGAAAAAAAATTAACGGGGTAACAAAGAATACGCTTAATTTTTCTTACGACTTTTAATATGTATTTTTCAAAATTATGTATGTACATATTCCTTAAGTTTTAAGACATGCGTCATCTAGAAAAGATTTTTCTTTGATAGAGAGTCTTTGATAACTAAAATTGGATATAAAAGTAGATTTTTTGAAAATTTAGATTTTCCAAAAGCCTTTGAAACCGTTCACCATACCCTACTTTGCAGTAAATTAAAGTATTTTTTTAAATTTAGCTAACTACTTAGGGGCAAATTCTACCGGGTTGTAGTTGGGAATGACCGTCCTTCTCTTATGGCAGCTAGTACAGAGTTCCATCTTAGGTCCCTTATTATTTTCTATATATGAAGAACTGAGATTCAAAACCCGCCAAGTCCATATTTTGCGTAAGGAGAAAAACGCAAAAAATGTATACCACTGAATTTAACTATAGTAAAAACAGATTGATTGATCCATTGAAATAGTTATCAAAAGCTATTTAAATCCTAATTTTTCATTAGATTTTATAACCTAATTTATAAGGACTATTATAAAAAACGTTTGGACTTGGCGGGTTTAGAAACAAAAAATGTGAACTTGATGGGTTTTGAAATTGAAAATCTGGACTTGGCGAGTTTTGAAAGTGAAACCTCGGGACTTGGCGGATTTTGAAAAATAATAATAGTAAGAGAGATTTATGAAAGCCGAATCTATTTTAATGAAAAATTGGAATTGGCGGGTTTTGATTTTCAGAAATGTGGACTTGGCGGGTTTCGATAAAATGAATTTATCAGAAACTTTTGCAATTCAATATTTTTTATTAAGACAATCGTTTTTTTAAATATTTTACTGTTCTGTACAGTGTGATAACACCAAAAATATTACATAAAACTATAACAAAAGAACAAAAATAAGACAAAATCTAGTTTCATCCACTGATAAATGGAATCATCAGAGACCTTTGAGCCGGTCAGCAAAAATCTTTAAGCGTTTTCCATTTTCCCATAGATTTGTGAAGAATCCAAGCAAAACGTGCGTCGACATCAACAATCAACCGATTTCAAGTTACCGCTTTACCTCATGTTCATAGATTTCGAGGATGACCTTGACCGAGTGAATTGCCAGATGCATATGGAAGTCTCTTCTCAGGAGAGAAGTCCCTCAAAAATATACTATATACTATTATAAAGGAGTCCTACAAGAACGCAAGGTGTTTCATTCTGCACAATGAACAGTTCTCTCACTCTTTTCAAGGGAGTGAGACAAGGGGATATTCTGTTGTCAATCCTCTTTTTACTGGCGATAGACTTTGTACTGACTGCCACCTAGGCACATCTGAGAGATTGTCATCCAATGGAGACCGTTTGAAAGGCTAAGTCATTTAGACTATGCGGATGATATCTGCTTCCTGGCAAGTACCATCTTCGAATTCAAGGTGAAATTCGTGCCTGTGAAACCTGAAAGTCTGTTGGAGGTCGTGATAAGGCAGAGTAAATGGCGCTAGGTCACATATTGAGGACGACAAAATCGCGTAGCAGTACTTCGAATGGAATCCTCAGTCCTCAGTGAAGGTAAACAATCTTAGCAGCAACAGCCGGAAAACGTGGCTAGATGAAAGCGGTTTGATGCCCCGCTCGGGGTTGAAGGAAATAATGATGATGATGAAGAAACATGCGCTGGGACCAATGAAGTTGATGTCTTATGGTTTCGGGACAGATAGCTGTGGACAGTAACGCAAGAGCTGTTGACTGTCGAGAGCTGTTCTAAGTTCAGAACCCTGTTTTGGCACTTAACCAGATAAGATTTACGGATCAATTTTAAAGGAAGAATTTATAAATTGTTATAACAAGAGGAGAAAATCGAAATAGGAACAATTAAAGAGATCCGAATTTTCAAAATCTCCAATCGACGATGCAAATCTGCCTTGGTTTATAAAATCGCAATTGCATTTTTTCTTAAGTTGGTTCGATATCGCGATTAATAAATCTGCATTTATATTCAATTTGTATACATAATGCTTTTTTACAAAATACAGGAAAAATGTGGCCCTGATAAAGACTAAAATTGGAGTAAAATTGGAGACCGTTTGAAAGGCTAAGTCATTTAGACTATGCGGATGATATCTGCTTCCTGGCAAGTACCATCTTCGAATTCAAGGTGAAACTCGTGCTACTGTATGCCTGTGAAACCTCAAGAAAAAGACTGGGATTTTCCCAAAAAGCATTCGTCGATCTGTTAACTTATATGAATATCGGTCTATGCTATTGACTGTAAGTTTCAGTTAAATAACTTTTAATTGCAATTAATAAAATTTTATAATACAGAGTTTCACTTTGTGAATTTTAATTTCCTTTGCAGAAAAATTGACTGCTTCCTTTTTACTCTACATTTTCCTGTTAAATTTGAAATTTGTATTTTATTTCAAATCAATTTCAGTACGTTTTCTTTCCATTAATTTGCACAGCAATGCATTGCCCCCCCCCCCCCCTTCAAAACAATCTCCATTCTTTTTGTTTCCGTTTAAAATTTTTTTTGTTTGTCAAGATGTTTATTGAGTTTTGTTTTCTTTTTCAACAAAATTTTCGTCGTATTTACTTTGTTGTAAAAAAAAAGACAAGCAGGTTAAATGACAAACTCGATAGACCGAAAGACGGAAAAACAAAGAAAATTGATACAAAAAAAAAAGTGGCATAAAAAAGGGGGGGATAACAAGCAACTCTGATGTGGCTAACTCTGGTGCATTAAAAACCGGTCACAGTCATCAACCAACATTTTTTTGATTACAACTAAACAGAGCAACAAAAGTAGCAGCAACAACAACAACGAAGATAAATCGAAAGTTATTGACCGGAACAAATAACGTTATTTTGTCTTTTTTTGCTTTAACAACTGGAAGCTTGTTACGTTACGACAAAATAGACAGATAGACAGACATATATTACATGTCTGTTGAAATATTAAAATTTTGTATATTATTGTCATGACTGTTGTTAATTAAACAAACAATTTAAATTTTAAAGAAATGAAATAAACACTTTTAATTAATATTTTGTTATCGGGGAATAGTTTTTATTAAAGACTTATAGCGTTGTAACTGAGCGTTATCTAAGAACGTCGAAACAAGCCTTTTAAAAGGAATCACGGTTAGAAGGAAATGAATTAATCGCATCTGCCACTGATTTACATATTGCATTAAGGACATAGTGTAGATAACGCAAATATAAAAGGCAGACGTTCACACTGCTGCATTTTTAACAACAGCAATGCAAAACTGCATTAAATAATTTCATCGTTTCACGGTTTCGTTGCCTTCTGCATTGCCCCTAGAAGCTGAAAATACAAGAGGCAGACGTGTAGGTATTTGCTTTTTCAAAGTACATGGGGTTGTTTATGCCAAAATCGTCAACAATCTTATTATCATTATTATTATTTATTTTAAGTGCTTTATATAAATGTTTAAAAACGTCTGCCATTGAAAAATCGGTGCTGAAATCGTCTGCTTTCACTATTTTCATGTTTTTTATAAGTAAAAAAAAAAACAGTTAGCTAAGTGGCAGACGCGATAAAATAATACATATATGAATTACTTAATTTTTTTTCTTAAATGTTTGTAGTATTGCAATTTTTAAATGCAGCAATAACTCAGTGATAGCGGTTATATCTCTCGTTTTTTATGACATAATCCTTTTCTTACGATAAAATCACTTAAATTTGTTTACATCATATATTAAAAAAATGTTAATTACTCGCAGCAACAAAGACGTCTGCAACTTGCATTTTTTTTTTAAATAAAAGGCAGACGAGAATGAAATTGTTTATGGTATCAGTATAGGTTGCCAACAAAGAGCTAAATTTGACTGTAAGGCTTAAGACGCGGTTATAATGTGCTGCTAGTCTGGGAAGACAACATTAAATGTCAGTCTTCACTCGAGTCAGATTTGGACCAATGATGGGAGCTCATACATTTTTTTTACATGGAATATCCACTAAGGATGGCTTGCTTAAAACTATTCCACTGTTTCCCTTTTTTTAAGTTAATTTTTCTCTGCTAGTAAGTAAGTGCTTTGCTAAAACAACTTTGTATTTTCAAAAAGTTTACATTAAAACAAATTTTTTCATTTATTCAGCAGAAAGTAGCAACAATTTTTTTGTTGTTCAAAAGTACGCTATATTTCAGCACACTTTTAGTTTGGAGTGGCGCCACCTGTTAGCAGTTAAGTGCGCTAAACACGCGCCAAAACGGAATTCATGGTTTTTTATATTCTGGTTTTTTTATTAATTGAGCGTGAAATAAAAAAAGAGAAAATAATTCTACGTAGGAGCAAAAAGAAGAAAAAATGGGATCACAGAATAAAATGCGAAAAAAATTAAGAAATTACTGATCGACGCGCAATAAACAGCAACAACAACAAAAAATAACAATAATGGCAACATATGTATATTTGCGTATAAACAAATGTACACAGAAAAAAAACCAATACAACAACAACAATAATGCCAATAAAAAACAACAATAACAATTAAAGAAAAAAACTACTGTTTAAAATGAAATTAAATGAGCTAAGTAATTGACAGCGAAAACAACAATAATAATAATAATACAACAAAAACAAAAACAGCTAGGCATGGAAATTAAACAACAAATTTGTTTTTTTAAAAATAAAAAGTTTTAAATTTTCACATTTGCACTTTTTGTTGTTGTTTTGTTATTGTGTCAGGTGAAAGTTTTTATTTTCATTTGTTGACAATTTAATGAGGCAGAGAATTTAGAACGTAGATGGCAAAAAAAAAAAATCAAAAAGTGACAATTTGTACATTGTCAATTAATGTTGTTGTTGTTGCTGTTTTCTATTTAACAAATGTTGGCATTAAATTACTTGTCAACTTGTTGTCTCATATCAAAAGATCATTAGTTTCTTCAAACGCTTGTGAGTGGGTTTCTTATGCGAAAGAAACAAAATTTAAATTGTGTCAATTGTTTTCACCTGAGTTGAAATGAAAATTTATTTTTTAATGTTTTTTTATGATTGCGGAAGCCAATTTATAATAAGAAACTAAAATATTTTTTGCTTAATTAGACCAGGCATGCTCACGGGAGCTGTTTAAAAGAGCCAGAGTTTGGCTAGCAACTAATAAGTCAATGTGAAAATGAGCGTAGCAAAATCTCAGGATTTGAAATAAGCGGAGTCATATAAGCAGCTAAGTTCAGGTGTTACAAAGTTCAGAAGTGCACCCAATAGCCGGCTTTGGGAGCTGCTTACAAAGACATCAGTTTATGTAAAAAACTGTAAAAGAATATTTGGCTGAAGAAAACATTAGCGTTGAAGAAAAATTAAGAAATAAAAAACGAAATATAAGAGCTGATAGAGCCAGAAAACACAATTACACTAACAAAAAGCGTGCGGCGATAGCGAACCGAAATTTTTTACTAACTTGAGTAACTGAAAGCGCTTAAAGAGCCAATGACTTCAAATGAAATTTACACAAACAAAAAGCCTGCGGCGATAGCGAACCGAAATTTTTTAAACTTGAGTAACTGAAAGAACTGAACGAGCCAGTGACTTCAAAACCAATTTACACAAACAAAAAGCCTGCGGCGATAGCGAACCGAAATTTTTTTAACTTGAGTAACTGAAAGAGCTGAACGAGCTAGTGGCTTCAAGACAAAAATTATACAAGCAAAAAGCTTTTGATGATTGCGAAGCGAAATGTTCACTGAACTGCTGAGAAGTTGCAATTGTTTAACTTTTTTCCATACAATGAGCAAATCATTATTATAAAAAAAAAATTGTGTGTACTGTTGGGCATGGCCAAAAATTAAATACCATGCAATGCATCAACAGTAAAAATGCATTGTATGGATTTGCGGAAGGGCACGGTTGAGGTATTCTGTTGTGGAATATGTAAAAATATACAGTTCTAATTTGTTTAACTAAATGCAATATTTTTAGTTCAATTCCTTGTGAACATTCCGACTTCATTTGGATGGTAATAGGAAACACCTTCGAGAAAATTGAATTGATATGACTCTCTAATTGCAACAAAAACTCATCGGTCAAAAAACCTTTTTTCTGAAAAGAAAACACATTTCTTCAGGTGACAGGGTACCTGGGTACCTCTACATAAATTGTATGAAAATTTCAAAATTTTTGGCTCCAACTAATATGTATTCATAATAATGTAATGAGTTCTAATGAAGTTTAAGAATTGTAGAGCATGTCCAAACGTAAAAATGAAAATGAAATGGAAACCCCGTGACGTTAAGTAAAAAGTAGGTTTTTAATTTCAACAGATTTCTGTTTGTAAGGAAGCTGTCACGCCTAGATTTTGTTCAATGCTTACTTGTATCAGAAAACAATTTCATATCAAGTTTGATATTAACTATTTATTACCTTCAATAGCATTCTTACCATAGCATTTCAAAGATTTCCCTTGTAAGGAAGGCTCCACACTCATCTGTCAAGTACCGTTCAATTTCTATCAAATGTTTTTGTGTGTGACACCGAATGTTCCCTCTTGCCAAATTCGGAAAACTTTGCTTGAAATAGTTTTTTCCGCATAGCATTACAAAGCACTTGCTTGTATGGTATGCACACGCTTGAATTTTTCAA
Organism: Meiosimyza platycephala; assembly: GCA_963662105.1. Taxonomy (NCBI): domain Eukaryota; kingdom Metazoa; phylum Arthropoda; class Insecta; order Diptera; family Lauxaniidae; genus Meiosimyza; species Meiosimyza platycephala. Next base: position 89,773,087 of record OY759210.1, read on the forward strand.
AAAAAAATTTAATCAGATCAGTCTAACCCCACATTATGGTTTTTTTTATACTGTATGCGATTGATGCTTCAATATTTCAAATTTTAAATGTTAAAAATTTCATAAATATTTACAACAAATTGTCTCAACACATCAAAAACTTTCAAGACTAATTTGTTATATATTTTATTTTAAGCACTTTAAAAATGTTTAAAAGTTTTTGAGTAAATAATTTAAATTTCCTAATCATAAGCAACTCGTAAATTGTGTTTTTTTTTATGTGCAGCTCTTAAAATTATGTAAGCTATTTTATGTTAATTTTTTTTTTTTTTTAACTTTTGATTGCGAGTTAAGAATTCCATAAATTAGTCACACAAATAAATTAATTAGCAAATGTCGACTGATGACAGACAACAAGCTCCATTTGCAGTTTGCCCTGGCGTTTCCTCAATACTCCACAAATGTGGTTCTGTGACATCTGTTTCATGATTTTTGGGAACCACATGCTTTACACTCCAAGAGGCAGGAAGTATGAAAGATTGTGTCATTCTATTTTATGAATATTTTAGGTCATATTTTTATTTGAGTAATTTTTCATTAATAAAAACTATTCTTTTTTTTGCGATAAAACAAAAATTATACTAAAGATATAAATCTCAATGAGTCATTGTCATTTGGCAAAAGGCACTTGAAAAAAAAATAAAATAAAATAAATTAGAGAAATATGTCATTTACAATACAATAAATAACATTTGCATAGGCATAATGGAAGCAGCGCTATATAAATATTTTCTATGAAAGCGAGTAAATGAAAAAAAAATTTTTTTTTTAGCAAAAACTACATTTGACTGTACTGCACATATGAGGGCAATAAAAAACGAAACATTTCTTTCCACTGACATCACTGAATTAAACATGACGGCACTTTGAGTGCCAAAAAACGTTAGAAAAAATAGCTGTCAAATAGTTAGACTTTCGAACAGGCACATATCCATCAAGAAGCTTAATGATACAGTATGCCTTTCAAAACTGAACACTGCCAATGCAATAATAGTAATTTTAATACTATGTTATAGCAAAATGAGACATTTCCACATACAAAACACAGTGTCATCTGTTTTGGTTTGAAAAGGTTGGCGGAGTTAAGTTTCGCTTCATTTTAAATATCCAAAAACGGACCCTTAACCTGGAGCGGCGGTGTTTATATTCACAATTCTTTACCAGGCCATCGATTGGTATAAGTCTTTAACAGTTTATGCCTGATGATACGCTTTTCTTGTGTCTATTATGTTCTCACGCAGCATAGGGGGTCTTCCACAAAACTTTTCCAATGTGAAAAATTTCAATTTCAAAATTTGAATTTTCTTCAACATTTCCCCGGTTCATTAATTTCTTGTTCTAGTGACCATTTTCACGATGATTTACGACAGCCACGTTTCCTGCTACCCAGAGAGTTCTATTGTAATGCTTGCCGGCAGACTTTACGTATCGTAAACCATTCGAGCTTGCGTCATGAGACCCAAACAATTCTTTTAAAAACTTTTCATCAATTATTCAAAGTACTCCCCATCCATATCTACACTCTGTTGACAGCTACTTAAAAGTTATTCATTGGAGTGGGACATATCCTCAAGCGATACTGCCTTCAGTGATCGCGTCGCCACAGCTTTAATGGTACTTACGTCTTTGAAAAAAAAAAAAACATCTTTGAGCAAGTTGAGCGGTTGGTCAAGCACGCAGACATAATTTTTCACAAGAAATTGACGTATCAAAATTATATTGTGATGGGCTGTCGTGCAGTAGGTAAGCACCAACTTCCCGGTTATTTGTATTCTGACTGTACTCGTCGAATTCTAGGAACTTATCGACGTAGAACTTCAAAGTAGAATACTAACGTTACCGTTTCGATACTGGGAAGAAACTCGTGATGCACCAAACCTTTTGGCTACCGTAGAAGGCGATCAGCATTGCTTTGATTTTTGATGGTATGTGACATGTTTTTTGAGTCATCGTCTTCAACTGACTCGCAATCTTCGTGAAAACGTTTATGCCAGTCGAAAATTATTGTTCGGTTTAAGCACTCATCGCCGTAAGCTTTTTGCAATGATTCTTACGTTTTTCTGAAAAGAAGAAACTAACACCTTTTCGACAATATATAATTTCGGCAAATGGCGAATTTATCCATTTCCATTTGCGCCGTTTGATTTAAATAGAAACCAGATTTTCTCAGCATCTAATGAACAATTCGATATTTCAGAATTTGGCGAAAACAATTGTTGCTGAACACTTGTAAACTGTTATTTATGATATTTCGGAGAAGAAAAAAAATATCTATATAATTCAAAATAAAAGAGAAGGTTCTAGTTCTTTTGAACCCCACTAATGGTTTCATAAAAAAAATTATCTTTCGATGTATTATAACCTCAAATATATCGATAAACTGTGATTTTCACTTTTACGACGTTCTGGATTTTTTGTGTTGACCGGTGTAATCGGTCAAAGCATCTTTTTATTAGCTGATATTGACACATCATCAAAATGATCATTTAATTACCAATTAGATGAAGTAAAAAATGGCCTATAAATGGTGTTAAGCAGTCTACCATATATCCTGCGAACCGCTTATTGGATTAATTGTGTCAAAATATTTTTTGACTCAAAGACCTTCTTCACAATTTTTTTTTTTTTCATGTTATCTAATTCGGATAGATATTGTGAACTATTTTTATTGAGAAAAGTTTTTTATTACATGATTCAAGGCAAATTTATTTAAAAACGGTAACACTTAAAAAATATCTCTTTTGTTCAATTGAAAATATCGAAAGGTTGAAGAACTACCTGAAAAACTTTTCCGTAAAATTAATGGTTTCGGAGAAATTGACGAAAAACCGATTATGGGCCGTTTTCTTACAACACTTTGGGATGATTATGACCTTCTTTGATGGAAATAATTTAAAGGCTTGTTTCTCAAAACAAAAAAAAATGTTTTTTAACTTTTTGCATAATTTTTTGACCCAAAAAGAGAAAAACTCTATATAAAAGAAAAAACATTACAAAATATGAAAAAGAAAAACTATATAAATCTTAAAGTTACATAGAACTGTCAGTTTTTATTTTTATAATGACACATCATTGACAGTACTCAAAAGTGAGAGAAGAAGGCCATTAACAAAAGGGAAAACTGCCAACTACATAGAGGAAAAAGGGAAATGCAATTCATTTTGATTTATTTTCACATTTAAACGAATGATTGACACTGACCTCGTTTAGTAATTTACACAAGCACAAGAGTTGGGAGACACCAGGACAGCAAAAAGAATTATACACCGTATGGGCTTTAAATACACGAGAGGAAGGAAATGCGTCACATTTTAATTTAATAGAAAGTGAAAAATAAAATACACAACACAGTACAAACACAAACGTAACACAAAGGGGCAACACTTTTCGCGGTGAGCGCGCGCGTCAGTGAAGAAAAGCACTTTCGTAAATTAAACAAAAATCATATGCAACACATATGGTAAATATTATCACAAGAGGGATTAATTTGAGAAAGAGAGAGAGAGGGGTTGTTGCTGCTGCTGCCTCCTATTGTGAACTATCACCGATACGTAAATGTAAACGTGGACGCACTTTTATGAGTTTCCTTCACTGACGTTATCGTAGTGATCAAAATTTTTTGCGTACCGTTTCGTAGCTCGTTTAATGCTCAACTGAAACAATGAGTATCAATAAAAATTTCACAGAGGCCTTGTTAACGTTTTAGAGAAAAAAAAAAAAAATTATTACATAGCATAGGGTAAGTTCACAATTTATTGACATTGCACTTGTTATTAAAAGTTATTACACGATTGGCATTAAATAGTTACAGTACTTGTATGAGGTGATAGTGCTGAAAATTACTTTCAAAAACGAAATTGTACATCCCAGTGTATACTATATAAAATAGTTTTTATAGTCAGAATATAAAAGGGTTTGGGCGGCGCTAGAGCTCACGATCGAAGAGAGTTGATGGCGACGCCGCCTAGTGTCAGATCCGTTCCGGATTCCTTTTCGGATCCGATTCGAATCCGTTATCGTGGTCAATTCGCCTCCAAACAGCGGGAAGTATCGTTCGCTTTGTCGGATCCGTTTTGAACTCGGAACGGGCTTCATTCGTTTCGGATCCGTTTCGAACTCGGAACGGACTTCATTCGTTTCGGATCCTTTTCGAATTCGTTTTCGTATAAAATTCCTCTCGAAAAAGCGGAATCCGTTTTGTCGGATCCGTTCCGAAGTCGTTTTTGTAAATAAAACAGATCCGTTCCGGATTCCGTTTCGGATCCGATTCTAATCCGTTATCGTGGGCAATTCGTCTCCAAACAGCGGGAACGATCGTCCGCTTTGTTGGATCCGTTTCGGATTCGAAACGGATCCGTATATGAAGTCCATTCCGAGTTCGAAACGGGTCCGACAAAGCGGACGATCGTTCTCGCTGTTTGGAGACGAATTGCCCACGATAGCGGATTCGAATCGGAATCCGTTTCGGATAAATAATACGAAGATGCGGATCCGAAACGAATCCGAAACGGATCCGTTTGGCACACTGGGAGCTAGCCAAATTTTTTGTAACATGACAGCTAATTGAGTTAAAGTACGAACTATTGGAACATCCAACCTATTTATCAGATCTGTCTCCATCTCACTTCCAGCTATTCCCATACCTCAAGAGTTTTTTACATGGAAGTCATTTTTCATCGAATGAAGAAACATTTGCAGCCATTGAGGGGTATTTTGAAAACCTTTCCGAAATCCACTTCGGAGATGAGATACATAAATTGAAGAATCGCTGAAAAAGTGTATTGAAGTTAAGGGAGATTATATTGATGAATACTATGTATTTGAAAACCAAACTCATAGTCCTTTATTTGTAGGCCCAATTTTTACTAAGCTAGTATATTCTATAATATGAACACAACTGAATGAAGCTATTCAAAAATTTTCTCACAATAAAAGCGTATTAGGTCATTAACAAATTCCATAAATTGACTTTTAGTACATTTACCCTATATAAGTTTATTAAAAAGAAGAGAACTATTTTATATGCGGCTCATGTTGCAAGTGCTTATACGCAAGTTGTGTATGAGTGTACGTTTGTGTAGAGATGATGTGTTGCATGCTTATTTTGCCGCTTCGTCATTTTATTGCTTTTTGGCACATTTTGACTTTTTTTGGTTTGTAATGATTTTTCGTTTTTTTTTTTTTGCAGAACTCGTTAATTGCCATTGTTATTATTGTAAATTAAACAAAAAAAAAAAATTTTTTTTTAAAGGCTTCGTCATACTACATATCAACTCATGCTGCATGATTTAGGTTTCATAAATTTTAATTAGTTTTACATGTGCCGTTTTCTTTATTCGTACCTTTTTTTATAAATTTTTTTATTTCGAATTTAAAACTGAAATTTGTATTTGTAACACAAAAATTGAAACAGGCAAAAAACGTGTGAATTGTCATGAGTTTTTAAAATAGTCACCGCTTAGGTATTTTGATTTTTATTTAAGGAATTATATTCAATGAGGTAACTAGGGAAGTGCTGGGTATAGAACTTAATTCGCACCAAAAGAATTAGTCGGTTATATAGGGTGATTCATTTAGAACTTTAAATAGAATTGGATGCCGGAGTCTTTATTATGACCGGAAAGAACAATCTCTGACATTTACTTTTTAAAGATAACTTCATTCAAGTGTTGGCAGTAGGTGTTCCATTGGGAAAGTCCCATTTTCGAGGTATGTCGCGAATTAAAGTGCTGCAAGCGTAGTGTAAATGAATTTTTTTATCTTTTATAAGGACAGACAGAATCAGGTTAATTTAACGCGATATCGAAACGATAAAATCTGAGATTTGAACTCAGCTACCTCAAATTACCCTCAGTTAACATCAGTCATTATTCCTCCAATTTTACTGTACACAGTGTTATTATAGCTGTTAGCTCCTACAGCTGTTAACATTCTTAGCTATTTAGCTTTAAATAAAAAAATTAACTTTGTTGATTTACTCCGAAAATTTTTAAGTTGTAACAGAGCACGAAAAAAATTATTTTTCGTTAAAAAGATATCCTTACGATTAGATTTCACTATGCTATGTGGCTTTAAAGTTGATTTGTCTTAACCGTTTCATAGTTTATGAATAAAATTATTCACGAAAATGTATTACTAATGAATTACTATGAAATTGAATTGAAACTTTATTTAAATTCTTTGAAGTTATTGTATTTTTCGAACTTCTACGGGAGCACAGGGTCAAAATTGCGATGACTTTTAGAATCTTGCATGACTTTCCCGATTCTTGAATTTTTTTTTTTTGCGAATTTTTCCAGGTGACTTTTGGTCTACCACATCCTCTACTGTCTTGTGAATTTCACTCAAGGGTCTGGCGACAAATTTCAGTGGGGTGTTTTCGAAGAGTACGGCCTATCCATCCCATCTTATTTCGTTTGCTATAGACATCTGGTAACATTGATCATAAGCCATGCCATAAAACTTTGATTTAACCTCAACGGGTTCTTAGCTACTGACACTGTATCAAACATTTTCAGCAAGTTTCAATTATGAATTAAAACTAGTTCCAGCACTGACTTAAAAACTTACAAGACTATGTAGTGGGTTCTACGTATGATATTTTTAATAATATTCGATATTTTTACCTTATTAGAAATTGAAAGCTGCTCAAAAATTACCTGCAAGAAAAAGAAAGACAAATTTTCATAAGTTATTTTCAAAAACATGTTAGACTTGAAATACTGAAAGTTTTTGGTAGATAATAAAAAAGAAATGTTTTCTTAAGTGCTGCTTTTCATTTTCATTTGCTTGAGAATACCAATAAATCTTATAGACAGCAATAAACAAAAACGTAATGATTAACAGAGATTAAACAATAAAGATTAAAGCCATAAAAATTGTAATTCTAGGCTTAAACCAGAATTGAAGAAAGACAAAAAAACGTGTTAATGTTAAAAGCAGTAGCGCGCTTTCAACTGCTCGTCATATTCAGATAATTGGGTCAAAAAAAAAGCGAAAGTTTTTATTTTTTTTTACTAAAATGAACATTAAAATTAAATCAAGATAGTTAGAAAAAAAATAAATAAAAAAGCAAAAATAATTTAAATGTAAATTGTTAAATTAGTTGCTTGTAGATAAAAGATAACGAGATTTTAAAAACAAAAAGCAAAAATGACCAATGGTCATAAAATAAACGTAGCAGAGAAGTAAGTGTTGGTAATGCTCGTTAAAGTCAGGAAAATTTGTCATTGCACTAAAAAAAAGGCAATAATTTATGGTAATATAGACGGCAAACGAGATTAATAAAGTGAAGTGAATTTTAGCAGCTTAAATTTTTTTGGAAATTTTTATTTTAATTTATTTTTTATAGAAATAGTTACTTCAATGTTTGCCAACTTTCAGCATAATTTGAAAAACAAATTTTAGCACACATTTTTTTACCGTGTACTTATTTGTTAATTTAACGCGCTGTTTGCCATAAATAAAATTTAAATTTTTTTTTTTTTTTAAAATATCTAACGCTGTTGTTGCTTTAATTTGTTTTTTTAATGTTGAAAGCTGATGTTGCGCTTTAAGCTCAGCTTAACTTAGTGCTGTTTGTGTAGCTCGTGTATGTAAATTGCGTTAAATATCTTGTTGCGGCACAAATTGCGATACAGATAAAAATACGCTGTCAGTGTTATTGTCTGTTGTTGCTAGATAAACAGTCATATCATCAAGAGTGGCGTAAAAAATTATAGAATAATTTTCTATTTTTTTTATAAATTCAGTTAACTATATTGTAATTTAGGCCAATTTTGTTGCTACTGTTTATAATTTTATTCGCAGTTTCACTTTGAATTTTTTTTTATTATTTTTTATTTTTTTATTATTTTTTATTTTTTTATTTTTTTTAATTTTTTAATTTTTTATTTTTTTATTTTTTAAATTAGTTTTCTATATAAGGACGGAATTACAAAAGTTTCACTTTGAATTTTTTTTTATTATTTTAATTTTATTTTTTTATTTTTTAATTTTTTATATTATTTTTTTTTTTTGACAAAGAAAAACTTTTCTATATAAGGATGCACTTACAAAAGTTCGCTTAGTAAAGTGAACCGTTAAAAAAAAATTGCTTTACTTTCTCTCAGTATACAGATGATATCCCACCACTTGAAACGTGTGGTGTATTTACTTCTGGACTAGTGCTTTACCGAGAACGGATAAATATCGTTATTGTCTCCGATAACCAGACGATATTATAAAAATATTTCTGCTATGACCGAGGACAAGAACGAGAATGGCCTGGCCGATATCTCCTTATCCGCTAGATTTATAAAGTTTATCGTACGTTAAGCACATGGAACACTTAAAACGCTACACTTTTGCATAAAGCAAAAAAAAAATTGTTCACTTTTTAATGTGATTTTTAAAAAATTCGATAGAAGATATAGAAAAATGAATGTCTATATGTATGTTATCTATAGATCTGAAAACTACTGAATCGACTGCGCTCAAATTCGTAGGCTATATTTAATTTGATGTCAGAAAGGTTTAGAACATAATGTGCGCTTTTTTGGACAACAGGGCGCGGCACCGTTCATACAACGAAAACACTTAAAACGCTATATCTTGTCATCTATGGCAGCTACAGTTGTGAAATTTGATATATGGACCTAATTGCCTACAGTAAAAAACTGCGTAAAATGTAGGCGAGCGGGGTTGTAAGTCGGCGAGAGCGCGGGCAAAGCCGCGGGTTCAGCTAGTAATAAATGTAAACAAGAATAACCGCAAAAATTTGTTTGCGGGAAGCCAATAAAATAATTAAGTTTTTGAAGAGGTTAGATATTTAACCTCCATAAGGTCTTCGGGTCCAATTTGACCCATTTTGGGAGAAAAACTGTTTTTCTAAAAATAAGTGGTATCCATTTTTGATATATCGTACGAAATAACATATAAGCTCTAAAAATACAATTTAGTACTGCAAATTATTGTTCTAATAAGAAATGTACTACTTGGGTCAAATTTGACCCGAAGAACGTTAACGTCAGTAACTTTGAGGATCTTATGAAGGTTAATGCAAGTATTTTTTTTTCTTCAAAACATTACCAAAGGCTTTTTTGGAAGTTAAGCTTCAAAAACAGTACTATCAGAAATGGCTAAGCAAATAGAGGTGATTGGTTATTTACTGAAGTTCGACGTCTTTCTGCTTCCGCTAAACATTATCTTCAGTGCCATTATTTTTATGTGATTATAAATAATTTTTCATAACTGATTTTAGATTTTTCAAAGCAAAAGCATATTATAAAATACAAATTTTTTTTCTAAAACACAATAAACATTTAAAGAAAAAAAACTAGCTCGATTGACGCAGTAAAATTCAATTCAATTGCAAAAAATATTAAAATCAATCTAGATAATTAGTTATAAATAAATTTAAATTAACATATAGTGTATATCACAAGAGAGCACAGCATGTTATGGAAAAAGTTAAAAAAAAATCGCAATCAATTCGCACGTCTCAAAGAACTATTAAGAAAACAGCAAATATTTATTTAAATTTAAATAAATTTTAAAAGATTAAAACTCAAAAAGCAATTTCTCTTATGTTTTTGTTTGTAAACAAAATGCTGTTTTATTGGAGCGTCTAGTGAAAAACAATATATAAAATTATTTAAAATAGGTATTTATTTTTTTTCAAAACAAAAAAAAAACGATTTGTTCTGTTGAAAAAATTGTGCAAAAAAAAATGTTTATACAAATATTTATTCACCTTGATAAGTTAGTTGAAGGATAATGAATGAACAAATAAATAAATAATTTTTCAAAAAAGTTTTTATGATGAGGTTAGGTGGTTGGATTAGGATTTATTTATAAATTATTTCAGAGCAAAGGCATAAGTTTAAATAAAAATTTAAATGCCTTAGTCGGATTAATTGGAAGCATTCTATATAAAGAATTTATCAATTCACATTATAAGATATAAATGGAAAAGTTTGAATTATTTAATCCTGTGTATTTTTATACGTTTATGAGGTGTGTTATTACATTTTTTGTGTATTATTATAAACACACCTTGCAAATGATTTGTGTATGTATTGAATACATGTAGATCAGCTGTTGTCATTTGCAATTCACAAAGTTATCTGATTTGTGTTTAAATCATTTCATACAATTTTTGCCAGTTCAAATACGCGACGAAGTTAGTTTAACTGATATACCTATACGAGTTTAAATGAAGACCCTTATCAACATTCTTTCGAGTACATGAAATAAAAGTTCAAAAAGATAAATTTCAAAAAAAAAAAAATTTTTTTTATTTCGCAATTGAATTATGTATGTAGTGATTTACTAATGAATTAGAATAAGATGCTGAGAAAATTTAATAAAAATATAATTTATATGTGTGAAAAACTTTGTTTCTTCACAGGGAGCATATTAAATTGAAGACACCAGCTCGCACGCATGTATTAAGAGCACACAGAATTTATTTCACTTAATTTGCACATTTTAATTAAATAAAATTTATAATGCAATTTGTTATGAAACAAAAATATTTTGCGAATTTCAATTTAAAATGTTGCTTGTGTGAAAATCTGTCACTGCGCAGTGAGGTGATATAAAAATTCACTATAGTCAGTTAAAAATAAATAATAAAAATCATATGATTATTATGAAGAAATGCAAAATATGTTACTGGTTTTGTTGTTGGTGGTGGTTGTCTTTATTGGTTAAGGTGTGTGGCAATTAAAATCGTTTGCATTTATTACGCGCAAATGGAATTTCATTAAAATATTTATTTAGGTAGCGTTTGTTAAATTTCATGCATCAATGAAATGATTTATACCAGTCAGGTGTTCTGGTTTGATAGAAAATGTTATGTTATAATTTTTTTTCTGAGTAGAATAAAAGATATATGTATATCATAATATAAGGTGCTAATTTATATGATATATACCAAGCTATAAGCTACTAGAGCTGTCGAAGTCCAGAAGAAACTATTCAATTCAATTCACTTGCAACTCCGTTCAAGAATCCTTATTCTACTCAACAAAAGCGTCTCAAAATAGCTAATGAATTGACAACCTATTTCGGAAAGAATAAGTTGGGCCTAACGATCATACAAATTCATATATTCTTCAACTTAAAAATATGATGAAAAGCTCCTCACATGAAAAGGGCACCTATGGTCCTTGTTAAGATGGGAGAAAAATAATTTTTTTACGAATTATCTTGAATTTTCCACTCGTAGCTCTTTCATTAGGTTGATAAATAAAATAAAGCTTCTGAGAGCTAGATCGGCGCTATAGATTGCGTGAACTAGCGATTTAAGACCCTGTTTGTGTAGAATTTCCAATGCAAATTTGCTCTTGTGAACAGGCGCTTTGTGTTGTGGTGTAAACATTTTTGGCACCCATCTAGCGCTGACTTTTATCATACCAAAATTATCATGTAGAGTCCGCAAAATTGTTTTATCTGATACACCTACTAATCCTGAAAGATGTTTCCTTTTCAGCCGAGCATGTTCCGATACAAGTTTTTCCACTTTTTCAATATTTGGCGTCATGATTTCAATAGGTCGCCCTGGGCGAGGGTCGTCTTGAATTGAATCTCGACTTTGTTTAAAAATATTATGGTACTTGTAAATCATGATTTTACCAGAGCAGTCATCTCCGTGAACGGCTTCCATCTCAAACATTATGGTTTGAGGAGTTTTTCGTTGCTTGATGAGCAATTTAATCACAACAATCACAATTATCACTTAGGGAACGTCCATTAATTACGTGAGGTGTTTTTTGAAAATTCGGACCTCCCGCCCCCCTCTCCTTGGTGAGATTCGGTGAGTTCTAGCGGTAACCCTCCCCTCCTCCCGTGAGATGTAACTTATTATTTTTAATGTAAATTCTATGAATTAAGAAGTTGACGTGAGGTTTTCCTTGACTCCTCCTCCCTCTTGGTGAGTTTTTGGCGGACTCACTCTCCCCCATTTAGACTCACGTAATTAATAGACGTCCCCTTACACACATTAGCTTCTTAAACAACCAGATTTTTGGAGGAACAACTAATGGATTTTGCAACACGACATTGCACCATTACATAAAGCCATCATTGTGCCTGTTTTAGCCAAAAAATTCAACGAATGTAATCGATCGATCGTATTCTGCTGATTTTTCCTGTACCCAGGCCCGGATGTAAAAAACAATTTTTAATATGAAAAGTGAGGACTTTTTTGTTTTTTTTGCTTCACAACATTTTTAGGTAATTTTTTAGGGGTAACCATTCCAAGTATTCGCACTTTTTTCCCCTTATGTAACTCTCACCATCACCAATGCATTATAATACATTACCACACTTAAAAAAAATTTCAAAGTTCCCTATATTTGCCGCCCCTAAATACTTGCCGCCTTAGGCACTGGCCTAGTGTGCCTGTAAGGTAAATCCAGGCCTGCCTGTACCCCAAAGCCATAAAAGCAAATTCGCTAAGAGAAATCGGAAGGCTTTTCCTCAAACAGTCTACGAAAAAATGTATGGATGACAGGGTCAAGCGATGGCGTAATTGAAATAAAAACGGTGGGACCCACTTTGAAGGCGATCAAATAAATTTTAATGAATCAAAAATTTTGTTTCGTCTTATATAGAAATACTTTTTACACAAAATATAACACGTTTACGGTTGGGGAATAGGAAGCCAATATTATACGCATCATACTACTCGAAATGCTCGAACGCATCATTGAAAATTGGAACTTCAGAATGGACCAGCTACGACAAAGATTTAAAAGAAATTATCTTTAAAAAATAAATGTTAAGAATGGTTCTTTTGTGTGATAATAACGGTAACCCAATAAAATCTAGTTTTTTAACTTTTTTTATTCACCCGTTATATGGTGATTGCGAAGGTATTGATGCAATTGACCTTCCTTCATTTATTGATATTTTTAAGTAAAAGTAAACTACGCAATAGTTATATTGTCGCTTAAATATTTTCCCTTGATGTTCGTCTGGAAGATAGTGCTTTATCGTCGACGATGTGACGTAAATTGGATGTGCGAATGATGCGTTTATTTTTGATTTGATGGCGTACATATTTCATTTTCAAGGTGAACAACATTTTTTGGTTGCAAATTGTTTATATGCAATTTTTTAATCAGAGGAAGATTTACAGTAAGGCATTTTTTCATTTCAAAAGTTAAGTTACTAACTTAGTCATGTAATATGTACTATATACTATATCGTTACTTTGTTTTAAATGAGCAACATTATACTAACGCTTTTTTTTTGAAATTGCAAATATTCGGTTCAATAAATCGTAAGATAAAGTAACAACAAACTATACAAACACTTATTGTAGCATTTTGTGAAATTTTTCATTTTCGTATTGTCTGTATCTTTGTATCTTATCTGTCTAGAAGACATAGTCTATCCATGCATATGTTCACTGCACTGATATTGTTTGTGTCTTTTGAATTGTTGCAAATAAATTTGCTATTTATAAGTGCAATTTTATGGGTATGCTACTTAAAGATAGAAAGCACTAACAACAACAGCAACAGTTCTAGTCAAAGTAAAATGCATTTGAATTTATGAAATAGAAGAGTATCTATCGAATGCAGCCAAGATATGTTGAGAACAATAAACTATTTTTTTAAGTGAAGTGAACATGCTGAGAAATCACAACAAGGAAATGTAGAAAAGTAGATACATAAGTAAATGGAACTATACGTAAGGCTTTGCAGTTTGTGTCCTATCGTGAATGTGAGCCCTAACAAGGTGGTTCGTAAACTTTTGCAAATGTCAATAGCTTGATGTCGTTTAACATTTGACTGGGTGTTTTCCGAAATAATTTTTTTTTTCCATTTTATTTATTTTTAAAAAATTGAAAAATAAGTGCAGTAGGAGACATATTAACATTCAATGACTTTTCGTTAAATGTATGGTGATTTCTCCAGAGAGTTTTATTTAGAATTTTCTATTGTAAGCTTTCGAAAAAATTAAACACACAGTCCTAGTCCGAATGCTACGCTGCCGTCTTCCGGCTTTTTTAATGCCTTTTGTTCACTGTGGGTATCTCTAAAAATTTCCTTATAATTTAATGCAAGTTCTTCTTTTTCTTATGGGGTCACTCTGTATGTTCGACTTTAGGTAAAAACAGGCCAATATCTTTGACTAATTTTAAGATAAATTTTTCGGATAACTCTATCCTGCCCTTGTGAATGGGATTCCTTTTTGCTCTGCCCGTTTGCACTGCTTACTTTCTGGTTTCAATGCAACTCAATTTTTATTCAAGTTTACGACGATATTTCCAACAAATTCATTTGCTAGATACGAGTACAAATAAAAAAAAAAAGAATACACAATTGTGGAGTGTAGAAAGATATGCAACAACAATAACAAACAAAAGAACAATAAGTAAAATGAAAATGGAAAATTATTTGCAAATAGGAACGCAATCAAATGATTTGTTGTTTTTTTTTATTTTTTTGTTAAAATATACGACCATGAGAAAGTTTTCGGTAACGAAAAATAATAAAAAAAACTTTAAAAGTAAAACTCTACAAATGTTTAAACAGCTGATAGTAAGAATCTATAAGTTTAAGTGAAATTGTGTAACAATAGATGCATGAAGTGGATCATCAAGGTCCATCATTTGACATAAGCTGAAATCTCAAACCATAAACATTTTTCTGAAAAAACTTGGGCGAAAAACCAGGTGGCAACCCACATTTGGGACGGGATTTGGCAAGGTAACCATATATATTTGATTAGACAACATCTAGGTCTATCATTTGACACACATTTCCAGCTGAAATCTCAAACCATAAACATTTTTCTGAAAAATCTTGGCCCAAAAAACAGGTGGCATCTCATATTTGGGACGGGATTCGGCAAGGCAACCTTATATATTTTATCAGAGATCATCTAGGTCTATCCTTTGTCATACATTTCAAGCTACGATTTTAAACCATACCATACCAAAAAAAGTTGGCCCAAAAAACAGGTGGCAACCCACATTTGGGACGGGATTCGAGAAAATTACTCGAAATATTTTTTTTAAGGTTCATCAAGATCTATCATTTGACATGCATATCGAGCTGAAATCTTGAACCATAAACATTTTTCTGAAAAATCTTAACCCATGTTTGGGACGGGATTCGGCAAGGCAACCATATATATTGTGTTTAGGCTCATCGAGCTCTATCAGTTGACATACATTTCAAGCTGTAATCTTATACACTTTTTATTAAAAAAAAATGGCCCAAAAAACGGGTGGCAACCTATATTTAGGACAGGATTTGGCAAGGCAACCCTCTATATTGTGTTCAGGCTCATCGAGATCTATCATTTGACTTACATTTCAGGCTGTAATCTTATACACTCGACTTTTCTATCCGCCTATAGAGCAGTCGCAAATTAACTCTATAACAGGTAACCAGATTTAATTAAAGACTAACTGAAGATCCAGGTTTGAAAACTTTAGCATGGAATTTGGTAAATTTTTGTTACAATATACCAAATTTTTTTCTACGTGCTCTACGTTTTAGTATTTTTGTATACGAATGGCGTGGCAATGACTGAATTTACAGTATATTTTCCATGACGTATGAAATGCCTGAAAACCCTACAAATGTTCGCACATTTAAATTAAATATTTCATATTTAAAAATTTGGAAATTACTAATAGAAAACAACTATTAAAATAATTTGTGAACATTTATATATTTTTTGAAAATACTAATAAATAATTTCAAGGTCAGCTGCTAAAAGCAAAATACATGGATAAAGTAAAGTTGTCAAAAATGACTACACATAAAATTTTCAATTTATAGCTAAATGTTTTCTCTTGAAAACTTAATCGCTTGCATTTTTTATGTTTATAAATATTAAATATTACATAAAATATTTAGAAATATTTTGAACTATCTTACACTTTAAATAAAGCAAATATTTTGTGTCCCCTTTTTAAAATACCACGCATTTTTTTCTGTTTTGTTTTTCTTGTTTTCTATAAACGAAAATTTACATGTTTACTTGACTATTTCTACAGCCTACATTCTTATTATATTGGCCAGCTGCCAATCAAAAAAAAAAAAAATAAGTTCTTGGAATTTATTATTTTGACAGTTGCTGTGGCAGCGAAATCCAAAAACCAAGCCATTTGCGAAACATTAGCAACTCAACTACAGCGAGTTTTTTTTTTTTTGCCTATTACAATAATTTTTATGATCAACCAATAGAGGCGGCGGGTAATAAATTAAGTTATTTGCTTCCGAGCATTTAACGATTGCAAATAATAAGGAAGTTACAAAAATTATGAATTATTAAAATTAATTTTCTATTGGTTTTCCTAAAGCTTAAGTTACAATCACATATGGTGTTTTGCATGCAAGCAATTTTTTACATAATCATTGAAGTTTTGAGTGAAACAAAAACTTTTTTTACGTTAACCAAATTTCACATTTTTCAATTATTGGAAGAGGAAAAACAATTGATAGACTATTTTGCTTAATTTATGCTAACTACTAATTAGCTACTACATTTGACTACCACTTCGAAAAAGTGGATGTAAAGAGTTCCGGATTCAAAATATATTAAAATTTATTAAAAAATATTATTTAAGATTTATAACTTTTTAAACCCTACACCAGTGTTAGGCATTCTGCCGCCCACGGGCAATTGTGGCAGAACTGAAGCAGAGGCTGCGCAAGATTCGACCCGACTCGATTACGTTCGGTTATTTTTTGTTGTACAGCTTTTTATGTTCTTCCCTAATTTCTCCTAAGGGGACGTCCATTAATTACAAGAGGAGTTTTTTTTTTTTGAAAACTCGGACTCCCCTCCTCCCCTTGGTGAGATCTGGCGGGACCCCTCCCCTCCTTCCCGTGAGATTTAAATTATAGTTTTTAATGTAAATTCTATGCGTTAAGAAGTTGACGTGAGGTTTTCCTTGACCCTCTCCTCCCACTTGGTGAGATTTTGCCGGACCCCCTCCCACCTATTTTGACTCACGTAATTAATGGACGTCCACAAATGTAGTTCACGCACACATTGAGATGCATTAGTGTAGGTTTTCCTGACACTGCCCTACACAGATGATATTATTCACTGACTCATTCTGTTTGTAACGCATAAGGGGAGCGGGGGACATGGCAGGTATAGAAAAGTATATATATTCTTGATCAGCGTCACCACCTGAGTCGATTTAGCCATGTTCGATGCTTCTCTTGTCACAATTGAAATTTGGCACAAAGGCCACACCTTGAAACAAGTTTCTTGTGATTGAAATTACTCGAAATTGACAGGACACTCATACTTTTGTTTTACCGTTATTTTAGTAATAACTTTTTATCCTGGGAAATATATAATAACATTGTAGGCACATATAGCTTTTTCGCTGACTGTACTCCTGTGGGTTTTGAATGTTTTGTTTGCTTGACTTTGTCAGTGAAAAAGTTATATGTGCGTACAATGTTTTTATATATATATTTCACATGATAAAAAGTTATTACGAAAATAACGGTAAAACAAAAGTATGCAGAATGCAAGCACGATTTGCAGAAAGTAATTTGGCATGTTGCTTTTGTTATTTGCTTTGAAAATAGTACCGTAGAGTGGGGCTTGGCAATGATGAAAAACAAAAATTGACATTTCGATTTTGGGAAATAAATCTCCTGATCTCAAATGTCTTTTAGCGCGCATTAAACTCATGTCATTTCTCTCCACAAATCCACAGTAAAATTTTAAGCGTAAAAACCTTAGAGGTTTTTAAGAAAATTACCCTTGTTTTTTTTTCATAAACAGCGCTAAAACTCCGCCAATTTTCAACAATATTTAAAATTTCTTAAAAATTCTGACAGGGAATCAGAAATTCAATTAGAATCAAAAGCTTATTACTTTGATTTGGATGAAAATGCGACTATTTTGAAAAAATGTTCAGCAGTTTTTCAAGTTTTAACACTAAAACTTTAAATGGACATAGCTTCGTAAAAAATCTTTTTTCATCAAATCGGGGGAATATGTGTCCTCTTATATCCACTGAAAAACAACATATATAATAGGCAACCAATTCAGAGATTTGAAGTTAGTCCGACTGCATGGTTTGAAATGGATTTGGTCCACTATTTTTTTTTTTTTTTACGATTGATGCTATTCTCAATATTGATATCATGCAATAAAGCGAAAAAAAAAATCTAATTTTCATCAATAGGCAATGTATTCAATTAAGAATTCTAACACGCTTCGAACAATGGAATCAAAAAAAAAAAATAATACTGACGCAAAACGTAAGGTTTTAAATATTCTTCGGAAAAAAAAGCTGATACTGAGAATCCTATTAAAAAGAACATGCAATAAAAACAATAAAAATCATATTATAAATTAAATTAATAACAAATAAGCATCGCCTATAAATCGTTTCAATTTGTAATTTTCATTATCACTTGTTGAAAAGTCGCTAATTAATTGAACGAGTTTTATTTTTGGGAGTTCATTTATCGACTGCTTAACGCAAACAAACTGACAAACCTAAAAGTCATCATGTGGATGGTGGTGCTGTTTTTGTTTTTGTTAAGGCCAAAAATTAATTGCCAAACCACTTGAACTGTGAGCGCGAGCATTCTCATTCGATTCGGTTTCTTCTTTTCCAACAAGATAATGTGGATGAAAAATTTTGGATCAAAAAATATTTTGTACAAAATGTGAGATCTCGGTGGCTGGCGGCTGCACTTTATTTATTCAATTTGGTTGCTTTACTTTTCAATGTTGTTCGTATTGCAACTTGTTGTTGTTATTGTTGTTTATTTTAATATGGTGTTGATTTCTTAATTACATGCATCATGCATGCAAGCGCAGCGAGCGTAATGCAGCTAAAGCTGATGCATTTTAATCTTTATATGTTTACTTTAGATTTAGTTTTTCTAGGTCAAAATGTTAAGAAACTTTAAAGTTTGTTTTTATATTTAGGCAATCAATTGTTATTGTTGTTTTTTTTTTGTATTCGTTGAATTTAAATTTTTTTTTAGGAAATTTGGAGCATTGAAGTTTTCTGAACTGCAACAAAAGAGACAAAGGAAATGTGCTTCATTTACAAGATATATGTGTTAAAAATGGATAAACGCAACTCCCAAGGTAACATTGACGAGACCCCAGAGACTATTTAGAATTATATTATCTCTACAATCAATTCTTTAGCAGATAGTTTTTAGATCATATCTAGTATAGAATCTTCAGAAGAATTGGTAATTGATTTGCATTTAAGTAAGAAATCCATGAATTTAAAGGCGATGAACTTCATACAGCTCTTTAATAATATTACGACCATACAGATCCAGCAGAAATCTTATGCGCTGAATGAAATATCGTGCGCTCAGAACTTTTCAGTTTTTTATCGAAAATTATGTTTAAGTAAGGGGCAGCGGCAGTCAGAATTTCAAAGAAATCGAATTTTTTTTTGCATTTTCTTAAAGTATAATATCTTAAAAATATATCCTGAATATCCGGTGACCACTGTAACTCGAAAACCGCTCGATAGATTTCAATGATTTTCTATGTCGTGAAATGTATTGTGAATGTAATTCAGAGCAAAAATGACGGTAAAGTTAAGGTAAAGTAGGCTATTTAAAATGGTTTAAGGGGTAGATCTGCTGCTAAAAAGGACAAGATCGGAAAAGCCAATTTAATTTGCCATTTAACTAAACTTTGATTACCTGGAAGCACTATATTGATATATCAGTCTAAAATTGATCATAAAAAACTATTTAGTACAGAGGAAAGAAAAATTTTGGTAAATTTAGTCTCATGGTCCAAGGTACAATCAGGCATTCCAAAAGAAAAACGTCTTTTACGTGGGTTTGGAAAAAAGACTGCGGCTTTTTGTATTCATGCCATTATAGCTAAAATATCAGTATAAAATATAGAGGCGTCAGAGAAAAAAAAGCAGCCGTAGTTTGGAGTCAGCAAACAATTTACTCAAAATCGGTCCAAGGTACACGCACTTCCCCTACTTCCCCTTCACCATAACGTGAAATAAGAAATTTAACGAAATTCAAATAAGCGTTTCTTTAGAATTTAGTCCCCACCGAATGATTTAAAAGTGTTCATTGTTACAACAACAATGTTCATTTTCAAAACAAAAACTTTCGTTTTAAAACAAAACACACATTTTTTAAATAAAAATGTTGATTTTTCAATAATACTATTCAATTTTATAATAAAAATGTTCAATTTGAAAATAAAAAGTTTAGTTTTTATATCAAAAATGTAAATTTTTAAAACAAAAATATTAATTCATGCAACAAAAACGTTCACTTTTAAAACAAAAATGTTCATTCTTGGAAGAAAAATTTTAGTTTTCAAAAGAACACAACAAAATGTTTATCTTTAGAACAAAAATGCTCATTTATAAAATAAAAATTTATTTTTGTTAACAAAAATGCTCATTTTTTAAGAAAAAACTTTCGTCTTTAAAACAAGAATGTTCATTCTTGGAACAAAAATGTTCGTTTTTAAAACAAAAATATTAATTTTTAAATGAAAAATGTTCTTTTTTAAAATAAGAAACTTCATTTTTAAAATAAAATATTTATTTTTAAATCAAAAAATGTTCATTTTTAAAACAAAAATTTTAATTTTTTGCACTAAAATAAATATAGATGCATATGTTAAACAAAAAATGTTAAATTTTAAAACAAAAAATATTCATTTTTAAAACAAGAATGTCAATTTTTAAAACAAGTGGTTTGAAGTGGTTTGGTACATAAATACATAGTAATCTTGTTTAATTTGATTTTATGATCTTAAATTTTCGTGACCTGTGAAAAACTTTCTTAGCGTACACTCTACCGATGAGTACTTTTTTCACGTTATTTATAGAAAAAATAAGTTGGTCCAAAGTAATGCCACTATTTATACTTTTCGCAGGTAATGTGTTTCAGAGCAATGCAGAATATCTGACATTTCAATTTCTCAAGCTATCTATTTTTGTAATTGCAAATTTAACATTTAAATTCGTTGCAATTATCAGTGACATTTTCGATACCAAAAACTTTTTCTACAAATGCAAAATTAAGTTGTCGAATTGGCTACACCTTAAATTGCAAATTGAGTTTCGATTAGTTTTCTTTTCAATCTTTCGTATTTTTTTTTTTTTTTTTATGTTAACATTGTGCTGCGTTACTACAGAATACTGCAATTTGTAAATATTTACAAAATGCAGTCAACACACAATGTACAACAATTGCTGTGCAACAAGAACAAGAAAAAAAACATCAACAATAAATGAGAAGTAAGTAAGTAGTTGGAAGCAAAGGTGTATTCACTATAAGTATTGCAATTTTTGCATAGTCAAGCAAATCAGTTTATAATGAATCACGTTTGTATTCAATTTTATTTTTTTTTTTTTATTATTGCCTTGATTTCCATTTTTACTCGTAAATGCAATTGATGCGCGTTGACAGCGACTTGTGCATAAAGCTGCATTTTTAAGGTTGACTGATTATCTCAATATCAAACGCATTATGTCAATACAAATTAGATAGAAGATTAATAAGAAAAAATCAAAACATGTGATAACTTATAAATTTTTACATTTTGTTGGTGTAAAAAAGTAAAAAAAATAGCCAGTAATTGTATTATCTACGGACAGGCTGAAACTTACAACACTAAACTGCCACGTTCACCTTTAGTTTAGTGCCAGGCCGTATTATGTCTTATAATTGTATCAAATTTAGTAAGATAACCTTGAATTTTTTTTTTAAGAATATTGTTTTGAATTATTGCTTGTATGGTAGATGCCACGCCTTCATGTAGAAATTCGCTCATGAGCTTACTTAGATCATTTCTAGTGTTTGTGAGAAATCTGCTTCGATTAACTTGAATAATTCTCTTATTATATCATTTTTTTGTTACTATGCGAGTGCCACGCCCACTAGTAGAAATTTGCCTAGGTTTGGTCTTAAGCTTTTCCGAATCATTCCCACTATTTGTGTGATATTTGGTTTCCTTACCTTTGCTCTCAGTATTTCTTTTTGAAGTTTTTGCTTGAATGGAAGATGTCACATCCTTAGCGAATTTTTCGTTCAGAGCTTTTCTGAGATATTCCTAGAATTTGTGATATATTTGATTACACTACATCAAATGTCAAATGCACTTGACAATTAAGACAATTCGGTAATGTCCTACAATTTGAAGATATACAAATTTCACACATACTAAAGGGTGATCCAATTCGAGGTCCCTTTTCCAACTGGGTTGTTTCGACAGCTGTCATGTGTCAATATGACGTTTGTGTTCAGTATTCAATACGACTCAATCATGAATAGACTTACTCCTGAACAACGTTTATTAATTGTGGAAACTTACTAGTAAAATCAGTCATCAGTTAGAGAATGTAATATAGTTCTTCAACATCATTTTGGTCGTTATGAGCAGGATTTGGGCATCTCTTATAGATCATTGTGGCGTATCTTGAGGCGTGATTTTGGTCTGAGGCCTATAAAATACAGCTTGTACAAGAATTGAAGCCGGTTGATATTGGTGTACGTATTAATTTCGGTTTATGGGCCTTACAATAACTTCAAATTGATCCATTATTTTGTCGAAAAATTGTGTTTAGCAACGAAGCTCATTTCTGGTTGAACGGCTACGTTAAAAAGTAAAATTGCCGTATTTGGGCCAATGAACAACCAGAAGCAATCCAAGAGCTTATAATGTAGCCCGATAAATGTACTGTTTGGTGTGGTTTATGGGCAGAAGGCATCATCGGACCGTATTTCATCAAAAATGCGGATGGAGCCCGTGTTACGGTCAATGGTGCTCGCTACAGAGCAATGATCAATAAATTTTTGTTGCCAAAATTCAGGATATTGATGTAACCGAGAAAGAGTTGTCGACAACAGAATGGACCATTTAAGAACTAGTCGTGGGGAACATTTGAACGAAATAATTTTTAAACATTGAGTTGTAGGAACCGAACTATCATTCCAAACAAAGTTTTGCATCAATACATTGATTTTTATGTATTTTATTTAGAAAACAAAGTAGGAAGCACTTATTGGATCACCCTTTATATCTTTATATGAAAGTTTTGGGTTCGCTATATCTTAGGAAAAATTGCTTAAAATTGGAATTAAAAAATACACAAAATTTGGTACACATTTCATGATTTGAAAATATTATTTTTGATTTAAACATTTAAAGTTGAAAATATTTAAAATAACATTTTTTCCTCTTTATTTTTAGCACAAACAACTTTAAATTCATTTTGAATTTAAAAAGAAAATAACATTTTATAACTTTAATTCAATGTGGATTCTTTTTGAATCCAAATCAAAAATGTTTCTCTTCAATTAAAGCATTTACGGCTTTGGCGCTAAATCAAAAGCGTTCATGGTTAAATTAAACATAAAATTATTGATTTGTTTCACTGAGCATTCATATATATTTTTATTGATGGAATTTATATTTTATAGCATCTATAATGGGAACAACATTACTTGCAAGCCTTTAACGCACATCATGCATTTTTTGGCATATTATAAAGGAATGCGACATAAATTTACCATAATAAACGCCTAATTTAAGACTTGTATGTACAACCAGTCTAGAGTCTGAAAACTATTGATTGTGGTTGGTGGTAATGTTGTTATTTTCATTGCAACGAGATATGTCACAAAAATTTTGTATTGCAAATTAATGCTCGCAGGTGTCACTTGTTGCAGCAAACCTTTTTTCTATTTTTTTTTATCAGTTGTTGCATTACATAAATTTATTATTGATGCTGTTGCTGTTGTATTTGACTTGAAATTGAAATCAATGAATATTTAGATGCATCATATTTTAACTACAAGCTGACACTTTTGTACTGTCCCATCCATACCCGTCCCCATCCCATCCATCCGTCTCTTCGTCCGTCCGATTTCATCCCATGTTGCCAATAAATATGTCTTCACTGTCTGGAAGTTGCTTCTTGTTTATATTGCTGCTGTTGATATATTTGTTGCAGTGCAAAGTTTCATTGAAACTCCTTTTTTTTCAGCTTTTTTTAAATTTTTTTTAAACTTTTTTTGTAGCTCAGTGTTATCACAGCTTTACCAAAAGAAAAACCAGTTAAACTGCAATTGTTGCTGTTACAGTTTGCTGCTGCTTGAATTGAAGGCAACACGTTGTGCTTAAAATGTCGTAAGCAAGCAAATGTGCAGCCAGCGCTAGTAACTTTGGACTGCAGCAATTCCTGGCCGATAAGCCAAACGAAAATTCAAAAAAAAATTTTAAGTGAAAAATAAAAAAAAAATGGAAAATAGTTTGACGCGCTAAGCAAAATTTAAGGATGCAGCAGGAAAACTGGATTTTCTCCTGCGGCTGAGTGGGTTTTGCTTTGTCAACTACGAGCCATAGCCAGCCAACAAGATTTTGTCGGGTGGGCTTAGAATTGGTTGGTTGGTGTGGTTGGGATTACACTTTTATAGCAAGCATAGAAAAATGTCTGGACAGTATTTTTTTTGTGAAAGTATCAACATTTTTTCTTTAATTTGCGAAAATGAAATTTATATGGAATTTATAAGATGAATTTAAGTGAAAATAAAAATAACAATGAAATATTTTGTCTGTATTTATTTCAAGGCGTTCAAATAGAAGTCGAAAAAAGTTGTTTTCCTGGATTTGATAAGCGGATATTCCGAAAGTCACACATTTAAAAGAAATTATCTTTAAAAAATAAATGAAAGGAATAGTTTTTATGTATGATAATAAAGATTAACCGTAAAACTGAATTTTTTAATTTTTTTTTTATTTTTTTTTATTTTTTTATTATTTTAACTTTTTTTTAATTTTTTTTTTATTTTTTTTATAGTGCTTGCATTCTGCATACTTTTGTTTTACCGTTATTTTCGTAATAACTTTTCATAATGGGAAATATATAAAAACATTGCAACTTTTTCACTGACAAAATCAAGCCAACAAAACGTTCAAAACCCACAGAAGTAGTCAGCGAAAAAGCTATATGTGCGTCTTAGTCTGTTTTTTTTTTTAAGTTAACTTTTTTAAATTTATTTTTTTTTTTAATTTTTTTTTTTTAATTTTTTTTTTTTAATTTTTCTTTAATTTTTTTTAAGTTTTTTTTTTTAATTTTTTTTTTTAATTTTTTTGTCTTTTTTTTAGTTTTTTATGTTTGATTTTATTGACAGTTTAAAATTTTTTATTTTATTTGCCATTTCCCCAACTCTGTAATGTAAACTTTCATATTAAATAATTTTACGCATTTAACGCAAGTTTTTTTTTGGGAGGATTTTTCTCCTCAAGCAATAAAACAAGCAGAATAAGATCGCTCCAGAAAATTTGTAAAATTAATTCAATAAGCCGGTATTATAATTAATAGCCCAGCTTGGCGACACAACTCTTCCTTGATTTTCTCAACTTCTCGCTGTTCATTTCCTATCTCTTTCTATGCAGTCAAGTTTAATTGCTCCCATTTGGCTTAAATGCAACATAAATAATTTTTATTTTATTTTCTTATTTTGCAAGCTAATAAATTTTAGATGCAATCAATGAGTCGCCTGGCTGCCTGCCTGCCTGCCTGCCTGCCTGCCTGCCTCACAATATCAACTCTATTTTGTCTATTTGCTGCTCTTATTGCCAACGTCACTTTTGCCACTGCATTTAATAGATTTTTAATTTTTGCGCTTTTGCTAGAGACAACAAACTTTACTTTTATAATTTATCAACATCAGCGCATCGAAGGCATCGAAACATTGCGCCACACAACAAATGTCCAAACAGCCACACCATCAAGCAGTCAACTGTTCAACTTTTTTTTAGTTAGTGACTCCATCTACCATGGTCCATAAATTTTTCTTATTTCCCCGATTTTGCCATGTTGTATAGATTTTATTTTATATTTTGTTCGTTTTATTGTAACTCTATAAATAACATTTAGTTGGCACTACCTACTCCACTACACCTTTTTAACTCCATATATATTATGTTGTCACTCATTTCCTTTGTTGCTCTGTGGAACTGAACTTCTCTTGGCAACGCAGAGTTTTTATTTTTTGTTTTTTTTTTTTTTTAGGTGTTGCGATACCATCGCAAAAAAAATTCTATTGAACCATAATTGCTTTTTGTTGTTTTTATCAATGAATAAAGTATAGAAATTTTTTAGTTTTCCCTCTTTTATTTATTTTAACAATCAAAAATTAATGCTCGTATAACACAAGCGTATAAAGCATAAAACATTAAACGAGTTATAAGCGCTGTTCGCTTGAAGCATTTTAATTGATTTCAATTCAATTCAGTTAAATTCAACTACTAACTTGGCAGACAATGGTTTTTATAGTCGACTTGGCTTTCATTGGTTACATTCATTGATGAAGATTTATATTTTTTTTTTTCAAAGTTTTGCAAACAGTTTTTTGTGCTTTGTGTAACTTTTGTAAAGAATTAACTATTTTACTTTTTCGCTTGTAATGAATTTAATTATCGATTTATAAATTATTGAATGAACATTAAAATTTATGTTTCTTTTTCATATACCTATATGTTATTCATACAAATACAGTCGAATCTCGTTTATCCGAGTTTCGACGAATGGAATTTCCACGTTATCCGAACACTCCGCATTAATCGAGTTGTAGGCTTGAATGACTCGGATTAAACAGATGGTGCCGCTATGCCTATGCTGTACGCACGAAGTATTTTGAATTTAATACATACTTTTGTGATTAAACTTCATTCTATCATTTCAAATATATAAAAAATAATTAAAATTTTCGCATGTTTTATTTTTTTCTGTGTTATCCGAGGTACCGCTTTCCCATATTATCTCAGTTAAACGGGCTTCTACTGTAGCGGGCATTGTTGGACTCATATATATGTAAGTGGCCAAATATGAATTAAAATTTGGGTTTAGATTCAATGTCGTATCTTTTTGAAAAAATTTACATTTTTAATTATCAAATCAAAATTAATTAATATTTTAAGTTAGGAAGTTGCTCTTTTGGCTTCTGAAAGCATTAAGCACTTTCTTTGCTTCTGCCCCACGACAATAACAATCCTTCGTTCTTTCTTATTTGAAACCTGGATGACCTAAGGGCCGTCCATTAATTACGTGAGTCAAAATAGGGGGAGGAGGTCCGGCATAATCTCATCAAATCTCACCAAGGGGGAGGAGGGGGTCAAGGAAAACCTCACGTCAACTTCTTAATGCATAGAATTTATATTAAAAATTATAATTTAAATCTCACGGGAGGGAGGGGAGGGATCCCGCCAAATCTCACCAAGGGAAGGGGGGGTCCGAATTTTCAAACAAACATCTCACGTACATAATTAATGGACTGCCCCTAAGATATGTTGGTATAGGTCAGCTACTCAGTTTCATTGTGAAATCTGGTTGATTCTACGAGAGAGTTTAACTAAATATCCTGTGGTATCAAAATGGACCATCATTTAGTGAAAATAGTTCAGACAGAAATACCTCGAAACCTTATGTAACTTGAAGAACTACAGGGTTCAAAATATACCAGATCATTTCGTTGAATAGCAGTTGATGCTTCAAAAGCGTAAATCTAAAAAATGAAAAAGATCAATTTTGTACCAACAATCTACCTAACTACCCAGAGCCAATCTACCAATTGAGAGGTATTGGGTTTTAATGGCAAGAAATCTTGGAAAAAGTAATAGGTTAGGTTAGTTTAGGTTAGATAGGAGTGGCAGTCAGTTACGAAACCGACTCAATTTAGACCAAATATGATCCATTGTGATACCACAGGGTGTCTTACTATACCCTCTCGTTGAACAAACCAGAGTTCGCAATAAAACTAAATATTAAACCTATACTAACATGTCTAAGGTCATCCAGGTCATCAAATAAAAACGAACCAAGTGTTTTTTTTTTGGCGTTTTTGCGGGGCAGGAGCAGAGAAAATTTTTAATGTTTTCCTCTTCTTCCACATCTCCACAACTTCTACAGAAGTCAAAGGACCTAACACCTAATCTCTCCGCATGTCTGCCGATGAGGCAGTGATCAGTTATGACTGCAACAACTGACGAGACACTATGTCTAGTGCGGGAAATCAGCTCTGACAAACGCTTAGCGTCCCATTTCGGCCAGATCTGACTAGTTATATTGCAAGTTGACCGTTGAGTCCATCTTTTGTTAGCATTTTTTACAATTTCTTCTTTAAGCAGTAACTTGCAGGTAGCAAGTGGCATGCCAACACCTTTCCTATCCCTTGCCTAGCAAGTTCATCAGCTATGCAATTGCCGTCAATGTTTCTATGCCCAGGCACCCAGATGAGGTGAATGTTAAAATGCTGAACCATCTCATTTAGAGATGAGCGGCATTGTTGGGCCACTAGTGAGTTTAGGAAGACTGATTCTAGAGATTTGATAGCAGCCTGACTA
The DNA here is from genome assembly GCA_963662105.1 of Meiosimyza platycephala. Lineage (NCBI taxonomy): Eukaryota > Metazoa > Arthropoda > Insecta > Diptera > Lauxaniidae > Meiosimyza > Meiosimyza platycephala. Next base: position 89,801,479 of record OY759210.1, read on the forward strand.
TTTGAATAAACGTTTATAACCTTTCTGGATATAACATTCATCCTCAGCCAGGATGCTGCCTCTTCTATCGCTATAATCTTTATTGAATATTACTCGGAAATACCTTTCAAAAGAGTACTATGTGTTTCCAACTTTGCAACGCATATTTATGTAGATTTTAAAATTAACTTTGTTATACAACTCCATACGTATGGGAGACGCAGTTTTATATACTGATTGATGATAAGGCGAATGGAGATTATAGTTAAAAAAAAATTTTTTTAAGAATTTTTAAATTATATGTAGTATTAACCTACATTTCTCCAAAAAAAATAGCAAGAAATAGAACAAGCTAAACATAAGCAAAATAAATGCTACGCCCATCTGGTTAAATAAACATCAATCCGTAACAAACTGAACTTAAATACAAAATATATAGCTTTTCAAAGTCAAAATGATTACACAATGAATGGTTAACATTAATTTCCAGTCATTGCATCCATTTTTTTGTAATAACAAGACACAGTTTCATAACTGCAAACAAAATAAATCGCACATCTTCAACATTTCTATAACGTGACTGCAAGATACAAGTAGTACTCATTGCATATCTAAATTAAATTAAATGTAACTGTGTCAACATGCTGATGCATGCATCACTCACTGCCTCACGTTACGGTTCCATATAATCAAAATTAATTAAGTCCATCAATGGCTAAATATTTGAATGCAAACGTTTTTTGTTTGGTTTTAAAACAAAAGCAGAAGAAACAATAATATCTAGCTACATCTTTTATGAGAGAAAGAAAATAACAGTTAGTTACAAGAAACAGATAAAAATCAATCTTTCATTAACTTGGTCAAATGTGTCTTTTGCTAAATACGCTAAAAGAAAAAGTTGAAAAACGTCATTTATATAGCACATTGAGGTAGCAGCAAGTGTGCTACTGAAAGCAGACGTGGTGTTGTTGTGCTGCAAATGTTAACCCATTTTTGATTGCAAATTAATCAGCTGTTCCATTTTATTATACTTCGATGTTGTTCTACTTTAAGATTTAGTTGACTTTTCAACAACTTGTTAGCAGCTTTGTTGACTAAACTGTTGATTGCTTCAAGAAACAGCACACACCAAATCAAATTGAACGGAAAGAACCGATATTTAAGCCGACTTATATGAGCGATCACCGTCGTGTTGTTTTGGGGGGGTTATAAAAAAAACTCGTTTCGAAATGCGGCTCTAACAAAACTGACCCATTTACCCACTACATTTGTGAAGTGCAACGTAGTGAGAAATGGTTCTAGCCAACTTCTTTTTTTTAAGTATTTTTTTTTTGCAGTGCATATGCTGCTTTGCTGCTACACGTCCGAATACTTAAACTAAATACCGCTAAAGAAATTAATTACGTACAACAATGAAGAGCAGCTAAACATTTTGTGGTATTTAGTGCATCACTGCGACTATTAGTAGTTGAACAATACATCCAATTAAAAGCTATAAATTACACATCTTTGGTCATAATATGCGCGTACTTTAAAATAAAGTGCAGCGCAAAATTATATCGTGTCCAGCGCATCCATTCAATTAAAATTAACTATAATTTAAGAGTGCGAAGTAGAAACGTTTATCCCCCCCTCATGGCTACTTTAGAAAATTGAACCTATTAGATACAAATACAAATGCAAGTTAGTTGTGCGCTTAGTTAACAGCAACAGCAAGGCGTAAGTAAACTATTTGGAGTGATAGTGCACCCAGTTGGAAATAAAGCTAGATTCATAAGGTATAGTTTATATAGCGTGTTCAAATTTAAGGTATCTTTTAAAATTTTAAAGAAAAGCCTTAAATTGTGAGAAATCTTTATTTACTTTTATTGGAAATTAAAGTAAATTGATTCCGGTTAGTGATGAACGTCGTTCGAGTGACCTCGTCTGCTAGCTCAGCAGGCTGTCAATCTTTTACCAAAAATTTTGCATAACTTTAGCGCATAATAATGGTTTATTAGTATGAATATTTGCTCGATTATGCTATCTTTGAGGTGTTGAACAGTTTGAGCATTATCCGCATAAGCTTTACTTTTCAAAAAACTCAATAAGAAGAAATCAATGGTTTTAAATTGCATGATTGGTGACCAATTTCAATAATTTTCTTGAGAAATTTTCATTTTCTTCTTGTTTTTCTATGCCTCAATCAACAAATTGTCAATATGTTTATAAAGAAAATACATTGTTCACTCGCGTAGCGCGATCCATTTTAACTAAGCGGAATGTATTTGCTTCATATCGGAAAAATATCGGTGTAATCTAGTACCTGTAAAAAAAATGGCGACAAATTTAAAACGATAACTCAAATTTGTACACCCTAATCTATACAAAAAGAAAATATATCAAACACAGAAATTCTCACTCATCGATTCAAAGGTTACTGAGGATTCCATTTAAAAATGGATGAAACTAGTATGAATAGATTTAGTCGTTTTTTGTGCTGATTTTTGTTTGCTATACTGGGTGTCCCATTTTAATTTACACAGCTGAATAAGTCAAAAAATTGCAAGTCATTCAAAAAATGTTTCAAATAAAAGTTGATGGGTATCAAAGGGCTGATCCATGACCATAACCATGACCTTGACCTACATTTTCAAGGTTATTTGAAGGTTAACTTTAGTTTTTCAAATGGAAAACCCTATTTTTGATCTCTGATTCCGGAAGAGCACAAAATTCTACGTTCAGATAGATATTCATGTTAGAGGTCAAAGTGACCCTTGAAGGTTATTTCAAGGTCGAATTCCCGCTTGGTGCAGAAAAGCTGCAGCCAGTTAAGGTAAGATTGTGCAGCGGTCCAGTCCATGATTACTAGCTTTTTTGCACCAAGCGGGTATTCGACCTTGAAATTATCTTCAGTGGTTACTTTGACCTCTAACTTGACTTTTGAGTTATTTATCTGTGTAAGTTAAAATTGAACACCCTGTATACAACAGTTAGCACTATAAAATAGTTATAAATTACTTTTTGTTCCGATGCAACTGTTGCCTGTAGGAATATGAATATAGGGTTTAATAAAACCCATACCGCTAAGTATCGAACTTCCTTTACAACAAAAAAATTCAACTGAATAATGTTAAAATCAAAGAGTAGTATAACGTCTGAAATAATTACTCAAGCTAGGGCGGTAGTTTGGCCAAGCTCTCATTTGGTTTTTAAGCCATAGGAACAATGACTCTGTTCCCGAAGCTCAAATTACCATTTCGAGGAGGGCGTTTTGAGTCGATTAAAGCCATAAAAGCAAATTTGCTGCAGGATTTGAACAATGGCGTAGGTAAGGGTGCCGTCATCACAGGCGCGGAAGCTCAGGGGGAGCCAAAATTGTTCTCGGTAGTCATTGAGATTTGAAAATAATATGAAATATTTACATACATTTTATTAGTTTAACATTTTTGGTTTTTTTTTTTTTGTAAATTTTATTTCCTACTGGGTATATGTATGCATTCTACTATATCTAAGATTTCGATCGTCTTAAATTTCATACATACATTTATATTATATTCTTCTTTTTTTTCTTTTAAGGTTTCAAAAACAAGTGCGTTTTTTTACTTTATTACATTCAATTTTGGTTTTACAGTGCCTTGCTATCCTACTTGTAAGCCTACGCGTTTGCGTAGCTGTAAGTGCACGTAAGCATTGCAAGTGCGTGCGTTTTTTAAAAAAAATGCGGTTTTATTTTCCAACGCAATTAATATTTTTTTTCTGTTTTTTTTTTTCAGCCCCACCGTTTTTCGCTATAAATTTAATTAAAGCAATATTTTACTCGCTTTCTTGTTATTAAAACGAATATCTATGCATCTAAGCGAGTAGTTGTTAGTTGCGTTTCTTTTTAATTACTAACGTTTATAAATTTTTATTACGTTTTTTTTTATGAGTTCATTGTTTTAAATTTCACTCATTTTGATTAAAAATTATACAGTAAAGTATTTATCTTTATGATGCCATAGATTAAACTTCCCGACTCTTTGATTTTTTTACCACAAAAAGAAAGTAGCTTGAACTAAGAAAAGTTTTGAACAGTTGTCAAGTTTTTTACAAATTACATAGATTTTTATCTAAGATTTCAAAATGTACTCAATGTCGTTTTCAATTCATTACACATTTGTAAAATATTTAAAAATTAGACCGCATATATCTTCACTTAGAATTACATGCAGCAAATAGATGATATCATCATTGCGTGCATTGAATTTTAATAATTGATTGATTGACAGTCACTTGGCAATTTTTGCACTTAAGAAAAACTCATGCATCGCATGCCTAATCTTGTTCAGATCATGCGATATTGGATAGCATTTCTTTAAAGGATTTTCCAATATAAATTATTTTTATATAAAATAAAATCAAAATGAGGTATAGCAATAGCAATGTTCTAAACACAATATCATTCGAATGACCACCTCAGCTCTTCTTACAGAGTCGAATCAAGCCGTATTTCACGAATTTGGCGTTCAGTATTCAATTTTAATACATCAGTTGTCGCTGGTTTATTGGCATTGGTCAATGACTTTAAATACATAACTCCAAAAGTTGCAATAAAAGAACGATTGTTTTGATAATAGAAACCGTGATATTTAAAAAAATTGTTTTTACCTTTGACCCTGAATATCATTAAACCGTTGAATTTCCGTAATTGATGCTTGAATTTTTTATGACAAATGGTCACATCAACAAATTTTGTTGTCTGAATTTCTGTCTGTTTAATAGGAACCGATATAATTGGGAAAACCCGGTTCTTTGTAACTTTTGACCTTGAACATCATGCATAGGAAGGGTCTCTATAAAGTAAACCATTCTAGTTAATTATAATGTGTTTATAAACTATCTTTCCTGAAAGTTTCTTTGATCTTACACTCCACTTTTCTACTACCGCTTCATGGACGTGATTTTTACTGGATTTAAAAATTGACCTTCAGAAATTTCTCTAGTGGAAACGACAATTCTGACTATGTCATTGACCAATATAATTTCCAATCATTTTATATGCAAATTATTGCCCATTTTTCTTCATAAATCTTATCTTACCGAAATAGAAAATCGGTCAAAATTTTATAAAAATTGTCATGTCTCGAAAGCAAAGTGACTGACTTGAAAGTTTTGCAGGTCTATGTTATAGCTTGAGGACCTCTAGATCGAAATAAATATTATGAAAATCGAATGAGAGATTGCTTTTAAACTATAATAAAATCTTTATTCAAAAAATCGTTTTAATGACCCAGCCGTGGACAACTAATTAGAAACAGTTTGTCCTCTTAGCTTTTACTATGTACATTTAAAAAAAAAAATTTCATGGAACGGTTGTTGTTGTTACTATACAAGCGCCCTCTTGCGGTTTATGTGTTTGCTGTTGGTTTTATTGAAGAAGTGAACTTTGGCTGATGTAAAAATCAAGAGGAGTGTATAATTTGGCTGGCCAACTAATTCTTCAATAAAACCAACAACAAACACATAAACCGCTTGTATAATAACAACAACAACAACAAAAAAAACAACCGTTCCATGAAAAAAAATTTTTTTTTTTTAAATGTAGTAAAAGGTAAGAGGACAAACTGTTTCTAATTAGTTGTCCACGTCTGTATATTTGGTAGAATTAATTATTTTTCAGCCCTGGTTCAGTTGATTTTATGGCTGGGTTGAATTTCGAGCCAGCAAAATTTCCTTTGATATTTTGAGATTTCCCAACATGGGGATATCGACTTTAAAAAGATAACTTCCGAACTAGATACTTAAGCCATTTTGGTAAACTCAGTGAAATTTTTTCAGAAAATTGATAGCTTAGGAGAAAAAAATTTTAAAAGGTGAAGGTTTTGACCAAAAAAGGTTTTATTACTAACGCAAAAACTAAAAGTTTTAGAAAATTTATATAATTCAATAATATTCCAAATCATCCCAACTATGCATTCAAACCATACAAATTATTTTTTGATCTGCCATTTTTAGCGTACCATTAGTCATTAGCTGTCACGCCCACATCAACACGTTACAAACGGTAAGACAACGTGAAAATATCCTGAGTGTAGGTTATAAAAACAGTAAGTAACACGAGAAACTTTAAGCTTTGGTACTCTACACTGGGCAAAACACAATTTCTTTTTCGTTTGAGCAAAACCAACGAACCTTTAAGTTCAAGAAACTTAGGAAATAACTGCAGTCTGATGAGCATATTTTCAACACAAGTTTCATTATTCACGCGATGTGATTACTTCAATTGAGTTAGATGCCAGTGTCGAGTCCTGTATAACTTAATTGACATGCATTTGATTGATACGAAATTTGACAAGGGCAAACACTTACCTATTTAATTAACATCATTTTGTCTGTAGTGGCATATCATTAAGCCAATATAACTGCAAAATAAAAAGAAAAAAGGTGAGAATTCATTAGCGTAAATTAATTTCAGAACTATTTAGCCAAGGAGTCATTTCACTTGATACTAAATTAATTTTGATTACTAGTGCATTTTAGTGTCGTAATAACCTTGAATGAACACCTTTTTTCGAAAAATACAAGTGTTTCGAAATAACAAATATATGTAAAACAGATGTCAGTTTTCAACCAAATTGACGCAATTGTGGCTAAAATGCATAAACCAAATGACACGCACCGCGTTTTATGCCATGGCTATATTGAAACCAAACTAAATGTTAAGTAATTTCAGCAACTGTCTGTACAACCTTATAGACTTTTACAATTGTTAGCGTGTAGAAATGCAACAAATGTCTACATGTAGACACTACACCTCCAAACAATGTTGCTTCTTCCGAAGTATAAATACTCAAACAGCACCCCACAATCTCTTTCTCCTCCTCCTCCTAACATCAATAAATAATAAAAATAACACAGCAACATTCATTATTTTGACTGATTGCGTTGTAAAAAAAAAAAAATGTCAAAATATTTGGGGTCACATCAAATCTGCGCAGGGGTTAATGTGCCACAGCGGCGGTTGAGTTTTATCGCTTTGTTAAAAATATCAAAGAAATGTTGATTTTGGAAACAAAAATAAATGAATAATGAGGGGAGGGGAGGAGCAGAAATATGTAAACAAAACAAAAAAGGGCAGCATTGATGAAGTGTTGAATTGAAAAAGTAAATAACATTAAAAATTAATGTTATTTTAGATATCCCCCCTTGTAAAAAACAAAAAAAAAAGTTCATTAATTTTGCAGTGCTGTTTTTTTTAGGGTTTTATTAACAAAATAAATCGAATTTTTATAGCTTCGCCTGGCTAAGCATTTTTTTTTTACATATTTACATACTTTATTTTTTTTATTTTTGGTGATTAATTTTTGACATTGTTGCAATTTTAACTGCAAACACTTTTTTCTTTTTTGTTTTTTATCGATTCTTTTCTTTGTGCCATGTCTTGTCAATATTTTCTTTTCGCTTTTAAATTCTTTTACTTTTCTTCTTTAGGGTATAAAACACTGACCGTGGACTTGAAAAAATCGCATGTCAGTCCATCTGTCAGTTTTTTGGGAGGTCCCACCGATATTGACTTGATTGCATTGTTTTTGTTGGTTTTCTTTGTTCATTTGTTGTTTGTTTACATTGCCAAATTGTTTACATTTGTACGAGTATATTGATGACGGCGTCAATTACAATTTTATTGTTAACAATCGAAAGAGTTTTATTTCAGCAAAATTTTTATGTTTTAATTTATTTAATTTAACTTTTTGTTTCTTGTTAATAATTAATTTATTTTTATATGAAATATTTTTTTATATTGTTCTACAATCTTTCGTCAGTCCCCTGTTTTAAATTTAAGATGTTGTTAAAGTAAACTATGAAGAGTATACTTAAGTATCGATGGCTTAAGGCTAAGAAGACAATAATTCTCATTTTAATTGTGTTGATGGTTATTGAGAAAATACATGCTTGGAACATTATTTGCGTCAGTCCTCTGGTTAGTACAAGTTGTGAATGGATTTCCATTCTGTTTGTAAATATTAAACCTGATAATTATATCTCGGCCGGCTTTGTGATGCCGTGGTAGTGGACTGCGCTTACAACCCAGCGATCCCTGGGTTCGATTGCCGGTTAAGGCATGGTAATACACGTTTCATATTTCCAAATTTTCATTTCTTTCTTTCTAATAATTTCTTTCTCCTCTACTTAATATTCTGGAGGATTTTTCGAGCTTTATACTAAATTAGCAGCACATTGAGCTTTCCAGATCCATAACCCAAAAATATCGGATTTGTATTAAAATTTAATACTCGTTTGTATTAAGATTTTAAAAAAAAAATTCATTTCGAATGGGATTCGAACCTGGTTCCCTTTTAATACAATGGTTGCACGCGCAGCTTAACGACACAAGCCAACGTAAAGTTATTGGTTGGCTAAAAGTTTATTTATATTGACAACAACGTGAAATTAAAGTTCAATATTGAAGTATTAAAATACAGGATGGTTAAAAAATCAAATATAATACTTATGTATTAAAATTTATTAAAAAACTTTGTAATCCATTCAAAAGTATTAAATGTAATCAAAAAATGCTTGTAAACGCGTGTAAAATTCCGTGGCTAAAATATCTATTCAAAATGAATTACTGGTCATGGACAAAAATGGCATTTTCGACAATTACGGGTCGGGGCGGGTTTCGAGATCGCACCATATAATTTTTTTTTTGTATTTGCAGATTCAGCGTTCAAAATTACAGGAAGATAGATGGGTCTTATTATTAGCTCTGGATGTATTTTTTTTGTAGACCTGTGTAGTTTCTTATGGGAAAAACCGAGTTAGAAACAATTTTAAGCTATAACTAATATAGAGTATATATCAAAAGTCTCGTCTTTTAAACCTTGAATGAATTTGGAACGACTATTAAATTTTTTTTTATTGAAGAATTTTTTTTTTAATTCTTAGTTTTTTTATTTTTTTTATATTTTCTCTTTCAAACGTTTTTTCTTACCCATGACTTTTTAATTCATTTAATTTACTTCTAAATGAATTTAATATTTAAAACATCCTATCATTAGGACGATTATGACTTTGTAAAGTTAAGTGTTGAAATGAACCCTTATCACTTGGGCTAAAACACAAGCCAAAGTTTCATTCTATTTTCGATGAAGGTTTAACTAAATGGTTTATGTTTTTATTTTATTACACACATTTTTTAGGACCATCTTTTTTTTTTTGGTATTGGAATCCTCTTTTCTATTTTCTTTTGTTTTACATTTTAATGGAAATTTTATATTTTTATTTATATCGCATGATTCATGTGAAAATATTTTCTTTTTCGTGGTTTATATTTCGTATTATGATTTTACCATTCATTTGTTTCCACCACATCTCTTCTACTACTTTCTTTTAATGACGTCAGTGAAAGGAGTTTCCCATGAGAATGTTGAAATGCGCCAACCTTTAGTATTAGTCATTCCCATTGTTTGTGCTATACATTTAGAGGGTTGACATGACGATGGTATACAAAAAAATACCAAGTTTTCATTTTTATCTTCATCTAATGGAATTTCTAGGAACTTTGTCTGATGTTGTTGTTTTGATGATACATCAGTAAATGATTATAAATTTTTCGTTTTCAGATTAAGTGACAGCACAAATATACCAACTAAATTGTACATAATACAAAGGATATGTATTTTTGTTTTATATTTTATGTAATCCCATTGAGCTTTTTTGATTTAAAACTTCAAGCTAAATAGCTAAGAAGACTATTAGCTGTAGTAGCCGAACTGTATTATTATTAATTTTGTATAAATATGGATTATGAAATGTCTGCAACTGTCGACGAGATTTTCAAGAAACTTAATTAAGTGGAATAGTACTTATTTGAGAGGAACCTAGTAAGTTATCTTTTTAATCTGTTTTACAGATCGATATGGAAATCATAACATGATAAATTGATCTTATTTGGACTTAAAAATATAAAGTAAACAAAATATTTAAAAAATACCTTAAGTTAAAGTTGCTTTAGCTTCAAAGTGAAAATATAAAGCATTCTAGTAGAAATTTCCTTCATCAATGATCAAAAAAAAATATGCTCAATGAAAAAACTTTCTACTCACAATCACTCTAGAGTTCACTGTTCCTTGTTCTTCAAACTTCCTTACAATTTTATATGCAAACTATTCAACAATGATGTCAACATTTTTATGAACTTTGTGCTAAATAGTTGTTTGGTTATGTGATGCAATGTTATATGGAATTTCTTATGTGAAATATTTTTGTGTATAAAATGCTGCTCTTTGAAAGTTTTCTCATATAGTATGTTGATAGTTGTGATAGTCTTGATGTCTTGTGGTAAAATTTTATGCCATGAAAATTTAATTTTATTTAAAAGAATTTCCCTTGATGTTAAAAACTGTATGTTGGTGCACGTGACTTACCAACATGGCGTTGGTGGGGATAAATGTTTATTATACCAACGGGTGTTTTCACAATTTTTAAGATATTAAAATTGAGATAAAAATTCATACAAAACTCTCTATGTAATGAACTACTTAAGTTCTTCGGAAGACAAGACAAAAATTTAATATTATTTTTGGTATATAAAATAAATATTTCCATATAAATACTTATGTGCATGTCTTCTAAGTTTTTTGTTCTTGATTGCATAAAATATTTTTTACTGTTCATCATGTAGCAATGAATAAGACGTATTAATAACATTAATGCATGTTTGAAGCCATTTAAGAGGATCAATACTGCCATGAGCACCCAGCCCAGCTATAAATTCGGATACTTTGATATGAATTCGGATATGGTATGGTATGGTATGGTATGGTATGGTATGGTATGGTATGGTATGGTATGGTATGGTATGGTATGGTATGGTATGGTATGGTATGGTATGGTATGGTATGGTATGGTATGGTATGGTATGGTATGGTATGGTATGGTATGGTATGGTATGGTATGGTATGGTATGGTATGGTATGGTATGGTATGGTATGGTATGGTATGGTATGGTATGGTATGGTATGGTATGGTATGGTATGGTATGGTATGGTATGGTATGGTATGGTATGGTATGGTATGGTATGGTATGGTATGGTATGGTATGGTATGGTATGGTATGGTATGGTATGGTATGGTATGGTATGGTATGGTATGGTATGGTATGGTATGGTATGGTATGGTATGGTATGGTATGGTATGGTATGGTATGGTATGGAATGGTATGGTATGGTATGGTATGGTATGGTATGGTATGGTATGGTATGGTATGGTATGTTATGGTATGGTATGGTATGGTATGGTATGGTATGTTATGGTATGGTATGTTATGGTATGGTATGGTATGGTAAAAATTTGCATGGTATGGTAAAAATTTGCATGGTATGGTAAAAATTTGCATGGTATAGTAAGAATTTGCATAATAAGAATTTTCATTGTATGGTAAGAATTTGCATGGTATGGTACGAATTTGTATGGTCAACTTGCAACAGTAAATAGTTAATGATCCTTTATAATCAGTGAAATGCCAAACGATGAAAAATTAACTAATAAAATTAACATATTCTTTTCAAAATGTGCTAATGCCGCCAACTACAAATAGTCAATTTTCTTTGAAGATTAAAGTAATTCTCATAACATATTTTCAAACATAAAAGTAAGGTCAAACTACCGAAAATAATGTTAGTTGATTGCTGTATAGTGCAAATAAATGTCTGCACATTAATTTTTACTGTAAAAAAAAATAAAAAGAGGAAAGTTTTACAGATTTTACAATGATGATAAACTTTAAGCATCGTTGTCTGTTGCACACCTGTGAGAAATACAGGCAGGCGGCTAAAGCAAACAGCAGGTACCTAAAAAGTCATACATGCATACTTGTGTGTCGCATAATCAGCAAATCGCAGGTGAAGAATAATTTAAAGAAACCGTTATTTTAACATCTCAACAGCGGTTGACTCATAAAATAAAATGCATGCATATGGCCATGTTCTTTGATAATCTTAGCAAAGAAGAGGCAGAGGAAGAATGTTGCCAGTTTTTAAAAGATCTCATGCAAGTTAGAAGAAAATTATTTTACTTTTTTGCTTGTATTTTTAATAGGGTCCATATTCCATGGGGCTTACATGTGAAGCTCATCTCAAATCGATTTCAATTCCCAATTCAAAGAAAAAGTCTTTAAAATCGGCAACTCTAATGACTAGTGCCGGCAGGCAAAGGAACAAAGTCAACAAATGAAAAATAGCGTTAAAAGAAAAAGTAATAGAAATAGCAAAAGTGAACATGTAAAGAAAAGCAATTATTCGTTGTGCCGTTTTGAAGTGAAAAAGCTAATAAACATCATAAATACGAAGGTGAATGAATATCTTTAAAAAAAGATTAGAAGTGTCAGGAAGAAATAAATGATGATTGATAACCGGCACGGTTTAAAAGTTGCAAGTTCATTGCTTACCACGTTGATTAGAACTTATTAACAATTATGTTGGTTATTTAACGGAAAATGTATTTTATGCTTAGTCAGTGGGAAAATTATTTTTTATAGAAGTATAAAAGATATAAAGGCGGTTAGGCTTTTTAAAGAGAGATAAAGTTTTGGGGGCATTTATTATTAATATCTTGAAGTTCTATGGCTGGATTATGTTTTCTTCAAAAAATATGCAACAAATTGCTTAATACTTAACACGGTTTTCCATTTTTAAGGGAATGGATATTTATAGCTTACGTCATTTTAAAAAAGTTCATCATCGATATCCGATATTTCCACTTTTTCACGTTTTTGCATTTCAAAGTTAGATCATCTCGATAACGGAATGTGATCGAGCGATTCTAACTCTGGATGCGTTTTTAGCACACCAACAAATATTCGGTATGGTACAACTTCAAGGCTTTTATTTTCATTCTAAGCAAAATAAGAATTTTTGATGCTCTTGAGAGCTCTGTTCATAAGAATCAAATTGCTTGAAATTTTTAGCACAGTCATTTCTTACAATATTAGAATTTTTTGTTTTTTTTAAACAATCTAATTTACATTAACTTAAAACCGATTACAATAAAAAAAATCAATAAGCCTTTTTTTCAAACAAATACAACATAATTCTCGTCTTATAAAAATATTCCCACATTTATCAATTTTCCATTAAATGATGAAAAATGAGCTTATAAATTTTCTTTATATTAACAAACACAATTATTTTTTGTATAAATTTTTACCTTACCACATTGACCTGATCACCTAAATTTTAAACAATATCTTTTTAAATTTTAAGAAAAATGACAGCAAAAAAACGATACACTTGTGTTGTGCTCAAGATTTAATCAGATTCTTTTTCCGCATTCAACGCTGAGTAAAGAAGAAAAAAATATTTAAAGCTGCTTACGTAATAAGCTCTATAAATTTTAAGCCAAAGAAATTGTAGCCTCATCATTTCTTCGTTTTTTTTTTTATTTTCGTTTCTATTATGTAGTAGAATGTGATAAGTCAGTTACATTTAATTAGGTTACAGTTGTGGAAAATTCCAAAGAATATGTAAGATATGTTTTTAAATTACGTATTTTTTCATATGCTATGAGCTGATGGATCGAAAAGAAACGCTAAGTTACGCCAAGAGCATGAAAATTCAACGTTGATATTATGAAGAATTGTCTGCCATTGTTGTAATGACAAATATTCAATATTTGGGAGTTTACATTCTTACGGGTGCGTCAGTTTTATAATGTTTTATATTATAAAATTTAATCCATTTCGTCAAGTTCTTTATTAGAATGTACTTTCAGAGAAAAAAGAAAAGAAGCAACTGCAACTTAGGGGGCCATTTTTACAAAATTTATATCATTTTGTAAATTCTTTTACTTCCTTTTTATTATATAAAATAGTTTTCGGAGCAAGAAAATTTGCGTATAATAAAAGAAAATATATTGTATATAAAAAATAAATATAAGAAAATAAAAATTCTATTGCATACTTTTAGTTGTTAAAGAAAGGTAAAATTTCATGGCATACTTTTAGTTGTGAAAGGAAAGTAAAATTCCATTGCATACTTTTAGTTGTTTTAGGTACAAATATATAGTCAAATATAGGAGGAAAACAAAAATTCTGAGAATTGCGCACTATAGTCTACAAGCGAGGAGGCGGGGGGTTGGTGAAAGAAACGAGCAGGGGCGTAGCCATATAGTTACATTTAAGTAAATAAATTACACAAATATAAATATGAATGACAAACGAGCTTTCGTGAATGCTTTGTTGCTTTGTATATAAAGAGCCAGCTTGGAACGCACAGGAGACAAAAAATGTTCCCATCAAACTTATTAACATTCTTTAGATGCACACCGAGTCTAATACAGTGGACGAGCCCAATACAGTGGTCGAGCCTAATACAGTAGTTACTTGATGTGCTGGAGTATGTGCTGACTTTTATTCTTCTTGGGAATCATGGAATAAAATGAGACTTTTAGGGTCATTTGGAAGAACCGGGTTAGGCCGAGGATATGCCCACTGTTAAAGGTGGCCCCACGGAAGACGATGTAGCAAGAATAAACAAATCTAAAAGTGTCTTTACAGAACTCCACAAAAGATGGAAGTAACAAGTCTCTGCACAGACCAAACTTCGAACATGCTTGCGAGGCATGGATTCTCCCAAGCACACTGACAAATCTCTGTAAATTTCTGCTTCAAATGGATATTGAAAATTATGTGGCTCCACACGACTCGAATTACAAATTTTATTTGGCTACCAACAACTATCTCAACTCAAATTATGTAAAGACGTTGGCAATAGATAGGCCACACAATTAGGAGGGCGCTTGAAAAATTTGTCGATCAGCACTTTGGCGGATCCTGTAGGATAGATGCAGAGGAAGACTCAAAAGATCGTGAAAACGAATGATAGAAAGTGATATGTCTAAGGTTAGAAGGAACTAGCACAGCATAAGAAAACGATCCAAGCATTAAATAGAAATTTTGTTCAGGCCCTACACTTGTAGCGAAGTTATAGGATAATATGTATAGTTTTTGAGGTAATGGGGATTGAAACCCTTAAAAAAGAGCGTTTTTAGCCATGTCGCGTTGGTCCTACAACAAGATTTTGTTAGCTCTTGGAATTTTTTGCAGAGTAGTAAAGGCAGTGGATGTGCCATGTCTAGCGAGCTCATCAGCCCTCTTAGTTACCTCAACACCTCAATGCTAAGGCACCCAGTAAATAATAAGTTTTATTGAGCTGACAATATCATTTGAAGATTGTATGCATCTAGCCACAATAAGAGAATTGTAGGAGGCAGAGCTGAAGGATTTAATAGCCTGTGAAAATACAAGTAGTTTACAAAGTTTTGCCATTAAATTAGCCATTCCGATGTTTTAGGAATGCAATGACCTCCGCTTATAACTCATTACAGTAATTTGGTGTTCTAAAAGTGAGCTGTAAGTTAAGCTCGTTAAAGAAAATACTGCCCTCCCACCGCATGCTTCATCTTTGAACCAGTAATTTTAATAACGCCTTTTCTTAAAGGCATTAATCCCATTCCTGGTGATTCAGAAGTGATATGTGAAAGTTTTTAAAAAAACCCAAACTGGACATACAGTAGTCAATTTAAGAGAAATTGATACTCAACTACAAAACTATAAAAACAAAAAAGCAAAAATATTTTTATTATAGTGTTTTCAGATAATTTATTACGAAAAAAACGCACAGTCGAAGCTTTTAAAGAAAAATGTGACAAAATAAATCTAAGGTTAACGCCTTACAAAAATAAAAATAAAACCAAAAATATGAAAATGAAAAAACAAAATTGCACTTTTTCACTTTGCAATTTATATGCAAAACTTGGCGCTTTTATGACCGCCCATTGTAACCGTTAAGCAATGACACTTGGTTGCAACGACAACACACACAAACACAAAAGACGACGTGTTATTATTGTCAACATTAACTTGGCATAAAATTCAGCGCCATGAGACAGAGACCGTCTGTCTGAGCAGCGCAACTGGGTAAGTCTTTTACCTAGACGGGCTTTAAAGCACCATTAAAGCTGTGTGTTGATTGCATGTCTAGCGGTTATTTCGCATTAGCTACGCGCGTTTATTTTTTTTCGTTTCTTTTTTTGGGTTGTTGGCACATGTGACATTTGTACGTTGCTTGTGACAACAATTTAAATTTATTGTTTAACTGTCAAAATTAGCTAACAAATTTCAAACGCAATAACCCCGTAGCGTACGCCAACCCGCAAAATAATTTTTGTCCTATCAATGTTGCCTACACTTAAGTTTTTTTTTTTTTTACGAAAATTGTGACAGGTTCAAGGGTGCCACATTGTTGTTTTTTCCTTTGCAGATTTAATGGATAGAAAACACGTGTTAGTTGTCACGAAACAGATTTTCTGAGCCGTTCGTTCATTGACTTAATAATAATGGTAGGGTATCAAAGCATGGCTTTAGTGCGTTTTTTTTTTCAATGACTTTTTGAAATTGGATTGTTTTAAATAATATGTTTTTTGAAGGTTACTTTTATTGGAAATAGTTTAATATGATATAAAGAGCGAAACTTTTTAAGTTTAATTTATTCAACAAGAATGTCATACAGTCTCTTGAAAGCTTTAGAATTATTGCTAAAGATTGTCCGAGAGAAAATTGGTTGTTTTTCAGTAATGAAGTAATGCCTTATGAATTTTTTTTTTAAATTTTTTTGTTAAATTTTTTTTATTTTTTGTTTTATTTTTTATTTTTTTTTTTATTATTTTTCTTATTTTTTATTTATTTTTTTTTTATTTTTTTTATTATTTTTCTGATTTTTTTTATTTATTTCTTTTTTATTTTTAATTTTTTATTTTTTATTTTTGTTTTTTATTTTTCTTTATTTCTTAAATTTTTTTTTTATTTATTTTATTTATTACATATTTATTTCTTATTTATTTTTAAATTTGTGTTTGTTTTCAATTTTTTATTTATTTTTAATTTTTTATTTATTGTTCATATTTTATTTATTTTTCATATTTTATTTATTTTTAATTTTTTATTTATTTTTTATATATTTTCCATTTATTTTTTATGTTAACATAATCTTTTTTAAACTTTTCATTCAATTTTTATTATTCTCTTTTTTTGCAATTTTCTTTTGCTTCATTTTTTTTATTTTTTATATTTTATTTTTTATTTTTATTTTTTTTAGCTTTTTCCTATTTTTTATTTTCTTTAGATTTTTAAATTTTTTTATTTAATTTTTTTTTAATTTCATTAGTTTTCTTTTAATTTATTTAGTTTTTCTTTTTTGCATTAAATTTTGTACGATAGTGCCATATAGCTTTCACCTTTTTTTTTAAATCTTGGCAAGCTTTTGTCACTGTCAAAGCAAACTCTTAGTTGCAAAATTTTGCTTACCTTTGAGATTTTATTTTATAAATCTTATTATGTGCATAAGGGGGAGCAGAAAGGGTTAAATTGATAAATAAACTATAGGGATGTAAAATTAATGGGAATTGATAATTAAATGCAACATTTAGTAGCGCCTTGGTGGGTTGGAAATAGCCAAATTCCGTAAGAAATTCAATTTTGTATGGAGAACATCTTAAGGGGTTGAGATAGGGGGTTAGTATATTCTGAAGAAATGTTGGGAAGAATAAATTAAGGGGGGTTTGGCACAAACTTGAAGCTTTTAGTGCCACCCTGGTAGCATTGGGAACGTTGGGAGTACATTTCATAAAAACAACACTTTTGTATGGAAGCCCCCTAAAGGGGTGAAGAGAGGGAATAAGTGTGTTTGAAAAAAATGTTGAGCATGCAATATTATTGAGGGTCGGTCATACAATTTATCGCTCTATGGGCTACTCCTGAGCAGCTGTGGTCTAATTTCTATGAAAATCTCTAAATTTTTATACTTTGAACTTGATGAGGCGCCATTTACTCCCCTCTCATTCCCTTAATTTTTTGGCTCACGCATTTTTTTATCAAACCTCACAAAATAAATTGTCCCAGCGTATCGAAATCGAAAAATTCTTCACTTTTCTATAGCTAATGAACAATTAATAATTTTTATTTGATTACGATAAGATTTTACGCTCATTATGATAATTTTAATGATTGTTAAAAATATATCTTAATTTGTTTGAGCATAACATAAGCAAAACTTCAGTGAAGCTTTATGTTATTTTAATTAGCTTCTTTTAAATAAAAATAAGGGTCACTTGACAGTACATACTTGTGTTCATTCTTTTGAAAATAAATTCTGCTAAAGCTATGTAGAATGCGCACACTATAATAACTTGATTAGAGATAAAACCTCAAACAATTTTTCATTTCAACAAAATGAAAGTGTGACCCACAAAACAGTAGTGGTCCTCAACTGAAGACTTTGCTTTATTCACTTTCAATTTTGATATACGATTGAATATCTTTGTAAATTATAAAGAAAGAATTGCACCATGCCACAATGTGCGACTATGCAGTGTTGCAAAAAGGTGTACCATTTTACGTATAAGTTACAACAAATTTACAGAGTTGTAGCTAAAAGTGACGCTTTAAGAAAAGTACATTAAATAAATAAATCATTTAAGAAATAAAGCATGCAAACCTTTTGATTATGTACAATATCAGACATGCCCTTAGGTCTGATTAAAAGAGTCAGAACTCGCCTTGCATTGATTTAACACGAATTTTCTGTTTGAGCTCTAGATGTAAAATTTTTATTTCTTTCACATACTTAATAAAATAAAAAATAATTTTATTAGTAAATCTTTTTTATTTTATTAATAAATTTTTTTTAAGTAACGTAAGTTCCACCCTAATGCAACATTCACTATAAACGTAGGAGAGAATATTACAGAAATCAACATCAATCATAAAGAAAAAAACTCATTCATAGAGTATGTCAAGTCAAGTCCTCAACTTTTATGAGGGTCATGAGGGCTACGCTAATCTATACAAAAATCCATAGTGCAAGAAAGCAAAAACATAAATTTTATATGATGATGGTGATGTTGGTGGTGTTGATGATGATGATGACGTTGTTGAAAGTGTTTAGTTTTATTTATTAAAAGAGTCAAAATTAGTTGATGTGGATAGTAAATTTTGCACATCATATTGTGCATAAAACATAAAGAGTTGACATGTTGTAGCCAATGCAATACTTTAACACTTTACATTGGTTGCATGAAATTTCATTGCACGTTATCTTTATCTTTTAGCTATGGTTTTACTTAATGATACAAAGTAAAAGTGCAAGAGACTCTTTTAGTGATGCTTCACAAAATTCAGTGAAATTGTACGCATGAGTGAATGGACACTTAAAACAGTGAGTAGTGACTCAACTCAAGCGAAATAGTCATGTTTATACACACGATACGTGTATATGTCCGCATTGTTTTCCAAGAAGTTTCAAGAGAAATTTATTTTTCATTTTATTAAGAAAGAAAAAAAATTGCAAAATTGAAAAAAAAAACAACTGAAGACTTAAAAGTGTAGAAAATATTGGCGGCTCTGATATTCTTTTAGATTTCCCATTGAAGACGCTTATTTTAATTAACTATCACCCACGATGTGTGTCAAAATAAGTATTTTTATGATCATTAGGGAACGTCCATTAATTACGTGAGGTTTTTTTTTTGAAAATTCAGACCCCCTCCCTCCCCTTGGTGAGATTTGGTGATATCTGGCGAGACCCCTCCCGTGAGATTTAAATTATAATTTGTAATGTAAATTAAAAAGTTGAGGTGAGGTTTTCCTTGACCCTCTGCCCCCCTTGGTGAGATTTGGTGCGATTTTACCGGACCTCCTCTACCCTGATGGAGTTTTGTTGTCTTCAGTATTGCCAGTAGAAGCTGAAATACCAGAGGCAGACGCATAGGCCTCAGCTTCTTTTATAATAAATGGAGTTGTATACATCAAAATTATTGATTTTGGTCAACTTTGTATATTTATTTTAGGGACACTAAATTTTTTCGAATATGGATAAATATTCATATAGTTGAAAAATCAGCGTTGAAATCGTCTGCCTTCTTCAATTTTATGTTTTTAATTAGTAAAAGAACTCGTCAGCCAAGAGGCAGACGCAATAAAATGATTTATAATTCAATTTTTCATTAACATGTTTGTAATATTGTAGTTTTAAAATGCAGCAGACGTTTTTTCTCTTATTTCTAAGGACGCAATCTTTATAACTATCGCAATCTGTTCGACGTCAAGATCACGTAAATTTGTATACATGTATCAAAAAAATTAAAAAAAAAAATTTAATTACTCTTAAACGCAACAACAAAAAAACGTATGCCGCTTACATTTATCTTCTTTTTTGTTTAGACACATTTTATAAAATAAATGGCAGACGCTATAAAATTGTTTATTTTACCTTCTTTACAGTTTAAAAAGAGCACTCATTTAATAACGCAATGGCAGATTTTGTAAGTATTATTTATACTAATTAGAACTTCATGATTTGGAACGTCTGCCGCACGATAAAACATATAAAAATGATCAAACACCTAACTAAATATTTAACCATACACACCATAAATTTAAAAAAAAAACTGCACCGCAATAAATTGGTTTAAAACAACCTGCACTAAACTACACGTGATACCAATAAATTTTATTAATATGAAAAGTGTACCATGACGAACAAAATCTTCACCACCTCAATACTAAGTATACAATTAAAAACTTTAATTAATTAACAACTAATTAACGTTAAGCATTGAACACACGCAAACAATTTTCATGAGTTGAAAATTGGCCTAAATTGGAAAATATAAAATCAGTTAGTTAGAGTTATATATTGTGTTGTGCTACGATTGTAAATAAATAAAAAAGAAAAAAAAATACAGATTCGATATGACAAAAATATAAAAACTTCGTTAATATGGCGTCAAAATATATTTTTTTACTATGCTATTCATAAGATATGGGGCGGAAAAAATTGAAAATAAATATAAAGTAGAGAAGAAATAAATTTAATCACATTTTGCACGCATAGCACTTAACACAGTTACTATGTACGTACGGGGTCTTTTCAATAGGCTTGCCAACTTTATTTAAAATGAAATCCAAACTGGGTAGTGTGCTCTCATACATATGAGTGTATGGTAAGTAACACTAAACAAAACGTGCTAAAGGTTTGTGTAAAGCATATTAAAATAAAAGATACTACTTGTACGATTCAATAGAAAATATCAATGCTTTACTTAACCAACTTTTTATGCAGGTTACTTGAGATTTCTCTTTTTAGAACAAAGCACAGTATGTATAGTACATACATACATACAGGCAAACAGTATGTTTATTAGATTTACAGACAGACGGACAAACACACTTTGGTTATAAGTCAGACAGATAAACTTGTTAACCGCTCATTGAACTAGCATCTATCTTACTTGTACGTACACTAGTCTTTAAATCTGATTTACTGCATATATGTATCTATCTATGTAGTACCTACATTTAATTTTTATATTAAAATTTTTTTTTTACTAAATTTTTACGGCGAACACTTTCAATATGTTTAACATTAAAAATATAAATCATTTAAAAAAATTAAGTATTTTTACATTGAACACTTATTGTTATCTAATAGTATTGAACAATTTCATTAAACATACGAGCATTTGTTTTTCATGTTATTTTTTTTACAATAGTTATCTTATGTAAAAAAAATATAAAAATACCCAATAAGTGTAGTCAATTTCAACTATCGTACATCGCACTTAAGTCATACTCACAGTACGCGTGCGTACGCTACAACATTTACATGAAAGTGGGTCACAATTTTGTTTTTATTTTTTATACAAACAGTCGAACAGCTACATATGTAGATAGACAGACAGACGAACAGACAGTTTGAGTTAAGAATTTTGAGGACGGGTTCTAACGAGTCTTCTATATATGGCTGTGTTTCTTTTTTAAGATACAAGCCTTGTTGTGATCATTACAAAGACATAAACTTAAGATCTTTATGGCATCTTGATTTTAGTACATGTTTCCATTAGGAAAGTGCTTCTTAAACAAGTCACGTGATATGCAGTAGATCGTTCTTTTTTTATTTTATACGTTGTAAACAATAAGTTTTTTTTGTACTTGATTTCTTTATTTATTTCGTCTAATGTAAATGACATTATGACCTAGTGAAAAGAATAAGTGTGTTTGAAACTTATAATGGATTTGCGAACTTTTTAACACTTACACTGAGAAAAAAAAGCTTGTTAATTCAATCAGGAAACGTAATGTGTTGGCGTCAAGTTAATTACAAGTTTTTGAAGATAGCAAAAATGTTCCAGTTTATAAAAAAAAAGTGCAAAGAACAAAAATGTTCGTTCATGTTAGGACTCGATCATATAACCGAGAAAAAACACTTTTGCCTCAATCAGCAGACAATACAATATTATGCTTACAGGCTATTTTAATGCTCGAATTGTAAACAACAAGATAGTAGATTGCTGTATTACCCACAAACTCGTAATAAGAAGCTTCGCTCCGACTGCATTCGAATGCTGACCTAGTGGTCAAAACTTTGAGCAGCATTTTATTTGACGTTCACGCAGTGAGAGGCGCAGACTCAGGTTCTGATCAATTTACAATATAAGAGACAGTAAAAGAGTCGAACCAGGGGTCTTGAAGGAGCAGCAGAGCCTCATAACCACAACTTAAGTGAGCTCTACAGCGATACTTAAAAGCTTTCGGAAAAATTCACGAACACTTTCATATTCATTCAAAAGTTAGAACAGTACGCTACTACATAACATTTGAATCTGTGCAATAAGCCAGATTGTACCAACACTTCAGCACCACGCTAAATCCTGATAAGGGGACGTCCATTAATTACGTGAGAGTTTTTTTTTTTGAAAATTCGGACCCCCCTCTCTCCTTGGTGAGATTTGGTGAGATTTGGCGGGACTCCTCCCCTCCCTCCCGTGAGATTTAAATTATAATTTTAAATGTAAATTCTATGCATTAAAAGTTTATGTGAGGTTTTCCTTGACCCCCTCCTCCCCTTGGTGAGATTTTGCCGGACCCCCTCCCCCCCTCTATTTTGACTCACGTAATTAATGGACGTGCGAGACCTTTTAAGACAATCTAATTGCATACAAACAAAAGAAATAAAGCAAGACCTGAAACAAGAAATGATTTAAAAAAAAATCACATAAACAAAAAGCACACAGCGATTGCGAACCGAAACTGCTTACCTCGAGTAGCGGAAAAAACTGAACGAGTCGACGCCTTGAAGATTATAATAACACTAACAAAAAGCATACGACGATAGCGCACCACAATGTTTAACTCGAATAACGGAAAAAACTCGAGAAGAGCTGGATATTTTTTGTTAGTGTAGTACGAGCTGAACGAGCTTCGAGCTGTGTATCATTGCTATAAAGCAGCGATGGGCACGCAGTGGCACCTTCCGCCCTCAAGGCCCAAACCGTGAATCGATGCACAAGCAACCAAAAAACAATTCGCAGAGTTCTTGAGTTCAAATGAAAACAAAAACAACACACAAAGGCATTAGCGAAGGTACCGCATTGTGTTTTGTTTTTTTTTTTTTTTTTGTGCTGTTGGCGAATTTGAAAATGAAAGCAAAAAAACTTCAAAATTTCGTTTTTTTTTTTTTCTTAATTTTATTGTTGCGCCCTTTTGCTAGATTTCCATGCCCACCGCTGCTATAAGGAACTAATTTAATTCATCCTCACACGCATTGAAGGCAGGCTCATGTATGTATATCAATGAGGGGACATCTTGAAATTCAACATTTTCAAATCTATCGGGAGAGCTTTGTAAACAGAAGAGTTCAATTTTGAACCTAATAAGGTGCCATTTTGGATTAAAACGCGATAAAGGTAATTTTCGGGACAAAAACGCGAATAAAGTCCTTTTTCTTTAGACGATCGTTTTTTTTTTTTTGTAAAAATCATGATAGGTCTAAATAAAATTAACGATATATTGAATTTTTTAGTTGATATATTGAAAGTTTTGTTTGCGATCCTCTTAGAACTAGATGGCCCCTCGGTCTTAATAAGTCTATGCATCAAAATAAATATCAGCATCAGCATGAACAATTTTACAAAGTGAACTGCAACTCTTTAACACAATAATTGATTCACTTGTATTTTTGGACAAAAAAAAAAACAAAAACTTAAAATGTTTTATCACACCGGATGTCAAAGCACTTTAATTTTTTACCATTACAATTCATAGTTGCTATGTGGTAATAAGTAACATAAAATACAAATTTTTTTTGTTAAACTAAGCATGACAATAAAATGATATGTTTTTTTATTCAATTTTATTGTATGCTGTGCATTTTTACTGCGTCATTTTATGCCACATGTCTAACGCGACGACTGTCATATACAGTCGGAGAATAACTTTTATGCTAAAATATGATTATATTATGCATAAAAAGTGTTAAAAGCAAAAAATAAAACAAAGCAAAATAAAAAGATTAATGTAGTAAAGCGCATAGAAGGATGGATAGTGTAGCATAGCGTAACACAATACTGTTGCACTTTATTTTTTACTCTTTGTACTACTGGTTGCTTGCTGCATCACACTTTTTAATTTCCTGCGTGTACTTCCTACTGGCACAAAAGTACTTTATGTTGAATTTCGCACTTTTAACGAAATAACTCAGAATTCAGTATGTCATATACTCATACAATTTTTGACTTTAGTCAGATAAAAATCTGTATCAAAAAATTTTGAATTTGTTAAAAAAACTTGAAAGAATTTTAGTTCCAGAACCACAAATTAGAAAATTGATTAAAAAATCGCACAATTGAAAGTCCACATTTTTATTTTTTTGTTATGAAAAATATATTTGGTTGTGCTCCTAATATGGGACCGTTGGGTACTTGAAGTTCCATAAAAATTGAAGAAAAGACTAATATATTTCTGCTTTCATGTCCCAAAGCATAAATTACGAAAATAACATATATAGTTAACTAGTTATGAAAACTAGCTAAAGTTTGTGAACAACTTGTGAATTATTTTGAACAATGAATAAATGCACTTATTTTTAAATTATTAAAAAGTAGCATATATTGGCTTTGTAAATTAGTTAAAGTTTGTGAACAACTTTGTTAAGACTTGTGAATTCTTTTGAACAATGAATAATGCACTTATTTTTGAACTATTTGAAAGTGTGTTTTTGAATGCAAAATTATACATTAGTCGAACTTGTTTATAACCAGGGTTACCAAGTAACCGGTCCAAGCCCGCAATTTCATGTCAAAACCGGGGAGCTGGTCGGAATTCAAAAATTTCTGAAATTGCCGGCAATTGAACAATTTCTGCGACATGGACTTAAGAGATTTGTTGAAAGAACGAAAAAAAGTTTATTCAGGAAAAAATTATTATTATTTTTTTAGAAGGGCGATAGAAATAGAGATTAAAGTAAATTTGTTGGCTATCGAACGAAATAGCTAGTTTCGAAACAGCTCATGACAAAAAAAAACAAAGAATGTATTCTATCGTATAAGTAGCGAAAATTTATAGCAGATTCTAAGATTGCAAGCATCAACATGATGTGTATCAAGCTCAAGAGTGAATTGAAGACAACACTCTAAACAGAATCTTCATACAGAGTCGTTAGGTTTGAAAACAAAATGGTAGTCTATCCATCGTTTCAGAAAACAGACTATAAATGTGGCATTGATAGTCAGCCTAAAGCAACAGTTGCTCTTTATTACTTTTTTGGAATAATTACTAAAAACACTTATAATAGTGAATTATTAGAAAATTATGACAAAAAAAAAGTAAGTACAACAAACACTTTCACGCTTATTGCCAAGCAACAATATGGTAAATAAAAAAAAAATATATGATATAAAATGTGGACACATTCGTTACACATAATGGTTCCTTAACTTACAGTTGATAAAAATTTGTCACGTTAAATGTACGAGTACCTATCACCCCTACCCACGTAATTTGTTTGACGTCTATTTAAAATTTATAATTAAAAACCATCAGTTGTCGTAACCACGTGGTGAGCTACGTTATGTAATAACATTAAATGCACATAAGAAATGCAGGCAATAAAAAAGCAAAACAGAAAGACAACGCATTACCACGTGAAAATGCACAACATATCACGAGTACAACGGAAGTTTCAGACAAAAAAAGAAAAAAGAAATAAAACCAAGAACCCTTCATGTGTATAGTATGTAGTAGGGTCTCTGAAGTATCATGTCGCATGGTTTTGACCAACTTTTTTTTTTTGCTGCTATTTTAGCCGCCTTCTGCTGTTGTTATTGTTAAGTTCACCCAAGTTGAAAAATAATAGAAAAAAAAGTGGGCACAAAAGAAACAAAAACAGTTTTTTGCCCTTTGAAGCTCATTACATTCAGCGTTGTTGCTGACTTTTATTCTGCTCTCTTTCTACTTTCTTGGCCTACACACGCAATATTTCAAATATTTCTTATTTTAGTTCGTCAAGATAGTGGAAGTTCATAAAAGTCATTCACCTTGGCGTAATATTCTTTTTTTATTTGTTTAGTTGTACTTTTTATTAGTTTATTTCTAAGTTAATAATAATAATTAGAAAATTAAAGTACTTTGAACTGTTATTTATTGTGAACTATAAATACAGCTACGAAAATGTTTAAGGTTTTTTTTTTAGGATAATTAAGAAAAAAAATGAAGGCCAACATGATTGGTCTACGTTTGTAATTTCGGGAACGCTACGAAAAGATCTAAATCAAATACAGGCTTGATATTTTGATCAATTACATTAAATAAAAATATTTAGCAGCATCATATTATACAACGATAAAAAGGCAATGAAAAGAGAGCACCTTTAGTTACCAGAATGACATCGTATTTAAACGCGTATAAGGAGGCAAAAGTGTTTTTAACAAATTTTATGTTTCGTAATTTCTCACCCATATGTTTTTTTTTTCTGCAAAAAAAAAAATGTTAGCCAAAGTGTAGTTTTACCTGAAAATAAAAAAGAAAAGATAAATTAAATATAATTTTTTTAAAAATCAATATTCGTTATAAATATTTAAATAATCTACAATAAGTTGCCAAAAATAATACTGCAAAACAAACAAAACAATTTGTTACAAAAAAAAAATACATTCCTAAGCCAAAGCTTTCCCTTTCACAAAATCAAATTATTTTTTAACAATACACGACGAAGTAAAGTATTATTAGTGATATATCAAAATAAGAGAAAATTTTAAAGGGGTACCCTTTCGCTCAATTGACTGTCAATTACAATTGTCAGGCACAAAATGAAAACAACAATAAAAAAATAAATAAAATGAAAATAAAAATAAAAATAAAAATAAAAAAAACTGAAAAAAACGATTTAACTAAAAAAGAGGGGGGGAAAATTAACTCATTGTTGCACATTTTACTGCTCGTTACTACTGCTGACGATAATGATGATGATGAACATAAGCGTAAAATGCATTTTTAATAGATTTAAATAGGCATAGTTACTGTGAAAACAGTAATTTTACAATAAAAATAAATAAAAAAAAGTTAAAGCCGCAACAACATAAATTCTTAGTCGGTCAAGCATGACTATATGTAAACGAAATACGGCCACACTTAGATGTATAGAATACAATACAATACAATGTACGTTTTTCTAACTATAAGTTGTATATTACTATTTTAAATACCACATAGTTAGATTATGGGTATTTGGGCAGTGGCGTACCATGAACATTTGTCCCCAAAGGATAGAAGAAGTATTTTTTTGCCATATACCCACAAAAAATTAAATTTTGTCGCCTCCAAGTCTTTGCGCCCAGAGCGACGCCCAGCAATATAGTGCCTCTAACCAAAAGAAGGAAACTTGAACTCATTTTTCAAAGGCGAAGGTCTCAAGAAAAACTTCGGATGGATCAAAAATGGATGGCGAAGGTTCGGCTCTAGAATCTTTGGCGAATCGACTAACATGAACTGATCAATATAGCTTAGAAGATTTGACTGCATATTACAAGCTGAGATTAATGCCATTAACGAATGTGTGAACCAATCTTAACATCCGAGGCAAAACATTCTACATATTCTCTGCCAGTTATGCTGCTTTAGAGACTCTGGACTAGGCGATGATCAAATCTAAGCCATGGACTCATTGAGTTGCTATAAATTTGAATCAACGAGGATGATAAGGCAGCTTAAAGACCATACATAACTTGGACACCAACCATATTGCCATGTAGCTCTAAGCCATACTACTCTGCCTTTGCAGTGACTAAACCTGTTTGAAACAAAAATAAATTATTTGAATCACTCTAATATATGTACAGTGAAGTTGCGGCAACGTGAACACAGTCTAACGTGAACAACGCGGTAACGTGAACGAAAAAAATACGACATAAGTGAAGCATGCAATACGCAAAAGGCTATTCATGTATTTAAATTTTTATTTTATTTTAGTTTATGAAGAAGTTTTTTGTTGCTTTTAAAGTTTTTGATGTTAAAAATGATATGAAGAAATTTTGGTTAAAATTTGTATATTCTTTAACGTGAATAATTTCGCTACCGTGAACAACCCTGGTTTTAATTACTTCACGTTACCGCGACTACACTGTATATAGTTTGTATAGAACATCTCGAATATTTAACCAGTGCAATAATTTCAACTTGGCAATATCCTTATAATTGTATGCTGCTCTACACCAATACTAAATTTTTTCTTATCTATACTATTTATATAAAATTGCTCATACTGAAATAGTTTGTAACGCTTTGGCGCAAAATATACGCATCCGATTTTAATAATTTCTTTTTTAAAACAACATATTTGTGCTAATGAAGGTTATTGCATACTTAATTTTTGTATTTTCTTAAAGTTGAATATCCATTTTCTTAGGATTAAGTATTTGCAAAACCTCACACAAATAATGTCGATTTATTTTTTTATGCTGCTTTTTGAATTCAGTGTTATTGTTGTTTTTATTCTTCTCATTTGTGCCGTTTGTTATTGGCTTCGAAGTTCAAAGAACAAACTCATTCAAGTGTTTTTTCTTTTTGTTACTTTTGAAGAGAGAAGATAGAATGAGACGTTAAAAGAGTCATGTCATTATAAAAAACAACAGAACATGCGCGTGCGAAGCCGCGAGGTACCACTAGTCAGTTATATAATATCAAAAATTTATTAAAAAATTATTGAAAGTCCCGGTTTGATTAAGCTTCACTACTCATTAAAAAAAAATATATATTTCATTTATAAAATTTTTTTAAAGACTTATATATATTAATGAGAGTTACTTTTTCTAAACTATCATTTCGTTTAAATTCAATTTTCCATTAAAAGTACTTTATTTATCTTTCGTGCCATACAAGCAGAGGATTTCATTAAAAATGCTTTCATTCCTCCTCCTCGTGTTGCTGACAATTTAATAATTGCTATTATTATCGAATTGACAGCAAATTATTTTTACTGTTTATTAATGTCAGACTTTTTTTGTGTGGATGCAATCATTTATGCGTCTTTTAACTTGCAGTGAATTTCAATGACTTTGTATACTCTCGTAGTTTTTCACGTTTCTCAATAACAATTTAGCATAATTGATAAAATGAAAATACAAAAACAAAAAAACCAGCAATTTGGAATCTTTTGACTTAAAACAGTCAAACACACGATTTTGCACGACACCTACTGGTAAATGTAATAACTAACAGCAGTAGTGTGTGTGTTTTATTTGGAGAAAGTGAAAGTTTTAATTTTTGCATAATATACATAAGTAAATGAAAATGTCGCTAAATGTTTATTTTAGCCGGTAGGCATTTTACATGACTCTTTCTTGGTAATAGACGACAATTTTAATTTTAAGCAGCTTAGATGCAAACGTAAAAATATTAAGCTGCTTTGCATAAATACTGCATAAGTAAAGTTGGTGCTAAGACAATGCCTGCGGTATATTTGGTTTGCAAATTTTTTAAGATTTTTTGTTTATATACAAAAAAAAATTGTTTATTTTTTAAAGTATTTTTTTTTTTTTCAATCAGAGGTTGTTGGCAATGTTTTCGGTGCTACTTCTTGCATTTCAATATTTTACAAGCACTGTAAGAAATAGGCGTGGCAATAAAAATGTAGGCAAAAATTAATATGCTATGTTGCTGCGGAAGTCACTTCAGTTTAATTAATTTAGATTCGCTAAATGATGCAGGCAAGACATTTTCCAAAAATATGCAGGTTTTAGGGGAAGCATGGCATGGCTCCACACATATCATATAATAAAGCAAAAGTGCACTTAAAAAACGATCTAGCTGAATTCAAGGGAATGACGTAATTCAGTTTTGTAGAACGCTTAATGTGAGCAATTTTTTAACGTACTAAAGAGTTCTAAAAATAATTAAAAGTTTCTTCTCTAACTTAAGTTAAGCGCTTTTAATAAAATTTCTTTGGAAGAAAGAAAACAAAAATTATCGAGTACAACAGTTTTTTTAATTCAAGTAAATATTTTCTCACAAGGAGACCACTAGGTTGCGGCGTCACCGTTTTGGCTACAATTTTTCCAGATGATAGTTCACTTGAAATAAGAAAAACCATGTTCGCCGTTTTTCAGAATGCTCAAAAAAAAGCGAGAAAATCGTGTTTAAAATTTTCCCCTAGTTGTCTTATACAAAAAAACTTAACATCTTTTCAATCAGCAGAGTGGCATAGTGTGGAGTGAGTTAGCGTATAAACGGGGGGGTTGCTGGTTCGAGCAACGGTTCATGCATCTTTTATTTCACTTTTTTTAAAACTTTTTGTATCCTTTTTTTACTTTTTTTTATTATTTTTTTTTTTGTTAGTTATATTATTACATTAAAAAAAGTTTTAAAAAAAAAGTTGCATGAACCGTGGCTCGTACCAGCAACCTCCCAGTTTAGATCATATGTATATGTCTTGGATTACAAACTTCTTTTTATCCCGCAAAAATTAATAGTTCATCATTACTACAAATTATTTGCGCAAATAGAGACAAACTAAGTGAAGCAGTATTATTGCTATTTTCTGCAATTCAATGCTGTCATAGCGTTCACATGCACGGAATTTCGGTTTATTCAGGTTAGTCTGTGATAAAGCATGATTATGAGGACGACGCATACCGCTTACTTTGAATGTACACTTTTACATCAAAGAGTGAACTCCCCTAATATAATAATGCAAATTTTACTTTGGAATCTTTAAAAAACTTTAATTTGTAAATTGCTGTGATATCTTAGCTAAACAAAAATGTGGATTTAAAAATCTATTAACATTGAAATTTCCAACTGTTTTCGAGATATCCAACTGTCTTTTTGAGCTGTTTTATAAATTTTACATTTTTCGGAAAATTTAAAGTCTCTAGGTATACAGTGGCGGAAATATATCTTAGCTTACTGACCTGAAATTTTAATTTGGATAAATTTTTTGGTTTATTTTTGATTTATTTTTTATTTTATTTTAATTTTTTTTTAATTTTATTTTTTTTTTTAATTTTTATTTTTTTTTTTAATTTTTTTTATTTTATTTTAATTTTTTTTTATTTTTTTTCGGATTTTTTTTTTACTTTTTTCTTTTTTTATTTTTTTTTTTTTTATTTCTTCTTTTTAAAATATTTTTTTGAGTTTTTATTATTGATATATTTTAGGAATTTTACTTTCTGTTTCCGCCGTTCAAGTATTACGTAACGCATTTAGGGGGGAAAGGAGTTCGAACAACGCGTTATGCTGCAAGTTAAAAATTTTCTTGTTTTATTTATTATTAACTAAAACTTAACAAATTTTTGCTGTGGTTCTTCTTTTTAATTGCTTCCTGCTAAGGTATATTCCTTCAATTATACAGAAGGTGTTTTTTGCAATTTTCCGAAAAATGTAAAATCTTTAAAGCAGCTTACTAGCGGTAAGATATCATCATAGAGTCAACGTATTTTTATTTAACTGAGTAATGAATTTTACTTTAAAACAAATTTTTAATATCTTTTAAGGTTATGGGCGACGAAACGAAACCTCCTTAAAATAATGAACAAATTCATAACTTTCATTTTTAACAGCAGTAAAGTGTAAAGAAATACATAAATAAAAAGTAATCAATTGCAAAATTATTAAGAGTTATTTTTGTTATGCAACATTTATCATTATTTGAAGCGGTATTTTTTCTTTTTTTTTTTTCTTTACATTACATAACATTTTTGCCAATAACTCTGTCTGTGGTGAAATTAGCAAAATGTACGAAAATTGCCCAATTAATAGCATTTAACAATTTCTTTAGTTTCTTTATAGTACGAGTATTTTTTGACGACGACAACTCTAAATGACTGCCAAAGTAAAAATATTTTATTATAAGGAAGGCAATTTTACTTTTATGTAGGCGAAGTTAAAATGATGTTTCTTAGAGTTAATTTTTTTATTCCTCTGCTATAGGGTTAAGTAGAGATGAAAGTTTTAATTTATTTTAATTCTTTGTGTTGTTTGTAAGGATTTATTTTCTTTGTGAAATTTCAGTACTTTATTCCTTTAGAAAAGAGTGGGTGTTATACGCAATTGCTAAGGGTATACATCATAGAAATTAAAGTAGAGACTTGGTAAGTCAAAAAATAAAATACCCCAAAGTGCATTAAGTAACGTAGTAGTTGAAAAATCGTTATATTCACATAAAAAAATTAATAAAAACTAAAAAAAAATTTAATGCACAAAAATTGCAATTTATATTTTTTAACCGCATTTTTTTTTAATTACAAAAAGCAATTTGAAAACATTTGATAGACAAAACATTACCATTAGTCAGATTATTTAAATATAACACCACAAAAGTAATTTATTTCGATTGTGAAAATCAAAAACAAAAACAACTGGCTGCCGTTGAGACAGACGCTAATTATAGGTCATTACTAGCAGCTAATTATGAGGCGCTGTGTAAAACTTTCAAAGATTGCTGATTAAAGAGCTAAATTTATAGACAAAAACTGATGATGAAAAATACAAAATAAAATTAAAAAACTAAACAAAAATAATGTGCATTCATTGCTGCATAAAAAGCGATAAGAGTAATGTGCATTTCGTTGGTCTTTATTTTCAAACTTTCATTAAAAACCTATAAAATCTACTAAGCTTAATTGGAATTCATACACGCAGATCTATTAGTGGCTATTATAAGGAAGTATTTCTTGTATTTCTTTTGTTATGCAATATGGAGCAACAGCGCTAAAAGGAAACAAAAACAAAAATCACACAAAAAACAACGCAAAAAATATCGTAATTAAAAACATTCAGTTTACAATAAACAGAATATCATCTCGAAATATGAATCATAATTTTGTATGGCGCTTATAGTGTTTCAGCTGTAAGAAAAATGCTGGGACTAGGCTTGTCGGTCAGCTTTAATTACTTTCAATTGACTTAAATTACTTAAGCAATAAAAAAAAAAAAATCATAACTAACTTTTTAATACAAAAATTTAACAAGTTATCATATAGCATTAAATGAAAGTGCGTCACTTTTTGAAAAAAGCATTTAAAATTAAAATTTTGAAAGCACAAGACAGGTAGGATTTTAAGATTTTCAAGCAAATACGAAAGTTTTGAAAAAAATTAAAAAGCTTGATGTCAAAAAGTGATGAGTTTCAGTAAATAAAATATTTAAAGTGGAAATGTATCGAATAGGAACGGAAAACAAAGAAAAAGTTAGTGAACGTCGGAATATGAATATGAAAATTCGATATAAGTCAATATCGAGATGCACCGAAAAAGCAGAAGGTATCAAAGCGGAATTCATTGAAAAAGTCAATAAAAATCTAAAAATCGAAATGTCGAACTAACTATGCCCGACACGCATTCAACGGCTACGAGCGATGAAATCGTCGACAAAATCAAAAATTTAGTAATCCAAAACCGTCGCATGAATGCTAGAGAGTAGAGAAGCAAGAGGTTAACATTTCATTTAAATCCATTTCACTTCAAATATTCTGACTGATAGTTTTGGCATGAAAGGCACCGTCGCTCGTCTTGTGCCAAATGAGCTCAATTTTGTCCAAACGCAGCATTCAAAACAGGTTGCTAAAGACATGAATTTTCGAGCTTTTACGGATCCCACCTTTGTAAAAACGTTTAATAACTGACGACAAGAAATCTTCGTCTTCGGAATGGCGCCTGAAAAACGAACCGAAATTCAAAAAACTGCAACAAAGTCGCTTGAAAATCAATGTTATGCAGTTAATTTGCTTCAATTACCGCAGTGTGGTACACTTTAAATTCTTTTCAGAAGTACAAACAGTAAGTAAGGAATATTATTTAGGCGTCATGAAGCACTTGCGTGAGAATATCCGTGGAAAACTTACAGATTTGTGGAAGGACAAATCATAAATATTGTAACGCGTCAATGCACCATCTTATAAAACCATCATTGTTTAAGAATTTTTAGCTTACGAATTTCATCGGCTAACATTTGATATGGCCATGTTTAAGTTTTTGCTGTTCACGTAGCTAAAATTAGCACTTCGTGGAGCCTAACTTTGAAGGCGAAAAAAAAAATAATTCGATACATAAATAAATTCATTTCATTTTATTTAACAATCTCGGATACTTTTTACACATAAGTAAGCCGAAAGGTATCAAATACTATTTAAAAATATTGAACAATTTTATTAAAGTTAGAAAAGTATCGAAAAGCATCGACAGAGTTTAGTCGAAAGGTATCAAGTGTTATTGAAAGATATCGAAAATGTCGATTTAAGTCAAAGAGCTTTTTCCCAGAGAAAATATTTTTGCATTTAAAAATTTCAAAAGCTGCCGGTTGCGACTTAATGCTCAGAGAAAAATATGAATAATTTTTGAACGAATGTAATTTACTGTTTTATTTCTACATTATTATCTACAGATTTAATGAGCAGTAATATTCAACATCGCACTCGTTTAGACAATTTCCATGGAAAAGTGTACAAATTCCCAACGTTCTTTTATGTAACATTAATATCAATAAATTATTCGTAAACATTCAATTAACTTTAATTTGATAAATTCATTCAACGAAATATGGTATTTGATATATACATAGAGAATTGTGTTTAAATTGTAATCGACTATCATTGTATGCTCAAGTTAGTGCCGGTTTACCGAATAATTTTACTGATTGACGTTGTGACTGACAAGATGTTGTGCTATTCCCCTCAAGCGTAACTTTTATATATGGCTAACTATTTCTTTATTGTTATGATAAATTTGTGTTGTTATTGTAAATTAATACGCCGACATTTTTTTTACTGAATATGAGATGTATTCAAAGTTTCCAGCGCATAAAATACAACTTCGTAGAAATGAAATTTGAGAAGTGAAAAATGAAAAAAAAAATTTTCAAATAAACATTTCGCATGAAAGTAAGAAACCGTTTGACTAATGATACTTGCAAAATGCCTGATGGAAACACTAAAAATGCTATAATTTATTTGAGTAAAGTGTTAATTATAAGATGATCTAATAATCATTTGTAACGCTAGATTTTGACAGTATTCATTATTAAAAGTAAAATAAAATTTTGTTATAAATTAAAAAAAATTTATAACCGTATTATAAAGCGGATCTTAAAGAGATGTGAGGTTGTTTTGTGGTATAAGAATCTAAGCTATGTTTCTCATAAATCATAACTTTCATTTAATTTTTAAAGCAGTCTTTTTCAACAAGATTTTTACGCGATTTTAATACCATTTGTTTGTTTTAATTTAAAGTAATTTTAGTTTATTTTTTTAGCTTAATTTCAGCAATAGCAACTCTTTCTTTTAACAAGAATCTCTAAAATTTGCTTATGAATTTGAGTAGCATCCGATCTTAAATTGTTTTCCCAGAGCGCTAAAGTGATCTTGTTATAATTTGTCATTTAACAGTTTCAGTGTAGCATTCACAAGCATTCCCAATATGACAATTTGGTTATTCAGTCGTGATTGCGTAAAAATTAAATTTTTTCATCATGACAACAACCAATTGCATTTAACACAACTTAGCACCGAAGTTTTGAGGGCAACTGTACAACGAAAAATTATTTAATTCCTTTAAGGAAAATTTCTTCAACTTAAAGAAAAAATGAACTGTGATTTCTTTAGTATGTATAAGTAAATGTTGCACTTTTGAAATAAAGAAAAAGTGTCTTTGATTTAATGACAAGTACCATAATTGGATGAATAAATTTAGTATATCTGTGGAAAATGTACTGCTCTGAAGTAATCAGTTTACTTTTTCGGAATGTGCTTTCGTTTAAGTAATAAAATTACTTAAGTCAAGGAAAATTTTTATTTAATTTTTGGTATAAAATACACTTTAAATAACTTATTTAGTTCCTTGAAGGATTATTTTAAGTTTGTCTGAAGCGGCCTATTTTTGGGTAACAAAAAATTTGGAAATAAGAAAAAAAACGGCGCACGCTTGCCTCCCATATAAAAGTATGTTCCTTGAAATGGGTATCAATTTCCATTAATTTGGCAATACTCATTTAAAAAATGTTAAAAATTGTGCCACATCTTTTATAATTTTCAATTTATTGGAGAAATACCAATAAAGGTGGGCATAAATAGTTAGTAATAATGCTGGGTTCTTGAAATTCGGTACAGATGTTTTTTTGGGTTGAAATTTGAAAAAATTTTGCATATGAAAAAAATCTGCAAACGTGCACGCCTACCTCCCCCACATAAAGGTGGAATATGGTTGAGAAATTTTCCTCAAAATGAGTATCAATTTCAATTAATTTAACAATGTTGATTTCAAAAATGTTGAAAATTGTGCGTTATCTATTATATTTTTCAAGTTATTAGAGATAAGCCGTTTTGAATTTTTTATTCTTCTTTTTTTTAAAACCATTCAAATTTATTGTATCTTTTATCCCAAAAGCCACTGACTTGTTTTCCTCACTTTAAGGAAAATTTTTTCTGAATTTAAGCACCTCCCCTCAAACTATAAGCTTTTGCAATTGATTGAAGAATTGCAAAATGCAAAGAAATAAAAATATTTTTCCTACCTAAAAAAAAAAAAAAGGAAAAAAGCTGCAGCTCGAACTGTGGATTTTAGCTAACCATTCTCTCTTGCATAATACTATATAAAAAAAAAGTTTTTAAATCCGGGGTTATATATTTTTTTTCTCATCATTAAATATTTGCAAATTTACCACTTTGACCATTTTTCATTCTAATTTTTGAAAAATCCGTACAATTTATATACATAAATGCGTTAGAAGAAAAATAAATAAGTTTTTATAAATTGGGAACAATGTAATTTTCGCCAATGTGTTACAATAGCATATTTTGTTTCAAATAAGCTTACAAGAGCGCTCTATTCAACAGTTGCTTATATTAAAAGTTCCATGCAACACATCTTTAGCGTTCAAAGTTTGAACCCACTATGTCACTGAACCCAATAAAAATTTAGAACTTTTATAATTTTTTTTTTGCCTCCCTAAGCATTATCTGACGATTGTCTTAAAAAATGTTTTAGTTCCTAACACTTTAATTTTTTTTTTATTTATCGCGCCGATCTCCCAGTGTGCGCCGTGTCATTGTAGCAACAGCTTGGCCCCATATTCTTTTGCGAATACCAAATAAAATTATTTTATATCTCGCATCATTTTCGAGCTAACAAGAATCAAGTTTGATATTTTACTATGCTTTTCATGCTTAGGAGCATAGTGCGTCCTTAAAGGTTCCGGGACGTAGACCCTTTCACTCAGCAAAGCAAAGTTAGCAAAATCAAATTTAACTTATGCCATAATTTAGTGCTTATTAAGTGCTAATTTAGTGCTGTAAAAAAAAATTTAGTGCTGCACGAATTCTTGAAAAAATTAAGGTTTTTGCTAGCTGAATGAGAAGCTAGCAAAGCATATATGAAAATTTTTAGCAAAATCAAATTTAAACTATGCCATAATTTAGTGCTTATTAAGTGCTAATTTAGTGCTGAAAGAAAAAATTTAGTGCTGCACGAATTCTTGAAAAAATCAGGTTTTTTGCTAGTTGAATGAGAAGCTAGCAAAGCATATGTGAAAATTTTTAGCAAAATCAAATTTTTCCTATGCCATAATTTAGTGCTTATTAAGTGCTAATTTAGTGCTGTAAAAAAAAATTTAGTGCTGCACTAATTTTTGAGAAAATCCTATTTTTTTGATTTTGCTAGCTGCATGAAAAAGGTTAAGGTGAGGTACGATAGAAATAGTTAGCAAAATCAAATTTAACCTATGCCATAAGTGCTAATTTAGTGCTGCAAGGAAAAATTTAGTGCTGCATGATTTTTAAAAAAAATCAAGGTGTTTGCTAGCTGAATGAGAAGCTAGCAAAGCATATATGAAAATTTTTAGCAAAATCAAATTTTACCTATGCCATAATTTAGTGCTTATTAAGTGCTAATTTAGTGCTGTAAAAAAAAATTTAGTGCTGCACTAATTTTTGAGAAAATCCTATTTTTTTGATTTTGCTAGCTGCATGAGAAAGGTTAAGGTGAGGTACGTTAGAAATAGTTAGCAAAATCAAATTTAACCTATGCCATAATTTAGTGCTTAGTAAGTGCTAATTTAGTGCTGCAAGGAAAAATTTAGTGCTGCATGATTTTTAAAAAAAATCAAGGTGTTTGCTAGCTGAATGAGAAGCTAGCAAAGCATATATGAAAATTTTTTTTTAAGCAAATAGCAATGCTTTTCAATTATCTCGTGTTTGCAGACGATTTTGGAACCTTTTTCATATCTGCTTTGCTAACTTTTAACCAAGCTAGCAAAATTTTACATTTACTATCTTATATGTATATATTTTTATTATTTTAAATAACACACTTATGCAGCACAACATTGGCGTTAATTTACTTTTTCAATTTTCTAATGTAGAGCTTATTAGAGATGAGTCAGAAATAATATTCATTCATATACTTTTTGATTGCTTCTCGTTCAGCAAGCAAAACTCTTAATTTTTTAAAAATTCGTGTGGCGTTTAATTTTATTTTTCAGAACTAAATTAGCATGTACTAAGAACTTAAAAAAAATCGTTCGATTTTGATAAAAACTTTCATTTATAGTTTGCTAGCTTCTCATTCAGCTAGCTTCTCATTCAGCTAGCAAACACCTTGATTTTTTTTAAAAATCATGCAGCACTAAATTTTTCCTTGCAGCACTAAATTAGCACTTACTAAGCACTAAATTATGGCATAGGTTAAATTTGATTTTGCTAAAAATTTTCATATATGCTTTGCTAGCTTCTCATTCAGCTAGCAAAAACCCTGATATTTTCAAGAATTCGTGCAACACTAAATTTTTTCTTTCAGCACTAAATTAGCACTTAATAAGCACTAAATTATGGCATAGTTTAAATTTGATTTTTCTAAAAATTTTCATATATGCTTTGCTAGCTTCTCATTCAGCTAGCAAAAACCTTAATTTTTTCAAGAATTCGTACAGCACTAAATTTTTTTTTACAGCACTAAATTAGCACTTAATAAGCACTAAATTATGGCATAAGTTAAATTTGATTTTGCTAACTTTGCTTTGCTGAGTTAATGGGTCTCCGGGACGTCAAGTTTTGACTCTTGGTCTTTATAAAACTTAATGAACTAAACAAAAACTGTAAAAAACGAATTTCATGTCTCATTTGGTTTTCGAGCTGTTCCATATTAAATTTTGCCCTATCACGTCAGATTTTTTAAAAGGTGAGAACAATAAGTTTCAAATAAAGGCATTTTAAAGACATGATAGACTTCACCTTGTTATAAATCAGTCCCGGTTAACATACCATACCAATATTATTTCTTGGGTATTGCAAACAGCCTTAAAACTTGGTATGAAATCGACTGTTATTAGAAAAACTGCAAATGTATTAACGAATTTCGGCAAATTTTTTACTCGCAAATACTAAAATAACTGAGAAACAAAAATCCAAATCCGCGGTTGTGTATACAACAGTATGGCAATGAGAATAACTTTGAAATCCTACTCAAAATGAAGAATTTTTCAAACGAAATTATCTAAAAAAAAAAACCAAAGGTTCAACAAACAACATAAGGTGGATTTTTATTAACAAATATTCGCAACGAAAACAACGTACTACCTTCGCGCAGCTTATTTTCGTACAACACTCTTTTGAGTTTCATGTTTCACATAATAAATTTTGCATGGAATTTTTTATGTTGAATTTATTTATTTTATGCACCTTGTTTTTGTTTTTTTTTTATTATTATTATTCCAAGTTTATGTTTTATTTTTATAGCAGGTGCGCAGCTTTAGTAACCACAATTTATTTTTTTTGCTGTCAATTTGTGTTGTTGCTGTTGTATTTAGTTCCCCTTGAGGCCGCTCTCCTCGTCATCATTGACATGCGTGTTGAGTTGATTGCGCCGCCTCAAATAACACTTTTGCTTGAAAGCGAAGCAAAGCAAATTGTGTGCCGTTTGCTTGAAATAAAATGTGCTACACATCTGTTTGTGGTGACGATGTACAGTAGAACAAAATCAATAGAATACTTGACTTATAAAATTATATGAAGTGTAAGGTATTGTGGAATATGCAGGTAATGTGGGATAATGGATTATTTCTTAAACCATTAACTTTGCAAATGAAATGAACTATCTCTTCCTCAGTATTGATTCGGCTCAATTACATATGTCTACAAAAACGGTTCACTTAGTATTCAAGAACTAGATTGTTTAAAAGTGTTAAGAAAAATCATCACTTCGTCATACTGTGCGTATTATTTTATGCTTTTTTTTCACTGAGTATTTTTACCTCTAAAATTTTTTTTAACTTTTTATATAAACAACATTGTTGGATTTGATCTTTATGAGAGCTTTATAAAACTAAAATTTTTTTTATTTAACTAATTATTTTTTTTAGTACTTTTTGCACCTGAAGTTGCCGTCGTCTGTCTGTTGGCGCTTTGTTGCATACAACACCATTTAGCTAATATTTAATGTTTGTTTTAATTTGTTTGTTTGTTGTTTTTGTAGCTCCTACAATTTCAGTGATGCATGATATGATTGCCGCACACATTTGAGTTGACATTAATTTCAAATTGTTGGTTTTTATTTCAGCTAACTTTTGACGTGGTACCTGTGTTTTTAGTTTAAGTTTACATTTTACTCGTAGCTATATGCTAATGATAGCTGTTGTAAGTGTTAAATTCAGCGGTTTGCTACTTGGCGGTAAAGTTTAAATGAATCATAGGTGTTGCTTCTAAGTGCTACTGAAATAAAATTTATCTACTCATATTAAGTATACCACTTTAAAAAAAGTTGCAATTTAGTTCGTTTAACGAAAAAGATGAATATTTTTTTTT
Organism: Meiosimyza platycephala; assembly: GCA_963662105.1. Lineage (NCBI taxonomy): Eukaryota > Metazoa > Arthropoda > Insecta > Diptera > Lauxaniidae > Meiosimyza > Meiosimyza platycephala. The sequence goes on from OY759210.1 coordinate 89,842,590, forward strand.
TAGTATTTTGATTTGAGATTGAAGCGATTTCAATGAAATTTTGCTTTTGTTTTGCGTTTACACACAAAAATTAAAATTTATTTGTGCTTGTAAATGTCAAAAAAATTAGTTCGTCAACCCGCCATAACAAATGTAAATTCAAAGCATAATATCAGTGAACGAACAGAATGAAAGAGAATCTCCGAGCAGGACAAATTCTGTACTCGATCCTTTCGTTTTTTCCATCTTACCATGAAAGAGTTTCGAAATGAATTTCTGTGTGTAAATGGGGATTAATCTTTAGCATCTTTTCAACTGTCCAATTCAGTGACCTACAGCGAGTGATTTGCATTCCCAAGGGGCCGTTCAAGCATCTTTTCAACTGTCCAATTCAGTGACCTACAGCGAGTTATTTGCATTCCCAAGGGGCCGTTCAAGTATTACGTAATGCAATTTTTGAAGATTTTTGAACCCCCCCTCCCCTCTCCTTAAACATTATGGTATCACCCAAGTGACCATGTTTACCTAAAAGTCACAATTATGTTGCGCAATGTACCGGAATGTCATTTTAGCGACTTTTGTTATGTTTTAGTCGTGTTTGCGATAGTAATAAATAAAACAATAATAATAACACGAATGTTTGCTTGCATTGCATTTCGGTGATTTTTGTTAACAAAAAAAAGAGCATGTTATGGTATAGATCAGCGGTGGGCATGGAAATCTAGCAAAAGGGCGTAACAACAAAATCAAGCAACAAAAATACGAAACTTTAAAGTTTTTTTTTTTTTGTCATTTCTAAATTCGCCAACAGCACAAAAAAAACCAAATTGCACTACAAACAAAAGCAATTGCTACATTCGTCAAGACGCAATGCGGGCATCGTCACTAATAGCTTTGTTTTTGTTTTCATTTGAACTCAAGTCAACGCTGTGCGTCGATAGCGTTGAAATTCTGCGAATTGTTTTTTGGTTACTTGTGTGTCGAATAACGGTTCGGATCATGAGGGCGAAAGTCCGACTACGTGCCCATCGCTGGTATAGATAATCGTGTAAAAAATAATTTCGTAAATATATACAGCGAGCATCTGTAGTATTTCGTGAATAATGCGAGTATTTTGTGCATGATGTGAGTGTTTCGTGCATCTTGGGCGATGATCACAAGCTTCGTACGCACTACCACTTGCAAGTGTCATGCCTCGATAACATTCGTGTTTGATGGCGTGTGATTCACAATCACTTGTAGGTCCTGAGGAATAATCACACTCCAACTCGTTTAAATAGCGAATGGTTTGTATTTGAAGATAAGTGCACTCATGCAGCTAAAAAGACCGAAAAAAAATTCATCTTGTTTCGTTTACTACAGAACATCTACATAGCATCTTGTCATGTTAGGGGCACTTTGAGCTCTGAGTCCAGGCCCTATCTATAACTCTAGCAAATACTTTAATCCAGCGCTGTTTGGGAGCTCTAGCTCAAGGCTCGGGGTCATATCCCCCTTCAGATCTACATTAATCCAGCGCTCCCTACAACCTTGATATCCATGGAAGTAGCGATCAATGAAGTTATTTTTACCTCATCTGCTTATGACTTCAATTAATTACTCGACGCGGATTTGCCTAAATTACTGTATTTAATATGCAAATAATTTTTAAATATCGCTGCTATCTTAAAAATAATTTCTTGTTGTTTTGATTTGAAAGTACACTTGATTGCGTCACTCTTTAGCGACATTTCAAATCAAAATATTTGTTCTGTAGTACCTACATATCAGAAGCAGCAGCGCAACAGCATCAAGTGAGCAGCAACAGGAAAGTGCAAACAAAAGCGTCTTCGACATAGAGTAGTACGAGTACGAGTAGTAGTAGGAAATTTTCTTTTTTGACATTACAAACTCATGATATTCGAACAGAATAATTTTTTTCAGCAGCAGCAGCGAGAAATGCGTTTAGTTGTACGCGCGTATTCTACGCCTCAGTCACATCAATTTGCTGCAATGACTGACTGACTGACTTGCTTGACTACCTACCCCTTTAAGCAGGAAACGTGAAGTTTTCGCTTTTTTCAGCAGTGGCTGCCTACTCGGCGTTAGCTGGCTGCTCTTGTTATTGTGAACATTTTAAAAGAAATTCCACAAAAGTGAATTTAAAGAGGTAGAGGATGAAATGAAAGATAGAAGCAAATTGCAATGGCAAACATAATTGCAGTGGCATTCTCAAGATGCGCACAAATACACAAAAAGCGCAAGCAGCACTAAATAGTCGCGTTGTTGAAATGTGCCGCAAGCAGGCAGCATATTTTCTTAGTTGCTGTTTTTTTTTTAATTTTGCTGAAGATTTTCCTTGAAATAATTTTGCGAAATGGGAATATTTCATCTTACAATTCTGGCAGCTGAAGTGTCTACGATGAGAACTATGTATACTCGTAGTATGTAGTAGTAATGGAAATGAAGTGTATTTTTGTCAAGTTTTATAATTAAAAGTGAACGTTCTGATAATAATTTTTTTTTTTTTTAAAAATGTTTTAAAAAATATTAGAAACGAACAATGGTATCTTATAAATAGTTCAGTTAAAATAGATAAAGAGACGCGCCAGAAAATCAGTAAACCGAAAACTGAAAAAATATTAAAAATAATTTAAGAACTCGTAAGAAAGTGTGTGTCCATTATACTAGTGAAGTCCAGTTCAACTGCACAAAATGATACTTGGAAGCCAAGCAGTGCAAGCGACAAGAGGTATTTTCAAATAAAACGTGGGAGAGGCTGCTATCATAGTACAAATACACAACATGAACGTGAACTTAATATGAAAGAAGAAAGCCTTGTAAAAATAAAGAAGTCAACCGCACGAATGCTGTGTTTCAGCACGATTACTTTCCGGTATGCAGCCACTGCACCCGGTAGTTTTTGCTCAGATTATCTACACTTTGTGACTTACGCTCAGTATTCAGTATTCTTGGTTTTAGTACCCCCTCGGAAAAGCTGTTTTATTGATAAACTCTAAAACAAAAATTTAGTTATACACTCGTACTTTTTTCCGATTTAGCATTCGTTTTCGTTTCAATATCGCAAACATACACATAAGACGCACTAAGAACTTCATACACTTTTTTTATGCTCATAAAAAGTCCTCTCGTCAAGCACCGGCGTGCTCAGCTAAAATCAGACGTGCTCTTTTCCCATATGTGCAAAATCACTGAATCACTGCATTACAAATCAACAACTTTTGCCAAGGAACTGAAAAAGTCTATTTCAAATTCCAATTGCAGAGAGGTTCTACTAAAAATATTGCGCCTCCCAAAATCTACCGCTGTACACTGAAGGGAAAGAAAATTGATTTTATCTCGTTAATTTGTTGATTTTTTTTTTTAAATCTAAATTTATAAATTTAACTTCAAATAACATTGGTAAACATTGATTTTTTTATAGAAATGTATCTAAATTTGAAGTCGTATACAATATATACAATTCTGAAAGCAAAAAAGTAATAACGAATCATAAAACTTTATTTAAATTTCATTGTAATGAAAATGTTGCATATTTTTCGGCATATGTATTGAATGATGTTTTATGATTCGTTATTTTGCTTTAAAAATTGTATATATACTGGCTCTTTGGGCGCCTGTGTGTGGCACACTAGCACAGGCTAATAATGAACTTTAGGGCAAAAATGGGAATATGGGAAATTAAAGTTCAAGTCAAGTGGTGTCAATCGATGATGGGTCCTAGTAATGGTCATAGAAACGGGACCTATAAATAAAATGAGTAACCTTACGCTTGAATTTCCGAGCTGTCCAAGAAAAAAGTTTCAATTGAGTTTAACTATATATAGCTTTGAATTAACTAGATTCATATTTGTTATTTTCAGTCATATTTCTGGTTAAATTAACTAGATTTTAACTTGGCACAAAAATATTACGTCTGCTAGTTGAATTAACCAGGTCCGAGTTGATTTTTTTCTCAGTGTACCCTAACTCCTGCCTTACGAAATCAATGCTGAACTCGGTTATAACAAAATTCATATCGATCGAATAATCTACATAGTTCATATCATTTATTTTTTATGTCCCACTGTTTTATTATTGTGCCTTTTCACGTGTCTAAGAAAATTGTCTTAGAAAGTGCAACTTGAAAAGAAAAAATGGTTTAAAATTAACTAGCTATTATTAGTAGGTACTTAATAGCGTTTATATACCAACACCTTTGGGGCACTTATTTGTATTGGCACTCAATTTAAACTATAGCAATAAAAATAATTATACAAATTAGCCATCAACAAGTCTGTGAAACACCGGAAATTCATTTTTTTCTATTTTCAATTTTACTAAATACACTGATTTATGCTGTGCACAGCTGATTGCATTCGTCAATCAATAAATGACGAAAGCACATGTTGTTTGTTGCTGCAGTTTACTGTATTCAAAGGAAAATTTCTGATACTTTCATTTGTACGAAATCACTTTTTATAAAATTGACATTGAATTAATGCGTTCAGTTTTTGTCGTATTAAAAAAGAGAAGAACTTAAAATTTATAGGTTTTTAATACCGAATAAATGCGTGCATTTAAGTTCAAAAACAAAACTAATCAATCTTTTACTGCAACTTGGTCTTAAAAATAAAAAAATCAATGCCTAGAAACAAAAATCGTTTCGTCTCAAATCTTATGTTTTGTTTCCGAGACTTTATTGGCTCCAATACGTTGCATTGCTTTTGCTGCTGTTCTATTTGTTGTCATGTTATTTTTAGCAATCCACAGAGACTCACAAATTTTAAAAAACTTTATATCGAAAATATAAGACCCTAAACAAAAAATTCTATTCGGTACAAAACAAAAATGTTTCTTTTACTTTTTCTGTGTTTTTCGTTTGTATAAGTAGCAGTATTTTAAAGTATACTTGTAGTTTTTGTAGAATGTAGCTTAATTGTACCACCGCCTCCCTCCCCTCCTCTAAAATGTGAATAACAATAATAATATAAAATTTTACAACACATAAATTTTAGCTTTATATCTGCGTGTGTCCCTCAATGTGGACGAGTTAGTTGTTTTGGCCCAAGTTTTCCTAGTAGACAGTCTAGCAATTGTTGTTTGCTTTGTATGCATTCATTCATTGGTGCAAATTAAAAATATCTTGGTAATAATTTTCTAGGGTGTATTAAAATTTTCTTATGGATATTATTTTTTTGTCTTGTATCACTTTCGAGCAAACTTGTGCAAAAATAACCTCATTCAAACTACCGTCAAACACGGAGTTGAATCCCTTTTGGCTTGGAGTTGTTTCTCGATGGTCGTCTAGTATAGTTGCTTTCATACTTCTCAAAATTTTTATATAAAACTAAAAGTATATTTTTGCCGCGCAGTGTAGTTAATTGCTAGTGCATACATTAAAAAAAACCTTTAACGACTTATTGAATAATGCTTTTCATCATAGGTTTCTTGTCAGAAGATTCAGAAGTAAATATTATTAGTTATCATGAACTTAGTTGCATAAAGCTTTCTCTACTTTTTATTTTCAATTTGAAAATCATCTTCCTCAGGGAACCGTAGAAAAAGTATTGAACTTTAAAACTTTCAAAAAAAAAAAGTGAAAAAAAATTAAATACAAAACAGCATAAACGTGTAAAAAATTTCCAACATAAAAATAGCGAAAAGACGTAACTTTCTTTGAACTTGGTTGCTTTACTGGCAAAAATACAAATCCGGAGATATAAAATGAAAATGCTAAAAGTCAAGTAAAAATGTTTGGCAACGAACGAATGCAAAAAAAAATGTATCATACAAATAAACAACAAAAAAAAAATAAATAATTTGACTTTCTTGCAGTGAAGAAATGCAACAAAAAAAAATCAATCGTAAAGCAAAAGTGCATTCGCAGTAGACGACACAGCATGAGTGAGTGCGAATGCAACTTGAAGATGCATTTTGTTCGCTCGTAAATAATCAAATAATCACGATTTGCAATTTTAGCTGTTTTATTTTAGTTTATTTTTGTTTAACAGTTTTAGTTTTTTTTTGTTTTTTGCAAAAAATGAAAGTAAAATTTAAGTTTTTTTCTAATGGCTGCTTGTAACTAAATAAAAGAAAAACTATAAATCTGTTTGCTGCTCTCTACGAAAATATAATTAAAGAAAATGCTTCATAATAAATTTTCTAAAATGCTTGGTAACCAGCTTAACACCTTATCATACAATTTAAGCTTAAAAGTATGCATATTTTATAAATTGTGAATTTTTCTTATAGTATTATATACACTGAGGAAAGATTATGTTTTTTTTTAAGTAAATGTTTTCGGTTGAGAGATTATTAAAATATATATTAACTATCAACAAATTTTGGTAGATATTATAGATAATTTATGGTAACTTCATCTCGTTTAGTTCATAAGACAAAACATAATATTATATAATATAATAATATAAAATATATACATATATAATATATAATAATATAAAAAAAAATAATAATATAAAAAAAAAAAAAGTACCAGAAAAGCTAAATAAGAAAGAAATATTCTTTTAATCTTAATTCATAATATTGAACTTTTATTCGATAAGCTCAATTTTGTTTTTCAACATACAGATTCAAAATATTTGTTTAGTTATTAATCATTTTATTGTCTTAATTAAAGTATTTATCTTTTAGACACAAATAAACGATTGCTTAATTGATTTTTGAGCAGTTTCTTATGTTTTGACTTTAATTTAATTTTTAATTTCCAATTCAGCCGAATGATTTGAAAAAGCTTAGGCTTGAGTTAAATCGACGCCCTTTTTTGTTGCTTTCTTTTAGCAAAAATAAAACTAAATAAATAAATAAAAAATTTATTTCAAAAACTTCATCAGACACAACGAATAAAAAGAAAAACTACGTTGCATAATCTTTTACCGCTGATGAAGTGATGCACACCCAACACTTTAGTTGTTGCTTGCCATGTTTACTATGTTGGCTTCATTTGTGATTGACAGAAAGACAGACAGACAAACAGACATCGTGTCTGCCGTGCATTTTTACTGATTAACATAATGACTTACAAATATAATAATATAAATTAAAAGTTTAGTTTCATTGTTGCGATGCACTTTAAGTTGTTGCAACAACGAACAACAACAATTGTTACAACACATTTTTGTTTTTATTCCGAAAAAAAAAAAAAAAGGTAAGTAAAATGTTTAATTTTAAATACCGCTGTCACAGTTACAATTCGTGATTCATTTAAATGTTCAATTGCGTACAACAAATGGGTAATTCGAGGTATATTTCTAACCGGTTTTAGGGAATTTTGAAATGCATATCCGGCATGTTTGCACTCAAGAAAATGTAAACCACAAAAACCCAAAAAGTTAAGACACAAAAACTATTTTCAAAATTAACATGAAACATTAAACTTGAGAAGAAATATAAAAAAAAAACATTATGAATAATCATGATAATTTAATCAATAAATATAATTTTACTAAAGTTTAACTTGATTATATTTCTTCGCTGGAAACGCATGTCGATCAGCGCTTTGTTGGAAACGACAGGTAGATAGATGCGGAGGAAGACTCAGAACGTCGTGGCGCAGAATGAATCATAGATAGTGATACTATGGCAAAAATCGTAAGGAACTGGAATAGCATAGAATAAAGAGCCAGGGATCGAAATAAGTATAGAAATTTTGTTTATGCTCCTAACGCATCTATAGGAAATTAGCAGTAGTAGCAGCGCCGTCGAGAGGAAATCTGGACCCGATGGTAACCATGTAAAAAATCCAACTCCCCCTTCATTCCCAACATTTAAAAAATTTTAAATTTTGCATGATTTAAAATTAGTAAATCGAAACTTTTTTTCAACTTTTATCAATCACTTGCAGCATTATTCGTTCGCATAGTTATTCGCTGTACAACAGTTTATTTCTGGGCAATACATGCTTGAGCGAGGTAAAAACATTAATGATTTCATTTAAATTCAATTTAATCTCCGATTCGAGGTAAAGAGTTGTTGAGCGATACAAGCGTTTGTTTGGAAAACGTTTTTTAAAAACAAATCTGAAAATGTACAGGATCTTTCGAAGTATACTACGGGTCCTGAAGGTATTCACTCGTTACTACTTCTCCCCCTCCCTGATGTCGGCCCTGGATAATAGTGTAATAATTTGAATCGATCTGTGTACAGTAATAAAATTGAAATTGTTTTCACAAAAATATCAAATTAATACACAGCTCAGGGAGCTAACTAACCATTATGAAAATTTGGAAAGGGTAACAGTTCTGTATACCTCAGTTCAGGATTTTTCAATTATAATTCGGAAAAATATCTATTGTCTTCGAGAACATGAACATGTTCAAATACAGAAACGAATGTGAAATTTAAGGATCACCTCCATTACCGACTTTGTCAATGATTGCTAAGTAAGTAGTCTGTTTGCAAATATGGGAATAATATTGCGAATGAATATCCGAACTGATGTGATCAATTCACATATTATTCTGGAGAACATTTCTTTATAATATTTATCGAAAAGACACAAACACCCAACAAGGCGGCGTTGCTCGAACGAGACAATAGTTAGTGGAAAAGATATTAGCACCATCCTTATTTAAGGGTTCATATAGAGGACTTAAATGCAGGAATAAGATAATATAGTTGTGTTCAAATATTCTTTTTTGAAAATTTTAGGAATAACGTGCATGAGGATTAATAAAATTTTATATCCTGTCCACACGAAGCTTGAACGAGCAGAAAGTTTTATAAAAATGCCACAAGAAAACGGCCTATGGGAGATGATTTCTGAGCCCGCGAAGTGTCAAAATCCATGCTCCGGAAAATCCGACCAGATCCTCTCTTGAAGAAATTCCATATATGTATGAGCATAAATTTGAAAATATTAGGAAATTGGTGGATTCGTTTTTTTATAAGACCACACAGCTGTTCTTTTTTCTTTCATTTAAGTCCTCTATTTGAACATCGTGTTATTAAATCTGTGGCCACAAGGAATAACAGCTAAACTCGATATTTGATGACAAGGCGAAACAGTATAGGTCATATGAATATACACATAACTTATGTTGTTTCGCCTTGTCATCAAATATCGAGTTTAGCTGTTATTCCTTGTGGCCACAGAAATGTTGCCAGTTTTGTACTGAAGTGATTTGCAAAAGTGATAGCGAGTTTTAGAAAAAAAATGTTTAGAAAACTCACCTGTTTTTTTTTCTCACCGTATTTCGTCAGATAAACAAACTTCGGTTGAATTTAATTGCTGTAATTTTGTTTTTTTTTTCTATTAAAGATATTTTTACACTTTCTTTTTAATTAAAGACTTAATTCTTTTCTACCTTACAAGAGATTGGAATGGAATAATCCTTTTTTCCTATTTGCAAGTAACCCAAAGAGAATTTTACGAATTCTTAAAAATTCGATAGAGTCCAACGGAACGCGATGAATACGAACCCGAAAACAAAAATCCTAAAAATGTTGACCCCCACCAATTTGGGTGGAGTACGATGCTGCTGCAAAGTTGGACACACGAAGCAGAGGATAAAAACACTTTTTTTATATTTCTTTATTTTTGTTTTTTCTGTTTGTGCGTGCGTGTGCGGATATACACAACGACGACGACGACACAACGACGTAGACGGAACAGCAGGGCAGCACTCGCAGCGGCAGTACAAACAACAAAAAAAACTACACAATTTTCACACCAGAATAAGAACAAGAAAGCAACACTTCACAGCAGAGGACGTTGAAGAAAATTTTTTTTTCGCCCGTCTCTGTCAAAATTTTTTACAAAAATTATTTTTTTTAAGAGAAAAAATTGTAGCTTGATATTATTTTCTTTGATTGCGATTTAAATTTGAAAACTTAAGTATTTATTTAGTGTACTGAAGCACAATACTGTTACGAAAAATTACACAAAATCACTTGAGGGAAAAAAGAAAATTTCTTCAACACATTTATGTTAATTGCAACCGCGCAGCCGAAAAATAACAAAAATTGGAGCGTACACACTACCGAATATCTTCAAAATTTATACATGAATGCGAGAGATTGCTACAAATGCCCATCTTGCACACACACAATGTCATAAGCATGACGTTAGTGTTTTGACGCGTCAGAAACAACAAACACATATGACATTTCGAAAGTTTTACTAGCACTGTAGTACTTGCAACATTTTTGAATGCGTTCGCAAGACATGTTTCATGAAAGTGTTACCATGTAAAAGATTTAAAGTCTTACCTTAAAATCTGTATCAGAACTTTTCTAGCAATAGGCGGAGAGCCCGATGTAGAAAAGTCGGGTGTATAAGATTGCAAGATAAGATTTACGGGAATGATAGTAATGTAGTTTAGAGAAACTAATCAAGCAGGGTTGCCTTGCCAAAGCCAGTCCCAATGCCCGAAAATGGCCGAATTTTTTGTTTTAATTAAAATTGTGCTATATTACAGCTCGAAATGTATGCCAAATAATAGAACTTGAAGAGGTCTAAAGATAATATATGGGGTTGCATTGTTGAATCCTGTCTCAAACATGGGTTTTCACCGGTTTTAGGGTCAATTTTCATTAATAAAGATAAAAGCTTGAAATATGTATGTGTCAAATGATAGAGCTCGAAGAGCCTAAACAGAATATATGGGTTTATATATTATATATAGGGCAGTGATGGCATTTGGGTTTTGTGAAAATGTACTGAATCGAGACTTCAAATGTACTTTTTAGATCCCGAATGTACTTTTTTGTCTTGAACACCCAATTTTGCACGAAATTGTTCTAAAATTGACTATCAAAAAAAAAAAAAAAAAAAGGTCCTCACATATTTCACATTAAATTAAGTACAAAATCTACACATTGCGCGATTATTTTCATTTACTAAGAAAAAAACGTAATTAATATAATAGGGTAATGATATTATATACAGGTAATTACTATAAATCTACTCATTGCGGTTATTTTCATTTACTAAAAAACAAAAAAAAGGTAAATATTATAAATTGTCCAAATGTACCGAAAATGTACTGAAAATGTGCTAAAAATTTGGCGAATGTACTGAAAATGCCCCAAATGTACCGAATGTACTGAAAACTTGTCGAATGTACTGACAACGATTTTTCAGGACGTAAATGTACCGAAAAAAGTACAAATGTACCGAAAATGCCATCACTGATATAGGGCCTTTTCAAGTTCTATCAGTTGGCTTACATTTTGACCAGTAATATATCACAGTTCAAATTAAAACAAAATTGGCTAAAATTCGGCCATTTTCGGGCATCGGGACAGGCTTTGATAAGGCAACTACATGGTTGGTTAGTCTCACCAAAATGCATTACTATCATCCCCGTAAATCTTATTCTGTAATCTTACACAATCAACTTTTCTACAGCGGGCTCTCCGCATATGTATCTGAATATGGAACATAAAAACTCTACAAACGGTCTTTGGCACTTTTGATATTTATGGACTCGTATGTGAGTGGTCTATTGAAGAGGAACATGAAGGGATTAAGAAAGTTTTTTTTTTTTGAATCGTTGGACTTGTAACTTTATTTTAGTCTGATCAAAACATGAATTATGACAGTTTTATTTGATAAACTAGGACAAGCCAGTCTTTAAGTTTGAAATTATTTTTCTAGAAATCTTTGTACTTGACCAGTCATATACATACATATGTATGTTTGTAATTAAGCAAACTGGAAATATCTGCCTCGAAACGACAGCGACATAATATTACAATAGGTCAGGCAGTTTCCTTATTTATGCTAGAAGCTGAATAGCGTATAAAAATTTAAAGTTCATCAATGCACAAAACAATCATTGCATAGTTGAAGTTTACTCTCCTAATATGTTATCTTTTTTAAGCATAGAACGAGTGGAAAAATCAATTATTGGTATTTAAAATAAGCTTTATTCGGCGCTCAAACCACTTTTGAATTGAATAAAAAGTACAATAAAAACTTTAACTTCATTAAAAACTGAAATTATGTAGTACAATGCAAAATAACAACAAACAGTCTTTGTTAAAATATTTATCTCAGTTGACTTTAATCATAAAAAGTTTCATTTTCACTGGCACTATGATAACGCTCTTCCGCATCCTTATCACTATTCTCTTTATCATCCTCATCGTCTTCGCTATTATCGCTATCTTTATCGGTTGTACCCTGAGCAATTTTCAAGATACGCGATTTATATCGCGCATAAGCCATACCGTAACGATCGGCATCATCTATAAATTCATCTTCAACACCAACTACCGTGTGAACATAAGGATCGCTATATTCAACGCAATCCTCATCATCGCTAGATTGATCAAAAAATTCAGCTTCTTCTTCATCATCATCGTCATCACAAAGAACAAATTTTTCAACGGCACGACTTAATTCACGCGCACCTGCAGTTTCTTCGAAATCTTCATCATCGTTGCTTTCGTCATCATTTCGATCACTGTTCATGGCACGATCATCATCTTCATCAGGATAATCGTTGCCAAAATGATTTTCACGATTAGAGTCTTCTGAATCATACTCATCATCATCATCGTTATTAAAACGGTCTTCATAAATGAGGTCATCAAATGGACGTATACTAAAAAGATAGAAAAGGTATATATATACATATGTATATGTATGTTATATATGCATAAACTTTAATCCAAATAATTTCTGCGAGAATACATATAAGCTAATTACTATAAGAAAAACTTCGACCTCTGTTCGAAAAAAAAATATGGGATATTAAATTCGAGATGTTCGTATTTACTCAAAATCTGATTCTAAGGTCCTAAGACTAAAAAGCAAAGATATTAAAATATGGAAGATGTAAAAATTATATTTAAAAACAACAAAGAAAGCGACTCAGGCGAATGGAATGCGGCTTGTTCAACTACTAAAAAAGTGAAATTAGCAGTCAGAACATCGGAAAAGATCTTAACATCGATCACAAAAGCGAAAAGAAAGTCTGAAATTGAAAAAAAAATTATTCTAGAACAAAACAAAATTCCTTAATCAAGGCATTTTTTGCTCCCATTACGAGCGATGAAAAATAGGTAAGATGATAGTGGCACAAACTGTGCGGTTTAATTTCACAAAAAAAGTTTCATTCCTACAGCGTGTATCTTATGTTACACTATGACAATGTCAGATCACAGATAAATATAAATATAAAAAAAATATTAAAAAAAATATATAAAAAACAATATAAAAAAAAATATAAAAACAATAGAAAAAAAATACATATAAAAAAAAAATATAAAAAATAATATGTACAATATAAAAATTAACATAAAAAAAAAACATAAAAATTAATTTTTTTTTATAAAAATATAAAAAAATTACTAAAAATTGTACTAAAGCTTATTAATAATATTGTGGCACATCAGCCCATATAGGCTGGTCGTTTTTTACCATCTCCGCTCCGCCCCATGCATATGAAAATAGAGAAGCTTTTTATGGTAATATGTGCTCATGAAGCATTAGGGGACGTCCATTAACTACGTGAGTCAAAATAGGGGTGGAGGGGGTCCGGCAAAGTCTCACCAAGGGGGAGGAGGGAGAAACCTCACGTCAACTTTTTAATGCAGAGAATTTACATTATTATAGCAGATAACAGATTGTATCATATAATTTAAATCTCACGGGGCGGGGGAGGGGTCCCGCCAGATCTCACCAAGAGGAATGGGGTCCGAATTTTCAAAAAAACACCTCACGTAATTAATGGAGGTCCCCTTCCAGTCACTCGTCAAAGCAGCTATAAGAAAAGCTCTGATCATTTGTTGTTTTTTGGAGTTCTGAGGATGGAACTTAGATTGACATCAGAGTAGTTGAGCGCACTAGACTATTAGATCCCCGGGCAGTCAAAAAACACAACAATTATAATAGAATTTAAAATAGAAATGATACAATTTTTTTTTTTAATTTAACGAAAATGAATTACTGTAAGAATATGATGTCATAAAGAAATATGAGCTTAAAAATTTGCTGTAGTTGTTAGATGACTGCTAATTTGTCTAAAAACGCAATTTTTTTAATATATATATACATATATTTTCAATCCCTAAAATACCAAAGGAAAATAAAAATTAATTTATGATTCACCCACAGTTCTTCGGAGTTAATTACGAGCGGTGTATGCATATTTGTGAGCATGTACCACTGAACACAATAAGACCCTTTTCCGGAGAACTACGAGTAGGTAATGCTTTTGTACAAACAATATTTAGTTCAAATTTAAACTGTGAATATAATTTTAAAAAAATAGATCTGAACATAAAAACTTGGTTTAAACCAAAATAAAAAATTTAAATCTATGTGATATACTCTGCAAACTGAAATAAAACACGGTTTTTATTAAGAAAAGTTTATATTTTACCCATACTTATTTTTTATAATTTTATATTTTTTTTTAAGTAACTAAATTCTTTAATGGATAAATATACCATATATCAATGAAGAATCAAAGATAATTTTGCGTTTTTTCATATAATTATGATATTACGGATGTATCTCATTATTTTTTTTTTTTATTTTGATAACATAAACCAAGTTATTATCTTCAAGTAAAAATTAAGTAAATTACATACATATTTTTTAAAACTACTAAGAAAGTATTCAGTTATATTAAACTGCTGGCGTTAAAAAAAATTTAATAGTCTTTTGTTCGTCAATAATGTCTAGCAATAGTTGTATTCATATTTAATAATGCGACATTATAGACATACATTTTTTATGTAACAATAAACGCAAACTTATAATAGTTGTGCAATTTTTATGTTATTTATCTTTTTTTTTAAATTTAAATGTTATTTGATAAAGTAAAATTTATGAAAGTATGTATCTAGAATTAAAAACGAAAAAGAACAAAGGATTAAATGAAAGATAAAGTATGTAAGAACCAAAAAGATTTAATGCAAATATTAAAATCGACACACGTTACAGGTTGTACAAGCCGCAAATAACAAGAATTTAAAGTTTATGATAAAAAAAAACAAAAAAATATGAGGAATAGATGGAAAAAAAATATATGTTAAAATAAGAATGTTCAACTGTGATTGCCATTTATTTCAAAACATGAAATCCAACCCATAAGCGGTTATGTAAGAATTTGTTCCCAAAACATATTATTTAAGACCTGTTAACCCAGCAATACCCAGCGTATGAAATTTCATACAATGTTTGAACTCTGCAACAAACAAGGTAGTCGGTGATGACATTTTTGAATTTTTTGGTGCAAATATTTTCAATAAACAAAATCAAATAGTTTTTTTTTAATTTTTTTTTAGCAAAATGCGTTGTTTTTTAGTGAATTCTCCAAAATCACATGAAAACAATTTTTTTTCTATTCGAAAACGGCGAAAGTTTAATGGATTGGGCACGCGCTACGGAAAGCCCCAACTGCCTCGTTTACCATGCGGAATTTGAGCGAGATCTTTCACACAGTGTGTCTACAGCTAGTGTTTTTGTTACTCATATAATTAATGGCTCTGCAATTTTTACAATGGACAAATTATATGCACAGAGTTTGCCCTTGAGTTTTGTGCTACAAACGTAGTTTTGTGCGCAGAATCACTTAAAATGTTGCAGTAGACCTACGAAGAATCATGTTTGTTAAAAACGCAAGCATATGAATAGTATAAAGCATTCAAAGAAGGCTGACATTTAGTAGAGGCTCAAGTCTCATTGTGCGAGTTCAAAACTTTTAAAGCATTTTAAGATAAAGTAAATTTAAATAATAGACTAGGGCCTATGACCAACTCTGCTACGAATAAAAAAAGAACTGATTAGGTACCAAAAATACAATCTATTCAGCAATAATTCATAAATTGTAATTTATAATTCGAAAGCGGTTATAATGAGTATAAGATTGCGTATTAAAAGTGTTATAATAAACGTTTATAAAATTCATTAAACTGAGGTGTTCCTATTTGTAGAAGTCCACACTAAACGGTTACATTTACATCTACGCTAGTATGATAGAAGAGCCTGTATCACAAACAAAATAGTTAAAAGAAGCGATACAGTCGAATTGGAGGAGATGTTCATGTAAGCTTTTGGTGTGAAACTCCTCATTTGAGATGGTTCAAATAAGCATTGACTTTGTACAACAACACAATGAAAAATGAAGTAAACAATTTTGAGAACTTAATTGAAAGAAGTAAACAAAACGAACAAATTCAGTTATGTATTTAAATTACCAAGAAATATTACAGCTGTTTTATGTAGATTTTGATGCGTTTCCTTACACATTTTCCGATAGTGGTCGTATTAACTGAACTTTAAGAAAATTAAACTTATCCATAAATTTTTTACTTAAAGGCTTAAATTGTCATTGAAGAATGTAAATTTTGAACTGGACAACTGCTGACACTGAGAGCGATATATTGGTGGCAAAACGGCGTTTGTGTGTTTAGTTGTTTTCGAAGTGGTGGTAGCAGTAGCAGCAAAATTTACCAATAGCAATTGTTGTAGTAATTAAACGGATAATACAACCTTAACGTTAATGATAATAAATATATGCTTATTACAATGTAATTCATTTCTTTTTTTCTAATGTATATATAAATATAACTATACTTTCAAATGACATTTTCAAATTTTACTTTCGTTCTTTTTTCGTAATAAGTATTATAACCAACTATGCACGTTTTCATACTTTTTTGTTACTGTGCTAAATATCTAAATAAAACGACTTGTGAGCAAAATTTGATCGATTTGTAAAACCAACCTTAAATAGTTATCATCCATAAGATCAACATATTCCGCCTGTTGCTCGTTTTCGGGCAAATACAAATCATAAACATAGCCTGTATCTGAATCACTTGGTTGAGACAAGTTTGCAACCGCATTGTCATCGTTTAATGCAGCTGCTGTTGAACTATCGCTTTGCATATTGCTTGTGGTTTGCGTGGAATTTGTAGTAGAATTATTCTTTTCAATATCAACTATAGTTAGTTCTTTTGGCTCCTCGGACGGTTCGTCTGTATCAAATGTAGTGCGCAAGCAATTTACTACACGAAAACGATTTTCATGCAAAGATTGACGCATTTCCTGTCTTGCTCTTTCTGTTAGATTTGTAGGTTTACGTGATTTTTGCTGTACCAGCTGCTTAGCTTCATCTTTAGTGAGACGCGCCAGTTGGGTTATGTCGTCCTGTTTAGCAAAGAGAAAAATTATACAATATGAGGAATGTTTAAGTATATAATAGTATATCTCGACATACGCGAAAAGGGAGTATGGCACCGCCCATATAAACGAAAGATTTGTAACGCCACATACATAATATAAAACAAAGTCCTCAATGTTTCTTACGAATGATGACTTAATTTTAGATGTATGCTAGTGTATCTTGGCAGCAGAAAATATTAAATGATTATTGGGGAAGCTATATAAGTTAATGTATTCAAATACGTTATGAAAAAGTTTGGTACTACAACCGTATATCTCGAGAGCTATTGTCCTATGGAAATATTGTATAATACCTTTTTTTCGTGAAATTAGCTAAAAAAACAGATTTCATAATAGCTAAAATTTCCGTAAAAAAAATAGTTTTCGAGATATTTGAGAAAACGATATTCGCGACATTGAAAAACTTTATTTACGCACACGATTTTACGAATGGACTTTTTGCACGTCATGTGAGAAAAATTCACTTGGAATTTTTTCGTAGTAAAATCCCTATTTTCCAGGATATTAAAGTTCTGACAGAGGTTAATGTGAACGTTTGGATGTTAAAAACGTTTACAAAATACATGATGGTCGGAGAAATAGGGAGTAATTCATTACTCTTTTGGGATTACGCCAGCAAATTTTAAAGATAAAAACTAAGGAAAACATTCGGAAAGTTCTTTGGTTATTCATTAAATCCAGCTAGTTGTATTAAAAGTGAATCAGGAAGAATATTAAAAAAACTAAGATAACCGATGTAAACACAGAAGTCGCAAGCACAGAAAATTTTTGAAAAATTCCCGGAATGTCTTGAAATTATAAAAAGAACACAGGAATTCCAATGTGCAAGCTTTTTTAATCATGTGCAGTCCCAAAATTATTTGATGCAGGCAAATCATCATACTTTCGATTCCGCATTTGGAATTTTGGCCCCGGTAACGGCAGTATCTTCGTAAGACTTTCCAGATTTGTTTTGTTTCTCATCAACATTTTTCATGATAAATTTTCGCATTATTTTCGGTTATGAATACTTTTTTTTGCTAGAATGTTACAGATGTTCTGTACTTCTTTTGGCTTCAAAATAATTGATCACGTTATTCATAACCCTTAATATTGCAATACCACAGTTTTGATTAGCACGAAAACCATGTCGTTAAGGAGCAGATAATAATTTCAACAAGGTTAATATTTGGGTTTTTATTAGAAGCGGTTTTTGGACTGCAGGGTAGTACACTAATGGATTCATTCGATTTTTTGGGATTTGGCGAATCAGAGCTAATTTTAAAAATATAGGAAGCAATGAAGCTATTATCATGTTGTTGATTATGTGGGTAAAAAGAAAGAATCACTATTATCTATTCATGACTAACCTGTGACCGCATGGTTCCAGCAAATTTGAGTATCGTAGAAATTTCATCTTTTCCTGAAGTGGCAGCGGAAATCGCGTTTGTAGCTAAAATATTATCGCAATTATCAAGACTGCTTGCTGAAGTCTCAGCCTCGGCTGTGCCATTATTGTCCAGGCGTCGCTTCTTGCCATTCAAAACGAAAGCACCAAGAGGCTCCTCATCGATGCGTCGTTTTACACGCACAACTGCTGGCATTTTTTTGCGAAATATTTTACTTTTTCGTGATTATTTCTGCGAATTTGTCAAAAATTACTTAATGAACGCGTGTTTGTTGCAAAATAAAAATTATGTTTTCTTTAAATTGTGATTTTTTCAACAATTTTTCAATTAGAAAAACTCTCGCCAAAATTCCTGCATTCGTTGTACACAAAGAAAATTGATGGCAATGCAATTCGCGCAGTTTTTTTGACATGTGCGTCAAAAGAAACAGCGAAAAGCGCGCGAAAGTTTAAGAGGAATTGGATTTTACTCAGGGCTGAAGCATTTTTGTTAGACAACAAAAATTGTGTTTGATAAGTTCATGAATTGAAATATTATAATTCTTGTTTATTTATTTATTTCATTCTAATCTTTAAGATTCTTTAAGATTATACGTCAGATTATTTCAATATTTAATTTTGTTATAGGAAGGAAGTCGGAAGGGAAAATAGTTTGTACTCATTCGGCCCAACGTGGTGGATTGAAAATTTCCAGATACCTCAAGTTAGCCAGTGCTGATCGCTTTGGTGGAACTATAGCCTCAGGCATCGTTACGGATGTATGCAAATATGAGACCTAAATTTTTGGGGAAAATCAATTGACATCAACTGAAAGTAATTTGGGTTCGCTGATCTCGAATCTGTCATCAGATATTGGTAAACGGTAAGTTAACACGGTAACAAACTATGTTCTACTACTTTATTATGTCAAGTCTGAGATCTTGATGATTGCTTAGTGCTCACCAAAATGCGGGGAGCTTGGAGATAATTTTACATGCGATTTTTAAAGTTCTGAATTGCGTGTAAGGGTATGGTCTGGAAAACTCACTGAGTCTGTGTAATAAGCTTCGCTTCTGAAACAAGCGTAGTGATTTTTGGCTTATCTTCTTACCCTATACTCTTCACAAATTACGATAGTATTTTTTTTTTTGGACTCACCCGCTTTTTGGCTCTATTAGCCAGATAATTTTATGCCATTATTTAAATATTTGATTTAATTTGAATATAAATGACACCAAAGATTTGATGAAATTTTTCAGAGTATGACACTCTTAAAAAAACTCCTTTTATAATGTTTATAGGGTTACAAGAATATTGACAAATATGGATTGGGAAAATGTATAAGAATAACAGATCTCTTACATAAAAGCGTTCATAGAATGGCCTTAATTGTACTTTTGCTGTCTGCGAATTAACAATTAAATATCGTAAAGGTTATTTTTATGTTGACCATTTTTTAAAGCATTTTTATTGTATTTTTAATCGTATTTTCCAAACATATAAAGCAAGCTGCTTACCTTCTAATTTTAAACTTAAGCTAACGTTTGCTTTTTTAAAAAAAATAGCTTTATGACTTAACAAAACAGATTTTTTTAAAAAACGAATACACCTAAGATGCTAAGAGCAGTATAGTATACATGTTTAAGATTAATAGTATGGTAATTTAAATAAAATGTCTCATAATAAGTACTTAGAAGAATAACAAAGATAAAATAAGATCACAAGCAAGTGTTTTCATTCATATGACAGTATTCTTAATCTGGATACAAATAGTCCTGTAAAATATTTTGAAATGCAATTTTTATTTTACCACGATCACGTCCGTTTAACTTCTGGATATCAGGTAGTAAACTCATCAGAAACATGGCATCTGGATCAGATTTGCAATCGCACAATTCTAGAGCGTGTGAATTTCGTTCTGTGCTGGGCACATTTGCAATTTCCAATGAGCGATGTTGATGTCGTGGATGCATCGATGACGATATAGCAGCTGATGATGCAGTTGTTGTCGATGCCAAGGCGATTTCCGATTCACATGTGGCACTCAAAGATAGTGGTCCACTTCCACCATTAGTCGTGGTACTTACCATATCAATTGGTTTTGCAAATGTTGGACGCACAAATGAGACATTTGTTGAATGCGCCGCAGGTGTACTGGAATTAATGAGACGCTGTGTTGATACTGCCGCTGATGTTGAAGCCGTAGCTGAATGTGCTGAGCTGCCAATGCTTTCTACAGATCGGGAACGTTTATTATCAATTGGTTGATGCATTTCTTCATGAAAGCTAGTCCGTATCTGTTGTCGATTCAAGTGTTGTTGCATACGCATAGCCGCTATACGTTTTTCTCGCAATGCGGCTGCAGCAGGTAAAGCATCCATAGCAAAATTGGCCACACCAGCATCATCTTGATCATCAAGATCTTCATCCCCACAATGTAGTGGTGGTGTCATTGCATTACGTACATCCATCTGATGTTCGTCGTATTCATCAACTGTTTCTTCACATTCTGATTTGATGTCATTATTTAGAGAACGTGTGTCCATATGTTGAAACCGTGTACGTTGCTGTTCGTCTTCAATGATGTCGTCCAATTCAGAATTATTAGGAGCATCATCTTCGAAGTAATCTAGATAGTTGTCAGCAAAGCAATGGGAAGAGTTTCCGTCACGGTTTGATTGCAACGTTCCTCGGCAATTGTTTGCATTTATATTGGCAACGGCAGAAGCAGCTGCTGCTGCAACCCGTTCACGTTGAAGACGATTGGAAAGTGAGCTTATCTGTACCAAAGCATCTTGTACTTGCGAATCCAATGATTTGGGCTGTTGATGTTTTCTGGTAGAGAAAAAATTGATTTTCAAGATAATTTTTGTGCGCTAATAAATTAAGTAGTTTTATTAGTATACAGAGTGTTAAGTTGGTTGACTAGTTCTGAGCCAGTAAATATAAAATCCTCATGAAACTTTAAGAAAAAAAAGCATGTGCGCAGTTCACGTGATAGAAGTGAAACCTTTAGAAAACTAAACAGCGAATAAAAATGATAAAAGTTGACGGGATCTAGAATAGCTACAGCAATAAATGAATAATCTCAAAATAAAGTACTCATCGATCAGTGTCAGAAAACTATCAGGTTCGAGATCGGTTAACCAAAGTCTGAGATATTAACGTGGTAAGCTTTCCAAACAATGATACGATATCAACTGAGTATTTAAAATACTCACTTTCTTAAATATGGATGCAAAAAGAACATCCGATCAAAATAAGACCAGCATGGTGGAACTTTCTCTTCCAGGTAATTGGTGTATTCACGTCTAAAGGATATTCGTAAATTCGTCCATTTTGCCAAGCTAGCACCAGCTTTATAAATAAAAAAGTACGATATAAAAACTTGTTATACGAGTAGCCAGTTCACTTAGTTTGCACTCACGATTCTTTTCCAGCTTTAAATCCACTTCACGCCAAAAATTTTCCACATACGGCCGGCAAAAGTAATATTTATGACGCGGATTATAAATGGCCTCATCACGTTGCACCATATCGATTAATTTGAAAACCTCTTCGGTTAACCAACGTGATGAAGAACAAGCAGCCGCTGATGTTGCTCCCGTGTTAGAGTTGGCAGACGAGCCCCCAACAGCGCCACCTCCAATGCCATAAAATTCATTTGACATTTTTCCCTAGGAATACTTCTGGAAAACCTTTACTAAATATACATTTTGATATATTCGAAAATCACTTGCGATAGCAGAATCTTTATACGCTTAATTTGTTGGAAATCTTTAAATTCTTAATATTTATTGCAATTTTATTACATTTCTGCCATTATGCTGTGCAGAAAATATTTTTGCAATTAGAAATGTCAAACAGTCAAATGTTTGACATTTATTTGCAAAACGTTGCAAAGAATAGAATGTAAGGTAGGACGGACATGTCATAATGTCAAATTTCAGTTTTTTTTTTAAAGCCAAATTTTATTTTGATATCTGCCAAATTTGTTGCTTATAAAAAACATCAGATACTGTGCTGCTCAAGCAGTTAATTAAGACGTATAATTAATTAATCGCTTATCAAACCTTTTGGTTGTGTTTGAACCATTTTGAAAATTGTGACGATTTAACAAAAAATTTGATGAGGGTTCACGTGCTAAAATTCTCATCCTTACTAGAATAGTTTGACCAACAGGTGCTCTTTATGATGCGGAGTGCATGCAAGCGCACCCAGAAATATTCACGCGTTCTACGTAGCATTCAATCGCCCAACTATTTATTTGTCCACTTGCATGCCTTAATTCACTTTGAGCTATCAAAGCTTTGAAGTATCAAGGCATTCACTCTGATGCGACCTTTACTGTCAAATGATTTTACGGCGAATTGTGATATATACATCTGCAATTTTTGACACTTGGCGCCAAAATAAGCATTTTGCTGTCATGGGCCGCTGAAAATTTTACTTTTCCTAATTCATTTCAAAAGTTGGCG
The DNA here is from genome assembly GCA_963662105.1 of Meiosimyza platycephala. Taxonomy (NCBI): domain Eukaryota; kingdom Metazoa; phylum Arthropoda; class Insecta; order Diptera; family Lauxaniidae; genus Meiosimyza; species Meiosimyza platycephala. The sequence continues at coordinate 89,865,562 of OY759210.1, forward strand.
TAAGCGTGGTGAAGTTTCTTCAATTAATTGTAATTTGAAAGTATATATTTTAATTTCAATACTAATACTTGTTTTGTAAACTAAGTTGAAAGTAAATAAAAGTAAAATGTTTGAAGCACGCTTAATAAATGCTACAATTTTGAAGAAAGTTTTGGATGCAATCAAGGACCTGCTTAATGAAGGCACCTTCGATTGTAGCGATTCAGGAATACAGGTTTGTACAATGCTGAAATCAATGTACAGATAACTTTTAATTAGATTGGGAAAAATTTTACAGCTTCAAGCTATGGATAACTCTCACGTCTCGCTGGTATCGCTTACGTTGCGCTCGGATGGTTTCGACAAATTCCGTTGCGATCGTAATCTTTCAATGGGAATGAATCTCAGTAGCATGGCCAAGATTCTAAAATGTGCCAATAACGATGATAATGTCACAATGAAGGCGCAGGATAACGCCGACACTGTGACATTTATGTTTGAATCACAAAATCATGAAAAGGTTTCGGACTACGAAATGAAACTGATGAATTTAGATCAGGAACATTTAGGTATTCCGGAAACTGATTATTCATGTGTGGTGCGTATGCCAGCTATGGAATTTGCACGCATTTGTCGTGACTTAGCGCAATTTGGTGAGTCAGTTGTAATCTGTTGCACAAAAGAGGGCGTCAAGTTCTCTGCCTCAGGTGATGTTGGTTCTGCTAACGTAAAATTGGCACAAACTAGCACCGTTGACAAAGAAGAGGAAGCCGTCATCATTGAAATGCAAGAGCCTGTCACTTTAACTTTTGCATGTCGCTATCTTAATGCGTTCACCAAAGCGACGCCACTATCCAGCCAAGTGCAGCTGTCGATGTCTGCGGATGTGCCGTTGGTGGTGGAATATCGTATTCCTGATTTGGGTCACATACGCTACTACTTGGCGCCTAAAATTGAAGATGACGAAAGTTAAGCAGCTATTGTATTCAATATTATATTTGTACTTCATTTAAGGGATTTATATAATAAACAACGCCTAATATATTTAATTTGTAAGCTATTCATATTTTGCATAATTTTGGGAAAAATACTTTGTAATAAAATTATTTTTAATTCCGTATTATAAAATTGCCTTACCTACTTTCACTCACAAAAAAATAAATAGCAACCTAATACCATGTTAAATATTTAATTTTTATTAATTCTTCTAAACCACCCAAGACAAAAATTGTTCTACAAATTTTAGGTCTCTTGGAGAAATTTAAGATCCAAGTAATTCTTTATGAGAGTCGTAACACTCACAGATTGTTCAGAAGATATGGGTCTTCGAATTAAACTTCATAGCATTCCTAAGCCTCCACTGGCATCGTGGGGTCATTGAAAATACATCGATGTTTGGTAAATCAAATTCTTTTCCAATTTTGCATCATACGAACACAGTTGATCGCTCGTATCAAAAGATGATTTAAACCAACCCTTGTTTTATCGCTTTTATAAGAGTACCACGTCCAATGGAAAAACGTTACACCGCGTTTTATGAATGTATTTAAATCTATTTCTGTTCTCAAAAAAAATAATTGAATTAGGTGTTGCCACGTTTTAACCAATTTTATATCTCAAAACATTTTTTGGGACAAATGGTTTTAAGGAATCCATTGTGGGTCTCTGTTGTGAAAGTATCCTATAATTTAATGGTCCTACACCTACCTTCCGTAGTATAGCTTTCATATCAGTCTGAAAGCATTTTTCACGCGAACGCCTTTGCCAAATGGGCAGAGAGGTTTTTTTCAACAACTTCGAGTTATGATTTTAACAGACTTACGAATATTTAAGCATTTTTATTTATTTTAGGGAAAAAATTATTAAGTGCAAAAGCTTAAACAATAAAATTTTGTTACAATTCAGTTATGCTTCTCATAAACAAAATATGGATTAACAAAAAACTTTCTTAACTTTCTTATTTCCTTACTATGTATTTAAAACTTACATTAAAAACTAACACAAAAATGTCAACATCTATTCTACAATATAATTCGGATGCACCACAAGTAAAGGATCATCTTCTTCCTCTTCCTCAGCTGCTATACGACTGGGACTTTTTCCGGGTTGTCGCAACTCTGTGGTCTTTAACGGAATTATTACCTGATCGTGATAAATCAAGCGATCAATAACTTTCTCTATTAAATTTTTGCGTGAAATCAGTTCATCTTCTGATTCAATTTGATCAGCGACTTGCTCCAAATACCAAGTTACAACATCACTGCGTTTCATACCCGAGTCACTTCCTTCTGATTCACATCGCGACTCTTCATTTCGCATATGCAGCACTAACATTGTAGACAAATTCTTGTAATCCTCAAAGCTAAGCGTAAGTTTCTTCTTTTGTAGAGTGGGCTGTTGCTGTTCATCCCCAGTGGTGGTACCATTTTCAGCATGATCACCATTTGCAACATTAGATACATTTTCCATGTCTACATCGGCAGCTAATAGCGCAGCATCATCCTCATCATCAAGATGAATATCAGGTTGCTCGACGCGTATAATAGATTTATTTAATAAACGAAAGGCCTCGCGCACGTGCTTCTCTTGCACCTCGTTCATGCACTCCAACTTAGCCATGGCTTCACTTAAACGTATCATCGATTCTAACTGACGTACAGTAATGCGCCAGGTGCTGCGACCCGAGGTGCCAGTATCTCGCTGCCGCAAATGTCCATAATTCTCCACCAACAATTTACCTGCTTCCTGATTAATGACGGGCTTAAACTGACGCGCAAATGTAATGTAACGCAAAACTTCTTCGCGTGTGTAGGCACGATCGACAGTGTCTTCGATGTTTGAGTGTAGGTCGACAATTTTACGTGCAATCGCATAATCGACTACTTCATTGCATTCGTCTACAAGTATAAAAAATAAATCGAAACGTGACATAATTGGTGCTGAAAGTTGTATATTTTGTTGAAGGCTCTTGGAACGATCGTAACGTCCATTAATCGGATTGGCAGCAGCCAAAATGGATGTACGTGCATTAAGTGTTGCACGGACGCCTGCTTTGGCCAGTGATATGGTTTGCTGTTCCATAGCTTCGTGTATTGCAACCTGATCACGCGGGTCCATTTTATCAAACTCATCAATGCAGCAAATGCCATTGTCTGCCAACATAAGTGCACCAGCTTCGATAACAAAGTCAAAACTTTCTTCATCGCGTACCACAGCAGCCGTGAGACCGGCAGCTGAAGAAGCCTTGCCAGATGTATAAACAGCACGAGGTGAAAAGTCGGCAACTTGTTTCAGGAATTGCGATTTGGCTGTACTTGGATCACCAACGATGCAGACGTTGATATCGCCTCGAAGTGTAGTTTCTGCAATTCGAAGAGAGAAAAAGTAAAGAAATGTTTCGCGGCAGTTGATATTTCAAAAAAAAAGGAAAAATTAAATTTTATTATTTAAGGGAACCACTTAAGGAAATATGGAGTGTTTCTACGGGAAGATATTGGTATCAATTTTGAAAACTTATTTTCTTAGATAGCTTTGAGGGGGAAAAAGCTACTTTGGGGGATTTTGCATTATAAAAAATTCAATAATTAAAAATGCTAGCTGTATAAATTCAGTCAAATAAAATAAGAATTCTGTTCATTCAGCGAAAAAAATAAAACCTCAGCTGCAAAATTTATGTCATTTAATCGAAGTCTTTTTTTTAAACATGCTTTCATAATAGAATATAAAACAAAATAAACTAAAAGTTACGTTAAAAAAAAGTCAAAAAAATTTACACAGGGGGCACCCGGGTTTGAACCGGGGACCTCTCGATCTGCAGTCGAATGCTCTACCACTGAGCTATACCCCCATGTAATCATACAACGACAAACTGAGTATAATAACAAAGCAGGCAACAAATAAAAGTGATAGTAATAATAATTTAATAGTGTTGCCAGGTCTGTCAATATCAAAAATTCTTAAAATTATATGTAATTGATCCCAAAAAACAAATAATCATTTCCTCGCAAGCGAATTTTAAGTCTCATGCATAAAAAGCAATGAACAAAAAATAATATATGTATGTTTGATAAAAAAACAAATTGATTTAGAAGATTGCTTACGACGTGCTGCGTTTTGAAATCAATGCATATTTTTTGTTGTAGTGCTTGCTGTAAAATGTTCAAGTTACATATATTAACGTATCAAGTCCGACGGTAAAATGAAGCACGTTGTAAGAGCTCGGAACCGCTTCCTTTCCATTTAGCTTTTTGTTGAAACACCCCGCGCTGGGTACGTGTTTTACTATCGTAAATTAAAAATTTTAGTGAAGTTCAAATATTTAATATTTGATTTTCTGAAGTAAATAACAGTTATGCAAGGGTACGGAAGGAATCTGTTTCAGATAAAAAAAAATAGGATAAAAAATATCGGCTTACAAAACTACGTTGCGTAATAAATGGTAATTTTTACTTCATGTCAATTTGACAGTAGTATGTATTGCAAACAACTCGATAAATCATTTTAATCGCACAGGCTATTTGAAGAAACAATTTGACACTGCTAGCGCTAGTATTGTAAATCAAGTGTGTGAACCTACCCCCAATAAATTGAAAATATAAAATACAAAGCAAGAGAACAAAAAATGTACTTACTTTCATGTGTTGTTTTGCCGACACCACTAAATAATTGCAGCAAAATGCCACGCTTGACCTCATCATTGCCATAAATGGATGGAAACAAACTGCTAATAAGATTATGATACAAATTACGATCCTTCGACATTTCATATACTTTATTCCATTCGGCATCAGTCATTTGCTTTTTCATATCCTCCGCTGTAACTTCAGACATAGGCAAATCTGTGCCACCAAAACGCGCTGTCGTAGCCTGTATACTACAGCCTAAAAACGCCATGCGATAGTTAAGATCACGCACACCCAAAGCTTTGAGACCGCTTAAACCTTCAGGACCTTCGCCTGGTTTGTGACGTGAGCCCATATCAGCCTTGGCACCTACACATAGGAAATAGAAAATTCAATTTTAATAAATATTAAGATTTAAGCTTGCATTACTTTACCTGGCATATTAAGCGCTCCTACATCGGGAACCACAATTAGTGTACCAGTAAAATCATACCTATCTCCCGCCTGCACCGTCTCTACTAATTCGGCACGTAAAATTATTTCTACAGAGCGTGGTATACAACCACGTGGCAGCTCTGCTTGCGTCTCTTGTATACGAATTTTTTGAAAATCAACAAACAAGGATTTTTCTACATCGAGCATAAAGCGACGTCGGTTTGCACACACAGGATTGCGGCAAATAGTGGGATTTGTGAATTTAAACTGCTGTTCTACACCACGTATTTCTGTCTGACAGTCAAGACACATAAAAGTGCCCAGCACCAATTCTGGATGTACTGGATGCGTGCGTACTACTTGACCAGAAATACGTATGAGTGTGCCTATTTTGGAGGTGGTCAAATCGCGCACCTTATGGCGTGTAGGTACCTCTGTAAAAGAGACATAGCACTCCTTTTCTATTTTAAGACCAATGCGATCTTTGACGTAGTTGGAAACAGATTGACATAGATATGGATAAATGCTGGAAGAAATAAAAAAAAATATAAGCGATTATAAGAAATGCAAATTAAATTTTATAGAGTGACTAGCGATTGGGTATGTAAACACCATCCCAACTATTTTTCCCATTCAACTTCAATCAATACATCATTAGTTTTTGCTGAAAAAGTAAGAGATTTTGTAAAGAAGTTTCAAAAATTTAGATATAGTTAAGTTGTGAGTAAAAAAAATTCTAGTTTTTCTTGTGTGATAAAAAGTATAGATTTTTCGAAAAGTTAACAAACAATGATAAAAGTTGCAAAAAAAGGATATCAAAAGGTATCAAAAAGTATAGAAAATCGCCCTAAAATTATTTTATTTTTCAACAAAATAAATTGAAATTTTTTCTGAAGATATTTCGGGCATAGAGATAGAAACGGTAACACTTATTAGAAGATGGATTTGTACACTACCGAAATTCGACCACCAAAAATTCAAAAACGAAAATATAGGACATTAGATGGACAACACAAAAGATATCCTGAGATCAGATGAATGATTTAATTAGCGAAATAAGTCGATCAATGGGTCATAACTAGATACCACCGGCGGGCATCACAAGTCACTGTTTTTCCTTGAGGCATGGATTTTACGAATGCAATATGCAGTAAAAAAGACCTCAGAATGTTCCTTTGCAATAAATGTACAATCTAAGGCTTAGGTTCTAAGCTATCGCTGCTTTCATTCTTCATCGTTACTTACCGATAATATTCCTCAATAATTGTTGTTGCCAAATTTTGATTGTATTTCTCCACATCATCGAAACTGACCTCAAGGGTATAGCGATCTGGTGATTCCAATTCCCCTGCCGGCTTCACATATTTAATTTCACCATCTTCCTTGAACCTGATATAATATACGTAATAATATACGTATTAATAACTGAGTAGGACATTAAGTGTTGGCAAAACTCACTCCTCTAGGAAATCCTGAAATAACTTTTGGCAACGTATGCCAACTTCATCCTTGACGCGCAACTGTCCAATTTGTGTTTCAGCTACATCCATATTTGAACTGTGTATACTTATGAAATATTTTTGCAACAAATTAAAAACTTATTACTGTTTATTATTAAGTTTTACTTTAACACCCCAACACGCGTTTCACAATTTAAAAACAACCAAAAAACTTGTGCTGGCTGTTTCGGTATGTAACTTCAAATGTCAGCTGTCAGGTGGTTTTTGGCGCCAAATAGCGGCTGTATTTAATATTGTTTATTGTCATTTCAAATTCGCCGCAAAAAATGACTTTTGTGGGTACTTACACGTGCAATTTACATACATGGTTACAATTCACAATGGTTGTTTTTAAAGTATTTGTGTACTGTCTTTAGAAAAGAGATCATCATATGTTTCGTAAATGCATTTAGTGGAGTGCTAATGAATGCGAATGCGGTATTGTGCGACAAAATTTGAATATGACAATAAAGTCACACGCGCATTCGCAACAAGTAAAATTCTAGTCAACTTTCCACGCGTTCACAAGCGGCACCTTCGACTTAACTGGCTCGTGCCGCTTGTCGTAGCGCCTTCGCTTACATTGAATCTACACTATTATTGTCGTACAACTTGTTTTTGTTTGGATGGGTTCTGATTCCCGGCAGTTTGTTTAATAAATCTGCATTTAAAACTTTCTCCTATTTTTAATTCCATTGAGCTGAACATGTGGTGAGGGCCCAGCCCTACCGGAGGGGGTTTTTGACTAAGCGATGCAGGAAATAGCAAAGAAAAAAAAAAATAAAGCTCATCAAAGTTTTTCCCACACAAAAATTTTATTTTTACGATTATATTAATTATAACATGTATTGCTCTCAAATAAAAAATATATGTAGGCCATCCATTTTGTGGCGCGGGCCCCTAGGCTGCAGCAAATGCTTAAACACGGCCCTGGCTCGAAACACAATTGGAGCAGCAGCTGGCTGAACACATCGAAGAATCCAGTAAAAGAAGTTTTAATATAAAGGGCGTTCAAATTCGAGGTATCTCTTTAAATTTGCCGTTATTTTTGCACAAGTACTAGATTACACTGATGGTTTTTTCAGATATGAAGTAAATCTATTACAGTTAAATGTTTTTATTATTAAAATATTGGCAATTCGTTTATTGAGCCAATAAGAAGAAAATGATTATTTTTTCAAGGAAATAATTGGAATTGGCCACCAAGATCATGTGATTTAACACCATTGGATTTCCTGTTATGAGGTTTCTTGAAAAGTAAAGTTTATGCGGATAGTACTCAAATTGTTCAACACTTCAAAGACAACATCATCGAGGGAATATCACTAATTGAACCATTATTATGCGAAAAGTTATTCAAAATTTTTTTAAAAGCTTGACAGCCTACCGATCTAGCTAAGTAGGTTACTTGAACAACATTTGTCTTTATTATTAACCGAAATTAATGTACTTTAATTTCTAATAAAAATTAATAAAGATTTTACGTAATTTATGTATTATATTGTATTTATTATTTAAAAAAGATATGTCAAATTTGAACACCATATATTATACCAATCTTTACCATATAATAAGTAATTGTTTTTACGATAAACACTACCACAGGCACGAAAGTTTTTTTATTAAAATTTCAGTTCTAATAGTGGGATCATAACGAACACACAAACAATGCTCCGAAAAAATAAAAAGTAACGGGTAGGAAGCTCCTAAAGTAAAGAAGCAAAAGTTGAAACGATTTTAGGAAAATACGTTGATCCAATATTTTAAAAAATTAAAAGAATATGACACTGAAGACAACTATCATACACATACATACTTCTGTAATCAACCAAACATATGTACATTAGGGTGGTTCTTATTTAGATTTTTTGTGAAAATGAAATGCGACGCCGCCCAATTGATTCGAAACAGGATAAAAAAATTTATAAATTTATTTAAAATTTTTATCTTCAACCCTTACTCACCCTATTTCAAAGTGAAATTTGACTCAAGCGAAAATCAAATGCGACGCTATCCCAATCGGTTCGAAACAGGATAAACAAATTCTTTAACCCTTACTTACCCTATTTCAATGTGAAATTGGGCATAAGACACCAGATTGTTAATTATTTTTGTATATAATACGATTAGAAATGAAAAAATTAGTAACAAATAACATACTGAATTAATGGTAATTAATTGGACTTTCTTAATAACGTAAAAACATTACAAATTATTAATGCAATTTCTAGAGAAAATAATGGTTATTTGAAAAAAAGGTAAACAATTTTTAAAAACAGCCATATTACAAAATACATGGAACTAATTTCCCACTTTTACGCATCAATTTTATAGACTCTAAAATCACTTGCTATATGACATCAAAATATTTAAAATCTATAAAGGAATTCTCAACTTGTGCTGATTTTTAGATAAGCTACATCCGCTACTTTCCATGACTATATCTCGGAAACTATATGCGAGCGACATTTTATTTTTAATATATTTTTTTTAAAATTAAAACCACGTAAGAAAAATTGATTCAAAAAAATGGCGGCTTAGGCCAAACTTCACATTGAAATAGGATCAGTAAGGGTTAAAGATAAAAATTTGAAAAAACTTCTAGAATTATTTTATTTTATTTCGAACCAATTGAAGGGGCGTCCTCATACTTTTTTCCTAAGAGCTAGTAACTAAAATTGGTGTCTATAGCCAAATTTCACATTGAAATACGGTCAGTATGGGTTAAAGATAAAAATTTGAAAAATTTCTAAGAATTTTTTATCCAATTTCGAACCAATTGAGGGGGCGTCTCCAACTTTTTTTTAAATGACCACCCTAATGTACATATTTATGTACATCTGATTGCAATACGAAATGTAAATTTATGGGTGCTATGGATGCTTCTGCAGACAATTCTTTATTTCAAGATAATATGTATTTTAGATGTTGGAAAATGTATTGAATTAAGTGGTAAAATTGTTGATGATTTGAAGCAAAAATTATTAGATTCACTATGGAAACCCGGAAAATTATTTAATTCCCTTATTTCTGACAAATGGTGAATAAAATTTCAAATGTATTGAAACGCCATCATCAATTACTAAACCCTTCAACAAATGAAAAGCTACTTTTCAGGATCTAAAAAGCCACAGCAAAAATTAATACTATCAAAATTATGTGTTGAAAACCTTAAAGAATTTAAAAAAGGATATTGCGGGATAGCTTGACGAACAAACAGCTCAAAACAAGAGAAACTTCTACCTTTTATTGAAACCAACAAACTTTGTGGACGACAAGAGTTGCCTTTGAAAGATACTAGCGACTCTGGTTAAAATTAGCTATGTGGCTCAGAATCTAAGTAAATAACCAATAACAATACAATAAATCAACAATATCGCTCAGTTGGTTCAAGCCCAAAATACTGATAAATGTTTTTATGTTATGGCTGATGAGATTACTGACAAAAGAGCAAATATCAATTTGTGTGCCTTATTTTGAGACTAAGGATAATCTCGTTGTATTTCGTGAAAGCGTTTTAATGTTCGTTTAAGTTGAACAAATAAGAAACTATAGTTCTTGCATTATTCCGAAGCTTGACATATGCATGAAAGGCAGTTTTGTGCAGGCTGTAATTCGCGAGTCTCATCCAGAAGCCTTATACATTAGTACATTGCATCTCTTATTCTATGAATTTGCCTGTATTTAGTTTTTGTCAAATTCAACCTGAAAAGTTATTAGAGTTATAAAATGGGTAGATATTTTTTTTCAGAATATCGGCTTAGCCAACAAGCTGCTTAATGCTAAAAATCAAAAGCAACTTTGCTGAAAAGCCTTTACTGAAATTTTGGATCGAAAATCACGACGGATTTTTAATTCATAAAGAGATTTTGAAAGCAATTTTTGAGTCCTTAGTAGACTATGAGGCTATGAGGTGAATTCCTAAGCGACTTATTTCTTACGATATATTCTTACCTGCGACTTTGTAATAAGTTTATATTGCTTGCATCTACTTTAGCTTCGCTTCATACTTTAGTACCGTCATTATATTTCATCAGCAGATGTGTCTTAACTAACTTCTACAATTGAAACCCTAGAAAGGTAAAATCAAGAAATATTACTAATTAAATTTTTTTAATGTATTTAAAATCCCCGTCGTAGTTCAAATTAGTGACTTAAAAAAAACAGGTCTTTCTTTCTCCCTGTGAACTTTTTATATATAAAAATAAAAACTCAAACTATATACATACTTTCAAATGCAAAATCTCATATGTACTAATGATAAAGGACGAAAAAAAAATAATTTCTACTAATTGAAAATCGCTTAAAATGAAATCCAATGCAATAATATATGCAATATTATGATGTAAAGAACCTAATCAATCTTCAATACGAAGTGTTAAAAAACAAAAATCAACGTTAATGACTGTAATTCAAAACCATTGTTGTTAAATAGAAAACAATTAGATGACGTAAATAAAACGTGAAAAGGATACAAAAGTACATGCGCCAAAAAAAAAGTTAAAAAGAAATCACGCTTGAAATATTTGCTCTGTTCTGCTTACTTTTGTTCAAACAACATAAGCTATGCAAAACTTAAATTTTTTAATAAATATATCTCCGTATGTACTTCAATTCATATGTCTCCTAACTAATGTAGATTCGAATTTAAAATTCTTATTATTATCTATATTATTATTAAATCTATGTAATCTCTATACTTTAAGCTTTATTTCAAAACTAACAATAAGATAAAAAAATATAAAAAAGTCCAACATTTTTGAAGCTCTAATTTGAAATGTTTGCTTCCGATTTTCTACAAAAAAAAAACTCAAATTTCGAATTTGATTTCATAATTGAAAAGAACAGTAAACGTCCTGTAAAAACCACTATGTCTAATATTTTATTGTAAATTTGTTAAACTCAAAAAAATTGCTTCCGAAAAATTCGTATGTCATTTAGGGGGAGGTGGGGGGAATGTGGTATGCCTAACGGGAAAACGAAGTTTTCACAAAAAAAAAAGTTTTTTCGCACAATTAAACATGTAATCATATGTAAATCATATTTTCTGAACATCCCATCCTGTAGCCTTATGCAATTTTTGAGCAAAAAAAAATTCGACTTGAGGACACTGTGCTATGACTGTTTTTTTATCGATTCAGCATTTAAAACAATCTCCGGATGACTGATTACTAAAACCCTATTGTGAATGGTTTTGAAAACATGACTCGGAATAAAAGTTAACAAATCTAGTACAATAAGAAGGCATACAAAGTTTTAGAGCGATTTCCTCGGACCGTGAAATCTCTTTTAGCATTGCCAAGTGGCCGGGATTAACCCAAAATTCATGTCAAAGCCGGGAGTCTGGTAGGAACTCAAAAATATTTCTGTGAAATAGTCAGTAATTTGCGATTGAGCGACTCAATATTTAAGCGAAAATACTAAGAATATTGCGAATGATTCGAATCGCTCAAGGGGGTTAACGATGATGATGATAATAACGAGACCATTTAAAATAATGAGAAAGATGTCCACCATGACCACGCCGCATGCAATGGCTGTGAGATGGAGATTTCATTAGACATGTAGGTTTTTTTGATTTAAAATTTCTTGGCCAAAAAGAACTAATTGCATTGTAATCCTACATGAGTATAACCATACTCAAGAGTTAAAAAAGTATATGAAAATGGGGTCTAAATGTAGCTAACATTTTGACTTCTTCCGTCAAATTTTAAGAAATGGATTTATCCTGTTTTGTAGCCCCTCAATTATTAAATATTAGCAACGTTTTTAATGATGCGCTAAAAGAAATGTATAAGAGAAAAGTAGATTTACAGAATAGGCCTAATAAACTGTAGTGAGTCTGTAAGAAACTCAAGGTTTCTTTATGTCAACCTATTGGCGTCCTCTTATTAGGCAATACGCACACACATATATCCATTTAACTAAATTTTTATAAATTTTACATTGCGTCACTGTTCCGGTAAACGTGCAATACCAATGGATACCTTTTCGCGCGCAATGCCATTTCTTAACATACTTACATAAGTGATTTTTTAAAAAAGATAAAATATTTATCAATACAAAAACAAAAACTTTTAGCTGAAAACTTTCACCTTGGAACTTCGCTTAAGTTAATCCAAAAAAAAATTTTGAATTTTCATTAGTGACCAACTTAATAAAAATGAGTGCAAGACCCAAAAAATATGAAATATCAGAGCAATGTCATAGTGCGAAGGTTCTAAAAATTATTGTACTATATAGCTTGCAATGCATACAATTAAAGACCAAAGCAAAAAAACCCACATATGTTCAATAAAATAAAACCGATGTCAAAAATTAAAGAGCAACCCCTACCAGAATGTTATCAGAAAATAAAAAGGATTTGTAGGTAAGCCAACAACAATAAAACTGCCAAGCGCCGCCTTCCAATATGCGTACGTATGTATATATGTATATAAGCATGTGGGAGCCAGTATGAATGTGTTTGTATTAAATGCAAACACTACAACAACAACAAAATAATAATATATAGGTATGTACAATAACAGCAGCAACAACAAATGAATTGACGAATGAGCTAACTGTATTCACAGGCAAACGAACGAACACATGGTCTTAATATGACGTCACATAGTTTATCTACACTTAAAAATATATAAAATAACAACTACGTACAAGTATTAGTTATAACAACAAATATTGCGTAGGTAAAAAAAAGGTACACATTTTTTTCCATCTGATTTTTAACAAATTTAGTTTGGCTTCAAACCACAATGCAAAAGCTTAAAAAGCTTTAATGACGTCACATCCGCTACGCAATGAAGCAACAGGATATGAGGCACACGTACAAGCATTCAAAAACACAGACGCATGCACGTAAAGCCGAATAGAGTGACAAATCGTTAAGTAGTCAGATTGAGGTAAAAATAGTGTTGCCGCATATTTTTTTAGAAATTTGAACCAAAAAAAATGTTCTTTCGGTTTCCGGAAACTTTAAAAATTTTAACTCTTAGATAACATAGGTTTGCGAGGAATCATTTCCCAAGGAAATTTTTACGCTGAATTTGGTCTCAGAATTAGTGAATCACGGGATAACTGCATGATCCTTCCCAGGCCCGTAGTTCTTCGAAGCGACCTGTAAATTTTCGGAAGTACTTTGATTTTTCTTTCGGTTTTCAAAGATTGAAGAAGAGGATATCATGAACGCTGCAGGCAATTTTGTTGAAAAGTATTCTGATGACTTGGCTCAAGAATTATCGACTGAAACCTTTCAGCACATTTACATATAGAGCAAACTTCAAGGTTGTTCTTCCTCCATTTAAGTTGTTAAATAACATTGCTTCGAAGAAATGGGATACACTTTTTCCAAACATGTGTATCGCTTTGAGCATATTCTGCAAATTGCCAATTTCAGTTGCCAGTGCTGAACGCTCTTTTAACATTCTCCCAAGGATGAAAATCTTTGATCGTTCCTGTTTGGACCGAAAAAGAGTGTCAGGACTAGTAACTCGTTGTCTGGAATCGGAATTGGTGAGGAAATTGAATTTGACAGAGGTCATCAATGTTTTTGATTCGGCCAAAGTAAGAAAAGCTTTAGTTGCACTGAAGTCGCTATCTATGTGCAAATAAAACGATCAAGTTGCTAAGTTTCCTACTCGCTGTTTATACGAGCACTCGTTGTTGTTCTTTTTACTTTTTTGAGAATAAAATACTAATCTGATCGGTAGCAATGTCACATAAGCAAATTGCTATGTATACATAGTAACTATAATTTTACTCGCTAAGCTTACGAATTTGTTTTTATTTACCCTTGCAATCACCGTTGCAAGTTGTAGATAGCTAGCACTGGATGGGGAAAAAACTGCAAAAGTTTCCCTTATGATACACTGCGAGAATCCAAGCGACTTGTTCTTAACAGTTTTTGAAGCGTCATGTGTGTGGTTTTATTACGGCACATTAATGCAACTTAATGGTTTCTAGCTTAGTTGCTAAGCCATCACTTTAACCTAACCTTCCACTACAATTTTTTTAAAATTTTTTAATTTTGCCCGTATTTCCTCTCGACAGCTCTGGTGACACATAATTTAATCACTCTGTAACATACATTTATAGTACACCATCAAAACACAATCTCTGTTTGAAAGTCGTTATATATTTCCAGCAAGTATGTATTTTCTAATTTTCATCTAAATCATCAATTAAAATTTAGTATATGTCCTTCGTAAAGAAAAAATAACAAAATCACATTCCAAGAAATAAATTTGTTCTATCTGGCAACACTGCACCCAATTCGGTCTTTCTACATGCATTCCATCCTTCGTGCGTTCGTTCATCATTCTTCGTTGCCGACTTTCAATGAACTGCTAAATTCTGTCCTCAACTTATATAAAAAGCATTGCAAAGCGTTGCGTTGTCTCATTAAGCTTTGTCTATTCAAAGCATACGGTGTAGTCAACAACAAAAATAAGAAAACCAAAAACTACAGCGATAGATAATAAAACCGCCAAAGTCAACGCGTTATAGAATTCAAATTTTCTAACGTGCTATCAAAAATTTCCCGCCGTTTCTACGGTTTTAGCTTAACGTTTTTTGTGGTATTTTGGTTAAGAGGAAACAAAAACCCTTCAGCGACTTTTCACTTCAGTGGTTTTTGTGGATTTTTGATGGAATTTTAATACCACCAAATTTGAAGCGTGAAAATTGTGTCGATTTATTAGTAAAGTTTTTGGAAAAAACAAAACAAAAATTTCAAAATTTTGGCTTGGTTTAATTAATAAGCAAACTAACTGCGAAATACATAGTTGAAGTTAATTGAAAAAGTTCTGTTAGCCAATTTAGTGAAAGTGCCAAATAATTGTGAACTAAAAAATTTTTCAAAAAATATTAATTGTGATACTTTGACGTACGTTAATTTCAGTTACAGTTTAAAGTGCTATAAAGTTTTGATCGATTTCAACAGCTTAGAAATCTAAGGTAAGTGAGTCAAAAATAAGTTATATTTCATATCTTGTTATGTTAAAATCTTTAATTATTTTTGGTTGGAACATAACTGCGGAATTTTTTAAGTAAGATAAGTCACTCATTTTGAAGGCTTTCAATTTGAAATTTTTAAAGAAGGGTACAATTTTCTTTGAGTTTTTAGTAAGGAAAAGATTCCAAACGGTTTTTAAAACTAGCAGATTATTGGACAAAATATTCAGTAAAAGGTTTCCCAATAAGAGTGATATGTTATTTTCATGTAAAAAAAAATCGAAATAAGGTAGAGCAACAATCTTTATTTCATTTGCACCATTTCGATGCAATCACGTTCTAAAAAGATTATCATTCAAATGGCCGCTTTACCGTCTCTTAGAAATCAAACACGAAATCACGAATTTTGCGTTCAATATTCAATTTTAATGTATACCACAAACAAGACTTTCAAATATGTTAAATCACAACTTCTTTCAGTCTATTCGACATCAGAATTTCTTGAAATTATTCACCCTCCGAACTTTTCAAACAATATATCGATTGAGACTGTGCCGTCTTGTTGAATCCACACGTTTGTTAAGTCAATATCTACCAATTCAGGCCAAAAAAGTCCATTTCAGCATTCTGTATCACTCACGCACCATTGATTTTTCCTCATTTTCTAGAAAAAAGACGTAGAGTGAACATTTGAAGCACGGGACGCATAACCAATCTGCCTGCCTTTGGAAAAATTTTTTAAATTTAAAAAAAAATAAAAAAAATTAAAATATACTAAAAGAAAGGGCCATTGATTGCCTTTACCATGTTTAAACAAATATTGATATTAATACTTAAAGATAACAAGGACCACTTTCCTATTCTCCAAGCATTTACTACAGGGTTTGATGCCCTCTTCACCTCCTCCTTAGTTAAGCCACTGATCAAAAACCACACCAGAATAATCGTGAACAATTTGTGGATTTGCTTGAGATCAGTAACGACAATTTTGCTTATTTACCGATTCTCTAATATCCAGAGAAGTTAATTTTCTTGGTAAAACTTTAATTTAAATTTTCAAGTTGTTGAATCAGTAAATTCACGGCGTTGTCGATGTTATAAACAGTGAGCGCGAGGCGAAGAACTAATATGACGCCCCCTTGCCTGAAAAAAATAATTTTTGTCATCACTTTTTTAAAAATCCTGGAAAAATGCAATATTTTTCAATTCCAAACCTCTTTGCATTAAATTTGTAAGTTATCGATCAAAAGAAAATATTAATTTTATAGTACGAGCCAGGCCTGGTGGAAGACCTTTCCTCGGTGTATAGTAATCCAAAAATGCTTGACTACATAGGACTATAAAAAATTTTAATTTTTGCGTTAGTGATGAAATCAATTTTGGTTAAAGTTTCACATTTGCTCACTTTTTTCTCCTAAGCTATCAATTTTCAGTAAAAGTTGCAATAAGTAAAAAGTTTTTATAATTGGTCAAAATATTAAGTAAAATATTTTCTTTTTATTTAATTGTAATATTTATTTTTTTGAAATTACTTCTGTTGACTAGGCCTTGTTGAAAATATACTGCATATTAAAAAAAATTGCCAACAGATGGCGTCATGATACAAAATATTATTTTTGGTCTATGTCACTTCAAGCTTCTGTAGCGTGCTTTAAATAATATTAAAAATATCCAAATTTATAAAAAAATCAAATTATTTCTTCCAATGTAAAAACAGTTAAAATTTTATACAAAAAAATATAAAAAAAAAAATTTTCTTAGAGTTTAAAATAATCGTTGTAACGGCTGGAGTAAATATTCACATTTTTTCGTTATTTCTCTTAATGTTTATATGAATTTCATAGGAAAATATCCCAAAATTATGATTTTTCATGCTATTATAAGACAAAAACCATTTAAAGATAAAAGTTTCAATCTTCTAAAAATAGAAAAATATATGAAAAAAGTCATACTTTCCTAAATTTCGATTTTAATATTTAAAATCTCTAAAAAAGGGCTAAGACCTAACATACACATTCAAAACTATTTTTATCGTATTCTGCGTAAAAAATGGTAGAAATTTACTATTCTAAAATTCTAAAATTTTAACGATCCAGGATTAAGACGATTTGGTCTCAACATGAGGTACTTATTTACAAAGTCTCAGACAAATCAATATTTTTTTTGCGGCTGACATTAATGTTCCTTACTATATATTGTGTAGAGTTAGAAGTCAAAAGATTATCCTTCGCTTTATCGTGTAGCAAACAAATGAGTGGAAGGCATCGTTACACTTAACATTCATCGACCACAGTACCGCTTTTGATAGTATCGACCGAAATCAAATCTGGGATGCATCAAAGCTCAATACGATGTAGAATATTACATAACGCTCAGCTTTCTGTTCATTATGATTCTTTGCCTAACCAGTGCCAGTAATAGTTTCATGATAAACAAATCTAGCATATAAGGAGTTAATAACTTTACTTACTTCAGTGGTGTTATAACCACTGATTGCGGTACTAATGAGAACATCTTTGTTAGAATCAAGAAAGCGGAAGGTACCTATGCTCAGCTTCCTAATCTCTGGAAGTTTTCACTTCAAAAAAATATGATACTTTATGATACCACAAGGTATTTAACTAAACTCTCTCGTTGAACCCAGCAGATTTCGAAATGGCACTGAGTAGCAGATCTATGGTAACCTGTCTAAGGTGATATACAACAACACCATCTTCATAAAAATAAATCAGGTGCTTTGTGTCGTCTTCTAGAAAGTGCGAAGCAAAAAAAAATGTTTAATGTTTTTCTCCCTACTTTAAAGTTCTTACTCATATTCTCCCCGATGTCTGCCAATGAAGACTGTTACGACAGCAATTGAGACACTATGTGTAGTGCAGGATATCAGTGCATCCTATTTCGGTTACATTTGCCTTGTTAGACCATAATTAACAGTAAGCTAAATTTCAGCCATAAAATGTTGGTAAATTTTGCTGCTTCCGCAGCAACCTGACAAATAACATGTTACTTCAACAATTAAATATTCCAATATAATCTAAAGTATTCCACAAAACTTTAAGCTGAAATTTTGGCTATCAACCAGTAATTTTTGGCCCAATTTGTCAATGATGTCTGCTTTCGAGCAGCGCATCCGAAATTTCAGGGAAAATTCAATTTCAATTCGATTATTTTAAAGTTCATCTTGCGAGCTATGAAAATAAATCATACAAGCAAATTTAATTTTTTAAATTTAAATCTTTGCTTAAGAAAATACAGATTACAAACTTTGCTTTCTAATTAAGTAAAATGTGCTATGTATTTAGCAAACATTCCACAAACACCATTGAAATTATTATATTTACTTCGTTTTTCTAACAACCCCAATTACGCATTTGCTTCACTTTAACCTTTAATTTAAAAAAGTTATTTGATCTCAGAATCTGTTATCAAATTAAATTATGTTTTTCCTTACAATTAGCGTAATTTGAGCACCCTTTTTTTCTAACCTAAAACATGAAATTATTACTTTGCTGAATGTAATGCATACACTCAAATCAAATTGTACGTATTTACGCGGTCTCGTACATTTGAACTTTATAAGGAATTATTGCTTCGTACAATATGATTTTCTTGTATCTTGAATGCTTCACAAGCTTCAAAAGAAACCTCACAATTTCATTTACAAATAATTTTGTATCCTTTTTTTTTTGTTTTTATTCTGGCTGCTGCCTTCGTTACTGTTCTTATTGTTATCCTTGTTTTAAACATTTTAATAACGCATGGCTAAAATATAAAAATCAATAAAAATGTGTTTATTTTTAAACTATTGATATTGGTATTTCATGAGCCTTACCTTTCGACGGAAACTGTTAGACTTTTTTTATATGCGCTTGTCACTTATTTTCATACTGGCTATTTGCTAAGGTATCAGATGTCTTCTATAAATATTTACATATTTAAAAAACACATAAGTTATTGTAACGATGGCTACGAAATATTCGTATGATATGCAGAATAAAGTAGAACACAAAAATAATTGGTTGCGGATTTTACTAAAATAACTCTATATAAATTATTATATATGTAGATATAAATTATTTATTTTGTGACCTTCATACAGTAAATCAGGACTTTATTTTTTGAGCGGCATAAAGGGCTTACATGAGAATGTCCGCCGAAATGGCCAGATTGGAGTAAAGACAACTCATGTGCTTTGCACTACGTTAATGCATCAACGCATAATGCCATCATTGTGCAAGATTTTTTAAACAAAAAATCAATATATATCATCGACCAAGCGCCGTATTCACCTGATATGGCCCCGTCTGACTTTTTCTTGTTATCGGAGCTAAAGTGAACACTTCGAGTAAGGCGCTTTGAGTCGGTTAAAGCCATAAAAGCGAAGTCGCTTGAAGGAGCTGAAGACCATTATTACTCAATCAGTCAACAAAAAATGTTTGGGGGACTGCATCCAACTCTGGTGTAGTTGTATTGCAAGTGGTGGGTCCTATTTTGAAGGTGACAAAATGTTGATGATATTTCAAGAATAAACAATTTTGCATAAATAGTTTTATTCAACAATTCTAAATACACTTAAGACAGTAGATACAATGCACAAAAAAAATTACTCCGTTTTAGGAAGAATTCTTGAATTTAAACAAAATGTGTCCTCTGAAGCCATGTGCTCAATATCAGTGCCCGTTGCTCCTAAACTTAGGCTTTTTACTGTTATATCCCAAAATCAGGTTGTATTCACTTTGTTCTGTTTGTAACGCATATATAGAAGGGAGCGCGACAGGTATAGAAAAGTATATATGCATGTTCTCGAGCAGCGTCAAGTGGTCGTGGCACATCCCAAATAGACAAAAACTTACTTTAAAACGCTGTATAGAGAAAACTATTTTTGTTAATAGAATCGAATTTTACACAAATAATAGAAATACTTCAGCCTAGAACCAGAAAAAGTTAACAAATTTTTAATAAAGGGCGTGGTCACTACGATATGAGTAAAAACTTTAAGACATTATGCAGAAGGAATTATTTAAGGTAGTACAACTAAACTACTATATATAGTATGTGAAGTTTTCGGACAAGCTCTGAACAAAAACTAAATAAAGAAGGCGTGGCACCTCCCATGCAAGCATAATCTTCAAAACTTTTTACAGAGAGGCACATAGTGTAGTGGAAGAAATGCGATTTTAATAAAAATTTAAGACTTATGTGAATTTTAACAATTAATGCGGTGTAGGGTATTTAATTTTTGGCGTGACCAAAGATAACACCCTTATTTTTTCAGTTAATTTTCATAGACGCAAATATTTTTAAAATGAATTCGAGTAAACTGAGAATGTTGTTATATAAAAATAAAAGCGCTTGCTCTTAGCATTACAATTTCGAATGTGCTGCTGTTGCCAAAGCCATGTGGTTGCAAACTTAAGGTTATGACATTGCTCACAGCATGATTAAATCTTTATATAAATTAAATGAATTTCAATTTGTTACTTTCAATCAGGTGCTGTTTTAAAATAACAAGATATTACGAAACATTTAGTTTCTGGTTTGAATGAACCAACTTCTTGTTGAATGTCTACAATGAAAAAAAAATTTTGCAATATAAAGCTTGGTACTGTAACTGATAAGATAATTTTACCTTGTTTGAGGAAAAATGTACTCCCCTGATGGAAAAAGATTTTCTTCAATGAATTTATGAATTCGTAACTTATGCACCACCCTGTATACATATTTATAGTTTCAGCATTATAGTGCACATTTTATTGGTTGTACCATCTCAATTATCATTTTTTAGTTGTTTGATTTTTCTTAATAACACTATAATTTAAAACTGAACCTTGAACCCTTAGATATTTCCTTGCCAAACGTTGAAGAAAGTTGGCTACATTTTGATACAACTTTTTTTGAAAGCACTTTGTAAACCGGCAGACATATAGAAAAGAACATTTGCCAAAATCAATATAAGATTGTTTTCGGCTCTGTCGGTATCCCTACTGTCATGGTTGGCCACTTCATCTGCTTCATCGCTAGCGTAGGTATTACAAACCGAACGGATTTTGACAAAAATTGACCGACACATTTTTGATTTGGCTGAAAATTTTTTATGAGTTCTGTATAAAGCTAGAAAATTTAAATTATTTTCACTGTAAAGCTTTAATAAAAAAAATATTTCTTAAAAAATTATTAACAAATTCATATTGTTATAAACAATTTAAAAAAAACTTTTTCGATAGGAAATTTAACGTAAAAACCGATCATGACATTAAACATTTAAATTGTTTATAAAAATATTAATTTGTTAATAATTTTTTAAGTTATAATTTTTTTATTAAAGTTAATTTTCTTAGCTTTACAACGAAAATAATTTAAATTTTTTAGCTTTAACTGAACCGGAGTTACGAATTTTTAAAAGTGGCTTGAAGACGCCAAAAATCACGAAATTCTCAAAATATAAATTCGCTCTATGTATTTTGAAAAAAAAAAAAAAAATTTCAAAAAAAATCCTCGAACACGTCTCTTTGCTTTTTCGATACAGAACTTCAGAATTTCAGCCAAATCAAAAATGCGTCGTCAGAAAAGTGTTCAGTTTCTACGTCCCATATTCAGGCTTTAATAATCAGTACAATCCGATTGGAGTTTTTCAAAAACTTACTGAGTAACTTAATTGAAGATAACAATGGCTCAACCTCTTAGTACAGGAGCATTGCAATATAATGAGAAATTAAATAGGTAGGCTACACAATAGTTTCAGTTACATTCTTCTAAATGCCTTGGACAACTCTTTATGACAACTCGACATTAAAAGGTTTGCTACTGTAACAGCACATTCTACCTTACTAAACTTCATAGCGAAAGCACTGGGATTTTCTGATTTTCTTTAAGTAAAGAGCTTGTGAAATCACCATGAACCCCTGTGGTCTGCCTGAGGCGTTATCGGCGCCACCCAAATCTTATCAAAAAAAAGGTTGAAAAAGAAACTTCCATTTTTTGGGATGTTCATAATATACGTATTTTGTACAAAAAAAAAAACAAATTTTGTGGTAAAATTTATGTATTACAGTATGTTAGTGAAAAACTACTTTGCCTTGCAATTTTTTGTCATTATTTTCTTCTATTCATTTATATAATAAAATACTGAAATTAAGTCATTATTTGCACGGTATGGCTACTCAAACGCATACAAATAATAATTGTATAAAATCAACCTAATTATTCTGTTTGTAGTTTGCCTTTTCAAAGTGTGGAAAAATTCCAACTAAATTTGCATAGTAATTTCGACATTTGACTGATTTCTTATTAAATCAAGACAATTCATAAGATATTTAGCTCATAATGTTCATTGAAGTTTCCTAAAAGAATTTCGTTATTTAGATAAGTCGCAGTGATAAAGCAAGTCTTCTTCTACTTAAACAAATAATAAGTAGTAATTTCTCAAAATTTTCAATTTATTTATTTTGATATTCTAAGACTTTACTCTACTTATTTGCCATATAATCAAGTCAATAACCTCCTAATACAACAACTCTATGGTTTATGGATACCACTTAAAAAAAATCGAAAGAATCTTCCTACAAGTATAAGCCTTAGATTTATGTCAATTTGATAATTCCGTAAATCTACCATTAAAACGCAATAAGTTTGGATAAAATCGATGGTTGTTTGTTGGTGCTGTTGTTTAGATTTAGTTATAATCGATGTCAATGACGACATTGTCGTAAATGATGACGCAGTTATTGCAGATAAGACTCGAACTTAAATTAAATGCTTTAATACAGTTTATCAAACAACAAGCCAATTTCATGAAGCAAAATTGTGTGATAATTTTTATGCGATAAAAAATGACACTAAAAATATTAATGCAGCAACAGCAGCAGCAACTTTGATAGACATAAAAAAAAGTTTTTCATCTATGAAGTTTTAGTTGAAGTTAAGCGCAAGCCAATGAAGTGTTCTGTGAGTGTTGAGAAATTGTTGTCAAATACAACTTACTAGTTGTCTATTATATTAAATGTTTTTAACATTGTTCATGGCTAAGATCGGTAAAAAAAATTTAAATTTACTACATTTTATTTGTTTGAAAAATATTAACCCACTAAAGCAGTAATACGGTGATTACTCAGAAATCTAAAATCCAAAAAGAATTTTCAACAATCCCGAAACCTGCAGTGGTTTCCTCAACAAGCACAAAGTGACAATTAAGTCTGAGTATGTAGGTCGGTTGGTTAGCCCTTAGAGCTTAAGAAACAGATAGCCGCTAATTGCACTGTTTTTTCGTATAAGACAAGAAAGTGCACTACTTCATTTCTATGTACCTACTCAAAAATGCTACAAAAGAATTGATGTTCCTGATACAAGTGCTCGAAGATGGTAGTAATTGATTTTATGGACAACTCAAAAACTAGAAATGTTATATAAAAAATATTATCTGATTCATTGTCGAAAATTACAAGGCCTTTTTAAAAGTATTTACAGTGAAACCTGGGTAACTGGGATTTCCATGGGACCAACATTTTTTGTCTCAGTTAAAGAGGTTCCCATTTAAACAGTTTCCCAAATAACCAGGTTTAAAATTGGGTTGTTCCATTTAAAGAGGGTAACACTAAGAGAGATCAAGATGAACCTTTTTTATTTAGAGGGAAAAAAACCTTGAATAAAAAATTAAATTTTATTTTTCACAGCCTACTTAAGTCAATGATTCTAAAAAAATTTATTAAAACAAACATTTCAAAGCCTGCTCAGACCGATAAAACGTGCATATTCAAATTCAAAATAACAAAGTACACACACATAAATATTATTTCTCACTTATTATTTCTAAAAGATCCCAGTTATAGAGGGAAAACCCCATGCTATAGAGGCGAAAATGCACAAAAACTTCAAAAATCATATCCGAGATATGGAGGTTTAATAATCCCAGTAATAGAGGTATTTTGATACAAATTTTGAAATGAGTCTCACTAGTAAAGGTTTCCCACTTATCCAGGTAGCGCTTACCAGGTTTGACTGTATAAAAAAAATTTAAAAAATTATGTTTTTTATGTCTTTTGTACCCTACAAGAGTATATTCACTCTGTGATACCGTTTGTAACGCATAGAAGAAGGTGTGACAGTTATAGAAAAGTGTATATATTCTAGTTCAGTGACTGCACCTGAATCCAACTGATTGTTTGCCTAATTGTCTGTCTATCTGTGTGTCTGGCTGTGTTTTAGTCTGTGTGTATTGACTGTAGAACGAAATTTCACACAAAAAGTACGAATGATTCGGGAAAGCTCTGGACAAAAACTTGGCGAATTTTTGCAGATGGTCGTGGCACCCTCTATGGAAACAACAACTGTAAAACACTAGTATAGAGAGGGAATTCAATTGAAAGTAATGAAAATAAATAAATATAGACAAAAGGTTGGTGAATTTCTACAAATGGGCGTAGCACTTCCCCTGCAAGCATTAGCTTCAAAACGCTACACTCAGAGCTATTTAAGTAAATGTGGCCAAATTTAACGTGGTTACATCAAGTCAAAGCAGTCAAGAAGAAATATAATTTTAATAGAAAAATATGACCTTATGTATTAAACAGAATTCCGACGTAAATGCCGCGACGGTTGATTTGGTTCAATTTTACCGTCGCTGTAGAGAGATTAAAATGTTGCGCTCTCTTCTCCCATACGATTTTTACAGCAAAAATTTTACGCTGGCGGTATTTACGTCGTACGCTGAAATTCTGTTTAATGCATTACGCGCACTTTTACTCTAAATGTGGGTGTAGGGTACCTCATTTTTGGCTAGACCAAAGATAACATCTTAAGTTTTTTTTACATTTTTTAAAATTTCTATCAACTTCTTCGATACTATTCGATACCTTTATGCCTTTGTTGACTTTTCGACTTTTATACAAACATTTGATACTTCTGGACACTATGCCATATATTTAGACTTTATTGATATATTTGATACTGTTTGATAGTTTAACGTTTTTATCGATACTTTTTAATGCTAAGCAATACTTTACGTTGATTATCTATATAGTTATATATACTATATTTATATAGTTAATTTTTCGACTTTCCAAACTTTTTGATACATTTCGGTATTAAATGATACTTTTCGATATTTATCAAATTTTTTGATATTCTTCCATGCTTTTCAAAATTTTCGTTACTAATTCACTTTTGTCGATGTTTTCAATATAACTCGATGCGCAACGATTTTTTCAATACTGTTTGATACTTTTTGCCATTTATTAGCTTTAATATTTAGTATTTGATATTTTTAGACTTCGGTCGATTTTTTCAATACATTAAACTAAATTTTTAACGAATTTTTCCATTTTTTTTTCAATTTTATCAAATTTTTCAATACAATTCATTACTTTTCGACTACTACTCATATTTTCGATTTACTTCCTATTTAATTTTTGCACTATTTTTACTTCTAGACTTCTATCAACTATTCGATGCACTTAGTTCTTATAGACCTTTTAATTTTTTTCGATACTTTTTGGTACTTTTCAAATTTTTAGCATTAAATTTTTTCCATACTTTTTTGATATTTTTCGAATCAAAACTTAACATTTGTTAAGGTGGTTGCCTTAAGGAATTTAAAAAATATTCAAAAATAATCATAATAGTCATAAACGTAAGGTTCAATCATTTATCATAGTTGTGTGTGCCACTTAAACTTAATTAAATGTTACACAAAAACATTATTAATTTTTGGTTACAAATTGTATGCATAGTTATTAATAAGAGACATAGTTACTTTGGCACTTCTTCTTTTCCAGCTGTTGCGATATTATCAGTTGTAGCTACCTTTAGGACTACACTTGTTGCTTAACGTACACTTTTCGTTACAATTTGAGTCTTTAGTTTTTGCATTACGTATTATGTACATACATACATACATACATCTAATATAATTAATTATGTCAACGCCAACACCTACAAAGCCACCGTTTTTGTGGCCTGGCCTACTTGATTATCAATGAGAATTCCTTTTAAAGGTAAACTTGAATTTAATGCCTTTCATATTTAATTAAAATTATTGGTATTTCCGTTTAAGTATGCCAGTATTACTTACCTGTTTGTCTGTTGGTTTTGAGAAAACTCATTATTTGCTACTGCTATAATGTAAAGTAATGTTGGTGTTAATGCTGTATTATCTTAGGAACGTTAATGCTATTATGAGTATACAGATTATTTTATCTACATGCTTTTGAGATATTCTTTACAATTAAAGTCGTAGTCAATTTAGTTGTACGAATAATTGAATATTTCTTATTAGAAGAAAATCTTTAAAGGAAGGTAAATCATTATGAAAAAAGAAAAAAATATATTAATAAATATATTTAGATATATTGTCAACTCAGAGCGTCAGTGTCTTATCAGCAAAAACATGAAATGGAGAAAACAACATTTTAAAGTTATTTAGACTGCGATTTATGATTTAAGAAGTATTAATGTTATTTTTATTATTATTTTGCCTCTCTTTAAGTATGTACCTACTCGATATTTGAAAATAATTTTTTGAAACTTATCTTTGGTTTTCCTGTGCTTTATTGATGAACTTTTAAGGTTAATTACAAAATACTCTGATCAAAAAACCTTCATAATATTGAATAATAGAAAAGTTCTTTATTTTTTTTTATGTTATTTAATTTCGATTTAAATTTTCTGTCTTAGTTATATCCTACACTCAGAGTTCATCCACTTTGTCATTCCTTTTGTGACGCATAGAAATAGGCATGGCAGGTATAGAAAAGCATATATATTCTGAGTCGATCTGAGTCTGTCTGTCTGTGGAAACCACAATTACGGGAAAACTAAGTAACCAGGCTACACCTTGAGATTGAGAATGGACAAAGTTGGCTAATGAAAAATGCTTATTGAGAGAGTTATTGGATGAGATGTAACCATATTATTTAGGGCAATGGAATGGAATTTCACACAAATAGTAGGAATGATTCAGAGAAACTCTGTACAAGATCGTCATAAATTTCTCCTTTCCTCCCTCCATAGTAACAATAACTTTAAAACGCTATTGTCGAATTTCAAAAATATTGCGTGGAACCTCTCATACAAGCATAAGCTTCAAAACGCTACACAGAAAGCTATTTTAGTAATTGTTACCAAATTCAATGTGTGTACGTTTAGCCAAATCAACCAGCACTTAGCATGGTGAAAGAAACTAATTTTAATAAAAATAGACCCGGCCAAGCCCGGAATTACATGTCAATGCCTGAGGTCAATTAAAAAATTTATGAAACAGCCGGTAATTTGACGATCATCGAGTTTTTCCCAAACAAAATTTTTCTATTTACGATTTGAGGAAAAATTTGGTGTTGCTGGTTGACTTTGCAATTTGTACCCGCCGTCGGAAAAAAAAATGATCTCTAACCTGAAGCAGGATTTCAGCGTTGAGCAAAGGTGCTCTCGAACTGATGAAGCTGAAATACAGAAGTAGGTTAGAAAAACTGAACGGAATATGAGTATCATAAGTCGAAAGAGTACCTTCATTCAGAACAATGATACTGGGCTCACATTGTCGACAATATATTATGATGTAATTGCATCACGTGATGTCAGATCAACGTTTTAGAAAGATTCGTTTCAGCCTTCAAGAGGAAATAAGTCTACAGAAATGTGAATAACGCTAAAACCACTGCACTAACTGCGCCGAGGTATGGCTTTAGTGATAGCAGCATTCATTACTTCTTGTCAACTTAATTCTTAAGAATACCGGAATATCTTTCACTTAATCAAAGCTTGTAACAGCTAAGAGCAGAATAAGTTGCAGAAGTATCAAAGTTGGTGAAGATTTCGATACAAAATCATGAGAAGATAAAGCTATACTTTATATGGACTTTGATGGGTGTATAGATTTTTTCACTGTTGAGTTTCAGAAGAGCACATATCCTTTATTCAATATTTGGGAGATAGGAGAGTCTTTGGTTATTGATGTTAATGGTATTAACGTAACTACAGGATACCAATGTATAGTTTCCTTATGTTGACAAGAATGTTTTGCGATGGCTCTACAGTGAGTGGTGTTCATCCTACTTTACTGAACTTCCTTTTATTTTTTTTTTCGCACATGGCTGATGCGATTAAATTTGCTAGACTGTAAAAGCAGTCGCATATCACTTAGGTACCTGAAACAGTCCTCCATATAGACCCGAAATATTTCTTTGTCAACATCCACATATGCTGATGATTGCGTTCTCAAAGTTTAACTGAATAGAAATATATATTAAATTGTCACTGTCACAATACATATCTTTCAAGGTCAATTTAACTAAATGACATTTCCAACAGCGAACTAAAAGTGAACAGTATAAAAAAGTCAAAGTTTTAATGCATTTCGCATTTCAAAATCAACTCACATTAAAAAGTTAATTAAAAGTTGCAGCTGCCTGAGCAAAAACAGCTGCAGTACGCGCTTAGCAAATACTCCAAAAACAACATCACACCTTTAGCTACAAAACAAAACGCATTTGCTTGTATAACAAATATGTAGATATGTTGGCATACGCATGAACAGGTGCTCAAAATGCGCCATTATTTTGTTCAATTAACCTACGCATACCCGTGTACATGACTTGACCATTTGACTATTTTGTGTATGTGTAATTAAGTTTGACAGGGTGGACTTTCTACTCTTAATAGTGTTGACCATAACGAGCATCATCAGTTGGCCAAAATAATTACAGGCTAAAATTGACAAATACTGACAGACAGACATACATACGAACGCACATGCGAAGCGCACACACTAACGATCAGACGCACAAAGTTTTTGGGACAACAGCTTAGATGGCACATTAATTTGGGGCTTCCCTTGTTAAATGAAATTGTGTATGGGCGATTGTACAAGTGCGAACCCATACTGCATATGTGGTGCGTATAGGACGCGTCTATGTATGCGTTCGTTTTTTGATGTAATCTGTCTTAGTAAGGTTATGTGATTTTAGGCCAATTCGGTAATGTTACGAGTCCTGGCATGATGATGTTGCTGACAATTTCAGTACGTGAATGACAGAAAGTAATCAAGATTTTATGTCAAAACTTGAAAAATTACTTTTAAATCTAAATTTCACAATACAATGGAATATTTTTGAATGAGCACAATAAATCGTATGGTATGCTATATTTCAAATTGTGAGTAATAAATAGCTTTTTACGAAATACAACAGTATATAGTTGATTTATCTTTGTTTTGCCAATTGTTACAATATCTAAGGCTAAATAACTATTTATTACAATGTCATGAAAGTTTATTTACGCACAACATTATTATTTAGGGTTAAACGAAAAATATCCCTAAGGGATTTTTTTTAATTGCCTGTAAGAATTTACTATTTGTGGCTGTTGATTTCGTTTGTTATCCCCTTGTTAGTTGGTAATGGTTGAAGGCAGTATTTATAGCATATTTAAGGTTTCTTGCCATTATTTAAAACCATGGCTCATCAGTACACAGAGATATATAAGAATGCCTATTTTAATCATTGAGATGAATTAAGGACTGTCACAGAAAAAACTTACGTTTTGTTTTTCAGTTATAAAAAAATACCCAATAAATTTTGTGTTTTTTTTTTCTTTTTTTATTAATAATGGCTAGTGTTCAGGATATAAATAACTAAACACTAATTAACATTTTTTTTTTATAAAAATTTCTTACATTTTTCTTACAGCCCTTCATTAAATTTTGCACAGTTGTTTCATCGAGAGTACGGTACGATCTTTTCCACTTAAATCTGAAGAGTTGTAAGTTTTTTACAGTCTTACTACTCTTTCGAAGATTTATTTTTTTTTGAGACCAATATCTCTTAATTGGGCGAAGATCAAAAGTTACTTTATATAGAACAAATATTTTAAGACATATAAGATTATCAGGTAGAGTATAATCTTAAAAAAGAAAAACGTAAGCAGTCCTTATGTGTATATTGTAAGCGAAATTTTGGTAAAGGTCAAGGTCAGTAAGACCACAGCAAGATGACTCCTCGGTAAATTTAATTGATGGAACTATCCATACTATTAGGTCTGCTCTGATTCCATTTTAGATTTGAACATTGAAATGAGTTTTGATTTTGCGATTAACATAGATAATCTCTGGTACTTGGCTTGAGCGTTTTATAGTTGTCGAAGGAAATTTAATGAAATCATCAGTAGCCTCAAGAATTCTATTCAAAACATCACATTATATCACAGTCTCTCAAACTGTACTGTGGCTTACTTCGTTTTCATCATATAATCCATTTAAATATCCAGTATTGCTCACTTAACTCAAAAAATAACTTTACTCAGAGCTCAAAATATTTCTGTTGAAAATAAAAAAACATATATTGACCATTAAAGTTTTTGCGCATTGAAGTATCAAAGATAGCAAAATTTAAATTAAATTAATTAATAATTAAAATAACTATCACTCACTTATAATTCTTTGTTGTTCTTACCTTAATAGCAGCATAAAGAATTGATATATGTTATCTGCTGTTTCCTGAAATTATTAATCAAATAAATATATAATTGAAATTGACATAATTAAGACCGGATGCTACGATTTGCCTTTTGCTTTGTCTCTTATATCATATACTCATTTGCATTAAGTTATACATTACTGTGCTTTGCTCTTCAAATGAACAGCCGGAAGACAGGATTTAACATAATGTGGTCTGCATATTAATTGTATCATGTCATGTCATCATATTTTACATACATATTACTCTGCCAATTGGAAATTAAGTAATTGTACAATCATTGTAAAATATACCTAGTACATTGCAATAAGAAAAGCCACAGCAAAAAATTAAATGTTATTCATACGACATGTTGAGCATTTTGTTAAATCAAAATTTTCTATAGCTTATTGTGATATAATGTGTATAATGTGTAGTTTAATGAATTTTGTTACAATTTTATGTTATTTTTTTCAGTATTTTAGAATGCGATGATTTAGGCCTAAGACTTAAAAAATGTAAAGACGATGGTACTTAGTATTTCTATATTCTTTTTATCAGATGATTACGTTTCACTGCATATTTTTTTTTAAGGGAAAACACAATTTTGGTAGCAGCTGATACCTTAGGCTAATTTCCTATTGGGTATACTCTTACATTAAGTGATAGACAGACAAATATTTATGCATGCATGCAGGCATTTCAAACTACCACAACGTTAATGAAAAGCATGTCAATCAACACCTGTTGGATTCTTAAATGAGACGACAGTTAGTGAGACCTGAGTATGCTTATATGCGGCATTTATTTATATACATTAGGGTGTTTTCTTTCTGGAAAAAATTTTTTTTTCTGAAATTTACATGTTAATTTTTTAGCTTATATATAAAGATAAGTCAAACCATAAGGACTTTTTTGTCGAATTTGAATATTAACTTATCAATATTAATTAACTCATAAATGTAACTTTAGAAATAATTGAGTTAGAGCAATTTTTCAGTTATAGTTTTTGAGCAAGAATAAATTGTATGAATAAGAATACCAACCGATGACTTTTAACTGAAAATTGGGCGTTGTTTTTTTTTTGTTTGTTTTAAGCGCAAGTTATATATTTTATATGAAAAAACTTGTCCTTGGGCGAGTACTAAATAATCGATTGTTGAAATTTCTCTTCGTATGCTTATGGCTTTTTATGCGAACTAAAATATTATAATGCAATTAATGTATGTAAGCAAATAAATTTTACAAAATAAAAAGCACCCTAACATATGTATAGTACATACATATGTGGGTGTTCACTTGTATGTTAACAAATTAAACTTCCGGTACTTATTTGGTTATGTATATGTGCTTACATATAACTACTTATACATTCAAATACATTTGATATTTGCGCTACCGGTGGTGATTACACCTTTAGCAACAAGGCTTTAGAGCTAATTGACTTGTCAATTTGGGAAAATATTTTAATATCACAGATTTATAAATTAAGGAAATTTAACACTAGGCCAGTGAAGTTTGCATCAGACTAGTGCCCATTTTTTTTTTTTTTTTTGGCTTTCAAGGAAAATCTAAATTACTTAGGCTGCTAATCACTAAAAGATCGACAGAATTCAACGCTTCAATTCTCAATATAGGGACTAACGCTAACGACCTAAAAAAAATGTAAAATAAAAGTGTGCATGTGGTAACATGCACATAAACACTATTTCTGCTACGTTTTGTGCTTCGAAATAAAGGTTGGCATGATGACAGCTTAAATGTAAAGGTAATGAACTCATATTTTTAAGTTGATTGTATAATTCATTCAAACTTAGCCAGAATTATTAAGCCTTAGTTATTTAGTTTGGAAGCTTCAAGTACTCAGTTTATTTAAGAATCTAGTTCAAACTGAAATCTTTGCCTTCAACTCAAACCATATTATGAGCTTTGTAGCTAAGGGCAAGAGAACCAGTTAGCGCTTTGAATAATAGTTTTTTATGCTATAAAAATTCCATAAGAAATATCCACTAAAATGTCCCAATGCGAGCATTTTTCACAAAATTAAAAAAATATTTTTCAAAAATAGTTTTTAGGAAAGAGCAACGGTGTAGAAATGTATAAATACAAATTTGTGAGTATATGTCTATCCTACAAAAATGAAAAAAAAAAGAATTCCATTGTTGACTCACTTACCATTCACGCCAAGTCAAACAAGGCATTTACGCACACGCAACACTAAAAAGTCCCACGAGCATCCCATTCCTATTTTCCCAAAAAAAGCGAAATGCTAACAGCAAAGGACACTTTTGTCGTATGCTTCCGGTCAATGTCAATGTGGTCGAAAATTGTTGGTGTTTTGTAAACAAAGAGTAAAATAAAACCTAAAAGTGAAAGAAAAACAACAGCAACAAATAAACAATAACAAGAAGAAAAGGTAAATGTTAGCAAAAAAAGGCACCGAAAAAAGAGCAAAAGGTTAAAATGAAATTGAAAAAAAAGTTGGTTGAATAAGAAAGTGACACAAAATAACAAAATACTTAATTAAGTGCTTGAATTGAATTTTCCACACAATTAAGTGCAATATTGTTAAACATAAACAGACAATGTAAGAGACATATAACGTACAGATGAACAGACTGACAGGCAATTGAATAGACATCAACCGAAAGGGATGAAATGGCAAAGAATGTTGTGAATCCTTTTTGCTTTTTGCCTCTGTGAGATTACACCACACAGTTGTGTTTTCTAATGTAATTTATGGTATTAGTTTAAGCTCAACTTTGACAAAATTAACAGTAACATAAAAATGACAACATTAACATCAACATGGACAAAGGTAAAAAGTACAAACAATGGCTAATAAGTAAATACCGAGACTAACAAATATGTAAGCTTTGGCTGAACATGTGTATACTGTGTAGTAGGGTGACTCCTATAATATATAAGGAAGAATTTAATGGTAAATTAAACAGAGCATGTGTTTTGTGTTTTAATCATAAGACTTTGGGATTAAATCTACGATCTGTTGAAAAAGTTTTGAGCACGGATTTTTTCAAAACTACTATATAGGCGTTATCTTGCCAGGCTAAAACATTTATATTAAGAGTATAAGGTGAAGCGAAGCGCACAGGGCAATGCTAGTATTAATTATTTTTTCTTAAAAGTTCATAAGGCGTTATACGTTAGTGCGCAATGAGAGTAAGCTTCATAAAATTTGGTGTGCACATTTCAATTATTTTAAGTTAGAAAATAAAGGAATTTTGACGGGATTTCATCAGTGGGCGTGGGCGTAACATAAAGTTGGAAGCGATATTTTAAGAGACCTATTGCAGCAATTGGCATGAAATTTGATGTAAGTAGTTTACTTGCTATAAGGCATGTCTGCATCGAAAGCTGGCGAAATAGCGCCACTGGGCGTGGCACCTCCCATACAAGTAAAATACCTTAAGTGGCATATCTATTGAAATACTATATGAGCAAACATACTGAAATATGGTGTAAGAGGTTTGTTTATGGAGAGCTATTTCTTAATCAAAATTGCACTGGATTGTACCAGTGGGTGTGTCACCGCCCTAAATTTTTAGGTTAATTAAGGCATATATCGCAAACTATACAAGCTATTTTGCTAAAATTTTGTATGTGGATGTCAATCACGAACCAAAAGTAGGTGGAATTGGAGAGGTGGGTGTGGCACATTTGGTTTTTTTCATTTCTTTTCTATTTTTTTCAACATTTTCCACCTTCTTTTGACTTTTTCAACTTTTTAACTTTTCCCAATATATTCCATACGTATATTTTCCACTTTTTCAACCTCTTTCAACTTGATTCGACGTTTTCTTTATTCTTCGACTTTTTCATGAATTTTGAATTCTTTTAAAATTTTTCAACTTCTTGAAATTTTTTTGAGTGTTTCAACCACTTTCAACATTTTCCACATTTGTCCGACTTTTTCAATTTCCTTCAACTTTTTTCAATGGTTTCCATATCTTTTAGACTTTTTCAGTTTTTTTCAACTGTTTCAACCTTTTTGAATCTTTTTACATTATTTTCGACTTATTAAACCTCTTCAACCTTTTCCACTTACATATTTTTTACATTTATTTAAAAAGTACTTTCAACGCAGTGTAGGGTATGTGAGTTTCGGCCTGGCCGAAGATAACACCTTAACTAGTTTATTTTGGTCTACAATAATTCGTGCAAACAATTTTCAAGTACGTACTTGGTAAGAAACTGCATTGGGTTGATATAAATATTTTTTAGAATAAAAATTTTGTTTTTTAAAATTAAACATTAAAGGGCCGTTTCTTAGGTATGATTTTTTCGTAAGTATTCAAAGTCTTACATCAAAGAAGGTACACCCTAAGGCACAAAATGAATCAAAATTGTCGACTTGTGCAATTTGCCCATCAGGAGGCACAAATTAAAATCATGGGTGTCCTATTTCAGCCAGTAACCTTGCACTTTACGCAATAGGCTGGCCGTTTGTCTTTTAATTAAGACAAGGTTTTAGTTTTTATCCCTTTTTCTTGTCGTTTTTGCAGTTTTAGTTTGCATTGTTGTCATCATTGTTGTTTTGACTGTCATCATATTATGACATTTCATTTTCACTATTTAACAAATTTGTATAGCATACTTTAAGGCACATGTTTTGTGTGTCCAAAGTAAAGTAAGATTTATTTCTTACTTTACTTTGCATTGCATTGCATAATCGCACTTTGGACATTTAATTAGCTTTTCCTTAACCTTTCGCTCCTTGTTTCTATAACATTATGATACAAATTAATGAATGACCAACATTTTTGGTCTAAAATTTTTGTTGTTTCATGTGCGTTATATCAAAAAAAAAAAATATATAAGAAAAGGATTTGCTCTTTTGTGTTATTATTTTATGAAAATATTATTATGGCAGGCAAATGTGGTTGTTTGTGAAACAAAGGTGGGTTTAATTAGTAAAGAATGTTATAAATTGAAGCTTCAACTTTTAGTTAAACAAAAGCAGTTTTTGTTCAATGGTCTTTATACATTTCGACTAGTGAAAAGCCTGGCTTAACCTTTGATTCTGAGAGTACACTAAACTATATAATTCTTTACTTATTGAGTGACTCTCTGAACTATGCGAGTATTTCAACTTTTTTGATACCGGACTTTATCTTTCCCCTCAATAAGACATCAAATAAAATCAAAAGGTGATTTTAACTACATAAACTAGCCAAGGCATATTACAGAGGCAGCGATTCTGACATATCCTGCTACATTTTTAGGAAGTGCAGCTTTTCTGGACTTATATTGTATACGATTAGTCATCGATAGAACATCGTGATTTTACAAGGAATAAAATCAAATTTATAGAAATTTTACTTACTTAGTTGGCATTACAACCCAAGATCGGTCTTGGCCGCTTCCAAAATGCTGCAAAATTTGCTTCTTAGAAATATCAAGCGCGTTCAGGTTTTCGTCAGCTTGATCCTTCCAACGGAGGTTAGGACGTCCTTTTTTTCGAGTTCCACCAATACATTCCGAATAGAGTCCCTCCTTAGCCAGAGCCTTGTGGTTCCTTCGCTCAATATGATTTAGCCAGCGTAGCCGCTGTATTCTTAAGCGCTTTACTAAGTCCATGTCGGTGTTTATCTCATACATCTTTTGGGTTCACCTTATGCAGTATCCGTCGTTCACACAAATTGACAAAGAATTTTTCTCTCGAAAGCTCCTAATATATTCTCATCGTTGTTCATCATCGTTCATGCTTCAGCGTCATACATCAGGACGGGGAGAATGAGTGATTTGCAAAGCATTGTTTTTGTTCTTCGAGAGAGAGCTCTATTTTTCTGAGCCCAAAGTAACACTAAAGTACTATTATTATTTTTCTCATCTAAGCACTGGTCGGGTTCCATCCATTCTTTATTCAAAAAATATTCTACGCCTTTATAGTGGAGCATATATCTCGAGTATTTACATTTTTTGCCTATGGAGGTGATGTCTTTCAATGTCCCATTAGAGCTGCAGTCATTGAACTCTAAGATCTCAATCTTGAAGCGATGGAATTCGAGAACGGTGGAGATAAAGATGACGATGAGATGAAGATGAGAGTTAGAACAACATATCCTATCATCAATTTTCAGGTCCACTAAGTTATATTCAGGGCTGTTCTGATACCAATTTAGTTCGGAAATGGAATTGAAATTCGAAGTTGGTCAGAAGAAATCATTACTAAGTCTTCAATGGCAATAGGTTATAGTAATCATTAACTTTTTAAAAGTTTATCACTAAATTTTGGAATGATACAGATAACAAGGTTGCCACTGATTGCTTACTGTTTGCGCACGAGGATACCAAACTACGAAATCAAATCGCACAATTCTTTTCTTCGTTATTAAATGGTAAAATAATAACTTTATTTTCAAAATTGCTTTATTTTTCTTTCAATAAATGTAAGGTGCACAAAAAAAAAATCCCATTCAATAAACCAATTTTACTGTCCGTTTCACAATAATTCAATCAGCTGTGCAAAATCTCAATTATGCTATAATTGTCAATCAATTTAATTAAAAATACAAGAGATTAATATTTTTGTTTATACTTCTTTAAATATTTTTAACAGAATAATTGAAAACGTGCATACGGCGTGATTTATCAATGCTATACTGCGCTACGTTCAATGGCCATAGGCTACGTTTGCAAGTAACTGCGACTGTTTCGATCAACAATGTGCCACTTAGTGATATCACATCAATTCCAATTATATCATCAAAAAACAAAAAGCAGAACAGAATACTTTTTTTTTCCTCATTCAAATATTAAATTTAATTCCTTGCACATGAATGAATTGCAGACAGTGTCAAATAGTGTTACCGTTTCTATCATCATAGAATTTAAAACAATGCTGTTCATTATTTATCTAAGCAGATAAATTGTGTTACGAGTGAGAAAAAAAACAAGCAATAAAAAATTGTTTACTTTGTCCGTTGAAAAAAAAAAATTTGAAAATAAATTAAAGAAAATAAAAAAGCAAGGGCATTCCCCGAAAATGGTAGCCAACCCAATTGGTTGTACATATAGACGCATGCTATGCGTGACCGTTTTTATGTTTATTTATAAAATTTATGCATAACTGTGTTATGATATTTCATGCATGATATTTTATTGTTATTGAATTCTTTTCTGCAGATTTCAAATTTAAGTTGTTGATTTTTGTTTTGATTTTGTTTCATTGGAGTGTGATGAAAAAGATTTATAATTTTTAATAATATCTTGGCAAGTTTATTCAACTTATAAGGCTTGGAATAAAAAAATAGCAATTGTAAATTTTTCTAGAATTATGAAGTATTGAACTAATGACATTTCCAATTTTTTAGTCACGGAGACGTTTTTTCCTGTTAGAAGCGTGACACCGCCTATTTAAAAACAAATATCTTTACTCAAGAACCAATCTATGCCCATACAAAATTTTATCAAAATCGGTGTAGCTGCTCAGCCGTTTTTCTCATTAGGGGCAATGTCACGCCCACCCAAAACAACTAAGAGTTTCTAATAGCATTTCTTTGAAAGAAATACATTCTGCACTGCCGCTTTCCAACAAAAAAAAAAAAATGAAGCGATTATGTTGTGTTATGACTGTTAAAAACTGATGTAACCGTTTTTCAACTGCCTATTTTGAGGCGCATACACAAATATGCGAATTTCGGCACAATATGAAAGAACACTTGTTTTAAAAGAAAATAATTTTTTGTTTCTTTTATGCAAACGAATATTTAAGGGTGCAGGGGCAATCAGAATTTTACAGAAATCGATTATTTTTTGCATTTTCCTTAAGTATAATAACTTAAAACTATGTCCTGAAAATTTGAAGTCAAACCGGCAATTACTTTTGGAATTATTCGGCAATTGCCAAAGAGCTCTCGGTAGTAAGAGTACGGAGTGTAAAATTTTAAATGCGTTTTTCTCAAAACTATGTCTTCGGAACTGGTGACCATTGTAGCTCGAAAACCGCTCTATAGATTTCAATAAAATTTACACAGTTTTTGAAAAACATAAAAAGCTAGTCCCTGATCGAAGGATTTTTTTTTTAAATATCGATTTTTTATGAAGAATTAATTGTTGGTTTTTTCCCCGATTTACGAATGTGGAGGTAAATTTTCTGAGGCCGCCATTTTGTTGATTTAAAAAAAAACCAACGATCAGGCACTAGATTTTTTATTTAAATAACTAGTTTTTCTTATCCGATTGATTTTTGATGATTTTTCAAGAATTTGTGATGGTCACAGCAAGGCACTCTGCGTGGGAAAGGGTCCAACACAGCCAGCTATAACTTTTTTATTTTTACTTTTTTTTTAAACTTTCGTCAAGTCAAGTTGAAACATAATGTAATGATGTCATATTATGGCATATTATCATTTTTATTAAATAACTTAAATTAATACCAAAAAAAAAAAATATAGAAAATGCTCGATTTTTCAGGCCTCTGGATATAAAAAAGAAAGTTTGTAAACAAAAGATGTCAGCCTCTGCTTAAAATAAAATCGTGCACTTAATTGTAGGCAACGATTTCGTTATTTATTTAATTAAATCTCTTCATTGTATTTCTCTTACTTTTTTATTGTACAACATTAAGCTATTTAACGCAATTGCTTCAAGCATGACATCGCTATTCACCTTTTTACATCCTTTAAATGCACATATACATACATACATCTGTATAAGCATAATCAAGCAAAATATCAATAGTGCTCTTACAATAATTCCCTGGCATGCAAAAGTATAAAGATGAAGCGCTATTAGAAGTACTTCCTTGGGAAGGAACAAACTGTTGTAGCTCCCTTCAAACATATGTATTTTCATTTTACTCGTAAAATAAATAACCGGCTAATACCGGCCCACTTACGTCTACTTGATAGAGAGAAGTTTACAACAGGTCTGCTGAGATCATTATCGCGACAAGGCTCCTAAAAAAACATCAAAAAATTATAACTACTAGTACACTTAGCGAAAATTGGTAGAGCAAATTTAATTTTTTATTTAAAGTCGCAAACTTTGAAGTTGAAAATAGTAAAAATAATATTTTTTCCTTTTATTTTTAACACAAACAACTTTAAATTCAAAATTAATTTACTGAGCTTACAGAGTTCAGTATAGTCTTTCTTCAGTTTCATGCACTGCTAAATGAAATCATCAGTGACCTTTAAGCCGATTAGTGAGAATTATTTAATTTACTATGCAATAAAATGCTGTTTAATTGGCAATAGCTGCAAAATTTTTCACTAAATCAATCAAATTAAAGTTACAACCTTAAGTCAGGCATTTGCATGAAGTGCTGTCATTGGGAATGCCTTATATAAGCGCTTACGCTTGCAGCAATTTCGCCATTTGTGCTGACACTGCTTGCAGCAATTCCAGCAGTCCAACTCCAGGGAATGTGTTTTATTGTGTGCGTATCATAATCAATAACATACACACAATAAAGAACAGTCACTGAACGGGTGGCTTTTTGTTTCTGGGGTGGTCAGGCGTTCACACTGACGATGACAATACCGTTGAAGGTCGTGGGTCAATTTCATTTCCATTGCTTTGATGACATTTGCAACGATGAGCCAAATTTAATTAGTTAATTAAAATGTTTCATACATAAGACAAGGGCGCGCGCAACAATTACAATAACTGTATAAATAAACAAACAAATAGACAGACATACAGTCATACAAACAAAAATATATAGTATATACTAGTACATAAATTTAGTGTCAAAGTAAAATTGCTAGTAAAAATATCTTGCAGTAGTTGATTTATGTCTGACAGTTCAAAAAGACAATAGCAACAGTTCAAAGGATAACAATAGTTTTTTCTTTTGTATTTATTGTTTTTAGTTAAACGATAAAAACTGCAGAAATAATTAAATGAATTTGCATTAACTGAATTTGATTATGATTGAGTTTAAGGAAGAAACACAAAATGTTCAAGTGAATTAAATTAAGTTTTACTTAAGATGGCAGAGCGCTGAAGGTGACACTAAAATTTCGTGAAAATCATACGTCCTTAGATTGCAATTGTGTAATTGGAAAGTTTGGTTAATAGTAAGCAAATAAATAAATTATTTTATAAATTGGTTTACCAAGCAACAACTAGTTGCCTTTAAGTTTCCAAGTTGTTAACAAATTTTACTTAATATAAGGTATTGTTGTATAGTTTTAATATTGCAAAAATTCAGAAATCTGCATTGTGTATTCAAAATTTTATTGTTCGCTTAAATCTTCATGGCCGGTCACTTATGTCATTGGCGCTGTTGCCAAGTACATGTTAAATAAAATTTTTATTGTTTAATGTGTCACAAACAGTCGTTGGCTATATGGTGGAATTTATAAGTAAATGCATTAAAATATATTGTGTTATGCATATAGGTTTTAAATTAACAAACATTTTTTTCTTTATATGTAATCACTCGATTGTGTATAAAACAAAACATACATTTTAATGTTTGCAAAATTTCATTATTTACTTTTCAAAACAATTCACAAGCCTTAAAGAAAGGTCTACAAACTTCACTTAACATATTGTTATTTTTAAACTTTTTTTTTGATACCATCCACTACTTGTGACTGAATTGTTTCACAAAAATAATAATTAATGCTTATGAATATTCATAGTCGTGAAATTGATCATCGTTTATGGTGCAGGAAAAATTCTTCAACATATTGTGCAATGTATATAATTAAAGCACAATTACTTATATACCAGATAAAGTAATTCAGTAAAAGTGTCTGACACTAGTGACACTATGTTAAGTGCGAAATATCTGTTCTGACGAACGCTTAGCATGCCATTTCAGCCAGATCTGCCTGGTTATATTGCAAGTTGACCCTTGAGTCCACCTATTGTTAGCATTTTTTAACATTTCTTCTTTAAACAGTAACTTGCAAGTGGCAAGTGGCATGCCAACACCTTCCCTGTCCTGAGGAATTTGTGCAGTAGTCCTTTGCCAGCTTTGCAATTTCCGTCAATGTTCCTATGCCCTGGCACCCAGATGAAATGAATATTAAATTACTGAGCCATTTCATCTAGAGACGAGAGGCATTGTTGTGCCACTAGTGACTGATTCTAGAGATTTGATAGCAGCGTGACTGTCTGAATAAATGTTTATAACCTTTCTGTATACAACATTCATGCTCAACCTCTGCCTGAAAATGCTACAATGGTCTGGTAACCTCGCAGCAATTCTTATCTTCAGTTACTTAGAGTAAATACCATAACCCACCTGGTTATTTAGCTTGGAACCATCTGTGTAGAAATTAATATGGCCCCATTTCCCCGGGAGTCCTCCCTTCCAGTCATCTCTAGATGGAATGTGAGTTACGTAATCCCTATTGAATAAGATTACTGGAACAATATAGTCCAAATTAGAGGGTACAGAACTCAGGCTATGAAGGATAGTGGAGTATCTTGTTCTACCCTCGGACCAGCAAACAGTTTCCCTGAGTCT
The DNA here is from genome assembly GCA_963662105.1 of Meiosimyza platycephala. NCBI lineage: Eukaryota > Metazoa > Arthropoda > Insecta > Diptera > Lauxaniidae > Meiosimyza > Meiosimyza platycephala. The sequence continues at coordinate 89,907,938 of OY759210.1, forward strand.
TTTAGTGTATAATATATTCTATTGCTATACGATTTTGTTAAAAATCGCATTAAAAAGTAGGGCCCATGGTCTCGTGATTGCCCTCAGTTATAATGATCACAAAGGTTCCAAAAACGCATGAAAAACAACAAAGTAGCGAACGCAGATCAAATAGTTTTCGAGACAGGGAAAGCCTTCCCGGAGTTCACCGCTGAAAATAAGATCAGCAAACTACTACCAACTACTGGCATAGCTTTTCCAATAATATACACAAATTTGAAACGATGAACACACAGCTGAATACTGGCTTCTAGGGACCTTGGGGAAAATTTTCAAAATAGATCACTTATTGCTGTACCAAAGCTTCTGAAGATTTAATAAATTGCCAATTCTATACAAAGTCCTGACGAAAACTTACCACACCATGGTTAGCAGACTCTTGAAAAGCTCGGTTTAACAGATGATATCTACCTCCTCACTACCAAGGATAACGACATACATACATATGACCTCAGATCTATTTCGGAAGTGGTAATTCTGAAATCAATATTAAAAAAACTAAAACCATTTTCACATTTCCAATCAGTGCCAGTAGTAGCTTTATGATGGGTAAATCCAGCAAGGAAGTGGTGAATGAGTACATTCTTTTGGACAGTGTTATAACACCTAATGACAAGACCGAATAAGAAGTTATGTTTCCAAAATTACTAATCGTTTGGATAAGACAACTTAGCCAGGCACTTTGAAAAGTAGTCAGCTGAGGTTGGGAATGGCGAAAGTCAGCAATAGTTAAGTCAGCGCGCCTTGGAGTTGATAATGCCGTAGTTGTTCCAATAATAAATGACTGCAATAGTTGGCCTTACTTCGAACTATTTCAGCGCATGATTGAAAAATATATCTTATTACAACTTAATCGCTTTCATTTAGCATATAGCAAATGTTACTGAATTCTCAATGAAAATTTACTAATTCTGAAATGTACTAACGTCATTTCACTTGCAACGTTTGCATAGAAATGAATAGCAAAAACTGCATACCTATGAAAACAATTTAATATTCTTTGGTTTTATACCACCTTCAGGGCTAACTTTAGTAAAAACAAAATTTTATTACCAGCTAAAAGTTTTACCTCAAAGCAAACTTCAAACTAATTTTAATGGTATTTAACATTTTAATAGCTAAAAATATGCAATTTCAAAGAAGTGGGTAAAAATACTGCAACATATCAACAGCTGCTATATGTGTGTATTAACTACTACAAATACAGTTATGCACACCTTTGCAAATATCTATCAAACTTAAGTAAAGCTGCCGAAAAACAAAAAAAAAAATTGCTTAAAATCACAGTAAAACTCGTAAATCATTTCATGTTGAAATAAGATAGTTACAGCAAATTCACATACCTACATAATAGGGTGTTTCAAAATTTTGAGTTTGCTTAGTTTCTTTGAATTGTAAGCTACTGAAGTTCTAAGGCAATGAAGAAGTGCAAGGGATTGCATTGAAGCGATCAAAGACATCATGGAAGCATATTGTAATGAATTTTAGTACCTGAATTCTATATAAAGCTAGATAACTATGCTCGTATCAATGACAAAAATCTTGCTGAAATCATATAAAATATATATTCGCAATATCAAATTCATAACTCATTTGATTATATTTTGCTTAAATTTTTTCGACTTAACAATATGTATATTAAATTAAAATAAAAAAAATTAAGGTGCACCTCAATGCAAAGTTGTGCAAAAAAAACACACCCACTTTTGATATGCATATATTCAGTCTGCTAGTACGCTCGTTACTATACTCCAACACACACAAACTGCAGTTTGCTCATCATATGTCCGTTGGGCAAATACCACACGGTAACGGCTGTTGACGACGTTGTTGTTGACGCTGTCCATGATACTCTATATATACTATCCAAGGGTTGGCCACGTTGACCATGATGGCAATCCCAATCATTCATCACTCATGTGAAAATATTTTTTCACTGATTGCTAAATTTCCGTTTAAAGTGCAGTTGAGAAAAAATGGAAAAATAAAAAGTCATAAAAAAAACAAAATTTTCTATGAAACGGATGCGAAAATTGAAAGTAAATGCATCATGACTTAGGTTTTCTGGTAGCTATGTATGTTGACTTCGATCTAACATGAGTTAAACTAATTAAGTCATCTGAAATTATTGCTATTAGGAGTTTCTAATATACGGCAGATAAATTAAGAAGTCAAATGAAAATAATATTATCTAACTTTCCATCCTACATTGCATGGCTTTAAGAACAAAATTTAGTTGAACAACTTAAATATTTTAAAATCGATTTACTCATGTGCTTATCGTCTTCTGTAGAAAATAGGGTAGTGATTTTTTTCTCTTAGAGATTTTTTTCTAAGTTTCTTCAGATTAGGTTCATAAAGACGGTAAGAGCCGTATTACCGCCAACAGCATACCGTAAGTTCAGAATGTTTTGGCAGGCGGCAATTTTATTAGAGAACATTTTTATTTTTACTTATTAATTGACTGAGCACAATCAACTTTTCTCATTGAACTTTTTGTTGTAATTAGTTTATACTAATTTCAATATTGATGAGCAAAAAAAAATTCTTTTGAAACATAATAAGTTCTTCCGCTTCATTGCATAATGTGGTTGCCGTAGGAGAGACAAAAACGCAGTACCTACAACCCTGAAGATGATACAACTTTTCAAAAGTCGAATGCCGTACATATGTACTATATATGCTACCACTACCCTGCCACACGTTTTGTGGGTTAAAAATGCTGGTATGACGTTTTCGCTTCACAGAAAGTAAGTCAAATGTTCTTAGTTATTCTGCTAATATCAGTGTTTGGACATCAGTTGTATAGAGTAAATTGAGAAAAGTGTTGTTAAAATCGTAAAAGAAGAGTTAAGTTCAATCGTTGCCGGAAAGTTGCTAATAACAAGAGACGATTTTTGAAAGAGAGTTTGTTATTTGAACTTCGAAGCCAAATACAAGCATTACAAATGAGAAGAAAAAAAGGAGCAATAACAATACAGAATTCAAGAAGCAGCATATCCGACGAAAAATCTAACGAAAATTTTTGTGTGGAGTTTTGCAAAAACTTAATCGTAAAAAAAGGATTTTTAACTTTAGAAAATAAAATAATAAGTATGTAATAATCTTCTTTAACATTAATATATTATTTTGAAGAAGAAATTATTAAAATCAGTTCAGCATTTTTTACGCCAAAGCGTTACAAACCATTTCCATATAAACAACTTTATATAAATAGTATAGCTGAGCTCTCTCCTGCATATAGTTTACTGAATAACATTTTATAATAAAGATCTGCCATATGTTAATTTTGTTGCAAGTGTGTTCAAACGAATAGTTAAAGGCCTTTTTTGCAGAATTTTGATTTTATTTTCTCTATTAAGTAAAAGCATTTTCTGAATTTGTGATTTCAAGCTTAACGGTGCAAGGATTTTGTAAAATATATTGAGGCTTAATCTTGTTGACTCTTATCATACTTATATACTTTAAAGATATTGATTTTTTTAGTAAGCAATTCTGATTGTATGCACATATAGCTGAAAAGACAGTAACGCATTGAAAAATCTAAATATCACAAATACAAAAAAAAAACTACGTGTACATTTAATTGCAAAATAACTTTGACCTATTGTGGATGGTAATTGCGGCAAAGTATTGCATTTCGCACATACATTTTTAATAAGTTTGCCAACGATACAAAACAGAATTCCATGTAAATGTTTTCATGTTAAAGTCAAAAGTATTATAAATTGTTTTGCAGCAAAATGCTTTTGAACTTTATTTTGAATATTTAATATTTTTATGAACAGTTTTTGTGTTTGATAGGTGGATTTATGTAACATTGATGCTAAAATCGAGTTATATGATTTGTATCCTTAATTGAGTTTCTAGATAAAGATTTTATTAAGCAATGAACGAATAATATTTTACGAGTGTTTGGAAGGAAAAGTCAGAAAATAAATTATTTTAAAAGAGTTTGAGGTAGATTTTTTAAAGGCATTTTAAAGACAAGTAGAAGACAAGGCGGCACGTCTCATGTCTGTCTTTTTAATTTTCAGTCTTTATGAAAATAATCAACAATTTCTACTGCTACTGCTATATTTATGTATGTATATTTGGCAGTTATTGGCATAATTTTAATAGAACGCTGACAAGTGCTTACATTAAAAACATTTCAGTGCACAATCTAAATAAAATCTTGACCAAACTTTTAAAAGCACATAAATCAATGGATTTCTTTTTTCAATTATGCGCCAAAAAAAAGGCGCCAAACTGCGTACAATGCTATAAATCAATCTTTTTGAATAATTTTAATTAATTTGTTGAGCTTCATATTCTCGTGTTACATACATATAGGCACACGTTTTCGTACACTCATTTCTTTTTCCCTTCAAACTTTTGGTCAGTCAAGCATAAGATAATAAAAAAAAGAAACGTTATGTTGTTATTGAATAATATTCACCACGCATTACTGGCAGCGGCATACGTAAGCAGCTTATAATGACTCGAGCTCCTAAAATGAGGCAGTATTTTTTTTTTTGTTTATTTGCGCAAATATGCTATAAATAGTTAAAAATATATTAAGAGCTTGAAGTTCACCAAAAAACATAAAAAAAATAAAAAATGAGCACAACGTTAATGAACATTTTTTTTATAATATACGCAAATTTAATAAATTAAAATTTAATTATTTTTTTAATAAACACATTAATTAATACTTGGAAATGATTAAAAATACTAATTTCTATTTTCGAGGAAACTTTGCGTTATTTTCTTGCGTATACCAAGAATGCGTACTGCGTTATTTTTAGCAAAGTAATAAATTTCAATAAAAATTAATGTTTTGCTTTATGTTTTATATTGATAAAAAAAGAAAAAAAAAATGAATGAAAACAAAATAATAAGTTTATTCTTCAGTTTGTGCTGAAGAAAACAAAGAATATTGGAAAATTTCAAAGGTATAGCATACTTTTATGCAGAGCACTAAAATCATCAGAAAACAATGAACTTATTACTGCCCACAAGTTTACTTGCGCAATCCCAGTGAACATTTCTATGATTACCAGCGATGAATTTATAACTATTCAAGAAGCGTTAGAGAGAAATACATTTTTTGTTGCATATTTTTTTGCATTTTTTTATATTTCCTAGAACTTAATCATTATTTATTGATCTTATTTTTTTATTAATTAATATTTGCATTTCGTCTTCAATAAAAAACGTTTGAAACCTAACCTTATAAATCATATGCGCTTCCTTTTGTTTATTCCCTACAGATGTAAAATATCTTTCGAACAAATTATCGCTTGACATCAGAATATAATCTTGTGCGTGATCGAAATCATCGCTACGGTAACAATGACACGTTTTACGTTTAAAAATATTTACTGGGACATACACACATACATATAAATAAAGATTTATTAAGGAAGTACATGCGTTTGTGTGCGCCAGTTATCAAGTGTCCCCATGCAATTTTATTGAATTGTTATTATTTTCTTTTAATCATTTTCATGTACACACATGAAAATATTCATATGTAACGAATACTATATAAAAATACACACACACATCCGCCGTTCAAAAAAATCACAAGTAAACCAAAAATTGTTGCGTACTTTTCTGGTTGCTTTTTCGTTTTAATATTTTTGTCTTTAATATCCTGTCAGTTGTGCTTTGGTCTGTATATGTCTGCTTATTCTTAACCAAAATATTTTTGTTTATCAACTGCATTTAGTTACAGCAAATATCATAAGAAAAACATGTTGAATGTCAGCAATTGAGATATAAAAAAAAACTTTGTGGCGGCAGCGTTTATTATGCAGAACACAAAAGATCCCAAATCTGTTAATGGTTGATTGTTATTTTTATTTTGATTTCTGCTGTCAAGCATAAAGTTTGGTCAGATTGGCAAAAATATTTATTAAGTATTTATGATTTCTTGAATGTGTTAAAAAGCTGAACAAACTGATTTGCTTAAAATAGCATGCGAGAAATTGAAATGATTTTGTTTTTTTAGATAGTAAAATGTAAATCATTACTAAATTGAAGAATTCAGAATTTTTGTTGATGACAACAGCAAATAATTTCCATTACAATTGCGAAATCTCTATTCAACGAAGTTGCATCTTTTATTTTTGGAACACAGATTTCATCTTTCTTGGAATGGGTTTGTTTTTAATCAACTTTGTTAAATCATGCCGAAGTTAAATTTAATGATTTGTAATCAATTAATGCAAAAATTAATATTCCCTCAACTACCATAAGCTATTCAAATCATCTTGAGTTTAACTGTGTTGAGCACTGTGAATGCAAAATAAGTTTCTGCTGATTGCCGGCACAACTTTTGCCAACTTTTTTAAGCAGACAGACTACAAACTTCTTAGTGCAAATTTGTTTGCAAAGTTTCACAAGAAATTGTGTGTTTTTTTCATATTAGGAGTTAATTCCCAAATAGCTTAAAGGTATTTGTATACAAAATTTTTGCAACATAAATATTAAGATTAGAAAATATACAATAATTTTTGATTTGAAATTTTAGAATTTTTACAGTTTTAAGCATATAAACTGAAATTAAATTGTATGTTAATCCGTTCAATTATTAAAGTGATATTTTGTGAGAGTTTTTTTCAACAATTCAGTTGATTGCTACAGTCACCTTTTTAAGTGGAAGTACTAGAAAATTTTAATATTTTAACATTTTCTCTCATCCGTTGTTCAGAAAAACACTTGGTCACGTTTGAACATTGCATTTAAATGATTCCAAAAGGTTTAGAAGTAAAAAGAGTAAATGCGAGAATTATTAAAATACTTTGAAGTAGAGAATTTCATTTATTATAATTTAACATTATTTTAGCGAACTTCACAGTCACAGATAGTCATGTGAACTTACACAAATCGTTAAATGCTTTTTCTTAAAATAAAATGATAAAGACAACAGACGAGACAATTTTAGCTGGTAAGATGTTAAGACGTAGCACTTTTATTTCCCACAATTTTCAGAAAAATTTTTATTTATATTATAACACGGCATACATGCTATAAGTTAGGTACAAAATGCTTTAAAAATATTTTGGTTTATGACTTTATTGTCAGCAATAATTGTATGTATTGATTGTTAATAAAAGCCAAAATTACGATAGTAATAAAAAAATATTAAATAACACAACAACAACCAGTCAAATAACTTTATGAAAAAAAGCAATCAAATCAAAAGAGCATTTGGCTTAAAACCAAAGCTATAAAAAAAGGTGGCAAACATTTAAACAAAGATTTTTTTAAGTCAAAAACATAAAAATGAACATTAACACACAATTGCACTTGCCCAATCAATAATAACATTTTGCCAACATAAATCATAAAATTTATGGTACAACATGACGTATGAGTACTTTTAGTTTTTAATGCAACATTTTGATTTTCTTTTAATGCACAACATTAACAATCTAATACTTTGTATGTGAAGCAAATATTTTGCTTATGTCGCTAATAGCTTAGGTTAAGGTCCTCTAAATATTTTTTCCGATTAACCAACTTAAAGGTTAGTTTATGCTATGTAATTAGTTTTCTTTGAAGAAATTGTCCCTTGGAACAAAGATAAAAATTAAAAGCGATTTTCGTAAGAGCCATATATGAAACATTCAATGGTTTATCGCAATAAATTGTACACAATCGTAGATGTATGGAAACATAGTGTTGGGCGAAAAACATTTTCAAACGCAGAACAGCATGCTTTCTCTGCTAGAATGGTATCGTGCCTGAAGCTCAGAGCTTTATGAAGATGGAGACGGCCTATTACAAATTAAAACACACACTCGATTAAATCAATGCACATTATTCTGATAAGTCTGATCAAAATTTTTATTCTGTTGAGGGGCTCATCCTACGTTTACCTTATTGGATAACTTTATAGCTGTCCATGATAGTCAAGTGTATAGCTTAAAGTTATCGTATATCTAATGCACAGTTCTGCTAACCATGTTTACCCCATAAGGAGAAAAATAAATATATCTCAGTAACCACTGATTCAATTTTCAAAAAGATTATATTTTTTCAACGCAAATTTAATTCAAATAAAGAAAATAACAGTAACAAAAAGTATGAATTTTGAAGCGAAAAGTTTTTGTACTTTCCCCGGAACACCTCTCATTAGTGCTTTGATGGTATTTTTTTGGATCTTTTGGCTTGACGCACAGTACTTGCATCTAAAGTCTGTTATGTCTTTACATGTCCTTTTTGTTGCCTTTAATTGCCTCTTCACTAGAAGCCAATATCTCTCGATTGGCAGGAGTTCAGGGCAGTTGGGTGGGTTCGCTTCTCTAGGAACGAAAGTAATGTTATTTTGCAGGTACCACTCAGGAGCCGCTTTACTGTAGTGATACGAAGCAAGATCAGGACAAAAAAAGGAATATACCTAATGCTCTCTTACAAATTGTCGGAGCCTCTTTTTTTAGCATGCCATGATGAAGATGTCGCTGTTGATTGTGCTTATTTTTTTTTGGCTTCTTTTACCACAACTGCAAATTGCCCACCAAAACAGATTTTTTCTGGCAAATTTTTTATTTTTTTGTGTTTTAAATTTTTTGGAACAAAAATAAAATTTTTGGCCAGTAAACTGAGAAGTGTCGGAAAAGACGAATGTTTCGTCATACATAATGCAACATTCGAATTCGGACACAAAATCTTTACTCAGTTTTTGAGCACGTACCAATCCGACACTTTCTGAACTTTGTAGGTCTTCAGCCTAACCTTTGCTATCACTCTTCGCACAAATAACTCGGAGCAATCTGCTAGTTGAGCAGTTTTCTTCCTAAAAGGTTGGGACGTTTCTTCAGCATGGTTACGACCTTTTTTGCGTTAGTACGGTCACCACAACCCTTTTTTCCAGCACGTTCTCTGCTTTTGATTTATGCTAACGTCTGCTTTAAAATTTTTCATTACCCAAGATACCGAATTTATGCTAACTTTAGCATCCCTTGCAATCCTTTTGAAGGTATATTGCGGGTTATTTAAAAAAATTTTATAATTTTTTCACGCACTTTTATTATACTGCACATGTGATCGCAAAATAATAGATGAGTAATGCAAAGTGATATGAAATAGTATTTGATATGATTTTCTAAGCTAACTTGATCAAAAAAGATTTAAATTGTTTTTTTATGAAAGAAGTTATAAGCAAAAACGTGTGCACAAATTTCTACTGACGCATTCCTTATCAACAAGAGCTCATTTCATTCAGTTAATTAGCCATGAAAAAATTGTTTTTTTGTATTGAAAAATCAAAATTTGAAAATTCTAGGACGTGGCCTACTCCCTTAGGTATCGAAATGTATATTCCAAGTACCATAATTTTTAATATGAACAGTCTGAGCGGTGATTGTAAGTCAGTCGAACCATGAGTTTTTTACTAACAATGATTAAATGTTACTCATACGACATGTTGTACATTTGTTAATGGAATGATTAATTTATGAATATAAAAGTTTGAATTTAAAGAAAACAAAATAAAATATACAATACTAACGTCTGCTTCTAGTGGGCAACACAAAAATTGTTTTCATTTTATGTCTAGATACTACACTGAGATAAAAATTAAAAGATTTTCTCAATTAGACGCTTCGTTACTTTTATTTCTTCTTGATTTCGTGAGTAGCTTGTTGAATCAGATCAGCAATTTTAAATTAAAAAAATATATTGTTAAATAAATATAAAATTAGATTTCAAATCAACCAGCACCTTGTTATTATGTTTTTTTCTCAGTGCACATATATTAAATTCTTTTATCTCTCCAGCTGGAACAGCAGCATTTTTCCATATCAAATTCGCAAACATTAATTGTCAAGAAAATTAACAACTGGGGACATATTTGCAAACATATTTCTACAATATGTATGTGTGCATTAGAAACAATATTTGTTTGTATGTGTATTTGCTTTTGTGTGCTTATCATTAACACAAAATAATAACAATTTAATATGTTTCCATAACATGAAAATATTTTTTCAGCTTTTTTTTTTGTTTTAACCTAATTGAAATTAATACATGTACTCATATGTATGGGTGAATAAGCGCCAACATGTGTGTGCGTGTATGTGTGTAAAAATTGCTTGTAATTAAGTGATTTACATGTAGTAAGGCAATACACCCAGTGAGAGCGCTTTGATTTTGATTAACAAACGTTTTGATGATTACGATTATCAGTTAATGTGTTAACAGCGTTTTGTTTTTTTTTTTTTTGTTGTTGTAATTGGCGTTATTAGCATTACTATTATGGAATAGTCTTAAGGGTAAAATAACTGTTTTGAATAGTCATTTTATTTGCTTGTGCATGTTAGCATGTACAAAGTTGTAGGCGCTATTACATTCTGTGTAAAAAGTAGCAGAATTCCTTAAGTAAAATGCAATAAAATTCATGAAAGTTTATTGTGTCATCTCCAAACGGTTACCACGGAATATTATTCAGGCGCCATGAAGCACTTGCGTGAGGATTCCGTTAAAAATTGACAGTTTTGTGGAAGAACAACTTGGACTTACCAGCAACAAATAAATTAAATATCGCATAAAACCATCGTTGTACAGTAGTTTTTAGTTCAACGAATGTCATCGATCCAGCACCGTTTTGACCAGATGTGACCCCACTGAAAGACGCTTTGAGTTGTTTTCAACTTATAGTTTTAAAAATATTAGCACCGCATCTTTAAGTTTTTTAATGGGTACATGGTAAAGGACAGGCAAGTAAGGACAATTTATAGTAAAATCATAACCTAATTTATGTTGTTCTTTATAGAAACAATAGAGCCCTTTTTTACTGCTGTTAATAAAACTCTTAGTTAATAAATAGACTAGCTATCAGTGACATAGAATTGATCATTTTTTGTAGAAGTACCCTTAACTTAGTTCCACGCCTTATGCATCACTCCTGTCCTGACGTTAATTTCCAAACATAATCTTTATCCGGCTGAGGACTACCTGTTCTTGCTTGATATGTTACAATCCCATACAAAAACATCTGTTAAAATTCAACTTTTTTTACCTCAGCACACCATAAATTTCTCGGTAGTGCAACACCTAAGTATTTTGAGGACAAATAACAGTGGAGCTGAATTTTGCGAAAAGACAAATATGAACAACTAATTAAATTTATTTGAAAACAAACGTCACTGTGTAAAATAATTTAAAATCGTGGTTGCTTTTCAGTTGGCAAAATTTAAGTAACAATCTACAACATACAAAAGTTATGAAATTAATCTTGAGTAATTTAAGGCAAATAAAATTATTTGCTCTTATACAAAGACATTTTTTTGGACAGCTTGAAAGGATAACATCAAAAATTACATAATTTTTAATGATTAAAGGTTCCTTAATTTATATATTTAATCTTTTTTTGTAATTTATTTTGTTTGCTTTAAAAACTTTTATTTGTTTATATAAAAAAGATAAAATTGTCTAAAAGGAGCTGAAATTTAATAAAAGTAGAAATAATTGCATACTTTTCGGCAAATAGTCAATTCTTTCTCAAATGGCTTTTGTTTTAAATTAAAGAATATCCAGCAGCTGTGACTTGTCAAATTGTTGACAATTTGTCTATTATTTTTTTTTTTTTTTGTTATTTTTAAATTTATCTTATGCTGAACTTGAACTTGCAGTTGAGTATGCATTCAAATGTTTGTGGGTTCGTAAAAGTTGTGTGGGTTATTTTTAATTGTTTAATTAAAGTTTTAATAACTTGAGAAAAGTTTCACTAATTTTTAGGGGAACTCCACTCATTTTGATCAACCTCGTGGTTCTCGAGGTTCTTTTCTTGGGGTTCATCGAGTTCTTTTAGTTTTAAAACTTATTTTATGACATTTTTTGTTTAAAAACTGTTCGCCAACCCAAAATCGATAGAATATATATAATGTAATTTTCGATGAATTCAGTGGGCCTTAATTAAAAACATTTTTTATAGATATTGGATCGTATGTAGAGTTAGTTTTACACTGTCATTATAACTATTACATTGCTATATCATAATCGGCTATTTTAAAAAATCTTGGTATCATGATGTCCTATACCTACCTTTTTCTCTTCCTTAAATTTCAATCTATATCCATACCAAATTTCAAATATCGGTTCGATATGCTTAGCGTGGAATCATATTTTTCTGTTAGGGGTGTTACACCGCCCCTTAAAAATAAATACTTCCTCAGATTTAATCTTGCGCCATATAAAATATGATCAAAATCGGTGCATTACTTAAGCAGTGAAAACATACTGCCTGGTTGGGGGCGTGAAACTGCGTATTAAAAACAAGTAAGTCTCCTTAGGGTTGAATCTAATTCTGTACCAAATTTCATCAAAATCGGTCGATTAGTTTAGCAATAAAAACGTACTTTCTTGTTGGTGGCGGTGCTACGCCCACTAAAAAAAAAACAAAGAGTTTCAACTCCTTTTCTTGGAGTTCAATAGATTTTTTTACCAGGCATCATCAAAATCGGTCCATAAGGTTAGCCGTGGAAACGTATTTTCCAGTTTAAAATTCGAAACGAATCCCTTTTATTAAAAAAAAACAATCCGAAACGGATCCGTATATGAGTCCGGCTCGCATTCGTTTTATTTAAAAAAAACGAGTCCGTAACGGATCCATTTAAGTTAAAAAAAAAAACCCCCGTTCCGGGTTCGTAACCGATCCGCATCCGTTTTTGTGCACATTGGGGTACCACTGCTCATAAGCTAATTTCTTGCAAAAACGATGTTTTTTAAAAAATTCGCTTTTGTTCAATCGCTCCAATGTAGGTAGCACACATATTTTTTTGTTTCTATCACCTATCTTAATATTAAATATACATTTCATAATCTATAAATTTCAGCATATTTCAAAGTTTATTTTAAAATCAAAATCAATTCAAATATGCGTGAATTTATCTGTTTATTATTTATTTATTGCAGCCAAAAGCAATTTAACATTTTGAGCTTTAATTTATTTATTTAATTCATACATGATTTGTGCTATTTATTTTTACTTAAATCTTTTATTGACATACAAAAAAATTTTAATAATTTAATGTTTCAAATTAAATTTTCATGTTGTTATTTTAAATTAATGAACTGAAATGTCAAATGCCAATAGTATCAGCGGAGTGGACTACAATGTTGTATCGTGCAATATTGAATTTTGATTATAATTAAATTTTCTTATATCAATTTCATTAACATCAATTAATTTAGATTTAATTGGGCTTTAGCTCAAAGCAGAGATTTTTAAGAACTTATTAAAATTATCATAGCTATTTTCTATAAGCACATTTTTTCAAGTTTATTTACTGATTGAATTAAATGATACTAATTTTAATTTTCATTTTACTTGCAGCAAAAACTACGATTTCAACTACTCAGTAAAACTAATTACAGGGTAAGTTAAAATGATTTAGTTTAATGAATTAAAAATGCATTTTTATTGTTTAAATGAGACCAGTGGCTTAACTGAAACACCAAATTGCCTTTGGCAATGACAAATTCAATTATGACCTTAAAAGAAAAAATATTGAAAAGTTCAACGGTGATACTGGCGAAATGCCTAATAAAATTTTGTGCGCATTTTAAATGCTTTTTCCAATTAAACAGTGCTGTATGGTAAAAGTTCTCGACATGTGTGATTAAATTAGAATATTGTTTGCGATTTAAATTGATTTTTTTTTTCAATTAAAAGTGGAATTTTTGCTTGTAAAACTAAAAATACTGCCAATGCCAATTTGAAATAGGGATTTTTCAATCAAAAGGATATGTTTATATTTTTTTAAATAAAATAAAACGAAATGTGATTGGCAACAGTTTCTATTTCACATATGTACATATCTACATATTGTGTTTTCACTTGAACAAAAAAAAATTATTTATTAATTATTTTAATAAGCTTACTGTTCTATATAGCAGTAGTGACACACCAAGTTACAAGCAAAGAAAACATATACCTGCTCACTCAACTTTTGTCAGCAAACTAGCAAGTTAGACCAAGGTTTCAATTTCCGATACAGAACTTCATCAGTGACCTTACAGAATAAAATGAAACTTTATTTTTCCAAGCTTGCATTATCCTTGACCTTTACATTGACTTGTAAAGAACCAAAGCAAAAACAAAATAATTTGCAAAGTTCCTCTCTTGTATATTTATTGTTCCTGTAAATCTTTGATGTTTACACTTTTCTTGTAGGCGCCTCGTCATGTAAGAAAAATTAAGACTGGACTGTTTTTCAAGACTTTAAAGACTCTTAAAGGGGCGTGGCTTCACCCTAAACATAATTTTTATAACATCATATCTCGCAAACCGTTCAAAATATTGTGATGTTATTTAGTAAACGAAATCAGTTCATATACATACATATGTACATATATCTAAAATTCTACTAAAAGTAGGCGGAATTGAAAAATTGGGCGTGACACTTTTAAACAAATGAAACAGTTGATTCGATATTACTTGAAAGCTCGATTTTCATAAAATATTTAGAAATTATGCCACTAAAAGCAGTTATCCATATAAGCCTATCCACTATACTGGCAAAACTAGTTGAAAGGTGTGGCACCACCACCACCACAATATTTATAAACGTTATACTAAAATAACTAATAACGTAATCGTTACAAAATTTAACATGGCACATATACTTGCTATGTGGTATCTCATAACGAACAGTAAGTGCTACAGTGCCTGTGGGCGTGGCACCTACCATAAAATAAAGAACGTTTAATGTTATATTTAGAGTGTACTATGGGAGAAATCTTAATAAAATTTGGTGTACAGATGTCGGTTACTATAAACTTTGAAATTCATTGTTAATCGAAAATGGTTGATCTTTCAACTTTATTTAACATTCACCATATTTTTTTTCACTTATTCAACCTCTTTCAATTTTTTTCTACCCTTTCAACCGCTTTCAACTTTTTTCGAGCTTTTCAACTCTTTCAACTTTTTCTATATTTTATCGACTTTTTCAACGGTTTAAACATTTTTCAACTATTTCTCAACTTTTTTTCAACTTTTTTTCAACTTTTTCTCAACTTTTTTTTAACTTTTTTTCAACTTTTTCTCAACTTTTTTTCAACTTTTTCTCAACTTTTTTTCAACTTTTTTTCAACTTTTTTCAACAAGTTCTATTTTTTTTCGACTTATTTGCATTTTTCAACTTTCTTAATATTTTCTATATTTTTTCGACTTATTCAACCTTTTACAACTATTTTCATCATATTCCAAATTTTTGACTTTTTTCTCTATTTCAACTTTTGAAATATTTTTCATATATTTTCGACTTATTCGACCTCAAAACGAAATACCGAACTATGGTCGATGTGTTCTGTTACGTGATCCAGGATAAGCACTTTGTGTTGAGTTGAACATTTTCTAGAATAATTTCCCAAATATTCAACTTTTTCTTTAATTATTCAAGAAAGTACTAAGCTTAAATGACTTAAGTTTCATTACTTTTTAACATACTTTGGCTGCAGCATCAGCATTCTATCACGAAAAAGATAAACAACAACAAAACTTGTTGCATAACAAAATGTTGCTCATTATCATGATATGGAGTAATAGTTTTTGTTCTACAACTTTTCGTAGTTTGCTGCTTTTCTATTTAGCCATTCTCTGCAATTTGTATGTAACGTAATGAGGATGATGATGAGAAAATGCCACACGTCAGCCAGAAGATAGCGTGCTATATCAAGCGCCAACAAGTGAACATCAAGGAAGTGTTTTATTTTTTTTTTTTTGAAGAACAAGAAGTGTACTAATAATTTTGGCTTATACTGTGTGTTATGATGCAACGCTATTTCGATTGCACGCAGACCGTTCATTTTGCTCATGTTGCATTTGCTGTTGCTATATATAAAAAAAAACATCAGCAGCTGTGTAATAGAAGTTTGTGCATTAAATAGAAAAAAAAAACAACAAAAACAATAGTAACAGAAAACGAGGTTATGCTTTATTAATGCCAAAAACAGCGAAATATCATAGCGACATTTTGCTGCAACATTTCTTCATCATCATCATCATCATCATTCTGAAAGTTTAAGTGTAACAAAGCGCCATTGTTATCATTGGTAATGTTTTCGTGCCATTTCCTTGTGGTATCCGCCTGTTGCATTGTTTAGGTTTTTACATCATAATGTCAATGGAACTTCAGTTTTGCGATGTTTTTTAAGAGTGATACATACAAACTGTTGCATGTGCAATTACTTAAATGAATTAAATGGTTTACCACAAATATGGCACAAGAAAATATATTTTATCAACTGTTATGACATTGTGGTTATGCGTGTTCATTGAATTTATATAATTGATTAACTTACTCAATGATTTTCATTTGTGAAGTCTTTTTACAATTTGCAAATTCACATGAGACAGTAATTTTTATCAACAGACATTTAAGTATATCAAAGATATTGATGATATATTAAAAGAAACACTTTTGGCTGCTTCACCCAATAGCAAGCATTTAAGCTTCACTTTACTGTAGTTAATCAATTGATTATTTGGTCAGAATTAGGCAAAGTATCATATGAAAAATTGATAAAAAATTAATAAAAAACTATTTAAAAACATTATTCGAATATACTTATAACAACTACTATCTTCGGCCGGGTCGAAACACACATACCCTACACTCCATTGAAAGTACCTTTTAAATAAATTTTAAAAAGACGTTAAAAAGGTTGAATAAGTTGAAACAAAAAGTGATATCTAAAAAGGTTAAATGAGGTTGAAAAATTTAGAAATCGTTGAAAAAGACTGAAAAAGTCGAAAATATATTGAAGCAAGTTGAAAGAAATTGAAAATGTAAAAAAAATATGAAAAATGTTGAAAAAGTTTGAAAATATGGAATATGTTCAAAAAATTGGTTGAAAAACTCAAAAAAAAAAAAATTGAAGAGTTTGAGAAATGTTGAAACATTTCAAAATTGAAGAAAGTTGAAAGAGGTTGAAAATATCGAACAAATATGTACCTACATACCTATGGGATATATTGGAAAAAGTTTAAAAAATCAAAGGATTATGGAAAATGTTGAAAAAAATGAAACAGCAATGAAAATGCCGAAATATGCCACGCCCACTTCAGCCTACTTTTGGTTCAATAAATTATATTCGTGATCAACATCCGCCTACCAAATTTTAGCACAATAGCTTGTATAGTATTGGAATTATGCTGTAGTTAGCTTTAAAATTTAGGGCGGTGATACGCCCACTGGTAAAATCCAATCCGATGTTGATCCAGAAATACAATAGTTTTTCGCAAATAACACTCTCACAACAAATTTTAGTATGATTACTGATATTTCGCTAGATATGCTACTTGAGTTATTTTACTTGTATTGGAGGTGCCACGCTCACTGGCGCTATTTTGCCCGCTTTTGATTTAGATATACCTCATAGAAAGTAAGTCACCTACATTAAATTTCATACCAATTGCTGCAATAGCGCTTATAACTTGTTGTTAATATGGGAGGTGCCACGCCCAATGATGCAATTTCGTCGAATTTCATTTAATTTCAAAGTTTATAGTAATCGACATCTCTCATAGCACACTAACTATAACATTTAATGTTTTTTGTTTGTATAGGAGGTGCCACGCCCATACGTACTGTTGAGCCACGTCGGCAAGGCAGAATTTTCTTTCGCAACAATTTTCAAAATTGTCAGTAATGCAGAATATTCGAAAGTAATTAATGATTGAAATTCAGTAGCCACTTCCATAGTCAGAGAAACACTGGTCTAGAGCATGTTCCATAACTATAGCAAAAAGGACAATAATAACAACAACAAGAACATCAAAATCACAACAAATATGACATGAATGAGCTACTTGAAGGAAACAGACAATCCTGAAACGTTATTAGAACATAAAGCTGTCGTGCTGTTGGTTGGTTAAGAGCAGGAATTTCTAACCAGCGCACGATTAAGGTTTAAAATGAAAAGGTGCAGGACGAGAGAGAGAGAGAGAGGGCGTAAGACTAGCAAACGAATCGTTTAATGTTTTACTAGGAATTTAAGAACTAACGCACATTTATATTGGCGTGACTTAAAAAGCTATCAAAACAATAATAACAGAGCTCAATACGACAATAATAGCAGCGCTCAATATCACAATAATAACAATAATAATAAACATTTGTATAGCCACAGTAAACACACAATAATCATTTGTTTTTATTGCTTAACTGAAATAAAAAATATGACAATATAAATATTGAAGAGGGTATGTAAGTGACAGGTTTATAGAAATTTTTCACAATTGAGTTTTAATTTAATACTTTAAATGGTGCTGCTAGTTATTCACTAACTAACAGTGGTAGTGGTCCTAATAAATGAACAAAAATATCAGAGTCGTGTCAAGTTTGAAGGGTCTGTAGTAAATTAAAATGTATTTCATATTTTTATTTTGATTTCTATGGAGAACCCATGGTGTAATTATATAAGGTGAAATCATTAGAGAGAGCCATTTGTGCTGAACAGTGGCATAGTTAGGGTTTATTGCCGCCTGGGCTAAGCGATACATTTGCTGCCCTCTTCCATGGAAAAAAATATTGAAATTTTCATAAAAAAAAAATAAAAATGTACAAAAAAAAAATGTCTTCAGACTTTCCTTATGCATGTTTCATCAAATATTTTTCAAGTTCTGATCAATATTGATTTTTAATTTAAAATCATTTGAAAATCTCAATGAATGAACCATTTTACCGCTCTCAAACTCAAGCGCCCGGAGTGGCTGCCGCCTTCATTTCCCCGAGCTCCGCTACTGTTGCTGAAATTGAAAGCATTTTGAGAGCGTGATAAATCGATATTCCATCGGTTACTTTGATTTTGATCAATCAAAACAACGCTGAACAGTAGCGATAAATACATACATACAGTGAGCTTCAGAAGTCTACTTACACCTCCACTTACTGCTAGATCGAGAATCCGAAAACATAATAGATTAAAATAATGATGCAGTTTTTTAATGATGATGAGCAATTATGAAGATATTGACTCTCTTAAAAACAAACCTCGTAGTGGTCGTCCAAATGACCTACATATCTCGAAAATTGAAAGAAGTGGACAAAAATTCTGAAGTCACGGCCTCAAAATTGGTCGAACACATAGCCAGTACATCAGATTAGAGTGTGCATATATATATTTTGCTCATTATCATTAAACGAGATTTTCAAACAACTTTTTTCCAGTATGTTTTTGGATTTTTGATTTAGCAGAAAGAGGAATAGACTTTTGTTTCTCACTGTATATATAAGAAAACAAAATTTTAATATAATGGAATTGGTAATAATTTTTAATGCGAAGAACTGCCGATATTCAGCGTTTGACAGAACAGATTTCCTTTCATAACTCCACCATGGGGAATCTTTCTGCCCAAGACGTTCAAATTGATGTGCAATTAAAAAAATTGTTATCTCTCATATTTTAAAATTTCTTTGTATTTCAAAAGCTTTGAGCTGATAGGTTATAGGAGAACATACTCAGCTGTAATTAAAAACACTGAACTTTTAAAACTTAAAATGTTAATGGGATTGTAGCCTCTACTACGAACATTTTAAGTGTCATCTTCTTTTATAGCTTTTCCATGTCATAAATGTCAAAGTCTGATTGGCAAGTCACGTTTCTCTAGTAGAATCCATTTCTGAGAGCTTGATATCAATATACATATTTGCTTATATTCTCGATATGTAACTCATTTGAAAAGGAATTATTATTCGTCTTTTATCAAGCGACCTATGTTATATATTAGAAAAGACGATGAATTCAGGATAATACTTATATGATGTATTTTCCAAATTTATTTTAGTTATTTATTTTTGCTTAATGATACTGTAAATTCTTTTGCCTAAGCCAGGGGTCGGCAACCTGCGGCTCGCGAGCCACATGCGGCTCTTTGGCTGTGAAGCTGCGGCTCTTTAGTTCCATACGCAAATATTATTTATTGTATAAAAAAAATCGTTCTGAATCGATTAACGAGGATTAGGCACCATTTCTATCTCTCAGCCAGTAGTACTCGCCTCCCAAGGTAGTCAATGCAAAATTTATTTCGTTTACGTTACCGCGTTGTTCACGTTAGACGGTGGTCACGTTACCGCGACTGCACTGTACTATTTATTGTTGGCAAGAAAAATTTTTGTAGCTCTTTAAAAACTTTAAAATTTTGTAAATTGTAATTTTTGACTATTCCGACTCAAAAGGTTGCCGACCCCTGGCCTAAGCGACTCTTTTTTATTGCGTCATTATTATTTCCACTGTCTCGCCACTTACGCCAAGTGAAAAAATCTCAGTTAATATTTTGCGTATCTAATGATTTATTGCATGCAACTCTTTCTTGAAGCTCTAATTGCAGAAGCGCATCCTTACGGATTGAGTAGAGATATATGTATGCTTTAAAATACGGCGTTAAATCTTTTTGGCGTTAAATTTCTTTGGGTATGATTGAACCGGGCGAGAAATTTTATGTTTTTTGTTGCTTGAAAATTTCTAAATTTTTTAATGGTAACATAAACTTTCTTAATTGTGCAATCAAAACGGGCGGCAATAGCTTTACGCAACATTTTGAGTTTAGTCAGTACAATATTTTTCCTGCTACATTCTATCGTAAAATTCTTTGCTATACCCAATTAAGAGGAAACGGTACTCAGTGAAATTAAACTCCAAAAAACTAGGAGTATTCGTTTTCTAACTTACCAGTAAGATTAATAAAAAAATAGTTTTAAGTTTTTTTGTGAATAATATACAACTTATTGCTTTTAATTGGATGGCCAATTAAATTCAACAGTTTTCTCAATATTTTATTTCACTAGAAACTTTTTACTTGCACAATGACTAAACGACAAATGCGTTAATTTTTCTGAGACAAAATTGAAAGTATTCATTTTAATTCTCCAAAAGCGCCTTTACTTGAAAAGGAAAATAAATTTCTTACGCTGAATAAGAAGGAAAGTACATTTTTATTAATTAGTGGAGGAGTGGACGAACATAACGGCACATGTTCATGGTGGGTCATCTTGAGTTTTTGATGGAATCGTGCTCATTACACTAACCTTCAAGTAATTTTAATCTCAGACACTTCAGAAAAGTACTAGATGTCATACTTTTTCGATAGCAAAGTGAAGGTTTTCCTCTAAGTAGTTCAGAGACATAAACAGTTTCTGAACATTTTCAGCAAATGGACATGTGCCGTTTTGTTCGTCCTCTCCTGAGTTGTACACAGCTGTTTGTAGTTCATCAAACGCACTGCCTCCTTAGAAGCACGTGGCCTGAAGTGCCTCCTGTAATTAAGATAATTAGTTCGGTCTTTTTGTCCTTTTCGCTAAAAAATCGAACAACATATTTTTTTCAAAAGTGACATTTTCAAGCGAAAGGAACAAGCGCTAAAAACTAAGCTACTGGTCGTTCCATTTTATAATTGGTAAACATTTTGTATACGCAGATATATTCCAGATATTTCCAGATATTTCTTGAGAGTTTTGAAAAAATTAACTACTTAAACTTTCTAACCTCTTATGAGTTTTTTGACCATGAAATGCTGAAAAAAAAAAAAATAGTTTATGCTAGACGATAAATTTGTTCGGCAAAATTGATCAGTATAATATCCTGTTTCAGGATAATATATAATTTAAGAGCTCGTGTACTTTTAAGGGAAGGTTCTTGATAAAAGCATAAATCTTGATAAAAGCATAAATCAAGGTTTTTTTATTCTACCTTAATACAGTTTTAAAAGTCTGAAATTTACATAATTAAAAGTATGCTTGCGAGACATTGGTGTTTAGCGAGGCTGAAAAATGCATTTGCTGAATGACACTGGTGTACAAAGGTTGTGCTAATCGCAAGTGACGTGAAGTTAAGTGTTTTCGATAGATTTTAGCACGTAGAAAACGAATCAAAAGTTGTTCAACGCATTTTGAGAAAATGGGTGTTGAAACCCCCAAAAAAAGGCTTGTTTGGTAATTTTTGGATAACTGTACACACTGAGCTCGGAGTCTTAGTACCTTCTAAAATATCTTAAATTGAAGCTTGTCACTTTCCCTTTCGACCCTATTAAACCAAAAGTTAAATTCATTAGAAAAATTACGTCAAAACATTGGACAAATTTGTAGTACATTCGATATTTGGGTAAATTATAATGAACCGCATAATGAAAGTTCAAATGAAACTGTTTTTTATTTTAATTTTAATGAAAATTGTAAAATTTAACCATTTTATCTCTGTATATGTTTAAAAGTGTATTCGCTATCCAAAAAGTACATTCCCATTCTAATTTTGGTAGAATCTCAGAAAATCCAAATGCCATCACTGCTTTGAAACCACAATCCATGACAGTAAAAATTTCACGCAATACATTTTTAGCTTTAGTCAAGAACCTTCCAAAAAAAAGTTCAAAAGGTTCCCTTCTATAAAAATAGTTTTGTTCTACCAGCAACTCTTGCAATAACTGTTCTATTGTTATAATCGCAAATGTTGCACACACTCCCAAAGTTTTCAAAACACTAATGATTATGTTCCTTGAGCATAACAATTGAAGACAATTTTCACTTTATTCTAGCAAAAATAGAAAGCGTAAAGAAAATAAACTTTTGCTGCTTGAGTTGCTTCAAAAAAAGGTTTTTTTGATGTCATTGCGGTGACACTACATTCAATTTCAATAGTTTTTATTATAACATTTTAAACTTGTTGCATCTATCTTGCATAAATTTTGGTTTTTCTTTATATCATAATATTTTTTTGTACAATCATTATTTGCTTTTTTGCACTTTAGTTGTAAATTTAATGCAAAATTTTCTTACGCTTTCTTTACTTCGACCGTAATGTTAACTTGAGGTTTGCAATTGGTAGTGGCAACAATTCACAAGAGATCTGCTTTTCAACAACAATATTAGTCGGTTTTGTGTTGAAAAGTGGTATAATATAGAAAAATAAAAGCCAATTAAAGTTTTACAGAATACCACAATTCTTTATTTTATTATTACATTGTGCCTTTTGTGGACAAAGTACACAGAAAAGCATCCTTGAAGCAGGTGATATTTTTTTATTAAGATATCAGTTACTATTACCAGGAGACAGACCATAGTTCGGTTTTTTGTTTCGTGGTTGAAAAAGTCGAAAAAACATCAAAATGTTGAAAAAGTTGAATGAAGTTAAATGATAAGAAAAAATATGTAAAATATTGAAGAAATTGAAAGAGGTTGAAAAAATCGAAAAAGTTGAAAACTGATGGGAGGTTGAGAAATGATGAAAAATGAAAAATACAAAAATATGGAAAAAGTTGAATAATGTCGAAAAAGCTTAAAAATGTAAAAAAAGCATGGAAAATATTGAAAAGTGTTGAAAAATCAGAAAAATATAGGATAACTCGAAAAAAATGGAAAACAATGAAATGAAAAAACAATTAAGAGATGTTGATTCGGTTGAAAAAGAATGATAACGTTGATAAAGTATGAATAGTATTGAAGAAAAGTCGAAAGAGGTTGAAAAAACAGTCTTTAAATGTTGAAAATTTTTGATAAATTCAATGAGGTTAAAAGAGGTTGAAAAGGTCGAAAAGAATAGGAAACATATTAAAAAAGCTGAAATATAAAATATAAATGTATAAAAAATGTCAAGTTTACAAATTTTTGTTAAAATGTGAGATGCCACGCCCACTGGTCCATTTAATATCAAAGCTTACAGTAACCGACATCTCAGCACAAAATTTTATTAGGATTACTCTGATAGTACGTTAAATATAACCTTAAACTTTTTTTGCTTGTATGGGAGATGCCACGCCCAACGAAGTAATCCTGTCAAAGTCCATTTAATTTCAAAGTTTGTAGTAGCCGACATCTCTACACAAAATTTCATTTAGATCACTCCCATAGCACTAAATATAAAATTTAACGCTTTTAGCTTGTATGGGAAGTGCCCCGCCCACTGTTGTCATCAATTCGAAATCCATTTAATTTCAAATCTTATAGTAACAGACTACTAATATTTAATTAGGATTACTCTGATAGTACTCTAAATATAACATTTAGCTTTATTAACTTGTATGGGAGGTGCCACGCCCATTGATATAATCTCCTCGAACTCTATTTAATTTCCAAGCTTATAGTCACTGGCCAAATTCTGCAAAGATTACTCCATAGCATGGTAAACATAAAATTTAACGTTTTTTGCTCGTATGGGAGCTGCCACGCCCACAGGTATTGTTGTGCTCATTTTTGGTTATGCGATATTTAATTGCAAGAATATCTAGAATTTCATAACGACTTCGACTCTTATGATAGCATTTATAGATATTGTGGGCTGTGCCACGCCCTACAACGAATTTTGTTTATCAAGTAACTTAGCTTCTTATGCTCACTGCTTTCAGTGGTATCATCTTAAAAAATTTTATGCCATGTACCATTGGTATTTCTCTATTACTTTATCGCTCTGTCTATTCACTCTACATGTCTTAGCCATCTCAAACGCCTAATACGCAATGTTTTGACTAGATCCATGTCAATCTACAGCTCGTAAATATTCTCCATCGTCTCAAAAATCATTCAATGCAAACGGGTTCGAATATTTTACAAAGAGTTTTCCACTCGAAACGACCAAGTAAAACTTCATCAGCTTTTGAATGATATCATGCTTCAGATAGGTAGAGTAGGATTGGAATTAATATTTATTTAAATATTTGTAGTAAGTTCATAAGATCATACGATTTCTCGAAGGTGAAAAAAGATATCCTAACAAATCTAAATGTGTTCTGAAGAAGAAGAGTAGTTTTTTGGAACCTTTTAATGGTTTCATAAGAAATAATTATCTTTCGCTGCAACATGACCTCAGATATCTCGAATATACCGTGAACTTCGAAACCTTAGGTAAGAATATGTCAAACACTGGAGCCATCAGAGAAATTCTGATCTGAATTTTCGGAAAAGTATATTCTGGATACTGAAATAATAATTTGCACTTACTTTGACACCAGACATCAAAATCATGAACGCAATGTTAATAATTCAAGTTCCATCTATATATGTAATTTGGATATATATTATGCTGCCACTTTTCCACTACTCGCTTATCATTAATACGAATTCATAAAAATAACAATTTTACAATGACAATTTTACATAATTTATTATATAAGTCTCTTCAGCAATAGCATGCTGGTACTTGAATTTAGTGATTCGCAAAAAAAAACCCTTTTAAATCTATTATCATACTATTGACAATTTCTTGCTGTACCAAGTTTTGTGATGTTTTTTTTTTTCATTTTCACAGTTTTACATTTGTTGATTAATTTTGAACTTTATGAATCCATCTAACTATTTCTACTTAATAAGTGTGAGTGTTGTATGGCATGCTAAACAGAGTCACCATTGTCTGCCATACCATTGACATTGACTTCGTTATAATTTGATTGATGCCTTTAAAACAGTGCAGTGAAGCGTTAAAGAGCAACATACGGGTGAAGTGTCCTATTGAATTTTTGTAAAAACAAGAAAAAAATTCCGAGATATCATTAACATATTAAAATTTATTGCAGCAGTGGGCACTTTAGCAAGTTTTGATGAATGGCGTTAAGGTAATGTTACTTTCTTTCACTTTTTGAGTGGTGAATTTAGAAATTTATTATTTAATGAGTAATATTTTTCTTTATGGAAGGAAAAAGAAAATTTTTAGAAATAACATAAGCAAGTAAATATTTAGCTTAACTTACGACATTGCCGATTGCGTTAACAGTTTGAGATGTCCTTGATTAAAACAACATTTAAAGAAAAGTTTTAAGTTAGCTCATAGTGTACGTACAAAAGTTATTCAACGTTATTTCTCAATGAAATAAAAACTTATAACTATTTTATGAATTTGAAACACATTTTAATTTTAATGTTGAATGTTGAAAATCTGAAAAGAAGGATTATTTACATTGAACGTCATAAATCATACGTGAGGAGATAAAGGACACAGAATGACGACTTCATAATGAGTTAACTTAAAAAATGCGAATTAATTCTTCTAAATTTGTTAAAAGTTACAATAATTTTTGTGACAAAAACAAAAAACATTAACTAATTAAAGTGAATTTAAAATTGTATATAACAGTACCATTTGACTTTTGAAAATTATTGAAGATTAATAGAAAAACAACCAAGCAATGTATTGTATGTGATACAACGCTCAGTAAAAAGTGAAAAGGCTTGGCATCCTATTGGTAAATATATGTAGATAAAAGTTATTTAAATTTCAAATATAAGCTTGAAAAAATATGTTTCGAAATTATCAATTTTTTGACGTTCTTGGGTTTTTTTCTGAGTTATTTGTGAAAAAAAATTGAAATTAATTTCAAATGTAATATGCAGTAATTTCACTGTGTACCTGAAAAAATATTTACGATATTTTAATGGAAATTTTATTTGTAAACTCATAATTTAATTTGTAAACAGCATAAGAAAAAAATTTTTGTGACCCTTAGACTCTTTTCGGAAAAAGACTGAAAACTAATAATTTTTCCATTCCACTTTTATTCATTAACTCATCTCAAAGATTGTTTTCATTACTATAATTCTTATAAAGGCGATAATATCAACTTTACTATATAAAAATATAAAGCTGAATGAAACACGTATGAATGTAGGTATTTCCGTTTAATTTTTTGAGTTTCCAGAATCTTTGACCGATTTTACAATCATGAATCTTTGGGCTTCCATGGGTTTTCAGAGCAGATCAAAAGATCTATAAAAAGATGCTTGGAGTAGGGATGTAGAAATTAAAGCACAACTAAGTGAGGCACCATACCTCTCCTATACAAAAAAACAGACAAACTCAAATCGCTATACCTTGTCACCTAAGACAGTTTTGAAATTCAGTATTTGGATCTACTTGCACAGGCTGTGTTAAGCACCTTAAAAGATGTAGGCGGGATTGAATAACGGGACATTGTAAATAGTATGTATATTGCTCGAATTCAGCCACTTCAAAAATGTGGGCATGTATTGACAACAGGGTGTGGCACATACCATACAACTAAAATACCTAAAACGCTATATCTTGGCACATATGGCAGGTACTTGTGTGAAATTTGGCACTTGGATTTAGATAGTCTATACTTTATGTATCTAGCGAAATGTAGGCGGGATTGAATAACGAGGCCTGGTACCCCTCATACAACAAAACTACTTAAAGTGATCCATCTTGGTACCTTTAATTGCCATAGTTGTGAAATTTGACTCAAGAACTTAAATATTTTGTACTAAACACCTTTGAAAATGTTTGGACAACGGGCAGTACCAGGGGGGAAACAGGTGGTAAGTTCGATATCGCCACTTCAATGCGTCCGGAGCTATTCATCGGTTCAATTTCATTGAAATTTCTCGTTGAGTCAATGAGATTATGAGCAGTGAGATATGGTCTGATCTAGATTGCTGCAAAATTGTAAAATATGTTCCAAAATTATCGGCTAGGAAAATAGCGAAATTTCTTCTACGACTACTACATGTGGGTAGAACTTGTCTAAAATGGATGTCATCACTGATCCAGCATTTCAATCGTGCTTTGTGGATGTCAATACCATAGAGTACTACCTCTGTAGTTGTCCAACTTTCGCAACCTAGAGTCTTCTCTAGTCCTATCTTAATCCAACGCTGGTGTTAGCTATATAGAATCATAAATTATAACATACTAAAATTACTATAAATGAAATCATTTTTACTAAAATCTCCGAAAAACCGCCAAAAAGACATAGCTCTCCAATTTCACTTGACATCTGTTGACAGGTGCCATACTTTTACAATTTCATATTAAAAGCTTCATCATATGTCTATATATTTCCAAATACATAGGTTAGATTTTAAATTTTTTTTTCGATTGCTCCACCCTATTCTATATGCACTTCACCTAAATATCCTTTGATCCTTTTAAAAGTGTACCTATAGACTCCACTAAAAAAGCATATTTGAAACCTTTAACCTTTTTATCGACAGTTGTGTGCGACAAAAAACACTTACATATATAAACATTCAACATATACAAATACACATACACTACATACATATGTATGCACGTACCCGTATCTGGCTAAGCTTAATGCATTTTCACACATTTTAAGCATTTTATGTTTTTCTTTCAAATGCTCTACCACAACTTGTGTATCCTTTAAAATATTTAATACACAATTTCGATAAATTTTGTCTTATTGATGTGTGGGTTACAAACAGAAGCGGCAACTGTATATGTATACATTTTAAACATAAAATCGACATCCTTCAGGTTAAAAATATCAACTTCTGGCTGCTGCTGCTGCTGGTTTGTTTTTGAAACACATGTGTCACATACACTTACATATGTATGTAAGTATGTTTATGAAAGTGAGAATTATTAACAAGTCAATATAAATTTTGTAAATACGAGTAGTCTGGTAACATGGTAACTTAACACATTTTCAACAAAAAGAAAAATTAAAGTATTTCAACTATTCTCTCACAAGTTGTAGGAATTTTGAAAATATGGTGTTGTAGGGCTTGCTCCAATTGCTCAACAGATGCCGTCCATATCCGATTTCCATTCAAATTGAATGAATGAATTTGGCCCTTAGTAACCCTTGTGTTACCTATGTAAAGTTAAGTAAGAACCTGGCGATCTACTAAGCAATCATGGGTTAAGGTTTGTAGCAGTGGCAACATGTGCTAGTTTTGACAAAGTGTGTTGTTGTTTTTTATTTGTGAATGAAGCTCCTAGATTATTCAAGTTAGGATAGCATTATTTTCTGCTTAATTACGCTATCGATTAATGCAATCCTGTTCGCAGAAGTTCAAGTCTTTGTATATATTTTAGATGCACGAACATTGGAAACCAGAGAATGATTTTTTTGCTTTCATTTTATTTCATAAATGCAACTTTTGCGCATTCGCTTAGCTATAAATAATTTTTGCAAAATTTTAAAATATTTCAAAAATCTATAAAATTTTATAAATTTAAAGAATTTCAAAAATAAAACAAGAAAAAAAAATATTTCAATTGTACAGCAAGCAAATTGAAAAGCACTTTTCGGTTCAAATTCTTGCATTTCAATTTACGTTTGACGTTTTTCT
The DNA here is from genome assembly GCA_963662105.1 of Meiosimyza platycephala. Classification (NCBI taxonomy): domain Eukaryota; kingdom Metazoa; phylum Arthropoda; class Insecta; order Diptera; family Lauxaniidae; genus Meiosimyza; species Meiosimyza platycephala. The sequence continues at coordinate 89,937,016 of OY759210.1, forward strand.
TATCTTATCCTTGGTCTTGTAATAAATCACCGCTGTACGTACGTAAATATAGCAGTGGCAATAAAAAACAATATTTGTTTTGTCTGTCTAAATGTTTGCATTGCTTAACCAACATCTGTATGCTTCATCATTGCGCCGAAAAATATGCTACGCTTTTTTTGTTGTTGTACTTGTTTCTTTTCAATTTTCATTTAAGGCTAAGCACAACGATTTATTCAAAATTTCAGCATAATCCCTCATTATAAATTGCTGTCTGATTGTTATTATGAATTTTTAAAACTTATGGCCTTAGCCATTTAAAGAAAATTGGCTTTAATGTTAATAATTGTTGAGCCCTAAGAATATGCTATGTTTACCTGGTTTGTGTGAAATTTCTCCTGAAGGTATGCAATTTAATTTTTATACAAAAGCGATGTTGTAAGCAAAGCCGGTTTTGGATATACTATGTGCTGAAGCCAATGTTAGACATATTGAAGAATGAAAGTCCTGAGACGCGACCGCAGGTCACCTACTTACCCTAAGTTTTACATAGAATTACTGTGGCTAGCGAATACAAAGTTGGACAAACATAAAGATGTATAACCTAACCGAAGGCAGACCACTTGCCAAGCACTTACTTTGCTTACAACACTACTTCTGCGGCTTACACTCTATAGGCGTCAATAGCCACAGTACTTTTTCATTAATATTTCATTGCATATTTTTATGCTTAATAATAACTACTTTGGCCTAAAACTAGTTTGGCCAAATACAAAAAAGGAGCAAATATTTTGAGTATAGGAGAAAAAATTTGGCCTTGGCGATAACTCGCATTTATACTGGCTAGTTTGAACTTTACTCGTTAGGATTAAAGTATTCATTTTAATATAAAAAACTAAAATTATTTCATAAAAAAAAAACTTAAAGCTGCTAACCCTTGAATCGTATAATATGCCCATGAATTTCTCTAATGTTTGTTCACAAACTTTTCCAGAAAGGTAACAGTGTGGAAAAATTTACTTAAGCAAAGAAAAATAAAAGTTAAAACTTTAAACTGTTTTTTTTTCAAACTCTGTTAACACAATTTTTAGTTGAATTGCATTTGTTCAATGGAATGCTTATTTAAACTTTATTTTTGTTAGAAGGACTTTTGTCACATCTGCTCTGCTTATCACTACTTATATTTTCTATTTTTTCTTCTGCTACTGATGTTGATTTTGTGTAGCATATCCCTCTCTAAACATTTAAATGATTTTAAACTTTAAATTTGAACTTGAACCACACGGTTGAAGACAGCAAAATAATTGCACATCAAATAGTTGGCACAGCAAACGCGCAACAGACAGCTGAGTAAAATAGAAAGAAATGTGAAGAGACAAAAGTGAGGAATATAAAAATAAAACAAACAAATAAAATGAAAAGCAAAAAAAAATATATGAACGGAATAGAAAATTAAAAGCGCTGACATTGCGACTGTATGCCGCCGGAAATGCTCGTAAAATAGCAACAGCTAGCAGTAGTATACAACAACAACAACAAAGTTGCTGCTTTCAGTGGCGCTCTGTTGTAAAAAAAAAAAAAAAAAAGTTTTTCATTTCTGAGGCTCTCGCTTTGTTAGAGAATTTTTAACAGGTTTCATTTCGCATTTTTTTGTATTTCGTTGCCAACTTTTGTGCGCTCGTTCAATTAGTGATTGAATGAGCGAGTGAATAAAGTGGCGAATTAGGCGTGAAATTACGATTGTGTGTTCTGTAATCGCATTTGAGGCGCACAATCGACTGAGTTAATTAAACAATTTTTTATTACGTTGCCATGTCACTGATAGGTAATTAAAAATAGTAATAAATTGTCTATTTGTGCAGTAGTAGACTCCACAAAAGCTAGAGCATTTTTTTTTTTTTTTTCAGTTTAAATTTTTTTTGTTTGTTTATTGCAGTCTTAGTTTTGTCTGATTGAATGTATTTATAAAGGACATATATTTAATTATGTTAAATTTAAAAATAGTGCACTGGCGAATTTTTTAAAAATTTTTTGTAGCAAATTAGGTTATATTTGACCTTGTAGTATATAATTTGTTGAAAATAATTAACCAAATTCATTACATATCCGTACAATACGATTTTATTGATATCGGTTCTATATAAGTACTTTTTTTCATCGAAGTGTTTTTTTTTCTTTTGACTTCTACAAATTGATGTAAATGGTTTGTAACGCTTTGGCGCAAAATATACTGAACCGATTTGAATTTTTTTTTTTTTAAAGATGGTTGTTGCATACATATTTTTTTTTATTTTTTTTCTTTTATTTTTAAGATTAAGTTTCTGCAAAACCTCACACAAATTTTGTCGTTTGCTGCTTATGCTGAGTTCTGTGTTGTTATTGTTGTTTTCTTTTCTCATTTTTGCCGTTTGTATTTGGCTTCAAGGTTCAAAGAACAAACTCTCTATCTGTTGTTTATACATAGAAAAGTCTATGCAAATCAAAAACAAATCAAAAATAAAAATCAAATAGCAGCGTTGTTACTTTAGACTTAATGTCAAACTGCCGACTTTAAGTTTCAGTTAACTGAATTTTGTGAAACCGACCTTTAATGTTTTCATTTGTATTATTTTCGTATTTGATTTATTAACACAAACAAAACCAAAACCTCTAATTTACTATAATCAATAAAAAAGATACAATTTAATTTCTAAAAAACAAATTCTTTCACTGAAATTTAAATTATTTCCCTGAAAGCTGTTCTTTGCTACATTGTTTGCGGCATAAAACTCGTGTAATTTACTTACATTTAAAGCGATTAAAAATAGTTATTTACTTGTTTTCTTCTTTCTGGCACAAAGAGTTGGTCATTCAAATGATTGTCGCTTGTTAACATACTGATTACAGGTTCCATACTGGAGTGTTTTTGAATATAAAATATACCAGAAATTGTTATTGCACACGCTATACAATATTTATCCCAGCAAATATTTTGATGATTTTTAAGTTTCGAAATATATGGCGATGAATTTATAACTCTTCTAATATTAAAATATTTAATATTAAATCATCCATGCGATTATCTTGCGACTTTTCTTTATATTATATTATGTTATATTATATGATGAACAATAAATCGGTTGAAACTCTTTCTTATGACTCATGCGTAAATCACTGTGATGAGTCGCTACAGTTTCTTCTTCTTCGAAGAAAACTACCGCTTGGCATCAAAATATGAACTCACGCGGTCGAAAGCATCGTGTGGCCGATTGAAAATACCTTTGATTTTTTTTTTAAATAAAAATGTTTGCTGGGTTTGAACACATAGTACTATAAATGTTGTCATTGCTTTTATATATTTGTTGTTGTTGTTTTCTGTTTGTGTAGCGTAATTTGAGCACTTTCTAGGAATTAGACAGTATTAGCTCATACATACATATGTACTTATAAACATATGTATGTGATATAAGCAGAATAGTAGATACTAATTAACCCTTTGATATATAAAAACTTTAAAGTACAAAACCATGGAAAAATATTGTTATATAAAATATTGCATAAATTTTGATGGATTTTGACTTTGAGTAACATACAACTCAATATTCACTAGATTTAATTACAAAACTCACACTCAAGATAGTACTAGTGACGATTTGAAACGACAATGTGTTTCAATAGGATAATCGTACACTTTTGCAACGATTAAGTCCCGCACAAAAAAAAAGCACTAGAATTTCTGATTGAAAAAAAATATACTTCAATAATGAATTGGCAATAGCTTCAAATGGGTCTTGCACTCTCTTGTTGTTGTTGTACTTTTTTTCCAAATTTGTGAACTGAATTGGCTTCAAAATGAATCAAAACTTTTTGAACAGCTTAAAAAAAGAATGATTCATGAATCCCCTAGCTGCTCAGGAAGGACTGTGTACTTTTTCTTCGAACCTAACCCCTGCTGATGGAAAGAAAACAATATTATACAAAACTTTAAGAGGGCAGGGGCAGTCAGAGGCGATAAAAATAGAGCATTTTCAAGAACTTTTTTGGTATTAATTTAATTTATTTCATAAAATTGATAATATAACATCATTACATTATGTTTCAACTTGACTTGACGAAAGTTAAAAAAAAAATTTAAAAATAAAAAAAGTTATAGCTGGCTGTGTTGGACCCTGTACCATACAGACTGCCTTGCGGTGACCATCACAAATCCTTGGAAAATAGTCTAAAATCAATCAGATAAGAAGAATTAGTTATTTAAATAAATAATCTAGTGCCTGATCGATGGTTTTTTGTTTTTTAAATCAACAATTGGCGGCCTCAGGAAATTTGCCTCCCGATATTCGAGAAAATACCAACAGTTAATTGTCGATAAAAAATCGATATTTAAAAAAAAAAATCCTTCGATCAGGGACTAGCTTTTTATGTTTTTCAAAAACTATGTCAATTTCATTGAGTGACAGTGGTCACCAGTTTTGAGAAAAACGACGAGAAACACTTGAATTTCCGTACTCTTACTACCGAGAGCACTTTGGTTATTGCCGAATAACTCCAAAAGTAATTGTCTTGATTAACTTCAAATTTTCAGGATATATTTTTAAGATACTATACTTCAAGAAAATGTAAAATAAAATCGATTTCTTTAAAATTCTTACTGCCCCTGCCTCCTTAAGAAAATACCAAAAAAATTTATGAAATTTTGGGTGTTTTAGCCATGGAATGTTAAACGATAATCGACTGTAGCTATAAAAAAGTAAAAAGCGCACAAAAACTTTGGGATTAAAAATCATCCAAAATCGAAGAGGAAAATTGTACCGAAAATAAGAAGTGAAAATTTCAAAAAATTAAAAAAGATTTCTTTTTTTTTTTGAATTTGGACTAAAAATTATGCAAAATAAAAGAATAAAAGTATTGGAAACTTTTTTGTCAATAGCACAATCGCTCAAATTTCAATATCTCTTCTCTTAGGAAAATCTCTCGAAGTAAAAAAATTGAGCCAAATAAATTTTATAAAAACTAGTTCTATTTTTATGAGAAGCAAGGCACATAAATATGAAATTTTTTCGAAAATTTTTTTATTGAATTTTTGTGAGTTTATATTTTGGACGACTTTGATGAGTCAAATCAATTTTAGTTTTTGTGCTACTTCTCTTTAGCAAAATTGACTTTTTTTGTTTATTTTTTAATGGCTCAACCAACATTTTATTGAAAACACTATGAACAACGGGAAAAAAACTGCGATTTTTATAAAATAAAACGCTCAGCACTTCAAGTGGACTTAAACTCTTTAAGTGTTAAATAGAATAGAATAAAATTGCTGTGATTACAAGTTGAACGAACAGTGCAAGCTGGACGAGACATAAATACAGTTTATTGTCCATTACTTTTTTACTTGAACTTACTGTCTCTTTCACACCCTTCAACACTTTTTCTTTCCAACAACAGCTTACCTTTTGTTTGTCTCACTATCATGTAATTTGAGCTGACTGTTGTGAAGCACTTCACGTTAATTCCTCTATTAAAGCAACGTTTTGCAACACTAGTAGATGTCAGTTAGTTAGTTGGTGTTGCCATTTTATTTCGCATGCTATTTGAATGTTTTTGTTTACAAAAAACTTGAGACAAACGGGAAGTCTTGTTAAAATGGCTGAATAGTCAAAGTTGACACAATTTCTCTGTTGTTCAAAATATAAAGTAGGTAGGAGTTATTATTGAAAATGGCAAACAAAGTGTGCCAACTTGTGCCGTACTTCTAATTAGTATAGAAACTTTAGTGAGAATTGCTGAAGGATTGTGCGCTTAGCTTAATATATACAAACTCGTATAAATTAACCAACAAAAAAATTTACCAATTCATTTATTTAAAGAACTGCAAGTATACCATATACTTCCCAAATGCCCACTTAAAGCTCTTCCCAGTTAAATTCCATGACAAATTAAAAATAGAAAACTCAATTGTCTCTGATTTACTTGATAGCTTGGAAGAATGACAATTTTAAGAACTTATGAACAATGAAGTAATCGAAAAAGAAAAAAGTGAAGCACGTGCCAAAAAAAAAACTTTTGTAAAACATCAGGCCAAATGTCTTTGGTTTTTTTTTCTTTTAAATAATTTCAAAAAAATACACAAAAAACATTGTAAAAAATAAACTTAAAACGATACTCACCACACGTTGTGTGAGACGTAAGAGAAAGCCGTATTTTTTGATTGATTGACTTTTTGTCAAAGGCATGGAAGCACCGAAATAACCAAACAAACCGTGCCCACACATATCCGGTGTGGAATGCAACCACAGCACATAAATTTCAAAAAATCAGTAACTGTACTGTACACAGATACACAACAATAAACAACACATTAAACACAAAAACATAAATTCCTCGTTTAACAGACTCGCCTAAAAAGCTGCTTTGATTTAAACACACATATACAAATACACACACACCAACAACAATAAAATAAAATAAAGGAAGTGAAGAAAATGGATTTTAGACAAAATATAAAAAAAAAAAATAAAAATTAAAGATAAAAAGGGAAAACTGTTGCTATAGCTACCCAACGAGAAAATGTATCGATATTGAACTTGCAAGTATTCATCAAAAAATGTTCAAAGTATGGCTGAGTTCCTAAACTTCAACAAACAATGCAGTGTTCCTTTTTCGAATAGGCGGAGAGCCGGCTGTAGAAAAGTCGAGTGTATAAGATTACAGGATATGATGTACAGAAAAGATAGGTCTTTAGGTGATACTAACCAACCAGGGTTGCCTTGCCAAAGCCTGTCTCAATGGCCGAAAAAACCGATTTTTATTAATAAAAAGTGTAAAAGATTACAGCTTGAAATGTATGTCAAATGATAGAGCTCGATGAGCCTTAATATAATTTACAAGGTTGCCCATTTATTGAGGGAAATTTTTTCAATAAAAAGTAAAAAGTGTAGTAAATTACAGCTCTGTATGTATTATGTGTCGACACATAATTTTTTCATGAAAATACTATCAAACAGGAGGATATTGTCTTTTCTCGGACATAGCAGACTTACATTTCTCCCTTAAATTTAGTCGCAAGTACAGAAAGCTTACCGTGCATTTTTCAACGGCAAGTCTACTGTTGTCATTTCCAAGGCAGACTTATTCTTCTACTTTCCACTTGGCAACGTGCACAGAAGTTCTGCTTTGAAAGAATTCTTCTACTGGATGATTTCAGTTCAAAGTAGCATTTTTGCTTCTCTCCAAAGAAAGCCTTCTAATATCACTTCTTACTTTTACCTACTGAGACAACAATAACACACACATACACATGCATACACAAACATCAATGATTTGTGTATTTTTACTTTTGAAAGTTTTTAAAACATTTGCATTATCCTGCAGAACAAAACTAAATAAACGGCAACAAAAAAAGGATATCCGTATGGTAAAAAAAAGGACTTTTTATTAACCTACGCCTAAGTAGTTGAGAGCGCATTTTATTTATGTGTTTTGCTTACCACAATAAAATGCTTACATTTAGCGTGGATTTGATTTGTGAATGTAGTAGAAAATATATGCGTGCATGTGTGTGTGTGTTAATTTGTTTTATTTTATTTTTTTCTGTAATCTGTCTTAAAAAACAAACAACAAATCAGCAAAAGTTTCAATCGAAAAAGTTAAATTCATATGTTAAACAAGTTTTATTAACACCCAAAACTATGCTATGTTTTCTTTACCGTTTTTCGTCTTTATATCTTTTAAATTGTTTTCAAGCTCATTGCAGTGCGTGTGGATTTAAGTTACAAAATTTGATTAAAGGAAAAGAAATTGAAATGTCCATTTAACTGTCAATTTGCTTGTTGTAAAAAAAATCATGTCAAATTGTAGTTCCGGATTATTGCTTAAAATAGATTAGTCTCATCTCCTTGAGCTAATGCCGTATACGAATGGTTTAAAAATGGAAAATAGATCTAGTAGATGTACTGATTCATTTAAAAAAATTCTCTATGCATTTAGAGCTTAGTAAACTACACTTGCCAATGTTATTCCATACAAACCATTTCATTTTGAAAAGTTGCTATTTTAACTTATAAAACAATTTATGTCAAATCGATTCATTACAAACGTAATTAACTAAATTGCAACTAATTTAATTTTTTACTAAACTAAATGCTTCCTTAACTCATCTTTAATCCAAGAAAATAATGAAAAGTAGCTGCTGTCTTCTTAAAACATAGGTCGGCATTAACACCTCTATAAAATGGATTTTCTATGGGCATTTCTGACACAAGAAAGGAATTGTTATAAATTGTTGTTGTTAAAAAAAAAAACACAAATCCGGCATAAAAAGGCTCCCACACACACTATCAGCGTTAAGTTGCCACAATAAAATAAAGTAAAAACTATAGTAGTAGTCGTAATCATAAATACTCACGTATGCAGCATATGATGGTTAACCGAATGGTTTTTATGTATGTATGTGTGTGCTATTTTGACCCTTAAATACAATGCAATACAAAATTATTTGACCAAGTGACCTTTTTGTTTTATTTTTTTTTTTTGTTTTTTTTTTTTTTTTGAAGCACACACATAAACACTCCTCTGTCAACCTGTAGCAAAATATTATACACACAAACTTTTGCGCCTAAGAGATGCAAAGGTTTTTTTATAACCTTTCGAAAGAAATTACCTTTTGTTGTTGTGTAACTTTTTGGATCTACTGAAACACAAACAAAATTTTGTCAGGCATAAAATTTTTTGTTGTTGTTGTTTTTTTTTTTTGTCTATGTGTGTCTAGCTGGCATCATTGAAGGCAAACGAAGCCGGCAATTTGCGGGTTTAACAGAGTGTAAATGGACACTCGTGTGGATTTGTCATTTAGTCAAAATTGGCAAAAAAAAAGTATGTAACATATATTTAGGCGTTAATATTTAACGATTGTGTAATTCTCTTTTATTTATTGTTTCAATGTGTCTTTAAATGGGTTTTTAAACAATTCAAATTGTACAAAAATAAAAAATAAAATTTTGCTGCTTTTTTCCTTCAGTTTAAAGAATTTGAAATGTCACTTTCTAAAGAAAATTCTACTGCGTATGCAATATGCGACGACGCACACGTAGAGTAATTAGGTAGGCTCGAAAAGTTTTACACTCAATTTCCTTGGAAGCACTGAAGTAATTAAGCTTGATTCCCTCAAGGCTACGATACGATTTTGGGTAACACAACGGCAAAATTGCTCCAACAGTAGTGGTTTTGGATTTTTTAGACAAAAAATATAAAATTCAACAGATTTCATCAGATAGCTGATCAAATGATTAAATGTGAGTTGCTCTTGATCAACCTGCTGAAGATCTCTGTAGTTAGAATGGAATAGCAATGGGTCGCCATGTAGTGTTTTGTTTTGTTGTTAATGCACTGAAGGAAAAGAAAATTGATTTTTTTAAAAAGCCGGCTGGTTAATTTATTTGTGGTTGAGTTTTTTGTGTTTCAATAATTTTAACAAAGAAATTTATTTAACAGGAAATGACTACAACGCTGGTAAACATTGCGTTTTTTTTTATAGAAATATATCTAAGTTTGCAGAAAAGTTATAACGAATCATAAAACTTTATTAAATTTCATTGTAATGAAAATGTTGCATATTTTTCGGCGTATGTGTTGAATGAAATCTAAAGGCCTCTTTATACATCACGATTCGTCTCGGTTCGTCTCTAATTTCCATGCCTAACAGTATGCTAGTACAATTTTTATATTTGTAATTAATTATACATTAATCACAGGCTAGATATTTCTGCTTTCATTTGAAATACAATGGCATATTTTCAGGCTTGAAAATTATAGACGAAACGAGACGAATCGTGCTATATAAAGAAGCGCTAAATGATATTTTATGATTCGTTATTACATTTTTGCTTTCAGAATTGTATATATACGACATCAAATTTAGATACATAGTAAGGATCTGTGAATGTTGCCAGGCTGGCTCTCTGGCGCCTGTGTGTGGCGCACTAGCACAAGCTGATAAAGAAATTTAGGAAAAATATGGGGGAATATGGGAAATTAAGGTTGGTCCAAGTGGTGTCAATCGATGATGGGTCCTAGTAGGTAGAAAACAGGGCCAATAAATAAAATGAGTAACCTCCGAGCGAGCTGTCCAAGAAAAAGTGAATATTCCCTATGAAAAAGCGCTTGTAGGTGGAAACTAAAGTTAGTCCGGTCTGGAAAAGAGATATGTCAATTGATGGGGTCTTGAAGAATAATGGGGTCATAAAAACGGTCAGTAAAATAAAAGCTTTGGTTTATTTTTTGCAATTTCCTAGTTAATTTAAATAGATTCCTGGTCAAATTAAATAGATTCCTGGTTAAAAATATTAACAAGCCTCAATTAAGCTCTACCATTTATAGATTTGAATTAACTAGATAGCAATATATTTACTTGGCGCCAAAAATTACGTCTTCTAGTTGAATTAATCAGGTCCTAGTTGATTTTTTTCTCAGTTTGTGAGTGCAGTTTGGTTAAAAGTGAGTAGTACTTAGCTTAAGATCCATGTAATAAAACTTAGGCTATTTATTTATTTATTTATTTACAAGAACTTAGGCTAAGGTTGTGGTTTATACATAAAATATTTTTTTAAAGTTTTTAACAAGCATAATGGAAAAAACATTCCCAATTCTTGTGCACGGTGTTGATGAGAGGTACTCGTACCTGGACAATCAGCAACACTCTACCTCACTGCGTCAATTTTTTCTTAGTGCAAGCAAAATTTTTAAAATTATTCATTAAAATGCTGAATGATTGATTTTCTGCGCATATAATTAACAACAAAAAAGTTTCGTTATTGTCTCCGTGTATTTGCAATTATTTAAATAAAATGTTTAATAATTTCAACATGTTGTTATGGCATTGGATGCTCAATAATAAATTGTTATCCACCACTCGTCAAACGCCAACTAACAAATATAAAAAGACTCGAAATACCTCAAAATAAGATTAAAAATCTGTGACCATTTTTGTTTAGAAAAGACTTATCTTATTCCACATAGTTTTTGAGATATTTTCTTTCAAAAATGTTTACAGAAGCCACAACAAAAAAAATAGTGTGCAGTTTTCTAAGGAATGACCGATATACCTACAGACATAGATATGAAAAGAAATTTTTTTGTTCATTCCTTGATTTGCACAATGAGGATGAATCTCAACAAATCCTTTCAACGAAGGCTAAATGACTTTATAAAAGTTCAAACTTTCTGCGATGTGTGGTCTTCAATTTCATGGAAATCCTGTATGCAAAGGAATTAAAATTTTTTAGTGAACGCATGAACTGTCATTGAGAAAAAACTACTCACTATAAGCTTTAATGAAAAATTAAATTTTCAACTTCCAAGAAAGAATGTACTCTTTGCAACCACAATAGCGATGAGTTCCACAAAATCCTTTTAAGAATGGCATTGTGACTTTATAAAAGTTCAAAGTTTGTTTTTTGTGTGGTGTTCAATTTTTAGAAAGTCAATTTAATTAGGGAACCAATTAAAACTATGTTTCATCTGACCTTAGATAATAGATATGGATTATAAAGACTCCAGCACATAACAAGACCATTCCAATCAACAACTACCTAGTAATAATTGTTCACGCTAATACAACAAAAAATAACAAACTCAACAAAAAGTGGTTACATTAATAAAAACAACAACAATTATATGTTAATCCACACTTTTTTAGCTAAATAATAACAAAAACAACAATCCCAATATGACAACAACCACAAAAACAACATGAAAATTACATTAACTTCCGTTTTTATAAAGCGCACGCTTCCTTTGCTCCTTCCGTTTCGTGCCATTACACAAATTTTCCGGAAGTTTGAGGTTGGCGGCTATAATGTTTTTATGATATGTACAACCAGAGTATTTTATATTTGACACTTTTAAAATGTTTTTGTTGTTATTGTTGCCTGCCGGCTGCAAGCATTTTTGAATTGTTAAATTTTGTGCAATGGCACGTTTTTGCATTATAAAGTCAATGGGATGTTGAAAAAATCGAAAGCGAAAAAAAAAAAATGTCAATGATATGTATTTGATTTTGATAGTAAATTTGATATTAATTTGCACTTTAGCGGTTACACTTTGGCATCAAGCGTTGGTTCATTGTTATATGCGGGCGGTTTGTGTGGGTTAACCTACATGATGCCGCGACTGCAGATAATCTATGTGAGCAATTTTCTAAGTACTGAAATATTTAAAAAAGACTTTAAACGTTTTACAAAATTATAGCAAATTAAATTTTCCACGATGTCTCAAAACAAAAATAATGCTCAAAATTAATTTTCTTGGCAATGAGCTTAATGGCATTTTGAAGAATCCTTAAGCCCAGGAATTTGGTATAAAACATTTAAGAGTGTTATTCTTGCCCAGGCTAAAATTTAAATATTTCATACTGCCTTGACAATAGAGATGCACATTGTATCTCTTGTGTCCTTTATCTCCTCACGGAGTATGTGGCCTCTACAAAACTCTTCAAACATGCGCGATCAAGTAATAAGTGCCTTTGATTCTCTCCAGCATTTCCCCATTCCGCGTATTTCCCATTCTAGCGATCGTTTTTACGTTGCTTTAGAACGCCCGCATTTTCTGCTGCTACCATTCCACTCCAATGCTTCCCGGCAGACTTCAGTTGGTGATTTCCGCAACGTACATATGCTTAATTCATCTGGGACTACGCTCGAATAATTTCTGAACATTTAATTATATGTATCTTATGCATAAATTAATTTAAACCATAGCATGAAACTTTTCCTACGAAAATTTTCTCTCCAGCCGTACAGTAATTATCCTCATGTCATATATAACTTATAGGTCAAAATAAATTTAATTACTAACAACTTATTCATACAATAAATCTTTGATATGTACATTATGTTTATTGTTTTATTATGTAATCCCTTAGTATGTAAGTATTTGGTACGCATAGGAAATATCTTTCAATTGTCAGACACAAATTACTTATTCATGCGTTACATTAATATGAACTCACAGAAGGGAGATTATTTTAAGGATGCCGATAAGGACGAAGAAATTTGTCTGCCGAAAATAAGATTGCTTTGTCTCAAGTACTTTTAATGTTAAGACAGGTGTTATGTAAACATTAAATAGTTGGTTGTATTGTATTCAAAGGTTAACAAGACAATAAATAATAAGCTGTCATGGCTATAATAAATATAAATTATTTTAAATGGGTAATATATTGAAACAACTTAAGAATTTAAAGTTTCAGCAAATCATAGTGGCAGTTAAAAAAATGTCTAAAAATAATGAGTTAAATGGGCAAATTTTTTTATTGCAAAAGGAATAAAAAACTGTAATTTGTGCAAAAAAATCTACCGCATGACTTTATCTCTTAATATACTTTTTTTTGGCAAAAATTACGCCAGAAAATTCAACTTTTTCATTCTATTGCTCTAAGTCTATAACTTAGAAAATTAAAGTTACTCTAAAGGAACTTTGTTAAATACCATGTAACTCAAATGGTGTAGACCTACTCTCCCATATAATTTCTTACTCATAATAAACCAGAAAATCTAATCCTACCGAATGGTGCTTCTAATCCAAACAACCCTGTATATATAGCGTTCCTTTAGAGCTGATGATATACAGAATAAAATGGTTGAAGGTTGTAATTCAAACGCACTACATCATAAAAAATTATGTATATATTATTTAAACTTGAGATAAATAATGCAAAAATTCGGCACACATCATAATTCGATGCATTGGCACCGATAATGAAATTCTAACCGAAAACAGTGAAACAAAAACTTCGGCAAACTTGATAATTTTTGAAAGCCAACTTTTGTGTTTCATCGAATATAAAATTACAATATATCCAGAAATAGTGAAATAAAATTATGAGATTTTTACCAAAAATACGTCGTAATCAAAGACAATTTGTACAAATATTTTGAGTATATATGGGTATAAACAAACCATGAGGAAATGTTATTTAATGCTACCCGATATCTTTCGACACTACATATAGGACGATCCATGTCAACCGGATCAGTGCTGTGTCCAAAATTTGGAGTGACCAAAAAAATCGCCCGAGGGCTCATTTTGAAGCTTAGGACATCTACTTTCAGATTTCATGCGTGCTTTTGCAAAATTCAAATGACGGATCCAATATGGCGGCCGGTAGCCGGATAAAAATCGAGTGTCCAGGAATAAAAGCTTGTAAAAAGAAAAATTCACAACCGATCGGGTCGTTTCTTGGCTCAAGTTGTAGTTCCAAAAAAGTTTTCATGGTAGGTTGACAGAATCCAAGATGGCGGATCTAATATGGCGGTCAAATATTCAATAGGGTGGAAAAATTTTGGAAAGTCAACCGATTTTTACCAAATTTGGTATTCAAGGATCTTGGAGCTCACTGATCACGAGTCCGAGGTCAGATTTTACAAAATCAAGATGGCGGACGTATTTTTTAAAAGTCAACCGATTTGTACCAAATCTGTTATACAGGAGCTTTTAAGGTCGCCGATTTCGAATCTGAGGCTATATTTTAAAAATTTTCAAATTCAAAATGGCTTATTCAATATGGAGGACGTAGTGTTTAAAAATCAACCGATTAGCACCAAATTTGGTATACGGCAGTTTCTGCGGTCGCTGAATACGAATCCAAGATCAGAAATTTAAAATTCAAGACGGCGGACCAAATATGGCGGAAACTCAATACCCTAATACTCCATATTGGGTCCGCCATCTTGAATTTTAAATTTATGAACTTGGATTCGTATTCAGTGACCCCAGAAACCGAAACCAGAAACCAGAATATTCATATGTACACTGAAAAAAATATGAAGAGCTTACTATGCAACCCAAACATATGGTGTAAAATCATTTCATAAGACAAGCAAATATTGGACGTGAAGTGGGCAAATTTCGATATGGCGCATAAAACCCTACATGCAGGCACTATTTTTAAAACTCCTAATAAAGAAGCTATTTATATAAATGTCGTTCAGTACAAGAAAGACTAGCTTAAATAAAGAAGACAAATAGTGTGCTGATATTGACATCTCAAATATAAGTCAAAACGGTTAGCTTATGATTTTATATGTAAGTGAAAAAGGTCTTTAACATGAAATCAATAAGCACATAAATTATCATAATATAACTTTTATCACATTTGTCAATATTATCAATGTCATCATTATCGCATTCATAACAGCAATGCAACAATAAAAACATTTACGTTTTTACTTCATATACAATCATGTCCGCAATGCGTCATTCTAGGACCAATGACTGACCCAATAAAGTTTTCATATATAAAAAATAATGCCTACAGAGAAGAGGTATTTAACCATGGGCTTACAACGTAAAACCTTTTTAAATGATAGGCATCGTAATGACCACAACACTTACGCTGGGTAGACTCTAACATCCTTTTTATGCCATTCCATGGTATTAAATTACAGCTGACCCTCCTCCCCACGCCACAGCAGCTACTCATGCATGAAGATAACGTCTTTTTCAAAATCACATTCAGACACAAAGTGGAAATCATAAAAAAAGGCAACAAACCAAAAGGAAAAGGATAAATGTGAGCCTTTTGGGGATAATTTTATTGTTATTCAATATTTTTGACCCAAAAACGAGAGAGCCACCAGATAAAGTTTGTGTTTCCACAGTATTAAGTTATGCTACAACGATTTGTTGAACAAATCTTTTTAAAAGTAAATGCTGTAAAATGTTTTATTTATATCCTGCATATAAATTATGTGCATACTAAGCAGCATTTGACACTTTTTAAATGTCTGTTTTTTATGGAGTTACATGATAATGTTTTTGAATTTAAAAGCAGTACATTTTCTGTAGAAAAAAAATTTATTAAATGTCTGTGTATAGTCTACGATAAGTCTATGCTTACTACGCACAAATTAACATAATTTAAATAAATAAGAGAGGGCTAGCACAAAACTTGATAAATTCGCTTTGAACTGAGATGACTTTTCTTCGATTCAGCATTTTCAAACATCACTGCATCGACTGAGTTAAAGTCACGGTTTAAATATTACTAAAACCACTTTAAAAATAACTTTGGAAACGTGTCTCAAAAAAAAGTTAACAAACCTATAATAAAATGGGATAATGCGTGCGATTTCTTTGGAACATGAGAGTTCGAATCCTTTGAAAAAATTAACTTTTGACAATATCGAAGCTTGGTAAATCTTTTATTTTTTAGGTTTTTAAGCTTGCATTTCTACTATATTCTACATCTTATTGATATCGCTTCAGAGTGACTCATAATATAATAGAAAGTACTTAAAATATCGTGAATGATTCGAATCACTCGAGTATAGTGAAAGCAAATATTTTGTTGTTGTTTGTTAAGAAATATGTCGATAAGTGACATGATACAGAAACATACTCAAAAATATAATACCCAAAAGACGACAGACAGTGTAGTCAAATGATTAGGACTATTAGCTCGTAACTCGGAGTGCGCTGGTTCGATACTCGTAAGGCCATTTTTTTTTTTAACCATGAAAATAAACTTTTGGATTTTTTAACTTGCTCTGTGATATTTAAATATTTTTGGAAAATGATTTTTTTAGATTGAGAACGCCTTAGTTTACATCTGATATTACTCACAATTTTTTGTTTCTATAATTTTCCTGTGTTGTCATTTAGAGCCAATTTAAAATTTAAATCCTTGCATAGCATCCGACAACTCAGTTGCAGCCTCAGTGACATAGTATCAGTTTTGGTCATATTTCACCACGTACACACGTACATATATAGTGAAGACGTACCAACGCATAGCCCGAAATTGAGAAAAAATTTGTACACCGACATATTTGCAGCTTTCCACGCACTTTCGCTAATAGTTAGGGAGCCAGTGAACATTTTAGGTACATGATTTTATCGTCGTTGGTATTGAAATGTAATGTAGTACACATTTAAACGAATTAAAAAAACTAAGAGGAAAGTGAAGATAGTGCCACTTTTTTTAAAAAATTAATTTTTAATTGCAAAAATATAAGCTATTATATTATTTTATCGCGTCTGCCTCTGATATATTGTATTGAGTGCATAAAATAGATAACGAAAATATAAAAGGCAGACGTCTACATTTCTAATAACGTTAATTATTAATATATGAAAAAACTCTATTAAACAATTATATCGTATTTTTTTAGAATTTTATTGTCTTTAGTATTTGACTTATATGCAAAAAATACAAGAGACAGACGTATAGATCTCTGCATTTTCAAAATATATGAGGTTGTTTATGTGAAAATCGACGATTTTGTTCAACTTCTTTTATTTATTTTATGGACACCTCTCTGAGATATCGTCAATTTAAATTTTCCAGTCATCCTGGCATACTGAAGCCAGGTTTCTGTATGCAGACCTGTGTAATAAATTTTAATGTACGATATTTCGTAGAAAAAGAAATTTGAAAAAATATGAAGACATAATCAGTACTAAAAGAAAAAAAAAACATCACAAAAATCAGAGATGCAAAAGCAAAATGATGTCCGATTTGGCGTAAAATATTTTATGCATACAGCCAGAAAAATAAAGTAAATGACCGATAAAAAAAGTAAATTTTGATTAACAAAATTTTGGGCGATAGTACTCTTATATATGTAGATAAGTATATTCTTAATAGTATGCAACTTAAGTGCCCAAAAGAGCTTTGGAATTGTCTGCTTTTTCTATTTTTATGTTTTTTATAAGTAAAAGAACCAGTCAGGCAAGGGGCAGACGCGATAAAATAATTTATTATTGCAATTTTTAAATGCTGAAATAGTTACATAGTCTTTAAAAGTATCGTAATCTGTCTGACGATAATACCACCTAAGTTTATAGGTACGAATATGTGTCATAAATTATTTTAAAAATTGAGCTACTCTTAAACGCAGCAAGAAAAGCGTCTGCCTCTTGCATTAAGCTATTCCTGTGTTCACAAACTTTACTTTAATGCAAAGGCAGACGCGATGAAATTGCTTTTAGTACCTTTTTCGTCTAACAGCTTTAAAGGGCTCTCAATTAACGCAATGGCACAGATTGTTTATATTGTATATAATATATATACTATACTATATACTATATATTGCTTAGAACTTCATGATTTTCAATCTCTGCCATAAGATTAAATCATATAAAAACTTCGGCCACCGGCTCCCTAACTATAAATTCAGTGCAGTACTGCAGCATAAAACAAAAAAACTATAAAATTGTTGTCAAGCGCAGTTAAAGTTTTAGTGGGGAAAAACTAACAACTAACACCACCACCACATGCTCAAATATGCATTAGACTGGAACGAAAATCCTCTTAGTTGCATTTTGATGAAACTTTTAAGTTTAACCAAATAAATAAATCTAAATTGCCTCCAAGGCAAATAAACCTTTTTTTCATAATTTCTGAATTTTGGTTTCGAATACGGGGTTGATTTTCACCTTTCACGTCGGTGTTTTTTGAGTTCAAGAAAATCGGAGGATTGTTGTAGACATCCCCTTATTTTGTGTTTATAACTCTATTCTACAGAATTGTATAAAAACGGGATGTAATTGATAAAAACTAACTTCAGATTCAGAATCACCAATGAAAAATTTAATAGAAACAGCTGATTTTGTTAGAAAAAAAATAAAATTTCTTGTCTTAATTATGTAAACATAAAGCGACTGAAACCTCTCATACTATCTTCTAAATGAATTTGAAGAAAAAGTGGATTTTTGCACCAGTCTAATGTGTATATACTCCGATGAATAAGTTTGTGTGCGTTTAGTTGACGCTTTGCATTCAACTCAACTAAAAAAACTAAAGAGTAACAACAAAAATTGGTTACCAATTGCTGTTGTTTTTGCGCCACAGGCGGGCAATTCGTGGCATCAGCTGTTGTGTGGGTACGGTTAATTGTTTGTATGCGTGTTTGTGGGTTGATCATACATTTGTATTACCAAAAAGTGATGGTAAGAGTTTCGAGTTAACGGGTTTCTTTTAAAATATCCAAGACAAACATAATTGAAACTTAAAGTTTTTTTGAGATTTAAAACTGATATAAAAATGCAAACTTCATTCTAATTCCAAATTACATGGTGGGCGAATGAGTGTTTTACCATGAGAATTGTAAATAAACAATTATGTGTGAAAGATAGCATCCATTTGTTCAAATTTAGGATATCATACTATCTCCTATATTTTACCACTATGTCTTATTATCTTGTCCTTTAGCTCGTAAATTGTTCCTGGCATTGACCTTATTTATAAGACCGGAGTTTGCCATTTGGTCAAAATTCAACCATAATAATGTCATCGCTCCCAAAAATAAAAATCATAGTTCCCTGTTACCCTATCTCTACCCCTATCCATATCTTTTCCTTAGGTTTCAATCAATCGACATGCCAAATTTCATCAAAATGGGTGTAGCGGCTCAGCCGTAGAAACGCATTTTCCTGTTCGAGGCGTGACTTTGCCTACTATTGGAAAAAACATTACATTCGGCACTGCTCCTCTTCACAAGCTTTCCAACAAAAAAAAATCAAACGATTATGTCGAGTTCTGGGAGTTTAAAAGGGATGGAACCGTTTTGCACTCGCTTATTTATATATGTATATTTAGATACCCCAAACAGAGAAGTCCAAGGGTGTCAAATCGCATGATCTCGGTGGCCAATTAATAACGCTGTTTTGCAAGGCAATAAAGTTATTTTATTTTTATTCATATCATCCAATTTCCAAAGTTAGTTATAATGGTACGTCATCATTCACAGTAACTGCAGGGGCTTAAGCATAAACTACATACGCTGCAGCCTAGGGGCCCATGCCACAAATTGGGACCCCTATCACAAAATTTATGATTTCCTGTTATTTTTTTGGTCAGCAATACTAAAACATATAATCGTAAAAATTAAATTTGTGTGGTAAAAATTTGCATGACCTTTTTTTTGTTTTTCTTTGCTGTTGGAAAAAATTTCTTGGCATTTTTTAGCCGAAAACCTCTCCCGGTAGGGCCCACACCACATGTTCAGCCTAGGCGCTCGTGAATAACAGACAAGGCCCGAAATTATTTTGGTTTTTTTATTGCTTTTTTGAGAAGTTAATTTAACAGTGTAAAACTATATTTACTGTATTGATAATCATTTTAATTGTTGGACCCCACTCCCACTGAATGCACGTGGCCTCGCGCAACTTAAATCCGGCTATGTTCAAAAGCAACATGTGTTTGAGGTTAAAGTTTTTGAAAGTACTAACCAAATGGCATTTAAGCATGTGCTTATCATAAAATTTCGCATTAAACCTATTTCCGTACACCGCATAGCAATTGTAAAACAAAACACAGCTGCTAATGGAGTGAGTTGCAGAAAGTTTGCTTAACTCAAATGCATAATTTAAAAACTTTACGGATTCATTTGACAAATAAAAATTCAGCAAACGTACATTTACTGGTAATGGAGCATGTGGTTGACAATTCAACAAATGCAAATAAAATTTTAAGCCAAATTATCTCTGCACTATTTTAATGCAGCTCTTTATTTTTGAATTTAATTTTATTCTGAGGAAATTCAGTAGCTTTTTCAAATCACAAATCAAATGAACAAAATTATTTCTATTGAAAATTGGATTTAAATCAACTGGCAAAAACAACAACTAATAATACAATTCCAAAATTCATATTGCAAATAAAAACTTCGAGGAAAATTGAAATGCTGAAATTTATCATAACAAAATTTTCAAAAATTCAATTTAAAGTTGCACGAGTTAACATGAATTTTGCGTATGCATTTACGTATAATTTTGGTAAAACTTAACCGTAGGCGTATGAGTAACAAAATTTCATCCAAAAACTCATTACAAAAACTCTTCAGCTTCCGCTTGATTACTGTAAGTCCTTCCTTTTCGTATTTACGAATATAATTAAATTAAAAAACGTTCAATCAACGCCTAAAGCTACAAAATGTGATTACAAAAATGTTAAATAGATGACCTTAAATGCATTGCATACAAATGCACACACACACATAGCTACAGTACACACACAGACACATACTGCAATCAAATTATGAACAACACTGTCAACATACTCGTACGTGTGCATCGCTTGAGCCGGCAGCACTCGAAAATTATTGAGCAAAATAATGCATGGGGTTGGCTGAAAAAATTTAAATATCAAATCAATTTAATTTACTTGCTGATATGCATTTAGATAGAAGTTTAACGCATGTGCTTTGCAAACAAAAAAATGCCTTTTTTTTACAAGTTTATTGAATTTAGTAAATATCTTTATAACTCACTCTGAGACATTTGTTATTTTGTGGAACAAAACCATGCAAATGCAGCTTTTTTAATTCTGCGGTTAAAATAGCTACTGACTTATTTTATTCACTAATTTACTCCTTACATTCAGGTGCACTGGCAGAATATTGCTGCCTCCGGGAAAGCTATTTTCACTTTACTAAATCAAAATTTTTGATTTCAATATTCATTTGACAACTTAAACGAAATTGTGAGCTTTAATTATTTTTAAGCTTGACGACATATCTGTCTGAGTCAATACTTTTGCATTTTTGAGCTAGCTATCTTCCACATTATTTTAATGCTCATTGTTTTTATACCCTACACAGAGGGTTTATTCATCATATAATTCCATATATCACGCATAGATGTGGGCGTGGCATCATCACCATCTGAGACATTGTGGAAAATCGTCTGTAATAATCACAATTACGGGAAAACCAAGCAAGATAATTAAATGAAATTCAGCACACAGACAACACCTTTAAGTCAGTAGCATACGTAGGTTGGTGCCGAGGGTGCGGCCACACCGGGCAAGAAGCTTGGGGGGCGGAAAAATGGTCGTGAAATATATCTCAATTTGCTAGGGTTTTTGAAACTCAAAAAAAAGGAACTTGGACTTGAAAATAGGCGAAATTGGTTCATGGACACACCCATCCCCCATATACATAAGTAAAGCATTTAAAACGCTATTTGATTTAGTGTAACCAAATTTCTCATAAATACAAGAAAAAACTTAGACAAATTCTGAGCAAAAAGCTGAAAAATTTCTACAAATGAGCGTGGTACTTCCCATGCAACCGAAAACTTCAAAATACTATAGTTAGTGAATTATTTAAGGTAATAGAACCAAATTGCACACAAATAGTAGGAATGATTCCGAAAAGCTCTAGACAAAAATTAGGCGAATTCCTAAAAGTAGGCGTGGCAGCTTCATAGAAACAAAAACCTTAAGACGCTATACTAAGCGAGTTATTTAAGGTAATCAAACCAAATTTCACACAAATAAAAATTAATGGTTTGGTCTAACTTCAAAAAAAAGAAGTTCTCAAGCTCCGAAAAGAGGACGTGGCACTTCCCATCCAAGCATTAACTTTAAAATGATAGAGCTATTTAAGAACTGTGGGGCAATCTTAGAAATTGTACGCATATCAGTGAAAAAGTAATGCATACGCGGAAAACTTTCCCTGCGCTGTATTAAGTTGGTAGAGAGAACTTCTACACCGAGCTTTTAGCTCAAGAGGGCCTCCATCATATTTTTGGTGGTCACACAGTGAATATACATCACAAAAGTCTAACGGTGGTCACTTTGAGACCGTCATTTTATGAATGTTATTTTTAAAGTTTTTAATATGAAAATGGAGCCGTTGTCAGTTTTTGGCCCCGTGCTTGGCAAAGTCATAATCCGGCGCTGAATTCTCTCTATTCAGTTGAAAAGTTTAACCTGGACAATTGTCTTTACATAGGACATTAACATTGAAAAATCGCCAGTTTATAACATATAAAATGAGCTTACGGTAGAACTCGCACTAACACATGCTCTCTGAAACCTTTATATAGAATTAAGATAAGTAGAATCGAGTTGGGCTGGCAATTTCTAGGTAACTTAGAAGTTTAACTATCTGAGAATGAACATTATCTCCAAACGTAGCTGGTGCTCTGTTAGAGACCTGTTAAACTGTTGAAATTTTTTCCAACAAACGATTGTTGTATAAAAATCGTAAACAAGAGCTCTTCAGATTTTAGAATTAATCAGGCCAGTTCAGACACCGCTTTAGTTCGGAAGAATCGAATGTTAATAGTTCTTCTAAATCTAATGGTCGGAATTTACTATGGAATTTTTTTTGGCTTTAAAATTGCACTTTTATAATTCCAATAATTTCACGGATTTCCCTTTTTTAAATCATACTGCAATAAATTTCGAGCTTCAGTTGCATTTAAGAAGCAAATCTGTAACGAAATCAGTATGGGCCTAAATATATTCCAGTACTTCACAATAATCCATTGTATTATTTAATCTTTTTCGAAATGAGAAATATTTTTTCCACAGTGCCCGCATACATTCACTTAGCACATGCAAAATATGCATTGTTTCTAAAAAAGAAATTCACAATTTGTGAAGTACAAGCAGAAAAATAAAAAAAAAAACTCTCTTATTGTAACGCATTTAGGAGCACCCCTGAAAATATGCAGCAAAGTTAAACAATTGATATGATAAGAATAAGAATCCAGCGTTGAAATATTCATATAAAATACAGCATTTAACATGCAAGCGGCAATATTGACTCACTTACTAACACACACACACACTTTGCCACTTATACACTTAAGCATACAGATGCTTACAAATGCTCACATAACGTACTTGTATATATTTCGTTGCTATGACAAAGCGGAAGTTACATTTGTGGATAAGTGTCTTAGATAGCAAGGAGAGAAGGTGATGTTGAATAGCATGCCTCTTACTCTCTCTCTTTTTTTGTCTTGTTATTGTTTGTGCATTGTTAGTTGCTGCTGCAACACTAAAAACAAAAGCAAAAATGTTGTCGTGCGTTAGCTCACAAATTGTGTGTGTGAATGCACTTTAACAATAAATTTATAACACATTTTTATTGGTTTTCTTATGTTCTTTTTATTTAGTGGCAACATTTTAAAAATTTCACTTAGAAGCAACTGTTGTTGTTGTTGTATTATATGAAGTTTATATAAAAAATATATACTGCTTTATTTGCATATATACATACAAAGTTATTGTATTGTGTAAAACAGCATATATCCTATTACATGTGAATTTCGATATTCGAAATGTAAGCCAGAAGCAGGGACCCTAATTTCATCTAATTTTTAATATATTTTTTTTTACACTAAATATCATTTTATATCTTAAAATCTCTTTTAAACTTATTTTGAACTTTATTTATTTCATTACAGCTATCACCAACGTTTCAATATCATGTCGGCAACACGTCAATTATTTTATGCGCTGGCTGTACTTTTTTTAGTATTGCTTTTCAATGAAGGATTGGCGGAAGTGAACACAGACAGTAAGTTTTTTTTTCAAGTTATATTTATAAAAAAAATTAACTTAACTACACATCAATTAAAAATAATTTAAAAAAATAAATTCCAACCACATTTAATATTCTGCCCACTACAGATTCCATCAAAAATTTGTACGAGAATTTACTGCAACGCGAATATGCCGGACCAGTCGTTTTTCCCAATCATCTAGTGGAACGTAAGGCTCAACGTTCGCCATCGCTGCGTTTGCGTTTTGGCCGCAGTGATCCTGATATGCTGCCCAGCGCTGAGAAGCGTTGGTTCGGTGATGTACATCAGAAACCAATTCGTTCGCCATCGTTGCGTTTACGTTTTGGGCGACGCAGCGATCCATCGATGCCGCTGCATAGCAATTTCGATGAATTGATGAATGCGGCTGCCGCAAGTGGTTCCGCGGTTGCGCTACCAAATGATGTGGGTGTTAATGGCGATTATATTGATGACGATAGCGATTTTAATGTGGCCGCTTTTGAACGCGTACTAAGAAAACCACAACGTTTGCGCTGGGGACGCAGTGTGATGCCAATGGAAGGTGGTGCTGCTGAAAATCGACAAGCTGGCAATTTATTGGAAGAAGAGGTAAATGATTTTTGTATTTTCATACAGCTTTAAATCGAAAATAGCTAAACACACAGCTCAACAAATTTTATGCGATAATTCAACCACATCACACAACCACAATTTTTGTTATTATTTTTTTAATTTAATTTGCTTCATAGAGTCTTAATACATATATTTTTTACCTAAACCTTACAGAATGAACGCCAACGTTCCGATGATTATTTCAATGCTCTACTCAACACTGAAAAGTTACGCAGCATGTTGCTAGCGCTACGCAACATTGATGATGACATACGTGCTGATACATCTGATGAGTTCCAACGTGAAGTACGAAAACCTGCACCATTAAGATTACGTTGGGGACGCAGCACAGGTGGACGTACATCAACAGCAGCGAGTGTAGCAGCAGCAGAAGGAAGTGACGACCAGAAGGTAAAGAAATTTTGAAATTTAAAACTTTATCTTCCAAAACTGTCTTGTTAGACTTCGTCTGTTTTGTTTTTGATAATTTGTTTCCTGAGCTAACTGTAAAAATTTGCCTACACTTAAAATTTCATTTACTCACAAAATGATTTAAAATTTCTAATCAAATAAAACAACTTATATTTTTTATTTGCAGGATAAATTTGTAGAGCATGTGGATAACAATGTAGCAGAAAAGGACAAGAATAAGGCTTAAATACACTGAGCGCATAAAGTACATGCACAATACGCAAGCTAATGAAAACAACAACAACAAAAATACAACTGAAGAGCAAGGCAAAGTGTGTGTTAAAAATTTAATTTAAACTTAAATAAAATTATATAAAAAAAAAAATTCAAAAAAAAACTCAATGACAACCACAAAAAAAGTACTTATCCTTAAACCTTAATTTTGACGTTATGGCAAGACTTAATTTTTTTAATATTTTTTTTTTTTTGCTATATGTAATTGAAAATTAAAATACACAATATGTAAATAGTGCATTAGTCCTTAGCATAAGTAAATGAATTTGTTGAATTGAAGTTTTTATGTTAAAATGCAGCATGGCGCCCCCTTGAAAGAAAAAAAAATTTTTTTTGTCTTAAGTTCAATTAAAAAAAAAAATAAAATAATAATTAAAACAAAAAACTTAAATAATAATAATAAATAATGTTATTCAAAACTAAGTAGCCAAAATTGTTTTCTCAAAAATAAAAATAAATAAATAAAAGCAGCTATAGGGAAGCTTTTTAATTTACACCATCATTAAAAATGAACAGCTTCTTATTAATTTATGAAATAAAACTTTGCATAGAACATATGAATGTATATTTTGTTTAGCCTTTAAATGCCAAAACTAATATAATCTTATAATATTTGAATATTAAAAAGTGAAAGATTAAACAAGGTGTCACAGTAAGTAATGTCGCAGCAAGTAGCAGGTAGGTCGAGGAATTATACGAATCACCATATATGAAAGTTCAGCAATTTTCGATAGCTGTGGGATAAGATTTTTGATATTTTTATGAGTTTTCGCCACTCTAACATGGGCTTTTCTCTCTATAACTGGGACCGTTTAGAAATAACCTCTATAAGTGGGAAATAATATTTATGTGTGTATAATTTGTTATTTTGAATTTAAATATGCACGTTTTATCGGTCTGAGTAGGCTGTGGAATGGTTGTTTTAATAAAATTTCATAGAATCTCTGACTTAAAGAGGCTATTAATGGTCATTTACAAATGATTAATTACATAAAATTTGCTTTTTTATTGAATATTTTTTCCCCTCTAAATAAAAAAGTTTCATCTTGATCTCTCTTAAATTGGGATAACCCAATTTTAAACCTGGTTATTTGTGAAACTGAGTAAATGGGAACCTCTTTAATTGAGACAAAAATGTTGGTCCCTTGGAGATCTCAGTTATCCAGGTTTCACTGCATTAAAAAACTACACGTAGTTATGTTAACCCTCTAAGTTTAAACCTTAACCTTGAAACCAAGGCTACTAACACTTGAAAAAAAAACTAGGTGTGTCAGAGCTTAGCTACTACAGCTATTAGGCTTTTCAGCTATTTAGCTTGAAGCATTAAGTTATGTTAAAAGCTTTTTTTTGCATGGCATTATCTTCAAAACTATTGACAATAGCTGAGCATAGATAGTTATTCAGATATGTCGCTGCTTTCACGTCGAACTATGAACTTTCTGAGACACCCTGAGTGTGCAATTCTAACAAAAGCAAAAATTTCTTTTAGCAAAATGAAAATAATAATTAAAGCGGTATTAAATGTAAATATGAAAATAATAATAATATATAAAACATAAAGTTTAGCGTTAAATTTATAAATGTG
The DNA here is from genome assembly GCA_963662105.1 of Meiosimyza platycephala. Classification (NCBI taxonomy): domain Eukaryota; kingdom Metazoa; phylum Arthropoda; class Insecta; order Diptera; family Lauxaniidae; genus Meiosimyza; species Meiosimyza platycephala. Next base: position 89,964,170 of record OY759210.1, read on the forward strand.
TGTAAGTGATAAACAATTTTACAACTCTTATTCAAAATAAATATAGAAAATTTTAACAGAGTATTTTTGATTTATTTTACACTATGTATTTTATTATTAATATTCTACTATTTACCATAGGCAAGTTAAATGCTAAATGTGTAGCGTTTTTTTGTAATTCGTTGCTCTTGAATCTTAGAGATAACCTTTATAATTTCTTTTTTAATATTTCATCTAAGCTTTGTTGTTTTTCACGTACATATATTGTATTGTTTTCAATTTTAATTTTAAAACAAACACTTATACTCATTAATGTTGATATTTTTGCAGTTTAAATACTACATATTCACTTTCTATATGTATATGTAGTTACTGTCATAATGAAAACAAAAACGTCTTTCTTAAATGCTTTAGCATTTATTAAATATTTATTTATTGTATACGTATATTTATTGTTTTTTAAATTCTTTATTTAGTTCAAAATAAAAATTATTTACATACCATGCATATTCTATATATTTATAAATATATTTATACGTACATATACAAACAAATATTTTACATTTCTTACGAAACTTATACATAAATCAAACACAAAGAAGTACATACATATTTAAAGCCGTATACTAATGCAACTACATAATCTTGCTGTCAAATACATACATATATAAATATACATATATTTATTAAATGAAATTAACATAAAATAATATTTTAACTAACATGTACATGAAAACGTTATTAACTAAATGATAAACCACAATTAAAATTGAAATATTACAGAAAATAAAAATAAAAACTCATGATAAAATTTATAAAAAAAAAATTGGTAAAATTTTAGTTCAATAAAGAACAAACTAAAGAAAACCACTAACACATGTGACAAATGTTTTTTCTTTATTTATTTATTTTCACTTTCTCTTGTGAGGAGGATTTTCGTCAAAACCTTGAAGGCTACTGACAACATCATGAGCTCCTTTAGCTCTGGTATAATGATAAGTCGGAATTTGGATAAGTTTGGAATTTTCATTAAGTTTCCTAAGTCTTCTTCCCAAATTTAAATAAGAACAGGGTAAATAAGTACAGCGGCGGTACTCCGGGTAAGCTTTCAACATTTCGGCAATTTCTTATACGATCCATTCCCGCTGCATTGTTCTTTTTAAGAGAGTTGCTGGGCGTTGTTATCTCCGTTAATGAAAACAGGCATGAGGCGATGTGGTCTCCGAAAAATTGTACCTCCAATGGATTACCTGGTCATCTGTAGTTCTTAATAGGCTCCCGTTTTTCTGATGATTGATCGATTTTGTTTAAGTTTGTTGTCAGCAATCTTGCGTATTATTTCGTAAACGGTGCGAAGATCTCCAATGCATGTGACTTGTTAAGCTTTCACTGCGAGGACATTAAATAATTCTCGTTTGTCCTTTTATTCTGCATGTCAGTGCTGTAAAAATTTTTAGTGGTAAGTGTCGCACTAAAATAAATGGACTTCACTATTTAATATAGAGAGTATGAAAAACTATGAAAACTAACGATATCCAGCTGTTTTAATAACCAACTAAGCGAACTTTTGTCTTTCCGCCGTTAGTACAACATTAAAGTTGCCATTTTAAAGTTAACATATCGGTAAGTATTATCATTATTACACTTACAGTCAAATCGCATAGAGTAGATTTTCATGTAAAAGATTCCACACCAACACAAATCTGCACAAGGACATTAAAGAACAGTACCACTTGTTTGTATCAAAACATTTGCATACTTCGCACAATACAATAATGATTTTAATTACTGAAAACAAGTAGCTGTGTATGTAATGTGATGTAATAAAAGTAAAAACAAAAACATGAAAATATAAAAAACACGAAATGCGTACAAGGTAATGCAAGAAGTGATGGGCTTGTTATGGAAAATCATCTTACCCAGTAGTAAACGAAACATTGAAAACTTTAATGGAAGAATTGAGAAAACCATATAAGAACTTTTGCAAGTTCTGCACAGCAAAAATTTTTAATAGCGGAAGCGTAATATTTCAATAGTTGGGACTTTTGTTTTGATCGGCGGCGGGAGTTCATATTCTGATTCCCAGTGATAGTTTGTTCGGCAGAAAGAGTCTGAGTCACTCGCCAAAGCGATTCGCGTATGAATCTTAAGGAAGATTTCCGAACAGCTATTGTTCACATCGAAATAATAGTATTAATTACGCTATCACTCGGTAATATTGGCAATGCAATGCAAATAAGAAAAATTACCCAGTATGCAAGGACAGAAGTAAGCAGCGCTTCTAGAAAGGCCTTCTCAACTCCTTTCAAACGTATGTACTTTATTTTTTATATGAAATGACCCGCTAAGACAGGCTTTCAAGCTTGTCTTGAGATAACAAAAAGTAATGTCGAATTTTTCAATATATTTAAATAAAAAATACCTAAAGAGCTTTTGTCCTTCTTCTTTGCCGTCTTATATCAGGCCAGATAGCACGTCTACTGTGGGAGGCATCATAGCCTTCCATGAGTATACATATTTATATTTGCATGAAAATCTAGTTTTGAGAAGGCCTTATATAGTATAAGCAACTATAAAAGCAGCAATGCTGGCAATTATATTGACGCTGTCGCAGCAGTGCTAGTAGGACTTGCTCAATTGCCTGCTGGGTAGTAACGAATCATAATGATTTCAAATACATACATATACATATGTACTCGTATATTTATTGTATGTATATGAAATTTGAAAATATCTAAAATGCCAATTTAACTCTTCTAGAGGAGTTATAAATTCATGGCCTGGAAGTAATCACATATAAAAGTAGCCAATTAATAATCGCATGAATGATTCAAAATTAATTACTTTTCATTATTCTCCTGAAGAGTGTTGCTTGTTAATCGCAATAATGTTTTATTGCTTAAAACTCTTCTAGATAAGTTATAAATTCATCACCAAAGATTGAAAACTCTTCCATATGTTTGCTGGGTATGGTCCTTAAGAAGTTTGAGGATATCGATATATTGAAGTTTTTAAGTACACTGCACATAGGTAGAGTGTTTTTGGAGTACTCAGGCATTGCATCAGGTTATTACATTGGTGTAGGGCCGACTTAGGATACAGCCGAAAAGACCCGTAAAGTTTTGATGGGAAAATTTTGAATAAATTGTATAGAATAGATATCAGGAAGGTTAATTATTTATTTTAGGGGCCTCACTCCTGATTTTCTTGAAATTTAAGTATGCTGTGCGGTTCAGCATGCTGATCAAGAATTTGTAGTCGTAGAAACCGTAACTTCTATGTAGAATCTCTGTGGCTAGTAAATCCGGTATCGGATATATGTACTTATTATGGGATGTAAGCAATTTTGAAGCTCAAAAAACAAAATTAAATAGGCGTTTCCGTGCCCAACATATATTAAGATATATTTTTGATAAGCAAGCTGAACTAAACATCATACTAAAATTTCAAGGAAATCGGGAGTGAGGCGCTTAAAGTAAATAATTACCTCAGGAAGATAACTGAAGAGATCGAATGGTATCAGGCATTAAATATTTTGTGTTTTTCCTTGTTCTCTAAAAAATCGAAAATAATCTTTTATCTCTTAGAAAATGGTTTAAAATAAGAAAATTACATCAAAATTTAGTAACTGATATACATACTATATAGTACTTATAGAATAGTCTGTAGATTTTACAGCAACTGTTGCTGTTACCCTCAGTTTGTATTTTGAGTTTCGAACTTAAATAGCACCTGAGGTTAATATCACTCATACATACATACATACATATGAGTAAGCAAAAACTTTGTAGCATGTTGTTAAAACAAGCCACATCAAAATAAAATCAACATTTAAGCCAAATGTTAGTAGTTTTAGCCAATTTTTAAGAAAAAATAACCGGTTACCTTTAGACTTTTTTGCCCTTTTTTATCGACTTACTTTAAAATAAAAGCAGAACGACAGCAACTTAACGATATTACAAACAATTTGTAAAAAGTTTACCGTTATAGTTGCTGTTGCTGGTATACGAACTGTTGCTGTTGTTGTTGCTGTTGCAGGTAAAACTTTGACTTGCAAACTTTAACTTTAACGGTTTTACGCGCTCATGTTTTAGCGTAAATATTTATGCAAATGTAATGCAATACGCGTGAAAAGAAAAACACACCCACCCAAACATACATATTTTACATACACCCATATGCATGAGCATGAGTTCATAGATGTATCGGTGTGTGTGAGCGTAAGTGTTGAAATGACAAACACACGTTGAAGTGTTAAAGTAGAAGTGTTAGTGCGAAAAAAAGTTTACAAGACAACAATAACACAAAGTTTACGCGCACAATATCATATCGGGAAAAACCATCCGGGTTAAGCGACACACCAGAGCGAATCTTATATTGATCATAAGGAAGAGCTTCAAACGATTATTGTTGACGTCCAAATAAAAATATTTATAACGCTATCGGAGGGCTCGGAACGATTTGTTTTATTTTATCCACTAAATTGTAGTTTGGGATATGAGTAGTAGTGTGTTTTTTCACATTACAATTTATGATTGAAAATGATAAAACATCAGAGATGGCATCTGAGATTTTTTGGCACTGAATTTGCGAATGTATTTTTTGGTATATGTATATCCAGAGAACTCACTAAAAAAAGAAAGAAAGAAAGGTGTCTTGCAGTTAAGTTACGGTTCGGGCTTTAATGGAATATCTAAGATTTTCAACAAAACATTAAAAGTATGGCAACACTAATTCTGTTACACTTTACAAACATTTCACATTACTACATCGTATTGAAATTGTTTATTTTGCCATAATTCATTAACGGTTTCCGTAGTGTAGTGGTTATCACGTGTGCTTCACACGCACAAGGTCCCCGGTTCGAACCCGGGCGGAAACATAAATATATAATTTTTTTTTACTTTTTTTCTAATCATTAGTTTTTTTTCTTAGAAATTTTCCAAACAAAATTAAAAATCACGATTTTTATAAATTCAAAAGTTCTTTATTTTGTTATATGACTCCAATCACCGGCTGCACCCATTTGCATTAAATGATTGCGCACTTCTTTCTCCATAATAGCCTGAATTTCGCGACAACCATTGAAAGCCTGCTCCATAACAGCAGGCAAATTATCCAGATGAAAGCGTTGTGACATTTCCATGAAGGCGATTTTATTGGATTTTGGCAGTGCAGCTATAGTAAGCGTTGCACCGCCTGACGCTTCTTCTACATGCGAAACATCAGTAAGCGGCACGTTGTTTTTACTCAACGAAGCAGTGCATGCCACAACAAATTCTTTTAAGCAGATACCAGCATCAATGAGTGCTAAGTTAGCAGCATTTACAGACACCGCATAGTTAGCTCCATCTGCTTGTAGTACCTCTATGTAGACGTCGATTTGAGAACGTGGATATAGTTCTGTTTTGATAGCAGCTTTTAATGCTTGCTGCAGATACAGTGTAATTTCCTGTGACTTCCGATCGCCACGAGGACGATTTTTACGTTCTGCTGTAGAAAAAGTCGCCATGCTGTATTGGCAGTTGATGACAACCTCGTTCAGATCAAGCTTTTTGCTTTGGGCCTACAATGCAATGGAACAGACATTAATAAAATGATAGGTTGATGAATAATGGTTTTTACCTGATGTGGTCCATAAACTGCAGCCAGAACTTTGGTATTGCCTTGTTCAATATATGCACTGCCATCGGGTTGTTCGAAAACTCCCAGTTTGCATTTTATTCGTCGTAGCTCATGCGGACGGCGACCGTCTAGTCGAAGTCCTTGCTCGCTTAATAATTCATAAGAAGACATTTTTTAAAGTCATTTAATAAACTATGTATATTGGAAGTAACAAATTAAATTTCACAAACGCGCATGGATCATATGTTTTTGACAAAGGAGCGTGGTGAAAGTTGAAAATAATTTATACTCTCCTATTGGAAGTGTTCTGAAAACATCAATAACTCTTTGTATATGTATATTCTAAGTGTCAGTTTATAGGGAAAACTTTTAAACAAATTCCGTTCATCTTGGTACAATTATACATGGTAGAACTATCATCTTGTCAAACTCATTTCAGCTTTGTTTGTATGGAACGCTGGACTGTTAAACTTCGCACATATTCTGCTCAGTGCCTGCTTGTGTAACCAAATAATTCTTTGAAATGGTTGGTTTGGTTTGGATAAACTGTGAAACTTGCACAAATGAAAAGAGCACACAAGTACAGAAAATATGTTTGTGGAAAAGTTTTTAACGTTTTCCATGGCCAATGCACCTTATGAACGCGACCATCAAAGAGTATCATACTCTTTGGCGACCATACGATGACAGTATCTTCATTTAATGGCGACTGATTGAAATTGTTATTAATAGAAAATTAAACAAAATTGTTTAACTTAATGAAAAGTTTACTTGAACAACGAATTGAATTTAAAAATATGTCTAACTCAAGTGCAGGTTGGTGGATTAAAATTTGACCAATTTTCGTTAAAAGTTAAACGAAATTAATATATAAAATATTTAAACAATAATTTTGTATACTCTTTATAATGCTACAGGACTATGGGTTAAGTTTTTCAATGCTTCTGGTATTCCATCACCAGCAGCAGCAACTTACGCACACATTTTCGTAGAGAACCGCATACAGATTGACATGTTGATGGATTTGAATAAGGAATATTTGCGAGAAATGGGCATAACATTAATGGGTGATATTATTGCTATATTAAGGTGAGTGCTGGTTTATTCGAACAATGTAAAACCAGAAAAATTCTTATATCATAGATATGCTTTTTGCATTTGAGTAATGGTTAGTGGCTGTAAAAACTTCGAGCAAGTGCTATATGGATATGCAAATGTACATATGTAGCTATGGCGCTTTGTCTCGAAGATAATTGGTATCAATTATTCTTAGAGGCAAATATTTAAAGCTCTTTCATTAACACAAAATGGGTTTCATTTGAAAAGTATAAACATATGACGAGGATACTGCAATACCGTATATCTAATTCGTTTCTGCAGTATCCCCGGCAATTTCTCAAGCGTATAAAAACTTGCAATAAATAGCGCATATAAAATAAAGTCTCGATAACTTATATTAAGAACATTGAAATTCTGTTATATTGGTGATTATTATATTTTTATTTTTAAAAGGCACGCTAAGCATGTCTGCGATCAAAATGCGCGTGAAAAAGTACTTAGCAGCGAGCCTCCTGTTCCCATAGCAACTGTTGCTGCTAGTCCAGTTGCGCCACCCGAAAGACGTTCGTCAAAAATTCAACTTAAACGTTGGTTTTCATTTTATGTTTTTGCAACTAGTTTATTTATTTTGAATGGCTTTTAAAATTCTCATCTATAGCTTCTTCGTCCTTAAAAAGTGTCGTATCTTTGAATAAATCGTCATCTGCTGTTGTTGTACCGCTGCCAAAACAACCAAGACGCGTTCTTCCCGAACATGAAGGAAAGTATAAAATAAAATTACCAACTGGAACTACAGAACGCAGTAAGCAAATATTGGCAAAAAAAGCAAAACGTAAATATAACATTTTCTTATAGTAATCTTAAAAAAGGCAAAAGAATTCGAAAGTTATGGCTTAAATTTTTTTCAAAAGCTTCGCCTTGTATTAAAAAGTGAAAGAAACTAAGAACAAAATATAATTTTTCCGTTATGGCTTATAATTTATTCTCTTAGTAGGAAAGATAATCATTCATAAAATTATCGTGCAGTAAGTCAAAAGGCAGGGTCTCAATGCATTTTGACATAGTGTATTAGCCCATTGTGCAATAAGAAATGCATACAATGAAAAAAAAAACGTAAAATTTTGACGCACTGTTTTTTTATTTTGCTATTATTCTTAACTGGTCAATGCGAAAAGTTAAAAATAGTATGCTTGGGAATTCTTAAACGTTCCTGATGATACCATCTAGCGGTGGTTGAAAAATGTATAATGCTATTTAATCCATTTTGAATTTTTAATTTTTTTGGTTTTTTCACTTACAGTACTAGGCAGTGAGGCTTAATTTAATAGCAGGCTCAATGAATTTAAAAAAAAATCCAAAACAACCACCCTAACGCTGATCAAGAATATATGCACTTTTCAATTTTTGCAAACTCCCTGTTGCGTTGATAACGAAATGATAAAATGAATATACCATTTGTATAGGTTATAAAATTAACCATACATACTTACTTTTTAGGGAGTTAGGCCTTAATAGCTGATGTTTGATTTTTTATTTAAATACTTACATGTGACAATTCTAGTTTTGTCGAAATATTCAAATTTTAATACCTTCCCAAAGTTTATTCCGATCGTGAAATAGTTAAAAAACCACAAATCTTCGAACGTTTATCTGGCAACGCAGCAGCAGTTGACCTCTCTGTTGAAGAATTTGATGAATCAGAAGAAATATCGAATGATAGTACAGATAACGTACGTGTACGCGTTGTTGGACTTGATAAGCACGTATTAGCACAGTCCAGTTCATCAATATTTTCACGATTAGGTGGGAAGACTGCTGAAATAAACAGTTATGAACGTCATATAAAACCAATTTTGAAAAACTCTACGAAAAGTGTAAGTTACATCTTTTATTTGCATTTCATTACCAACTGCATGAATTTAATCTATTACAGAGCATTGTAAAAGCAAAAACTGTAATTCCATCAGTTGTACATACACGCAATCAAAAAGTTTTACTTGTCAAAAAAGTTCCACTCAAAACGGATGACTCCGATGATGATGACGATTATGATGATGATATGGAATATGATTCTACTTATAATGATATTGATATTGCCGCTGCCAATGAGAAATTCGTTAAATTTGCTGCTACCGCAGAAGTGCGTGAAATTGCACCAGCACCGCGTATTATAATGCCGAACAAAAATCACAATGGTAATAGCGAAAGTATTAAATCACGCTTAGGTTTCGGTAAGAAATATATGGAACCAAACATTTTTCGCATTAATGTTATGTCGCCTTTATTTCAGTTTCAAAGTTACATACAACTAAGAAGACGTATAATCTCAAAGCCTCACAGACACCAGTTAAGTCACGTATCTCGCCGGTTAAAGGAAAAACAATACGCATGAAATCTGATGAAATATTAATGCGTCGAGGCTTACCAGTTCATAAGCGCTTAGGAAATAATTCTCCACAAACAGTTGTTGCATCAATATCGCAAATTTCTAAACGCATTGGAAAAGTTAATTTATCATCAACGTTGCGTAGAACTGATGGAGCAGCAAAACGAGTCAAAAACACGTCCTCTGTTTTTGATCGCTTAGGTTTTAACAGTTAAGATAATTTTTCATTCTTTAGTTACTTTAAATTGCTACCATAATTTTTGATTGCTTAGTTGAAAAAAGTTACTTATTTAAGTTTCGCTGGCATACAAATTTTTGGTTAGTTTTTAAATTTGTGGCTTTTAAAAATGCAATGAATAAAAAACAGTTTTGTGAAGCAAACAAAAAATATATGGATATTTGTGAAAACATAAATCTAATTTTGTAAGCCACAAACATCCATCTCGAACATTTTGTGAAACCAGCCAACATGCGTAATAAAAAAATACACTTTTAATAAAAATGTTTGCCAATTGCGCACTTTTATTGTTAAAGCGTTGCAGAATATGCCATTTTTTTTCTTGAGGCCAAGAAGTACAGAATGTAATAGATATCTGGAATTCTTTGTTGTTGTCTGAATGAACTTTAAATGTTGCTGTTGGAATATCAGAATTGCAGTGTTGTGTTAACGGAAATTCTCAGGCTTCTTTCAACATTAATTAGATCTTGACGAGTGGGCGATGACGACTATTAAATCCAAAAAAAAAATTAATATAAATATGCGATCGGTTCAACTCATTAGTGTTGATGACTTTGACATACGAATGTTTCTGAGGGAATAATTTCTGTTCACACTTGGACAATCAATATAATTTTTTACACTTCCAAGTTCACACTTCGTCGGAAATTTGTTTTTTTTTTAGAATCTTTGGAACCAATTGAGGTTAGGAAAAGACGCTGAAAATGAATGGGTAGGCCGATGTTTATATTGATCAGCGCGTTGGTGAATTTAAAATAAGTTATTTAATTTTCCAACTTATTACTACGCACGTATTCTCCTAAGCTATGACTTGATTCTCTTTTTATTAGAAAATATATTAAATGTGAAATTCTGCCCATGGTTCTTGAGCGTTGCATATTTGCATTAATAACACAAGGCCACACATTTTTTTTTCTTATCCAAATAAGATTGTGTCGTATACGTATTTTTGGTCGCTGAAAAGGAATCCGTTGTCCGTTTCTGTCTATCACGTCTTTATTTTGCTTAAATCAAGGAAAAATAACCTCAAATGCATGTAACAATAAAATAGTAAAAATGTTGCTCTTATTAAAAAATTAAATTAAAGTATTAGGTCAAACAAGTGAATGGATTCATTTCTAACGAAAGGCCTTACCTTACCTTACCTTTTATTTTGCGAATAAAAAATTAAATTCGAGAGTTACATAGTTGAATGATTAAGTTGACTTTTATTACATAAATAAAATAAACAACTAACTAATTACATTTTCTTTTTTTAAAAATGTCATAGAAATTATAAATCCCTAATAAGTCTACAACTTAATATAACGGCGACAATGCATGCATAATCAAAATGCAGAAATGTACAAACGCATACATATGTTAGCAAAAATGGCGGGATACGTATAGTAGCAGTTGTTGACTTAATCAACTTAACAGGTAATTTCCAAATTTCTGCTAATTGCTGATACGATACGATACTGATATACTAGGCAGCATTCCAATCAACATCATCATTAACGCCCCAACCATCTGTTTCTGACGCTGTAGTTGAGGCGGCTGCAAAACGACTCGTATCTATTTTTATTTCTTCTTCGGCAATTTGTATCACGTTTGATTTTATATTCTTGGTGGCGTCAGAGCCTTCAATTTTCGGTAAGGGCATGTTATTGTTGATGATAGTTGTGATGGTATTGGCTTCAATATCTGTACTACTGCGTCTTGTTTCTATGACAGGTTCCATATCTTTAAAAAAATCAAGTTCGTCCGCATGGTCTGCAAAAGGTGTTGCAGTCAATCGCACAATGATATCCAAAGAACTTAAATCATCATTGATTTTATTAGTTTTCGAGTTAGAAGACTTAGAAATCGATTGGGTTGTTTTATAGGAATCGGTAAGTGAAACTTGTGACGGCAGTGTAACGAATGATGAGTCAGTTTGAAGTAAATTTTGTGAAGAAGCTGTGTTCACAGTTTTGGAAGATAAAGCATCGTATGCGAGGTTTGAATCTGCGGCTAATTCTTTTCCAATATGTCCATTTAAACTTTGCAATTCATCTGTTTCCCAATCTGACCAAACTTCTTCATCTTCCATGTTATCTTCTTTATTCACCTCTTTTTGAATTCCAGCAGAGGATAAACTTTCGGAATTGTTTTCTGTTATACTTTTTTGTTGCTGATTTTGTGTGACGGAATGTATGAGCCCATCACCTACAATCGTTGTAACGTTATCATCTTCTCCACCATCTGGGCTGAGGCGCGGTGGCATTTCTAATTGTTCTTTTTCATTGGCAATGTCGGTTTGTGACAACGAATTGAAACTGCTACTTAAATCATTTTCGACATTCTCTGTTGGGATCGGACTACCCGATACCATGTAATCCACAACAGCACAGTCATTACCCATGACCGGTGTTATAGATCGTGGCTCTACCCAACTAGCCGTGGTGTCAGACAATGCTGCTTGTGGACGTCCATCAGAGAAAAGTCGAGCACGTTCTCCCCCAACTACAACAGCAGAACCAAGAATGGACACTAAATCGGCGAGACATCGTAATGTTTTTGCAACCAAGATGTCATTTGTATCCTTCATGCCAGATTGTAGATGTGGTAAAATAAACTCCTCTATTTCATCTTTTGGCAGCAGACGCACAAACTCCATAAAATACTCTAGCAGTATAAGACGTATCTGTGCATCGCGTACACGAAAATTTCGTCTAATATGCGGCATTAAGTAATGTGAATAGGTTTGATTTGAAAATAAGGCAGCTGAGTGGTCTTTTTTGGTCTTCAACACATAGGGCGTAACGCATAACTGTGCTGTAGGATCTAGCAAAACCATACGTGATAGTAGGAGTTCGGCAAATTGTTCACCAACTACATCTTCGTTAAAGCAGCGCAAACGATCAATGAGACTAGTAAAAAATTCTTGCTTCTGTGATAGACTTTTCAGTGGAAGCTCAATTAGAAAGGAATGTATAAGAACAAATTCATGATTAAAGTACGGATGCAATAGTACAGCTGACAGCTTTGGACACATTGCAGCATTTTTATGCTTAAGGTGGGTAGCGCAGTAATCGCGAAATTCTTGCACAAATGGTGTAGCTATTTCGGTACGTGCGCATTTAGCAAGAAGTTCTTCGCAAAGTGTAGCGAAGGCATATTGTTCAATGCAGTCGATTTTATTTTCACGCATTTCCTGTGGATCAATAGCTATTTTATAGCGATATACATTGGACATGTCCAGTAGCTTTTTAGTTAGTTCCTTAGATTTCCAAACGTACTCGAAGCCTGCTAGACGCCATGAGCCATCATCGGCGATATTAATGGATGATATGCAAATATTAAGATGACGAGCTTGGGCCTGCAATAGGATATACAAATTTTAGCGGTTAGTAAAAATCAAATAGATAAATCAATACACGAGTGTAAAAACGTATGGTTTGTGACATTGAAAATATCTGTCGTTGAGAATGTCTGCTAGACAAACCGAACAAAATGTCTATTATTGTTGTCCGAAACCAACTATAGCTGGTCCATGTCTGCTATCTGATTTGAAAAAAAAAATTCAACTCATTGATTTAAGGTTCGAACTCACTACATGTAGACATACATACTTTAAGAACTGACATGATCTGAATAATTTAAGTTGTGTGTTGGAAGACTTATACAAAGAAGATATAGATTTCATCCCTAAAGAAACTGCCATCAATTAGTCAAAAGAAGAAGTTTTTTATTCAATATTAAAAGAACAATAAGAAAATGTTAGAACAGTAGCTCGATAATTTCTGATACTTAGGTATAAAGGTTAAGGAGGATGATAGGTTACGACTGTTACAGGCATTGATCCTCTATGGTTGGCGGTCGTACAACTAAATAAAACTTGTTTATGACAAAATGCACACAATATTTTAACATAAATATTTAAAAAAATGTTCAATGAAATTTATTCTTACCTTTTCTACTAAAAATATTAAACTGCAAAGTATCGTCCGCAAACCCAAGCATACTTGTATATCGCTAAGTGTGTTTACTTCAGCTATCAATGGACGTACACGTTCGGTAGCCAAATGCTTTTGTCCACCTTGTTCCCAAGTGGCAACATACTTTAATATGTATGGATGACGGTAAATTCGAAAATTCTATGACACAAAAGAAAACACGTAAATATAAAATATGTTAAGTTAATTTCAAATGTTCTCTTACTTTAATAGCACGTTCCATCGGTCCCTGTGTAAGCCAAAGTTGACCCGCTACAACAGCTTCACCTTGAAAGACCGATAATAATTGTTTTCCATCGTCACTTGTAGTGGGCATCTCAGCATTGTACAGGGTCCAAAAATCATTCGCCTCCACAGCATTTTTATCTATTAGAAGTCCTTTTAACCTGCTGCTGTCATTACCCATTGCTGTGCTGATGAAAATTCACTCAAAGGGCTTTTATTTTTCAAATTTTAAATTATATCTTGATTGCAAAAATTTTTAACGCTAGAATTTTTATTTTTTCTTTACATTTTTTAATTCCCAAGAATTCAATACGTTCTCATTGTTTTTATTTTGCGAAAGAAAGTTGTGAAACTTTGACATTTCATTTTATGATTTTCCTTGGTTCGGATGCAATAAAGTCAGACACTGAATAAAGGTGAGACTGCGTGACTAGAGCGATTCGAATCTGATTATTGCTCTGCGCTTACACACACAAATTCCTTCCGAAAATTCTTCTTGTTTTTGAGCAAGAGGGGAAAAACAAAAAAGCCAAGGTAAAAAATATGTCGTTTGTCGCAAATGCAAAACAAAAAGCACAAAAGAGAATAGACAAGAATTTCTTTCACAGAATTTTCTTGTGTAAACGTTGACTTACAACAAACGTTATGTTGTTCGGCGATTACACTCACAGATTCTTTCCGAAAAGTTTCCACGTGTGTGGGCAAGAGGGGAAAAACCAAAGAGACGAGATACAAAATTTGTCGTATGTTGCAAATGCCAAACAAAAACCACAAAAGAGATAGGGAAGAATTTGTTTCATCGAATTTGCCTGTGTAAACGCCAAGTTTGAGCATAAAACCGGTGAACAAACAGAACGGAAAAGAATTATCAAGTACGACAAATGTTGTACTCGACCTATGTATTCGTTTCAAGCCTCTTGCCAACAAGCAACAAGAATTTTCGAAACGAATTTCTGTGTGTAAGTGAGGAATTACAAAAACTCCGTCCGAGAACGGACGACGTAGGAAGTTCGATTAATTTATCAAGAACGAAGCTTTGTTTGAAGTTCAATTAAACATTTTTATGGTAATAGTTTAGTTTAAGGAAAATCTCTACAGATTTCTTAAGATTTTAGTGTGCTGTAGAATTGAACATGTTGATCAATTATATATGGATGTATATATTGGGCGGAAATGTCTCCTTAATATTTTATGTTCTGAACTCAGGAGTTGCATCCACGATTTTTTTTTGGGGGTGTTTAATATAAAGAAGTATAGACTTGAACTATCATTTTGGTAGAAACTGGTAGTCTGGCAACACTCTGGTCATTTCAATTTGATTGTCAAAAATTTTGTAAGAGTAAAAAAAGTAAACAAAAAATAAAAAAATACAAAATAATAAATGGAAATTAATGTAGTACTAAAAAATTTATGTCGCATATGTTTTGGCGAGGGGGACTACAATTTGAGAGAACACAAAGTGAAGCTACCGCCTTGTGAGGATTTTTTATTTCACCGGCCTGTAATGGATGAACATATATCTTTGGATTACGAAATGATGGAAGAGGAACTGACTGTTCAAGAAATGCTAAAAGTATTCAGTGAAATACAGGTAATAATCGAGTAAAATTAGCTGCTTAAAAAAAAGAGTTTTATCCTTGATCTGAACTAATACCAATTCGCTCATTTTAAAGGTGCCTGAATTTGTCGATGCCAACACTTTGCAACTTATATGCAAGGGTTGCATAAGTGAACTCATACCCAGTTTTATGTTTGTGCAAAAAGTCAAATTTGCCGATAAAAGAATCGCTAAACTTAGTGTCAAAATGGAAATGGATTTGGAAGGTGAACAAACAATTGAATATTTAGAAGATCCACAAGATGAATATCTTGATGAAAATTATGAGCTAAGCAACGAAGGTCAACTTAACGAAATCGCAGAAACGATGTTAAACGAAAGTATCTTGCAACAGAAGCTCGTCGAAAACTCTAACGATAACAGAACGTCAGAGACGTTTGAAGTTGGACCAGCAACATCAACAACAATTGGACAAAAACGAAAGGTGTCGGTAAAAAATCCTACAATAGTACTAACTGGTGGTGTTACACAAATGCTTTCACATATAAATCGTAATAGTGATACAACTAAATCAACAAGGTCAGTGGAGCTAACAAAACCAAGTCCACAAAAGCGCTTAAAAACTCTACGAGAGAAAAAAAATCAACAATCTTCGCCAGCACAACTCGAGCAAGGTTCTTTTGTGGTTACACAATTTATTCCATCTACGACACGAATTCAACTTGAAACTGTCTATGCAAATGAGGAGCAACCTAAGGATGGACAAGCAGCAGATTATGCAACACATTGTAATGAATTGCGTACCATGGATTATGCTGCGGTGGAAATTCAATGCTCCTCCGACTTACAAGTAAATGAAAATGATAACTATGTTAGCGGTGGTAACAACCCAAACGATACAACAAACACAGCAGATTTTGGTAGTGGAGGCGACCCTAATAACTTCCAACCCATATATGTTTGTAAATATTGTCCTCAGGCCTTTTCTGCTGCACACTTTCTTATTACGCACGTACGCAAATCTCATGTTTGTAAATTTTGCACTCAGGCTTTTTGCAAATCTACAGAACTGTACGAACACATTCGTAGCACTCACACAGAACATCGTTGTGCAATTTGTGGGAAAGAACTGAGCACACATAGTAATTTAAGAAGTCACATAAAGCGTGTTCATGGCGTAAAATTACCAGCTCAAGTAGCGCTGTTGGATTATCGTCGTCAAGTTAATGTTCTATCGCCACACAACCAAGTATCAGAGGAAAAACACGATATTGAAGCAAACTTAATTGATAGTTTCGATGTTGTCAATGATGACGACAAGATTGATCTGAGTGTAGATCAGCAGCAGGAGAATATTGAATTTGATAATGATATACATTTAATGCAAGAGGAAGTAGTTGCTACTGTTGATGTTGTAGAAAAAAAGCAAATGTTTCATTATAAAGATAATGTTAGTTAAAAAAATTATTTTTTTTTGTTTTGTTTGTCCATGTGAGATTTAAAATTATTTTTATAGCGCTATAATCACAAACCAAAAATAAAGAACTGTTAAATTTTAATTAAATACTATCTATAATATCAAATCAAGTAAGAAGCTGTAAAATCATTTAATATGCTAAACCTTATGTCGTTTTTAGCACTACGAAACTAGCTTGAAAGATGATTTCCAATTCTCCAAGGTTGGAAATTTTTAGAATTTTATTTTCTAAACACCTAAAAATTATGTAAATTATTGCCATTTTATAGATTTCCTTCTCAGTCTAAGACTATTATACGATTTAAAAAAGCGGAAACTTCCTTCAAATATTTGTTAACTTCGCAGCTTTTCCCATTTTCAGTATATAAAAAAAATTCCAAAACTTTTCTAAAACTATACATACCATATATGTATGAATGTTGTGCCACCATGGCAATGTGATTCATTACAAACAAATTCATTACTCATACGACATTTTGCGCCTAACTGTCATATGTAAATCAGCTGCAATTATTCTAACGCATGCGCAATTTTCCATGTATCCAAAATACCGTAACAAAACACCTGGTCAACGGAAAACTGGAAAATTTTACGAGAGTGAAATAGAGCAAACAACAAAATTTCGAACTACGCTTTATTCATTTCTCGCAAAGCATTTAAGCCGATAAAACGTTTGGTTTTGACTTGTCGCATTGAACTTCAGGCAACACCAACACAAAACCCAAGGAAAATATAAAAAGAAAAAAATCAAAAAATCAACGTTAGACATATTAGCGCCAGGCAGGGCATCGACTAACGTGGTAAGAGGCATAGTTACGTCCACGATTGTAACACGTTCAAAATAGTTTTCTTTAAAGTGGGACAAATTTTTATTTTGTAAACAATTGTGAAGTGATTTAGGACACATTTACTGTCACGCCAAATTAACTGAAAATTTAGTTCTTATCGCTTACATGGGTGTATAAAAATTTTCGTAGGAAGCGGAAATGATTTTTTTTTTTTTTTGCATTTACATAATTCTTGTATTTTCAGTGTTAAATTCTTATGCGATTGTATTTATTTGCCGGTATTCGTGATATTTCAGGAAAACCTTTTAAAAAGTGTAATGACAATCAATAGCATTAATAATAAATAATGCAAATAAAAAAGAAAATTAACTGTGAAAAAGTGAAAATCCATTTCGTAGTTGCTATCTTAAATATAATATGTACAAATGCATTTAACAAATGACTAAAACTTTGCCGTACACAGTTTATTGATGGAAAATCAATTAACTATTTATATGTATGGTAAAAGAAATAAATTTAGTGCAAAAAAAAGCAAATAATAAAAAAATATTGAAACTTTGCTTCCAGTTATAATTTTAATCTCAAATGGTTATAATTCACAGAATTCATTTGTGAGATTTTTGCCTTTTAAGTTTTTTAGACGTTTTTCCTTACGAAACATCGCTCAAAAATTGAAATAGAAATTTTACAAAAAAATTTGTCAGAACAATCATCTCAGGTTTCGGACCATTTTTCATTTGAAATCAGATACAAGTCTTTATGAAAACTTCTAGATGTAGGCAACCAAAACGTTACATACAAATCCAAAGTTAACTTTCGCCCAAAATAAAAGGAAAAATTGACCAGAAATAAGAAAAAAACAAGAAAAATCTACATGAAGTACTCTTTTTAAAAAGTAACCAACTAGGTAAAATTATTTATTCCGCTGAAACATCAGACCCCACACAATATTTCACTCAATAAATGAAAGTGATTTCAGGGAGAAGTCAGATTTTTCCTACTTTCTAAGTAAATAGTTTCTGCCAGAAGCTGTTAGTAAATTGGTCGACATAGTATTATGTGACAAGAACTTACTGTAAATACATTTATCCAAACATTTTACACGGGTATTTATTTCGCATTTAACAACTTATTATATGTAATAATATACTCGTACTCGTATCTAAAGACAATAAATATTGAAAAAAGTAACCTTTGCATTTGTTGTTTTTATTGTCTTTTAAGCGATAAATTATACAAAGAAAAAACAAATTTGTTTAGAAACTCTACACTGTCAATAAAATTCCATACAACGACGCAGCGTAACGTACATTTTAAAATGTCCTCTTCAGCAGTAGCAAAATCTCCTCAATCTAATCCTTATGGTGGTGTGCAACCACCAGCAGAGGGAAATAATCCATTTTATGGTGCAGCTATAACGCATCCGACACGCCGTTTAGACTCAGCTGCACCTGGAAATAGACCGATGAGCCACAATTATGGCCAACAGCAACTACAACAACAGCAAAAAGGAGAATATTCACCAAAACGAAATACCTTGGGTGGCGGTGTTGGCGCCGCTGTACGTATGTTGCAACAACATCATAGCATTGTACATCCTGAGGATTCATTAGAATATTTTATTAAGTTTCCTACACCTAAATTTCCAAATGAAATGGATGCACCCGAATCAGATTATGTTTTCGTTTACAAGGAGACAAATGTTCCTATTGTTCTGCTATTGGGATGGGCCGGTTGTCAGGATCGTTACTTAATGAAATATTCAAAAATATACGAAGATCGTGGGTAAGTTTAATATTTTTGTTTTATTTATGTCGTTTACGGATAATTTTATTTTCTCTCATATATATCTCGAAAACTAAAGGCTTTAATGAAAACTATTTCAAGACATGCCGTGACGTTGACTGGCGTGTTCAAAATCATAAGCATTTTTCAAATTGGCAAAAGGCCAACTGCCGTATTATGTAAGACGAAACAAAAGAGTGACTGATAGTGACGTATTCACAACAGCCGTTTGACAATTTTAATTAAGGACGAACACGTTCAGGACATGTGCAGATGAAAATCAGTCAGTCACTTGTTTCGCCTTAGATAATACGGAGATAAAATAACAGTCAAATTACAGTTTCGTAACAAAAACTATAGGGTAAGGGACTCTTGACCTTTTTTTTAAAGAGCTGTAACTGCTTTAAATATTTTATTTTAACTTTACAAACGTTTGAAAATTTTGTAATACATTCCATCTACATTGGTGGATTAGGAGCCATTATGCATACTTTTTATGGAAAATTTTATAATCCTTCTAATGGTCCCGTTTTTGTAAGATTTTTCTTTTAAGATATATAGGCGAAACTATCTCATAAATCGTATAGAATACTAAAAAGCTCGATGAGCCACCAGTAAAAATTAATATTATGAGCTCTACATGCGCCAGAGTTTTTCTTTGATGTACATACCTACAACTATTAAAACAGTTTGAAACAAAAACTAAATTTTAATCACCCTAATGTATGTACATATGTACATTCATACATCTACGTGCAATGACTTTTCGACTTATTTAAAGTTTATATCTCATTTTTTAACAATTTTCGACATTATTTTGATTGTTCAAAACTTTTCGTTTTTTCAACATTTTTCGATAATTTTTACTGCAAATCTATTATTTCGCACGTTTGCAACGACGTAAATGCACATCGCAAACAAAAGTGAATACCACAAATGTAAATGTTTCTTTATCAGCATTTCTTATCATTAATGAGAAGAAGCCATCTCAATAGCAACATCTAATGTTGGGCTTCATTTTAATCAATTACATACGAAAGTTATTTCTATTTATAATGATGGTGATGAGATTGAGGCTTTTTATTTGTGCATAAAATTGAGTCCAAAACGTAAGCAAATCGTTTAATAGTCCTCTGAAACAATTTCTTGAAACAAACTAAGCAATATTGCGCTTAAAATTAAAATAATAATCGAAGAAAATGGACAGGCACTCACTCTGCAGTGATGAATTGGTACAATAACGAAAAAAGACTACGGTTAAAAATCACGTCAAATATAATAAAATGGCGAATGAGAGATTATTTTTTAAGGAAACTATTTAATATTGGATATGAACTCTGTTTACCAGAAACTAAAAATCTGGAAACCGTATTCAGCATAGAGTAATTAATATATTACTGCAAATTGGTAAAAGTCTGTAGATTTGCGTACTGATTTCAAAATCTTTGCAAAATCAGTATCTACTTGTAAAGAAAATCAGTACATCCGACAACCCTAATATGGTTAGCAGCAAATTATGTAGTCTATGTTGCCAGGCTCGTGCTCCGTTTTCATGTTAAGTGTAATTATTTTCAATTATAAATTATAACGCCACAAAGAAAGATGCAACTATTAAATATCCGCGCAAGTACTTGAAACTCTTTCTTATGATTCATATGTGAATTGTTGAGGCTAGTCGCTACCTCCGGATAGTTTCGCCCGAACAAACTACAGCTTGCTATCGGAATATGACCTCGACCCGTATTTAACGTTATAACTTAATAAGATCACACGGATAAAATGGGATTTGAATAGAAAAACTAGTAATTTGCTAACTTTCATATGTTTATTTCTTCACTTTACCGTTTATTTTAAACTGTTCTTACTATATGAAAATTATGTATTACAGCTTAATAACGGTGCGTTATACCGCACCAGTTGATACACTTTTTTGGAAGCGTACTGCAATGGTACCTATTGGCGAGAAAATTCTTAAACTCATCTATGACATGAATTTCGATTCGCATCCATTAATATTTCATATCTTTTCGAATGGTGGCGCCTATCTTTATCAACACATATCCTTAGCTATAAGAAAGCATAAAACACCAATTCAAATACGTGGAATGATCTTTGATTCAGCTCCGGGTGATCGACGTATGATTGGATTATATCGAGCTATTTCAGCAATATATGGCAAAGAAAAGAACAAGTGCCACAGTTTGACGGCAGTTTTTATAACGTTAACTTTGAGTATTATGTGGTTTGTAGAGGTAAGCTTTTTTCATATTGAAACATTTTTCAAGAATTATTGATAGTTTTTCCTCACAGGAAGCTTTTACTGCATTTAAAAGCTTATTTGTAAAAACGGAACCGGTACAAACTAATCCTTTTAATGACCTAAAAAATGAACCGAATCAATTTCCACAAATGTTTCTCTACTCAAAAGGCGATGTCGTTATACCACATCAGGTAAATTTTAAACCAACAAATGTTCGAGCTATTCTTTCGGCTTAAGCTATGTGAGCTGAAGATCCTCTTAGCTTAAGTGTTGTCCTCGATTTGCTTAATAACACCAGAGTTTACACCACAACCAGAAATCGTGAATGTTACAAGTATGCAGAAACTAACCTATTGGTTCGTAGAATATTATCACGGGAAGATAACCGTCTTACATTGTTGTCAATGCTTTTTGGCTCTGGCATTTCTAAAATAGCTGTAATTTTTTATGGAGATTTCTTAATTTTATTAAATTCTATAACATGTCCTAAAAATTCGATACTTTCTTTAAAAAAGTGGCACTAACTCTTGTTAATATGGATGCTGGTTATCTTTTTATCTTCTGGAATCTAGCCTAAAACCTTACCTACCGAGACTCGTAATTATTCTGTGGAATAATGAATAATGAATGGAACTTGTCATACATTTTTTTTTTCATGACCTTCAGTTCCCACACGATTGGACAGGTGTAGCTCATATAGAAGAAGAAAAAAGTTTAAGACTCCTTTGGTGGGCAAAAATCCAAACCTTCATATCAAAATCGTCCATCTTCTACCGTTTCTACTGACTAATTAAATCATTTAATTTAATTTCTATGTGGCAGTGGTAAAACGCCTTCATGCCATTTTAACTGCCATAACACAACATAATCGTGCCACGCCCCTAACACAAAAATACGTTTGGGATCGATGGACCGATTTTTATGAAATTCGGTATGGAACTAGATTGAGCTCTAAAAAAAGGTATTCAAAACTTTGTAATCTTTTAGTGGGCATGGTACTGCCCCTAATGGAACCTAACTGCCACACTGATTTTAATGAAATTTAATATGGAAAAAGATTAATTCTTGAGTAAATTTATTTGCTTTTACAAGGCGGTGCAACGACCCTAACAGGAAAATACGTATTTGCTGTTCACCTAATGGACCGATTTTGATTAAATTTGCTACAGAGATAGACTGAAACCTGAGGAAAGATATTTATTTTTGTAATGTGCGATGGTACGCTCCTAACCAGAAAATACAGATTTCACAGATATGTATTGTAGATGGATTGAACCATGGGTTAGGTATTTGTTTTTGAGTGGGCAGTACCGTGTCCCTAACCGGGCAATATGTTTCCACAGCTAAACTAATGGATAGGTTTTGATGAAATTTGGTATGGAGATAGATTGAACACTAGGGAAGAGATAAAGATGGGGATTTAGCAACATGATACCATGATTTTTATTTTTGGGAGCGATGAAATTTAGTCAGATTAAAATGTATTGAACTGTTTTGCATAGTCACTTTAATGGTTGAATTTCAACCAGTGGACGAACTCGAGTGGAACTAAAAATTTAAGTGTTAAAAGAATCAGCTTGAATGTATTATCGGTATTTTTGATAATTTTCTTTTTAATTAAATTTTTATCAATTGAATTAAAATAATGCATTTTTACAGGATGTTGAAAGATTTGTAAAACATCGTCAAGAGCACGGTGTTGAAGTTTCCTCCGTATGTTTCGACGATGCAGAGCATGTCAAGATTTATACGAAATATCCAACGCAGTACATACATTGCGTTTGCACATTTATAAACAATTGTTTGTCGATTCCCTATAAAGGATCTTATGCAACGACACCAACATCGGTGGGATCATCAAGCAAATGTGATTAAAATTAACGAAGAAGAGAAGGAAAAATGTTAATAACATAACAAAAGTATAACTTATTTTAAAAGAACTAATTCGTTCTATGTTTTCTTAGTATGTATTGTATTAGTTTCTGTTAATTAAAAGAAAAATTATTTCACTTACTGCGATAAAGCCTTAAATTGAAAAAAAGAAGTATTAAAATATAATGCAAAAAGAAGCGCTATTATGTTTTAAAAATATTGTATAATAGACATATGGGTCATTCTACCTCGTTTTTACATTCAAAATTTAGATTTCTCAAAATCAATTTTTTTTCGATACTTTGTCTAAAAATATTCGATATGTGTTTTTGGAAAAAGTTTTTGCAGACTTATTTTCGAAAATACGATTTTTTGAAAATCACAAAATTTAACACTTGTATTTCAAAATGCACACATCAGGGAGAAAAACCGTTTGGGCATAAAAGTTAGCATTTTACGCCTATTTTCTAATTGTGGTATTGAAAATTTTTTTCTAAACAAAAATTTTACAATTTAATAATTAAAATCGAAAATTTTCGTAAAACGGTATGTTTAATTTTATTGATTTTTTTTAGAGAGAAAATAAAATCTTAGCAATCGTTTTGCAATTTATTTTAGAGTGGGCAGAGTCGTGGTTCTCTAGATATGAATTTTTCTATATCGCCACGCGCAAAAATAGTTTAGAACTATTCTTGCGTTGGTTCCAAGTTTGAATAACTTAACACTATAGGCTTTTTATTTTTAAGAGTGGAAAAACAAAAGAAGTCTTTCCGTAGGATTTGATTTTTCTGGTTAGCCATTGAGTTTTCAAATAAAATTGTAATGAGCATAAAATTTTTAAGACTATAGTTCTCTCGCAAATTGTATCAGTTGTTTACCAAGGTAATAACCATGCCAGCCGCTAGTGTTTTATGTTTTTGCGTTATTCTTCTTCCCCAAATGCTGTCTTTTGGCTGTTAATGTTTATGAGGCTTGTTAACACGTACTTAAGATATTGTTACAAAAATATGTCAGGAGCCGTCATGTTTTAAGAATGATAATAGTACATTCATGATCGAATCATGATTCGATGATTATAATTTTATTGTATTTTCTTATAGTACTATAAAAAATAGAAACTTTTAAACATCAAATATTTGTTAGATAATCTTTAAAACTGAAAATTTAAACAATATAGTATAGTAGAAAGTGTCTGCAACCGAATGTTTAGAGTGTATGCGTATAACTGGAGCATAATAAGTAAACGAATTTTTAACAATTAAATTTATGTACTATACTTTAAAATCTTAATAAATCCTAAAATAAAAAAATTAATTCAATGCTATTAAAAGTTCGTTCTCTTTTATTTAGATCTGTTAAAAGAATAAAATTAACAACTTAAAATTGAACTACTTAATTTAAATTAATGTTATTGTTTCTTCTACAAGGAATGTAGGCTCCATTGGGAGCGTAGGACCTGAAAAAGAGTGCTGTAAGTATTTCTCCCTGTAGCTCATTCTTTTATGATATGCCAATTCTTTCTATTTTTTTAGACATCATTTTCTATTATTCAACGCCACGATGTTCAATGTCTTCTTATCCTAAGCGTCTTTTCCTGACCGTATGGCCTGTCCATTATCAACATCTTATCAAAATCTAAGTTAACCATTACCAACATTTTATCAAAATCTAAGTTAAGATATAGAAGTATGGCTATTGAAGACAAATAAAATTCATGACTTGATATTGTGCGATGTCACCAAACACTTAATGTTCACCTAAGGACTTACAAAGGTTTGCATTCCTGTGAAGCAACAGTGATTGAACATTTGTTTTAATAAGTCGCAGTTTGGAGCAGTTTTCGACATAAAGAGATGCTATGATACACATATTTCACAAATTGTGGCATTATCACTCTGTTTTTGATTTCACCGATTTTAGAAATTTAGTTCCTTTTTTATAGTAGAAATTACTGGTCTGGGGCTATGTATGTACATATATTTGATAGTGGCCGAAACTTATTATGTCACCAAATTGATCCATTTGTTAAAGAACTTAATTTTATCCCAAAATTACACTTTTATTTTCGGTTTAATAAAAACTTATAGAAAAATTTTCACACAGTTTTTTTAAACATCGTTTCCATTTTCGATTAAACTTGAAAAAATAATAAAAACAGAAGTTTTGTACATAGTGGTAGGGTAGTTAGCTCCTTCACAATAAATATTTTTTATTTTTTGGCGGTCAATATTTTGCATAACACAAGCATGTAGAAAAAATTTTAAAATTACCACTTAATATTCAAAGCAGTATTCATTTTTTCTACTGCATGATAAGTTGTATGCAAGAGCATTTTTGCTTTGTCCGTATATTGGCCATCAAAGAATTGTGTAAAAATAGCTTTGGTTTCCACATTTTCTGGATTTGATTTAGGCAACTTTTTATAAACTTCTTCCAACTGCAAAGTCAATTCACGCACTGGTACACCAGCTGACGGGCGCACTTGAGCACCACCATTAATGCAACCTTTAATATTTAACATAAAAAATACAAAATAGATCATATAAATGCGCAAAATATAGTTCTTCTAACTCTTCCTTACCCGATGGACATGCCATAACTTCTACGAAATGGTATTGAGCCTTGCCACGTTTTAATTTTTGCACCAAATTTTGTATATTACGAAAACCATTGGCTATAGCAAATTTAAGCAAACATTTGCCATCTTTTTCCAATGATATTTCACGAAAATCTGGATTTCTTTTTAAAAAAAAGTTCTGAGTTATTAAAGCAAGACATAAAAAAACATTCATATACCTTAAATTTTTATACTCCAATTTTTCAACTTCATCACCAAACAACTCTCTTGCTGCAAACCTAAAAATATGATCTGAATAGCCACCGGAAGCTGAATCTTCATTTGCCCATACACTTGCTATTGGTTTTTGATCATTCCATGGCCAGTCAAAATCTTTAAGTGGAAATGTTTCCAGTGATTTTTCTTCAGCACTTAACATTTGTTCAATTTCGACTAGTTAATGTCATATTAGAAGAGAAATGAGTGTTAAATCATTTTCAGTTTTGTTACAATATACAACTCTTGCTTACTTGAAGTTATAACACAATCAACATCTCGTGCATTGGCCACCTCACTGTAAAAGTCTTCACGTGACGCTTCTAGTTTTTTATCATAGCATGGCATAACTGTTACGTGATAAATATTCTCTGCAGCTACACCTAATTTCTGTGCTAAAAACTGTTTTACCAAAACACCCATAATTTGCTGCGGTGAACGTGTTGTAGAAATATAAGGTAAAATTAAACTACCATGTGTCTTTTCAGCATAACAAACCCAACCTGGACATGATGAAGATAACATTGGAAGCTGTGTCACTGAGCTATTAATGCCATTTTGATCGCGATAACGTTCAATAAATTCATTTCGACTCTCAAGTAATGCCAGATCGTCAGCTATTTTAGTGTTTAACACATAATCAACACCAAGTTGACGAAAATATCCACTTAAGTTACTTGCAGCATCTTCAACTGATAAATCATACCGCTGCGCTAAACTGAGCACAGGTTGTTGTGACACGGTAAATACAATTGTGCGTATGTTTGGATTCGTATGATCTTGTGTTTTAAGTACCTCATTTTCACGCAACACTTTTAGCAATTCTTCTTGACTCTGCTGGGTGATGAGTACTCCTTCGGCAGATGTGATACAACCAGAGCAGGCGAGGCAATCTTGTAATGTGATTTCAACTTTCTGCAGTTTATGCTTCCCATCCTGAAATTAATAAGCAAAACTTGAAACTTGTGGAAACACTGAATTGAGCGGTGAAAAAGTTAAATTGAAACTATAATGCAGAATTGTAGCTGGCTTAGCCATAGTTTAACATATTATAAAAGCATGTACCCTTTGACCGAAAAAAATTCATTAGAAACTTTAATGTGCTCTCTCCACAATTCTATGTTAAAGCGACCCCTTAATTTGCAAACGCGCTGATATTATGTAGTACAGTGTATTAATCAAAGTGTTACACATGTGAATTCTTTTTTTTCACTCACTTCGGTTTCCTCGTAGTATCCGTCCTCTTGAATTGTTATTTTTGCACCAGTCTTGGACTTTTTTTTTTCAATGGTAACTGGTTTAATGCATTCCTATGAAAAATAATGATGAATATTATATGATATTTAATATACTGGTGTTCATATAAATCCACCTGTGAAGGCGTAATAAAATCATCCAAGTCCGTTAATTGAAGTGCACCGCTAAATCGTGACATTTTGCAAAATACTTTCCTTTAATTACTGTAATATATTGATATTAAAATGAAACCACTAAAGAGTGAAAGAAACCAAAATAAAAACAATTTACAAAAATGTCAAAATACACAGCTGATTTAATTTGCTCTCAAAGTCATATGGTTTTGATGTTTAGCATTGCCACATTATTGCAGGCTTACGGTTAAAAGATTACGAATAAAATATTTGGTAATAAAGGCATGACCCATTAAGTCCGTCAGGTCCGTTGCGTCAACGTATATTAAGGACGGAAATTAAGGAAGAAGACGGTTCAATGAATACATCTGCAACGCATTTCAAGTCAAACGAAAAATCAACAAACAGTTTTTCGTTTGATAAATTTCGTAATTTCTCCTGTATATTCTGCTTTATGTATTTTTTTTATATAAAAATAATTTTAATTTTCTTATCTTTCTTTTTTTATATATCACACAAACTCGCAGTTGTCAAAGTATTCAATGTACGTTAAAAGTTGAAAATTGCCCAACTTCATCCGTTGCGTTGGCGGATAAGTATTGATTTGGCCGCAATTAATACAATTATTTGTATTTTGAAGAAATCAGACTCTGAAAAAAATTAATTGTATTTAATCATAAAAAGGCACATGTAGTAAGTTTCAAGTGAAAAGTTCCAATAAGAATCAAGTGAAGTGGCAATGTGACGACTTTGACGGTCACTTGCATTTCATGCTTTAATAAAACTTTGATGCTGTCTTTAGCGATGATTCTTCCTTTATTTCAGTTCTACTCTATACCTGTTGAAATCAGCTGTTCGAACAAAACAAAACGCAATAATAATAGTGCAATCTATTGGTACCTTATCTTTGTTGATTTTTATAGCCAAGGAAGGAGCAACTGTAGTCCCTAAATTGGAGCGTCGGAGTCGTTTATCTGTCAACATTTTCTCATGCACATACATTTTATATAATGCAACTCGAAAAAAGCAACCACGACATTTAAATGAACGCTTTTATTAAAGGTTATCGCTCAACACAATTGCGGAGCGGTAGCAAACACGACCCCCAACGCTCCAATTTAGTGACCACAGGAAGAATCATCACTTAGGAATTATACTACCATGTTTATTATACTATGGGTAGAACCAATCGATGCAGTGAACTCTCTTCTTTTCAGAAATAGTATATTTGTTTCAACTATAAAGCTTCTTGCAAGCTGTCAAACTCAATCCTAAAACTGAAAACATGGCACCATTATTGTCAAAATATCGCTTTTTGTTGGACAACAGGTATGAGAAGGAAAAACCACTTGCTTGGTATGCAATTAATCTCTATAATTGAACCATGACTCTTAATCATGAAAAAATTAATGTGGCAACCTTGTTTGAATATTCGTAGCGGTACTGACTTTTCAAAAATCGCCCCTGAGAGTTTAGTTTTAATTGAAAACTTAACATTTAAATTAAAATGACTTCAACTGATGAAAAAATTCGGCAACGTCATGTTTCTCAAACAGCCCAAAGAAATTCAACTGTTATTGAGAAGAAAAAATCGAAAAACTTGTAAGTATTACATATCGTTAAAATAAACAAAATCTATTGATTTTTACTTATGTATTGCAATTTTTTTGAAGATCTACAAGTCAAGCTACTGATGAGTTGCAAGCAGCCACTAGCTCTACCACACATCGGTTGTGGACTCGAACAGTGGTCATTGTGTCCGTCATGACGTTGATTTATTTCTATACAAAGCAACAGACACGCGAAATTAAATTTGCTTTGGTCCGAGAGAATTTGCCACTTCGTATGCAAAAGTTTCGTTGTTCACAAAGTTATGAACGAGAAATTCAGCAGTTTCCACATTGTGTACCACAAAAATGTGGCCGTTTTGTTGCCGATAAGTTGGTAGAAACAATAGAAGCTGATACACTTTTAGATCTGGCAAAGCAAGTTATATCACAAGCTGGTTCAACTGGGGGCGCTTCTGTTTTGGATTTGCATAGCGGTGCTTTATCGCATAAAGAAAATTTCATAAACATCTTCAGTAATCCCAAATTAATGGCATTAATACGGGAGGAACATTTAATTGTCTATAAGGTACTACAGAATTTTAGAGTGTATTACAAATTGATTAAAAAACACTGGTAGTTATATAAAATAAGGTGATCGTTAGATGTATTTTATATATGATTTTCTATTACCGCCTTCTGAAAAGGTTTTTCTCGATAAAAATGATGTATGAAACCTCGAGTCTGTAAATTCAAGAGAACAGGTGGAGTGGTCTTTAACGTTAGTTTGATGGGTTTTAGTAAGTAAACTCCCGCTATAAAGACTTTTTAAAAAGAAGCTTTCAGATATACTTGTATCGCTCTGTTTTTAATTCCTAAAACACCCCTGCTCTTAAATGAGATTCCGAATGAGTCTTTTTAAATATAGGTCATACAAAGCAATCCGATTTGTGAGTTCAAACATAATCCTAAATATGACAGCTTATAAGAACTCCTTAAATTTGTAAAACATACAAATGTATTTTGGACTCGCACTTTTTTGCTTTCTAAATGAATATAGAATAAGAGCATTTTCTGAGAGCTTTTTTCCATACAGTATGTGATGCCAGCGACACGTAGCCTGTTTTTTAGTTTTTTCTGCGAAGGCAAACAAAGTGATTAAATAAAATCGATAAAAAAAATCAAATTAACACAATTTAAAGCACTATAACTTGTTCAAACCATAATATAGAGAAATTTTACAGCTATGGTAATAATAAATGCATCAAATTTATCGAATGAACACAATTAAAATGATTAATGAAATTGCAATCGTTACTTAACTTTGACTTTTTATTTTAGCATGTAAAATCCAAAATAAAACATGCGATTTCTGAACAATTTGGCATTGCAGCTGATAGCTTGTATTTAACGCAGCCTACATTCTTTTCACGAATTACAAATGAAACTGCTAAAACAATACATGATGAATATTGGCACGAACACGTTGATAAGGTTTTTACACATTAATGTATAATTTGTAAAATATATATTATTGAGTGGATTTTATTTCCATTCCACAGGAGACCTATCCGTCTTTTCACTATACATCACTTTTGTATTTAAATAACTTTAATAAAGACTTCAAAGGTGGACGTTTTATTTTTGTTGATGGTACGGCTGAAAATAAAACCACATCTGCTATAGAGCCAAAAAAAGCACGTATTAGCGCATTTACATCAGGCGAAGAAAATCGACATCACGTTGAAAAAGTTATTGAAGGAGAAAGGTAAGCGGAATGATTTAATAGAAAATATGACGGTATCAATACAATACAATTGTTTTTTTAGATACGCCATAACAATATCTTTTACTTGCGATCAGAAGTATGCTATAAGCGATCCACAAATTAAAACAAAATCAGAGCAACTGTAAAGTACACATAAAACTATGCAATGTATTCCAAATTTCAGTTACACATATCTCAATAAAAAGTATTATTTTTCCGCTAAAATCTGATGAAATGATTAAGTCATAAATATATGTTTTTTAGAGTATATTTTTTTTTAATATTGTTCAATTATTGTTTGTATTAATTTAGCTTAATTGAAAACTTTTAAATTTGTCGAAATTATAAAATCCAGCACGAACTTGGCGTCCACCGAAAAAGCGTCCATTTAAATCGACAACCGCTAAAAAAATTAAAATTTCTTTTGAATTAATTACATTCTTTCCTGATGCTGATACATACCTTTGATTGCACTTTCAATACGCTTGAACTCAACGTATATCTTGACGGCGTCTTCCGGAGCTGTACCAAAAGCTTCGTGTATAACAACACTCGTTACATCACCATATTTTGTATTACACTCGTCTTTAACTTCTGGTTCCAGTTCCTCGTCAACATCGCCAGGACCAACCATATTCTAAAATGCAACAAGCCAATTTTGAATAAATTTATTTTTCTAAGAAAAATGTTTTATTACTCGTAGCAAAACGACTTTGCTGGGCTGCTTCATAATTTCAGTTATGCTTGGTTCTGATTTTGTTGCCGCATCATCATCAACCCCAACATCGCCCTCGTCAAGAGCAACAGCAGCAGGAATAGCAAAAAGTGGCGGTGATGCACCACGAGCTGGTGTATTTGGTGGCGCCATTACACTGCTGCCGCCTGGTGGTGGTGGCATAATAACATCTTTTTCATGTATAATGCGACCACCACGTTTTGACGTTTTCTCCACTTGCAATGCCATTGACATACCTTGTTCCTGCTTGCCAAGACCCTGGCCATCTTTGAATCCATATTTAGCCATAATTTTAGCAGCAACAGAACTAGCTGAATATGGTATTGTAACAGCAGAGGAGCTGAAAGTTAAAATTTTATATTTTAATATTCAACATTTGGTATAAACAGCCATAAAAATCGCAACTGCATAATCTTAGAAATACATTAATAGTATTTTATGTTTTTATGAAGTTTAGCGTCATTGCTTGCACACACAAATATGTTAGTTGCGCCTAAGACCTCTTACCAATTTTTTTGGTACGTCAATAGAAAATATTACTTACTTGTCACCATTATTAATAGAGATTTCTTGCAGTGATGGTGGTGGCGCTATAGCAGCACCCTTATTTTCTCTTCCCGTACCGCTTCCAGTACCACCACCTCCGGCAGGGGGTGATCTACCATAAGTGTCTTCCTCTGATTGACGTTGTGCAAATCCTGAGAATTTCACTGGTGGTGAATCATTAATATTCTGGTTTTGATGATGATGATTGCCTCGATTACCGCGCCCACGTTTACGTTCGGTGTCACGACCACCACGCGACGATTCTTTATCCTTATTTTGTTTCTCCTTAACGAGTTTCTCATATTCATTTGGCCAAAGTGGATCATATTCATCAACAAAGTCCCAATCATCTGTTTTTACATTTTCAATTACCGGTGCCAATGGTTGTGTATTTATAATGGTAGGTTTAGGTAGTGCTGGGGCAGGTCGCGGCGAAGGTGGCTCCTGCTTTTTATTAAGTTCTTCTTCGTTTGATTTTTTTGCACGTAAAGTTAAGACGGGGGTTAGCATCTACATCATATACATAGATATTCCTTATTTAAACATATATACTAATATATATATAATATACTAATATACATATATTTGGGTATTTTTTCATACCGGTTTCTTTGGTTGCTCCTTTGGCACCTGCGCCTTTTTTATTGCAAGCTGTGTCTGGAGCATTTTAATGCCGGATGACCAACCATCGATTTGGCTGGCTCGCGGCTTCGTATCGATATCATCATATAAGTCCATTTATTTTGTCCTATAACATTGGCCGACCGAAACGAAAAAAAATAAAGAACCGTTTACACAATTTTTTTTGTAGACTGGATTATGATTGGCCAATGCCAGAAACCTATATATTTTCTTACTCACTCACCTCAAATGCTTGAATTGATAATTAATTATTGGTTAAAATACCTCTTCAGCAAAATTTAGTTTCGTTTGAGAAAAAAAGTTGTTTTGTTATTGTATCATTTCCATTGAAGTATTTTGGCACTTCATAAATAAAAAAGTTGCCAGACACATGGGATAGGGTATTTTAAGGCTGTTCACATAATATAAATACGTTAATTTTGAGTACAAGCAATTGACACTAAAAAATTTGTCGCAGAGAAATTGAACAGATTTTATTTTTTGGTAAGATTTGACACAGAAGCTAAATCGCACGTCCAAGTTGTGTTGGACATTTTTTACGTTTGATGTTTTTGGCTTGCAAACTTATTTCTCATATAAAGGAAAGTTCACATAATCAACGTAATCAACAAGGCTTGACATCATCAATGTATGATCTGGAGTGAAATTCTGTTCTGTTGATTATCAACATTCGCACTTTTGCTCTCTGTAAGGTGATTGTCAACTTATTTATCAATTGCTTATATGTGATGCGTCTTCAAAAAGACTGGTGAACGCTGGTTGTTGCGCCATGTAAAAAGTTTTCATTTCAAATAAAATTTCATCTAGAAAACCACGTTGGCATGTGTTGCGAACAATTAATTTTGGCAAATTTTTTTGATTCACGTAAAAGCTTTCTAGAAGCTTAAAAAATGCAACAAAATAAATAAACCGAATGGAGCCAAAGGTTACGGCTGATGTGGTTAAAAGTGTAATATAGGTGTTTTACGATCCTCCATTGCAGAGACATATATTAAACGCTTCAAAATTTGTCAACAAATGATTTTTGACATGTGTTCGCAAAGTGATTTTAGCAGCTATACTATTATTGTGAACGTACCCTATATAATGTATGTTTAGTTGTTTACAAACTTTCGCTGCGAAGTTACTACAGTCAAAATAAATTTCGTATTCAAACTGACAGCAGTGGAATGAAGTAAAATACAATGATCTCGTTCAGACATAAGATTCTTTTTGGCATATGTAAATGAAGTCTTGCAAATGCTGAAGCTTAATGCTTCGGTATATAAAAAACAGCCCATGTTTCGTGCGTATCAGACGCTTTGACATAAGAATCGACTATTCGCATTTATATAGAGTACACAAAATCGGCCTTACACATGCAAATTCGGTGAAACAAATTCTTGTTAATTCTCTTTTCTGGTTTTTGTTTGACATTTGCAACATACGACAAATTTTGTAACTCGTCTCTTTAATTTTCCCCTCTTGCCAACAAACAAGAAAACTTTTCGGCAAGAATTTGTGTGTGTAAACGCCGAGAAATGCGACTAGCTTTTAATGCGTCAGATGCTTGTGACAATTGAGACTAATTCATAAAAATGTATTTATCATTTGACAATTGAAGATGAAATAATATGCATATATGTTAAAGTAAAATCTAATTTTGAATTTATCACGAATAACAAAGCAAAATAATTTCCAATAAAAAAAAAACTTTCCAAACAAAATCGCGAGTTCTATTTGACACCACACGCGTTAGAAGCTTCTGATTCGCACGATGCATTCACTGCTTTCTATATAGCGGAGCCTTAAGTTGTGAGAAGTTTAGTCGTTTTTACATTTGTCTCGTTTAATTCATTAAAACTGAGGACTGAACTCTATGGTCCTCTATCTTATACAAATATATAACGTATTGTTGAAATACATGTTTTAATAACTCTTGGTCATGTAGTTTTAGATCAGTTGTTAGCTAACGGGCATTGAAAAACCTGGTGAGAGCCGAGCCTTAAGTGATTTACAAAAATGGCGTTCAAAACAAACTTGTTTGATGACTTTAAAATTTTGATGCGCCTAAACTGGCTGAACGAATAACTCTGTATTTGACATTTGTACTCTTTTTCATATGAAAACAACCCCACACATATTCGCAACGCACACTACTGCAACTCTCCGTCCGCGAGCACACACACACATGCCACTGCATTTGCAAAGGCAACAACAATAGAATCAACAACACTACGAGATATTACATCCCAATTCAACATATCATTTCAACGCATTCTGCTGTCAGTTTTTGTACCATGTGTATGTGTGTGTGTGTAAATTGAGAAGAAGAAGGAGTCAAAAGAAAACTGTGAGAAACAAACACGAATACGACGGCGAAAAGCGAAAACACTGTTCGTAGTCCGTCGTACGGCCGCCATCTTGGAATGTATGAGAACAAAAAAGCACCACAAGAAGAAAAATCGAAACAATTGACAGCCCAGCGAAAAAAATCGCGTCAAAATTTTTCTACGGAAAAAATTATTGTTTTTTCCAATTAAAAAGACTCAAACAAAAATCGAATTGAAGGTAACAACTTAAAAATAAATATATAAAATAAAAACAAAACAAAGAATTTAGTGCGAAATAACGAAAAGGAAAAAAAACGTGCGGAAAATTGCAACATAAAAAAGCAGAAGCAGAGAAGCAAAAAGTGAAAAAGCGAAAAAAAAACGTTTTTTTTTACATTGCCGTTGACTTTTCTTATTTGTGCTGGTGCTCCTGATACCATAAAAAATTAGCAGGCGCCTCCAAGCTACAACTAAAATTGGAAGAAAAAATTGGCAAATTTTGTTCTTAAAGTAAAACTAACGGTACATACCAACATCATTACTACGGCTCATCTGTTTTGTCACCACGGGAAAGGAGAGATCTTACGCGAAACTGAACGGAGCAGCACTGGTTCACTGCAGAGACTTTCAATAGGAAGTCAAAATTTTTGTGATCTGATTACTACTTACGGTTTCATAATTTGCAAACTGAACTCTTGCACAGACAGCTAACTCATCATCTGGCGCATTCCAAAGAACATTCAAATCTCTAAAATAGTTGCACAAGCAGCTTTAAATTTAAGTCCAAATCTACAACGGCGTCGTTTGTGCTTCGCCATAAATTGGATATTTGTATGGTTTTTCTGGACTATGTCTGAGCATTTGCAACAACAATTCACATAGCCATGGCTGCGACGCGAAAGTTGCAAGGTAAGCAGTAAACAAATAAATTATATTTATTATAGTTAAATCAAGATGAAATACTTCAAAGCTAAACGTTATGTCCCCGGTTGAAGTTCAATGTATGCAGAAATTATCTTAGGTGCGACCTAAGAATCAGTAGGAAAGTGTCTACAACAGAAGAGAAATCAGATTTAACTTTCATTGAAGCCGCAATAAATTGAAAACTTCAGTAGATGTTAGCAATGTCGCACATCCCACCTAATACAATTTGCTACTGCTACCCTGAGGGTTCTATTTTGATGCTTGGAGGTAGACTTAATTGGTGTTTTGCTCAACGTGTGTCCCGTCCATTTTCCATTCGAAACGAGTGCGCTATCCATTTTCCTTTATGCAACGTTTAAATTTTATTGATTCGAACAGAAAATGAATCTTGGTGGCGTCTGATTTGAAATGTGGCATTTCAAATAGTCCTTGGCCACCAAATTTTCAGAATTCAACGAAGACAATTGGTAAAAACTCAAAACTTGGGTAGCAATAATCATTTAGTTAACAATGTCTCACATTCGACTCAAAAACTTGGATCTTATTCAAAGGAACGACGAGTACCAGAGCAAGGCCGAGTGAAGGGGCTTTGTGCTTTGTTAATTCGACCGTTTAAGGTCTTTCTCAATATTCCCAAAATTTGTGTTAAAGTGCTCAAAGCGGTCTTCGTTTTAGTTTAAAATTGGTCCCGCCAACAGCCCAAATAAGTGAATTAATTATCCACTTCTATGCATTAGTTTTACACGGTCCGCTTGAAGCAAGATCAAGATCGATAAAATTGTCAACCAAATCTGACAATGCACAATTATTATATAGCGTCTTGAGATTCCAAAAACATGATCCGCAAAATCGTACCTAATCACTTACTCGTTTTATGACCATTTTAAAGTAAACGCTTTTACCGATAATATTGATAAAAATGCGTTTTTTTTCATGAAAAACGGTGAATAACACAACAAACAAAGTTTTTTTATTTATTGTTTTTTGGTGAGCTTTGTAGTCAAAAATACCTCAAAAATCCATAAAACAAGATTATAATTTAAAATATTTTTCACTAGTTTTAAGGCCCAAAAGAATTTTTTTTAATTTTCAATTCTTTTCCATGGAAAATGATGAATAACATAAGATATATAAAAATTTTTTTGTTTTTTTTTTCTTCGTGAGCTTTGTAGTCAAAAATACTTTTTAAGTCCGCAAAAGACAATAAAAACATTTTATTTTTCACTAGTTTTTCGGCCGACAAAAAAAAAATTTTTTTTTGTATCGGTTTTTTTCCATGAAAAATGGTGAATAACACAATAGCGTTTACATATTTGCATAAATAAGTGACTTCATCGTGTTCAGCGACTCAAATTACATAAACAACAGTTATCATAGCACAGGGATTCTTAAACTGTGGTCCGCGGACCCCTGGGGGTCCGCGAAACCATTCCAGGGGTCCGCGAAACAATTTTGACATCAATAATTTTACATCATCAAACTTTTCGCTTTATTTAAATAATTCACTTATTAAAAATTCTACATGGACATGGCTTTTTGAATGAATGCACATATTTTTAAAAACAATGTGTGCATTTACTTTTGTTCAAACCCGGAATGCCCATACCTAACTGTTTCCACTCTTCCCACTATTTGACATCATAAATTTTCTAATAAAGTGCTCGATAATAAAACGCGCCTGCTTTTTATTGAACATTTAATGCCTCTAAAAAGCAGCTTCCAGAAGTATTTTCCCTGTCCCGATTCTGGCAACGACTGGATCAGGGATCCATTCAACACAGATGTTAGTATTGCTAAGCAATTATCGACATTAAAGCAAGATATACTCGTGGCTATCTCTTGCGATACTTCTTTGAAACTAAAGTTCAATAAAATTGAACTAACTAACTTTTAGTTACTCGTAAAATCCGAATACTCTGCACTTAAAATAAGGGCATTCAAAACTTGATTCCGTCTTGTACAACGTTTTGTGTAAACAGGCTTTTCGGTGCTATTATATATAAAATCAAAGTATAGAAACCAGCTTAATGTAGAAGCAGACCTGAGAATAAAACTTCCGAATATAGAGCCCGACATTGTGGATTTGATTTCAAGAAAAAAACATCATCCATCTCATCAAGTAAAAACTTTTACAGAAGAAAATATAACAAATTTCGCTTATAAAATAACCAATAGTCACAAAAAAAATTATTCTCATTTTATGCTTTATTATTATTATATTATTTATTAAAAAAAGATATGAAAAAAACATATTATTTTCTAGGCTTTATTTTGAACAAGAAATATTTGTCTGAGTTTAATGTAAGACAAAGACATAACATATTTTGACTTGAAACTTTTTTAATTCTTTTACATTTCCCCAATTTTTATTCATTTTGTATTTTAATTACATGAAAATCTTAATAAAAAATGTTTGCCTCTATAAAGCCCAAGATTTGTTAAAATATAGAGAGATAATAATATAATATAATAAAAAAAAAAAAATTAAAGCAAAATAAAAGTTCTTCGTTCCTTAACCTCGTCAGATAACCCGACATTTTATGTCTGGTTGAGTTTGACATCGGTTGCAAGCCTGGGTGTCTTTGTCATTATTGAGTCAGAAATTAAGCTTAGAACGACGTCTAATGTCTAGAGTAGGGATGGGGTCCGCAAAAAAACATTTAGATACTAAAAATAATTTAAAATTTTATTCCTCTTGTGATGGGTCTTTGGTTATGCTAGTTTTTAAGGTAGGTATTTTTCGAAATGAAATTATTAAATTTAATAATTGGTTATCGATATTCCAGAATCCGTCTTAATCAAAAAAAAAAATTATCAATCGATAACATTGTATTCCAAAATTTTAACGATCGGAAAAATATTCGATACATTGATATTCTCAAATCTCAAAATAGCTTATTTTAAAAACTATTTAAATCAAAATTAAATTTTGAATATCAAAAATCCTTCTGGTTTAGGTTCAATTAAAAAGAATCCCTTTTTCGTATTCGTAGGATAACTCGAAATTCGTAAATTTTCTTGATCGAGAAAATACTTCTAAAACCAGATATGTACTTCGTTTTAAGGCTTTCAATGTTGGGACATGCGAGAATAATAAAAATATATTTCAATATTAATAATGAAATAATAACCACATTGTTTACTTAACTTCTTAGTGCCGTAGAAAGGTTTTCTGTCTTTAGGCAGAATTTAGAGAATGGGATTTACGGTAAAGATAGAGATGCATTTTGATGAAACTAACCAACTAGGATTGCCTTGACGGGACGGGATTCCTGTATATTCCATACGGTAGTCTTATATACTCGACTTTTCTACAGCGAGCTCTTCGTCTAATAGAGCTATTATTAAAAAAAGTAAAATTCTGTTAGCCATGTATACTTTAAACTAATTTAGAGCTTATAAAGTATGAAGTAAATGCAAAATCAATTTGAACATTTTGACTATTAAATTATAGGTATAGATTTTGATACACTGGTTTTCTTATACTTGTGAGACCTAAATAAGGTCTCTTTGAAATGTTTCCACCGTTTAAGCTCTCTCTCTCAATATTCCCAAAATTTGTGTTAAAGTGCTCAAAGCGGACTTCATTTTAATTTAAAATTTTGGAACTCATTGCGGCGGTTGTCGATTAACAATTTATATAGAACTTTTGTTGATTTTCAATTATCAACGGTTGACTTTGATATTGTGAACAATGACTTGTGTATAGTTTGTCGACTGCGAATGTTATTTCAATCATTGAATACAGATTTTTTATAGTCGATTGTTATCCTTTTTGCCTAATTTTGTGAAACATAGTTTGTTTGCTTCATCTGAGATATAATATAAATATTATTATAAATATAATAATATATATACTATAAATGTTATGTTTAATTCAATAAACTGCTGAGGTTCATTGAAATGGCCTCCATTTAGATTTCACCTGGCACTTTCCACAAACTTCTTTGTGTTGGTGTTTGTGGCATTTATTTTAAAAATAATGGTAATAAGGAAAATAACTGGACTAATACAATAAAAGTTGTTCTGGTAATACAAATTTGTTAGTAATGGAAAAATAATTAGGGCTGTTCATTCATAAGGTGACCACACGTCCCATTTTGAAAGGGACAGTCCCGTTTTTAAGCCTCCTGTCCCGTTGTCCCGAAAGAAGACAGAATCGTCCTGTTTCCAGAAAATGTTTTAATGGATTGTACACAAATTGTCGTTGTTTGAAATCTGTGATTGGCTACCAGAGCAGACTCGAATGACTGTGGCTACCCGTCTCGCGTTCAAATATTAATAAAAATGAGTGTCATTTATATTGAAAATCCCACATACACCCGCCTGTATATTTAATAAAACTGTCTCCGCATAAAACATTTTTATTATGCACATTTCAATCTTTTACTCTTTTTACCCTTTCACGGCACGGGCGGAAGCAAGACGAAGAGCTTACTGTGTAATTGCAAAATAGCAATGGTAAAAGAATATAATTTCACGTTTACGTTACTTTGGACCCCTTATACTTTTTAATTTTTGTGGCCTCATAGAAAATAGTTTGTGCAAGCCTACGGTATAGGGTCCTTTTAAGTAAGCCCCTGCGCAAAGAAAAAAGTGTTATCTTAAAATTTTGCATAATTTAGGTGCAATCTCGATCGTTTTGGATTTTCTATTAGTTATTTAGTCTGTATAAATGTAGGTAGGTACTTATAAGTTTATGAAAATAATTCAGTTATACATAAAAAGTGATCACAAACTCCAGAGTTGACCTTGGCACACATACATTGCGAATAAGGTCAATTCGAGTCAAGAAATTTGAGATTAATGATTCGCAAAATATACCCACCTTCAAATCGATTAGAACGTGGACAACTTTTTGTCAATGAAACTATCAAAACCTCGTCTGAAATTAAGCCATAATAATCATTTATACTTAAAACTGTTTTTTGAACCTAAAGTTCCCTTATGAGACGCATAAGACTCTTAAGTTTATACGGTATATAAGGTTTTTATTACGTTTGCATAAATACCGTCAGTATACATACAGCCATGATCACATAAATAGCACATATTTTCTGAAGTTTAAAAAAGTTAATTTTATTGGCAGAACTTATTTATTCAGAACTATAGAGATACATAAATTTAACTTAATGTATTACCAATTCAGCTAGCAAAAAAATTTAAATCAAAATTAAAAAAATATCGGCTTTGAGACCTCTCCTTAGGAATGAACATCAAATTTCTTGAGCTGCAGTCCACAAATCCTCAAAATTTTTGATATTCTTACTCCATAGTTTTGCCTCTACAAAACGGTCAATATCATCAAACCTGGCTTCAGAGGGAGAAAATAAGTGTTTTGGACTGGCCAGTTCAAAGTCCGGACCATAATATGTAACAAAGAAAATTTATACGGTGATGTAGAGGCAAAACTATGGAATAAGAATATCAAAAATTTTGACGATTTGTGGACTGCAGCCCAAGAAACTTGGTGTTCATTCCTAAGGAGAGGTCTCAAAGGCTTGTGGAGAGCTTGAGCCAAAGATGCGAAGCGTTCATACAAAATATTAATTATACTTAATTATTTACATGCAAATCTTTTTTAGATTTCAACATTGAAAATAAAAAAATTTCCAAATTTTAGTATTTGTACTATTTATATTAACATATCATAATGGCTATGTGAGCCATTTCTTATAAATAATTCGATATTTTTTAATTTTGATTTCAATTTTTTTTGCTAGCTGAATTGGTAATACATTAAGTTAAACTTATGTATCTCCATAGTTCTGAAAAAATAAGTTCCTGCCAATAAAATTAACTTTTTTAAACATAAGAAAATGTGTGCTACTTATGTGATCATGGCAGTATATGTAATTGCAAACATTTATAGTATTTCAGAAAATTGAAAAAAAAAATATTTTGTCAAGCTGAAAAAAAGTTCCTTGGCCGGAACGAACCAAAATAAAGCGTTACAGAAACAATTTTTTTTTAGAAAATATCATTTGAGAGGAACAAAGAATCATAGAGATTCTGATTTAATTTTTGACAGTAACTTTAATTTTACCAGAATACTCGAAAAAAGAAAAAATTGTTAGTTTTATAACAATTCTATTTTTAATTATTAGAAAAGATTTTCCATGAATTTTCGTAGCCAGTATATAGCTTGTAAGTCCTGTGGCAAAAAACTTTT
Organism: Meiosimyza platycephala; assembly: GCA_963662105.1. Classification (NCBI taxonomy): domain Eukaryota; kingdom Metazoa; phylum Arthropoda; class Insecta; order Diptera; family Lauxaniidae; genus Meiosimyza; species Meiosimyza platycephala. The sequence goes on from OY759210.1 coordinate 90,006,252, forward strand.
TATGCAGCGTTTCGTTTTAGTTCGTATCTGCTAAGCAGATTTTCTCTGACCGTAAATAAGAGTTTTCCGTAATGTTTTGTCAGCTAATCAACCAAAACTGGGTCAAAATTCAGTGCAAAAATGTTTTTCTTTATTGCGATAGAATACAATAGAAAATGGATAAGAATGAATTGCAATAATGGCATCTTGTTATAGCTCTTCAGCAAATTGGTAATAACTGCCTCATAGCCAGGACTTTTATTGGTCCTAAGAAAATTGGTAACAACCAGCTGAAATGGATTCTAGGCATCGTTTTCAGCGTGTATTAATTATGTTGGCAAATCTGTGGTTTTGAGAAAATTTTTAAGGGAGGATTTGATTGATTTTTACTGTGGGGAAAGGGTTCTCAACAACAAGAAGGATAAGATGGCCATTATTTCATTACATTCTTGTTCACTTTCTATTATATTCTGTTTACCATATTATTTATTTCTTACAGAAATTAATATATGTATGTATATCTAAAAATCCATTTCTTGCATTCGCATTTAAACTTATTTTTTTTTTTAATTTAGAAAATGTACACATTACGAGATATACACAAAAAAACTAATAAAATGTAAATTTTTTCGACTTATATCGATTTCGAGCACTATCGATATTAAAAAAATAAACATTGACGTAACAATATTAACATGATTGCCTATAGGATAAAATACCGCATTAGAAATTTTATTTTTTAACGTACACCCTAATACACATACATTTGTATGAGTTTATTTCAAAAACGGCTGCAGTGATTTTAATGAAACTTATATTTGTATATTAGTAACTACTTCCCTAAATTTTAAAATTGCTAACGTCATATCTCGCAATCTATAAAAAATATTGTGATGAAATTTAGTATACAGAATATACTATATGTACTTTACCAAAAGTGGGCGTAATCGCAAAAGTGAATTTTTCTCCAACAACAAATTTTGTTCAATATTGGATCAAAATTATTAACATACGTTGTATACGTTATAATAAGAGCACCAATGAAGTAATCATTATAAAATTCAATACAGCAAATCTACGAGCTATAAGTTACCTTTAAACTAAATGTAGGCGCAACAGTATTAATAGACGTGACCCCTAATAAGTAGACAAGTAAAAAATGCAAAACAATACTTCAAAACTAGATTAACAAAGTATGTTTATTTAAAGCTTGAGAGCACATAATAATTTCCTTAATCACATATATCCTTAATGAACATAATATATTAAAGATTCGTCTATCAGATAAACTAAACACCCAAATGATAAGTTAAAAAGTAAAGGACCGAAGTGACTAAAAGCTTTGTAGAAATGAATAACTTTACCTAATTGGGCAGCGTAATGACACCTGATGTCATTACCAATATGACATCCATAATAGAATTAAAAAAGTGTAGGTACCTTCGTTCAGCTTCGAAATATCTGGCAGTCTTCGTTTCTATCAACTAATTTCAAAATCTTTGAGTAAAAATTAAAGCTAGTTCTTCTGTATGGTTTGGAAACGTGTCTCTGCAGCGCAATTTACAAGTGTTCCCCAACAAATGTCTTCGCCAAATTCTTAAAATTTGGTAGACATCTCTAAGGTCGAATTGTTTGTAACCATATTAATTACCGGTTAATTTACCATTATCTCGAAACGCTGACGCTTATGCCAAAATCTAACGGCAGATTCGAATTCAGCGATCCCAAGGTACCCTATATTGACATCAGTAGGATTTCACTGCACACAGTGTTAATAATCCATGTTGGGATTATTTGAGAGATTTGTCACTAGATAAGAAAAATAGAAGATAGAATAGAAAAAGAAGAAAATATTTACTCTCTATCGAATTTTTTGTCTTCTTCAGTGCAATAGTATGAGTTGCGTTCATGTCCGCAACATCGAATCAAAACCGACGTTTGGTTTTTTCCTTAACTATTCGTTCAATTTACTATTTTCACCACGTAATATGATTTTCTTTTAAAACTCACAACTCAATTAGCTGCAGAAATATATGTTCACCGCTCCAAATTGAATAAAATTCTATCCAAAATTAAATATTGAATAAATCATTGCAAATATATTGTGCTTCATGCATCAAGCTTAAAAAAAGTCAATAATTACAACTTTTGACAAAACTGGACAGTATTTTTGGGGTAAAATATAAAACTTTTGACTTCCACCGTTAAGTTGGTCAATTCATTATTTTTCGTTCCCTTCTTAAGCTCATGTTCGTTTATTCTCAAATTTGTATTTTATACCTGCACACCATAAATAAAATATTTTTTAATTTTAAATTAACTAATTTATTTGTATAAAATTTAATTCAAAACTAAATATTCAGAACCTTTATATTTTGTGACATAGTCATTAAATCAGCAAAATAAAAAATCGTAATCCATTATCTCTCAAGAATACGAACTAAGGCGCTATTAAAATTGCCTGAAAAATTTTTAAAAGGAAACATATGTGTTGAAAGCTAAAATTTTTCATTAGTTTTAATTAATCAGAAATTATTGGCGCTTGTAGCTGAGATACGTAACCATCTTCAAAACTGAACAGAAATTCAAAAACTTGACTCGACAATTTGATATAGATATTTCATTTTGTACATGGTGACCAACTTTGGTGTTCGGGTAGCTTGGCAGATGATTTTAAGTTACATAATTTTTATTTTTTAATTGCGCTACAGGAAAAAAATTGTCCGATTTTTTAATGATATAGGTACATATGTATGTAGATCAGAGTTACTATCAAAAATATGAAACGTGAGTGGCACATTGCATGCAATAGTGAGCGCGAATCGCAAAAATAGTATGTTGTTCATGAAAGTGAGTGCGTAAGAGCCCAGTAGGCAATTACCCGGAGAAGGCCTGCTAGCACTGCTGCGATTGTATGAGGCCTTCTCGAAGTTAGATTTTCATGCAAATAAAAATATACTCATGTTATGTCTTCCCACAGCAGACGTGCTATCAGGTCTGATATTAATACGCAAACAAGGACTCCATGTATTTTTTTTATTTCATGTATTGCAATGTTTTATGATTCGACATTACTTTTTTGTCATCTGCATTATACATATACGACATCAAAAGTGGATATGTAAATGGATGGAAATAAAGAACAGTGTGCATGTTGCTAGGCTGGTCTTCTGTTTCATGTTATGTTAAGGATGCTGTGGATTCAATGTGAAATTATAAATTAAGAAAACATCACAAAAAACAAACATTAAAAATATCAACGCAAGTTGAGATGACGCGGATAAAAAAGACAATTAACTGAGAGTCAGCCTTTACGTATTAAAACTTCATTTTTTCCAAGTACTTCTGATAGCCCTGCGGTAAGCGGTATTAGAAGGTCCGGCTTAGGAAGGCCTATTTTATCGGAACATTGCACATAAAAAAGAAAGTACGTTTGAAAGGAGGTGGCAAGGCCTTATACTTACCAAGGAAGGCCTTCTAGAAGCAGTGCTAGCTCTTGCCCTTGCCTACTGGGAGGCTCGGGTTCACGAATACGAAAAAAAAACAACGGCTCGTTCCAGGGTCCCGAGCCTCCCTTAGTAATGTACAAAACTATTTTTCGAGCTATCTTTCGTTTGAAAAAAAAATTGTTTTCCCCGAAAATGGGTACCATGGTCCGGGGACCCATTTTCGGGTCTTGTAAAATGCATTATTATGTTTCTTGTACATCTTACCTTGAAATCTTGTACGCTCGAATTTTCTACAGCGAGCTCTTCGCCTATATCGTAAGTAATGGTTTATCGTTAGAGTAGATGGAGGGTTACGTGTTCTCAACCTGTCTCGCTAAACAGTGTTTACCGCAAGTTTCGATTTACAACTTTATATGAAACAGATTATTGGGTTTTAAGCATTTCGCATGATACTGCCGGTCGATATTAAACATGATTTTTTTTTTTAAATTACGGATAAATTTAACTGAAAACAAAAATTAAATGAAAATTATGGTTGCCTCAGGCTAAGAAGTTGTAAGTAACTGTTTGATAAATATCGTTTTTTTTTTCGTCAAACGTTTTCGCGCAAGTATGAAGCAGTTAAACCTGAAGTTTAGAAATTTTTATAGAAATGATCTGCATACCTTTTGACTGTGGCAGTTTTTTTTAACTTCCATTTTTAAAAAAAACTTTTGTATATAAAAAATTGTTTTAACTTCCCCCTAACGAAATAACAACTTAATAGACAAAAACAATTAAACTAATTATTTTTTTTAGTTTGCTTTCCTGTTATTCTCATGAGTTTCTCTTTTGTTTGCTTGTACAATTTTTAGGCGCAATTTTGACTCAGATTCCCTTTTGTTAAAATGTGCAAAATAAAATCTTTGTCAACGAGATAAAAATATAAATAAAACAAGTCAACTCCAAACCAATAAAATACAAATTTATTAAGGCAAAAAAGAAAGCCGGTGCTGGGCGAGCTAAAACAAGATTGACATGATATGTATCGTAAAGATGATACGCATACATACATGCAAGTACATGCATATGTATGTTAATCAACATACGATGAGTATGTTGCAAGATTTTGGAAATAGCTGTGAAACAAAAATGAATAATATATTTAATGTAAATATCTAGAATTATTTCCTTTAATTACATTTTCATATTTAAAAAAAAATTCTTTCCATTGAAGCACTGTTAATGGTTGTCAATTAACTTTTATTTATTAAAATATAAACAAAAAAATATATCTATGTCTTATGACTGGGTCAGACCACAAGTTGTATTTAGAGGCAACAAACTTTTTTTTAATTTCAACAACCTATTAAATTATCCCATTAAGAAAGGTCGAAGAAATTGGCTCGAAAGCGATTTTTCATTTTTAAACCGTTAGTTTTACAGATAATGGTAAAAGAGATTCTTTTATCCAAGGTAAATTTTAAAAAAAAGTTAGATAACATTTTTTCGTGTGTGTTACCGTTTCCATGTGAATTAATTATTACCTCTAAATTTGTAGTATGTATGTGTGTATTCTACTACATGTAAGAATATGAAATGTAGTGTTTGTTTATCTGTCCTTACCCTTTTATGCTTTAATCACTGAACCGATTTCGACGAAATAAAGAAATAAGATTCCTTTAAGCCGGACGAAGGGCAAAGGCTACTTCTATTATTGAAAAAAATGTAAGACTTGGGAGGAGATTACGATATCCGTGGCGCCGCGATTTGACGATGTTTTTCGATAAAACATGCATGTTAGCTGCTGGTACGGCAAAGTTGACTTTTTTAAGAAATATCATGAGTATGGAGATGTGTCTTCAGATTATAAGTGTCAATTTGTTACAGAATGCCGAAAGTCTGGACATGCAGACAAATTTACGCTTTTACCAAGATAAAAACCCGAAACACAAAGCGGGCATAGTTCAATTATGGTTAATATACAAGTGCCCTTATTTGATGGCACCGCCAGCATAGTCACCTGACCTAAATGTGCTTGTAAATTTATGGGCGATTTTGGAAAAAATTTCTGAATTTTGAGTGAATTTCAACTGGAAATTTTAGTGAATTTAGTAAGTTTCCACAATGTCTAAACGTTGTTCTATTGTATAGTGATCCATGGTTATTCGTATGCCAGTAATGGAAAACAAATAACATCTACATCATCAGACATCCCTATCGGATGCAATTCCTTTTGAAAAATATATCACACCCATTGAAATACCCTATAAACTTATTTGGTCTTGAAATCTATTTAATCTTATTAAAACCTTGACATTTTTGTTTTCGAACAAATTTTCGAAACGAATTGCAGTGTGGTAAATCCGTGTAAACCTTTGCATCACGTGGAAGTGAAACGAATTCATGTGAATTTCAGCACATGCCTGATTATTTTGAAATAAATATTTTTTACGTTGTTTTGGAAAAATGTTCACATTCCCATTATTGTAAATTTGTTTTTTTTTTGCACCAATCGATGGGGAGAGGCAGAAAAAGTTTTTTTTGACATCATCAGGGGCGGTATTTTGATAAATGTTCCAAAATTTACTTTATATTTTCTATTATAATTGGTGCAAATTTCGGTTTTCGATAAATTTTCCTAAAAACATTCGCTTCGATCTTTTGTCAACGATTTTTGTATTGAAAAACAAGTGCACTTAGATTTATAATTTTTAAACCTCTGGTGATACCAAAAAAAAAAAATATTGAATAAAAATCAACGCGGCAGTCAATACGTCTGCCTATTGCTTTTTCTTTCTGTAAACAATTTGGCAATAGTCATGCTTGTGCGGTTTAAATACGATATTTTATTTTTGAATAATCTTTTAAATGCTCACTGATAATTTATGGTTTGCTCGTAGACTTAAAAGCATAGATTTAGATTAAGGATATTTGTAATAATTAAAAGACATTTGACTTGATGGCCAAATCGTTTAAAACTTTCGTGTCGTTTTTCTTTTATTTAATGTCCATTGGAGTGAAGTGTTGATCTTTTATGTGTTTTTATGTAATAAATTTATACTACAATAATATCTTCAACTTTCATTGCAGGTGAAATTGATAGGTGTCTGAAAAAAGTAGCAGAAGGTGTGGAAACATTTGAGGATATTTGGAAAAAGGTTCATAATGCAACAAACAGTAATCAAAAGGTTTTTATTCCAAAAATAACTGATATTTTTCTTTTTTAATATTAAAATAAATTTAGGAAAAATATGAAGCTGATCTTAAAAAGGAAATCAAAAAGCTGCAGCGGCTTCGCGATCAGATTAAATCATGGATCGCATCCGCTGAAATCAAGGATAAAAGTTCACTGTTAGAGAATAGGCGTCTCATAGAAACTGTAAGATATAGATAAGAACTTTTTTTTAAATTTTTTTTTTTGTTGACAACGTATTGCATTGCTTTGTATTTTAAGCAAATGGAACGTTTCAAAATTGTGGAACGTGAAACAAAAACAAAAGCCTATTCGAAAGAAGGGCTCGGCGCTGCACAAAAAATGGATCCAGCTCAACGAATTAAAGATGAAGCACGTAATTGGTTAACAAGTTCAATTAGTTCTCTGCAAATACAAATCGATCAATATGAAAGTGAAATTGAATCATTACTGGCGGGTAAAAAGAAACGCTTGGATCGTGATAAACAAGATCGCATGGATGAGTTGCGTTCAAAATTGGATCGTCATAAATTCCATGTGACCAAATTGGAAACGCTTTTAAGATTACTGGACAATGATGGTGTCGAAGCTGAACAAGTAAATAAAATTAAAGATGATGTGGAATATTATATTGATTCTTCACAAGAACCTGATTTTGAGGAAAATGAATTCATTTATGATGACATAATTGGACTCGATGAAGTGGAACTGTCAGGCACGGGTAAGTCTTTCGTGTTCCCTACCTGTGTAGCATATAGAATTTCTTTAAAATTTGTTGAAGTAGTTTGAAAATGAAAAAACAGATAATAACGACAACGTTTAATGCGTATTTGGAAAAAGGTTTACATTTTTTTTTTTTCTTTCCTTTAAGTAAATTGGCATCTTGTACGTTGTCGTCATTTGCTTGTTTTGATAGTAGAAGCTGTTCTCCTCTTTCTAGTAAAACAAAAACGTAATTTAAATGAAACTATCTGAAAAATGTTTGGTTTTTTTCAGTTTGTTTTGTAAAATACACATATCTATTTGTTTATCCTACCTAATTTTATGTTTTGGTTTAATTTTTAATGCTAAAAAATTTTCACACACAAAAACTTGAAAAAATTGCTTTGCAAAAAGCCCCCGATAACATTGTTTAGTGCACAAACTTTGTAAAAATAAGAAGTAAAACTTAAGAAAATTTACTGAAGCGTTTTTTGATAACACCTTATTTTTCTGGGTAACCTTTTATGACCTAATTTTGATTGAGAATTCAGTATTATAGTTTGCAATTCCTGTTATGAAATAATAAAAAAATTCGTAGTCATTGATTTTCTTAATGAAATTTATCTATGGAAAAATTGCTAAAAATCTCATATCCTTTTTTGGAGGAGAAACCACCTAAAAAAATCTTCACTAAAAGAAATATCAGGAATTTTTCCTAGGAAAATAAGACGCAAATTCTGTTATTCGGTTAACAGCAGAATTCCTTTTTAAATTCAAAGAAATTTTTCTTTAGTTTTGGACGAAAATTATTTCGTTTTAAGGCGACTTTTCAATTTAGACTTAAATACTTAAAGTGATTTTAATTTTTTCGATAATCTTTTGATGGTTATTGTTATTTAGGCTCAATCTTTTTTTTTCTTTTGAAGATTGCTTCCTTAGACAAGTTTGGCTATACCCAAATCTTACTAGGCATCAAAGAAAATCGAAAGTTCTTTAACAAACGGTAGTGGTATTTAATGAAAATAGTGTCGAAAAACTTTTGTTAAAACATTTATCAACGATAGAACTGGGCTAATACTTGTAGATATTGTATTTTTGTGTTAATGTGTTGTCAAAAATAGCCTCGATTTATATATAAATCTTAATGATTTTTCTTAGTTTATGGTTTCTTTTATTTTGTGTACTAAATATGGTTACAATATCTAGAAACCGATTTTTATTTGTTTTTTAACTTTGTTTGCGAATCGTTAATAATTCTATTACAAAACAAACATTTCAAAATTCCTTTATGCATATTTCGGCCATACAACTTCTTTTTTCTCTTCTGTTAATCGAAGTAAAACATTTCTCTTTCTCAAGACTATTTATTATTAATTTTCTTATACAAAAAAAATCCAAACTTCAACCAAAATTTTTCTCTCTTTCTCTGTGTGTGTGTGCGCTTTTTTACGTCCCAATCTTATTTTGAACCAAAAACGAATGAATTTTCATCATCACTACTACATGTCTCATATTCTGTACTGATAACACTACCTAATATTGTACAACAACAATTTATAAATGTCGTCGTTTCAATCAATCAATCAAAAAAATCAATCAATCGATCAATCAATCAAACCAAAAACGAAACAATCCAAAATATATGAATAAAAATGTTGTATTTTGTGTCGAACGTTAATACATTCAAAAAAAAAAAAAAAAACCTAAACCCTTAATACAAATTAAAATTGATAATTCGCATCAATTTAAAACAAACTATGAACGCATACGCACGTTGTGTACACGAATGTTGTTGTCGTATGAATAATTATATGGTAAAGGTGTTTCACTTGGTATTCCATCATCAGCAACAACAGACAGTAATAACAGTAATGAGACGAGTGGCTCACCAAGCAGTATAACATCTGGCGGAAGTCCTGTGCAATCACCACTACCAGCAGCACAACATCAGCAGCAGCAAACAGCAAGCAGCCAGCAACAGAATTTAAACTATTCAAGTGACTCGACGTCAGTTGATATAACCGCAGCTGATAAACGTAATAAAAATGAAAATAATGCCAGCAATAAAGCTAAGGTAAAATTTTATTATAATTAAAAGTACTGTAACAGTACTATTGTCAATATATTGTTTTATATTTTATTACAGCAACCTGTTAAACCTACTGCTGTACGCGCTAATACCAACAAGCAACCATTAGCAGCAAGCGGGACAGGCAGTATCAGTGGAGCAACCATAGAGGGTAAATAGAAGTCATTATTTAATATATTTGTAATACGCCCGCAAATATCTTTACACTCTAGTTAGTTAAAAAAATTAATTTTTTAAAACATACCACAACTGTCTTGTTTTTTCCTAAACAGTCTTCAAAAAGAGGGTTTTGAAGCCTTTCCTATAAGTAGGCTCATGGGGAAGAAAATACCACAGTGGTAGACAACAGAAATTCACTGACTGAAATGAAGTTGCAAGAATTTATTTGAAATTGCCAAAAAAATGATGAGTATAGTGTAATTATATGACGTGAAGTCATTAGGGAGAGCAAAGCTTTATATCAGCGAATAAACAGAACGAAAGAGAATTTCCGAGTACGACAAATACTGTACTCGACCTTCTCTTTTTCCTTCTTGCCAACAAACAAGAAGAATATTCGCAAAGAATTTCTGTGCGTAAACGCGGAATTAGTAACTCCAACATGGTTTTAAGAGTACGTCAGAAAAGTCAAACGGTACTCTAAGCTTAATTTCTGTGAGAATATACATAGGTAAGGCTACAGAAACATACTCCACGTATGGACTGAGATAGATTTTGTCTGCGTTGTTAGCAATCAGTCTCTGGGGCTGTCTTTAACCATATTCCTTGAGCGTGTAGGATGCTCAAGGTTATACTCTTTCTATAGCCTGTGAAGAACTCGCTCTGGCTGCTTTCTTAAACATTGAAGAATATTTTAACAACGATGATTGCAATACTGCACCGTCTAGGTGTAGATAGATTTATTAGATTACTGATCGGATAGCGGGGTATTTAGGGAAGTGTGTCTGATTTTTTTCAACATAGTACGAAAAATTGAACAATCCTGACAATTAATTCACGATAGCACTGGCTTTTGTGGAAATGAAATAAATGAAAAAGAAGCTGTTTTTGGTGACAGTGGTAAAACCTTATTAGAAACATAGCTGTCCCGTGATATTACAATGAACCACTATTAGGTCTAAGTTTGTCAACTATTTAACCAAAGGTAACAGACTTACATAAGTTTGGAGCAATTTGAATTTCGCTTCTGTGGTTTTAGAAATGATTTACGTGCAGATTTCAGTTCGGACAAAATCATAGCTTTAAATAGACATTCTATATATGTATAACATTTAGATATAGGATATATTTCAAACCAAAAATATTAAATATCAATTAATTTTATCTATGTTTATTTATTTGTTATACACATAGCGTCATTGAATAAAATAATTAGCTCAACGCCTAGTAAGAATCATCAGCAGCAACAGCAACATCAGCAACAAACTGCAGCAGCTGTGGCAGCGGCAGCTGTTGTAGCACATGCAAATAGTCTAGTTAATGTGACAACATTAAGTGGAGCGCCAACAATAGCTGCCGCTGTGGCAGCAAATCAACACCCTGCAGTGCAACAACATGCACCGGCGCCCAGCTTGAGTGCAGCAGCAGTGGCAGCAACTTCAAATGCATCGGCAACGGTGACCAATAACATTCAATGCCAATCTGTGATTCAAGCAACACCAACAATTGCATTTGCAGCAGTAGCGAAAAATAGTACATGTAAGTTGAAACTTTCAAAATCCGGTCAACATTATCCGTAAACCAGAGCTAGTAACGTCAAAATCTACGCAATTCTTATTGAATTCGTTTTTAATATAATGCCACGTAGCATTTTTATGTATCTAAAAGATATTTTTTGAGTTGATTTTTTTGCTAAGAGCCAAAAAACACATTTCGAAATAAGGATTATGATTATATTTGATTATATATGTTTTTATTTTATTTATTGACTTTCACACGACTTACGAAAGTAAGAAAAAATGATACGATCTCGCAAATAAGATGCAAATCGCTTTATCAGCAGTGAGAATAATGTAGCTGTAGATGTTACTAGTTTAAAGGCCGATATAAAACAAAATGTTTTTTATTAATTTTTATTATTTTATGTTAATTTTTTTCAGCACACCTTGAAAATGGTCCCGTCGTGCATCCAGCAACATCATATGGAATGACCGCGCCTACGGTCGCCTCAATTGTTGGATCTAATGCACAGCAACTTACAAATCTTCAAACTAATTCCTCACATTTACAAAGTGGTTAGTAGAAACAATACTAGCAAAATATATCAAAATTTACTTAATATTCATCTAAACGCGCAGAACCCTCGTAAACTGTTCAAACTGTGTTATTTCCCACACTCGCAAACGAACTGTCAAAAATCGTATCGAAATTTATTTGAATAAATTAAATAAGTTTACTAATTGTGCAACTCTGTAATAGTTTTTTTGACATCGTATTGTCATTATGGGCAGATCACTCGCCGAAATTTCAGGGGTGGAAAGCTAATTTTTTTAAAAAATTAATTTAGTTTTAGCGCTTTCTTTCGACATTTTAATTTTGTCACAAAGTGCACAAAATATTCGAAGGTGCATTCATGAAACACCATGTAAAATTGGTTATTTGTACAAACTTGCGCGTTTAAATGATTACTTTTAATGTTATTAAGAGAGTGTAACTTGAGTGATGCACAAAAATGTACATAGTTAGTCTCTAAAATGCATCAGTCTTGTTTTATTGATTTATTTTTAATGTTTGCGAAAGATCACAAAATTTATTTGCATACATGTGTACTTACTCAGGTCAGTGGGAGTATTAATAATTTGAATCCTCTCTAACGTTAGTCGCTTGTCATATTGGTTCTCTTATTGTAAAATCTTCACATCGTCAAAGTTAGGGTAGTGTCTGAATCCTGCACAGTGGGCTGAAAGCGCTGTCTTAGGAACTATTTTTTTTTTGTCAGATCGGTGTTCTGAGAGTCTTGTCCTAAGTTTTGTTTTCGTAGTACCAAATATACCTTATGGCATACGTTGGATGCGTCACCATTACAAGGGATTTTGTAAATGATTTTCGATTTGTCAAGTTTGTGTTGCTCATAATTTTTAAAATTTCATGCATGGCATTTTATGCGTTGAGCGGTGGTAAAACGATCCATATTATAAAATAGTATAGCGAATACAACATTTCGATCGCACCAAAATTATACAAGTTTAGCAAATTCCTGCTTAATTAATGGTTGACCTCCTATGCAAGAATCTATGAGGTTATCTCATACAAAAAATTATTGTGTATAGATTTCTGTGAATGTAACCCTTATTTACCTACAGTTGACAAATAAATAAGCATAATATGGGTTTTAGTCAAAATGACCCATTAACCCAGGTATCCTATAGAGCTAAAAAAAATATCAATTTCAACTCTATGTACAATATTTAAAAAATATTCAAGTCCAAAACCTCAAAATAAAATTTATCAAATATTTTTCAACACATAGATTCCTCAGCAACGCATAACAACACTTCCAATTCTGCAAATAGCATAGCTAATGCAGCCAGCAATCTTGTGCATCAACAGCAACAACAACAACAACAGCAGCAGCAGCAGCAACAACAAAGCGCAGCGCCCGGTGTAGTGTTAAATAATGTTGTTGTTGGTAGCGGAGTTAATGTCAGTAGCAGTAACACCGCCAACAATAATTTAGCAAATTGCATTTCTCCAAATGGCATGGTGAGCGGTCTGGCACAGGTGATTGGTGCTGGTTTGTCTGGTGCTCAACAGCAACAGGTTATGGGTGTGACAAATAATATAACGCGAGCATCGCCAGGACTTTTATCTCCGAAACATATGAATGGTACGTAAAAAAATATATTTCATTTTAATTGCATGAAGTACGCAACAATAGTTTGAGTATTTTACAATATCATTTAGTCAAATATTTAATTTTAAATAAATACATTTTTATTTATGGCTAATATGAGACGCATTGTTCTGTCAGAAAGTGTAGAAATAAAGCTTTGAAATATTTCAAAAGCTTAAATTGATACAAGAAAGGAAGCTTTGTAATAAATAAATAACCTTACATTTATTTCGTGTACAGGTTTGCCTGCTTCTGTGGCGAACAGCAATAATGCAGTTGATACGATTTCACTTAAAACTATAGCACAGGAAGCTATTAATCGATCTGTGATCGATACTAATGCTTTATCTACACAAGGAACAAATATTGACACAAGACAGCAACAACAGCAGCAGCAGCAACAACAAAATTTATTACAGCAACAGCATTACACTACCGATCATACATCAACAACTGCCAATCAACAATCAAATATTGCTGCAGCGACAAATGGCCCAAGCTCTGGCGCTCAAGCGCTTAGTAGCAGTGGTATTGTTGGTCTTTCAAATGCAGCTAGTGGACCGCAACAGCAACAACAGCCTGGTTTAGTTGGAGGCAAACAACAACATCAACAACAACAGCAACAACAACCAACAAATGAAGCACACATACCTCCATTATTGGGTGTCGCACCGCTTGGACCATCTCCATTGCATAAGGATCATCAATTACAATTCCAAATGATGGAAGCAGCCTACTATCACCTGCCAGCTCCTAGCGATTCAGAAAAGTTAACAACATACTATCATCGAACGCCAGTGCAAACACCGCCACACTATCCGCAGGTGAGACATTTGTTTGACTACATCACATAACATTAGATGGTTCAAAACATAGGCGCATCACATACTTGTCACCCAGACATCAGACTAGTTAGGTTCGAAAAATTTTTGTGCTAAACACAACTTAATTTTTCATTTTCTTCAATCACCGAAGTTCCCATTTCTCGACAATTCATCGAGAACTATATTTTTCACACAACTCTGCTTTCTTAAAAAAAATATCGATAGAAAATTTATGTGTATAAAAAATTTATACATATTAATTTTTTCGTACATGTTTATCATAATCTTAAAATTAGATAACACGGAACGAACTTAAATTAATCATATAAACTTCTGTGATATAGAAAAAAATTTACGAAAATCACATTTCACTTCAATGTATATTCTATTAATTATTTGATTTTGACACAAAGTCCAGGAGTTAAAAATGCATTTATATTCAATTCCGAATTTGAACAGTAGAAAAAGTTGCTTTTGCCAAAAAAAAAGAAGGCAAAAAGAGGGTTTTAATTACTAAAAACGGACACAAAAAAATGAGTGAATGATAAAAGCAGTCGTGAAATAAGATATGTTCTTTTAAAGACAGACGTCATGTGAACCTTAACTTAACCTAACACTAACTATCACAGCTAATTTATGTTGGGTACATAATTAGTATTGAAACAAAAATTTAGGTTGGAAAAAATCTATACACATAGGGTGAACATTTTTTTTTGTACTGCAGAAATCGTTAGCTTTCCCGTTTATTAACTGATATTTGGACACTATTTTGATACTTTTTATATTTACAAATTTTGATATACTTTTCGGTATGATCACCGATTTACATTATTCACTGATGTTGTTGTAATAAACTACCCTCCTGGGTGATAAAAATTTTCAAACTTAAAATTTGTGTATACAAATGGGTCGCTGCTATCAAAGCATTATTTTTGAACGACCATAATCTGATGAAATTCTATTATTTACATATAACTGTCTGCCATATCGCCGATCACCATACTCTAACAACCTTATTCGTCATCAGTTATAATAGGAATATTCCTCATAAAATTTTAAAAACCTATTATAAATTATTAAGAACAAGGTAATAAGCACTTAAAATTTACTCCCGTATTATGTATGGTGAAAGAAGTGAGTGACTAATAATAAAGCATTCGCAAGATCCTTTTAGAACTTTTAATTTATGACTTCCTCCGACTTTATTTTTATTTGAACTTAAGAAACAAAATTTGAAATAAAAGTTTCAAATAAAGTTACTTACGTGTTTCGTTATAAGGGGGTTAAAGCTAAATAAATTCAATAGTAATTTGGATTGGAATAAAATTTCATGTACCTCATTCAAAATGTTTTTTTTTTTGTATTACAAACTTTGCTAGAGCTAACATGCAACATCAAAGGCCCCCACAACTCAAAATATCATATTTTTTAAGGACCCTTTACAGGCGATCAAGGCTAAAGCTTTTTTGGACACTTGTTTAATCTTTTTTAAATTTATATTTACAGTCGCAGCTTCCTAGTTACGATACCGTTGAATTTTACCAACGTCTTTCTACAGAAACACTCTTCTTTGTATTTTACTATATGGAAGGATCTAAGGCGCAATATCTAGCAGCGAAAGCATTGAAAAAACAAAGCTGGCGATTCCATACAAAATACATGATGTGGTTCCAACGGCATGAGGAACCAAAAATTATTAATGATGATTACGAACAGGTTTGTAAACATTTTACTCTAATGTATAGCAACAAAACATTTATTTTTACCTTAATATCATACAGGGTACGTACATCTATTTTGACTATGAAAAATGGAGCCAGCGCAAAAAGGAAGGATTCACATTTGAATACAAGTACTTAGAAGATAAAGAACTAAATTGATGCGTCAAACACAAAGCCCATGTAAAAACAAACAAAACAAATTGTTACACGATTGCAGATACACTTTACTTTTTTTGTTTTCTTACTTTTTTAATGAAAAGAAAAATGTAATCTAATGTGAATGAATGAAAAAAAAACCATCACGTGAAGTGGAACTGAAAAAAAAATAACATCAAAAAACAAATTCCTTCCACCTCCCGCAGCACCACTTTCCACATGTGAAAATTTAAGAACTTACAAAAAATTATACTTGAAAAAATGAAAACACTATATAAAACAAAAACAACAAAAAAAAAGATAATAATTATAATATTAAAAAAGATGAAATTTTTCAAAAAAAAAAAACATTATGTTTTAGTTTTTACTCATTTTTTTCTCGTTTTTATAATTTTTTTTCTTATATTATATATAATATTAATTTTTCATAATTTTTCTTTTCTTTTATTAAAAAAAGAAAATTCTCTTTCATTGAACATAAAATCATTCAATTTTAAATAATAAATATATATATACATAAATAGAAATAAAAAAGCAAAGAAAAGAAAAACTGAAAAAAGAACAAGATGAAAAAATCATAAAAAAATTAAGATTTAAATATTTAAAAAATAAAAATTTAAAAACGCAAAAATAAAAACGCAAATATTTCAAAATATGATTTATTATATTTTTTGCTTTTAAGTTTTTTTTCAACGAACTTACTTTACGGGAAGGTCATATTTGATTTCGATTGGAGTCTAACAAGTTTTGAGCGGTGATTTCGTACCTTGAAATATTAAAAATGAGCAGTTTAAGAATTGTTTGTGAAACAATGCAATTATAGTAACGCAAATAAATTTACTGAGTTACAGTTAATTAAATTTATTTAAAAGCTAATATTCTATAGCTATAACATTAAAGGCAAAAAAAAAAGAAAGTTGTGTGACGTTAAACTTTTTGTCGCTCAAGTAATATTTATCTCCGCCAATACTGAATTGAAGTGGAAATTTAAGTAACCAAATTATGTATTTAGAAAGGCTGTATAAATGTTACTGGAATCTAAAGGTACATTACAGACCGAATAGGTTACTATTCTATCAAGTCACAAAAATATAGTTGAAAAGAATGCTTTTAAAAGGACACATATCCGTTTTTGAATTTTGCATTAGGTATTAAATTCTTTCTAATTTTTTAATATTCTATTTTTACAAACAGCCACTGAGGTATGATGATTCAGTAATTTTTTACTGTGCTTTTTGTTTGGATATAAGCACTTTTTAGTACAAGTTATGTCCCTTTGAACGCAATTCAGAGCAGAGCTATGCCGTTATAAGATTGGACACATTTATGCCTCAAAGATAGAAAAAGTTCAATATTTGAATTTCGAAAAAAGTGGTCATGTGCTCTTTCAAAGGCACGTCAGACGTATAAATATATTTTCCAAAACTATTATTGTATAAAAATAACGTCACCGCTCAAAACTATAACAAACCAATAATTTATCCACATCAAGCCGATACCAATATTTTATCGAGTTTCACCATATTTTGTACTTTTGTTCTACTAATGGAATTATGCAAAAAATAATGTTTTTTAAATTTTTTGGACATCAACTTTTTTTTGTTAGCATTCGAAGTTCACAGTTTTTAAATTTTGGAGTTGTTTTCAACAACAGATTATGCAGTTTGTATTTGGAGCAGCCTAACAACCCTATGCAGAATTTTAAGACTGGATTTGGATTCATATGTATGAAAAAATAATCATTTTGATTGTGAAAAAGTCTATATATGAAAGCATTTTCGGATCCACAGTTAAATATCTCAAAATTTATAGCTGAAAAAAATATAATACAGCATATCACTAAGGGTGAAATCTTATAAACAGAATATCATTTAATAAATCTATCAAATTTGCATTGTATTAAAAGCTGGCTTTTCTAAAAGTTTAGGTTGCAAAAATATAACATAAATTTGAATACAGACGCAGCATCAACCAAAGCGTTCTGAAGAGCCTTTATGGGTGAAACACATTCAACGTTTACTTGCCTAACCCATAGTGTAGTAGTACTTATGTGAAGTTTGGTTGCATTTTAAAGTTTTTGCCTGTAAGAGAGTTGCAACACATCTTAATAATATTAAGATTTAATTTAGTCATGCTACTAGAAATCTAACGATAAAAAAATTTGACTGTGGTTCCTAAGATAACCCTGAACATATTGGAAAATATGATGGATGAAGTAACAGGTGATATGGTTTTCAAAGACAGATATCTAAAGATCGACTCAGCAGGTTAAACTAATCAAGAATATATCGCTCACTTCAAGACTGGCATAACTCAAAAAACGCGATTTTGCAGAAAACGCATTTAAAGCTTTCAATAAAATACTTTTTACATGAAAATTCAAAAAAACTATATTTACATAGGCTCTTCTCACAAGGCAAGTTCATTAGATACCTTTTCGATTTTTTCACACAAAATAAAAAATGAAAAGGCGGATATGCCAGTCTTGAAGTGAGCGATATGTTGCACACTTTTCTTTACCTGTCACTTTTATGAGTTACAAACGGAAGGACAAAGTGAATATACCCTGGTATAGAGCATTAAAATGTTTTTTTCAAAGCTTTTCTTGAATAGTTTCTAATACTTCTTGATATTGCTATACATATATATATATTTTTTGATATCTTTGAAATTGCTCTCCAGCCATTTTTTCAAGTATGTGTAATGTTTTACGACTGCTATAAGCCATCAGAGAAAACTTTTTTGAGAAAAAAAATTTAAAAATCTGGCTCGATAGAATATAACTACACTATAAGAAGCTTTTGGAATCTATCCTTATTTAACCCATTTTCGAGTTTTCGAACAGCAAATTTGCTCATTTTCGCCGAATTTTTGTTCTATGTCGAGGCATAAAAGAAGCTAATTGGTATACAGCGTATTATAGTAAATTAAATTGGCTTTCAGAAAAAAAATGTATTGGCCACGCCCCTTTTCTGTGGTGGGCTACAGCAAATGGTTGAAAAATACCTTATTGGCAGACCTATTTTTAGTGAGTTAAGTAATATATAATTAAAAATAATTCATTTCCAAAAGTAAATTTTTCTGTAGATAAAGGTCGAATATAGTCAAAAAGTGACTTTACACAAGATCTGTTTCTACTAGGAAACATTGGCGGACTCGCAAAAGTGACTATTCGAAAAGTCGAACAATGGCGGTTGGTGGAAACACAGCTCACAACAAAATTTGTGTTTGTAAGCGATCTGTTAGATAATTTTTCACTCAGAAACAATTCTGCTTTACTTCGTGGGTAGGCAAAGTACGAAAGTGAATATATTATAATATTTTCTGCCAAAAAAAAATTTTTTTTATATACTCATTGGCTTTTATTCGCAATTATAATAGTTTCATGGGGGGCATTGACCTTCACGATAACGCCATCTATTTCTCCGTGTTACGGGCAATCACCTAATAATTGTGTAGCCCGAAAGGAAAGCCAGGCGTTGGAAAGTGTGCCATAAGCCTAAACAAAGAAGTGTCAAGTACATTTGCACATGAAAAATTGTTTCGCAGCCCACAGCAACTGGGAGAAAAATAAATAAAATTGTAACAAAATCAAATAAAAAGCATTTCTAATAAATAATAAAAACATATATATTGTGTTTTTATTAAATTTATAAATTTTAGGTTTTGATGCCGACATGGGATTTTTTCGGTGAAACAATTAGCTTTTAAAAAAAATAAGCTGAAGTAAAATATAAAAATTATAATTTTTTTCTCATACTTCAAAAATTTGGGTACATTGCCAACCTTTAAATTATTTTATTAGTAGTGAAGTAGTCAATGCGCCATGTTCCTATTGAGATTCAATGAACTAGAACAAGCAGAACTCGATAAAATAAAAAATATATTTAGTCCGAAATTATGTATATATGTAATAATATACCCCTATTATGTATGACAGCTCAACTTAAGTTGAATTGTATTTAGTTAACTCAACTGAACATTATTTGGTTATTATGTATTCCAATATGAGAAACCAAATTAAATCATAGACATTGAAAACTGAACTAATTTTGGCGCTTTATTATTAAACAGATAATTTGTGATTTCAAATAATTTCTTTTTGTCTTCAGTTTCAATCGATATTGTTTTCACAATACATATGTACATCTACATACCAGAAATCAATTATACCGCTCTTTCAATTACACACCAAATAAATTAACGTAATAGGGGGATAATAACAATTGTTAACTACGATATTAAAAAACATACTGTCTTCAAAGCTACAAAATTCAGTCAAGTCTTATCTTACGGAGGTATCAAAAATAGTTACGATTTTTCTCTTGTGCAATTTTTGACTCAATATATTTTTGAATTTAAGGCATGCTGTAGAAATGGCAGAAAATTGTTTGTATTGAAATTACATTTAAAATACATTTTTTTGCACTATTCAATATGTAGGAATTGGCACAAAAAATTGGGTAAATTCGGACACCAATTTGGAGAATTTTTGGAATTAAGGCTTTGTAAAAAATAAGTTAGTTATATTTTTTTATACCATGATTTTGAAACTATGTATGTAATTTAAAATAAGTTACTTTTTTTATTCAATGTTGCACTACGGTAATAGTTATATCTTATTGTTCGCCGATCGAAGGACTATCGCGGCATTTTACCCTTTGCGTATATTATACACTCAAGAAATTAGAGTAGTAGTGAAACTTAAAATGATATTCCTGTGGTCACAAGACAAAATAGTAAGTCAAATAAAATGGCTATGGGAGATTTTTAGGTACAATTTTGAATTTAGTTGACTTATGCTGTTTTGAATTGCGGCCACAGATTTACATACGCTTCTTGCAACACTAGTGAAGTGCACTCTTAAAGAATTATATAATGAAGAATGGCTTTTTTTCAATTGCTTTACACAAAACAATAAGATGAAAATTTTAAAATTACAAAAAAAAAGATAAATGTTTTAAATATAAAAGTTTTAAGCAAACGTACATACATACATACACAAAAAGAAAAAAATACAAACATTTATTATTAATGACGAATTAACGAAATTTAATGTAAATTATTAAATCTAAAAAAGGCATTAAACGATTTGAAATGTTCATAAACATTTTTATCAAAAACAAGATTTTCAAGATCATAAGCGTAAATAAATATAATTTATTATATAAAAAAATCCATAACAAACCCTGTCAGTAATAAGAAAAAAATAAAAATTTTTAAAGTAATTATGAAGCATATAAATATAAAATAGAATTTGAAAAAAAAACAACAACGTGTTTAAGCCATTTATTTTGGAAACATTCTACTTCAGATATTGGCGATAAGGCTCATATCGTCAAGCTTATTATGCAATACTCTTTAACAAAATGTTCAATCAATTTACTTATCGTAAACAAAATTTTTATTTAACTTTTTAAAATATACATTAGGAAAAACTTTAGGATATAATGCATGAAATGAGTTTAATTCAAATTTATGTAACTGAGGGCCGATTTTTCAGAGCTTTGGGTTAGACTTTAGTCGTGAATTAGAATAGAAACAAAAAACTGCACGGATATTTAACTTTGGCAAATTTAGGCAAAATAAAAAATCCGACCTAAGGAATATTTTATTTTTTCACATACTACTTACTTATGTATTGCATATTATGTATGCATATACATATATTTAAATAGAATTCTAAAGTTGTCTAAAAATTATGCTATGTTTGATAGCTCCTTTTTTGCAGCTGTGCGTTGCTGGCTCTCTAAAGTAAGCTTAAAATTCTCCAAAGTTTGAAATTTCCAAAAATAATCTACAAAAATAAGGTTATACATGAACTTAATGTTGAAAGTTCATGGTTTTTTGGATTGCAGTTCCTAAAAGTTCTAACTACAAGAACATACATATATCCCTAATATAAGTGGCAACTCAACTGAAGCTGTGTTATATTTAGTCAACTAAACAATTTTTTTTTTGTTATTATGTATTCCATACGTATTTCAACATTATAAACAAAAATAAATCATGAAGACTTGTTGCCAACATTTAAAACAAAAATTATTATGGCACTTTATAACAAACAGATAAGTTTTATTTTATTTTATGACTTAAAATAATTCAACTTCAAAAGGATATTATAGATTTCACAATACACATACAACTTTGAGATACATATTTGCAATCGATAATACCGATAATATAAAAATGATACAAAATTTCTTCCATCGTTCCATTTGACAAAAAGAAATAACAATAAAAATGTATAAAGGTTACAAAAAGAAAATTCACTGATAGTAGTGTTACTGTAAATCAAGTCTCCGATAAATGGTATTTAAAACGGCATCATTAAAATGTCCCTTAAGCAATCAGAAATTGCATAGGTTTCAATTGGTTTATAACACTTACAAAAATATTTTTTTTTAGACCAAGCATAGGGTCTCTTAATTTTTAAAATCCTGCGCAATAAATCATTTACTTTCAGTATAGAGTCTATATAAAATACATTTTGGAGCAATTGATTCATTCGAAGTTTAAAGTGATCAATTGTTAATAATAAGCTAATCTAATTTTTACAATAAAACTTAAAAATTTTCATACACGTAAATTATATTGAAAAATTTTAATTTTTGAAGTGCTCGAAGCCCATTTCATAGAGCCACTCCCAGCTTTAATGTTGAACTACCACTCCAATACACACCATAAGGCTAATAAATAAACTTGCTCATAAAGTTCAAATCCTAACTTTGGGCAATAATGTACTTGTTTGAAAGATTATGAAACTAGTTTATCGAAGTTCGCATCACGTCGAGAATTTGGTAAAAAAAAATTAAAAACAGTGTTTTTATGGCATACTTGAAGTTGCGTAATATATTTTTAAACGTATTAAATACGATCACTTGGTGTAGGCAAGTGTCTTTTGATTGCGTTTTTTTTTTTAAATTAAAAAACAAAGTTTTTTTTACAGTAATTTTTGATTTAAATTTTTTCCATCAATATTTATAAGAAATAATTCTATTTTTCGATCAAAAAAAAAACCGAATTTAATTAACTTTCATTTTATCTAAATAATCCAAAAAATAAAAACCAAAAATTACGGCTGTTTTTAATCATAAAAAAATATAGCTCAACAATTATTTTTAAACATAAAAAAGCAGAAATCAAAATTTTTTAGGATTTTTATTTTCAAATATACCTATCTTACTTAATCTACTTCCCTTTGGTTTAAAATATCATAAGGAAAACTTAAAATACTTTGAGTTCAAAACAAGCACAGTTAATATTTTTAATAAATTAAGGTAGAGAAAATTTTACTCTGTCAGATATTTTCAGGTAATCACTAACATCGCGTCTAGCAAACTGAAATAATCTCAAGCATGAAGAGAGATGAAATGCAGTAACAGTTTAAGCAGAGATCAAGAAAGGATTACAGGCACTTTACTAGGTGAGTACGAAAAATCACTTTACTATATGTACATATGTATGATATTTTGATTGTTAATTTATTTCAAAATGAAACTATTCAAACTATACAAACATTACCAAAGATAGAAAACAGAACGATAAGTTCTAAAATCGCTTGAAAACAATATTAATACAGGTTTTCAGTTAGAGTAGTCTCTAAGTTTAATCAGCCATTATAAATAATAGCACAAAACCAATTAGATTAGTGAAATAAGTTTTATCAAAGAAATCGAATTGTGTCCCAAAAAAATTTAAAGAAATACACGATTGCTCTTAAGAGACAATTTCATTTTTTTTTCGAGTTTCTTGGAATGTAATACACTGCCACAAGTACATGTTAAAATTCTACACAGTGTGACTTCACTAAATAGAGTTTGAATGAAGGCCACAAAGAGAAACTTTCTATTTTCTGAAAAATACAATAAATGGAATA
This sequence comes from Meiosimyza platycephala, assembly GCA_963662105.1. NCBI lineage: Eukaryota > Metazoa > Arthropoda > Insecta > Diptera > Lauxaniidae > Meiosimyza > Meiosimyza platycephala. The sequence goes on from OY759210.1 coordinate 90,030,058, forward strand.
GTGTGACTTAAAAAAAAACACTTCATATCAATATAACTACAAAACAATTTTTCGAAATAAACAAACTTAGGGCCATGGTTACACATATTGTTTACATTTTCTATTGAATTTTGTGAACTATGAAGCCATATTTCGTTCTCAAATTAATATAAACTCTATTAGTGAACCACACCTTCTAAAAATAAAAATAATAGATATGCAAATGTTGTCTTCTCTTGTATACAATTTTTTTGCTTTAAGCTGCCTCCTCAAGGTGTACGTAATATAGACCAAATAAAATGAATAATTTCCCAGAAAATAAAAATTGAAATTAAAGCTAGCAAAAAAAATGTAGGCCTAAAACTACATAAAAGAAAAACCGGCCAAAAGTAAAAATGTTACAGAAAATCTCAACACACTAACTATTAAAAATACTAAAAATGGTTTCTAAAGTTTTAATCAATTCTTCGGCATGTGGAAGGATTTCAAACTGATATTCACTAAATGTTCTTAAATGTTCATACAGAATTTTTAATTTTTGAGCGAATTTCGTACTTCGTATCATTGCAACATATTTAACGCCGTAAGAAATAAGTTGCCAAATGGTAAGACAAACGACTAGTTCCTCTTCATAGCTACAATCTCCAAATGTTACATCATTGTCTTCAGTATTGTTAGCGATCACATCATTTGCAGTGCACAAAAATTCTTTTGAATTTAATATCACATTGCAATTACACTTCAAAAAACTCATATTTCGTATAATTTTTAAGAGCAATAATCGCGTTGTAGAATGTTTTTTTGACTTATTAATGACAGCACATATAGCAGTTAGATTTCGTGCCTGTGCACCTTCTTCATAACGAGAAAACAGTTCCCAGAGCTGTAACCAAGCATGAACGATCTCTACTTTTAATTTCGATGCTTTTGCATTAAAAGGGTACATAGTATCGACTATATCCAGCACACGTGCCTTAACTAATATATTGCGTCCTTCTGAACATGCGCAACAATTGCTTACAATACGAAGTCCAATGGATATGCTAGGAAATTCTTCTGTGCTGGCAGCTTTAATACGTAGAGTTTCGGTTGTTACAATTTTCAATACCAACTGTAATATCGCATTAGCGTTTGATGAGCTGAGCATAGAGAATTGTTTGCACACAATTAACGAATGTTCGCTTAAAATTTGGCACAACTGCAGTACAAGTATTTTTAAAGCTGAAGAATGTCCCAGCCAGGGCCAAATTCGCTGTAAGATTTTTGTGAGCTCAAGTGCATACAGTTCATTGTTTAATACTGCTGTTGCGCTTGCATACCAATTGAGTATAATATTTATGAGCAGCTGAAAATGGCGTATTATGGCTGATTTTTTGGATTCACCAAAACGGCGTTCAAATGTAGTACACGGCATGTTGTATTCCTCTTGAACATTGTTAAATATTTTTATGATTCTATCCAAAAGATCTAAGTTGCAGGCCATAGTTTGTGCATGTGAAGATACTTTTAACAGTATGCTGAGAGTTTCACAAATTTGTATTTTGGAAGCATTGGGCGGCGAATCAAATTTACAAGATTTTAATGGATATATATGCAAAAATAAACGATGAAGCTTCAAGAAAATTAAATCAGCTGATGGTCTAAATATTTTTTTTGATGTAGCAGGATTATCAGCTGCACTGGCGTCCTGTGTACTCGAACGTTTCTCAAGTTTTGCATTAGTTGTGATAGTGTTATCATTTTTATCTAGTTCTTTTATCTCTTCCTGTTGCTGCTCATTTAAATCAGAAATTTCAATTGGTTTTTGCAAAACATCTACAAAGGTTATAGCTGGGTTTTTGTTTTCATCAAGTTGGCTCTTAATCAAAAAAAAGCTCAGTAGTGTTAAGCTATCACGCTGCAACGAGGAATTGATAAATGCAACATTTAATGCATCGAGTATTCTATTTACTATCAATTGTGGTGTCTTAGCCATATTTTCGCATATGTACTCATAAGTCTGTAAGAGAAATAATTTTATTAATAATCTCAAGTTATTTTTAAATAATACAAGAACAAAATATTCAGTAGATTAAGTTCAGAGAAAAAATAATGAATTGTAAAAATTATGAATTAATTAAAAAAGTTTTTTTTTAATTAAGTTTTATTTTAATTTAAATTAGCCTTAAAGAAATCAATAGTTCGGTTATGCAGTCAACTGACCTAATCATTTTTGTTTTTGTTATTATTGATTACAAATTTAAAAACTAAAATAAATCATAAAAGGAATTGCTGCCGATATCGAAAGCTGAAATTGTTTTGACTATTAATTAATTTGATTAACAAAACAACTCTCATATACATATTTGCTATCGATAACTTACCTGTGTGTCTCTGCAGATAGCTAATAGGAATTGCATTATATTCTGCAACTCCGTTCCAGAAGTAAAAGGTTTACCAAATAGTTGACAAAATTTGAGAAGCCAGATCTGATCGCGGCATATTGTACGTTGCAAAAAAGGAAAATTATTCTCAGAGCACAGAGCATACAGTTGACAAATATCAGCACACATCAGCAAGTAAGCTGCACTGGTGCCGCAACCGCTGTCCTTGTCGCCGTTTAATTTAAGCAACTCATACAATCTGCTCATAAAAGCTTTTTCACAAAGTTCCATAATAAACTTGGGGTCCAAAGCTAATAACTCAATGCAGATATTACAAAAACAGCTAATAATTTCACAAGTTACAATACAATTTCTTTTTGACTCAAAGTCAGCATCAGCAACTGCTTTCGTGAAAGTATCCGTAAGCACACAGTTGCTTAAAGCTTTATGGCATTCATGAAAAAAGTTATGTCGTTTAAGTAACAATAATGTTTCAATAAAATTTAAACATTTTTGAGCTAACAAGTCAGCAAATAAACGCCCTGCCATTTGACGCACCATAATCATCTCATTATCATCGAGTAACGTACTCAAGCAACATGCAGGAAAGCCACCAGGCAAGAATGAAAGCTTAGTTATAAGTCGAGTAGTGTCATCATAGCGCGCTACATTTCCCAAACAACACCAAGCTAAGGCACGTACTCTATGGTCGCTATGGCCGCACATTCCACTTAAATATGTAATATGTGCAGAGCGTACATGGAAATTTTGTTGCGGTTCTTTCATTTGACTGCTCAGTGAACATACTATTTGAAGGCAGTCACGATGCCATTGGCTACCAGTTTGGCTGTGGGAAATAAGTTCTTGTGAAAGCCTAAAAAAATTGTTACAATAAGACACCAGTTCACCATCGGGTATATGAAGATCCTTTTCAGTTAAAGTATGCATAAGTGTAAGCAGACAACGCGCACGCTGTAAATCGCGCTTAAGAAACATTTTATTTGTTAAATCAACAGATAACTCGAAGAGATTTGAATATAAAATACTTGACTCAGCTAAAGCGTCTGTTGCATCAGCCTTGGCAGCTTTTATTATATGCAGCAACGCTTGACAGATTTTCTGATAAAAACGCAAAGGCAATTCAACGTTTTGCAGCAGCAATATAAAAGCATGATGAAAATCATCTTGTAGCGTTTTAAATATGCCTTCTATTATAATCGTTAAGTTTTGCTGTATGCATAGAATGCTAATTTCCAACATTTTTTCAAAAATCATAAAGTCCATTTCATTGCCAGGTTGTAGACGTAATTTTTTATTTAGTAACTGGAGGAGCACTAAAGCGTTTTCTTCGGGAAACGTATTATTCTTGGTTAGATTATACAAAAGTAATTGTTCCTTCAAAAATATAGAAGCATCAATGAACGATTTATGGTCAGTTGCATTAGAAATAGCGCGCAGAACACGTTGAAAATTTACTATAGGATTTGTTGCTTTCACCAGGCGCCAATCATGTTGTGTCAACTGTAAATGTGTATTCAAGTCATACTGTAATTGTTGCTGAGACATCCATTTTTTATCGACGCTCAATAACCCACCATCACAAAAACAAGCAGCTATAAATTGACGCAGATATAATATGCTTTGCTGGACAGTATTAAATATAGACGTGAATTCAGTAATGCACACTTTGTATTCAGAAATAATATATTGACAACGTAAAGGTAATACCAAATTTGACATAATCAATGGTACTTCAACGCTATGACCCGTTACGACAATAAACGTTGAAAACGTCAATAAGAATAGACACATTGTAGCATCTTGTTGAGCTTGCAAATCGCCAGTGAAGAGAAATAATGCGCGCAGCAGCAGTAAATATATATTTTCATTAGCTGCCAATTCTTCTCGAAACTCTGCATCACATAGTAAAAGTTTTTGTAAAATACCAATAGCTGGCTTAGCGCTTTCAGTATAATTTGTATAACTATCTTGACGCAACGAATTATCAAGTGTATTCAAAGGTAGAAAATGTGCACACCAGTTACACATTGCTTGTGACATTTCCCAATTTTGGCACATTACATTTATTTGAAGAAGCGCACTTTTACGTATACTAGGTTCAATATCGGATGATTCTAGCAATTCTAGCAGGTTTTGTAATGTGGACAGTTCACTGAAAGTTTCAGTTACTGCAAAAATTCGTGGAAGTTCTCGACATTCCTTTAAAATACAAACATCATTGGGTATGAGATCGCTGATTTCCATGATACGAGGTAAGTATTTTGCAGCATCTTCAACAGTATTTAAGATATAAATTATACGCGTCAATGCCTCATTGCGCATTTCTTTATCACGGTGAAAAAGAAATCGTATATTTCCCTGCAGCATTGCTATAAAGGGTATGTTACCTGCATCGGGATTAAATAAATGTATTAACATTTCAGATATTTTACTGGAATTAGAGTAACACTGCAATAATGGCATTACGGGCAACATTAATTCCAATAACTTTGCCCAGTATTTGCCCAGCAAATTTTGTGATTTCAGCAGCAAGGTAAATAGTTCTTCACAATTTTTTATAATTTGCATATGCTTGCTTGCAAAACCTCGCTGTATTAATTCAAATAGCAATTCTGTGCTGAGCGGTACGCCTATGGAAATTAATGAAATTAATTTATTAATGTACATCAAAGTAAACAAAAACAATACATATTTATATACACAGTAATAGTTCATGGAAACTCAACTTTCTAAAAGAAAAAAAACTTGAATTTAGTGCGTTCTATATACAACTTTCAACAGTGCAGGGAAATAAAACAAAAAAAAAGAAAGAAAAAAAGAAGAAAATCTGGCCCGGATTCAATAACGCACAATGGTGTAGAGATAAAGATCAAAAAAAGTTCTCAACTAGTAATGTGGGAATGCCCATAAATAGATCTTTGCTTAAAATTGTTAACAACTCGTGATTACTATTGCACAATTCTTAAGTATATATAAGTTGCAACAAATACTGTTCTCAATAAAATAGTGATATCCGACGGTTGGAAACAAAACGATACACTTATTAATTAATAATCTGAATTCAAAAAATTTCAGCTCTTTCTTTTCTGTTTATCTTTTCTTCAGTAGCATTCTTTGTTGCCGCGATATTTTTCATTGAAATGGAAAACTCTTTCGAAGTTTTTTTTGACGCGAAGCGTAGATACATACTATGTAGCAGAATCGCAATTTTAGATTTTTCCTTTTTTTTTATCAAAAATAATCGATTTTTTGGATTTCTATTTTTTCTGAATTTATGGATTTTTATATTTTTAGATTAAATATGACCGCCATTTTCTGTTTCTGTCAGCGCTTGGCGTTTTAGGTATATTAATTCTTTTTCGCACTGATCTATGAAGCTTGGAAATGATTTTGTTTAGCACTCACTCTGCACTGATATTTGGCTTATGCGAAGTCTTAAAATACTCTTTGACTTTTCCATTGTTCGATATTTTTGAATTTATCCGATACTTTCCGAATTTTTTCGATATATTTCAACTTTCTTGATAGTTGATAATATTCAAACTATTATCAACTTTTTCGATGCTTTTTGGTAAGTTCTGAATCATGTATCATACTGAATCAATTTATTTCGATAAGTTACGACTTATTTAATTTTTTTTGATTTTTTTTTGTTTTGAATTTTATCGTATTTTTCCATAGGTTTGGACTGATATAGTTTTTTTCGAGATTTTTCTACTTTATCGATGATATTTCATACGTGTGACTGTAATCTTTTTTTTAAATTTTTCGACTTTTTAAATTGTGCTCAATAGTTTTCAACCTTTTCGATGTTTTTTCGCGTTTTTCGATAATTTCCGACTTTAATCGTGTTTTTATGTTTTTCGTTATTTATCGACTTTGTTGGTTTTTTAAGCTTATCAAATAACATCAAAAAATGCTTGTTTTCAAGCTGTCGAAAAAACCAAACAAACTCAAAATCTCTCGAAATACATCGAAAAAAGGTAAGTTTTTAAAAAAAAAAAAAATTGATAAGTATAAATTGTCACAAAAAAATTGAAAATCCAAAATTTCGGTTATTTTCTAAAGGATAGAATATAAAATTACGATTAATTTTGACCTTAATATATAAAAATCTATAATTACAATTATTTTTGATCTAAAAACTTAAAAATCCATAGTTGGAATTATTTGTTATAGAGAAAAAAAGAAATCCAAAATAACAATTATTTAATTAATAATCGAAATAAATAAAAACTCAAAATACAGATTAATTTGGTTCGAAATAAATATGATTTCTATCAGAAAATTCATAATGGAGAAGACTGGCTCATAGGAACTAGTAAAGTTTCCAAAAAAAGAGGACTTATCATTATGCTAGAGCTACAGCGGCATCATGATATTGCCAGTTCCATCCAAGGTCTTGAGAAAAATCCTCCTCACCAAAGAAGCGAAAAATATATCCACTTATCCGAAAACAACAAGCACGTTTTTGCCCGGCCAGATCGTAAGGAATATGCTTACCTATGATTTGCTGTGACAAGAGTTTAGTATTACAAATACCAGCACAATAATTCTCGCCATTCATTAAACAGGCAAAATGTTTTTTAATTGCAAATGCTAGCCTGTTATAAATTATTGCTGCCTTGTTTTCATCGGGCATTGCAAGCAACTTCAACAGCACATTTGTTGCTTGTGCTCGCAGTGCATCGTTTTCATGATAATTTGGCAAGCAAGCAATGATAGCATTATATAATATTTCCATCAGATTTACACTGTCAAACATTTCTAGTGTGAATTTCATGTCGCAACCTTTCGCTAAAACGTCTAATGGTCTACACACTTGCTGCATCTTAATCAATGCGACTGCCGTTGCAATTTCACATTCATATTTAGTTAAAGTTTTACATTTGGATTTTAAATCATTACTTTCTTTGAGCCAAAATATTTTTAACGCCTCATAACGTGTTGGATAGCAAACGCTCAGTGCATAATCAAAAACCAGTGCATCTTGAATGTATGGTAATTCAAATTTTTTGCGTTCTTTTGATATATAATTTATTTCTGCAATTTGCTGAAGTAAAAATGCAATGAGTAAAAACTTAATTCGTTGCAATGTTACATTCTGGCATAGTTCGGAAAAATTGCTAACATCTTCACAAGTTCTGATCAATTTTTGAGTAATTGATTTGCTTACATATAATTTTTGCATTTCACATACTTCTAGGCACATTGAAAATAACTTTAATACTTTATCTGTTTCATTACACAGCTCGTTAATATTGCTTTGAATGTGTTTTACACACATTTCCATTAAAAGCTGAATTGCTTTTTCCAACTTAAGCTGCGTTTTGGGTTGCAATCCTGAAAATATAGGAAATAGGAATTGTAACAAAAGTGAGAGGTAAACATAATATTTTACAGATCTTATTTTTTTTCAAGATTATTTTAAAATTTTATACACATAATTATTTTTTTAAAATATGCATTTTTTGTTTAAAATTTAATAAAAGAACCATATTTACATACACGTATGTAGGTATGTAAAAAATTAATACCAGATTGGTTCTAAATTTTATTGAAATAAATTATTATAAGAAGTGTTACTTAAAAAAATTTATTTGCAAGCAACACTTGCATTTTAAAGGAGTCCACCTAATTTGTTTGAAAGCGGTTCAAACGTTTTTTAGAAATCACGCATACAAGGTTTAAGTTGAAATCCCAACTAATCCATAAATTCAAAAATTTGTTGGTAATTTCAGTTTTAGATATTTGTTTGTATTTACAATTTCAACTTTTGTATAACTTTTCTTTCCCAACATTATCAAATTGATGAGAGAAAAAATGGTCCTCACGTTTTTATAAATCCTTATGCTACTTTCAACTAATAGAAAAAAAACCTTGTTCTAAAAAATGCGGATCCAATGTGGACGCTTAGATTCAAACACAATGGACATTTTTTCAGTCTTTTCATTAGTCAGAATGCGTGCAAGTTGCAAAAATTAAACAAATTTAATTTTGAACAAATTAACCGATTTGAAAGAAACTTTGGCATAACGAAGGGAATGAAATGGAATATTGTTAATCGTTTGGAAATTTTCAAAAAAAAAAATTTTTCATAAAATTTTAATTAATTGTTCACAAACAATCTTGACTTGCGTCCTAAAATTAATAAGAAAAAAAGGAACAATTGTACTTTATGGCCTATGCATCAATTTTTTTTTTTTAGAAACATAGAGTTTTACCCCCTAAAACCAAATCTGGAAAAAAAATTTCGGTCTCTTATGGTTTCCGAGATAACATAGGTCAAAGTTTGAAAATTTCATGTACCCCCCCCCCCTTGTGTAAATAAATTGTGAACAAATCTTTTTTATTTATTTTTTATTGCTTTTCGAAAATGTTAAATAAAAAAAATCGATACCTCGTTAGGTTTTCGAAATATCGATACTAAAAAATGTTTACATCCTATAGTATGTCCAACACCGGCTTCGGTAGCCACAGTAATTATAAATCAAAAGTAGGATAAGTGGGCGGCCTGCGGCCGCTTCTAGGAATTTTAAACTCCCAAAAATCCAACACCGGCTTCGACGCGGAACAGTCTATAAATATCCAACACCTTTTAGCCACAGTAATATGTAGATACTTACGTGTGGGTTGGAGCGCAAGGTGAATTTTCAAAACTTTGAACCGCTATAACCTCTAAACCATTTGAGAGAACACTTTTTTTTTATCGCTATTGCATTTAGGGCCCCAAACTACATAATAAACGCATTTTGAAGTGGAAATTTTCGTGAAAATAAATGTGAATTTTTGAAACTTTAAACGGTTTTATCTTCTAAACCATTTGAGACAGACAATTTTTTTAGCACTATTGTGATCAGCGCCCCAAAATACATAATACAAAATTAAAATTTAAGTTTTCGGGCTATAGGCCCTAAAGTACAATTATGCCGAAAAAAATTCAGTTCGCATAACAAAATAAAATTCTATTTTTCATATTTTTGTAACGCTACCTCTTAGACTATGTGGCATTCTTTCTAATCGTTGAATTCAGAAGAGCTAAAAAAGAATATACTAATTTCAATTTTGTTTTATCTCAGAAACTATTTAGTTCCATTAAGAAGTTTTTAATAACATCTACTTGCAGAAATTTCGATTTCCTTTTTTGGAATAGAAAACAAACAAAATAAATTAAAAATAACAAAAAATTCTTATACCCAATTCTTGTCTCGGTGGCGGCATATACATAAGACATTTAGAGCGCATGTGCAAACGTTCTTTGAGTGATTTTAAGAAAACAACGCAAGTACAAATGACATCCTCAAGAGGACAATTGTCGTCCTCGAGGCGTTCATACAGTTCTAACAATTTGAGAAATATATGCGGGGCCTGCAACATATACTCAGCTGGATAGTCAGGCATGGTAATTTGCAAGTGTTGCAAAACTTCATGTAACTCATCTACAGATGTCAACGGGTTACTAAATGTATCTGCCATTAGTTTCAATGAATTATAATCCAAAACAGTGGGTGTGGACCAAGATAAGTCATTATCTTCGTCAGCGTACTTATCAGAGACGTTACTGCTAAGCAATGTTGAATTACTTTTCGCTTTTGTACTAATGCTACTCCTGGTGGTACAGGTACTGCCGCTGTAATTATCATTATTGATGCTTATCTTTTTTGTATTATCGCAAATATCGTCAATTTCCTGTTGAAGACTATAATTTTGCAACTCTTGTAGCAACTGTTCGACAAGCATCATCTCAGTACGTTGACCATTTAGACTATCTTTTACTTTACCCAACTCTTTCATGAACCGTTTCAATCCCAACTGCTCAATACCCTTTGGACCATATGGAGAACGAACTAAACGCATCAGTAGCACTAAAACTTTTTCAGCATTTTGTACAGGTTCATAGCCAAACCATCGTATGAGTTGTTTGAAAAGCTCTCCCGGAGAAAAATCGACTTCTTCTTTGTGAGCAAGGGCACGCAATAGTTTCGAGTCAATTTGCTCCAATGTACGCAAACGTATTTCTGGAGATTCATGCGTTAATTTTTGTACTGTTATTTGGAACAGTTTAACAGACATCTTAACTCAATCAAAATTTTAAAAGCGAAACAAATATTTAAAATCACAAATTTTATTGTTTATTGGACACTATATGGAAACAACGCCTTTTCTCAAACGATTTATCAACAAAGCCGCATCCGATATTCTTCTTTGTTATAAAATTATCAATTTAACACAGCGATAAACAAGATAATAATAAAATCCACAAGTACCGCGAAATGTAATAGAACACAATATAAATACAAATGGAATAACGGCAAGCCCCTAGTGTCAAAATGAAGATACTCAGTTGTCATCATGGTACAATTTCACATATATGTCCATAGGTAGAGTAGTTTTGTGAAACTCAAATTAATTACAACCTTGAAAATGGAACCATCGCTGTCAAGAATGATATAAACGTTTTGTTTATTCTCAACAACGAAAAAGTGAATTTCCGGTTGCATTAAAATGAGTATGATCAAATAATCCCATGGCTCAATTATTCATCTAGCGCTTCTACTTCTCTTATATTTTTTTGTCAGTCCACAATGAATGCTACATGAGAGGGCGAGAAAAACACAGAACGAGAAAAAATGATTTTTTTCTATATGATAGCGTATAGGAAAGCTATGATCCACGTAGCTTCCGCATTTAACCGTTGACGGTCTTTGCGTCGAACCGATAGTATTTTCCGACCAGAGCAGCTGTTGTCGGTCTTTTCAAAACAAAAATACTATCCATATGTTTTTGACATTTTGCAAAATGGTTGAAGAAATTTCTTTGGCTCCAGGATTAAAACAAAGTTCAAATAAATTTAAAATTGACATCACTAGGCCATGTGGCTGCAAAGGAGTACGCACTTGCCTACAGTGCGAACGAGATTTCAATATTGCAAAACCTGCATATTATAACGAATTTCGGAAATTGCATTCCTGGGTCTATTGCTTGAAATGTGAGCGACTCTTTTCAGGTTGGAATGTAGAGCAAGTGCAATTTGAACATCCTTCTCATAATGCAGCTAAGGGAATTCCCTTTTCCGGAGTATGGGTTCAAACCGATTTTCTATCCAAATCTGAAGGTGCTAACGTGTTAGAGCAGTTGGATGAACTACCATGGGATATTTCACAAAGTGGACGTCGCAAGCAAAATTTCGGACCTAAAACTAATTTTAAGAAACAAAAACTACAAAATGGTACGTTTCATGGATTTCCCGAATTCACAGAATTCATACAACAACGGTTTTGCGAAAAGGTGGATGTATTGCATGACTTTCAAACTATTGAGCAATGCACGTTGGAATATGATCCATCTAAGGGTGCATCAATAGATCCACATATTGATGACTGTTGGGTTTGGGGAGAACGTGTTGTCACTGTAAATTGTCAAGGTGATGCAGTGCTAACACTGAACCCTTACGATCCTAGCAAAGATTTACGAAAGTATAATTTGGATATGGTAGAAAAGTATAAGGAACATTTACTTTTGCCATGGCATGATGCTGTAAAGTTGGCAGACTTTCGAGAATGTGTGATACGTATTCCAATGCCAAAGTAAGTAGAGAAATTTATAACAGATTTTTGATCATATTTCGTCTGGGCTGGGTTCCAAAAAAATAAGAGTTTTAATATTAAATGGAGACCGCTAACCCCCCATTAAAAGTATTTCGTTTTACACAAAATTTGTTGTAAGGCGAGAAAATGGTTCAATCTTTGCGTTAAATGAATTTTAAATTTATTTAAAAAATGAGTTGGATTAATTGAAAAATTTTGATTGGTCATTCTTAAAATACATAGAGTGTACTAAGTGAAATCTTTAGAGATACTAGCAGTCATTGTGTCTTAACAAAAAGTAAACTTTTCTCATCACTTTTTACATACATTCTATTCATCTTTTAGAAATTGCTGTGTTCTGTTTCTTTTTTAAAAAGTTGAGTGAAATACATACATATATTAGATATTTTTTCTGAACATCACAAACGTTAAATTGGAATTGTCTTCACAGACACGAAAAATTACATCTTTTACCTAGACATTAAATGTCCGGTTTTTACGCCTACTTATAACTTTTAATGAAAACTTAACTTTTTAAAGTTACCGAAGAAATAGTAGGCGTGGCACCTTCCCCACAAGTCAAAAAAACAAAACATGGTGGTACCACCACCCATACATACAAGGGATTTTTTTGAGGTTCGGTTTTAAAATTGCCACTACTGTTTCTAGCCAATTTGACAGATGATTTGCGGTCAGTATGCTCTGCCATTTCCTGATGAATAGACCTTACGCCAGAACAACACTTTCAAGTTGTGCTATTTTGAAACTCGTGGTTCAGTTCGCCAAAGTTACTGTGCGCTATGTCCTCGATAAAGTGGGCGAAAATTGAACTTTCAGATTGCGCTTTATTCGAGCCCATATGCCCAAAATCATGTTTAAACACTAATGACATAAGATTATGTATATTTCAATAAAGCCACATACCCATGGCCATTAACATAATAAGATTGCGCTTTATTCGAGTCAGCCACAGGGCCCATGTGCCCGAAATCTTATTTAAACACTAATGGCATAAAGCCAATTACCATTATTTTAATGTGTTATATTTAATTTCAAAATTGTGTATTTCTAAAAAACATCCGTAAAATGGACATAGGTTGCGGTAAGTTTGGTAAATTGAACCACAATTTTCGAAATAAAATTGCATAATTATCAAGCATAAGTATTTTGGCGTAAGTCTATTAATGGTGAAATGGTCAAATGGTCAAACGGCAAAACATACTGAGCACAATTCATGTCTGCTGTCAAACTGTCAAACTGTCAGTCACTAGATTGAATATTTTCACTGTAAAAACCAAACCTGTAAAACCCTATATAACAAAGTCTAACCTAATTTTTAATCAAACTATAACTACGAAAAATCTGAGATACAAAGCTTTACATTTAATATTTTATTTATTTTAGCCTCTCCCTAATTGTGCTATACGGGCCACCACGTTTCCAATTTGAACATTCGGTACTGCGTGAAGATATAAAAGAACGTCGTGTATGTATTGCATATCGCGAGTTCACTCCCTTGTACATCCATGGTTCGGATAGTAAAAAAGGCGCTGAAGTTATTAGAAATGCCCAACATTTTTGGCAACACAAAAATATTTAAAGAAATACAAATAAATATTGTAAAATAAGATTTATGTACATATATAAGATATAATCATTAAGGATCGATTACCCTTAATCAGACTTATTCCGATGGACTTTATTTTGATGAATGCATATCTATCTATCCCTAGAAAATTTTCCGAAAAGTAAGATCTACGCTAGCATCAATTCCACACATAAAGACCCTATTTTCATCTTGAGTTTGATACATTTTTAAAAATTTATTGGAAAAATAAACAGCTAATTATGTGTTACACAAATTAAACAATTATTTTAAATATATTTTTAGATCTTTAAATTTAACATTTACATATCTTTTAAATGTGCGAAAGCAATATTTTGGTCTTACTATTTATATTTTTAGTTTTTTATTTATCTATTTATATTTTTTACTTAATTCTATCCGTAACTTTGTGTAAATCCTTAACATGTTTTCTAAATGTAATGTATCCATAACTTCATTGTCCATATTCATAAGACTACCATAACAACGTTCAATATCAGCTTGAGATTGCTAAAAAAATAGCAAGTAAAAAAGCATTACAATTATTAAGGTTTTTTTAGGTTTAAAATAATATGGACCAGGCGCATTTATGTACATGAAACACGTACTTGGAGTCATGATATCGAAACTTCGCCTGCCCTTGCCTTACAGCATCAGATAGAATAATAATAGTTTTCTAGATGAATTGTTGGGTGAAATACATTTTGAAGGCGAAGCCTTCAATTTATTCAATTCAATTCAATTAATCAACTATCTAAATGCCCATGGAAGGGCCTTTTATTGACCTTTCTGGAAAAAAAGGACTACGAAAGACACTAGGATTACGCTTTATCGTACAATTGTAAGTGATTTACACTTAAAGAACGTAAAACAAAGAGAAAACGTAGTATAATAAACGATAATCAGTCAGTTAGCGGTTACATATTTAAAATTTACGGCTGCACGGTGTCGTGGTCAAGCAAGAAACAATCTACCGTTGCAACATCATCAAGTGATGCTGAATATATTGCCTGAGTTCAGCTACTGCAGAGACAATAAGATTACGTGGAATAATGCAATATTTGAACGAATCTGTTAAAATTTATGAAGATAAACGAGGATGCATTGAATGGCCACATATTTGGAAAGTAAGCGAGCCAAACATGTAGACATCAAGCATCATTTCATACGTGATGCTGTTGCAAATGGAATTGTTCAAATTGAGGCTATAGGAACTAAAAACCAACTGGCAAATATTTTTACAAAGGCATTTGACATAACACGTTTCAAAGAGTTACGTTATAACATCGGATTACATATTTTATTTATTGAAGAAAATTTTCTTCACTTCACAAAAATTATTCAACTATACAAACCGTTTCTTTTTTGTCTTAATAAGTCAAATCATAAACCACGGCGTTTAAATTACAATAAAAACAAAAACATACTATTTTCTTAAGTATTTGTTGCTCTGCTTTAGGTAAACTTTTAGCAACGTTTAGGTTCAACCTACATGCAAAATATTGAATGTGAAGATTTATTCTTCATTCAAATCCTATTTTTTATCCAATACCAGTTTTTATATTTAAAAGACTTAAAGCGCCTACGATTATTAATTGTACAGCTGTGTAGCTACAGGTAACTATTAATGTATTGTCCTCATAAAGATCTGCAACCAAGATGTACAATTCATAATCTTATATACGCGTAGGCCTTAAAAATAAGCAACTTACCATAATGAATTTTTTACTTTCATCCAAGTCACTATTTACTAGATCCATATGTAAGCTATTTAAAATTATATATTTTGCATAATATAGGGCTGCAGTATCTGTACATTCCAAACAAATGGAATTATCCAAAATAGTGTGGCTGATTTTAAGGCTGATGGACATGAAATATACTTTTAAAGTATCATCCTCCGCATCACTGCTGATTACATTAAATATTTTTTTTATTTCGCTAAAGTTATTTTTTCCTAAATTCAATTTCCATGTTACATTTTTGTTATCTTTCGCATTGGTTGTTTTTCTATTAAATGTAGCTACAAAACTTTCTAAATTATGCGTTTTGCAAATCGTGCTACACGTCAAGTGCGTAGTAAATAATTTTATTATACTTTTGCAATCGATTTCCAGTGACAAAGGCAAACTAATTGCAACAAAATCTGATTCTACGTTGACAAAAGCACCTAGTAACAGTTGAAATGTTGGCAGCAATTCTTGTTCATGTCTTACAAAAGGTATAACGATGCATAGGTCGTTGTGCAACATACTTTGTGGTATATTTAGAGACACACAATTTGACTCATAGCTTACACATATATTCCAATTAGAAGCTTGAAAAATGTCATGCTTTGCAATTTTTAAATATATTAATGCAAATAAGCTACTGCTACTTAATATACAATTTGAACTTGTATAAATATATGTAATTCCATTTTGGGTTGACTCCACCATGGGTAAATGTATACTCAGCTTCAGACTAGCTTTGAAAAGTTTGTGATAAATGTGTAATTTTGTAGAGACTGCTAGCAGTTCTTGCTTTACAAACTCTTTTTCAATACATTGGTGAATTTCTGTAGGTATATCTTGTAATTTTTGCAAAATATTTGCTTTTTCAAGAAGAGCCGACATTCTTGCATTCGTCAGCTCATATAATTCGTTTAAGTTTTCAAATTCAACCCTGGCTTCCTTAAACTCTGTTTTTTCTTTTTTCTCATCACTAATTTGATCGTCAAACGCCAACTGATAAAAAATGTTGTTACAACTCAAGCAAATTAACTGCTGTATACTCTGCATCCAAGTACATGCCATTATACCATAAACTGCTTTAGTTTTTTCCAAAACATGACAATTATCGCTTTTACTATCATAATAAAATTGTAACTGTGCAACTTGTTCCTCATTCGTGTAGTAAAAACAATCATTGGAATTCGCAAATTCATAGTGCACAAAATGCGCTCCAGTACTATGTGTGTTTCGTTGCAGATTTTGAGTTAATTCTGACAAATACCAGATTTCTATTGTGCCACATTGTAGAAAAATCAAGCACAGCTTACGATCACAGAGAATTTTAATAAATTCGACATTGGCAGCGTATGTAGCGCATATTTCAATACTGCACTCAGGAAATTCTGATATAGTATCATTTTCTGCACATTCTGTAAAATTAAAAAAAAAATATATATATATTTTTTTTCCTAAAATGTAATCTAAATTGATAAACTGAAAGTAATATACTTACTACATATTTACATAATACATAGTAAGTTAACATAATTGATACTCCTGTTATGTATAACCGATTTCTGAATTGCATACCAAATGAATTCCAATAACATTGTTAGGTAATAGGGGACAATGATAACTTAAAAGTTGAAAGTAATTTCTGTAATTTTTAAACTGCATTATTTCCGAAAAAACCCGATCAAAAGTATTTTTGTTCATATATTATCGGTCATTCTTTAAATAACTGCACACTTTGTTTTTTTTTTCGACTTTTTTGAACATTTTTTGAAACTTAAGATAATTTTTATTTAAAAATGCTTTAATTTTTTAAAACAAAATTAAAAAAAGTTAAGTAAATTTATTTAGAGTTTTTTTGTTTTCTTTTTATAAAATTTAAGCATTTCTACGCAAAAATGATTAAAATTTTTTTTTTATTCCCCAAAGTTTTTGAGATATTACGTTTTAAAAAATGTTATTTAAAGAATGACCGATACATTAAAATAAATTAGAGGTAAT
Source organism: Meiosimyza platycephala (assembly GCA_963662105.1). Taxonomy (NCBI): domain Eukaryota; kingdom Metazoa; phylum Arthropoda; class Insecta; order Diptera; family Lauxaniidae; genus Meiosimyza; species Meiosimyza platycephala. The sequence goes on from OY759210.1 coordinate 90,047,339, forward strand.
TTGAAGGATTGTTTTATATATTCACTTTGTAATTCAGTTTGTAACGCATAGAAGGAGACCTGGTGGGTAAAAGTATATACATACATATATTCTTGATCAGCGTCAATTTAGCCATATAATTTAATAGCAAACCCAATTTGATGAAATGTAACCAAATTTCACACAAATACAAGAAATGGTTTAGTCTAGCATCAGACAAAAAGCTGGTGAATTGATATTAAATTATTACCTACGTTCGTTTTTCAGAAAATTCATCCAAATATGTTTGTAGCTTAAAAACTTTCCAACAAAAACATTAGCACCCACTTAAAATACTTCTGCGTATTGTCGGAAGGGTCAATACAATTACTCAATTTAAAAACCTTTCATACGAAATAACTACCTACGTCTTAGTTTAAATGAACTATTATCCACATTTCCTTGATTTGAAAATAGTTCTGAGTGTTCACAAACAATTATCGTGACTGACAAACACCCATATGTATATGTATCTATATCGAATGGCTTTTTTCAAAACATATGTACATATATCAAGACGTAGGTATAGCTTATTTTTCGACATAATATTTGAATTTATTTCGATTTTGTGGTTTTTCTCCACTTTCTCAGGGACTTTCTGATATCAATGTCATATACATACACATATCAGAAAACGTGACCGAAGTATTCCAGCAAGCAATTGAGCAAGGCAGACGAATTGTACTAAGCATTGCACAGATAGATTGAATTTTACAAGTAACATAATTTACATACCATCCGCAATTAATGCATAAATACTGCCAGACACAGTGAAGAAATGAATTTCACCCTTATGATGATGCAGACGGCTTACTTTTCCAATTAAATGTCCAAGAAACTCACGATTTTCATCATTTACTTTTTGGGATTGCAAAGTAAAACGTTCATCTTCCCACATGCAATTAAAAATATTCGTTTCATCGAAAGTTATATCATAACTTTGTTGTAAAGTGCTTTCACTTAGTTCCATATTCATAACATCCTTATATACTTCCAGATGCAGACTGTTATCAATTGGATGCAGCCGTATAACACTAAACCCCATTGTCACACTACTGATGGCACGCACACCGGTCAACCATTTTACCGCATGCATGGTCTTTACCGAGCTAAAATGAAAAACACAGCCACTTTGCATTAGCAGTAGTGTATTCAATTCCAGTATAAGTATTTGGCGAATTTCCTCGGCCTGTAGATCGAGACGCACTTTCGTTAATTTAGTTTGTCCACTTTTATGTGATTTCTTAAAGACGAAATTAAGCAAATAGTTTTCATTCCAAGTGACGAAAACAGATTTGTTTTCATTTCCGTGATTAATAAGTCCACTTGGTTGGAAGAACGTATCATCATCAATGGACCAAAGAGTGTCAGCATCTTCTGCTTGTTCATCTGTTGAGTTGTCATCTATTTCTATAATTTGATCATCATCCGCAGAGATATTTTCATCTATTTCAAAACACTGTGTGTTGTGTGTGCAATCATTCATAATAAAACTATAATTTTAGGGTTACTAAACAAACTTTTTCCACAATAATGATAATTGGGTGTCGGCTGCTAACCCGTTATTTTTTTACATAAGAATCACTTTTAAATAATTAGTTTTCTAAATATGATTATTTGAGAGTTCCCGGGTGTCCTCAAAACTGATGTTAACCAAGTTCAACCAATAACGTCAAATTCAAGTTTGTTTACAAATATGGCGGTACATAACAAGTGGTAAGACTTAAAACTTTACGACGGCGGTAGATTTCAAAGAAAATCATGGTAGATTGTGGTGAATTTGAAATAAGATTTATATCTACATAAATCGATTTGTTTTTACTTAAATACAACTTTATTTCTATATAATGATTTTTCATCAGACCTGTCAAAATCTGAACGTCTGAGGGCAAGTCGTACGAAAAAAACCTTCCATATGACGCGAACGTGCGACTCGGTCGTACGGTAGACAGTATAAAAAATCTGAACGTGTATGGGCCCTATAAACGTTGGAACAATTGAAATAATTGCAAAAAGCAAATAGAATTGTCAAAAACAGCTGTTGTGAAGTTCAACACGGTTCACAACAGCTCACCACAGTTTTATGGCACCCTTTCACCTGAAAATCCCTCTATTAAACGGGGATCAGTATCACTTGAATTTAGGGATTGCGGGGAATATATTCCCTACAGCTTCAAGTAATCCAATAATAAAATGTTAAAATATTAAAATTTTTGATATAAATTTGTCTAAAATATAATATATATTCGGAAAGTTTTATCGGAAATGAAAATCAAGATCTGTTATGTTAGATATAGAAGATAATATATTTTGACGGTGAAAAATTAAGTCTTAAATCAACAAATATATTAGTCCAAAGTTATTTAAGAGATAAAAAATATATCGATAACTTGCCTAGAGTATGTGCAATACGAGAAGACTTGACTTAGCTAGTTGTTTTAATTTTACTTTATAAACATATATATGTACATATGTATTTATATATAGATTTTCGGAAAATAGTTATTCTAGTGAAAAATTTGTCCATAGTACGCTTACATGTGAATGAGAACCTCTTAGTATTAACTAGTAATAGTATTTCTACGCGCTTTTTGAAGAGACCACAGTAGCACCTAATCAAAAATCAAAATAGTCTCCAATATGCGTTCAAAAAAATATGCTTTACTCAAACGTCAATTTTTTCAAAAAACAAAGTTTGTAAGAAACTTTGTAAGTATATTTTATGATTAAAGGATAATTTTTTATGTTAATTCAAAAACTCTTTTCGCCTTTTCTGCTATTTTTCGCGTTTACACGATTTGAATTTTGATATTTACACAAGCAAACAAAAAGATATCGTGTAAAGAGGCCTGATCCTGACACGTAAGTACTTTGGCGTACAGCTGAGGTAGCAAGCAACAATACAGAGTGAATTGTTTTACGCATATAGCGTAAAATGTACATACACGTGATTTGACAACAGGGGGTGGCCTCTCCCATACAAAAAAAAAATGCCTAAAACACTATATCTTGATACCTGAGGTAAATTTTTTTCTATGTTTTAGTGGGTCCACTTTTTCGTAAAAAAGGCTTGAGATAGGATGATCAAATATTGGGACAGTTATTTTTAAACCTCAAGTTAAAATATAGGCAAAAAATCAAATGAAATTCATCTACAAAATTTAAAAAAAAGCATCCTAATAAATACACATAAAAATTGGCCGTCTTCGCAATGCTCACATTGAGAATGTTTTAGGACACCTCAAAGAATTATTTCACACAGAAATATGAGATGATCGACTTTCTATTTATATATTTTCCATATTTCTACTGGACTTATTTTCAAAAAATTAAACAACAAGCAAATACTTCTGTTATATTTATCCAATTTTTGTTTTTATTAATTTAAACAATTTCATCATACATAATATAATATCCCTGAAATAATCACATTTACCCAAAAAACTTCCACAAATCAGGTTCGATTCCGTCCTAATTGATTTTTTACGTACGGTACCTTTCTATCTCAAAATTTTTGACAGTCAATACGTGTGAGGACAGGAGTTTCCGGCCTAGATTAATTTATGTTATCAACAGCGTCTCCGGCACTTTTTGCTACAGCGGCGGCAAAGTAGAGATATTAAATTCTTAGTATAATTGTTGTTGGTTCATTTCATATGATTATCTCTTACCTGTGCTAGCAGCAAACTCCGCAGTTTCGTCCTTGGCTTTCTGCAGTGATTCCCCAACTTTTTCAGTTGCCTCCTTAGCTACCTTTTCGGCATCATCCTCCTTGCTGCTGAAGAGAGCTGCGGTTTTATCGCCTAAGTTCTTGAGTGTTTCTAAAGGAAAAGAGGAATTCGTAAGTTAAAAATTTTAAATAAATTTATTTAAAGTTTTTAATTTTCTTAAGCATTAAACTAGCGGAGGTAACCCCTGATCATATTGATTGAAGATGATTTATAATAAAATTTTGAAAATTCATACGCATTAAAGCTTAAAATACTGCACAGCAACAAGGCTAATTCAATTGCTCACGCGGTACAGTTTATAATAATAAAAGAAAGCACTTATATAACGTTGATGACCTTGAGGTAAGTTATGGACGGTGTTGCATAACGAACGAGAAAGCGGTCAAAGAGCTCAAAAATAAGAACGAGAAGGTACTTAAAGAGTGTAAAAAATAGATGGACTTTTTCATTACTTGAAAATTCACACAAATTTTTGATAATCTGTGCTATTTTTTACTATTTCTTGTTCCGGTACAAGAAAAAATTAGAGAAGAGAGCGAAAATAATAACTCCAGTCCTTACCAAATATTGCCACTTATTAGGGTTGTTCCATAAATTTAGGAGAAAAAACTCGCAAGTTGCAGAATTTGTGAGACTATGCAAAAAATTCCATCAGAACTTGAAAAAATGCAAAAAGTACTAGAATTCATTTAAGTAAAAATTTGCAACTTTTGAAGAATACGTTAAAAACACATTTATAATTTTTCAGTTTTCAACTTCAATTTTATATCAATAATTTTTCTATTACGTATTTATTTTGTTGATTGAACTAATTTCCCATTTACTGCCACAGCATGAACTTGCAAACGAAATTTGTGTACCAGTAAATGGTAACATTTGGTAGGGACTGGAGTTATCATTTGCCATATCTTCTGCATTTTTTTTTTTTTTTGTGTAGGAATAATAATTAATAGTCCAAATTATAAAATCTTGTAGGAATTTTCAAGTAATGGAACAGACCTCATATTTATAACTTTCTCTTAAATTGTTATTATGTATTATTAAAGTTTTTTTTTATATACATAAATACGATATAATATTTTGTTTACCCATTTTCCACAAATATCTTCTTTTTTTTAAGTATCAAACTTTTAGTGTTTTATGTATTCGCCAAAAAGCCGCAACTGAACTGAACCGCTTGCAACCGTAGTCAAAGAATATTAATCAAAATCAAAGAGCATAGACTAATATAGACCGGAAACTCTTGTTCTTCTTCTCACGTATTGATTGTCAAAAATTTTTAGATACAAAGGTACCGTATGTTAAAAAATCAATTTACGCGGAATTGCGCCTGATTTGTGGGGATTTTCTGGGTAAATGTGATTTTTTCAGGGAAATATGATGAAATATGATGATGATTGGTTGTTTTTAATTTTTTTACCTTTTATATGTATGTATACGGTTAGGGATATATATACATATATGAGCCGTTCAGTGCACAAATCGATTAACTCCATAAAACAAAAAGCCGAGAAAAACGTAAAATCAAATTGAAGCTTTAATACATTATGTAGAGCGAACGAATAATAAATTTTGGCATTTGTGATGTTCAACCAATTTTTTTAACCAAATTTGTAACAAATACGAAAAGTAGCGATCTAATAAATTACTGTAGCTCATGAAAGTTTGAAAAGTGGAGTTAATCGATTTGTGCACTGAACGGCTCATACATACATTAGTCTATGACAAAGAGTATCCTGCCGTATGTTGGAAAAAAAAATACCAACCCTCAGCAGAATTACTGCCGGCAGTGGATAAAATTTCTGTATCAAAATTGCGTACTCGGCGTTTACACAAGCAAATTCGGTGAAACAATTTCTTGTCTATTCTCTTTTGTGGTTTTTGTTTGGCATTTGTAACATACGACAAATTTTGTACCTCGCGTCTTTGGTTTTTCCCCTCTTGCCCACAAACGAGGAACTTTTTCGGCAAGAATTTGTGTGTGTAAACGCCGAGGTAGCAAAACGATGAGCAACGTAGCAAAAGTCAATAGGGGCGTACACATGATCCTTCATACTGTCCAACATGGCTTGAAAGACATCAATGCTTGATCATGTGAACTCTAGATACAGCCGCCTGACACTCATGTTGGACGGATTTAAAAATTTTTTGATTTTTCTGCTGGCTTGTCCATCCGTACAACTTGTGTGAGTGCTTTTTCATTTCAAATAAGATTTCATAGAGTGAACATCGAACGCATCTGTGAACAATAGTCAGTTCTGGCATGATTTTTTGAACTTTATAAAAGCTTTTCAGAAACTAGGAGAACAAAATGCGAAAAATATAAATACCGTAACGCAAACCATAAGGAATATGAAGTCGAAGAAAGTCGAACTTTCCGATTTTGCTATCATAGAGAACTTAAAAAAATTAAGAATAGTAAAAGATCAGCCTCAGGCGCCAACGAAATCCAACAAATTGTCTTCTTTCACTTTGAAATTGATAACACTGTGCGACAGCCAAAATCGGCGACGGTTCTGACTACCGGGAAAAGTTATATCGGTCAAAAAAAAGTTATACATGTCCCGGCGTTTCGCTGGGTCACGTCTAGGAATCGAGATATATCGATTTGAAGTTAGTAAGTATCATATAGGCATCGAAACGGTATGGTTTCAACACAACAATCAATTTTATAATACAAACAAAGTACAAATACAAAACTAAGCCAAAAAAAGAGTCGACGTTAAAAATAGTTATTCCAAGAAAAAAAAACAACAACTTCACCTATATTATAGAATCGAGTTCGAAGAAAACTCTCCCAAAATTTCAGCTTTCGTGTTTTCATATGAATTGTTATAGGAAACAAACTGTTTGCGCCATTGATCTAAGAAGCTAAAATTTTGGGAGAATTTTCTTTAAGTCCGACTTTTTCTACGTTTTAGTAGGTCAGCTTTTTCGTAAAATTTTTACGTAATCTGACAGGAAATCGCCGCTTACAGGTTTGAGATAGGAAGCTCAAATTTTTTCACAATTATTTTTAAGCTTCAAGCTAAAATATAGGCAAAAAAAATAAAATTCATCTACAAAATTTTGAAAAAAATATCGTAATAAATACACATAAAAAGATGGCCATCTTCTTGATGCTCACGTTGATGTTTTAGAGCGGGGGTGCCCAAAAGTTTCTTGTGGAAGTGCAAACACCAATGCATATAAACATAAATAAAAAAAATACATTATTCAATATGTACACATAAAAAAAAATCGAATCACATTTTCTGCTAAGTTATCTATAATGTAAAAAACAAACTTATTTAACTAAATTTCCTTTTATTCTTCCATGATCCTTCCAATAAAATATCAGTCTTAAAATGATGAGTGAATAAATATCATTTTCCCACATCTCTTCTAAAGATCTGTAATTCATTTTGCAAAGTTAGAATAATTTAAATTTGAAACTTAAATCAAACACAAATTTTTCCAAGTGCTCTCAATCTCAGTTTGTGTATTAGAATTAACAGCCTATGCCTAAATGCTTTTACAAAAACAATTGTACCCTATGGGCATAGGGCGTGGGCACCTCTGTTTTAGAACATCTCAAAGAATTATGAGATGATCGACTTTCTATTTTTCATATTTCTACTGGCCTTAAGTTCAAGAAATTAAACAACAAGCAAATACTTATGTTATATGCATACAATTTTTGTTTTTATCAAATTAAACATATAGGTATATTATATAATTTATTATTAAAATTTCCCTGAAAAAATCACATATACCCAAAATACTTCCACAAATCAGGTTCGATTCCGTGCTAATTGATTTTTTTTACATACGGTGCCTTTGTATCTCAAAATTTTTGAAAATCAATACGTGTGAGAAAGAACAAGAGTTTCCGGTCTATATTATTTTATGTTATCAACAGCATCAGCTGTAGCATTAACGCCTTGATCAAAAGTGTTACCGGCTTTTTTCGCTTCAGCGACAGCAAAATAGAGATATTAAGTTGTTAGTATAATTGTTGTTGGCTCATTTCATATGGTCATCTCTTACCTGCGTTAGCAGCGAAGTCCACAGTTTCGTCCTTGGCTTTCACCAGTGATTCCCCAACTTTTTCAGTTGTCTCCGTAGCTGCCTTTTCGGCATCATCCTCCTTTCTGCTGAAGAGAGCAGCGGTTTTATCACCTAAGTTTTTGAGTGCTTCTAAAAGAAGAGAGAGAGAGAGAGGAATTCGTAAGTTAAAAATTTTAAATAAATTTATTTAAAATTTTTCATATTTTTATGCATTAAAATAGCGAAGATAACTCATGCTCATATTGATTGAAGAAGTTTCATAATAAAATTTTAAAAAGCCATACTCATTAAAGCATAAAATACTGCATAGCAACAAGTCAAATTCAATTGCTCACGCGGTACAGTTTATTATTAAAAGAAAGCACTTATATAACGTAGACGACCTTCGGCAGGCAGAACGAGCAGGCACTCAAATGAGAACGAGAAGGTGCTTAAAGAGTATAAAAAAGCGTGCATGTATACAGAAGGTCTGTTCCATTACTTGAAAATTCATACAATTTTCTATTTTTTACTAACTATTTCTTGTCCCGGTACAAGAAAAACTTGGAGAAGAGAGCGAAAATAATAATTCCAGTTCCTACCAAATGTTTCCACTTGTTACGTGTTCTATAAATTTTGGAGCAAAAACTCGCAAGTTGCATAATTTGTGAGAATATGCAAAAAAATTCCAACTGAGCGTGAAAAATTGTAAAAAGTACGTTTAAGTAAAAAGTTGCAACCTTCAAAGAAGAGAGAGTGACAAAAAATCTTTGTGAACAATAAATTTTTGAGCACGCAGTTGTATGATTTGACACATAGTAATTTTTTCAACTATGTCTTTATTTTGTTAATAGAACAAATTTCCCATTTACTGCCACAGCATGAACTTGCAAACGAAATTTGTGTTGCAGTAATTGGCAACATTTGGTAGGGACTGGAGTTATTATTTGCGCTCACTTCTGGAATTTTTTTTTTTTTTATGTATAGGAACAATAAATAAAAAATAGTCTAAATTATGAAAAATTTGTAGGAATTTTCAAGTAATGGAACAGACCTTATATTTATAACTTTCTCTTAAATTGATATTAGAGCTTATTTTTATATACATACATACGATATATTTTGTTTACCCATTTTCCACAAATTTCTTCTTGTTTTTAAGTCGAGATATCAAACTTTTAGTGTTTTATGTATTCGCCAAAAAGCCGCAACTGAACTGAACCGCTTGCAGCCGTAGTCAAAGAATATTAATCACAATACCAACCCTCGGTAGAATTACAATACCATCGCAAAACAAAAATTTATTTTTTTGGTAGATTTTGAAACTCACCCCATTGTGGTGACTATTTTAAATATGGCCTTACCACTTTGGGCATTTTATACCAAATTTGGAACATACTTTAATTTATTTTTGGAATTTATAAAAATTTTAAGCTTTTTGGGCGAAATCTAAGAAATTATTGAATAAAATCTAGAAATAAAAATGAAAACGATACATTTGTTGATGTTATAAGTTATAATCAAAAGATTTTTATATTTTGGTTAAAATCATAACACATCCCACCCCCTCCAAGAATGGGGTCATAAAGTACATAATTATCAATACTTTTACCACGTTATCCAATAGGGCATAGGGCGTGGGCACCTCTGTTTTAGAACATCTCAAAGAATTATTTCACACAAAAATATGAGATTTCTCTTCTGGCCTTAAGTTCAAAAAATTAAACAACAAGCAAATACTTATGTTATATGTATACAATTTTTGTTTTTATTCATTTAAACAAATTCATGATACATAATATAATATCCCTGAAATAATCACATTTACCCAAAGAAACTTCCACAAATCAGGTTCGATGCCGTGCTAATTGTTTTTTACGTACGGTACCTTTGTATCTCAAATTTTTGACAATCAATACGTGTGTGGAAGAAGAGTATCCGGTCTAGATTATTCTATGTTATCAATAGCGGCGGCTGCAGCATTAACGCCTTGATCAAAAGTTTCACCGGCTTTTTTTGCTTCAGCGGCAGCAAAATAGAGATATTAAGTTCTTAGTACAATTGTTGTTGGCTCATTTCATATGGTTATCTCTTACCTGCGCTAGCAGCGAATTCCGCAGTTTCGTCTTTAGCTTTCACCAGTGATTCCCCAACTTTTTCAGTTGTCTCCTTAGCTAACTTTTCGGCATCATCCTCCTTCCTGCTGAAGAGATTAGCGGTTTTATCGCCTAAGTTCTTGAGTGCTTCTAAAAGAAGAGAGAGAGAGGAATTCGTAAGTTAAAAATTTTAAATAAATTTATTTAAAATTTTTAATATTTATATGTATTGCTAGGTCAATAACTAGATAGCCCATGCTCATATTGATTACAGATGTTTCATAATGAAATTTTGAAAATTCATACGCATGAAAGCATAAAATACTGCGCAGCAACAAGACAAATTCAATTGCTCACTCAGTACAGTCTATTATTAAAAGAAAACACTTATATAACGTAAGCGACCTTGAGGTAGGTTATAGGCGGTGCTGCCCAAAGAACGAGCAGGCGGTCAAAGAGCGCAAAAATGACAATGAATAGATGCTTAAAGAGTGTAAAAAAGCGTACACGTATACAGAAGGTCTGTTCCATTACTTCAAAATTCATACAAATTTTTGATAATCTGTGCTATTTTTTATTATTTCTTGTTCCGGTACAAGAAAAAATTGGAGAAGAGAGCGAAAAAAATAACTCCAGTCCCTACCAAATGCTGCCACTTATTAGGTCTGTTCCATAAATTTTGGAGTAAAAGCTCGCAAGTTGCAGAATTTTGTGAAAATATGCAAAAAAAATTCCATCTGAGCGTGAAAAATTCCAAAAAGCACGAGAAATCGTTTAAGTAAAAAGTTGCAACTTTTGAAGAATACGTCAAAAACACATTTATAATTTTTCAGTTTTCAACTTCAATTTTTAAATTCAACTCTATTTTATTTTTTATATCAATAACTTTTCCATTATGTATTTATTTTGTTGATGGAACAAATTTCCCATTTACTGCCACAGCATGAACTTGCAAACGAAATTTGTGTAGCAGTAAATAGCAACATTTGGTAGGGACTGGAGTTATTATTTGCCCTCTCTTCTGCAATTTTTTTTATATAGGAACAAGAAATAATAAAATATAGCCCAAATTATGAAAAATTTGTAGGAATTTTCAAGTAATGGAACAGACCTTATATTTATAACTTTCTTTTTAATTGATATTGGAATTTTTTGTTTTTATATTCCTACATGCGATATAATATTTTGTTTACCCATTTTCCACAAATTTCTTCTTGTTTTTTAAGTAGAGATATCAAACTTTTAGTGTTTTATATATTCGCCAAAAAGCCGCAACTGAACTGAACCGCTTTTAACCGTAGTCAATGAATATAAACCAAAAAACCAACCCTCGGCAGAATTCCATTCCCAACGCAAGACAAAATTTTTTATTTTTTTGGTACATTTTTAAACTCACCCCGTTGTGGTGACTATTTTAAATATGGCCTTGCCACTTTGGGCATTTTATTCCAAATTTGGAATATACCATGATTGATCATGGAATATACTTAAATTTATTTTTGGAATTTATAAAAATTTTACTGATTTTTGGGCGAAATCTAAGAAATTATTGAATAAAATTTAGAAATAAAAATGAAGACGAAACATTTGTCGTTTTTATAAGTTATAATCAAAAATTTTTTATATTTTTTTAAAATCATAACACATGGTAAACTATTATGCTGTCAAATTCGACACTGAATTTCACCAGGAAAAATATTTTCTTTTCGGCACAAGTAACAAATTTCTTTTATATAAATAATATTTTAATTCATTTTCTTTTTTTTTTTAGAAATATCAGCTTTTCTTAAAACAAAATATTATGTAAATGCAAAAGAAAATGCGTAAATGGGTGTGATGGAGTGACAAAGCTGCTCAAGTTTCCTGACTGCAACATGCAAGGTAAGTACAATTTTTTAGCATAAATTTCTTTATTCATACAACTTAAACATTCAATTATTGCAGCTGTTAAATCTATGAGAACCTGTGCTAAAAAGTAATAATGCCACTAATCCTTAGGTACGATTCCCTTGGCTAAGTTTAAGGCACCGGCACCATATACGGATGTGCCAGCTCCACTGCCACCACAGCAATTACAACAAGATACTAGTCCTCCCAATGGAACTGGTGGTGCTTAATATATGTACATATGTACGTAAGTAATGGCAATATTATAGAAAAAATAAAAAATTCAATTTTTTTAACTTTTAGCGACACAAATTGGTTGAAACACAATTTAAAGCACCAAAAATAACTGAACGTAATGACTCGGAGCATATCAGTGGTGATAAAAACTTTGTACCCCGTTATCCAATATTTGAAGTGGCAGCCAAAATATCATCATCATTTGTAAATAATAAATTTGAGCGAAATCGAGTGATTTTAACTATACTCTTGATTTTATTACGAGCAGAACTTTTAGCTGGAGTATTAATTTTGTAATATCATATAAACGCACAAAGTGTAATTTCATTACTTTTTTTTTTAATTTTTTAAGTTGAAAATTAAAAAAAACTTAGTCATTCGAAGGCATCTAGCATTTTGTTTACAACGAATATCATCGCATTCGTTTTATATGGCTGAGTTTTTGTAGTTCGCGAAACTAAAAAGTTAGTAAAATCAAATCGAGCAAGAGCCAAAAGATACAACCGGAATATATGGTATGTCTATGTTTATCTTTCACTTTGAAATTGACAATCAGCAATTCTCGCAACTGCTTCATTGCGTTTTAACGTAAGATAAAAAGCGTTTGTGAAAAGCTATTATTTCTCGCACTCGCATCCATTGTGTTTAGCAGTTAAGGCACCAAAATAAAGTTTTGAGATTATATGTCCAACTACCGTTTAAAGACCCGGTTTAGACAAAACCGAACTTGTAGAAACGGCCTCTAGTCGTAGTTGATATATGACGTAAAATATTTTTAAACAATTAATGTCTTAAAATAATCTCTTAGGCAATAAGAATTTGTTTTACTGAAATGAAATGTTTCTGTTATTTTACAATGGAGTGGATTTGATGTAGTTTTTTAGCATGGGGTGAGAATAGTGTGAAACATGAGTAGTTCGTGACAAAAATGGTGGAGGGGATTTCGATATGCCATCGCTACAGGCATTAAATGGGCCCTATAATGGATGTCAATAAAATCGACATCACACGAGTTTATTTCCGTGAAGAGGAGTTGATTTTTTGACTACCATAATAAGGCATAATGGAGTCATTTTTCTAAATATCTAGTAAGTTTTTGTTATCATATATTAATTCTTTATCTAACCTTGGCTGTCATAAGTTGGGCTAGAGAAATGAATTAAGTTTCTATTCATAAAGTGTCCAAAGCCCGTCTTTCAACATCAAAAAATATTTTAAATTATTTCATAAATAATTTTTATTATTTTAAACAATATATATAAATAATAAATACATTTAAAATTAAATTACAGAAAATTGTTTTAATTTTCATTGTTAAAATGCAAAACATTTGATAAATTATATTTATAGTAGATATTGTAGAGATAGATTAAAATTTAAAATGATTTATTAAATAAAATTGATAGATTTAAAATATTTTAATAAAATAAATGCTACAATTAAGATTGTTTCAAAATTTAAAACTAAAAAAATAGAAATATAACAACTATATTATTTTTTATATGTTTAAGAAAAAAAGTGTTTATATATAAAAATATACATTTGCTTTTGTTTTATGTTATATTTCTTATTTTGTTGGTGTTTTCTTCTAATCAATTAAAGAAATCATAAATAACCAAGCGTTCTATTAAAATTAATAGAATTAAAACGAAAATCGGAAATCAACACAAGATTTTACTCATTTTGCAGCAATGAATGGTTAGCAACAATAGTCCCTTACAAATGTTAGAGAAAGTCGAATTTCAGCACAAGTTTTGCTAACACAATTTGTCTGACACAATTTCTTCTGAAGTTTAAGTGACGGAAATTTTTCTCTCTGTTTTTAAGCTAACATTTTATAGTAAATTAGAAAAAACATTTTTTTTTTGACAGCAAAATGCCGTCAGTCAAACATAGCTGACGTGTCATACAATGTGTTAGTCTTAATTTCTTGCTGGCGGTAAGTATTGCTAATTATCATAGCCTTATGTGTAAAAGCGCCATAACTTTCTTTGCGTTACTTACTATAAATTTCTTTTTATACAATCAATAATTTTTGTAGTTATCGTTCTGTTTTCGAATATGTAATCATAAAAGTTATTTGTTAAATATATAGTATTTAATTACTTAAATAATATTTGTAATTATGTAGTCGAGGGTTACATGTTTGGAATTCCATTTTTACATCGCTATTTTTTATATTAAGCATACAAAATAAATAAAAATTTCTTTTATTTATATCTTGTTGTCTCTTCTTCCACCTATTTCAAGTATAAATCTCTACGTTGCAATGCTGTAATCTTAAAGCGCTGAAATTCAGCTAAAATCACTACATTCAGCCATAGTCCAGTAGTGATCCAAAATATCTTCGCTGGTAAAGCGCACTTCCGGATCTGACTGTAACATATTGGCTATTAGATCGCGTACACCATCGCCAATATCGGACCAATAAGGATCAGGAAATTCATAAACACCCGAGATAATAGCATCAAAAAGTGGTTCCTGCTGATTGTCTGGCGAAACAAATGGGGGGAAACCACAGAGCAGTATATAAAGTATGATGCCAGCAGCCCAAACATCAATCTGGAAGTATAAAAGACATAGTATTACATACATTTTTTCACGATCAGTCTTTAAAGCTACTGCATAGGGTAAGAATCCTAGTTCTTAGCTTGTATTTGAAAAAAAATAAGCATTTTGATTTTATTTGAGTTTTATTTTGCAAGATTTATGGTTTGATATTACAAAGGGATTTCTACAAAACTTAAATTTGATAAATTCCAAAGATAGGTAAGAGGTTCACTTTTTAATGTCAAATAAATTCGAGGTATTTAAGATCCCTTTTTGAATGCTGTTCTGTTTGTTTTTCCTGTAAAAATTGTCAGAAGAGCCGTCCTAAAATCAAGCGGTTCATATCTATAGATATGTCATCAATTATAAAAATTTATCTCCACACAAGAGAAAATTTAGTCTAAATATCAATTTAAAAATCTGGAGGAAAGTTTATATAAGTATATGTATTTAAATAGGTAATGAGTTTACAAAATTACATTAATATATCTGTTAATTTTTCACGATTAACGTAGGTGGTAACGCTGATTAAAAATACAATATATCGTCCGCATACAAACAAAATCGGCATGCAAAAAAAAATTATTAGTGGGTAACGCAAATAATTATTTTAATAATGTTTAAATCTTTTTAAATTTGTGATATATTATTTTCGGTTATTAAAAAATAATGTATATCTACAGTACCTGATAACATTAGCAATTAAAGTTTGTATACGTAGTACATACTATCAAAAACACAAAATTTGATTTTTTGTAAATGGTCCATTTTGCTTGTAAGCCGGATGATATATGCTTTTCTATATATTTCATGCCTTCTTCCATGCGGGTGTGCAAAATTAATATAACCCTTAAGGGTAGTGCAATCTCGATTTAAAATCCTAATACATACATAAAATAATGAATATGAATATGTAAATATACCTTTAAGCCATAGCCAGTTTCCATGAGAATTTCGGGTGCTACATAAGTAGGTGTGCCGCAGACGGCGAAAAGTGGTTCCGTGACCTCGCAAGCTAAGCCGAAATCTGCTAGTTTCAATTCAATAACATTGCCTTTATCATCTAATTCAACCTGTGAATAAAGCATACATATACACTAAGAATGATAAATCCAAAATATATGAAGGTAAAAAATAATTCAACAAAAGAATTGTATTTAGGCAACATGTACACAAATTATTTGAATTTTACAGATTAGTGAAAATTAAATGTAGTTTTTATTTGCTTTTGAAAAAAAGTGAAATCAAATTTAATTTAAGAGTTTTACTTCTCGAAAAATCTTAAAAAAGGAAATTGCGCTAACTACTCGGACACAAAACGTGTATTGACGACTTGTGTGTTATAAATTGTTTTTCATTAAACATACCAATAAGTTCTCAGGTTTAATATCGCGATGCACAATACTCATGGAATGTAGATAGGCCATAGCAGAGGCCAAATGGTTGATCATAACACGTGATTGATCCTCGGAAAAGCGTGTGACACGTGTGATGGCATCAAACAGATCACCACCTATAGATTGAATATTTAAAGAATTAGTTAATAAATATAAATATATATTGTTCATACATCATAATCATTATGTCTATACTCGTATATATTTGAATGTCAATGTTAGAAATGTTGGCCGAAAAACACATTTTTCCAATAAAAAAGATATTTTTTTTTAAAATACACTTGAATTGGGTACCACACATTGTTCTCAATTGTTTGTTGTTGTTGTAAACACATTGCTTTTTAAGGGAAACAAAATAATTTCTTTAAACCCTAGTGATATATAAACTCAATTGAAATGTATTTTTTGCTGATATATAAATACATAAAACATAAATATGGGAGATTTTTTCTATTGTCCCAAATTTGAGCTCCTACCTCAAACCGGTCAACGGCGCGGACAGAGTCCGATTTCGTTTAAGTTTTACGTAAAAACCGACTTACTAAAACGTAGAAAAAGTGTGCTTTAGTGTCACCAACTGTTGTCAAACCAAGTCCACATTTTCCATGTGGCTGATAATGCGGTCAAAATACACCCGAAGTTTTTTCTAAACTTGCGGTCCCTTAATCCTATATTATAGAATCGGGTTTGAAGAAAATTCTCCTAAAATTTCAAGTTCCTAGATGAAACCTGCGAATGGAATGGAATAGTTTGTTTCCGCATCATATGCGTTTATTTGTCATTTTAATACATTTAATTTGGTACCAAGAACAATGAAATTGGACATTTTAACTCAAGATATGAATTTTAAAGTGAAAAGTTCTCATTTTCGAGTTCAGTAAAGTAACCTCTTATCAATGGTACATTTTTAGTGTAAGCTAGTGTAATCAGCCAATTAAAACTATATTATCAATTTAACTTACCACTAACATACTCCAATACTAAATACATATTTGCTACTTGATCAACGTCCATGATCAGTGAAATAATATGCGAATGCTGTAGTTTTTTCATTACACGTACCTCAGCATCGATGTAGTGTTCCTTACCTTTGCATTTGCTCTTGTCGATTATCTTGAGCGCATACGTCTGTGCTATTTGTTTATCTTTAACCTTTAGGACAATAGCAAAATTACCATCGCCAATAACATTACCCAAAGCATAACGTTCACGTATTATTGTTGGCAGTTCATTTGCATCAATGCCACTATCATTTAGTGTCTCTTCAATATGATCGTAAGTAACATTATGTATATTTTTACTTTTAACAGGCATTTTCGGTTTGGGACCTTTACAAGCAGTACCTGCAGTACGTAGAGTCTTACTAATAGCATAAATAGCTTTTTGCTCATCTGATTCCAGTTTAAAATCATCCGGATTATTAACACGTTCAGTACCATAAGCAAAAAATACATCATCAGCGCTAAAGAAATCGGCTAATTGTGTCACAGGGCAACCGGATAGTGTAAATATTTTTCGAACATAACCAGTATCTAGCTTAACGACTTGTGTGATAGCCGTGAGAACATGATCAAAGCTTGGACTATTGCGTTTGTTGAGCAGCAGCCGCATAATCTGAAAGTAAAATTTTATTATTTAAAACATTATCTAATATTATCCTTTTTTATTATTACCCTTCTAGGCTTTGTGCCATTACGTATAAGTGTTACAATACGCGGATGAACCACACTTTCACGTTCGCTCATTTTTGTCAGCAACGGACTACCGTTAATGCCCACACCTCCACCGCCGCCGCCGTTACCACTATTACCACCATTTTTAAGTGGTGATGATGGACGAAAAACCTTTGAAAGACGATTGCTCGCCTTTGTGGAAATGGTCAGATTAGCAAGCGGTTGAGATGTAGTGTTATATTCGACTTTTTTAAAGTTTTCATTATTACAGGAACAAACATAGCTTTGGCCATCTTCAAGCTCGTCAAGACTGGAGATCTGGAAGGCAAAAATAAAAATAAAATATGTTATAACGAAAATTTATTTATTTGTAAGTGTTGTAGTAATAGGACGTCAAAATGTTAACATTTAGTGAGATGACATTTCGATATAGTTGGTACTGTAATACACCAATAAGCCTATTATTTCATTCTTTAGCTTTGCAATTATTGCTGGCTTGTCGGCATAGGTCTCATTTTTGATATAGAGCCAAGAGCAGAATTCCAAAGTTCCAAATCGCTCAATCTTGGCAGCTGATTATATTGACCATAATATCATACATTCTTAGTAACATAATTAATGTCTTAAAATCTCATTTATACATGCTTTATTATACCTTTTTTCCGCACATTGTGTAAATTGTACGCACAGCCCCTGGAATTTTGACATTATCCTCTAAAAGGCGTGTTAAGTCTTCAAATAGGCTTTCAAATGATCTGGAAACATAAATTTTGATGATATTCGTTTAAAACGTTCAAACGTCATTTTTAAAAATAATTATATCTATTATATGGTCCTTTATTTTCGAGGACAGTTCTGTATATTATCTCACCTATAACGTTCATTTGAAACTGGAATGGTTATACCCGGATAAAAACGATCCCCATTGCGATAGAATTTTATTCGTCGCGCCTTTCGTGCTGGTGTACGACTACTCGATATGCGTTTTTTGATATTAGCAACATTTGCAACAAGTGTTGTCACTGTCGTTGTTGGTGTTGCTGTTGCACCACTAGTAGCAGCTGTTGTTGCTGCACCATTTGTTAAAGTGGTACTTGATATTGGTCCTACACTACCTGATAACGCTGTTGATGTTGTTGAGGCACCACTAATTGAACCATTGGATTTATTATTAAGTTCAGCACCTAAGCTGACACAACCGCTACCACCAAGTGATGAACTATTTAAGTCTAAGTCTTGTAATTCCTTTTCAATTTCGGAATTAGAACTGGTCGGACTATTGCTGCGACTGTGTTTTGCGTTGCTGTTATTAAGCTGTTTGTGGCACTGATGTTGAAGCTGCTGATGATGTTGTTGTGTTATAAGTGCATTGGTGAGATGGCTGTTGGCGGCTTGAACTTCCATTCTGCAATGAATAAAAAGATGAAAGTTATAGTTAAATCTGTTTTTTTTTTATTTTGAAAATTTACAATATCTAATATACAAATAATGACTTCATTAACTGTAAGCTAATTAACTATAAAAAGTTAATTAGTTAGTGCTCTGCTGTTATGCAGCTTATTATCTTTCACTAAGCTTACTTAGACGCCAATTAAATACTAATAGCGTGAATAGGGAGCTGTTGTTCGAAACGTTTAATAACACTGTGCAACAACCAAAATGGCTTAAGAGATTTGAAAGGTGATTCTTTTATATAATTAAGGCACGCTGTACAGTGCGCACACGTTTGCATCATCAGTTTTTCTCCAGCTTGATAAATTTCTTTATTGCGCGGTTTAAAAAAAGAATTATAAAAAAAAAAAAAACAATTTTCATATAATTTTTTTTTTGTTTTTGAATTCCTACGCTATTAGTTTTTTAAGATCATTATAAACGGGTGTGCTGAAAAGCAATGAGTATGAGAAATAATGAATGATTCATATAAGTGACACCTTAAACTACAGCGAAACACAGGTTGCCGCGGCAGCGTATTGTTTTTAGCATTTTAATCGAAAATTATACCTCGAATGAAACAATAGTTAAGGCTATAGTTGTAGAGCTCAAAAGCACATCGCTTATCTGGTCACGTTAAGTTAAACTCTATGGAAATTGTAATCGTGTTTAATTATACATATAAGACTAACTTTCAAATTCCTTGAGCCTTGGAGCTAAATTCTGTTGTTCTGTGTAATTGACAAATTTCCCACAGCTAAACGTATTATAGTTTAAGTGTAAAAAATTAATTGGTGCTGATTTTTTGCAAAAGAATTTTGCAGACAAATAAAATACCTTTCAGTTATGCTGCCACATTTTGCTTTGTTTTATCATTTGAAAAAAAAAAACAGCAGAGATTCTGAAACAGACTTTAGTCGTAGACAGACTTTAATTTTCAATCGATCAGCTTGAGAGATTTCAGTAAAAAAAAATAAAACGATCTGAATGGTAGCTAACGTTAAAAAAAATAGATAGCTAAAACCTATCAATGCACTTCCTGCGGTTAATAGCATCACTGAGAATTTTATACCAACTGAGATAGAAGTTTTTTCTAAATTTTATATTTTGTTTGACTTGTTTGATTGAATGAGAAATTAAAAAAACTCAACGACATCTAAGAATTTGGTATGGTACACTGGTGGTACCACCTATTCAAGCAAACGCTATACTGACGGAGAGCTAGCTATTTGAGGAAATGGAACAAAATTTTACATAAATACAACAAGCTAACAAGCATTGCACTAAAAGCGATTCGACATACTGAGAATTAGTTGAGATAAATGCAACAAAATATCACATAAATTAATGGTATGGTTGGGGAAGCACTAGATATGAATTTTGATTAAGGGTGCGGTACCTCAGAGACAAACAAATACTTCAAAATGCTATACTAAGAGAATTTTTGTAATGCAATGTAAATAAATTTAATACAAATAATAGGAATGATTCTGATAAACGTGTGTGGATTTTCACAAGGAGGCGTGACACCTCCCATATAAGCAGAAGCTTTAAGTTCCTATACTGGGAGATATTTAAGTAAATTTTGTCAAATTCAATATGGAAATGTTTAGTGAACTCACAAAAAGCACCGTTCACGGGATGGGTCAATTTGGTTAAATAGGCGTGGTGATTTTCATACAAACAACAACTAAAAATGCTACATAGAGGAAACAATTGAATTTGATTAGACAACATTTAGTGATACAAATTAGTATTAAATAACGCCAATATATATGAAGAAACTCAGTAGATGTCAAAAAGTTTCATCAAAGTGCTGCGTTAACCTGACTTTTATGCGCACTTTACTGTTATTGCAGTGTAGGGTATTTAATTTTTGACGAGGCCAAAGATAACACCCTAACTAGTTGTATTTTAATTTCCAATAATGAATACGTTATTTTTAAGAACTACCGCGCACATCTACGTTACACTTTCTAATTGTTTTGCAAAATGTATTAAATTTCTATATTAATTATGTATTAGTTAATACCGTTTTTTGAAAATCTAAAACAATACTTTCACTTATTCATTAATTGATTTTAAATTGTTGTTCTTTAACCAAATATTTAACTTTTTCTGAACTAAACATTCTATGCTAAATTTTAATACGCTTAAGGTTTCATTTAAAAAGCATTGATATTAGCTCCGATCTTTGACCTGAAAAGAATTAAGAGCGTACAATAGAATAGCAATAAATAGTTTGCATATTGGTCATTCCATAAAGAACTGCACATTGTGATGGATTTTTACAGTGGTTTTAGTTCTTAGATAATTTTCAAGCATATCGAGTAAAGTAAAATAAAGTCTTAGTAAAATTAAAGCATGACGTATGAGTAATATTTATTTACTTATTTTAATTTTCAAAGTACATACATATGTAGATCATTTGTATTTAAAAATATATGAAATTAATTGAAAAAATATTATCTAAGCAATATTTTGTTTAGACATGTTTCTTAAAATTTTGTTTGGAGTCTATTTTAAGAAAAAGTTTGGTCCCAATAATTGTGTACCCTTAGAAAGATTGATTCATATAGAGCTACTTTTTCCAAAAATAAAAAAAAATATACAATTTTATCGAGTTATCTTTATTATCATACAAGAGAATGGTGCTTACACATTTACATTTAATTTTTTAAAGATAATTTTTTTCAAATGTTGGCCGTAACTGCGGCTCACATGTTTCATTCTAAAGTTCCAATTTTCGAATACGCATTCGAACATTACGTGCGGTATTAGACGAATGATGCGAGTAATGTTGGCCTCCAATTTTTGAATCTTAGCCAGCTTAATCATGTCGACTTTGAACTTTACGTAATGCTAAAGGAATAGTCTAGAGGTGTGATATCACATGAACTAGGCGGTTCGAAGTGTAAAATTAACTGTTCAACGAATAGTTTTCGCAATGAAGCCATAGTTTCACGTGCTGTTTAGCAAGTAGAGCTGTCTTGTTGGAAACAAATGTTATTGATATCATTGGCTTCAAATTCAGGCAGCCAATAGTTCGATATCATGGCGCATTAACGAGCGCCATCCACAATTACGTTTCGACCGACCTTATTTTTGAAGAAATATGAAAAGATTTTTCACCAACTGAAAAACCAGACCATACCGTTGTTTTCTCGAGAATCTAATGCAGCTTTTGGACCTCTTCGGGTTGCTCTTCTCTTATCTTATTATCGTAGCCATGAAGACAGAAATGGGCTTCATCGCTTAATAAAATTTTGGTCGAAAACAGTGGGTCTTTTTCAAGCTTTCTAAGTGTCTAAAGACTGAAAAGCGTGATGGCTAAATCTACCCATTATCATATCGCTCATTTACTTCAAGAGTGGCTTAACTCAATAAGTTACTTTTTATATGAAAATTCAAAAAAGTATGTTAACATAAACTCTTCTCACAAAGCCAGTTTATAAGATACATTTCTGAGTTTTTGACACAATATAAAACATAAAATGACGGATATTTCTGCATCATTAACTAAAAAATCACGTTTTTTGAGTTATACCGCTCTTGAAGTAAATGAGCGATATGTCCAACAATACTGAATAAAAATAACATAACAGTTTGACATGACTCACGCAAGATCTGTATTAAAAATACTACTGAAAAAAGTACTTCCAACTGAATCACCCTTACTTAAGTCTTCAACGTACTTAAAATTCCATTCTTACTACCTGAGTATCAAAATTTGCCGAAATTCCCAAATTTAAATATTTATTTTTCGACTCCATGCTAAAAACTTTTCTTCAGACTAAAGCTATAACAAAATATGTTAGAATAATCAAAAAAATCCAACAAAGTGCACAATTATTTATAGAATGACCGATATAATGACATAAATTATAAAAATTTAAATAAAACTTTAAGAGCAAACCAAAAAATAAACTATAGAAAACGTAGTTTTTTATTTGGGTTATTGGGTTGTAATCGGACATAATGGTTTTATATTCAAGCAAAAAGCAAATTATATATCAAATGCCACATACACCAAGGGGTAATGAGTTATTTTTGTAATTGTTAGCATTACTTGAATTTTGCTGGCATGCAGTAAAAAATAAAGCGTTCGGTATATTGTTGCAGCAGCTCGATGGCACAACAAAATGCTTACCAAACAAACACTCATGGCTACATGTTATTATGGGTCAAATTATGTAGTGTGAACATTTTCTTTATTATGATTTCTGTGGTTCGTTTTAATTTTTTTTTTATAGAATGTCAATAGTTAATGAGTTTTTACAGGTTTTATTTCTTTTTTTTTTTTTGAGCTGATATTCTTCTTCCCATGGCAAATTGTAAAAACTGGTTTATTTAGAAAAAAATTACTTGTCTTTAAACAGGTTAAATATAAAAAATAATTTCTTAACTGTGCATTATTTCTGTTGCGGTCAAATTATTTGTAATGACCTTTAATAGCAAATTGGTGCAATTGTAGTTTGCTAATAAGAAAAAATTAATTTGATATATTAAAAGAAGAAAAAAAATTAACAGAGCTATGTGATTATAGAACCACTACTATTTTTTCAAAGAATGTGGTGAAAAAATTTCAACCACTTATAGAGACCAAATCAATTTCAAATGTGACTGACTTCAAATTGCGGAATTGTTTACCGATTAAATATGTTTTTTTTTTCAAAGGAAATAAGGGAACACGTATTCCTCCGCTTTGTTTGAAAAACATTTTTTACGAAGTTATACCCATTTAAAGTTTTAGTGTCAAAACTTAAAAAACCGCTGAAAATTTTTTCAAAATAGTCGCCTAATCAAAATATTTAATTTTTGTCTTTTGATTCTAATAGAACTGATTCTGATTCTCTGTCAGAATCTTTAGGAAATTTTGAAAATTGTTGAAAATCGGCGGAGTTATAACGCTTTTTATGGAAAAAAAACAAGGGTGATTTTCACAAAAACCCCAATTTTTTTACGCTCAAAATTTTATTGTGGATTTGTATTAATATGAGAGAAAAATGACATGAGTTCAAGAGATTTTTTTTTTTCAAAATCGAAATGTCAATTTTTTTCCTCATTGCCACGGTACTATTTTCAAAGTAAATAACAAAAGTAACATTCCAAATTACTTTCTGCAAACCGTGCTTGCATTCTGTTTACTTTTGTTTTACCGTTATTTTCGTAATAACTTTTTATCATGGGAAACATATAAAAACATTGTACGCACATATAGCTTTTTCGCTGACTGTATTTCTGTGGGTTTTGAATGTTTTGTTTCCTTGACATTGTGTTTTGAGTGATATATTCATTATTCCATTTTAATAAGAGAATCGTGTATGTAGAGAAAGAGATTTATGACTCTATGGTGAATTCCCTGTTAACTTTATTAGACAGTAAAGTTCAGCTGTTTTGATAGTAACTTATTTTTTCATATAATTATAAATATATTTTATTTTATTGAATAGTAAAACTCTACTTTCTCATTGGTATTTTTCCCATCAAATGTGAGTATTTACGATACTTAGTAATAAATCAAATAAATTTCAAATTTCCCACATGAAATCACGCAACTTTCTCTGCGTGTGCAATTTTTCATTTCCTATTCTTGAATGCGGAACTTATTCATTTATATGAAGCAAACACCCAGTGAAAGGATATACACACATTTACAATCTCTTAGAAAGCATATACTTTTTCTACAGTTTTGCAACTTTTATACATTTGTTATTTTTATATGAATTTTCATGTTTACTTAAGCAAATATTTTTTTATTTCCGTCAGACACACCCGAGAATTTTTCAGTTTAAATTGTTGTCAGTGGAATGGTGAAAAGAGAGGAAGTGCGAATTGAGCTGAAATTAATAAAAGTGATTTTATACACAGTGTCCTAATTTACTTTTCCTAACAAGAAAAACTACTAAAACTCCACCTAAATTGTAACTGTGTAACTGATATGCCTTAGGGTTTTAGTAGATTATTTATGTTTTCCGCAGTTCGCTGCTGCTGCTGCTCCCAATTGGAACCTAGTTTTGTATGTTTCTTCGTTGTATATCCTTTATATATATTTTTTTCTTTTTTTATATGAGGTTGCATTTAAGGCACGGCTACACGCAAGTTTTAAACTTATCATTACAATATTTGCTTTAGGTGCTAATGATAAAAAAATTAGATATATCTGTTCTATACATTAATCAAAAGTTCAAGCAAAGTATCATTTTTTATTTTATTTTTTTTTTAATCTTTTGGTCAGAATTTGTGCCAACTAGTTTAGGACTTATATATTCATAAATCGCATAAATATGCTGTTTATTTAATGAATACATATTATGTGTCACTTCAATGTTGAGAGTGATTTAAAAAAACACAAAATAAATATTTAATCGTTCAAAAGGAAGTGTCGATAGTTTACGGACATTTAACACCACGTAACTATTTTGTTTCATTCTCAAAAGCTCGTCAGAGTTTTAATCCAGCCAGAGAGTCTTGACATTGATCTGAATGCCCGTGAAAAAAATTCTATGAAGCTGAGGCACACTGTAAAATTATTTTCTGTTGTTAAGTTTGAAATCGGTTTTCTGGTAACCGCCTCCCTCAGTAATCGGTTACTGGGTTGTTTTGTGGCTATATTTTGAAATAGGTTTCACAACATTTTACTTTGCTACTTCCCATTTCAAAGTTAAACATACTTTCATGCTTGTCACTCACGAGCTGATCACGATGCAGTTGTTCGTTTTTCTTATCTAACGCTTGTACATTCGGAAAACGGTACTTTGATCGTCTGCTAGCTTTTTTAAATCTAAATTAAAAATGAAGTAATTTTGACACAAAAATAAATGTCCTTAGGATGGAGTTATTCCAACTTTTGTATTATTAACCCAGCTTTCAAGGACAAACTCGAGGACAAGGAAACCGTTGCAATAAGAGGAAGTCCATTAATTACGTGAGGTGGCATTTTGAAAATTCGGACCCCACCCCTCCCCTTGGTGAGATTTGGTGAGATCTGGCGGAACCCCTCCCCCCCTCCCGTGAGATTTAAATTATAATTTTTAATGTAAATTCTATTCATTAAAAAGGTGACGTGAGGTTTTCTTTGACTAAGCTAAGCGTATTAGTAAGCTCGTTGAAGCTACCTCAATTTATTTTTTAAACTTCACAATCTTCCAATTATGAGTTGGAATATCAGGATTGTAGATGCTAAGTATGCCTTTGGGCTTTGAAGAGATTACAGATTGGTTTTCATCTTTTACCACTACTGTCCTTAGTCTAATTCGCTTTCCACCCTAATGACACAGATAACTTATAGCTACATCTACATATCACCAACGCACGACGGTGGTGGATCAGAGTGCTCTTCCAGAATAGGAATGCCAGCCGGAACAGCTTTCACTAACTTGTGCTAGGTGCTATGTTGTATGTGGCGATAAGCAACCAGTCTAGAGGCCCAGTCAAATAGAAGATTAGTTGTGAATGAGAGCATATCGGAAAAGAGACAATAATCTATTGTACATTAAATACACACTCGAACCTTTATGTGAACCAAACTTTTTTGTGCTGCTGTTGATTAATAAGCTATTTACATGAATAAAAACTAAACCTCTTGTCTCAATTTCGAAAAACCGGTAGAAGAGAAAAAATCTCTTTAGTACCGTCAAAGTTTTAAGAACCGTCTCTGACCAAGCCGTTTGTGATCCTGGTGTTTTAGGCAAAACAACTAATAATCAGTCTAAGTTCAGTAGGACGCCTTAGGGTTCTTTCAGTTTGAGCTCGAGCAATTCGTCGCAGGTCTTTACTGGTCGCAAGTGAATCTGTGTAGGCTGTGACTTTCCTATTTTGTTCACTACGCCTTGGTTTATCCCACTGCTGTGCTTTTAGCTCGGCAAAAGATTTACCTTCAGTGGGTTAGAGTGATAAAGCTGGGTCATTTGGAAATGACTTCAATTTCAGTCGAGGGTCAATAAGTTAAAAAGCAATCTTATAGCGACGAGGTGATCAATGACAGATGATTGCTAATGCTTAGTTCTTAATTTTTTCTTAGCTTTATTTTTTACTTTTAAGAAATATAAATAAAAAAAAAACATTTTCAAAAATGTAATCAATTGTGTAAACTCATAAAAATATTGGCAACTTTTCTGAAGTGTTAATAAACTTATATGTCTTGATTTTGTTTGGTTAAATTTATGACGCCAATGCAATTTCTAATTAGTAATGCCTGAGTTGTGTCGGAGAAAGTGAAATAAATGCTAATGGAATCAATGTTTGGTAAGTTGGTTTAATGTA
The DNA here is from genome assembly GCA_963662105.1 of Meiosimyza platycephala. Classification (NCBI taxonomy): domain Eukaryota; kingdom Metazoa; phylum Arthropoda; class Insecta; order Diptera; family Lauxaniidae; genus Meiosimyza; species Meiosimyza platycephala. The sequence continues at coordinate 90,074,653 of OY759210.1, forward strand.
TGATTGAACTACTTGTATTTAAACACTTTGCTGCTTTAATGATGTGCAATGTGTTTTTTTTTAAATTTCTTACAGCCGCGTGACGTGAAATTGACTGATAGACAGACGTTTATTGCAACGATTGGACGCATGCGCAAAAGAAATTCAATTTATTTTAATCGCTCATTAATATCTAAAAGTAAAGGTAATACGTCATTAAATGAAACGTAATCTTTGTAGCCAAGTTAGGGAGATTTTCATTAATTTTACTTTTATATCGTTATATTTTTATTATCATTTTTTTAATTAATTTTTATTATTCATCAAATTATTTCTCCAATTCTTTAGTGACAGCTTAAGCTTAACATTCTCACTCATATGAATGAATTTTTGATTTAAATTTTTATAGAAATTTATTAAAAGAAAAATTTTCTGATTGAGAAAGCAGTTGTTTATAGGCCCACTGACATTTCATTTCTTTTTAATGATGTAAAGATCGCCGCACCACCTTTTAAATCATCGTGCTGAGCAGGTGCTGCGAAGAAAAAAGAAAACCTGTTTGGGTGACAAGCTGTTCCCGAATTGGGAGCTGTGTATTTGTACGCAGATTCGTTCTGTTCACAGTTTGCTGAAGAAATTTATCCCGATAGACCGGGACAAGGCATATGGACATCCTTACAATACTAATGCTTTCGACTAGAAGTCATGGGAACTAAAGAGTCGCAACTAATAGTGGATCTACGTAAGGAAAGATTTTTGGGTCAATCCTCTTCACTCCAAAAGCACTAGGCTTTTTATTGAAGAACAGAAGTTCAGCACTAAAAAGAGTTCACTTTTTGGTATGAAAACTCCCCAATGGTCAAATATTGGATCCGCTACTGGTTCCAGCAGTACACACATCATTGCTATGATCTTAAAGTTAACGGTCAAGCCAGTTGAAAACTAGAGAGAACGTGTTTGAATACATTGGACTGGGGTTAATATTGTTAATAAGGCAAGGGTGTGCATCTTTTTATCATTCATATGACGGAAACTGGTGAAAGCTCGAGAATTTACCATGACTGCTGCTAGTAAGGTAAAAATCAAAAAGAGGAGTTGAATAAGTCAGATTCTGTGATAGTGACTCATACCGCATTTCTACCGATAACAGAGACTATCGGCAGAAATACGGCCGTCGGATTCGATAACTTCGGCTCGGGCTTTTACCATGGCTATTCGTTCAAAGTTCAAATAACGATTTTACAACCACGAAAAATTTTCAATAGAAAAATTTTTTTCAAAAATTCCACAACAAATACAAGTCATATCGGAGACTAGGGGAATCCGAGTTCCTTTCCTTATTACTCAAAACTTATGAGTATTAATTTAGTAGTGGTTATTTATTTAGCACAAATTCACTCGTAACATTTATATTAATTTGTTTGCAGGTAATTAGTCAGATGGCATTCTTTTTTGCTCTAGATAAACAAAAAAACTTTAAATTGTGTTAATAAAATTTACATGGTTTACATTTGCCCTCCTCTTATAATACGTAGAAAACACTTATAATTTAATTGCTTTCTTGGCACCAAAGTTAGAATATGAAAAATGTCTTGCGTGTAGCAGTTAAACTTTGAACTTTTTAAGAGTGTTGCACTTATTTTCGTATGTGTGAGTTGGTGTTTTTTTCGTTTTTAAACTGCAATTAGTAAAAGCGACAAAGTTGTGCACAAAAATGTTGATACTTAAGTTACTTTTACGCCAATACGAGTAGGTGGTTAAAACGTTTTGATCCAAAGTTTGGATTTTTCATTGAAATTATTATAAGTGTAGTTTTTGTTATGCTAATTAATTGTTCAACAAAAATGTGACTTAAACTCTTTGATCCTTCCCAGTAAAGGGGTATGCTAATTTTAACGCGAGAGACTTAATCATTTAAGAGCTGTTTTCAGGAAGGAATAACGACCACGCGCAAAAAACTTGTCTTTGTTTAATTTCATTCACTTAAATAACTTTCTTGAAAGTGCTTTTATGAAGGGAATTACTGTCGCCTGGTAGTATATTTACTCTCTGAATGAAGTGTTCACTCGTCTGGCAGGTCAAAGTCCACTTGTCCAATCCCTCTTTTGTCGCTTTATATCTTTTTACAAAGTTTTATAAAGTTAAGTCGGAGAATTAACACTCTAGATATGATAACTTAAAGCTTCTACTTTTATGGAAGTTGCCACGCCCAATTGTCCACATTTCATTTAGATGGTATCTTTATAACTTTTATCTTTTCTGGTCAATTAAAATATTCTATAGCATTGACAATTCATGGATTTCGTAATGTTATGTTTTCCTTATTAGGCTTACCCCTTTGAAATATATCTCAACCAGTTTTGGAAAACAATATCAATTAAGTGGCCGCTGTTTTTGATGAGGCAGAAGCGAGTTCTTTTCCTTTTTCTGACATTTTCCATCACATTGACCAGCGTTTTGGGTGATATCGCTGTCATTTCGGCTCGAATGTTGTCTTTGAGTTATTCTATGGTCTTTGGCATAAACTTTGCTCTTCAATAATCCCCGCAAAAAGAAATCCGGTGGTGTCAAATTCGAAGATCTTGGTGGTCAGCCAATTTTGCCGTTTTTCAATACTACACATCCCAAGAACTATCGACGCAAAAAGCCCATTGTTGAGCTCGCCAGGGAATGAAAAAAACCGCACCTTATCAAAACGTTCAAATCACACAACGCAAACTTTATTTCTCACATTCTTTGTTTTGCTCTTTGATTCAAACACCAATCTGTACTATAGCAAGCAGAAATAAAAGAGAGGAACAGAATGGTAACGTTCTGCCCCACGTACAAAAAACTTTATTCGCTTTGTTGTGGTTTTGACTCGCGATTGCTATCCGAACCCATACCAAATGTACTGATCGTTTTTGTCATTAGATTCATATGTCGCTTTGTACAAAATTTTATTACAATCTGTTGGAAAAATATAGATAGATAGATATGCGTTGCATAGCTTTCGAACAAAAGTTAACTTGAAAATTTGTGGAAGAAGCCAGGCCCCGTAGGATTTAAGTTTCAAAAAATCTTTATTTAGGTGACACTTACATTATATGATATAAAATATTTAGTATAATATTTACAGCTAAGTGAAAAAATGTGCGGCTTAAAAATTTTCAATTTTGAGCAATTAAATAATTATATTATAAACTATGCATTTCTAACGCCTAAAAGTTGGCACGATAACAAAAAGAAACGTACGCATTGGCGCAAATACGTTTTCATATCTTCATTTTGTTCAACAATTTCTTAGGTCGAGTTTCCTATTTTTCTTTTCTTTAATTAACGCATGCACTTGAGGAATGTTACGGGCTTAGAGCGGCGGCAACAGCATTTTACATACAAAATGATGAACGCATTCAGTACAAAGAGAGCTAGCTACAAGCAATGCGATTGAAATGTTTAATCATTGCGCATTCATTAGATACTCGTACAACTGTACAAAATGGTATCTTTTATATACATATCTGATGGATATGTGAATGTGCATATACAAATATATGCAAAAGCTTAAAAGTCATAAACATTAAGATGGATCGTATTTCAGACATTTTTATGTTAGGATTGCTTTTTGAAAGGAGCTTCTAGTCTATAAATAATATCTTACAATCACGCTACCGCGGAACATTGAAATGCCTCCATTATTGATAGTTTGGCAGAATTTAATAAAATTAAATATTCAGGCATAAATCTAGTTTCAAAAGCTATAATCTGTGCACAAGTTCTGTGGGAACATAAAACAGACTAAAAGCATTTAAAATGAGGAAACTTCGATCTTCTTCACCTACTACTTAGGTGTTTCAAAAATGACTGATGACACCTGGATGTCCCTGAAATGCCCATTCATGAACTTGGAGATTCAAACTTAGATATTCTCGAACAATCTGGTATTTTGTAGAGAAATAGGAAAGGTGACAACATGAGTTTATATCACCATTGTGGTGTTGGCAGAGAAGTTATATGAGAATTATCATACTGGCTAAATATAAATGCTGTGTCTAAGTGAGAAATTAACATTATAATAAGAAAACCTAAAACCAGATGGGTAAAAACAGGGCAAATTTGGCCAGAATGTGATCTATTGCACTTATTTCTCTCACTAATCTGGAGCTTCGAGCTGTTGCCATGAAACTGGTAAGTGATAAACATCTTTTTTCTCTAGGGGACAACTCAAAGCGCTTGGTTCGTTTTTCCAGGATGATTTGGATGACTAATTTGCAGTGGCGTCACTTCACCAAAACCTTGGGGGGACGAGAGTTATAATTCTACCACTATTAGATGGTTTTATTGAATTGATGTATTGAATAATAACTATCAGATCCTTTGGGGAGGGGCCAATGTCCTCCTCAGCCTTACCGAATTGACGCCACTGCTAATTTGTTTCAATAGGGTATCCAGTTGAATCAACAAAAGTGATTATGTTAATATCACGTAGTACTACAGTCTAGTCTAAGTGTTTCGGTTTAAACTCTTTTTTAACTTAATCTTACAACCATCATAGTTTATACATGTAAAATTAAAAACTTTTGAACCACCTTAACACACATAAATACAGCTTCAAATGTATGCAATTAGATTTATAAAAATAAAAAGTAATGTAAAAAATTGAGCTGTGTTTTTCATGAGCGATGCTGGAATACTACAGCTTGGTTTTCGCTTTTGCTACATCTTATTCTTTAAAGATTGCTGCAGCAACAGTAGAATGTTGTTTGTTTGTTCTTTTAAATTGCTGTTTAGAGTGAAATTGTTGTCGGTTTGTATTTAATACGTTGATAAAAATGTTAATAATTTATGTTATAAGGTTATGTATGTTTTGTTTTGAACATGAAATGTAAAGCAAATGCGTTTGGATTATGATGACTCTGTCTGAATTACTGCTGGCCAGAGTAAAAGTAGGCAGTGCAAAAAATATTTTGACAAAATGCTAAATACTCCGTCGAGTGCATAAGGTTTTTCCCCCTCTCTTAACATTCTTAAAAAAAAGTATAGCAACATTTGCATGTAATATCATGCGTTGATGAAAAATATAAGAATGCATCTGTAGTTGTTTACTTTTTTGCGACGACGAAGTATATTAAAATGTACAATGCATTTGTAGTTGTTTACTTTGTTGTAACGATATTAGAAAACTACAATAAATTGTAGTTTGATTTTTTTTTAATGCTGTAAATTTGCGAATTCACATCTAGTTTTATTTTTAATTTGCTCAAAACACAAGAAAAGTTAAAAAAAATAACTTTTAGGGCACATTGGCAAGCATTTTCGAAATGTTCTAAAGTTAAAACTTTTCATACCTTAATCTCGGTAAACTATATAAGTGAAATTTCGATCAAATATGATTTATTTAAATTTTTTAAAAAAATTCCATTTTTATTGGAAATTTTAAAATGATGAAAAATTGGCCGAATCTTGTCATACGGAAGTTTTGTTTGTAGGCATGCAATCAATATTATACCTCTTCGCAAAAAAGTAAACAACTACAAATGTATTATAGATTTCAATAACTAGGTATATTTCATTATCAACACACGCAAAACCAATGATTTTTATTATATTTAGCCAATGTTTTTCTATGAGTGCAATTTCGCTACTGTACAACATTTATCGCTCTATTGAAAGTTTTTCTCTGGTAAGATAAGGCAGCTGCCGCTCAATGATATAAAAAGAAAAGATTGGAATGTCATATTGGCATTTGAAATGTAACAAACTTATAAATATACAACTTATACAAATAATTATAAAAACAAAACTAAACATAGGTACTTAAGATAGAAGAAAATAATATTTACCTTATATTTGTATATATAATCTTGATTTCCTTACTATGATTTCGATTTTTACGAAATCTTGTCATGCTTTATTTCGATTTTAATCAGTTTCTCTTTGAATTGGTAAAAAATTCTTGCACATCAAAATATTAATTTATCAAATATATATATATGGTTTATATGAATGAAATTTGTTTATATCATTTTCAATGGGAAGGTCTTGATTATAGATTTCTTTGAATTCTATGAAAACTCATAGCCTCATTTCTTGATATGACTTTGCTTTATCTTTTGCTGTAAACAAAAAAAAAATTAAAGTTTCCATTTTATTATAAAAATTTATGTTTAATGTTTATTTGTTAATATGTATATTTAATATATAAATTTAAAAAAAAAATAATCAAGAAATCGATAGCGCACCCCTCTTTTGATATGGAGTTTTTTTACGTATTTTTGTATTTGGCGTTCGACAATTGCAACACACCAACTTTGCAACTTTACCGTTGCTAATCTGAGCAGACTTTTGTTACAAATTCTTTTCATAATTTATGTCGATTTTACGATTCTGTCAGTTTGTCTATGTATTTGTTTGTTTATTTCTCCAAGGTGTAAGCAAAAGGCAAAAACTCATGCAGCGAAAGAACACAACCACCCACCCTTGTTTTTAGGGGTGAGATTACTTTTCGTAATCGTTATATTCCAACACTCGTTAAACAAATAAAAATCAGATATAATGAGCAGATTTAGCGCTATAAGCTTTATAAATAAATAATGCTGTAGGTTCTTTCATAACAGAGTTAGTAAATATGGGGACGTTCATTAATTACGTGAGTAAAAATAGGGGGGAGGTGGTCCGGCAAAATGTCACCAAGGGGGGAAGAGGGTCAAGGAAAACCTCATGTCAACGTTTTAATGCATAGAATTTACATTAAAAATTATAATTTAAATCTCATGGGAGGGAGGGGAGGGCTCCCGCCAGATCTCACCAAGGGGAGGTGGGGGTCCGAATTTTCAAAAAAACACCTCAAGTAATTAATAGATGTCCCCCCTATGATTAGTTTTACTACTCATATATACATATATGGACATTATTTTACAAAACAAAAGGAGTTGAACTTAGACTTTACAGATTTTTTTAAGTAGTATAATATTGGATTACACTGATAAAACGATTTGTTTGCATATAGCAAATGTATATTTTTGATATAGAGCAATCAAATATTTTTAATTGAGTCAAACATATTGTATTTGGATCAATTAGTGGTAAATGTTGGTTGAAGCATTTATGTTTAATTAAATCAAATATTTATATGCTCTATGTCAAATAGATTTTCTTGTGTTTAGACTATTCGCAAATAGCTTCAGTCGTCAGAATCGTGGTCGCTGTGTTTGTGAGAGGTCGAAAAAAAAGTTTCGCTCAATTACTTGGAAAGTAAGCCATAAGCACAAAAATATATTTAGACCAATGTTGTAAAGGAGATCAAAACACATCGATTTCATGACCGACAAAACTTCCGTATGACAAGATTTGACCCAACTTTTATAGACTTAAAATTTCTAATGACCATCTCCATTTTCGAAAAATTTTAAATTTTAAATTAAACTTACTCGTTGAAATCTGAAAACCGCATTTTTCGCTCAAAATAACTAATATTACAGTATTTATTGAAAGCTTTAAAACGTTGAAAAGTGGGTCAATTCTTGTCGTATGAAAATTTTTCGGGCATGAATCGATGTGTTTTTATCTCCTCTACAACATTGGCCTTAATATATTTTTCTATTTGTGGCTTAATTTTAGAGTTAATGAGCGAAAGTTTTTTCGTCGACCTCTCACAACCAGGTTCACCATGATTCTGGCGACCAACGCTTATTTCGATTAATTTTGTGCCCAATATTTTATAAAAAACGAATAAAATACATTTTTAAGAAGCTTTACTTGTTATTATACTTTGCCATATACATACTATACTAAATAGCAAAGCTTCTCACCTCTAGTTCTGTTGTCAAAATATATTTTATTAGTTCAATGTGCTCTGTGTTTTTCATTTCACGTTGCTATAAGTTGCTATTTGTTTTGCTATTTTTTGTCTTTTCGAATGTAATCTCATGTTAAAAAAACGTAGCCAAAAACATATTACAGCTTACGGTAAGGCATAAGGGTTAAAAAAAGCGAAAATCAAAAAAATTTCCATGCTATCGGCCTGTTGGCGTTGGTTAACTTAGACTCCACTTTTTTTTCCCAGGAAAAAAATAAATATTTTTACTTTTGGCACAATTATTTAGTATTCAGTGGGTTGCCGGCACGGTCTAATAGCGCATAAACATGATTTGTGTTTTATGTAAGCGAATAATATTATGACTACATAAATTTTTTTGCCAGTAGACTCATAAATTATTTATAAAAAAGGTATCATAGACGAAATTGGAGTATTTTATTACAGCAGCAAAAAAAAGAAAGAAAAAAACATCGTATAATATATAAGTCGCCCAGTTGCAAAAGCTGCTGTATTTGAAAACAGAAATGTGGATCGATGGCAAAAAGTATTTCTGCAGCGCCTAAGCAAGTAAACCACATGACTTTTTATTTTATTTTTTAATCAGAAAAAAAGTAAAAAATTTTCACGATTTTAGAAAGATATTTTTGATTAAAATATAAAATTGCACCCTGACTGTGAAAATTGTTCAGAAAACGTTAGAATAATGTAAGGTTTTGCAACCGATTGGTTATTTAAAGCTCATTTTTAATGGTTCATAACAAGTTCTTGGGCCAAAGTTTTATTTACTTCTATAGTCTGAGACAAAAAGTAAAGAAAATTGAGGAAATATGAATAGATATGTAATTTTGAATATATTTGAACCGAATTTTTATTCACATCTGTGGGTGTCGAAAAGACTATTTTCATACATGACTGTCTGTTCGTTTGTCCTTTCGACGTTTCTTCGGAAGAGTTCACTAGCGCTATAAAAAGGGGCTTAAAGCTAGGATAAGAGGACACAATATATATGAGGCACGTCTTATCCCACTACAAAAAGAAAAATAATAAATGAATCGTATTCAGCACCTTAAAATTTGTGAACGGGATCGGACAACAGATCGTGACACTTTCCATATTGAAATTTGATACATGGATGTAAATTGTTTGCACCAAGAAGCACATTGCAAAATATGAGTGAGATTGAAAAACTGGGCGTGGCACCTGACATACTACAAAAACACCTACTATGCAATATCTTGGCAGTTATGGGAGCTACAGCTGCATATTGTCTGCATTAAGCACAACAAAAAATGTAGTTGATGTCGAGCAATAATGCACGCGGGTAAAAGTCACAGGAACCCAGACAATTTACTATATAAAAATGTAGTTTAACAATCAAGAAAAAAAAAGTGTAATAAAGTTATATTTTTAATAAAAGTTATCAAGTTTTTAATGCTGTTGTAAAAATCTAAGTTTTATCAACAAGGGCAGACACTTGATATTAATTTAGTTTTAATTCATACACTACACAGAAAAAAATATCTTGCAAATCTCAAATACTATTACGAGTTGATTAATGTGCAAAATCGCATTGACAGATTACCTTTAGGTTTTACGATTTGGGCTCAAATTGAACCTAGCAAGAGTTTAATGTTAAAATAAGGTGAATCAATTACACCGTGTCCTACTTGATTACGTTGCGTATAATAAGTTCAATAAGGAAAGTGCAGTCACTGCATTTTTTTTACGGCTATTGCGCTGGGAGGACTGAGGAGAACGAAACAAGATTTGCCACTATTTATTCCAAATAAAATATTCATATAAATATTTGATTGCTCGATATCAAATATATATTTGTTATGTTCAAACAAATCGTTTTCTCAGTGTACTACTGATTTTAAGAAAAATTAGTGTGAATCTATTTTTTAGCTTTATATACATATAGTAGATTATCTAGTTTTTTTTATTTTTAGTTTCACGCGCAAAAAACTGCAAGCGCTCATTTATCTTTGAAATTCATATCTCTCAGTGTATTGCATATAATGCTCGTCTATGAATACATATGGTATAAAAGTGTATCTATTCGCGCTAACTAAAAATAGCTGTCTTTGTTATCACATTTAATCGTTGACAATGGTGTATCATGGTGCGTAGGACAGCCGTCTTCCTGTTTTGCAATTATAATGTCAATGGTTCAGTATGTATACGAAAATAAATTGCAATTTTGATAGTGAAGTGTGAGACTGTCAATGATAAAGGACAGATTGGCAGTTTGTCTTTGTACAAAAAAAAACAAATAATTCTACAAATATGGTATATGGAAAAAAAGAGCGTACAGGAAATTACATATTACTCTACATTTGGTTAATATTTAATTTTTGATCTTGCTGGGATTAATTTAGTACTAAACCTTATTGCGCTTGTTTTATATCTGAAGCAACATTATGTTTTGAAAATGAATTTTACTCTTTTTTGAAAGCAATTAGGTCGGAATAATATTTTCATGACTATAACAAAATGTAATTTCGATCTAATAAATGAGCTTATTGATGACACTATCTTTAATGGGCCAGACCTAAGAGATTTTTTGATTGCTTATAATCCAGCATTGGGCAGATTTCCAGCTCCAGGATTTTTTTTTTCTATAGTTATTTAACTTTCAAGTGGTATGCCCACCCATTCGTTGTTGGGTAGTAATAGTATTAATGTGCCATATCAAGCGAGCCACGCGTCAGCCTTCTCGTTTCCCTCAACACCTCTATTCACAGGCACCCAGCAAAGAGTAAGTTTGATTGCATTGGCAATCTCATTTAGAGGTAGCATGTTGTATTTTAGTAATATGGTCAGGAAAGCAAAGCAAAAGGCAGTCAAAAAATGTGATGTCAGAAGTTATAGTGTAGTCACTTACTTGAAGTGTTTGTATCAATAAAAAATCCTTATTTATTACCTGAAATAAAAAGAAAAATATTAAATATTAGAAGCTGCAACGATTCAGGCAAACATATCTTTTACATGGCGAACATTTTTAGCGCTCATTAAATATTAATTTTTCAAAATTTTTACAACACATATGTACATAAACATACCTAAATGTTTATAACAATTTTCTAACATATTTATGTTTTTAGTCCTTATGTGCTCTTTACTAACAACAGTTTGAAATTATTCCCAACTACAGCACAATGTAACGTACCTACTCGTAGACATCAAACATCAGTTTTGCATGGCATGGTTTACCATGAGTGCAGGAAAACGGTGTCATAATGCATGAAATGTCAAAGTGTATATGCCTTAGTGTATGTAGATGAATGCACATTGTGTGTTTGCCTGGCTGTGTAATAAGTGTGAGTTCATGTGAATATTACATTTAAAGTTTGTAACATTAAAAATTCGTTATGTTAAACATTTTGAAATTGAATTTAGTGGCAAAAAGTTTTACAAAATTGAATTTAAATTTTAATCAGTTTGCGTGCCACCACTGAAGTGTTAATAAATTTTTTTTTACCATGAAGTGTCAATAAATATTTTTTTTTTGACAGCATATAGAGCTGGGACCAAAGTGAATATGTCCTCAAAAGTTTTCAGAAAGACAAAGGTTATAAAACAGTTGTTCACTATTCTTTCTATTAACCGAATAGACATTTAGTCTCAAGAAAACCGTGTTAACGGTTTTATTAGGCTTGTGAATTATTTTGAGTAATAAATAAAAGTTATTTTTAAGATAATAAAAAGTGTTTTTGATTGTAACAGATTCGAACTTGTAGAAAATAAAAATCATTTTTAAAAAAAAAATAAGTTTTGAATTTCTCAATCGACTGGAAGCTTAACAAAAACCTTTGAAAGTTTAAGTTTAAAAATTTATTTGCGTATTTTATAATATTACACTTTCATCAAACTTTTCTTTGTAGATTAATTAGAAAATGGTTCACTCAAGCCTAACATCCACTGGATTCAACAACAGCGCAACATCGAAGCCTCATTGCATTTGGGGGTTCCATTACAATAAAATTAACAGTAAACGTTTCATATAACAAACTAATCGATATTCAAATTGTTAGGAAAGAGACCGACAGCGAGCGGACAAACAGATGTATTGTATTGATGCGACTAAAACGTGCAGCTTTCAAATTGCTTAAGTACGAGTTGGGTACAGTGAAGTGGTGAGTATATTGTAAAAAAAAAAAAAATTGTATGTAAAATCACTCTTCCATTGAGAGCGCGAAATTCAAAAAAAAGTTTTCGCTTTTTGCTACTTTGAATGCTTACCGCATTGCGGTAAAATTGACTACTGATTAACTGATATGCTGCGAAGCGAATCTTAAGCGAATAAGACCAAGCAGCTGACGAAGCAAGAGTAAAAGAAGCAGTTTACTTAAACATCAAGATAAACCCCTTCTCTATGAATAAACATAAGTGGGAAAAGTATAAGAATAGCATCTTTAGTGATGTTACAAATTTTTTCGAATCTGTTTCATTGAAACCGATTTTTTATAAATATATGTACTTTGCCTAAAATATACAATTTATTTGTTTAAAATCATTCATCCATTTATATTGGATAACAAAGTGGTAACTTGAGTCGTGGGAACGGGAAAAAGTCACACGGGGCCATGTAAGGTTAATATGGAGCTTGCGGAACGGTATTACAAGATGAGATGTGTGAGCCGGTGCATTATCGTGGTGAAAAAATCACGAGTTGTCACTCCACAATTTCGGCCTCTTGCAAAGAACATTGTCCCTCAAATGCTCACAGAATACTTCTTATTTACTGTTAGGCGTGGCGGAAGGGATTCGAAGTGAACCACATCACGGCAATCAAAGAAAACAGTCAATAAAATCTTGATTTTGGATCGACTTTGAACGGCTTGCTTTAAACTCTTTGTACCACTCGTATGCTTGTGTTTTCAACATTGTCGAGTACCAATATTGCGATTGTAAATTTCGATTTGGCCAATACTAATACGAACAACAACTAACATCACTAAGTTTCTGCTGATGAAAAAGAAACAAAGACAAAGCAATTGATTAAAGCTAATGTAGAGTAATAATGCTGCTTGTTATTTTATTGTTTGAAGAAACTAGGAGAAAGGTTCCCTGCGGAAAATCCGGAAGATATCAACTTGAACTTTCAATAGATGCATACGAGTAGTATGACAAAGTATTAGTATAATTTTTATTTTGTTTTCTTTGTGACTCAAGTACGAGTAGGTAGTTAACAGTACTTGCCTAGACTCCATGACGGTGAGATGTAACGATAGACAAACATTATTCCAAGACAAAAGCTCTGTGTGGGTTTCGCTCCCTAATTTTTTTGCTATGTATTCTTTATTTTTCTTACTATGTCTTTTGTTTTTGTCTTGCTGTTCTGAAGTGGAGGACATGCAATTGTTTCTTGATTGCAGTTGTTTGTATCGCTAACAGGCATCTTTATTGGTGACATTTATGCGACAGACGATGATGAGCTTTACATGGATTAGGTTTTAACAAGCGGCAGCAATTTTATGTAGTATCATTTGATTTTCATTGTTTTATGCATGAAGTAATGAATGTAATTTTGATGAAGTTGAAGTGTATATAATATATTTTTGCAAGAGTGTTTTCAGCATGCACCACCCATAAGATGTTGACAAAATTGTCAAAGAAGTTGTCTAAGTTTTCTATGTGCTCTTATTTTCCCAACGCTGTTTAAAAAAAAAAATTTATGTAAATGTAAGTATATCAGACTCGAGCGGCGCGGCACGTATACTTTATGTAGGAATGCAGTTGCTGGTTTTACTGCGGACGTTCTCAGAAAAAAGAAATGGGACCTGGACGCAGGTATTTGATTTGAGGACAAATCATGGACCCTACCCCGAAGCAATACTAACGCAGTTTCAGGGTAGATGGAGGCCGGAAAAGAGGTTGTGTGTTTTTAGTGATTTGACACACTCTGAAGATTATTCCGATAACTTTAGGTTAGTGCATTGCAGGGTCAATGCAATGCATTTCCCACAGCTTCCTCCACGAAAAAAAAAAATTACACGCTTTGTCATAAGAAATCATATTCTCTACTTTTCCCAAGTTGAAAACTCCATCCCATATCCTGCTAAAAAACTACATAGCTTTTATGCATCCTTTTATCTTCACATAAAATTTTAAAAATGTAAATTTTTATGAAAAATGTTGACCATTCTTTTCAATTTCCTTGCACTTTATCTTAAAATACTTCAGCAAACCAATCTTTGAATTTTATCGACTGATTTTTATAGACCTCTTCAAACTTTGCAGTAAGTACTGCAATTCGCTCTTAAAGTTTTAACAATTCGTATACTCGCATTAAAATATGTCATCCATCTCACTATAAAATGTTGATGTCTTCTTTATGAGACCACGAAGTATGATACTTCTAAGATGACAGTTTGGATGCAAACTAAATTACTATATTAACACCTCTTTACGCATACATGATTAAAATGCATATATTATACACAACACTGTGTTGCTGTTATTATTATGTTATTTAAGTTGTTATACTAATGAATATGAAACAACTAACGACCACAAGTTAAACAATTCAGCTTATAAGTCAAGACCCAAAAGCGTATTATCTTGTTAGAAGCTAAGCAGGATAGAGAAAATAAAAATGGGGAAAAAATTGTTAAGCAGAGAAAATTTTGATTATTTATGTAAGCAACATTGCAAAACATAAAAACAAATGAAGGATGCATACATACTAGAGCATTAAGCGAGTACAAGTTAGAGTACACAGAAAAAAATTAATTTGTTTCCTTAAACATAAAAGAAGATTTGGGGTTGAAACCCCAATAGCGCAGCAATTCAACGAATTAGAAGCTTCACTAATTGAAGAAGCTTCACCCTTTGAAATGAACTCTAGTTGAAATTTAATCTCGTGTGCATTTGAAGATGGGGCTGATAGAAAGAAGTGAAAGGTGTGATCGAAACAAAACACCTAACCTTAGAAGTATTTGTTTTCTGTGCTAAGTATTATATCTTTTCTTGCTTTGGATACATGATTCACTTCGCCCAAAAACTTTCAACGCTTCCATTTTCAAATGCGCTTCATGCTTTAAGGACACAAGCGATTCCAATTGTCCTAGAGAGCTGATTTTAAAATGTAATATCGCTATCCAGGTCTTATTAAAATTTTTGTAGTTAATTTCTGTGAAGAATTTTTACAAGTGTTCTAGAAGTCATAGAAACCTGACAACACATGAGCCAAATGATGTTGTATATATGTATATGTATGTAATTGCCCAAAAGGGTTGCATAGCATTGTTTGTGTGTATGTGTAGTGGTTGTTGATTTCAAACATACCCTTAGGAAATCTTAAAAGGCGTCTAACGGAAGTAACGTAAAGAGGGGGGACCGCGGCAGTGCTACAAAAATCATTTTTACTGTCGTATCAAAAGTTGAGAATGCGTGCGCGTATGATAATTTTTGTTTATAAAGAAAATGCTGCTTTACAAAACACCTGCAGTCAAATGGGAAAAAGAATATGTGTGTTTATTTGCGTGTATACGCAGTACAGGTATGTTCGTGTGGATGACACTCGGTAAATGTCATCATGATGTTTGAGAGTATTTTCCAACAAAAAAAAAGAAGCGAATGATGGGTTGTTAGGAATACATTTTTTTAAGTGAAAAAGTTTTAAACAAATAAATGAAAACTTGTAATTGATACGTGATTTGAATGATTTACCATAACTATCATCTATTCCTGATGGAAAGGCAGCGACATTTGTGAAGCCAAGCCGCAAAAGCACACATGGCAGCGGTGGACCCATTGGATGACAGTGCGTCAAAACCATGACTTGAATAGATAAATATCGTCCGGAGAATAACTCGATCTGAGGCCGAAACATAAAAGTTGGTCTAAATTAGCAATGTATGGCAATTATAAGGTCTTAATACGAGTAGTAAAGAAATAAGTTGGATAAAAGATATGTTTTCATTGATTTTGCCTTAACAGATTTTAAGGGCCAAGTGCGAAAGCCCAACGAGAACTTAATTTGGATTGTGACGGCGTGCACAAAATATAACCCAATGTCCATGACACACCTCGTTTGGCAAATTTTGGCAACGCTCTTAGGTTATTAACTCATTTTTATGTAGCCTACATTAAGAATGCGTAACGAAAATTATATTAAAAAAAAATCTGAAATTTCGATTACTTTTTTAATGTGGTCGGCATTAGGCATTACTGTTTAGGAATGTTTGTTGCATAGAGTAACAATTTAAAAAGGTTGTAGATTTTTCCCAAGGATTTATTAAATGATATTGCCTGTCTCGGGATATTGTTAG